>OX401932.1:2604480-3857835 GCA_947859195.1 Drymonia ruficornis | reverse complement strand
CCTCCCTGTGTGACGTCACATATTTTTTCAATTTTAAGAATTTTTCAAAATGTTTCGTTAAAAATTCAAATTTCGGTTTTAATACCTAGATATATTAGATTTTTTTAATGTGACGTACAAAACTTAGGACCCCTCCCACCCCCTTGTCACACAATGTCACATTTCGTCAACCCCCTCCCCCCCTTTACGTGTGAAGTAATTTATGGATGGCCCCTTCTAACGAATGCTCGCGTTGAGTCCACAATAAGTCCCATTATTCGCCATTTAAGTATTAAATACAGCAAACTTAACTTTAACTAGTTTTCAAAAACGATTCCTTCTCAAATGCAAATATCTTATTCTTAGCCGCATTCTCGCTTTTAAACAGCAAAAACGATTTAATGTTTTCATAATTTAGACTGCTTTTATACAAATGTTTGCTTAATAAATAGAAACCTAGTATTAACATTATTGATGAAAGGATTATGGAAAACGGTGGCAGGATTACCACGGCGAAGTATACCATCCATCTTATCTTAGACGGCAGACCTTCTTGTTTCTGAAAAAAAAAAACAGTATTTTAGCATCATCATCATCATTACAGCAAAAAGACGTCCACAGTTGGACACAGGCCACCCCCAAGGTTTCCCACAACGCCTGGTCCTACTTGCATCCAGCGGTTTCCCGCGACCTTCACTAGGTCGTCGGTCCACCTTGTGGGGGCCTACCCACGCTGCGTCTTTCGGTACGTGGTCGTGGTAGGTTTAGCTTCAGTTACGTAATCATCCTACCGCCGAATACTCGTACGCAACTTAAATTTGAGAGCTCCTTAACTTTGACACGCCATACAAAAAATGACAGATAACGACGTCTCAAACTACTAAGTGGGACTTAAATATTTAAGTAGCCTTTGAGTATTCGGCCGTTAGTCGTGTAAAACTCCTATCCTTTCATTTGATTAAATTCGTGCGGGTTCCAAGACAACTTAGCTTTTCTCGGGACTCGTCGAGGGTCACCATTGTCGATCCTGGCTTACAGGAGTAACAGTGGGAGTGTGTTGCGGGCCTAGTCCCAAAAGTTGTGTAACGTACATAGAACTTTAACTTGAGTTAAAATAACCTAAGACTGGCAACCCTGCATGATCGGTCCAAAAAGCTTGTATCCAAGGTCATAAAACGTAAAAAAGTGGTATGAAGTATTGGATTACAGAGTTGCTATGCTACTTACATATTCTGCCCAAAACAAAGGTAACACGAGGTTCGAGAATTTGTTGAATTTGTTGTTATACGCTGAGATGTCGTACATTTGCAAGTTGCTCTGCATCCGCGCCACAGCTTCGAAGGGCGTTCCTGAATGCTGAAACAATAAATAAATATAAATATCCTGGGACATTCTTTTACACGCGGCTACCTGATCCTAAACTAAGCAGAGCTTATACTATGGAAACCAGATAACTGATATTACTACATATACTACTTTTGTTTGTAAATAAAAACTTAATATACATAATTACACCCAGACTCGGGACATGCAGACATGTTCATGCACACAAATGCATGTCCCGGGTAGGAATCGAACCTACGACCTGCGGCGTAAAAGGCGGAATCTAAACCAACCACGCCAATGTCATAATACTATACGTAACGAGGGTAGAAATATGGTAGGTAAATAATACGCTTCTTTATAGATACGTTATCGCGTTATACACGTTCCCAAAGTGGCACGTTAAAACTAGGCTAATTGGCAAACCCGAACTCAGTCTCGCTCTGCCGGCGAAAGCGTTGAGAGCATTTTTGACGGGTGTCTAAGCGGCAGTGTTTAGAAAGACTTAGTTCAGTTAGAATTCTCTTCCCGTAGCGAATAGATCACGTGACTGGCCCAAGACTACGTCATTCGCTGTGGTTCAATTAATAATCAATCCATTAACTGGCCCAAACGGTTATTAAAAACCACTGGTTTTATAAAAATCCAGTTATCCCTGAGTCATAAAGGTCGTCCAGCCTTACCGGTTCTAATATAACGTAGGAGTTGTGTTTATATCTGTCAGGTTTCAGGCCGGTCACGTAGTGGTCTTTCGGCACTGCGCCGGTATAGAAATGCGGGTAGGACACTACCATTGGGAAATCTGAAAGTGATAAAAAACTATTTTGATATACCGATGTTGGCTGAACTCCGCTGCTGTCACTACGAGGTGAATTCGGGGTAGCTATTATAAAAAATGATTCAAACATAAATCCACTGACACTTTTGCGAAAGTATACTATGATAGTCTTGAGATTGAGTCTGTGATAATGTAGGTAGGTAATTCATCAGTATCATGTCGGCCAAAAGTCGTCTAATGTTAGACATAGGCCTCCCCTAAGGGGCCATCCATTAATTACGTCACACGTAAAGGGGGGGAATGGGTCGACGAAATGTGACGTTGTGTGACAAGGGGATGGGAGGGGTCCTGCGTTTTGTCCGTCACATTTAAAAATCTAATATATCTAAGTATTAAAACAAATTTGAATTTTTAACGAAAATTTTTAAAAATTTCTGAATTATGTGACGTCACATAGGGACGGGGAAGTCTCGCAAATGTGACCAGCTGTGACAAGGGGAGGAGGGGTCTAAAAATCATGAAATGCGTGTGACGTAATTAATGGATGGCCCCTAAGTTCCACAACGACCGGTCCTGTGCCACTTGCATCCAGTGAAGATAGTTAATTATCATTGACTAAGCAACCCGATTTTAATGGGGTTGTCATCGTTTATTAGGATATGACTTTGGTTAAGCTCATAAAACTTACTAAAGTAACACTTAGAAGCGTCGCTCAAGCCAGGCAGGAGTGTCGGTTCGGTATCATAGCAGTCTGTAGTGTTCGTGACTCGATCGTACACGCTCTCAGACAGATTGTACCTGTACAAGGGTACATTCGCCATTGTCAGCTCACCTGGAAAAGGAAATGAACATATAAAATCTGACCTGATAAGACGTCGTAAATTTATGGTGGTAGAGAAAAGTTATAGCCAAATAACTGCAAGTCATACAGCTCGTTTGGGGTTGTACCAACCTCTCACAGGAGATCGGCGTTTAGTAGCTATTACAGTAGCGAGGAGAGAGCCGAAAGCACAACTCCGAACAGGGGGCCTACTCGCTGACAAACGAAAACGAAATTTCGGACGAAAATCGCGTATTTCCTACTACGTTTCTCATTGATTCCGACATTTCTTACGAACGAAAATTGTTTAACGTTTAGATTCGACGACGACGAAGTCGTCGAACAATTTTCGTTCGTAAGAAATGTCGAAATCAATGAGAAACGTAGTAGGAAATACGCGAATTTCGTCCGCAATATCGTTTTCGTTTGTAAGCGAGTAGGCGCCCAGCATCGCACAAACACTAGACGAACCGATCTTCATACAAGCTTTAAAGTTCTTTTTAAATCTAGTTGCATATACCTATGGCTTATTAGTTAATTGCTATCCAATCAGGTATTTATAATTATAACAGCATATCAAATAAATAAACTTGTGGTTTCCTCCTCTATAATGACTAATTTATTCCTACCTATACACTCATTCTTTTGCCTCACTTAACGTTTATATTGTTATTTTTCATTACTATAAGTATACTTACTTTTTTTCCTTTTGCCTTGTATACCATAATTGCGTTACATTATAGATTTACAGCATTATTTACTAGCGTAGAGATTTTAAGAGTTATTGACACTATTTACGGTGATTCACTGACTTCTAAGCTACAGGTATTTCCATACCTAGTTTAGGAGGCAGAGTATAGGTACCCTTTCTTGTCCTAGCCTTATAGATTTTGTGCGTAATTCTAATATTTATTAAAACACCAATGTAACTATAGTCCGCGACAGGTCGAGATGACATTCGGGTTATGAGCTTTTTGCAGAATTAAATCCGAATCAAAATTAGCGGGACCTGCAACGCAACAGAATAATTTAATTTAATATTTTTGTGGGCGATTTTAATTGGTTAACGGGTTCTGGTAATTTTGATTCGGATTTTATTCTGCAAAAAGCGCATAACCCGAATGTCATCTCGACCTGTCGCGGACTATAGATTAGGCTATTTTGGAAATAAATAAATTATTATTAAAAAAAAACTGTACACAGGCTTGAAATTATTGCTACTTTTAATTTCATTACTTAGAATGTATCTAATAACGTTTCTATATATCTATTATACACTCCCATCGTCACGAGCACTTCGCCTCAGTCATTAGCCTAGCATCTATAAGTTATACCATTATAGTTTATACCAGTCTCAGATACCAGTTAGTTGTCATTCAAGTTAACATTAAATAACCGGCAGATTTTATTGGCACAGGTGAAAGCAGGATAATAATTGGACTAATGGCCGTATTAACCCATTTTTCCCTAAGGTGCTCCTTCACTGGGAGCATTCGCTTGTAATGTAACGTTACAAGATACCTAATCTGTAACGACAAACTCATAATTTCACGAGTGAATTTGAGCGTGACTTTGACCGTAAATTTTCTAGTGAAATGTCAAATTTCAACACCAAATTTGATTATTTCACCAGAAAATTCACGCGGGAGATAAGTTTAGCGTTATAGAATAGCTACCCAGATTAGATTGTGAGCATTACGTTACAATACTGCCTCCCTCACTGACAAGCATTCACTTGTAATGTAACGTTACAAGATGTATCAAAATGTACGACACTGTAATGTTCGATTCGGCTCACTCACTGATGAATGGCGAATGCTTGAATTTGTAACGTTACATTACAGGCGAATGCTCCCGGTAAGGGAGCACCCTTACATCAACATTGATTAACAACATTATGTATTCTTTTATTACATTGCAACAAGGGTATCGCTATAGTAGACTATAGTCCATCAAGATGTAATCTGAAGACGGTTGGAGGCATTTAATAAACTCGGTAGTAGGTAGGTAGTAGGTACAATGACCGACAGGAGAGCCGACCTTCATTTGTAAAAATATAAAATAGGTACTAGCTTTTGCCCGCGACTTCGTCGGTGCAGAATTCAAAATCAAACTTCCATACAATCTTTAATCCCCTATTTAAAGTCCTTAGGGGTGGAATTTCGAAAACCTGCACTTCATGAAGAACACTTGCTCCAAATTTCATGTCTCTAGGATCAGCGGTTTAGGCTGTGCCTTCATATATCAGTCAGTCAGGACTCGGATTTTTCTATACATAGATAGAAGATAAATGGATAGATTATTATAATAATAGTATGTTTTGAGTTTTAATTTGCTCAGAGTCAGCTAGTGCATCTATATACAATACATGCTCTTTTTATTGCTTGCATATTATGGAAAGACGGTCCACCTTATGGTAACTAGCAATCGTCGCCAAGGACATCTGCAACTTAAGGGGAGCAGGCGTGGTGCCGACCTTTTAGGGACTAGTCCGACCAGTCCTTATGTGTCTACTACGTCTACCAGCTCTTGGCCTTTCAAGAACCTTTCTACCCCAACAGGCATACTTACTATCAAAGTACAGTGGCATCAGTTTGCATACGGTTTTCCTCCAGTAAAGCAGCACATCTTCCTTGGTGAGTCGTTGAGCATACATCACGCCTTCCGTAGAACCGAAGATTCTGTCTGGACACGTCTATGGGACAACGTTAGGATGGATTAAAACTTATAAGTATAATAACACATGTCCTAAGGCCAAGTTTACTCATAAACTAACTGTACTATTAGTAAATTAATAATAATAATATCCTGGGACATTTTCTACACACGGCTACCCGATCCCAAACTAAGCAGAGCTTGTACTATGGAAACCAGATAACTGATATTACTACATATACTACTTTTTATTTGTAACATCCCAGACAAATAACACACAAATACAAATTACATTACATTATTTAGTTTTGTTTGGCTAACTTTCAATTCAAATTAGCGCACTACAACCCCAAGCCAACTAGGCACCTGTCGGCAGGGAAGCTGCATTCACCCGGGTATCTAGTTGGGTTGGTGGAATGGTATACTATGGATACTATAATAGTCCACCAGCATTTACTCACGGTTCCGCCCGCGTTTTACTTCAACATATGTAACTTAGGGATACTGTAGCTTTTTATCAGTGAAAGCATTTTCTGAATCCGATCCTGTAGTCCTAGAGATTATTTCCTACACATAACTAGATACTAAATACATAATCACCAACAAACAACTTCACCTCTTTAAATATTAGCACATTAGTAAGTAGAGATGTAGGTATTTGTCTACTCTGTATGTAGAAAAAGTCTGTCGTCCGCTAAAGGCGCTGTTGTAGGTATTTACCATAAAAATGACAAATACGGAGACTTCAGAACGCGTTTTGCTTACGAATACTCGTAATAGGAGTACCTACTTTATTTCTTAAGACGGTTGTATAACCCACATCTTGCCATAAGTAAAATCTCTACCAGCATTGGTAGCACGACTGGCCGTGACATGACAAAACGCGAGATAAATTGATTGAGTCTCATTCTCTCCTATGGATTAAGTAAGAGATAGAGAGCGACTCGGTGCGACATAATGCATCATAGAAGTCTTTTCTTAGCGCGTGTGCTAGACCTTCAGGAGTGTATTATTTCACTAAAGTAATATTTACGAGATTTTCTTGACTGGAATCGAACTTGAAACCATATTGTAGTGCGCCGAGAGTTCTTCACTCAAACCACTTCAGTAGCCGATAGCGCCCTATCGCACGAGGTAACCATGGTTGCGCCGCCAGCGGGTGATTCGATAGCCAACAACGAATTGGTTGCGCTACCAAACGGACGGTGCAATACCTACCATACAGCTCTATACATTTTGATGGTGTAGCGGCCGGTTGCGCTACCACTGGTGTCCTCGTGCGGTAGGGCGCTTAAGTGATATCACTTACATTAGGGTTGAATCCAGGCAGCTGCGGTTCCCCTTCGAACCTGTCGATCTGGAAGAACTGCTTGTGACCCCATTGAGGCCCTATCTTCACCGTTATCTCATCAGTGAAATTGGAATATACCTGAAAACAGTTCATCAAAATAATGCCACGCAAAATTCCTAATTCTACAATAACTTTGGTCAGTGTATAATGGAAATTTCACTTGAGGTCAAATGACATTCGATGTCAAAGGTTACTTGAGGTCAAGGGTCATTCGGGGTCAAAGTCGACCCGTGTCCCTTTCCCCACCCTTATACTCAAACCTAAACCTAGACCTTATCCTAATAGCGTCCCTAAGGCTACACCCTAACCATAACGGTCGACAGTTCTTGAATCAACACGCCGCCGCCTAACACACGTGTACAACATTGAGTGTCTGTTTAAAACTCATCAGATAACTTTTATCCTTTTTAGTGGTAGAGCCAAGCTGTAGCCAATTGCCTGCAGCTCAAATACGGGCTGGCTCACCCGGAGTAATACCACCCTCTCACAGAAGATCGGCGTAAAGCAGCTATTACAGCTGCGTTTCGTACGATGAGTGAGAGAACCGTAAGCCCAACCCCCCTTCCCCTTCATCCGTCCCACTCCCCTTCAGGTCGGTAAGGTGCGGGCAATGCCTTTGTTATTGCAAGCATAGGCTACGGTAACTGTTTAACATCAGGCCACCTCAGTACTATAAAAAAAAAGTTTGCGTTTTGAAAGAAAAGGCGTTTTGACATATATTCTATGGATAAACTCTCAAAACGCCATATTTATTTGGTGCATAAAAGTTATCTGATAACTGTGGCCCTAAAGCTACTTATGTGGCTACTTACCCTGTGTAACATTCCCAAGTTATTGACAGGTACTATCCCTGGCACTAAATTCTTTGAGGCATCCAGAAGCGGGTCCTTAAACTCCCATAAGAACTCGTAGATCGTCTTCTTAACGAATGGCTCGCCCCCATATACATTCACCAATGATTTCACTAGCGCACGTACTAAATAGTTCGCGTCGTGTAGAAATGAGAAAATACCCTGGAAACAGAAGGAATTTATTAATAACCCTGACGTAAGAAAACTAAAAAAACTTAATTAAAATAGGTTTTTCCATTCAGGAGCTATGATGCCGCAGACAGACACACAGATACACACTACAAAGTTATAATATCCGTATTTTTTCGTCGGGGGTTAAAAAGGGCTATGACCTGTAGAAACCTCCAAATTTTTTATTACTGGCAACATTTACTTTGATGGTAGTTTTTCATATTTTTAATGTTTTATGTTACAACACTTTTGTTTGTGCTTCGGTGTATATACTTGAACTGTATAATGGTAAAATTGAGTTTTCTTATTACCACCCGATAGAGAGGGATAACGTTATAAGATAAAATGAGACGCAAAGCGACTGCCTTGCTTGCCATTTAACTGATGACTGCTTGATGATGAAGCCCGTGGATGCTATTGGCGGAATAACATGCTAATAAAATTTACAAATTAAACCAGGGACGTAGCTACCGCCGTATAAATGATACGGGGCCCCCGAGCTACAGGGGCCCCGAACGTGTGTGAAAATTATTTACCCTTCATTAATATTGCTTACGCATTTTGAGTGTTTTTCCCATTTTATTGATATTTCCTCGACTTATCGTGCCCATTTTGTGAAGGAAGTGCGTTTATTGTGTTTGAAACATAAATCGGATCTTTTACACATAAAAATCAGCAGTTTAAAAAGGTTTTTATACATAACCTCACTTTTACTTAAGTTAAAATGAAACTTATAACTCGGCTCTCAGATTTTAAGAATTCGTAGAATTTTCTTTGATAGTTTAATAATTATACTAGCTAACAATTGACACCACTTTCATCCTTTTACAATCTTGGCCCAAGATTGTATGAAACCGTGCCGGTCTCCTTTGGTATTTAACTTTCATTTGGGCCCCCAACAAATTTTGATACAGGGCCCGTCTAAGGCAACCTACGCCACTGAATAAAACATATGTACAGTAAGTGGACATAGGTACCTACCTAATACCACCTGCCTATACTCCATTTATTATAGCATTAGACAGAAGTTAAAAAAGGTTATTTTTAGTGTCCACTTTGTAACAAAAGTACAAATAACATGTTACAGTTATGATTGACGTCGAATTTATTATAATCTATTTATATACCAGCTTGTCACACCTAACTGTAATTATTTTAATTATTTATATTATAAAATAAATTGTCTTTCATTTAAATATTATCATTTCAGTCAAATTTAAAATTAAGTGTCAATGCTAAAAACCTAAAAGAAGCAGGGGTGAACAATACCGGGAATGTGTTGCGTTCCACTATAATCCTAACAAATCTAAAATGTTACCTAATCCGTTCAGAGGTTATGACAGAAGGGTATTTATAATTTTGTCGGATTATGTTGTCTATGAAATTGACGTAAATAAATTTCTGTAAGTGTTTGTCATTGAGTCATTCACGATCATTTATTTTATCATTATTTTTTTGTTGTCAGTTTAAAATGAGTGATACGATGTTATTATAAATAAAACATAGTATAAAAAGTACTTTTATTTTGGTTATCGAAGTATTTAGCATTGTTTTATGTGAAAACAATTTTAATGTAACCACTCTAAATAAAAGTTGTTTTGACTTTGAAATAAAATGTTTTGGATCCCTGCTTCTACGAGCCTCTTATTTCTAATGTTATAATAAATGGGGTATAGTATAAATATAGATACAAATTAAAAACTTATAGGTAACCTTTTTTTAATAATTCCTGCAAGCAACTGTAAATACCTATTTATTGAGGGCTAATAAAAACAAGAGCTAACGCGGAAAACATTGCCGCTAATTTTAAATGTTCAAAATTTACTTTTTCACTTGATGATAATAAAAGTAATAAAAACACGGGTAATTTTATTAATAACTCGGCGACACTTGTTTTAACGGGAAAATGGAACCGAAGCAAAGGCCAAATCATGGCTTCATTGAAATGGCTTTGGCTAAATGCGAAAAGAACCGCTGCTGGTGCGCTTAAACCACCTGCCTATTTTTTTTTTTACATTTTGTAAAGCTTAAATGCGTTTTTATGTTTAAAATAAAAAATAAGTTATAGGTACTTATACGTGCTTATACCGACCGAATAATATTATTAATTTTTACTTACTACATTTTACTAGTATTTATTTTACAAGAGTAGGTACCTAAAGACGTACTAATAAGTTATTGACCATTTAGGGCTACTGGCCCAAAGATTTTATTAAACCTTTACACGCGAATCACTGCGCTTATTTTTGTGAAATTAATGCAAGGTGATACCCGATATCCATAGGCCTAGCCCGCATTGCAAATAAAACCCGCGCAGATTATTTTCCGCACCACACCTTGTCAAATTGCGCGAATTTAAAATCGCAAATACGTATACATTCATATAATTCCATGGGTTACAGAATTGCGGAAAAAAACCGCGCGGCTTTCATTCGCAGTGCGGGCTGGGTCTAAGCGAAGAAATTGGAACGCGTCGCGGCTGGGCTGCACACAGCTGCCTATTATATTCATCTCTTTCTAACAACAGGTCTAGCGTAGGTAATTAGAAGTGGGTGCTTAAACGAAAAGCCGTTTGAAAAGTTTGTTTTTTTACGTAAGCACACAAGCGCGCTTACAAACACTAGTGTAGCTTTTAAGCAATGACGGCCAGAGAGAGAAAGAAATTCCAAAAATGTACAAAAAGTAACCTTATTGTTATGAAAATACAGCTCAAATCAATATTTAATTAAATTGAACCTTATTTCGTTACCCATAAAAAGCAATACATTGATACTAAATTATATTAGATTGACAACCATATTTCTATGCGCATAAGGTTCACTATCAATTTTTCAGCAGATAAGTTTTTGCTATCTAAAAGTTCAATGCACAAAAGCACTAAAAAAGTAGAAAGCAGAAAACTAAGTAAAAAAGTAAAATGCAGAAAAGCACTTCCACGCTTTTTACAGCGACTTTTAAAAACAATCACAAGCGTTACAGCGTGCTTTTAATATGAAGCCGTTTATCACATCTTTATAGGTAATATGTCTAGTATTCATTGATATTATAGGTATAGTTGAATGTGCTATTTTTAGAGCACTTACCTATGTTCGTGTACGTCAGGTCTATAAAATAAAACTGTATAAAACGTCATTGAACTGGCCACGGCGCGGCCAGTAAATGGATGGCGGTCGTTTATTAAGATTATCCTTGTTTCTTATCAAGATTTGTGGGTATCGAGCAATTAATGCATAATGCATAAGATAATAACTTCACTGTTTACAGTAGGTACTGTATTTATTCATAATAAATTACGGTTATGCCTTTTGCACAGGGATTCTGTAAATATGTACCTATAGTCGAATTGCTAATCAGACGGAATAAACTGACAGGTGCTAATGCCACTTTGGCTGCGTTCCAGACGACGTAATTTTTGTTATTTTGTTCATAAAATGTCGTTCCACTTGAACCAACTTGTACTGAAAGTGATAATTACGTCGAAAGGAACGCAGCATTTTTGATATTATGTTGAACAGTCAGCTGTCAGTTTACTCCGTCTGATTAGCAATTCGACTATACTTACTTCAGTAGGTCTACCACGAGTTTTATGTTCGCTAGTCGGTAGCGTTAACGTAAAATACAATGCAAATCGTACAGTGCACGTGTCGGTCACCGAATAACTAAGTTGTGATACAAGTTAGAACAAAATATCATGACGTTTTCTCTATTTTTTGTTATTTTTAGGGTTCCGTACCCAAAGGGTGCCAACGGAACCCTCTTACTAAGCCTATGCTGTCCACAAAATGTGTATTTCTGTTGCCGCTACAACAACAAAATACTAAAAATAAATTGAAAAATAAAGAAAGCGACTGCAAACGAACTGCTTGAGCAGTTCGTGTATGGCGAATGTCAATTTTGTATTGAAACTGCAGATCGCCCAACAGCGACCGCTTGAAGCTGTCGGCACTGACTGCTCCGAGCAGTCCGTCTATGGCGGCGACAAATTGTAATGCCGTCTGCCGTCGCGGCACATGTCATCGCCACAATTTGTATGAGACCGACTGACGTCTGCTGTCTGCCGCTTGCTACGAACTCGTACCCTTAGCGCCGCCATACACGGACTGCATTTTGCTGTCGGAAGCGACAGCTCTATTGCAGTTGGTTGCAGTCGACCGCACCGACAGCTCGCGCCAGCCCGCCGACTGCTTGACACCAAGCAGTCGCGAGCTGTCGACTGCAACCAACTGCAATAGAGCTGTCGATTCCGACAGCAAAATGCAGTCCGTGTATGGCGGCGCGTAGGTAAATATTATTACCCACTTAAAAGGTAAGTAGGTACTACTACATTACTATATTTTAATTAAACACGTGTAAATAATATAGATAAACAACTTACTTACATTGTAATACAATATAATTATGAATACATTATGCATAAAGCCCTGAATTATTGATTATTGATCGTAAATAACTATCGTTAAAACCAATACCACAGACAAAGACATTGCCAAGAACGAGAGACATGTAATTGTTCAAAATAGTGTGTCCTAATAAACTGAGTCCATAGACACAGTAGGCAAGTTTTGGGAAGCGTAAGTGGGGATGCGTCGACCTCGCGGTCGAGGTCGCTCTTCAAGTCTGCCTTTTTTATGGGATCAGGCCCGCCACACACTCCCACCACTGTTGCTCTTGTAAGCCAGGGTCAACAGCCAACGATGACGGCAAGGTTTGACCCTCGACGAGTCCCGGGGACAAGCTAAGTTGTCTTGGAACCAAAATTTAATCAAAAGAAAGGATAGGAAGAGTTGGAAGAAGTATCTAAATAACAAAAATAACTATATAGGCTGATAGCCACAGAAATAGAATGTCTCTACGGCCCTTAGGGTAACATAACATAACATAACATAACATATAAGTACCTCACGACTTTTATCCCCATTCGGGGGTAGTCAGAGGCTTGAGTGGCCATACACCACCACATTGTGGAGGTATTAACCAACTCAACCCGCGTTTCACCAGATAGTCAGAACCCAACGTGACAGCTGGTGAACCTTGCCGTGTATACAGGAACTGACTATTACCTAATCCCGAGGGATAGGCAGGTTTCCTCACGATGTTTTCCCTCACCGTCAGCGAACATTATGCACATAGATGAAAATTCATCCATTGTTGCATGTCCCAACCTGGGACCTTCTGATTGCTAGCCCAACATGTTTGCCCCTAGGCTACAGCACTAGGGTAAGTAAATAGATATTAGGTACTTACCAATACAGCGATATTAGGTACAATGATTGTGTCGTTCAGGTCTATGTGGTTTTGACCAGGAAGGTATATAGGGAATCGTTTCGCCGTGTACGTCATAGTGCTGTTATCATTGAACCTGATATTGGAATGAAGGAGCTTCTCCCTGGAAAGAAAGAGAAAGAATATTAACCATCGGTATTGATGGTAGTACCACCCTACCACAGAAGAGCCGCGTAAAGTCGCTATTAAAGCTGCGTTTCGTACGATCCTTTTCCACTCTCTGTCCACTTTCCTTAGGTCGGCAACGTGCAAACGATGGCTTAGGTATAGCAAGCATCTAAAGGCTATGGTAACTGCTTTACATAAGGCGGGCCGTACGCTTGTTGGCCATTTTAGTCACATAAAAAATCGGTGTAATATCATCCAAATTTTACCAAAGATATTTTTGGTTAGCCAGCATATTTCGGTGCAAGAAACATTTTCGCTACTTTTATTTTCGAAAAATAATTGGGGTTCCGCGGGAAACATAAAAATTCGCGGGAAATTTCACGCGGGATTAACGCGAGTAGGTACTATTTTTCAAAAATTTACGCGGGCGAAGCCGCGGGGCACAGCTAGTTTTAACAAATATAAACACATTATTTTGTACATAAGGAAACCAACGAAGACCGCGCATGCATTCAAAACATACACTTCCTTATTTTTTTGATGTGTTTAGATTATAAACATTATTTAATTTAATGGATAAAGATGGCGGTCCATTACAAGCTATATTATTACGCCAGCTTACTTAGTTATAGTTTTTATTCACAGAGTAAAGACTAAAGAAAGAGGTTTTTTAAATTGTTTTTTCATTTTCATTGTTCTATCTACCGGTAAATAGTTGAACTACTCGCTTCGGTTTATGTCGATGTTAGTACTAGGCCGACCACTCGGCCGACTTGCTTAGGGCCAGTCCCCTTAGTAATTGGTCCATGTTTTTATTCAATAATTTATTTGTTTCAACCACAGAGTAAAGACTAAAGAACAAATTCTAGACAACAAATGTTATGTTTCAACAACATTAGCAGTGCATTTCAATTCCACATAGCAATCCCGCATTTTTTTTTAATGTCACTTAGGTGGCAGGCCGCCGTACAGCCTACGTGATGCAGTAACCGTAGCCTATACAGCGTGTAACGGAAAGGGTGTATCTATCCGAAAGGGGTAAAAAGTGTATCTACTATAGAAACGAAATGCAAGATTTCAGCTCAAAATAATTTTTCAAAAATTCATACCAAAATATTTAATTTGGTAAATTTATTGAATTCCCATAATAATAAACGTGTAACCGCACTACGAGTGTCATTATCCTTGTCACGTCACTTGGTGCTAGTGATGTCGAAATGTAAATTTGACATGTTTGGTATTTTGTTTTCATGTATTGGAATGTCTCATATCTCTGTAACGTGTAGATATAGGATTTTTGACCGTTGCCATCTTGTTCGTTATCATCCAAAGAAGCCGTGCACTTCGTATGTATATTCCCTTTCCGTTACACCCTGTAGATGTTCACAATACCACAGAATAGATAACAATACCAAAGGCATTGCTCGCACGTTGCCAACCTGAAGAGGGAGGGGTTAAGCTTCCGGCTCTCTCACTCATCGTACGAAACGCAGCTGTTATAGCTACTTTACGCCGATCTTCTGTGAGAGGGTGGTACAACCCCGGTCGGTCCAGCACATGTGAGTTGCAGTCAATTGGCTACAGCTACAGCTTGATTCTACCACCAATGAATTTCCGTAAAATAGTCACACAGTTCACGCCATTCGTCTCGTGTCCACTGAACTGAAATTTAGCGGAATTGCAGAGGATTCTGCTAGAAAAAAAAAAAATGAATTGCTCTTGTGGAATTGCTATGTGGCGTTTTCAACCCCCTAATTTCCGAGGGGTGCTGCCCTTCTCGGTACACCTTGTCAACCTACAAAAAAGTTCCATTTTAAAACGGATATCCGTCTAAAAGTAACGGTCTCTCAGGAATGTCCTTATAGGTGGGTATTACCACGTATTACATAAAAGGCGCAATGAAACTATGGAACAAGCTTGGAATTAATAACCGGCCCTGAGGTTATAAAGTGGCGGAGAATGCCGCCAATGCTGTTCAACAACCCATACAAATGTATTGTAAACGTTTTGTAAAACATAAATACGTAACGTTTTATACCTACATGGAGGTCGGCTAGGAAACAAAAATACATGTCTCCTTTATTAAAAGTACTACTCCACCAAGCCAATGAGGCGCTCAGGGGGCTAACCACCACCTCTTATAGCAGTTTTGTTTTAACGTTTCAGCGACTTTTTGTGCAATGACTTTTCTTATTGTCATGACAATAAGGTACGTAATTGCACAAAAAGTCGCTGAAACGTTAAAACGTTCCTGTAATTGAATCGAAATAAGAGTTCGTGGTAAGCCCCCAGGTGGAATGCGGCTTCCCGCCCGCACACCCGCTACCGCCTTTTTATGCGGGTGACGTCACATTTGACAGGCACCTAGTTGGCTTGGTGCAGTAGTAGTGTAAGAATAATAAAAAAGTAAGTTTAAAAACTAAAACCCGACGACTTACTTTTTATTTAATTATTTTGGAGTTATATGTAACAATATATATATTTTTTAAATGTGCTCATCAAGCTCTCTCATTTGATACCCCACACGGTTTCTTTTTTTTTTTAGTTCATGACATTATGTCCTCTAGAGGGCGCCATATGCAATTTTATGTGACGTCACATAGCCTATAACCAGCGCGCCATTAAGCTGCTTCTAACAATACCTCATTTGTCAAATTACGACAAGTAGTTTGGAAGTTAGGCGGGAACAGATGCACATACATACATACCAGTCAAAGTCATAACCCTCCGCCGTAGTCGGGTAAAACCCTATTTATTGCTTAAAAAGTTCCCATACCCTAGCACTGAAGCACTTATTCATATTGCAAACTGCGATAAAACTAGCGCTCGCATTCAAAGAAATTACCAAGAAAGAGGGAGATGTCACTGTCCACAATAGCTTTTCCTATTATAAACGGAGTCGATGGACACAGTACGACTCAGTCGCGGAGAATAATGTTAATAACATGTCGGTACTGCCAAATCGGAACATCTTTTGCTGAAAAATACACGAAAAATGCCTTTAAATATGGTCCAAATTGCAAGTGGGTTAAAAGATGGGTAAATTGTTTTGCATGTACCCAGTGGTGCGCTGAGCGCAAGTTTAGTAATTGCAATGTTAAGAGGTACCATGTATCTGTTAAAATAACACATCAATGGTTATAAGTTTTTTTTTTAGTGGAGGTCAGCTGACAAACAAAAATATTTATCTACTTTATTAAGTAAAGGACAACATTAAACATATTTTACTGCTTGAAGTTCTCATACCCAAGCACTTATTCATATTGTAATCTGCAATAAAATAGCGCTCGCATTCAAAGACATTACCAAGAAAGAGGGATATGTGACTGTCCGCAATACCTTTTCCTACTAAACGGAGTCCATGGACACAGTACGACGACTGAGTAGCGGAAAACAATATTGTTAAACAATATTAAAAACAATATATTATCAATATTGTCAATACAGCTCATCATCCGGTGAATAATGCCTTCTTAAGTATTTAATAAGTTGAATGTGGAATTGCGACTGCGATGCACCGAACACCTCCAGTAGCAAATAAGGTCGGCGACGAAAAAAGACGTCAATCTGAGGTCAATTTAGGGTCAGTGACGTAAACGTACGTCTTTATGACGAAGACGTACGTCGTAATGCTACTAGGGACAGGTTTAGTGATTGCGATGTTGGAAGGTAGCATATCTGCTAAAATAGTACATCAATGAGTTGTCTACTAAGTATATTCAGTAGTAGGATAACATTAAGAACCTATTAAATTGCTAAAAGGATTCATACACGTAATTTATACTCAAGCCCTTAGGTATTTATAACCTGCGTTAAGATTGGCATTCTCTTGACCACAGTAAGAGCAGTATTTGCTTGGGGTGTAGCGTTACAATTACAAGGTATATTTATTTAACTGAGGTGACAAAGTCAGAGGCTTGAGTGGCAATACACCACCACATTGTGGAGGTATTAACCAACTCAAAGCCCACGTTTCACCAGATAGTCAGAACCCAACGTGACAGGTGGTGAACCTTGTCGCCGTGTATACAGGAACTGACTATTACCTAATTCCGAGGGATAGATTGGTTTCCTCACGATGTTTTCCCTAAACGTAAGCGAACTGTAAATTATGCACATCGATGAAAACTCATCCATTGGCGCATGCCCCAACGGGGATCGAACACTCAAGCCTCTGAATACCCCCTTGGGGATAAAAGTCGTCACGTATATTTTTTATTTTATTTTATAGTAGGTGTCAAACAAGCGTCGACCCGCCTGATGTTAGGGTGCGTTTCCACTGACGCAGAGCTGGGCGTAGTGGAGCGGAGCGGCGGACTGTCATTAGCCAACTGTGATGGGCCTAGAGCGGAGTGGAGATTTCGAGCACTGTGATTGGCCAATTCACAGTCCGCTCCGCTCCACTCCACCCAGCTCCGCGTCAGTGGAAACGCACCCTTAAGCATTTAGCGATGTTTCAGTATGCAGTTCTTTAAGTAATTAATGCACTTATTAATGCACTAATTACTTAAAGAATAAGTATTTAGAGAAGTCATAGGTAGGTATAGTGAAATATACCTGTTCTAAGTAAAGCGTTGCAATAAATTTTATTTTCACACATTTAAATAATCACGTTTAATGGAGGAACTTGCATTTTTAGACTGAAACATCAGATCTCTACCGTAGTCTATAGATGCTTGTAATATCAAAGGCTCGCACGTTGACCTGAAGGGGAGTGGGACAGAAAGAGGGGGAGGGGGATTGGGCTTCCGGTTCTCTCAGTCATCGTACGAAACGCAGCTGTAATGTGGTATATTTTGTTAAGAACATGGACCAACAGAGCAGCAACAATTTTGCGTAAAGTTAACTGTTATTGGGTCTGGCCTTCAGAATCGTCAGATAACTCTTATCCACCAAATAAATATGGCGTTTAGTAAGATATTTTATGGAAGAACTGTCATAACGCCATTATTTATTGAGTAATTGAAGTTACTTGACGATTCTGAAAGCCCTTAGTAAGCCCAATCGAAGGCTCAAACGTTCAAGGAGAACGCAGGCAATAGAGTGACATTTAAACGGCGTTGAAGGTTTTTTCTTCATATTAAAAAAATACTTAAAGAGAGCGCAGACAATAAAGCGCCATTCAAGGATATTATTTTCTGCAACTTGTTCTAGATGCAATGTCCGAGACAGTGTACAAACTTAAACCTGCAGGCCTATTATTAGTCTGACAGTTAAACCTTAAACCTTATTATGAGTGTCACTCTTCCCGATTTCAATCAAGTTCAACAAAGCAAAATGGGGTGAACAAAACCAATTGAAACATGGACGAACAAGTTGCATCAGCCCCGCTGATCAACAGGCATCGAATTTCAATCAGCTGAAACAAATTGACAGCTAGAATTATGACGTCTGCGACATTAATAAAAAACTTTAGTCATGCTCGCGTTGAATATCATAGAATATCATTCTCCCAGCTCTTATACGACATAGATTTCATCGGTGTTAAAAAAAAGTGTGCCCAAAAATAAGGTGTAGGTAATTTTTGGCCTAAGTAGGGCCCATAGAGATTTTAATTAGAAGAGACGTTCTTAGTAGATATCTCTATGAAACAACGCGTGGTCATTTTCCCGGGATGCGTCATCTATCTACCGGTAAATAGCTGAACTACTCGCTTCGTTTTATGTCGATGTTAGTACTCGGCCGACCACTCGGCCGAGTTGCTTAGACCCAGTCCCCTTAGTAATTGGTCCATGGTTGGGCCACTCTGGCCCAATGTTGTAGTGGTACTACATTTATTTTATAGGTATTTTTTTTAATATTTAGAATGAGTATCGAATACTGAATACGCTCCTTCAATACGTCCCTAGCCTTACCTGACACTCTGTATATTTGAGTACATATAAAATCGCACCGCTTAGCTCTATGTGGCTAACAAGCTCAGCATAATCATAGCTCAATAATACTCGTAATGTTGCATCTATTGACCTCACTGTACCGTCCGTTTTACACAATTATGACGTCATAGGTAGGTTTTTAATATTTACGTTTTTTGTGTAAAGTAATTTTCGAATGGTTCGTACAAGGTTGAAATTGAAATGATTTTATGATTATAACATGTGCACAGTTGTATGTTAAGCGCCGTTTACATAATGACAGTGGTGGGACAGTCCAGTAACCCAGTCCAGCGCTGACCTGTAACCAAAGAGTATAGTAAGTAGTAAAGAGTGACATCTTGCGGCGTTTAGGCGCAGGACAATGAAAGCGCGAGTGCCTCTGTACTTCTTAACAAAAAGCTAATGCTGTAGCTACCTACCTATATATAGGTAGGTATATATATATATTACGTATACTTTTATTGATGCTGAACTACCTACAGTTTCTCAATTATTGAGCTATTTTTTTTCCAATTAAGCATATTGTGACAATGTTAGAATAATCTGACATTGAAACAATAACTCAACTAGAAAAAAAAATAGCTCTATAATGAGAAACATTGTTAGTACAATGAAACAAAATATGGATGGATTGATGCGTACAACTCTTTATTAAATCATTTCAAAACATAACATTCAACAACACCAATTTCTGCAACCAAAAGCACAGCGATGCGGTATGGTACCCAAATTCCACACCGAACACAACACAAAGTAGCGACTTTTTCGCAATATAACTACTGTCACTGGGAAGTTATCACAACAACAGGACGAAGCAACGACGACGACGACGTCTGCAGCAGAGAAGGCACTCAAAAATCAACAATTCTCACAATTAATAACAACCAAACAAAAGTTTCTACGCTGCGGGAAAAAAATAACCTAATCAGCCGACCGAACGTTTTTCTTGTAGTTGTAGGGATGCCCGCTCTTAATCGATTTTCCGGAAGATCGATTCACGGCCATACGATCCCCGATTTTTTAAATCAATTCAAGGGAATGCAATCGTCCCTAAGATCTAATCATATGCCTATAAGATCGTTTGAAAAAAAAAAACGTTTCAACTAAAACTTAAACATCAACCGAAACGTATCATAAGAACGTACGAACCGATCTTTGCATACCTATCGTATTGCCGGGAAGGGGACAATATAACTACGACAAAGCAAGATTACCTACCTACACATTAAATGAGATTATACACAGATTTTTAATTTCATGGACTAAAATGACAGCTATAATTAATGTCAATTTATATTTAAATTAAATAATATTTTTATGAGTGATCTTGTTTATTTTATTCTTTGGTAAATAAAATTTAAATTTGAACCAGAATCATAAAAATAACATAATGATGAACAGATAAAACACTATTTTACGTTTGACATAAAAAGCTGTCATTTTAGTCCACGAAATTAAAAATCAAGAGTATAGTTTCGAGTTACATCAAAAGCGATAATGTATGAAATATGAAGGTAGGTATGATAATATTTTGTTTATTTTATAAGGTAATTTTAGTTTTCTCTGATCTTTCGTTCTTTGATACCGTAATAGGCATAGGTAATATAATGTAAAAAAAAATAGTTTTGCACGCATACTGTGCTTTTATTTATTTTAATGAAATTACGATACGATCTTCCCAGATCTTCAAGGCAATACGATTAAATCGTGAATCGATTTAGGTTACGATCTAGAAGACCGATCAAAGCAAAAAATCGGGCATCCCTATTTTCTTCTCACAAGCTGTCATTGGTACTTGTCAACATAAGGTCATAACTGTCACTTAGTGAGAATTTAAAAATAATATTAAATATAATTTACAAGAGCAATTATAAATGATTATTAATTAATTATGGAGTAATTTATCTATAAAATAAAATAAATATTTTAAAAATAATATAATATATTATGACTATTGAGTATAGAGACATCTACCGTACATTTTAGCAGTTTGGT
The DNA here is from genome assembly GCA_947859195.1 of Drymonia ruficornis. Classification (NCBI taxonomy): domain Eukaryota; kingdom Metazoa; phylum Arthropoda; class Insecta; order Lepidoptera; family Notodontidae; genus Drymonia; species Drymonia ruficornis. The sequence continues at coordinate 3,836,645 of OX401932.1, read as the reverse complement.
TTCATGTTAAGTAGTTTAGGTGTCGTAACTGTCTTTTCCAATGAGCCTAATAAGTCTATCTTTCACCCCCCTGCCTGTAACTAAGCTCGTGTGGACACTAGTTTGAACGTCGCAATTTGATACGCGTGACGTCAGCAGTGGACTGGGCTTAAACCCAGTCCACTGCTGACGTCACGCGTACAAGTCAGACCAGCGGACTGCGCCTTTCTATACAGGCTGACTGGTTGAACACTTTAATATTGATATAGAGTGCTCAGTACTCGATTCTCGTTCTAATTATGTAAGAAATAGGTGCCTAATATTTGCTTAATTTAATTAAATTATCCACTCAAAACAATAACCGTGGTCAGGATCGTACCTCCTTGATTTGATGTACCTACCTATCAAGTGTCTAACTCCGTTCGCGCAGAACACGCGTACTAGCGATAGCGGTGTCCACAATTTCCGAGTTTTAACACATTAATTTAATTAAGGTTTTCTCTGTAGTTCATTGGTATTTTTTTAATTTTATTTTTTTAAACGTTTCATGTCACCATAAATTATCATGTCCTTCAATATGTAAAGTGTTTAACCAGTCAGCCTGTATAGGGCAGTGCGGTTCACACGATGGCAGTGACGGGACAGTCCAGTAACCCAGTCCAGCGATCCGCATGAGTGGACATTAATTTCAACCCAGTCCAATACTGACTTCAATCGCAAGTCAGTCCAGTCAAACTAGCCATTATTTATGATGTCTTCCAAAAATGGCATAAAATGTCGACAATTTGAATTTCGAAACCGTCCTCGCTTACGATCGATCTCAACTTGAGAGCGATCTTAAGTGACATGTCAAAAGGGTATTCAAGATCGCGTGACTAAAATTTTTTTTGTTAAGAACTAAGGACACTACCAAGTACAATGACAGATGTGTAAATTTCGCTGCATATTTGATGGGCCCGTTAGCGTGGTTGGCGGGGAGGCGTCTTTCACGCTCGTAAGTTCGATTCCTACCCGGGACATGCATTTGTGTGCATAAACATGTCTGTATGTCCCGAGTCTGGGTGTATATGTATATTAAGTATGTATTTACAAATAAAAAAGTAGTATATGTAGTAATATCAGTTATCTGGTTTCCATAGTACAAGCTCTGCTTAGTTTGGGATCAGGTAGCCGTGTACAAAAAATGTCCCAGGATATTATTATTATATTTAGTGGTACGCTGACCACAAGTTTGGTAATTGCAATGTTGAGAGTACCATGTCTACTAAAATAATACATCAATTTTAAGACGTATTTATTAATCTAAAGGGCAGACAATTTCAAATCGCAAAATGAAATAATTACCAAAAATTTAAAAGTTTCGAAAATTCCGAAAATGTAGTACTAATTTTCGAAAATTCTGAAAAATTCGAAAAATTCCGAAAAAATCCGAAACAAACGAAAAATTTCTGAAACTTCGGAAACAAATAGATCGTTCGCCATGTAAAATGTGTTACTTACAAATATACCACGGGTCCAATCTCTGCGACGTCCAATTTCTCGTCCAGTCCGTCCATGAACCTCTCGTGGTTGGTCACATTGAACACGTAGGCACGTAGCATCACCTCGTCGGGCGGGTCGGCCCACCATTCAAAAGGTGGCAACCCTGGAAAGAAAAACAAAATAAGAAAAATAACTAATTTAAAAACTAAAATACGTATCAGTGGTAGAGGCAAGCTATAGCCAAATGACTGCAGCTCATATACGGGCTCGACCGGGGTAGTACCACCCTCTCACAGATGATCGCCGTCAAGTTGCTATTACAGCTGCGTTTCGTACTATGTGTGAGAGAGCTGGAAGCCCAACGCCCCCCCTCCCTCTGTCCCACTCCCCTTCAGGTCGGCAACGTGCGAGCAATGCCTTTGGTATTGCGAGCATTTAGAGGCTACGGTATTATTTTAGCGGGTATGGTAAGTCCTAACATTGCAATCACTAGACTTGTGCTCAGCACCACTACATGCAGCGACATTCACACATCTGAAGGGCTTGACAAGTGGCTGACGTCTACAAGCGTTCATTCAAATCGCTACGCTTCATCTATGGAAATGACTTAAGTCACGTGATCTCAAGCGTGATCTTCATAGCGACTTGTTGTTGATTTACATAGCGACGTTTGACATTTCCATACATTGTGAAGTTTATTCTATTGTATTCGATTAGCGTTCATGCCACTTGGCTAGCCCTTCTGGGTGGTTACTTTGAAAAACGAACGCTGACGGATCGTCCGAAGTACGGATTCGATTTATGATCAAAACCATGTCAAACGCTGAAATCGTAAAGAAGAAACGAAAGAAGAAATGTCAAATCACGACGATCCGTCAGCCGAAACGTTTCGTTTCGTATTTCGAAGTAAGCCAGCAGCTGTTATCGCACTCGCAATTCGACAGTCAAGTTTAAGGCATTTTGATGCGTAGGCACCTATTATTTCTTAGAAAATGAACCGTATCGGCAATACTGACATGTTTGAATGAATGAATGATTTATTATGCTTGAAACATGGTGCAACATAAGATCTTAAATTAATATAAGCTCGGCACATTTCACCATATGAAATGGTATGCAAATAATTATAATTATAATAATTCTTTAAATACATGCAATTATAAAACTAAAATATTGTATTATCATTAAGTTAAAATGTCATAAATAAGTAATTCTAATTAAATGTAAATTTATAATTTGTCAGACAGGTATTCGTTAACAGTGTAATAACCCTTTTCCGTTAATAAGCTCTTAACTTTATGTTTAAAAATATTGAGGTGTTTTTAACATCATATTAACGACTGGTACTGTGACCATGGACTCAGTTCCATAGGACATACTATTTTGCACGGTCACATATCCTCTTTCTTGGTAATGTATTTGTCATAATGAGATGACCTTCGCAAGTTTAAGGTCATATTACTGGGTCTAGGCTACACGTTGCGTGGTACGGGTCGACTGAGGTCGCGATCATCAAGTTATGATTAAGCGCAATGATATATTAATATAAGAGGTAGATATTTTTCGTGAGGAAACCTACTTTAACCTACCTATCCCTCGGGATTAGGTAATAGTCAGTTCCTGTATACACGGCGACACGGTTCACCACCTGTCACGTTGAGTTCTGACTATCTGGCGAAACGTGGGCTTTGAGTTCAAATCAAATCAAATCAAAAGTTTTTTATTCATGTAAGCGTTAACCATAAAGCGTTTATAAATAGTCAAGATAAACAATATTTTAGCATTACCACCGGTTCGTAATGTTGCTTCCATTGAGAAGAGCCGACAAGAAACTCAATGGTTACTCTTTTCAAAAGAATAATTGTACTTATACATTTTCAAACAGCAACGCTGTGTGAGCAGGCAGGCATTAACACATAGTGAATAAAAAAACAAAATTAGGTATTTAAATAAACAAAAAAAATAAGAACTAGCCTAGAAAGCTGTGCATGCCTACTCCCACTTTACAGTTAAACCCAAAGGTGAATATTTCGAACTATTGTTTTGGTGTGATGCCTTCCGTCCTTAAGTGAAAATTTAACAAACCTGAAAGTTAAGGAACAATGATGTCAAGTGGAAAATGGGCGGACCAGTCCCTGCAAGCAGCGCCCGGAACCCGAGCATGACTTGAGCAGCGGCATCATCCTCCTCAACCATTTTAGAAGGAAGAGGGTGACCCGCTCCACAGAGCCACCGCAAGCAAGGACATTAGAGTGAGCATGACCGATCCATTACCGCAGCGACATAGTTCAGCAAAGCTAAGTAAGCGTACGGCAAGACAACACCCGCTACAATTGACATACAAATGCTTGTCAATGGCTCAATACCTCCACAATGTGGTGGTGTATGGCAACTCAAGCCTCTGAATACCCCCGAACGGGGATAAAAAGCCGTGACGCTATATTAAATTTTTCATTTCATGTTATCTTCTTTTAGGGTTTGGATTTTGGGATTCCGACTCTCTCACTCATCGTACGAAACGCAGGTAAAATAGCTAGGTACTTTACGCCGATCTTCTGTGATGGTGTATTAAAAAAAAAAGTAAGTGCAGTGATAGCATGCGTCTTTCGAGTTTAAGGTCCAGGGTACAAACCTCGGCTCGCAACCCTGAACTTTTCGAAATCCATGTGCGAATCATGACTTTTATAATGATGATACCCACTTACGGTGAAGGAAAACATCGTGAGGAAACCTGCATGTCTTAGAAAATCTAACAAATTTTCAAAAGACATGTGAAATCCAACCCGCACTGGGCCAGCGTGGTGGATTATGGCCTGAATCCCCCTCGCATTGAGGGGAGGCCCGTGCCCAGGAGTGGGACGTTAAAAGGGCTAATATTATTTTTATAAGTAAGTAAGTATCTATTTATTAATAAAACAGTATTTATTCAGTGTCACTAATTACGTCACTTATACGTAAACGTCGCCTAAAATATATTTAAATTCCGCATTTTCTAGTTTTTTTAAGGACACATAAAATTTTATTTCGCTTCCCAAGTAATACGAGTGCCAATGACGCACGAATAGGTTTTAAAAATAAAACTGTTTTTGATTTTTTCTTATACCTTATACAGGGTGGTCAAAAGACCGAGTTTGGTGGGAAAGTACCGTAACATTAGCTGGCATTTTTTTCTGAAAGAAAACATAACTTTATTTTTAGGGTTCCGTACCCAAAGGGTGCTAACGGGACCCTATTACTAAGCCTACGCTGTCCGTCTGTCCGTCTGTCAGCGGGCTGTAACTCACGAACCGATTACGGTTCGTAGACGACAAACAAGTCAAATCGAATCAAAATAGAGTCGAATTTCAAGTCTAGACTTGAAATTTCCACAGCATGTGTATTTCTTTTGCCGCTACAACAACAAATAAAAAATAAAATAAAATTTAATAATAAAGGGGGTTCGCATACAAGAAACTTGATATTTTTGACGTTTTTTATTCTCCGGTGGTACGGAACCCTTTATGTGCGAATCCCACACACACTTGGCCGGTTTTTTTAAAGTAATTAAAACTGCATTCAAATATTTTTGAAAATGTTTTGGTCTTCCCATAATAGGTATTTAGAACTTTTTATCGTTTTCTTCCGATCCGTTTGATTCCAATCGGTATCATACAAATTCAGGATCTGATCTTTCTACATTTTTCTACATACAGCGGTTCGCTAAAAATTATTAAAAATATTTGAATGCAGTTTTACTTATTTTTGAAATGTTTTAGGGCCACCGCAGACTTGCTACTTTTAGCATCGGCGATCGGCGATTTTGATGCTGCGTCTCGCTCGTTTGCGCTCGAAGAAACGCGACGCAGCATCGATACGCCACAAAATCGCCTGTCGCCGATACTAAAAGTAGCAAATCTGCGGAGGCCGTTACTTATTTTATTATTCTTCAGTAAAATGTGCTATCATCAATATTTAGGGAATTTCCTCTCAAACCCGTTTTTTTCCACCCTGTATTGAGGGCGTAGGTATTGAGGACAATAATATTTTGCCGTCGTCATACACACTCCCTTTTTCCTAGACTAGGAAAATAATCGATAGAATATCGATATTATGTTATTCCCACTTGCTACCGGTAAATACCCCGCGCGCGACGAATATGGTTAGAAAAGAGGCATCCTCACCTGGTCGCATATTTAGCTTTTCCCATAGCATGAAGTCCAAAGGCGTAAAGATAAAGCTGGTCACAGACATCAGTATAAGCAGTACTCCCCACGCACACTGGCCAATTGGATCTGGAACAAATTAATACGGTATAGATAATCATCATCATGTCAGCTAAAAGACGTCCACTGTTGGACATAGGCCTCCCCCAAGGTTTTCCACAACGACCAGTCCTATGTCATCCTATGTCATCATCATGTCACCAGTCCTATGTCATCATCATGTCAGTCAAAATACGTCCACTGTTGGACATAGGCCTCCCCCAAGGTTTCCCAGAACGCCCGGTCCTGTGCTGCTCGCATCCAGCGGTTTCCCGTGACCTTCATCAGGTCGTCGGTCCACCTTGTGGGGGCTACCCACGCTACGTCTTGCGATAAGGTAATAGTATAGGTAATACTTCTTCCTAGCCTTATCCCATCATGAGGGGTCGGCTTTCAGTCTACCCTGATGTGGCTGATCACCGATATTTACACGGAGCGATTGCCATCTGCCCTCCGAGACCCAACACGGAGGAGGTCAGATGTTATAATTCGGACACCCATCCAAGGCCCAACCGAGCCGAACGTGGCTTAACGCGCCGATGTATCGGGCGTCTTACCAACTTGGCTACGACCTCCTTGACGAATAGGTATAGCTTGAGTGGCCATACACCACCACATTGTGGAGGTATTAACCAACTCAAAGCCCACGTTTCACCAGATAGTCAGAACCCAACGTGACAAGTGGTGAACCGTGTCGCCGTGTATACAGGAACTGACTATTACCTAATCCCGAGGGATAGGTAGGTTTCCTCACGATGTTTTCCCTCACCATCAAAATCATCAATCTTTGAAATGCACTTTTCTATTTATTTGGACACGCTCAATCCATATCTTATACGATTTAGCGAAACTGATTTTTCAATTTACTGCAATTTTTCAAACTACTATCTAACTAGATAAACTGTTTAAGATACGCCTCAAGTTAGGTAGGTACATACTAATCAATTTCATACGAAATTGTATCTTCTTATCGTATGGTTCCCTGGTACCTGGTGTCAGAGTTGTTCAAGCCCGAAGGCCTCTGACATGGCTTAACGACTGCTGACAACAACCGGGATTGACTTTTTACGTGCTTTATGAAGCACGGAGACGCTCAGTTCGAATGCCACTAAACGGTCACCCATCTCTGACTGACCTTGCCAAGCGTAGCTTAACCCCCGATCGTTTTCGATCAGTGATTGCAGCTGGCTATGAGCGCCTCAAATTCAATATTTATGAACTTCGATGATTAATCTGAAGACGCATGCCCTCAATACCCTTAAGGAATGTCCATGATCATGACGTCATAAGCATCGCTATGACGTCACATACTCTTAATGTGCACGTCACGTCGCCTATGTAATATTTCGCCAAACTTGTATTTGCACTCAAGAATGTTCGTTCTATTAGATGACTAATCTTTATTGCGTTGTAGTAAAGAATACATTTGAATTTGATTTAGTTTTGGAGCTGTGATTTACGTTGGTTTTGGTTTTAGGGTTCTCTGGGGAATAATAATATTTAGGTTTTAATGAGTTGCCAGCAATGATCTTTTAGAATGTCCTGCTGATTTATCGCCATCAAACTATAATTAGGGGCCATCCATTAATTACGTCACACGTAAAGGGGGGGAGGGGGTCGACGAAATGTGACATTGTGTGACAAGGGGGTGAGAGGGGTCCTACGTTTTGTGACGTCACACAGGGAGGGAGGGGGTCTCGCAAATGTGACCAGCTGTGACAAGGAGGGGGAGGGGTCTAAAAATCATGAAATTCGTGTGACGTAATTAATGGATGGCCCCTTAGAGCTTATTTGCTTACTCGAGCAATATATTTTTATCAATAGAATTTTTTTTTATTTTTTTTTCCTAAAATATTCTGAATCATATTATTATGTAGTCATAGTTTAAAAGGATGCCCAATTCACCCTGTATAAATATTTTAGTAGTTACTTCTTGAATATATGCTACAAATGTAGATGCTAAAAAATAACTACCATGCTGAGTTGTATGTACAGTAGCTTAAATCAAAGATATATAAGATAGTATTTTTCATACGTACATTGACAGTGGCTGACTTGGTAATTCAGAGGACAATGCATATTTTTAGGGCCTCCGCAGACTAGCTACTTTTAGCATCCGCGACCGGCGATTATGTGACGTATCGATGCTGCGTCGCGTTTCTTCGAGCGCGAACGAGCGAGACGCAGCATCAAAATCGCCGATCGCCGATGCTAAAAGTAGATAGTCTGCGGAGGCCCTAAGAGGCGAAAAATGCTATAATAACCCACCTTTCAAACAAAAAAATCTAAACCCAAATCGGTCTATCCGTTCAGGAGCTATGATGCCACAGACAGACACACAGATACACATTTCAAAGTTATAACACCCCTCGTTTTTCGTCGGGGGTTATAAATAGAAGTCTGTTTAATGAGCAGTCAAAAAATACATTAAAATTGTGTACGGAACCCGCTTTAATATTAAACCGAGCATCCTTATTTATCATTCTAATCACGCTACAACACTATGTACGTATTATGCGTATTAGTGGCCCTAGGTCGTTCATTGTCATCCAGCTTGCTGCCTTTGTGTCGCATAGATTAAAAATAGATTGTTGTCTATGGATCGCCATAATGGGACCAGGAAGTTTTGGTTTTTCGAGCAGCAACTTATTGTTACTATGTAGGCAAATATTGGTGATCTGACTGGCTCCACCGGGGTAGTACCACCCTCTCACAGAAGATCGGCGGTAAAGTAGATATTACAGCTGCGTTTCGTACGATCCCGCTCCCCGAAGATGTTCCACAACGCCCGGTCCTGTGCTGCTTGCATCCGTTGGTTTCCCGCGACCTTCACTAGGTCGTCGGTCCACCTTGTGGGGTGCTACCCACGCTGCGTCTTCCGGTACGTGGTCGCCACTCAAGAACCTTTCTGCCCTATCGGCTATCAGTTCTTCGGGCTATGTGCCCCACTGTCACTTCAGCCTACTAACTCGCAGGGCTATGTCGGTGACCTTGGTTTGTTTACGTATCTCCTCATTTCTGATTCGATCTCGTAGAGAAACTCCGAACATAGCCCTCTGCATACCTCTCTGAGTGACGTTGAGCTTATGAGGCCCATAGTTAACGACCATGTTTCAGTGCCATAAGGGGCCATTACGTCACACGAATTTCATGATTTTTTTACCCCTCCCCCCTGGTCACATTTGTGAGACTCCCCCCTCAAGTGTGACGTCACTATTTTAAAATTTTCGGTAATTTTTAAAAATTTTCTTTAAATGTTAAAATTTCGTTTTTAATACTTAGGGCCACTGCAGACTTGCTACATTTAGCATCGCTTTTCGGAAGCTCGATACAGCGACTGAACGCTACACCCCGCACACTGTCGGATGCCGGTCGCAGCGATTTTTCATGTTGACTACAGGCTACCGGATCAGCATCGGAGCAGTCGCTGCATCTGATGGCAGGAAGTCGCAAAATCGCGATGCTGCATCGATGCAGTTGCAAAATCGCGCGACTTTGATACTGCGATCGAACGCAGAGAGTCACCAAAACGCGATGCATCATCGATGCAGTCGCAAAATCGCGATCGCCGATGCTAAAAGTAGCAAGTCTGCGGAGGCCCTAAAGATATACATAATATGAGATTTTCAAATGTGACATCACGAAACTCCCCCCCTTTATGTGTGACCCCCTCCCCCCCTTTATGTGTGATGTATTTTTTTTTTTTTTTTTTTGTTAAAGGTACTTACTACAGCATAATCTTCTCTTCTTCGTATTCCCAGAAGAGCACTCAACTTTGACATCTATGCAGTCCTCGACGCATACTTCTGAGGCCCCGAGGAGGCTGTTCAGGGACTCCGTCGGTCCAGCCGCCTCTTGAAGGGACCCTGATGATGAACTGGTGATAGACGACTGCAGCATCTTCTCAGCAGACATTGTGTTCTTTGGTTTATCTGTAAAGATAGAGAGCTAGGTTTAATTTAGTTTAGTTTAAAGTAGCATGTAATGAAGGCCGGTTTGACATGTGCGAGGGGAAAAGAATGAACTTTATTATAACGGAATAAGATTCATTGTCGCATTCATTTTTTGACATTCTTATTTTTTTAAACGGCCAGTCTTTTTTCGTTATAATAAGGTTCATTTTCTTCCCCCCGCCAAATGTCAAACCGGCCTTCGTAACGTGCCGCTAATATAGGTATAGCATCCATTAAGTGACTCCGCAGACTAGCTACTTTTAGCATCGGCGACCGGCGAATTTGTGACGTATCGATGCTGCGTCGCGTTTCTGCAAGCGCGAACGAGCGAGACGCAGCATCAAAATCGCCGATCGCCGATGCTAAAAGTAGCTAGTCTGCGGAGGCCCTAATAGAGTCTAGGTTTTCCCAACAGACTTCAAACAAGGGTAGCCTAGGGGGCGCCCATAAATTACGTGAGGTGATTTCAGAGATTTTTCAACCCCCCCTCCCCCTTGGTGAGATATCGTAAGATTTTGCTCGACCCCCTCCCTCTCGAATCTCACGTGACATTTTTCAAAAGCCATATTGTGGGGAGAAATATGTTTTACTTAATTTAATCCAGTTTTCTTGCAATTTTACACTGTTTCTTGCGGTAAAAAATATTACGTGAGATTTGCCGAGACCCCCCTCTCCCCCACGTGAGATTTGGTGAGATTTTACACGATCCCCTCCCCCCCAAATGCATCATGTAATTTATGGACACCCCCCCTATAGATTCTTGCATCACGTTGCCGAATTGACGGGAAGTGGGACCGAGGGAGAGGGGAGGGGGTTGGGTTTCCGGCTCTCTCACGCAAATGAGGCTCATATTAATAAATGTATTTCAAAGTTGAGATCGATCTTAAGACGCTGTTTTTGATAAAGGTTCCATACATTAAACGTCAAAATAGCATCTTAAAAGAAAGATAGCAAGAGTCAGAAGCCTTCGGGCGGCTTGAACAACTCTGACACCGGGATGGCCACTAAGGGGCCATCCATTAATTACGTCACACGTAAAGGGGGGGAGGGGGTCGACGAAATGTGACCAGCTGTAACAAGGGGGGGAGGGGTCTAAAAATCATGAAATTCGTGTGACGTAATTAATGGATGGCCCCTAATACGAAAAGAAGAAGAAGTTTTATAATTATTTGGGTATTAAGAAATAATACTTCTGGTATACAGGGTGAATTTTTCAAGTGTGTGTGAATGGTCAAATCCGAAACTATGAGGACAAGCGAATTCGTTCCATATCACCGACACTATCGAATGCATTACATCATTCGATAGTATACAGAGTGTTTTTATTTTTCAAAATCAACTAATTCGATTCCTGGCTATGAATATTGTTTTTTTTTTCAAAAATCCAATGATGCAGTTTTAGTTTTCATCAAAAACGGCCCCGAGACTCCTTAGAGTACTTTTCGCTATTCCTCATAGTTTCGGATTTGGCCATGAAAGCACACTAGAAAAATTCACCCTGTATATCAGTCCGATGAGCCCAAGGCCGATAGAGCAACTTTCGATATGAACTCTTGCAAAACCAAAAAATATATATCGACCGAACTTATTACTGCTAGCACTTACATGTTACAAAATTAAGTTCACTATTACATTATGCAAGTTCGCTATCTTGAGTCAGGATTGTGATTCTCTTTTTAAACGACTTCAAAAAAGGAGGAGGTTCTCAATTCGACTGTATGTTTTTTTTTTTTTTTATCATTTTTTTTTTTTATGTTTGTTACCACATAACTTTCGACTGGGTGAACCGATTTTGATGATTCTTTTTTTATTGGAAAGCTGGTGCTTCTCGTGTGGTCCCATTTCAATTTGATCCAGTTCTGACAATGGCATCCATGATAAAACCACATAAATCTTAAATTTGCATTAAGTATGTGCGCGACAAATGGACGTATAACTCAATATCACGCCAACCGATTTCGATGTTTTTTTTTTTATTGGAAAGAAAATATCCCAAGGGTGGTACCATGATAAGATAACCAGGATCTGATGATGGCATTCCAGAGAAATCGAGGGGAACCATCGAAAATCGTAGTGGCGACTAGTGCGTTTGTTATTTTTTTTCATTAAGTATTTTAAAGCACTACCTACTATTTAATGAAGGTCTGGAGTCAATCTGATGATGGAGCCGAAAGACAGTCGAGGGAACTCCTCAACGATTTACACCAATTACCTGGTGTTTGGGCTTGATTAACTTGTATTGATGAGAACTTTACACCTAGATGGGTTGTGACTGTCATTAGGGGGCTGATGATGAAAACGAAGGACAGTCAAGGGAACTCCTCAACGTTTTACAGTAGCTACCTTGTGTTTGGACTTAATTCATTTCTATTGATGAGAGCTTTGCACTTGCTTGGGGTGACAAAGTATGGCGCCACTAAAAATCGTGAAATAAAATTATTTTTGTAAAAAAAAAACAAAAAACGACTTCAGAAAAACCTGGAGCACTAAAAAGCCTGAAATAATATTTCTATTACCACCTCTGCCTAACCCTTCGGGATAATCAGGCGTGATGGTGTGTTAGCGAGTATTTGGAGTCGGTGCCAATCTATATTCTTACTTTTATAGTAGGTAGATTTGGCATACTAAGATTGGCACCGACTCCAAATACTCGCTAACACACCATCACGCCTGATTATCCCGAAGGGTTAGGCAGAGGTGGTAATAGAAATATTATTTCAGGCTTTTTAGTGCTCCAGGTTTTTCTGAAGTCGTTTTTTGTTTTTTTTTTACAAAAATAATTTTTTACACGACTGCCCAAAAAAACCGGCCAAGTGCGTGTCGGACTCGCACATAAAGGGTTCCGTACCATCGTAGAATAAAAACGTCAAAAATATCAAGTTTCTTGTACGGGACACCCTTTTTTTAAAAAAAATTTTTGGTATTTGTTGTTGTAGCGGCAATAGAAATACACATTCTGTGAAAAATTCAAATCCCTATTATGATTCGTGAGATACAGCCCGCTGACAGACTGACAGACGGACAGCGTAGGCTTAGTAATAGGGTCCCGTTGGCACCCTTTGGGTATGGAACCCTAAAAAGGAGTGTATTTTTACAACACGACTGCCTAAAAAGGAGTGTATATTTACAGGGTTCATGTAACCATATGCGAGATCCTCTATTCCACCATAAATTTTAAAATGCCTGAACAGATTACGATGTATGGGGTATCGTTAGAATCCTTACATCGTCCCGATCGTATCACTGGCTATATTTTGATGGTGAGCGAAAACATCGTGAGGAAACCTACCTATCCCTCGGGATTAGGTAATATACTTTTCATCACTCATACGCGGAAAGTAGGTCGAAAGGTGCCTGAAGAGCCGACAGAAGGTGCTACTTTTTAGGTCGGGCAAAATAGTTGACAGAACAGGCACAATCGTATATCCAGATAACGTTTGGGCCCGTTCTGTCAACGATTCTGTCAAATTATAAAAAAATACGAGTTTCTATTTAACCATGTTCCAACCAAAGAGAATGTAATAGTTCCAACCTTCTTATAGCCACTCAATTACAGCACAATGTAAAATTGAAATAACATAAAGTTAAGTATTAATTAAAGAATATATTTTTTAAAATGACTTCGTATAATTTACTTTCAATGATTTCTTTAAAATAACATAGATTAGGGCAAAATATTTACCATTTTTCCCTTAATCAATCACACATCGTTCCTACTCCGAATCTATAATCACAGACTAAAACCTTTTATAATGTTTGAAAAAGTACTAGCCTCTAAAAAAACAAAGTGTCAGTGTCAAAATATCAAAAAGCAAAATACGCAATCTACGTCAGTATACATGTGTGTGTATGTGTAAATGTTCACTATTTTTTTCTTTAGCTACTTACATAGATTATATAATTATTTTATTATTACTTTCCTTGTATACGTGATGAAAAGCACAGTGTTTACCTCGGGTTAAAGTAACTTGGTCCCTCGAACTATTAGCGTCTCGGGACCAATTAATAAGTTACTTTTCCCCTCGGATAACAATGTACTATAGTCAGTTCCTGTATACACGGCGACAAGGTTCACCACCTGTCACGTTGGGTTCTGACTATCTGGTGAAACGTGGGCTTTCAGTTGGTCAATACCTCCACAATGTGGTGGTGTATGGCCACTCAAGCCTCTGACTACCCCCGAATGGGGATAAAAGTCGTGACGGTACATTTCATTTCATTTTTAGAACTGAACTTGTTTTCTACTTTTTAGGTAGTTTTAGGGCAGTCGTGTTTTAGACATCAATATCACGGAAGTGTCAAGCCTTCCCTTCGCCCTTTGTTCGCCCTTGAGAACCTATAAAGAGGTGTGAAAAGTAACATCTCACATCTCACGGATATATCAATGGTGTGTCAATGGTGTTAATTCCATGATGAATGGTGAACTTATGGTATAATAATAAGGATGTTTGGCCTTAGTGAATTGGCCCAATGTTTCAATTGGTTTCGTTCATCCCGTGTTGCTTTTTCAATTGAAATTGTTTGAAATCCGGATGAGTCTGGACTTCACTCTTCCCGATTTCAATCAATTTCAATTGAAACATTGACGAAAAAGTTACGCAATCGGCCTGCTGATGCCTCGCGTGCCTCGCTCGCAATGATATTATGACATTATGTCTATGAGTTGCGACGTCAGAACTGAATGCTCGGGTGCGCCGCTCGGCGCATTAAGACACAGCCAATGGTTGCGTCTATATCAGGCGCATGCTCGCCAAATTATGCGCAATATTACGAACCGGTATTAACGCTAAAATATTGTAGGTATTTTTAGGGTTCCGTACCCAAAGGGTGCCAAAAGGACCCTATTAATAAGCCTACGCTGTCCGTCTGTCAGCGGGCTGTATCTCACGAACCGTAATAGGTAGAGAGTTGACATTTCCACAGAGAGTGTATTTCTGTTGCCGCTACAACAACAAATAGTAAAAATAAAATAAAATTTTAAAACAAATTGGGTCCCCATACAAGAAACTTGATATTTTTGACGTTTTTATTTTACGATGGTACGGAATCCTTCATGTGCGAGTCTGACACCCACTTGGCCGGTTTTTTTTATAATTGTCAAGTGCAAAGATGTTTTTTGACCTTCTATAGGTTACATCTATTCCGGCAGGTAAGTGCTATTAGTTTATTATGACTATAAATAAAATTGATGACATATTTTTTGTAGCGGTGTTTCGCAAACATAAAAGGCGCTGATCTCATCATAAGTCCGGGTTTAAGATGAAACTAGTACTTAAATATAATTAGGAACATCATAGCTACTCGTGGCTATTCATTGATGTATTATTTTAGCAGATATGTTACCTCCTAACATTACAATCACTAGACTTGTGCTCAGCGCACCACATGCAGCGATATTCACACATCAGCCAGTCAAGTGGCTTCATCTACGAGCGTTTTTTTTTTACAAAACGCTACGCTTCATGTATGGAAATGACATAAGTCACGGGATCTACTTATGGACTTGTAATGTCATTGCCATACATGAAGCGTAGCGATTTGTGGAAACGCTCGTAGATGAAGCCACTTGGATAGGGGGGCAGTTGCCATTTGACAATTAACTTATGCAATAGGTAGGTACATAGAAAGCGTCACCGTTAGATTATTCAATACTGGCAATAGCGACATGTTTCCAACATAATTTTGCGACTGAGTCGTACTATGTCCATGTACTTTGTTTAGTAGAACACACTATTTTTGGCAGTCACGTATTTCCCTACCACTGATCAAATTAATGGTCTTTTCCAGAATGGTCAAGTCCGTAGCACCCTCAACCGACGGCAGTGCATGAGATGTATGAATGTGGATGAAGCAAAAGAGGTGTGTCAAAATCGTAGCATGTGGCAATCAATAGTCTCTGCCTACCGTGGGATACAGGCGGGAGTATATGTATGTATGTCTGTATAAGTGTCTCCCTCTTTCTTGGTAATATCTTTGGGGCTATTATTCTTATTTCACGATACCTAGTACCTAATTGTATGGTTCGCGTCACAAAAAGAGCGACCTGTCATTCAAGTCTTTGTATATGTTTCCTACTAATATTATAAATGCGAAAGTATGTGTGTGAATGTTTGTTACCACGTATCTCCATAACTACTGAACAGATTTTAATGACATTTGAAACGTAGATAGTGTAGGCTCTGGAATAAGACATAGGCTAATCTTACACATACATTTCCATGTGGGCGAAGCCACGGGGCACAGCTAGTAATAAATATCGCCAGACAAACACACCAACTGTATGGTCCCAAACTAAGCAACGCTTGTACTATGTACCGTACAATGGACTGGGGGCGATCCCAGTGACCCCCAGACCAGGGCAAATTACGAAAAGGCCGTTTCCGAAATTTGCCACCGGCGGGAATCGAACCCGCAACCACCCGATGCAGTGAGCCGAGCGACCAACGCTTAAACCACTGCGCATAACGGTGGTTAAATATGACACGGACTAACCACTCTTTGGATCTCGTACTCTAGGCCAAGTTTCAAATAACACACACTTAATAAGTCGAGTAAGATTTAAGATTAAACAATCACATATTTTTAATTTTTTTTTCTATGAGACTAAGGAGGCAAACATGAGCACGGCCCGCCTGATGTTAAGCAGTTACCATAGCCTATAGATACTTGCAATACCAGAGGCATAGCTAAATTCTAGAGGCACTCATAGCCAGCTGCAATCACTGATCGGTAAACGGTCGGAGGTTAAGCAACGCTTGGCAAGGTCAGGCAGAGATGGGTGACCGTTTAGTGGCATTTGAACTGAGCGTCTCCGTGCTTCGGAAAGCACATAAAGCCTGATCTTAAGCAGTTGTATACCGTAGCTTAAACACGCTTGCAGTAACAAGGATCGTTTGCACGTATTACAGCCCGAATTGCCGTGTACGCCCGGTATAACATATGGGTAACCATTGAGTTTCTTGCCGGCTCTTCTCAATGGAAGCAACATTACGAACCGGTGGTAACGCTTAAATATTGTTTGACTATTTATAAACGCTTTATTGAGCTTACATGAATAAAAAACTTTTGATTTGATTTGATTTGATTGGGGCGTCCATAAATTACGTGAGGCATTTGGGGGGGGGGGGGAGGGGCGAGCCAAATCTCACCAAATCTCACGTGAGATTTGGTGAGATTTGGCTCGCCCCTCCTACCATCCGATGTAGTGAGTCGAGCTGATTATAATTATCTGAGGTACTTCAGCACTGACCTTAATATAATTATCATTTCGTACTTCTGACACATCCCGAACATAGCTCTTACAATAGAGAATGTTCTAGTTTATTCGTTATCAACGACAAACAACAATAAGTTAGATAAATAAACTTATTAAGAAGAGGCTAAAGGTCTTTCAATAATATTATCATAAAGCTTGCATTCACCGAAGGGGCAGGTAGAGGTGGCATACTATCGATGAAATGTCGGTGAACTGCATCACCTCTACCTGCCCCTTCGGTGAATGCAAGCGTTATGATAATATTATTGAAAGACCTTTAGCCTCTTCTTAATAAGTTTATTTATCTAACTTATTGTTGTTTGTCGTTGATAACGAATAAACTAGAACATTCTCTATTGTAAGAGCTATGTTCGGGATGTGTCAGAAGTACGAAATGATAATTATATTAAGGTCAGTGCTGAAGTACCTCAGATAATTATAATCAGCTCGACTCACTGCATCGGATGGTTGCGGGTTCAATTCCCGCCAGAGGCAAATTTCGGAAACGGCCTTTTAGCAATTTGCCCTGGTCTGGGTGTCACTGGGATCGCCTCCAGTCCATTGTACGGTACCCATAGTACAAGCGTTGCTTAGTTTGGGACCATACAGTTGGTGTGTAAGTCTGGCGATATGGTATTGTAAGGTATATCCATGGGCCTATGTGCTTGAAAATAAATGAATTATTACTATTTTTTATTAGGCCTTTTAACGTCCCATTCCTGGGCACGGGCCTCCCGTCTATGCGAGGGGGTGGAGGCCATAATCCACCACGCTGGCCCAGTGCGGGTTGGTGGATTTCACATGTATTTCGAAAATGGGTTAGATGTTCTAAGACATGCAGGTTTCCTCACGACGTTTTCCTTCACCGTAAGCAAGAGATAATCATATTAAAGTTATGATTCGCACATAAATTTCGAAAAATCCAGAGGCACGAGCCGGAGTTTGAACCCAGAACCTTCAGCACGTAAGACGCGTGCTTATCCAATCGGCTATCACTGCTTTACTTATGAAATGTCAACATAAATAAGTACATATTTTAGTGTGGTGTTTTAGTGTTCGTAATGTTGCTTTCATTGAGAAGTATTTTCGGACTTCTGAGACATCAGTCGAATAATATGTTAGGTAATACTTTGGATGGGAAGTGATAGCATTAATGAATTCAAAGGTCAATTAAATATCATACAGATAACAGGCCAATGACACATGTCGAAATGCACCTTATCGAATGTAACCGAATAATGGTGGTAGAGCGAAGCTGTAGCCAATTGACTACAGCTCATAAATGCCCGCCGGGGTAGTACCACCCTCTCACAGAAGATCGGCGTAAAGTAGCTATTACATGACTGATTATCACTTGCTTACGGTGATGGAAAACATCGTGAGGAAACCTGCATGGAACTGCTGTGGATTATGGCCTGAATCCCCCTTGGAATGAGGGAAGGCTCGTGCGCGGGAGTATCTGTAGGTACTTTAAATACTGTAATGCATATTGGCACTATTGTTGACGCATGTGCTATTGAACAAATACTGATGACCTAAATACAAGATTGGCCTAAATATCACATGCAATAGGCAATTGAGACAATCAGAAACTAATATCGGAGAATTTTGCATCAATAACTTAAGGCAGTAAAGCTAGACACTGGCCAATGTCAGTAACTAGCCACTACGTATTTTAAATAATAAAAAAAACGGGCAGGTTGCACTCCGGGAGTGCTGGCAGAAGTGAAAACTTGAACATTAACGTTGTGCATTTTTAAATATTTTGGGGGGAGGGGGGGAGGGGGAGGGAGGGGAGGAGGAGAGAGGGAGGAAGTGGGGAGAGAGGGGGTCCCTTCAGTATAAAAAGGTACGTAAAGTGGGGGTAACTTTTTCCCTCGGTCTGGCCACTACATAGACGGTCGAGCCATCAGCAGTCACCATCCATGCATGCGCGTGGCACGCTGTAACACAAACACACACGAACATTCGCGCAAGCGCCCTGCCAAATCTGTCGAATTTTTCGATCAGGACACGTGACCCTGACACGAGTTTAACATATTTTACCCATCTCAAGAAAAGTGCACAACGCTGCTAAAGAAGTTTTCACTTCAATAAAAGAATAGAATATCGCCAGAATTACACACCTACTGTATGCACCCAAACTAAGTAACGCTTGTACTATGGCTACCGTACAATGGACTGGGGGCGATCCCAGTGACACCCAGACCAGGGCTAATTACGAAAAGGCCGTTTCCGAAATTTGCCTTTGGAAAATGTTTATTTATTGATTTTTGTTGTACTAGCGCTAGCGGGGTCTGAGAGGTCTCGCGGATGCCCTTTCAAATGTCCCGGTCATGTGCGCTGTGTGCCTTGTAAAGGACTCTACCCACTACAACGTATCATACCATGACCGTGCTATGAACGTATCAGACACGACAAGCAACACGATACGCTCTACTATGCCCACTAGAGCGTATCAATTACGTATCAAAGTCGTATGTATCGGCTTTAATGTCATGCACAGAGCGTATCGCCACCGGCAAAATATTCTCGCCGACAATACTTGCCGCTCCGTGCATGGCACACTACGGTGCTGGTCGGTAACGGAACGGGCTAGTGGGCATGGTCTCATACTTTTTAATACAGAGAATATTTTTTTGCCTGACACGTTCATAGCACGGTCATAGTATGATACTGTGTAGTGGGCAGAGAGCTTAAGAACTGCCGCCCACAGCGCCTTTTATGGTATCGGACATCTTGTTGGTGCCCTTCCTCTAGCGCGTTTGCCTTCCATCTGTCCCAGTAATATGTGCTTCTCCTGCTCGTGTCTGGGAGACCGCATAGTGTCCGAAGAAGCCGAGCTTCCTTTCCCAGCAGAATGTGGTGAGCCTTGTGATGCCTAGCTCTTTGAGAGGAATCATTAGTCCTCATAGCGGTCCATGGAATGCGGAGCATTCTGCGCCAGCACCACATTTCGAACGCAATCTTCGCATATTCTCGGCTTTTGTAGCACCACGTTTCAGGGGGCCTACACGCTTACAAACGGAAACGAAATTTCGGACGAAATTCGCGTATTTCCTACTACGTTTCTCATTGATTCCGACATTCCTTACGAACGAAAATTGTTTGACGTCTTCGTCGTCGTCGAATCTAAACGTTAAACAATTTTCGTTCGTAAGAAATGTCGGAATCAATTAAAAACGTAGTAGGAAATACGCGAATTTCGTCCGCAATATCGTTTTCGTTTGTAAGCGAGTAGGCGCCCAGTACCGTACAGGTAGATGGAAAAGACCAACGCGCGAACAGACGCACTTTCATCGCTCGACGAATTCCACGGTTTTACCAGATACTTTGGAGGTTAGTTATGGCGCTGAGAGGTTCTCATCTCGAAAGTTCTTCTCTATGGACCGCGCTACGGATTGTTAATGTAACACACCCAATTATGGTCTAAGATACACTGAAGAGCGACCTTCACCGATCGACTTACCGGATCAACCCTGGATTTTATCCAATAAAATATGTGTCTGACCATATTCTTTGTGGCAACCCTATTGGTATATGTTCAGAAACATATTTTATTTGATAATATATAGGGTTTTTCCGGTAAGTCGATGGGTGAAGGTCATCCTTAAACGTATCTCGTACTATGGGAGATCCGTAATTAAGTATTTAGTATTAGTATTTATATAAACTATTGATAACGCCAGTTCAAGTTCAGTTTATAGTTTGATAAAGCAATAATCTTGAAGATAGTACAAACAAACGAATGTCACGAACATGATACCGAGAATTATCTATCTATATCTATTCTATATTCTATACTAATATATAAAGAGGGAAATGCTGACTGACTGACTGACTGACTGACTGACTGACTGACTCATCAACGCCGAGCCGAAACTACTGAAGTTAGAGACATGAAATTTGGATAGTAGATATATTTTGTGACGTAGACAAGCAATAAGAAGCGATTTTGGAAAATTCAACCCCTAAGGGGGTTAAATAGGGGATGAAAGTTTGTATGCAAGTTCGTCATTTTTCAAGTTAGAATTATGAAAATTTGTGTTGAGGTGTCTTTTTAAAAATAAAAAATATGGTTTTCGGCGTTTTTTAATATTCAACCCCTAAGGTGGTAAAATAGGGGATGAAAGTTAGTTGGGAAGTTTGTATAGATGTTCGTCATTTTTGAAGTTAGAATTATGAAAATTGGTGTTTAGGTTCATATTTAAAAATAAAAAACTTGAATTGCTGCGTTTTTGAAAATTCAACCCCTAAGGGGGTAAAATAGGGGACGAAAGTTTGTATGGAAGTTCGTCATTTCCGAGGTTAGCATAATGAAAATTTGTGTTTAGGTTTCTTTTTACGTATTAAAAATAATAATTTCATCTTTTTTGAAAATTTAAACCCTAAGGGGTTAAAATAGGGGGTGAAAGTTTGTATGGAAGTTCGTCATTTTTTGAACTTTGAATTATAAAAATTGGTGATTAGGTGACTTTTAAAAGATAAACAATATTAATTTCAGGGTTATTGAAGATACATCCCCTAATGGGGGTAAAATAGGGGATGAAAGTTTGTATGGAAGTTCGTCATTTTTGTAGTTAGAATTAAGAAAATTGGTGATTAATTGTCTTTTAAAAAAATATAATGATAGAGTTTTTGAAAATTATACGGGGTATGGGATATGGGATACGCGATATGGGATACGGGATTTTGTATATGAGATACGTGATACGGGATACGGGATACGGGATACGGGATACGGATACGGATACGGGATACGGGATACGGGATACGGGATACGAGATACGGGATACGGGATACGGAATGTGGGATGCGTGATACGGGATACGGATATGGGATACGGGATACGGGATACGGGATACGGGTTACGGGATACGGGATACGGGATACGGGATACGAGATACGGGATACGGGATACGGGATACGGAATGTGGGATGTGGGATGCGTGATACGGGATACGGATACGGGATACGGGATACGGGATACGGGATACGGGATACGGGATACGGGATACGGGATACGGGATACGGATACGGGATACGGGATACGGGATACGGGATACGGGATACGGGATACGGGATACGGGATACGATATACGGGATACGGGATACGGGATACGGGATACGGGATACGAGATACGGCATACGGGATACGGGATATAGGATACGGGATACGGGATACAGGATACGGGATACGGGATACGGGATACGGGATACGGGATACGGGATACGGGATACGGGATACGGGATACGGGATACGGGATACGGGATACGGGATACGGGATACGGGATACGGGATACGGGATACGGGATACGGGATACGCGATACGGGATACGCGATACGCGATACGGGATACGGGATACGGGATACGGGTTACGGGATACGGGATACGGGATACGGGATACGGGATACGGGATACGGGATACGGGATACGGGATACGGGATACGGGATACGGGATACGGGATACGGGATACGGGATACGGGATACGGGATACGGGATAAGGGATACGGGATACGGGATACGGGATACGGGATACGGGATACGGGATACGGGATACGGGATACGGGATACGGATACGGATACGGGATACGGGATTTGGGTTCCAGCAAACGGAAACGGAATTTTTAAATTTATATTCTGCGCGGACGAAGTCGCGGGCAAAAGCTATGGACTTATAAAGAAAATTTGCAGTAATCAATTGACCACCTTAGATAGAGCTCTCTTTATTATTGACACCCGTAATTAAGAGAGCTCAACTTACGTTGGAATTTTTGCCATAGATGTGCCCGGGGACTGAATGGGCGTCCATAAATCACGTGAGGCGATTTTGGTGATTTTTCGACCACACCTCCCCCCTTGTGAGATGACGTGAGACTTGGCTCGACCCCCTTCCTCCCCCCTAATCTCACGTGAGATTTTTCAAAAGCCATAATTTAATGGAGAAACATGATTTACTCATTTAACCCCAGTTTTCTCGCAATTCTGCAGTATTTTTTGCAGAAAAAAAAATTACGTGATATTTGCAGAGACCCCTCGTGAGATTGGGTGAGATTCGGCTATACCCCCAACCCCCCTAAACACCTCATGTAATTTATTGACGCCCCCTATGCAATTATTGCAGTAATTAAGCATCATATTAAATACAACCTATTTCCCACGGTAAATATTTACACATCGTTATCATGGGAAGCCTCTGAATATGATCAGTGATGATTATTTATAACTAGCTGTGACCGCGACTTCGTACGCGTGGAATTTAACAAAACATGTTTGGACACTTGTTTCCCTCTATTTTGGTAATGTCTTTGGGTATAATGTATAAGGGCTATATCGCACGAGGACACCAGTGATAGCGCAACCAGTCGCTCCACCAACAAAATGTATAGAGGGTATTGCACCTGGTGTCCGCTTGGTAGCGCAACCAATTCGGTGTCGGCTACCGAATCACCCGCTGGTGGCGCAACCATGGTTGCCTCGTGCGATATCGCACTCCTACCATACGTCACTAAAGCGGACAAACCGAACCGGATGGGAAGGTAGAAAGGGAACGAATCAAAGAAATTACCAAGAAAAAGGGAGATGTGACCGTCAAAAATAGTTTGCCCTACTAAACTGAGTCCATGGACACAGTGCGACTCAGTCGCTCGCGGAAAATAATGTTGCAAACATGTCGGTTATCTACGGCTGAATAATACCCATCAAAATGCCTTTAAGTTGGTTGTCAAAACGTATTTTCCGGATTATTTTGTAAAAATGTTACATTTCAAAATTTAAAGTAGGTACATACTTAATATGCAATGTTTATTTTTAAAGTAATTCTTGAACTTAGCTGCCACTCGTAAATGCAGTTTTTTATTAACACGGTTTTCTAGGTCATCGGATGTGTCCTAGATGCAACACGAAACTTGTGACAACTATTCAAAGGCCAAATTAAATTTACAAACATTATTAAATTACTAGCTTCTGTCCGCAAAAAAAATACGTACCCAAACTACGCGACCCATTTTTTACAAGATTTTACCCCCCTCCCCCCCTCGGGGACCACCTGTAGTATATGCCAAGCCCCCCCCCCCCCTTTTGCAAACAGGAAGTTAAAATAATAATAATAATTTGGTGTCAGTGTGCCACCTGTGGGTTTAAAAAGCGCTAAACCCTGTGATTTATTTGGATATGTCGCCGCCAACTGGTTTAATACGCCAATCAATTGGGCAGCTAGGCCGTTCATTAAACGCCGGCACTCAATACAATGGCTAAAGGACGCTTAGGCAAATTGTTGAATGCAACGTTTAATAAAGGGGCTGAACGTTGCTTAGCCGCTTGGGTGAATGGCATTTGTGAATATTATTAGGGTGACCATGACGTCTATGACAAAGTCGACGGAGCCCCGCTTCGCGGGGCTCCTATTTCTGGGTTCGGGGTCACCAGTAACCTAACACAGCCAAGTCGAGTGCCCCAAAGTCCCGAGCTCGCTTCGCTCGCTCACGCGTGCAATATGTAAAACGTTTTAATTCTAAACATTGTTTTACTAAGGTATCCAGATGACGAAATGACATCCAGTAATCCTGCATAAGCGTCCGTATGCTTTTAGAATAATTCATGGTCACCTTAGCCTTTCGAACATTGTTGATAACCTCAATTAATTTAAAATTCGGTTCCGTCCGTCTCATTATTCTTAGTTAAATCCATGTTATAATAATAATAATAATAATATCCTGGGACATTTTTTTACACACGGCTACCTGATCCCAAACTAAGCAGAGCTTGAACTATGGAAACCAGATAACTGATATTACTACATATACTACTTTTTTATTTGTAAATACATACTTAATATACATATACACCCAGACTCGGGACATACAGACATGTTCATGCACACAAATGCATGTCCCGGGTAGGAATCGAACCTACGACCTGCAGCGTGAAAGTCGCCTCCGCGCCAACCACGCTAACGGGCCCGTGTTATAGTCTCGTTTACTATTAATAATTATCAATTGAACTTTTTAACACTATAAAATCACTAAACACGGTAATTCGACAAAAAAAACAATACACATTTAATCAGCTGTTGACAAATAGGGACGCCATATTTGTTAGATGACTACTGGCGCTGCAGTGGCAGGGGGTACTGGTCACGTAGTAGGCGTACGTTATATATATTCTGCTTCAAGGCCTTGTCTATCTCCATACCAAAATTCATCAAAATCGGTTGAGCGGTTTAGTCGTGAAAGCTTAACAGACAGACAGACAGAGTTTCTTTCGCATTTATAATATTAAGTATAGATTACTATGTGACGATCGCTTGGCACAGCGGTTTGAGAAGTGACTGCTCAGCTCACTGCATCGGGTGGTTGTAGGTTTGATTCCCGCTCGAGGCAAATTTCGGAAACGGCCTTTTCGTAATTTGCCCTGGTTTGTGTGCCACTGGGATCGCCCCCAGTCCATTGTACGATACCCATAGTACAAGCGCTGCTTAGTTTTGCCCAAACCATGGACCAGTTACTAAGGCGACTGGCCCTAAGCAAGTCGGCCAAGTGGTCGGCCTAGTACTAACATCGACATAAAACGAAGCGAGTAGTTAAACTATTTACCGGTAAATAGTAAAATGAAAATGAAAAAACAATGACCACGTTTTGTTTCATACAAATATCTAATAAGGGCACCTCTTTCTTTAGTCTTTACTCTGTGGCCCAAACAGTTGGTGTGTTAGTCTGGCGATATTTATTATTATTTCATTGTGTACCTATTCTGTCTTCACTAAACTAAATAAACTAAAGCAGCTATTACAGCTACGTTTCGTACGATGAGTGAGAGAGCCGGAAGCCTAACCCCCTATTCCCCTCCCTCTGTCCCACTCCCCTTCAGGTCGGCAATGTCCGGCGATGCCTTTCGTATCGCAAGCATCTATTGGCTACGGTAACTGCTTAACATCAGGTGGGCCGTACGCTAGTTACCTTAGTCACATAAAAAAAATAGCCCACCTTTTTTACTCCTGTGACTAAGCTAGGTACATCAGTTACACTGTATCTAAATAGTTATTTCGGACGTTTGAAACATCCTTATAACCACTGCTTAACCGAAGAATCAATGTTCAAGCATGTGCAACACACGTTAATTCAGTGAGAGGCGACCTTGATAACATCAGCTGTTTGGCAAACTTGTGATCCATTCAGATATAAGCAGTATTTTATTTCCTTCTCACCGGTTCTTACCTTTAGTACCATATCGAGACTTTATAGGTTTTTTACATGTGTTTTTTATGACGGAATATCTTGATAAGAAAACGACGTTAACGTTTGGATACCGCAATATTTAATTCAATGCTGCTTATGAAGGAAATAATGAAGAGTAAAGGAATTAGTATGCACACAAAGAAAAATGTCTATGAAATTACAATATTTACCATACCTTACCAGAGTTAGTTGTAGTTACATCAGAGAAACATTGAAAGAAGCATTTTCGGATTGAAAATTTTGGACAAAATATTTAATAAAATTATAAGAGAAAGAACTAAAATAACAGATGTAAAGAAAGTGATATGACGGACTAAATAGAACAGGGGCCTTACCACCACCTCTTATAGCAGTTTTGTTTTAACGTTTCAGCGGCCATTTGTGCAATGACGTTTCTTATTGTCATGACAATAAGGTACGTCATTGCACAAAAAGACGCTGAATCGTTAAAACGTTCCTGTAATTGAATCGCAATAAGAGTTCGTGGTAAGCCCCCTAGACAGGTCATATGTAGGATGGAAAATTATGGGCAAGGCGGGCACAGATAAGAAAGAGAAAATAGGGAAGACCTAGACAGAGATGGCGAGATATTTTTGTCAAAAATTGTGGACCTGACTGGACGACGAATTGACGATGTAGATGTGTGGAGAGATTTAGGGGAGGCCTACGCCGTTAAGGTGACTACAGGACCAAACATTGTTTTACCCTCAAACGTCCCCCCTCAAAAATGATTTGCCCAGTTTTAAGAATCCCACTAATAATTATAAATGTGAAAGTTTGGATGGATGGATGTTTGTTACTCAATCATGCCAGAACGGCTGAACGGATCTGGATGAAATTTGGCACAAAAATAGACTATAGTTTGGAATAGCACAAGAGCTACTTTTTTTTTAAATTATGTGCGGACCATGTCGCGAGCGGAAGCTAGTGCTCTATAAAATGCTCTTCATTAGACGAGAACGCTCGTCTCTCATGTTGGATACCTCTCAGGTCTGAACGTATCTACAATGTTAATTGTATCAAGTGGGACGTTGGGGGTCGTGACCCCAAACTAATCTTGATTTTAATGTGGTTTTAAAAACAGGTATAATATAACTAAGAACCATACAGCCGTGAAGAATATGACGAAACATGAGCCTAGCTGCAGCCAATCGGCTGGCTCGACCGGAGTAATACCACCCTCTTACAGACGATCGGCGTAAAGTAGCTATACAGCGTTTCCTACGATGAGTGGGAGAGCTGGAAGTCCAATACGGCCCATCTTCCGGTGAATAATGCCTTCTTATACAGAGTTATTGGTAAAACACTAACAACCTTGCAGGGGCGTATTATTGACATCAAAAACAACAACTTTTGTTCTATGACTTTTTACAAAACAAAAAAAATAACAAAAACTCAATTGCTAAAATGTATTTTAAAAAAAAACTCATCTAGAGGAAAGCCATGGTACGTGGTTGTATTCCACTTTGCCCTAAAGTACCTAAACGGACCACGGCTATTCTCTAGATGAACATATTTTCTTGTTTCATACATTTTAGAGTGTGATTATTGTTTTCTTTTTTTTGTAAAAGTCATAGAGCTAAGGTTGTTGTTTTTGATGTCAGTAATACGCCCCTGCAAGGTTGTTAGTGTTTTACCAATCAACCCTGTGTATTTAACTAGCTGTAAGTATACACATATTCGCTCAATGTATCAAGACAGACATCTAGGCCAGAGACAGCCGGTCTGTCACGGCGCAGGAACCGAACCTACTACCTCATGATCAGACAACACGCCCAACTAGTCAAGCAAGTCTTAGCTCTAGGCCATTCGTCCACGGCGCTACTCAAAAGAAACTGGTTACTAACTGAAATTACTAATGAGTAAACTGGTTAACTTAAATTACTATTGATTGAGTTGGTAGAACGTAACAGCACTAGTATTTCTATGGCGGCTCATACACGACGCTACTCAAAAGAAACTGGTCAGTAATTACATTATTTAGTAATTACTAATTACTAAATAATGTAATTACTAACTATAGTCTGATTTTAAATTAGACGAAGCCAACTGACAGCTGAAAATGTCACTGCTCTATGAATTTGAACCTTATTTGTTCTATTTATATTGAAAAGTGACATAAGCACCTGTCAGCTCACTTCGTCTAATTAAAAATCAGACTATATAAGTAGCTTAGTACTTAGTAGCACGTGACTCGATATGCTGGTCGCGCGCGACTGGTTTCGAGAAACTTTTCTGTGCCGCGTACTTGAGTGATTGTGTTTTGTTTTTTTTTATGGAGCTTGAGGAGTTACTAACCGGTCGCGTTCCTTTTGAGTAGCGCCGTGAACGAACCACGCGCGGCTAGCGTTACTAATTAGATGTGTCCATATGGCGCGCATGCCTCACCCGAGCACTCATATTATGACATTACGTCTGTGCGTTCCGACGTCAAAAGTGAGTGCTCGCGCGAGGCATGCGCCTGATGAAGACGCCGCCATTAGTTAGTAGGTAATTTTAATTACTAAACAGCTCACATAGACAAGTGGCATGAAGTGAACGCTAATCGAATAGAATACTCATAATAGACTTCACAATGTATGGAAATGTCAAACGTCGCTATGTAGATCAACAACAAGTTGCTATGTAGATCACGTGACTTATGTCATTTCCATACATGAAACGTAACGATTTGAAGGAACGCTTGTAGACGTCAGCCACTTGTAGCCCTTCTGTTCCGTTTCTTTTGAGTAGCGATGTGGACAGTCACACATAATTAGTGTTACTAATTAGTTTGTTGTTTCTTTTGAGTAGCACCATGAACGAGACATACGCGATTAGTGTTACTTATAAGTTAGTAATTTATTACCAACCAGTTCCGTTTCTTTTGCGTTGCGCCGCCGTAGACGAGTAACACAAGATTAGCGTTACTAATTAGTTAGTAATTAATTGCTAACCAGTCCTGTTTCTTTTGAGTAGCACCATGAACGAGACATACGCGATATGCGTTACTTATAAGTTAGTAATTTATTACTAACCAGTTCCGTTTCTTTTGCGTAGCGCCGTGGACGAACTGCCTTATAAAATTATAATTCGATCGCAGCGGAACTACCATTTAAGGCACAAATTACAGGGTGGATCCGCCAGTTGTCGGCCTTTAAGAAAGTTCACTGTCGCGACTCGCGACCACTTTCGATGAGTCCTACTTATTAAACAAACTTGTATTGGGGCTATCATGTTGGCAGGACTGCGCCTTCTTTTTAGAGATCTGTGGTAAAATCGAAGAACCCGTTTAAAAAGTGGGACTAGGCCCGCCACACACTCCCACCACTGTGACTCCTGTAAGCCAGGATCGACAGTGTCCAACGATGACGCCAAGGTTTGACCCTCGACGAGTCCCGGGGACAAGCTAAGTTGTCTTGGAACCCGCACGAATTTAATCAAAAGAAAGGATAGGAGGAGTTGGAAGAAGATTATCCACTTCCCTCGGTAGCAAAGCGGGAGATAAAAATAACAGTATAGGCTGGTAGCCACAGAAATAAGACTGTTACAACTAGTGGAAGACCAGTTGTAACGCACCACGGACAGTAATTTGACTATTTGGACCTAAACTCGTGAGCTGATTATACTTGATTCCAATAATAACCCGTTTTTTTACGGAAATTACGTTTCCGGAATTTGCCTCTGGCAGGATTCAAACTCGCAACCAGCCGAGTGGCCTACGCTCCAACCATTGCGGGGACTCGTCGAGGGTGATACCTCGGCATCATCGTTGGACACTTTCGATCCTGGCTTACAGGAGTCACAGTGGTCGGAGTGTGGCGGGCCTATGCCCAAAAAAAAAGTTAAATCTCAACTGCACGGGATAATTAAAATACGGTATACCCATGGACCAATTACTAAGGGGACTGGCCCTAAGCAACTCGGCCGAGTTGTCGGCCTAGTACTAACATCGACATACAACGAAGCGAGTAGTTCAACTATTTACCGGTAGATAGAACAATGAAAATGAAAAAACAATGACCACGTTTTTTTTCATACATATATCTAATAAGGGCACCTCTTTCTTTAGTCTTTACTCTGTGGGTATACCTTATAAGAGAAAGTAGTTAAAGCAATTGGTCCATTCACATCCTTCCATGTACCGTTGATTCAGTAAATGCGCTCATAGCCAGCTGCAATCACTGATCGAAAAACGATCGGAGGTTAAGCAACACTTGGCAAGGTCAGACAGAGATGGGTGACCATTTAGTGGCATTTGAACTGACCGTTTTCGCGCTTTGGAGGGCACGTGAAAAGTCGGTCCCGGTTGTTGTCATCTAGGCAGCAGTCGTTAAGCCTTGTCGCAGGCCTTCGGGCTTGAACAACTCTGACACCAGGTTGGCCACTGACCACACGATAAGAAAAAGTGTTAAAACTAAAGTTAACATCATTTTTTTATTTGTGGTGGTAGTTACATGCCGAAGGCAATTGACTGCAGCTCATATAGAACTGGCCCGGGGTAGTACCACCCTCTCACAGAAGATCGGCGTAAAGTAGCTATTGCCGCTGCGTTTCGTACGATGAGTGAAAGAGCCGGAAATTAGAGCATTGAAAATATTGAAATTTAATAACATAAGGGCGCTGAGTCGCTTAGACGATCATCTTGTGTGTTGTGACCGATCCTCTGGTCGGTCAGCATCAGTCACAACGTAGGGGGCGTCCATAAATTACGTGAGGCCGAGCCAAATCTCACGTGGGAGAGAGGGGGGCTTTTGGAAAATCTTACGTAATTTTTTTTTACCGCAAGAAACCGTGTAAAATTGCAAGAAAACTGGGTTAAATTAAGCAAAACATGTTTCTCCTCTAGAATATGGCTTTTGAAAAATCTCACGTGAGATTAAAGAGGGAGGGAAGGGGTCGAGCAAAATCTCACGACATCTCACCGAGGGGGGAGGGGGGTCGAATCTCAAAAATTACCTCACGTAATTTATGGACGGCCCCTAACGGCTCCAGTGACAGTTCAATGGCTTAAGCGGCTAGGTGTATGTATTTCTTTGTTTTTTTTTTGTTTTAAGCGCACGCACGTCATGAGATCCCGGATACAGACATACCTACAGTTAAAAAAAAATAACCCAGTTTAAAAGTACCCAATGCGTCCACGTCAACATACATAATAATCTACGTACCCTTTCAGAATATGGTCTAAGATACACTGAAGAGCGACCTTCACCCATCGACTTACCGGGTCAACCCTAGATTTTATCAAATAAAATATGTGTCTGAACATGTACCAATACGGTTGCCATAAAGAATATGCTCAGGGATAAAAAAAGTTAAAAGTCAAAAGCATGCACGGCTTCGTCGCGCGCAGCTGTTGTACTGCGTCCTCCTCCATCGCATCAAATAGAACGCGGATCGCAACGCTTCTGTCATACATTTTTGCTTACTCCAATTTTTTTAATTTCAAAGGCCGGCTACCGTTATTCCTGACTGGATTTTCGCAAGCAACACTATACACTGTATTCGCAATAAAATTGTCTTCATTTTGATATCATTTTCATTTGGCAAGCAAGTCGGTTAAATTGTTAAAAAAAATGTTTTTATAATTTTAATTAATCATAGCCATGAGCATATTTTTTACGGCAACCCTATTGGTATATGTTCAGAAACATATTTTATTTGATAAAGACTAGGGTTGACCCGTTAAGTCGATGGGTGAAGGTCGTCCTTATGCGTATCTCGTACTAATATAGCGTGATGTATTTTTATACACAGACCAATTACACAAGACGCCACTTGCATACACTACCGGATATCGGGGAAGTCAACGAATTTTGATCGGTTCAAATTCAAATAGAGGTTGCCGGCTGGTGATTGCCGTGGTTGCCGGCTATGCGGCGTCTATGGGTTATTGGTCTGTGTTTTCATCAGAGCCTGTGAGATCACGCGTAAACGTCAAATAAATGCATACAAAATGAATCAGTAACGAGTTGCATACTAAAAACTCATTACGAGCATTCTCACACTTGACACTAGGCGAAACTTTAATTTATAGGCAAAGATAAAAAAGGTAGACAGGTTATACGCCCTCCGCAAGTGGCACATGAATACTTTGTTAATTGGCAAACTTTAGCTTAGACTTGTATTAATCAATACATCTCAAAGTTGAGATTCATATTAAGATGCTGTTTCTGACAGGTGTTATGGAACATTTATGGACATTAAACGTCAAAACTGCATCTTAGGATCGATCTCAAATTTGAGATGCATTTATTAATACACGGATGGACGGACGCGTGGACATAGTCGCTTTTGGTCGTTATTCATAGGTACGTACATTTCAAAACATTGCTGACCGCATGAAGGTGCGCGCGACATTCATGCCCTTGGTAAACACTTGTTATCGTGAGGATAACCTATCAACCTCTTAATAATATCATTGTTTATTGGATTTTAAATATGCTATTGAACCTACGACCCCTAAACTTCGTGAACAGAATTTATAGGTCAAAAGTTACGTGTTTCAAATAGTTATAAATCAACATCAAAATTATTATTATAATATTTTTTATACCTAATATACAAAATGTTGTAGGCATATTAATATTTATTAGTGGTATATTTTATTGGTGGTAGTCTAGCTGCCAATTGACTGCAGCCCATATACGGGCTGGCTCGACCGGGGTAGTACCACCCTCTCACAGAAGATCGGCGTAAAGTAGTTATTACAGCTGTACGATGAGTGAGAGAGCTGGAAGTCCCACCCCCCCCCTTCCCCTCTTTCTGTCCCACTCCCCTTCAGGTCGGCAACGTGCGAACGATGCCTTTTGTATTGCAAGCAAAAGGCAAGCGAGCCAAATCTCACCCAATCTCACGTGGGAGAGAGCCCCCCCCCCCCCTTGGCAAATATCACGTAATTTTTTTTACCACAAGAAACAGTGTAAAATTGCGTGAAAACAGGGTTAAATTAAGTAAAACATGTTTCTCCACTAGAATATGGCTTTTGGAAAATCTCACGTAAGATTAGAAGGGGAGGGAGGGGGTCGAGCCAAATCTCACCAAGGGGGGAGGGGGGTCCAAAATCACCAAAATCACCTCACGTAATTTATGGACGCCCCCCTACGGCAATAGCCGTACGCTTGTTTGGCACTTTGATAACATAAAAAGCGATCTTTAGTTTTGTTTTTAATTGTATTATGTACTAGCTTTTTAGGGTTCGGCAACTCAATAGGAATTAAAATGGAACATTATAGTTAATTCCTTTTGTAGCGACACATGAAATTGCATTGTCAGCGGATTTAACTTTAAGCGACCGACTGGACCATTGTAACGCCAGTCGATCCCTAGCCTCTGCGGAAGCGCATTGTACGCCCGGTATAACCAAACTGTACTGTGAATTAATTTAAGTATTTTGGAAAATAAAAACACAAAGTTTTACCTCCATAACGGAGTTTAATTTGAACATTCCCGGTCACTTATTATTATTATTAGCAAAACTTTTTTTACGTCTTTGCGTATTTATTATGCGTTATTTTCAGTTTTTTATTTAAATATTTATAAGCATGTCAGTACAGCTTAGTGGTTGAGTACAAAATAACATTCTTCAGTTTAAAACCACGTAGCTGACCCTGGCCGCGTCCAAATCTAGGACGAAAACCGACTCGAGAACACTACAGTGCTACGAGTGAGCCTATCTAGAATGTAAACATTGTACAACTTAAAACTGATACAAAGCAAATACAATACAAATAAAATTACTAAAAACAGCATTTTAATATTTTCGTCTTGTTATTTAGATTTTTTAAAACAGTCGTCGAGACCTAAGAGGCCTGTTTTGACACCTGTCATTAATGACATTTAACTTTGGATTAATTAAAAGAAATAATTGAAATATGTTCTCAAATATTATTGAACGCACGAAGTAAGGGCCACCGCAGACTTGCTACTTTTAGCATCGGCGACCGGCGATTTTGATGCTGCGTCTCGCTCGTTCGCGCTCGAAGAAACGCGACGCAGCATCGATACGTCACAAAATCGCCGGTCGCCGATGCTAAAAGTAGCAAGTCTGCGGAGGCCCTAAGAAGTGTTTTTAAACACAAAAAGTTTATACATAGTTATTTTTTTTATTTCCTTGATTTCATGCTAGGTAAGTATATTTTTACATTATATTATTAAATGTCACCGGATTATTTTTGGTACTTATATTTAAGTTATTTTCGATCAGCTGGTACCTTATAAAAGTTGTTTGTGATATTTAAAAGTTCTTGGCCAAAACAAGGACAAACTTTTAGTTTTTTTTTTAATTTTGAGAGCATTTTAAGTAGTTGAATTAATAAATAGGTGTTCATAATTATTGACCCAGTTAAGATATTGCGAAATGTTTTAATTTTATACAGGCTGTTTTAAAAGTGCGCAATTATACTTGAGAGCTTGGATTATATTGGGACTAGAATGGTATAAAAAATATGGAAATTTTAACACAAAAAAAACACGCCAATTTTGCTGTTAAATACTTATCTCAAAATCGATGTAAACTTATCATTAACTATTTTTGAATAATAATAGTAGTTGATACTCCTAAATGCAATTTACACTGGATTATAGGCCATTTGATGTGTTCTAATTCTAAGGTTGCAACTGCATTTACGATGAATTCAAGAAACATGTATACAATTATTCTTTTGAAAAGAGTAACCACTGAGTTTCTTGCCGGCTCTTCTCAATGGAAGCAACATTACGAACCGGTGGTAACGCTAAAATATTGTTTAGGTATTATTGACGATTTATAAATGCTTTATCGAGCTTACATGAATAAAAAACTTTAGATTTGATTTGATTTGTTACTCAGTAAAAAAATTGCAGAGCATTTTAGCATTTCGAATTACGAACACTGTTCATTTTTTTTTCTTAAATTGAACAGTACACTATTTGAACAGTGTTCGAAATTCGATTAAATTTTCTATGTCTGTCCGTGCTGTTATAGGTACTCATCCAAACCCCCAAATATGATTTCAGACTTTTGTAACAGCCTGTATACAACTTATTCACAGGTGTATATTTCTAATCCGTATGTGATAGTGTGTTTTAACCTCGACAGCTTCTTGCATAAACAGCGCGGATGAAATTTAGAACTGTGAACATTATTATTTCTATTTTTAATCGACTTCAAAAAAAGAAAGGTTGTAGTATGGACTCTCATGTTTGTATTTGACCGATTTTTAAGATAATTATTTTGCACTGTGGTAATCAATTTAGGTAGGTTTATACTTAGGTATGGGTAAGCTCTTAGTAAGTCCTTTATCTACGTATAATTATTTTTTATTTTTATTTTTTATTTTATTTTATTACAACAATCGTAGAGAACTAAAAAGCAAATAATCTATTATTATTGGAGTCGGTGTTAAAAATAATATTTGTCCTCAAAATATTATTTGGCGAAAGTAAGACTCGTACAAATCCTTTGAATTTGTAACTCAATGAATAAATTTTAAGTATTAACTTATACTAAAACTCACTAGAAGTAAATAAAACTTACTGACCTTTCCACAATCACGAAAATAACACACTGAACTGAATAAAAACTAATTTGTAATTATTTACAAAATAGTTTTTTTTTAATAAGTACACACAGCACAATTTAAAAATAAAATTCAGTAAATGCAAAATAAAATTCGTGATAAAACCTTCGACTATATTTTAAATTCACGATTTTTAAATTTGGAGTTCGCGCGGTCGGACGCGCGTCGACTGCGCGCGCGGCTCTGTTGCGAAACGTAATGTATTTAACCTTAAGTTAAGCACCATTCATCTGTCATCAACGGCCTCTCCTTCTAATAATTATAATACACGAATTACAGCCTAGTTATCTTATGTATTAATATCCTGTGGATATATCGATACATCGCCTGAGGGAGATATTTTTTGTTTAATAAAAAAATACTTTATTTTACTTATGACAAACATAAAGAAATACTTTTATTATTACTAATAATATAAAGGCATATAATTTAATAGCATTTTTTTATTTCCTGTTGTCCGTTTGTCTGTTTATTCCGGCTGATTACTGAAACGGCTGGACCAATTTTAACGGGACTTTCACTGACAGATAGCTGATGTTATAAGGAGTCACGATACTTTTCTTTCAGCAAACATTCACTTTATTTATTTGTAAAATTGCTCGCGGGCACTGCTAGTTCTCAAATTAAATTTTACTTAGAAAATCTGTCAAAACGAGAAAATTAATTGGAGAATAAACTTTATCTGACGATTGTGAAACGAGGCCTTCAAAAATAGCATAACCACAAAAAACACGATTCAGAGTTCCTACTAAAAATATTTTTGTAATTCACTAACTAGCTGTTCCTACTAAAATATTTTTGCAATTCACTTTAGTAAGTGACCTTAGACCTTTAACCTTTCGAGCTTACTATAGTAGCGGCACTCTACGATGGCCGGTTTGACATGGGGGGGGGGAGGGGGGGGGGAAGAAAATGAACCTTATTATAACAGAATAAGACTGGCCGTTTAAAAAAATATGAATGTCAGAAAATGAATGCGAAAATGAATCTTATTCCTCTATAATAAGGATCATCCTTTCCCCCTGACACATGTCAAACCGGCCATCGTATACTTAGTTTCGCTAGTTGTGCTCGCTAAATGTAGTAAAAAATTTGACAGAGTGTTCTCTGTTTATGCAAAAAACTGGATTAGTCTCAAGCCTAGGTTAATCCCCTAACACAAATAGCAAAAACTAAACATTTGATGAAACTAGTAATTTAATCAATTACACGCTTTGCACGTATTAAATTTTTAAATTGATTGCAATAATTCCGAAAAAAAGGGGGATTTATTGTGAGTCAGCTCCACAATCGGTGGGAATAAATGACAAAAACCGGCCAAGTGCGTGTCGGACTCGCACTTAAAGGGTTCCGTACCACCGTAGAATATAAACAAACATCCCCAAAATGGTGATATTTAGTCACACGTTGAAGTCTTTTGTATGGAAACCGACCATAAGACAAATAAGTTAAAAATATTACGTTTTTTGTATGGGGACCCCCTTTATTTTTAAGTTTTATTTTATTTTTAGTACTTATTTGTTGTTGTAGCGGCCACAGAAATACACATTCTGTGAAAATTTCAAGTCTCTACCTATTACGGTGCGTGAGATACAGCCCGCTGACAGACAGACAGACGGACGGACAGCGTAGGTTTAGTAATAGGGTCCCGTTGGCACCCTTTGGGTACGGAACCCTAAAAAGAAGCAACCTATGGATATTTTATGTAAGAACTAGCTATACCTGCTACTTCGTCTGCGAGGAATTTAATGCGTTTTTTGCGCGGAACCCTAGTCCTTTTTCTAAAATAAAAGTAGCCTAAGTTAATCCTTATAACCCCAGCTATCTGCGAATAAAGCCCCGTCAAAATCGGTTCAGCAGTTTTGAAGATTAGTCGGACTCGGAACAAACATCCAGGCAGACAGAATTTAAAACTTAAAATTTTATAGTATTTATATAAGTAGATTATTATATGAGCTGCAGTCAATTGGCTACAGCTTGGCTCTATCATCAAATTGTTTTGGGATTAACAAAATGTAATGTAATGTAACGTCACGACTTTTTATCCCCGTTCGGGGGTAGTCAGAGGCTTGAGTGGCCATACACCACCATATTGTGGAGGTATTAACCAACTCAAAGCCCACGTTTCACCAGATAGTCAGAACCCAACGTGACAGGTGGTGAACCTTGTCGCCGTGTATACAGGAACTGACTATTACCTAATCCCGAGGGATAGGTAGGTTTCCTCACGATGTTTTCCCTCACCGTCAGCGAACTGTAAATTATGCGCATAGATGAAAATTCATCCATTGGTGCATGCCCCACCGGGGATCGAACCTGGGACCTTCTGATTGTTAGCCCAACCTGTTCGCCCCTAGGCTACAGTCGCTGTCGCTGATCAACAAAATGCTATCAAATGACATAAATGGGCTATGATTGTGAAAGTTCATAAAGTTAAAGGTAAGGTCAGTGAAAGGCTCCGACTTTCAGTTTTATATGTTACCCGACATCCACTTTATAGGCTATGGTGACTGCTTAACATCAGGCGGGCCGTACGCAAGTTTTCCACCCTAGTCACATGAAAAAAGATCTTAATAGTTCTGTGGGTCGAAGGCACGCTTTGGTTAGAAGGTGTGCAGGTTCCAACCCCGGCGCACACCGCTGAAATTTTCAGTAATTTTTAAGAATTTTTCAGTAATGTATCCATACTGAGCATCGCCTACATGAGCTGTAGTCAATTGGCTACAATTCGGCACGCCCACCAATGGACGTAAGTAATAAATAAATAAATATACTGGGACATTCTTTTACACACGGCTACCTGATCCCAAACTAAGCAGAGCTTGTACTATGGAAACCAGATAACTGATATTACTACATATACTACTTTTTGTTTTTTTTTGGGACTAAGCCCGCCACACACTCCCGCCACTGTTACTCCTGTAAGCCAGGATCGACAGTGTCCAACGATGACGCCAAGGTTTGACCCTCGACTTTTTGTTTGTAAATAATAATAATAATATTTAAAAAAACCAAAAACTCAACTTGTCTATCCTCTAAAAAAAAAAAAAAAAATAATAATATTTTTAAATGTATTTTTTATATGTATATTTGAAAATGTAAATTTATAAGATATATAAGGAATAAATGGAATAATAATAATATCCTGGGACAAATACATACTTAATGACTCTGAATACCTTATAGATTATTCAATCTAGACATTGTAACATAATCTCAGGGCGTTTGACCTCGCACCCAGCCCTAAATACAGGTCTACCTTCAAGGACTGATACTTTCGAAGCCAGCTTTGACACACACAAGCCCTTCTCTATAATAAAATAAACAGATAAATAAACCTTTAATAGTACATTGTTATCCGAGGGGAAAAGTAACTTATTAATTGGTCCCGAGACGGGGTTTAGCGCCCGAGCGTAGCGAGGGCGCTAATAGTTCGAGGGACCAATAATAAGTTACTTTAACCCGAGATTAAAACTGTGCTTTTCATCACGTATACAAGGAAAGTAATAATAAAATAATTTAGTAGCTAAAGAAAAAAATAGTGAACATTTACACATACAAACACATGTATACTGACGTAGATTGCGTATTTTGCTTTTTGATATTTTGACACTGTCACTTTGTTTTATTTTAGAGGCCAGTACTTTTTCAATCATTATAAAAGGTTTTAGTCTGTGATTATAGATTCGGAGCAGGAACGATTTGTGATTGATTTAGGGAAAAATGGTAAATATTTTGCCCAAATGTATGTTATTTTAAAGATATAGTTGAAAGTAAATTATAATATAGTCATTTAAAAAAATATATTCTTTAATTAATACTTAACTTTATGTTATTTAAATTTTACACCGCGCTGTAATTGAGTGGATGTAAGAAGATTGGAACTATTAAATTCTCTTTGGTTGGAACATAGTTCAATAGAAACTCGTATTTTTTTATAATTTGACAGAATCTTTGACAGAACGGGCCCAATCGTTTTCTGGATATACGATTGAGCCCGTTCTGTCAACGATTTTGCCTGATCGGAAAGTATCACCTTCTGTCGGCTCTTCAGGCACCTTTCGACCTACTTTCCGCGTATCAGTGATGAAAAAATATTTTATAGACCTCGAACGAAGCGTTTGTTCCCTAACTATATCGCACGAGGACACCAGTGGTAGCGCAACCAGTCGCTCCACCAACATAATGTAGGTACATGCATGCATGCATGCATGCTGCATGGCGGATATCGCACCTGCGGGGCGATTGCGTAACTTTTTCGTCAATGTTTCAATTGGTTTCGTTCATCCTGTGTTGCTTTATCAATTTAATTTCAATCAATCTTTAAATTTTTGCAGGAAAAAAGTGCTACATGCTCATTTACTATGTGAAAAAAAAAAACAAACTGTAGCAGTTTTCCAATTTAAATTTGGATCTTCTTCCAAACGGCTCCGAATTTCAAATTTTTTTTTTTCACCAAAGATTGTGAAAGATAATAAATAGTACCTAAAAAAATTAAGTTAGATTTTGGTGATGCAATAGTTTTTCACGTTACAATTAATGATTTTCGATATTTTCGCAAAAAAACTGGGCGCGGTTAGTGCGCTCTGGACCGATCCAGATGGCGAAAACGCTCGGCCGGGAAGCGGGGCCATAACAGGGGCCCTACCATCACCTATTGTTTTAACGTTTCAGCGACTTTTTGTGCAATGACGTTTCTTATTGTCATGACAATAAGAAACGTCATTGCACAAAAAGTCGCTGAAACGTTAAAACAATACTGCTATAAGAGGTGGTGGTAGGGCCCCTGATGTGGGAATTTCGCTGCATGTAGTGTTGAGTTGAGCAAAAGTGTTGTGATTGCAAAGCTAGGAGGTGCCATATATGCTGTAAATGAAATATCAATACTACTTAAGAACAATATCAACTCGCTATAACCATTGGGACACGAGCTGTCGATTTTAGCGACGCTGCCGGGAAAGGTATTGTCCCAATACGTAAACAATCCATTTAGTACACAAATCAATGTAGAATATAGTGAGGTACTCACTTTACAAATAAATTAAAATGGTAAGTAAAATAAAAAGAAAAAATAACTAAAACAGAAATAACTATTTATTTAATCAAATAAATTTTACTTTAAAAATTATAGCCATAACTAAATTAATAATCCTACTAATATTATAAAATCTAATATCAAATAAAACTTTTAAAGTGTTTTTATTACTTTAATAAAACTTAATAATTCTAATTGACCAAACCAGTTTTATACGAACTAGCAACAGACCTCAGCCTTCGTCTGCGAATGCATACGATCGCTATTAGTGTCTAATTACTAAAATTATTCGTAGTCTATGCCGGATGTCGTCATACGACCTCAGTTCATCCTTGGAGGCTCGCAGGCCTATTACGAAGACTCATTCAAGACCTCCGAGCTCCAACAAACTTTATTAATAATATAATAATATCCTGGGACATTTTTTGTACACACGGCTACCTGATCCCAATCTAAGCAGAGCATGTACTATGGAAACCAGATAACTGATATTACTACATATACTACTTTTTTATTTGTAAATACATACTTAATATACATATACACCCAGACTCCGGACATACAGACATGTTCATGCACACAAATGCATGTCCCGGGTAGGAATCGAACCTACGACCTGCAGCGTGCAAGGCGCCTCCGGGCAAACCACGCTAAGGCTGCGTTTCCATTGAAGCGGAGCGGGGCGGAGCGGGGCGGAGAAGAGCAGTGAAAAGTGGCAACTGTTTCCATTGAAGCGGTGCGGGGCGGAGCGGAGCGGGGCGGAGCGGGGCGGAGCGGGGCGGAGCGGGGCGGAGCTGGGCGGAGTGGAGCGGAGAAGAGCAGTGAAAAGTGGCAAATGTTTTCATTGAAGTGGAGCGGGGCGGAGCGGGGTTGAGCGGGGTGGAGCGGAGCGGTGCTAGGCGGAGTGGAGCGGAGAAGAGCAGTGAAAAGTAGCAAATGTTTTCATTGAAGTGGAGCGGGGTGGAGCGGGGTTGAGCGGGGTGGAGCGGAGCGGTGCTGGGCGGAGTGGAGCGGAGAATAGCAGTGAGAAGTGGCAAATGTTTCCATTGAAGCGGAGCGGGGCGGAACGCGGCGAGGCGGAGCGGGGTGGAGCGGGGCAGCGTGTTCATATATTGTATTCGAAAGTCCGCTCAGCTCCGCTCTGCTCCGCTCTGCTCCGCTCTGCTCCGCTCTGCTCCGCTCAGCTCCGCTCAGCTCCGCTCTGCTCCGCTCAGCTCCGCTCTGCTCCGCTCAGCTCCGCTCTGCTCCGCTCAGCTCCGCTCAGCTCCGCTCAGCTCCGCTCTGCTCCGCTCAGCTCCGCTCAGCTCCGCTCAGCTCCGCTCTGCTCCGCTCAGCTCCGCTCAGCTCCGCTCAGCTCCACTCAGCTCCTCTTTTCTCCACTCTGCTCCGCTCAGCTCCACTCAGCTCCGCTCAGCTCCGCACAGCTCCGCTTCGTGCCCACCACTCGGCACCACAGCCTGCTCGACTCCGTTCTGTCCGGCTCGGGGCCACGTGTTCATTTGTGTTATTCGAAAGTACGCTCAACTCCGCTCCGCTCGTCTCCGCTCCGCTCCTCTCCTCTCCGCTTCGCTCCGCTTCGTGCCCACCACTCGGCACCACAGCCTGCTCGACTCCGCTCTGTCCGGCTCGGGGCCGCGTGTTCATTTGTTTTATTCGAAAGTCCACTCATCTCCGCTCCGCCCCGCTTACACTGTTTCCACTGATGCGGAGTGGAGATTTCGAGCACTGTGATTGGCCAATTCACGGTCCGCTCGGCCCCGCTCCGCCCCGCTCCGCTTCAATCGAAACGCACCCTAACGGGCCCGTCAAATTAAATAAATAAATTTTATTGCATCGTTTCTAAAGGTATTTTATAACGCCATGGGCGGTCCTGGGGAAAAGGAGAGGGCAGCCCCCCCTACCCCCCGTAGACCTGGACTAACAACCCCTTTTTCGGCCCGCCACATACATACGGAATTTCCGCACGGAATTCCGTTTCGAAATATCGAATCGGGGATTCCGAACGCAGTAAATCCATCCAAATGTATGGACGTATCGCGCTCGGAAACCCCGATTCGATATTTCGAAATGGAATTCCGTACGGAAATTCCGTATGTATCTTTGAAACCTCATATTTTTTGCCATACTTGACCCTTCGCGTGTCCTTTCACGCTTTTTTGCCACCGCAGACCCATAAAAAAAATTATACCTATACACATAGGTAAATCGGTTACCTATATCGATACACAATAGAAACTGTTATGACGTAGTAGGTCTATAGAAATACCAAAATCTGTGTACTTAGTTTGATCAATTTAAAATTCACGCGACGATTGCTAACATCTTCCTCATCTATCAATCAGCGACTGAATCTAATGCTAATGTGCGTGTGCGCACGTTGCGTAAGCCTTAGGGCTGTCTATTTGTTTGTCTATTTATTTACATTTTTAATATTAGTGTGTTTTTCTACCGAATTTCATCAACTTCCGTCAAAAACTATAGTAAGTAACTATACCTACTCGGATTTAATTTCGTAGACTAAAATGACAGCTTTCAACTAAAACCGCGACCGACTTTTTACGTGCCCTCTGAAGCACGGAAACGCTCAGTTTAAATGGCAGTTTAATGGTACATGGTCACCCATCTCTGACTGACCTTGCTAAGCGTTGCTTAACCTGCTCTTCAGGTCGGTAACGTGCGATCGATACTTTTGGGTGGTGCAAGCATCTATAGGCTACGGCAACTGCTTAACATCAGGCGGACCGTACGCTTGTTACTACAACCGTACTACTATAACCGTAGTCGAGTATTCAGCCTATTAGGATTCAAATTTTAAACCGCAAATATTCATTTCTTTTACAAACAATTAAACGATTAAGTTCACAGTTAATCATTTCATTCGAATTTAAATTCACGATTGACAATTAATTAACTGTTAGGAAGCCATGATTAACAATTGACTAATTGTTAATTGTTAATATTGTGACAGTCACAATTACAATTAACTAATTATAATTCCACAATTAACAATTAGTTAATTGTTAATTGTCACTCTCACGATACTCACAATTAACAATTAGTTAATTGTTAATCGTGACTTCCACGATTAACAATTAACTAATTGTTAATTGTTCTAAAATTAAATTTTGCCCAACTCTGCTCTAGAGAGAGAGCGGAGGTAAAAACTACCACCGGATCGTAACGCGACCTCACTGAGAAGATCCGGCTCAACTCAGCGGGCTTGTCGAGTGCCTAAGTGCGTCTAGGTCCTGCTGGCCCATAGAAGCACCTATTAGCGGGAGAGGGGATACGCTGACCTCGCCGGCGAGGTCGGTGTATGATGGGGAGTGTGTGTCGGTCTCCTCAACATCTGAGTCAAGGAGAGCGGTGAGTGGATCGTAAATGTAAATGTAACGTCACGACTTTTATCCCCATTCGGGGGTAGTCAGAGGTTTGAGTGGCCACACCACCACATTGTGGAGGTATTAACCAACTCAAAGCCCACGTTTCACCAGATAGTCAGAACCAACGTGACAGGTGGTGAACCTTGTCGCCGTGTCTACAGGAACTGACTATTACCTAATCCCGAGGGATAGGTAGGTTTCCTCACGATGTTTTCCCTCACTGCAAATCATGCACATAGATGAAAATTCATCCATTGGTGCATGCCCCACCGGGGATCGAACCTGGGACCTTCTGATTGCTAGCCCAACCTGTTCACCCTTAGGCTACAGTCGCTTTTTTGAGTGGATCGGGTGGATAAATATGAAATTCTATGGACATACGTTCACTACATCAACTCCGTAGCCTCACAGGATCGCTTCGCTCGCAAGCTGTCTACGTGCTGGTTGGGTACCGAGTGGTTGTAGAGCTGTGACCAGGGTTCCTCGTAGGTACTCCACCAAGCCAACTAGGCACTCGGATAAGTTAATGATTCCGCGGTCCGTCCGGGCGGTGAGCCTGGGCCAATGCCGGCGCTCCTGTGGCAGTAGCTTACGTGGCGACGGACCGCGGAATGATTGACTTATTATCATTTGATAGTTATACCTAGTGATGTACCGAGTACGCTATTTTTGGTAATCGAGTATTCTGGTACTCCTTAAAAAAAGAATCGAGTAAGTACTCGAGTCGGAGGACTCAGACAGGAACTCGAATACTTGTATGAGTACTCAAGTACTTAATAGGACTCGAGTACGTATGTATTATGTAATTTTTACCCACTCAAACGTCCGAGTTTGACATCTAATCTAATTAGTGCGTTGTATTGTACGTC
Organism: Drymonia ruficornis; assembly: GCA_947859195.1. Classification (NCBI taxonomy): domain Eukaryota; kingdom Metazoa; phylum Arthropoda; class Insecta; order Lepidoptera; family Notodontidae; genus Drymonia; species Drymonia ruficornis. Next base: position 3,791,670 of record OX401932.1, on the reverse strand, counting down.
CACTCGTGAATATTCGCGAAAATGCCGAAAATTTAGGCGAGCGCCCCGATTTAAAACGTATTTTCTAAAAAACTACAACTGTTACAGCAAATAAAAAAGCCTATATAAGGTCTACTTAAATATGTGTTAATAATTACCTGTTTTTCCAATTATTTTTTCGCTGTAGTCAGGTAAAAGTAGACTTTAAGTTTGTAGTTATAAGGTCGCGATTTGAGTACCCGACTTAGGATTCGAAAACCATGAAGTACTCCGAACCCGGGTACTCGAATCCTATAAGCTGAGTACTCGAGTACTAACTAAGTACTCGGGTCAGTACTCGAGTAAGGCTGTACTCGGTACATCTCTAGTTATACCCGAGTGCGTAGTTGGCTTGGAGGAGTAGTCCTACGGTACTAAATCGTAATAAAAACTAAAACCCGACTACGGAAAAAACGCGCTCTAAAAAGTATGAAACAAGAAAATATTCTCATCTAGAGGATAGCCGTGGTCCGTGTAGGTATTTTAGGGCCAAATAGCATATGAACACGGCTTATGTACACAGTTCGGGTTATTCCTAAGTAAAGTTATCCTACTAATCTTATAAATGCGAAAGTTTGTGTGTGTGAATGTTTTTTACCACAGAGTAAAGACTAAACAAAGAGGTGCCCTTATTAGATATATGTATGAAAAAAAAACGTGGTCATTGTTTTTTCATTTTCATTGTTCTATCTACCGGTAAATAGTTGAACTACTCGCTTCGTTTTATGTTGTAGCGTACCTCACCTACCTCTCGCTACATTACCTGATAGAATACCTACCACAACCAATACCAGATACCAGAACCAAAAACCTTATTACCAAGAAAACTCAACACAAGAAGCAAAGCATTTAATCACCACCATATCCTGCCGAACAGAAACATGAGCAATAGAAACATGAAGATAGAAACAAGATATAATAGAAACAGGAATACGAACGTAATGAAAATTACGACGTATATCGTGTCGTCACTGCACAGAAGTCTCAAGTTCTTTCTTCGATAGCGTACGCCGACTCTCCGCTGCACCAACACGCCACACACGTCCTCCTTGAGCGAAGCGCAGTCGATGTCTTCACACACACCCGCAAGGATGTGGGGACTCGGCATCGGGGCTGGTAGCCCCCTGGCCGAGGTGTCCAGCGCCGGCCACAAATGTGGTCGGGTCGGTGGGGTGGACTTGGTGTCCGGTGGGGCGGCGGGACCCGTAGATCCCGCGGGGGGGGCCATCTGAGTGTGTTCACGCCGCTTCCGCGATCGAGCCCTGCCGGGGGAGACCACTGGCGAACCAGTGGAGGCCCAGCAAAGCGATCAGCAGGAAGCGGCGGCTTCTCGGGGCCCCTCTTCGTTCTTCGCCCGGTGGGCGATTAGATAATAGATGGACTAACCGTGGCTTGCTAGTATCCGTGCCATACCCGTCAGTATGACGGGTATGGGGTTTTCACCGCTGCGGAGGGCTCCTAGGACGTCTTGCAGGACTCCGATGGTGGCGCTCAGGAGGTCGAGGTTGGCGCCACCCGTTGTGGCGTCGCTCGTTGGAGGGCGGGCGGAGTTTGTGGCCGTCGGTCTGGGCCTGGGCACGGGCAGGGCGGCATTGGCGCTCCCTTTGGGCGGGGCCTTGGGTCCCTGTGTAGGGGCGGCTTCCGGGGGTGTTGTTGTTGCGTCCCTGGTAGGGGAAGAGGCGCGTTTGGCCCTACGCCGCCTTCTCCTCTTCTTCGGGGCCTGTGCACCTCTTTCAGTGGGGCCGTTCGCTGTCGCCATAAGGGTGGCGCTCGGGGCTTCTCGAGTGAGTTCAGTGGGGGCGGGGCCTCTTGTGGCCTCACTCCTGTATCCCCCACTGATGGCCACTGTGCCGGCCTTCTTGTTCCGGGCCTCCCTCCGGAACACGGGGCACTTTGTATTATTGGCCGTGTGCGGGCCTCCGCAGTTTGCGCAGGAGGCCGGCTCTGCCCGAGGCCTCGCACAGTCCTTGGCGAAGTGCTCTTCGCCGCAGCGCACGCATGCCAGTTTCCGGTGGCACATGTGGCTCGAGTGCCGGAATTGCTGGCAGCGATGGCATTGGGCGGGGCCTCTCTTGCCCCGCCAGGCCTCAATCTTGATGCCGGGCATACAGAGAAGCTCGTCGACTTCGTATATGCCCGGCAGGAGGTCTTGCGTGCGCTTAAGGATTGCGAGGAAGATGCACCCAGGTCTTCCTTGCCTCGCCCGGATCTGGCGCACGTATTCCGGCTCGAACCCCCGGTCCTGCAGCTCTAGGCTGATGTCCTCGGGTTCTGTGTTCGCCGGGAGGCCTCTTATCGCCACTTTTAGGCTCTTCTCGGCTGGCAGTGAGTAGGAGAACCAGGCGATGTTCTCCTCCTTCTCCAGCGTGTAAAGGTAGCGCTGGACGGTGCGGAACTCCTTCTCCGTTTTCGGGGTGAAGCGCACGCCCTGGCCAAAGGGGCGTGCGTTGGGAGCGTGGCCGAGCGCGTCCCGCAGAGTGCGGAAGTGGGTTGGCCAGTTCGGTAGGCGCTCCACGATCAGCGGTGGGTATCTGGGCAGCTTCGTGTTTGCCTCCGTTGCCGCTGCGGGCTCCTCCTGGGAGGCCGGGGGTGTAGCGGGGCAGGGCGTGATCAGCACCGTCGAGAAGCTTGACGGCGGGGTGATCTGGGCGGAGCAGTGGCGTTTGGCCTCGTCCGCGGCCTCTTGTTGGCGTTCGTCAGATGATCCGCGCTGACGGCGAGCTGAGCCTGACACAGGGCGGGCGTGCTCGCTGTGGTCGTAGTCGCTCTCGTCAGACATGTCGGCTTCGTATTGCTGGGCGGGCGTGAAGGTCTGGAACGGTGCGGGCGATGCTGGCGCCGAGGTGCGGGGGCCGGGAGATGGAGTGCGGAAGCCTTGTGCTTGCTTCGGCTTGGGGGCGCCGGTCCCTCTCAACCCCTTCGACGTCGTCATCGTCGGGGGAGCCGGGTGGGCGAAGGTGCGCGGAGCGGCGGCGGTGCGGGGCACGGTCGCGGCGGCAGCGGCAGCAGCGTAGGCGACGGTACGCTGGGCCGGCGGTGCGGGGCGCGCGGCGGGGCGCGCGGCGGCGGCGGACCACGGGGTGCTCGGCTTGAGCGGAGCCGGCGGCTGCGTGTTGCGCGGCGCGGTACGCGGCGCGGGCGCAGGTGCGGTCAGCGATCGCGGATGGCGCGAGCGGTCGGCCGGCGCGGCGGCGACATCGCTGGCGGGGGACGCGGAAGTGGCGGCGGTGGTGGCTCGTTCGAGAGCGGCGGCGGCGTCGCGTGCGCAGGCGCGGGCGGCGGCGGTGTCGCGCTCGAAGGCGTCTTGGCACGCGTCGGCAACGGTGTGGGCGGCGCGCGCGTAGGCTTCGGCGTCGTCAGCTACGCGGTTGGCGGTGGCGCGGGCGGCGTCGACGTAGTGTCGTACGCCTTGGTAGGTCTGGGGCGGCGGCAGCGGCGACTCGTTCGATGAGCCCGCGGATCGGCGGTCGGAGAGGTCCGACGCCGACCGTGCTGGAGCTCGATTCATCGGTGAAGAGCTCACAGCATGCTTGGTTGCAATGGGCCCTGACAAGGGCCTTTTTTGGGGGCGCAGATGGCCGCGATCCTTGTAGGTGATCCCCTCCGTGTTGTTAGACACGGGCGCTTCCTTCCGAATTTGTCAAACAAATGCGGGTGGACAGCAAAAATGATCCGAGCGGCGATGTGGGTAGGAGGTCCTTCTCACTCAACTGCGTGGCGATCCGAGCGAAGCGCGGCCGCGCGGGTCGTATTTATGCAGGTGCACTCGTCTCGGTTCGGCGTCGCGAACGCATGCTGTCTCTGTCGCGCGTCGCATCATATTTTGTCGCGCGCTCATTGGTCGATATAATAATTTAACTGTGTACAATATCCACTAGTTGTTAGGTTAAGATTTTGCATATAGATAGTGATTTTGTAAATAAATTATTCCTGGAATAGCCTTCTGACTACCCCTAATGGGAGACGACTTGACGCCTTGGTCGATGACCTTGACTTTGACGTTATTGCCCCTATGCACCCAACCCACTTCCCCGTCAATCTAGCCCATCGTCCCGATGTGCTGGATATAGCCCTCCTCAAGGGAATAACCCTCCGGTTGCGCTCCCTGGAAGTCCTCCAGGAGCTTGACTCTGACCACCGGCCTGTTCTTATGCAGCTCGGTCCGCCTCCTACTTCACAGCCCGTTACACGCTCGGTGTTGGACTGGGCGAAACTAGGTACTTCCCTAGCGGATACCTCCTCGCCAGATCTCGTTAGAATCCCAGACTCTATTCAGTCCCCTCAGGACACTGCCCAGGCTGTTGAAGCCTTCTCCAATCACATCGATTCGGCCATCAGCCACTCGTCCAAACGGGTCGAAGTTAGTGACTTTCACCGCTTCGTACTCCCGGACGACGTCAAGGAACTGATCCGAGACAAGAACGCATCCATCAGAGCGTTTGACACTTACCCCACCGAAGCCAACCGTGTCCGCATGCGTGCTTTGCAGCGTGATGTAAAGCAACGTATTGCGGAACTTCGGGAGGCCAGGTGGGGTAGCCTTCTCGAAGGAATCTCGCCAACACACCAGGCTTACTGGAAGTTGGCGAAGGCCCTGAAGACCGACTCTACGTATGACATGCCCCCACTGACGCGCCCCTCAGGCGATCCTCCTGCATTCGATGATGACGAGAAGGCCGAGCTTCTAGCCTCCACGCTCGAGAACCAGTGTTCCCCGAGCACCCATTCCATTGATCCTGTCCACCTGGATCTCGTTGATAGGGAAGTTGAGCGCAGGGTTTCCCTACCCCCTACCACTACACTCACTCCAGTTACGGAGGCAGAGGTAAAAGATCTGATCAAGGATCTCAATCCCAAGAAGGCCCCGGGCTCCGATGGCGTCTCGAACAGAGTTCTTAAACTCTTGCCCGCTCAGCTTATCTGTATCTTAGTCTCGATTTTCAATGCCGCTCTGGCGAACTGCGTCTTTCCCGATGCGTGGAAGGACGCAATAGTCATCGGCATCCACAAACCCGGTAAGCCTCGTAATGTCCCTACGAGCTACCGTCCCATCAGCCTCCTCAAGGCCTTAGCTAAACTCTATGAGCGAGTGCTTCACGCTCGGCTCCGTGAGTTCATCTTTTCCAATAAGATCCTTATCGATGAGCAGTTCGGCTTTCGAGCCGGGCACTCTTGTGTCCACCAAGTACACCGCATCACGGAGTACATTCTCACTGGTATGAATAGGCCCACTAAGCCCCGGTCCACTGGGGCCCTCTTTTTCGATGTCGCCAAGGCATTCGACAAAGTCTGGCACAACGGCTTGATTTACAAGTTGTATCTCATGGGTGTGCCTGACAGTCTCGTGCTCATCTTACGAGACTACTTGTCGAATCGTACCTTTAGGTATCGCGTCGAGGGGACGCTCTCTGCTCCCCATCCCATTAGAGCCGGAGTCCCGCAAGGCTCCGTGCTAGCTCCCCTACTATACAGTCTGTACACGAACGACATTCCTCGTTCGGCCAATGTACAATTAGCTCTTTATGCGGATGACACCGCCTTATATTTCTCACACCGCAACCAAGCGTACATCACGCGCGTCCTCCAACGCGCAGTCAACACTCTCGGAGAGTGGTTCAGGAAGTGGCGCATAGAGGTGAACCCGGACAAGAGCGCAGCCGTGCTCTTTGCCAGGTCCACCGCTCGGCGCCCTTCCACGCGTCGCATTAGGTCCAATTTAGGTACGGTCTCTTTGTATGGCCAACCCATCCCCTGGTCCAAAACAGTCAAATATCTGGGTGTCACACTCGATGGCCCCATGACCTTCGGTCCTCACATTAAAAGAGTCCGCAACCGAGCCGCCTTTGTGCTCGGTCGCCTTCACTATCTTATATGCAAGCGGAGTAAAATGTCCCTTAGAAATAAGGTGACACTTTACAAAACTTGCATTCGTCCCATCATGTCCTATGCGAGTGTTGTGTTCGCTCACGCGGCCAACACTCACATCAACAGTCTCCAAGTCATACAGAATCGCTTCCTTCGTAAAGCCGTGGGAGCCCCGTGGTTTTTGAGGAACGTAGACCTTCACTCAGATCTAGGCCTAGTCTCGTAGACTCTCTCTAGTAGACCTCGACGGCGAGGTCGACGTATTCCCTCTTCCGCCAATAGGTGCCTCTATGCGCCTGCGCCAGCAGGACCTAGACGCACCTAGGCATTCGACAAGCCCGCTGAGTTTCTTGCCGGATCTTCTCAGTGAGGTCGCGTTACGATCCGGTGGTAGTTTTTACCTCCGTTCTCTCTCTAGAGACAGCAGCCAAGCCGAGGCCGAGCCCTATGTGGCGCCCTTGAGCGTGCTGTCCCCTACCCTTCTGGTTGGAGCGCACTTTGCACTCACCAAAGTCCGGGTGAAGTTGTAGAGGCCACTCTGGCCAACAACGTATTGTCAATTCAAAAAAAAAAAAAAAAAAAAAAAAAAAAAAAAAAAAAAAAAAAATTATTCCATTATTCTTCAGCAACTACGTGTTTTATTTGCCACGACACTTGACCTACACACAAGGAGCCACCGCCTCCTTATTGGTTACCCCGAATCAAGAAGAACACCATCATCAACATGGAAGACAAGTTATCTCCAAAGGAATCAATCGAAGAACCCAGCAGCAATGTGTTCGCCGTGTCGCTGCAGGGTAGCATCCCGCTATTCTGGCGCGACAGACCGCGGTTGTGGTTCCTGCAATACGAAGCTGCCATCGCCGCTCAGAAGATAGCCGACAAGCACAAATTCAACATAGCCGTCACCAAGCTCCAGCCCTGCGATGTGGACAAAGTCAGCGACCTGATCGACAAACCCCCTGCTACTGGGAGTTACGAAGCGCTGAAGGACCGTCTCCTCACCGTCTACGAGGAGACCAAACACCAGCAGCTGCAGAAAGTTCTCAACGGTATTGAACTCGGTGACCAAAAACCGACGCAGTTACTCCGGAGAATGCGCGAGTTGAGCAACGGCCTCCTCACCGACGAAGTCCTCGGCATGTTGTGGCTCAAGCAGATGCCTGCACAAGTGCGCACGGTGCTGTCCATCAACTCTACGGCTTCGAAAGACACGCTAGCTGCTATGGCGGACACCATGATGGAGCACCTGGGTAATTCAACTATTGCCGCAGTCACTACGGAGTCCAACGCGTCGGGCAGCAGCAACATCAACATAACCAGCACAGAATTCGGGTTGATATCCAAACAGCTCGAAAAGATGTCGCTGGAAATCGCCGAGCTACGCACTCAACAACGAGCAACGCGCCGAGATACGTACCGCGGATCATCGCCTTCCAGTCACCGCTCCCGCGTCCGCTCAAGGACACCGACACCGGCCAGCGCGTCGCGCAGAAACGACGATACGTGGATATGTTGGTACCACTACAAATTCGGCGATAAGGCACGTCGCTGCGAGTCACCGTGTTCAAAAAAGAAGCGGGAAAACTAGTGCAAACATCGACTGTGGCGGAAGTTGATGTTCCCAATACTAGTCACCGCCTATGCGTCGTCGACACAATAACAAGAGAAAGATTCCTCGTGGACACCGGAGCAGATATATCAGTACTGGCAGCAAGAAAGAAGACCGTGCGCAACGTCGAAGACTCGTCATATACGCTGTACGCCGCTAACAACACACCGATACGTACCTACGGAGAGCGCACAATAGAGCTTAACCTAGGTTTACGTAGAAACTTTCAGTGGAAGTTCGTAGTCGCGGATGTCAAGATGTCAATCCTCGGAGCAGATTTTCTTCGACACTTCAAGCTGCTAGTAGACCTACATCGCCGTAAACTACTAGACAGCACGACAGACATCACAGTGAACGCCATGGAGGTCTACACCAACGAGCCATCTGTCTATCTACTCTGCCGCAATCACGAGTACCACGACATTCTCATACGGTATCCAGACGTACTCCGCCCGATGTCACTGAAGACGCCAGCAAAACACGACGTCACCCACCACATCGAAACTACGGGGCCACCCATATACTCTCGACCACGCCCACTTCCGCCCGATAAACACAAGGCGGCCAAGCTTGAGTTCGAGCGAATGATGGAGATGGGAATATGCAAACCGTCGAATAGTCCCTGGGCCAGCCCGCTGCATGTTGTGAAGAAGAAGGATGGCTCGCTGCGTGTGTGCGGCGACTACCGCCGTCTTAACGCCGTTACGGTTCCTGATCGCTACCCCATTCCACGCATTCAAGATTTTACGTACCAATTACATGGGAAGAAAATCTTTTCGAAGCTCGACATGAAGATGGCTTACTTCTGGATACCGATAGAAAAGGAAGATGCACCGAAAACGGCCATTATAACACCTTTTGGCCTCTTCGAATTTAATTGCATGACGTTCGGTTTACGTAACTCTGGCCAAACGTTTCAACGTTTCATGCACGAAGTACTGCGTGGCCTGGATGACTTCGTGTTCTGCTTCGTCGACGACCTCCTAGTCTACTCCGACAACCCCGAGGATCACCAGCGTCATCTCGACCAAGTTCTGCAACGCCTCAACGCATACGGCGTCACCTTGAACATCGAGAAGTGCGAGTTCGGAAAAGAAAAAATTACTTTCCTGGGATACGAAGTATCACCCGAAGGAATCAAGCCCACAGAGGATAGAATGAGAGCAATATCGGAGTACCCCAAGCCACGGAACGTACAAGAATTACGGAGATTTCTGGGTATGCTGAACTTCTACCGCAGCTGCCTTCCTCATCACGCCGACCATCAACACGAGCTCAACAAATACCTACATAATTCAAAAAAAAATGACAAATCGCCGATAACGTGGACACCGGCAGCTGACGCCGCTTTCGAAACATGCCGCCAAAGCATACTGAAGGCGACAGTACTTACGCACCCAGTCCATAACGCTCCGTTGTGCCTACTCACCGATGCATCGGACACAAGCTTGGGTGCAGTACTCCAGCAGAAGGTGAACAACGTATGGAAGCCTCTCGCCTTTTTCTCAAAATCCATGAGCGAGACACAGCGCCGCTACAGTGTGTACGATCGCGAACTATTAGCAATGTACACAGCTGTTAAACATCTACGCCGTCTAATAGAGGGAAATGATGTCACCATATGCACGGATCACAAATCGCTCACATACGCACTTACAAGAGGCCCCAATAGCACAGATACACCGCGAAGAGAACGTCAACTGCACTTCATCAGTCAATTCTGTTCAAAAATAAAGCACCTCCACGGCGAACAAAATGAAGTAGCTGACGCATTATCAAGAATAGAAGAAATTCAGTGCCTACTGACAAACATCGACTATGAAAAATTATCACAAGACCAAAAAGAAGACGAAGAACTTAAACAGCTGCAAACGAAATCAAATTTGAAATTCGCGCCATTCACGATTCCCGGCTACCAACTACCAATCACGTGCGAGGTATCTACATCCAACATTCGACCGTACTTACCAGTGAGTTATCGCGTTGCTGCATTCAAAGCGCAACACGAACTCAGTCATCCCGGGGTAAGGACGACGAGAAAAATTATGAGGAAGAAATTCTTCTGGCCCTCAATGAATAAGGATGTCGGCACGTGGACGAAATCATGCATCGGGTGTCAACGAGCAAAAATACATCGTCACGTCATCAGTCCTCTCGGCGAGTTCCCAGAATCGCAACGGTTCGAGCACGTCCACATCGACATTGTCGGACCATTGCCGCCGTCGAAAGACTACAGATACCTCGTAACCATGATCGATCGAAGTACAAAATGGCCCGAGGCGGTACCTACTCGTGATATCACCGCCGAGACGGTCGCTCAAGCATTGTACGAGGGATGGATCGCTCGATTTGGATGCCCACTCCGCATTACGTCGGACCAAGGTCGTCAGTTTGAATCCGCCCTGTTCAGCTCACTGATGAAGAGGTTCGGCATTGCAAGGATCCGCACCACCGCTTTCCACCCTCAAGCAAACGGCCAAGTAGAGAGATGGCACCGCACTCTCAAAGCGGCATTGATGGCCAAAGGCGCCAGCACTAGATGGAGTGAAGAGCTACCCACCGTGCTCATGGGACTTCGCACCGCCCTTCGAGAAGACACGAACGTCAGTCCAGCTCTAATGACCTACGGATCGACACTGCGCCTTCCTTCCGATTTTTTCGTACCTACAAAGTCGAAAATCGAAGAGAGCGAATTCGTTCGTCAACTAGCGGAAACCATGGCAACGTTATCTCCAATGCCGCTGACTCGCCGGTCGAAAAGAGACACATTTGTATACAAGGACTTAGCAACATGTAGCCATGTGTTCTTGCGCAACGACACCGTGCGAAGCCCACTAACGCCACCGTACGACGGGCCTTATCAAGTACTGGAGCGCAGTGAGAAGACATTCAAGATTCAACTACCTCTTCGTACAGCAGTCGTCTCAATAGATAGAATCAAACCTGCTCACCTGTTCAGAGAAGATAGTGAGGATACACCGGAAACCACCGCGCCCACGCCGCATACTGCGAGGTCAACTTCGCCATCAAGGTCAGCTGAACCATCGCAGTCCACGCCACCACCGAGCGAGCCTTACGTCACACGATCCGGCCGCGTCGTCAAGCCGAATGTACGCTTCGCTAGGAGGGGAGTGATGTAGCGTACCTCACCTACCTCTCGCTACATTACCTGATAGAATACCTACCACAACCAATACCAGATACCAGAACCAAAAACCTTATTACCAAGAAAACTCAACACAAGAAGCAAAGCATTTAATCACCACCATATCCTGCCGAACAGAAACATGAGCAATAGAAACATGAAGATAGAAACAAGATATAATAGAAACAGGAATACGAACGTAATGAAAATTACGACGTATATCGTGTCGTCACTGCACAGAAGTCTCAAGTTCTTTCTTCGATAGCGTACGCCGACTCTCCGCTGCACCAACACGACACACACGTCCTCCTTGCTCCGAGCCGCCGGTCAACTGAGCGAAGCGCGGCCGCGCGGGTCGTATTTATGCAGGTGCACTCGTCTCGGTTCGGCGTCGCGAACGCATGCTGTCTCTGTCGCGCGTCGCATCATATTTTGTCGCGCGCTCCGCAGTCGATGTCTTCACACACACCCGCAAGGATGTGGGGACTCGGCATCGGGGCTGGTAGCCCCCTGGCCGAGGTGTCCAGCGCCGGCCACAAATGTGGTCGGGTCGGTGGGGTGGACTTGGTGTCCGGTGGGGCGGCGGGACCCGTAGATCCCGCGGGGGGGGCCATCTGAGTGTGTTCACGCCGCTTCCGCGATCGAGCCCTGCCGGGGGAGACCACTGGCGAACCAGTGGAGGCCCAGCAAAGCGATCAGCAGGAAGCGGCGGCTTCTCGGGGCCCCTCTTCGTTCTTCGCCCGGTGGGCGATTAGATAATAGATGGACTAACCGTGGCTTGCTAGTATCCGTGCCATACCCGTCAGTATGACGGGTATGGGGTTTTCACCGCTGCGGAGGGCTCCTAGGACGTCCTGCAGGACTCCGATGGTGGCGCTCAGGAGGTCGAGGTTGGCGCCGCCCGTTGTGGCGTCGCTCGTTGGAGGGCGGGCGGAGTTTGTGGCCGTCGGTCTGGGCCTGGGCACGGGCAGGGCGGCACTGGCGCTCCCTTTGGGCGGGGCCTTGGGTCCCTGTGTAGGGGCGGCTTCCGGGGGTGTTGTTGTTGCGTCCCTGGTAGGGGAAGAGGCGCGTTTGGCCCTACGCCGCCTTCTCCTCTTCTTCGGGGCCTGTGCACCTCTTTCAGTGGGGCCGTTCGCTGTCGCCATAAGGGTGGCGCTCGGGGCTTCTCGAGTGAGTTCAGTGGGGGCGGGGCCTCTTGTGGCCTCACTCCTGTATCCCCCACTGATGGCCACTGTGCCGGCCTTCTTGTTCCGGGCCTCCCTCCGGAACACGGGGCACTTTGTATTATTGGCCGTGTGCGGGCCTCCGCAGTTTGCGCAGGAGGCCGGCTCTGCCCGAGGCCTCGCACAGTCCTTGGCGAAGTGCTCTTCGCCGCAGCGCACGCATGCCAGTTTCCGGTGGCACATGTGGCTCGAGTGCCGGAATTGCTGGCAGCGATGGCATTGGGCGGGGCCTCTCTTGCCCCGCCAGGCCTCAATCTTGATGCCGGGCATACAGAGAAGCTCGTCGACTTCGTATATGCCCGGCAGGAGGTCTTGCGTGCGCTTAAGGATTGCGAGGAAGATGCACCCAGGTCTTCCTTGCCTCGCCCGGATCTGGCGCACGTATTCCGGCTCGAACCCCCGGTCCTGCAGCTCTAGGCTGATGTCCTCGGGTTCTGTGTTCGCCGGGAGGCCTCTTATCGCCACTTTTAGGCTCTTCTCGGCTGGCAGTGAGTAGGAGAACCAGGCGATGTTCTCCTCCTTCTCCAGCGTGTAAAGGTAGCGCTGGACGGTGCGGAACTCCTTCTCCGTTTTCGGGGTGAAGCGCACGCCCTGGCCAAAGGGGCGTGCGTTGGGAGCGTGGCCGAGCGCGTCCCGCAGAGTGCGGAAGTGGGTTGGCCAGTTCGGTAGGCGCTCCACGATCAGCGGTGGGTATCTGGGCAGCTTCGTGTTTGCCTCCGTTGCCGCTGCGGGCTCCTCCTGGGAGGCCGGGGGTGTAGCGGGGCAGGGCGTGATCAGCACCGTCGAGAAGCTTGACGGCGGGGTGATCTGGGCGGAGCAGTGGCGTTTGGCCTCGTCCGCGGCCTCTTGTTGGCGTTCGTCAGATGATCCGCGCTGACGGCGAGCTGAGCCTGACACAGGGCGGGCGTGCTCGCTGTGGTCGTAGTCGCTCTCGTCAGACATGTCGGCTTCGTATTGCTGGGCGGGCGTGAAGGTCTGGAACGGTGCGGGCGATGCCGGCGCCGAGGTGCGGGGGCCGGGAGATGGTGTGCGGAAGCCTTGTGCTTGCTTCGGCTTGGGGGCGCCGGTCCCTCTCAACCCCTTCGACGTCGTCATCGTCGGGGGAGCCGGGTGGGCGAAGGTGCGCGGAGCGGCGGCGGTGCGGGGCACGGTCGCGGCGGCAGCGGCAGCAGCGTAGGCGACGGTACGCTGGGCCGGCGGTGCGGGGCGCGCGGCGGGGCGCGCGGCGGCGGCGGACCACGGGGTGCTCGGCTTGAGCGGAGCCGGCGGCTGCGTGTTGCGCGGCGCGGTACGCGGCGCGGGCGCAGGTGCGGTCAGCGATCGCGGATGGCGCGAGCGGTCGGCCGGCGCGGCGGCGACATCGCTGGCGGGGGACGCGGAAGTGGCGGCGGTGGTGGCTCGTTCGAGAGCGGCGGCGGCGTCGCGTGCGCAGGCACGGGCGGCGGCGGTGTCGCGCTCGAAGGCGTCTTGGCACGCGTCGGCAACGGTGTGGGCGGCGCGCGCGTAGGCTTCGGCGTCGTCAGCTACGCGGTTGGCGGTGGCGCGGGCGGCGTCGACGTAGTGTCGTACGCCTTGGTAGGTCTGGGGCGGCGGCAGCGGCGACTCGTTCGATGAGCCCGCGGATCGGCGGTCGGAGAGGTCCGACGCCGACCGTGCTGGAGCTCGATTCATCGGTGAAGAGCTCACAGCATGCTTGGTTGCAATGGGCCCCGAAAAGGGCCTTTTTTGGGGGCGCAGATGGCCGCGATCCTTATAGGTGATCCCCTCCGTGTTGTTAGACACGGGCGCTTCCTTCCGAATTTGTCAAACAAATGCGGGTGGACAGCAAAAATGATCCGAGCGGCGATGTGGGTAGGAGGTCCTTCTCACTCAACTGCGTGGCGATCCTCGCGCGCTCATTGGTCGATATAATAATTTAACTGTGTACAATATCCACTAGTTGTTAGGTTAAGATTTTGCATATAGATAGTGATTTTGTAAATAAATTATTCCAAAACTTGCATTCGCCCTATTATGTCGTATGCGAGTATTGTGTTCGCTCACGCGTCCAAATGTCACATCGACTCTCTCCAACGCATCCAGAATCGTTTCCTTCGCAAAGCCGTGGGAGCCCCGTGGTTTCTTAGGAACGTAGACCTTCATTCCGATCTAGACCTAGACTCGATTCGGAAGCACTTCAAAGTAGCGTCTGAGCGCTACTTTAAAAAGGCTTCCGATCACTCGAATGCTCTAATCGTCGCCGCCGCCGATTATGAGCCCACACACACACCAAGTGCACGCCGCCGCCGGCCGCGGCATGTACTGCTCGACCCTCCCGATCCACTCACCGCTCTCCTCGACTCAGATGTTGAGGAGTCCGCCACACGCACACTACCCAACAGACACCGACCTCGCCGGCGAGGTCGACGAACACACACCGCCGCCAATAGATGCCTCTATGCGCCTAGCAGGACATAGACGCACCTGGGCTCCCGACAAGCCTCGCTGAGTTTCTTGCCGGATCTTCTCAGCGAGGTCGCGTTACGATCCGGTGGTAATTTTTACCCCGCTCGCTCAAAAGACAGCAGCCCAAGCCGAGGCCGTGCCCAATGTGGCGCCCTTGAGCCAGCTGTCCCCCTGCCCTTACGGCTGGAGCCGCACTTTGTGCGCTCGCCCTCTGACCGGTGAAGTTGTTAAGGCCACTCTGGCCAACAACGTAAAGTCATACACAAAAAAAAAAAAAAAATAAAAAAAAAAAAAAATTATTCCATTATTCTTCAGCAACTACGTGTTTTATTTGCCACGACACTTAACCTACACACAAGGAGCCACCGCCTCCTTAATGTCGATGTTAGTACTAGGCCGACCACTCGGCCGACTTGCTTAGGGCCAGTCCCCTTAGTAATTGGTCCATGTTTGTTACCACGTACCTAGGGGCCATCCATAAATTACGTCACACGAATTTCATGATTTTTAGATCCCTCCCCCCCTTGACACAGCTGGTCACATTTGCGAAACTCCCCCCCTCCCTGTATGACGTCACATATTTTTGCAGAAATTTTCAAAAATTTTCGTTAACAATTCAAATTTCGGTTTTAATACTTAGATATATTAGCTTTTTAAATGTGACGTCACAAAACTTAGGACCCCTCCCACCCCCTTGTCACACAATGTCACATTTCGTCGACCCTCTCCCCCTTTAAATGTGACGTAATTTATGGATGGCACCCTATCTCCATAACTACTAAACCGATTTTAATGAAATTTGAAACGTAGATAGTGTAGGCTCTGGAATAAGACAAAGGCTAATCTTAAAAATTCCACGCAGGTGAAGCCGCGGGGCACAGCTTGTAGGTAAATAAACTAGCTGTCCACGCAACTTCGTACGCGACGCGTAGGTACATTTTTGAAACATATTACCCGCGCACTACGTCCGCTTAGAATTTAATGGGTAGATATTCTTATTTTTCGCGGAACCCTTACGTTTTTCTAGAATAAAATAGTTTCAATTCCTTCTTATAACATCAGCTATCTGCCTGTGAAAGTCCCGTCAAAATCGCTCCAGCCGTTTCGGAGATTAGTCGGAACAAACATCCAGACAGACCGACAAAAAAAATAAAAGTAGCTTTTTTGTTATAATTATCGTATATACTTTCATTATGCATTTAGTAAAATGCTGTTATTTTGAAATTACAAAACAGACACCTCAATTTTATTTATTTGTATATAGGTAAGTAGGTATTAACCATGGACCAGTTACTAAGGGGACTGGCCCTAAGCAAGTCGGCCGAGTGGTCGGCCTAGTACTAACATCGACATAAAACGAAGCGAGTAGTTCAACTATTTACCGGTAAATAGTAAAATGAAAATGAAAAAACAATGACCACGTTTTTTTCATACAAATATCTAATAAGGGCACCTCTTTCTTTAGTCTTTACTCTGTGGTATTAACGTTAACAGCTCAATTGCACAGAGTTCGGGTAATTCCTAAGTTATAAATAAATCTTACTTTCTGGAAACCCTTTACTTAAGTGCAACCTACGTAAGTACTCTGGTTTTTATCCGATTTGTTACGTATTAACCTTGGCAACTTTTCCGTAAGTAAATTGGAGCTGAATTATCTATACCTACAGAGCTTATATTGCTTGAAAACGTAGGGAGACTAGCTTGAGCGTAGGGCACCAATTAGTGGGTTTGATTCCCGTCGGGGCTTTTCCCGAGTTGTGTGTCGCCTGGGATCAGGGCCGGATTCACCATTAGGCAGAGAAGGCAACTGCCTAGGGGCCCCGCATCGAATGGGGGCCTCTTGAACGCACCAAGAAAAAAAAATTACGTTTTCGAACCAAAATTTTATTTGATAATTTGTATCCTTCCTTAATAACAATATTATTATTTTTTACGCATGTTGTCAGTTGATGAAATACTTCATTCATTCCACACCGGGATCGGAGGCCCGACGGCCCCTTGCGATTTGTATTAAAAAATCTTCACCTGCTGTTAGTGTGGTGTATAAGTCATTAGGTTATAGGGCCACCTACCTGTCAGTCTAGTCTAGATTTGGGGAGGGGCCCCTAAAGGGCAAAGGAAAGGGGCCCTGAGAATTGCATTGCCTAGGGGCTCTGATAGAGTTAATCCGGCCCTGCCTGGGATCACCCCCAGTGCATTGTAGGTTAGGTACGCATAGTATGGTTGCCTGCACGTGTATTATGATAATATCCAACATGAGCTGTGTCAATAACAAGGAGAACTCGGCTTATATAGCAGATGTTACAGACTACAGGCGAGCGTACAAGCATTGCTTAGTTTGGGACCATACAGTTGGTGTGTTAGTCTGGCTTATTAACGGCCTTAAGCTCGTATTAATAAAGCATCTCTACTGATGACTCTACTGATACATCTTAAGACTGATCTTGAGTTTTGACTTTAATGTATGGAACATCTGTCAAAAACAGCATCTTAAGATCGATCTCAATCTTGAGATGCATTTATTAATACGAGCCTTCCCTTAGGTAAGTATATGAAAAAATGTTTTATTGATAGACAACCCTAAAATGAAATAGACGTAAGATCATTGATCGGCGCATCCTTCGTGTTTGTTTAGAATTAGAGTTGCGTACCGTCGCACGCGCACCGCGAATAATAACTGGGGACGATCAATCATTCGGGCCGGTTGCACCGTTCCACAACCGTGACACAACTTTAATCGTAGTTAATTATGCATGGATGCAGGCACAGGACCGGTCGTTGTGGAAAACCTTGGGGGAGGCCTATGTCCAACAGTGAACGTCTTTTGGCCAACATGATGATGATGAAATTATTAACATTTGTTAGGACCATTGATGTATTATTTTAGTAGATATGGTATCTTCTAAAATCGCAATCACAGAGAAGCAGTGACATTTTAAATAGAGGTCAAAAATCTGCCTAACGATTTTGAATAGCAATTTTCAAAAAAATGGCAAACAATCGTAAGGCCCGCCTGATGATAAGCAGTTAGGGGGCGTCCATAAATTACGTGAGGCATTTATGGGGAGGAGGGGGTCGAGCAAAATCTCACCGAATCTCACGTGGCGGAGAGTCGGCAAATCTCAAGTTTTTTTTTACCGTAAGAAACAGTGTAAAATTGCAAGAAAACTGGGTTAAATTCAGTTTTTTTTTAAATTAAACTTACTTTAACTTTTACATTTTTTTTGTTAAATTAAGTAAAACATGTTTATCTTCTAGAATATAGCTTTTGAAAAATCTCACGTGCGATTAGAGGTGGAGGTCGAGCAAAATCCCACGAAATCTCACCAAGGGGTGAGGGGGGATCGAAAAATCTCAAAAATCACCTCACGTAATTTATGGACGCCCCCTTACCGTTACCTATAGATGCTTGCAATACCAAAGGCATTGCTCGCACGTTGCCGGCCTAAAGGGGAGTGGAACGAATGGAGAGGAAGAAGGGGGGGAGTTGGGCTTCCGGCTTCTCACTCATCGTACGAAACGCAGCTGTAATAACGAATTTAAGCCGATCTAAAAATTTCATCATTTCGCCGATCATTTCTTGTAGTTGTTTAAATATAATTATCAGATCATTATGGACATATCATAATGCTAGTACCTATAGTACGTTTTTTTATTCTTGTTCTATTTGGTAAGCAAAGATTAATTATTAATTGTTAGATTAACGAAACCAATTGAAACATTGACAAAAAAGTTACGCAATCGCCCCGCTGGACGCCATCTTTACTTACCAAATAGGACAAGTTTAAAAAACGTACTATACCTAAGTATTTAATAATTATCACAAGCAGAGGATCGAAATAATGCTTCGCTCCACCGGAAATAGAACATAGAACCGGAAGCCACGCTAGCAACAGGCGTTAATGTAATTAAATTGTATAATAATAAAATAGTTGCATTTCAATAACACTGTCTGACCTCTTCACGATAGAGCGTGAAGGGTACGTGCATCATTATAATAACAAAATAACTATCTCTATCACAATTATAATATAATAATTTAGCCCTTTTAACGTCCCACTGCTGGGCACGGGCCTCCCCTCAATGCGAGGGGGATTTAGGCCATAATCCACCACGCTGGCCCAGTGCGGGTTGGTGGATTTCACATGTCTAAAGACATGCAGGTTTCCTCACGATATTTTCCTTCACCGTAAGCAAGTGATAATCATATTAAAGTTATGATTCACACATAGATTTCGAAAAATCCAGAGGTGTGCGCAAGACGCGTGCTTACTACTCTACCACAACTAACTATCTCTATCACAATTATAATAATTTATTTAATTAAATAAGGCGTTCATAGCTATACCCCATTTATTATAACATTTGAAATAAGAGGCTCGTAGAAGCAGGGATCCAAAACATTTTATTTCAAAGTCAAAACAACTTTTATTTAGAGTGGTTACATTAAAATTGTTTTCACATAAAACAATGCTAAATACTTCGATAACCAAAATAAAAGTACTTTTTATACTATGTTTTATTTATAATAACATCGTATCACACATTTTAAGCTGACAACAAAAAAATAATGAAAGAATAAAATGATGGTGAATGACTCAATGACAAACACTGACAGAAAATTATTTACGTCAATTTCATAGACAACATAATCCGACAAAATTAGAAATACCCTGCTGTCATAACCTCTGAACGGATTAGGTAACATTTTAGATTTGTTAGGATTATAGTGGAACGAAACACGTTCCCGGTATTGTTCACCCCTGCTTCTTCTAGGTTTTTAGCATTGACACTTAATTTTAAATTGGACTGAAATGATAATATTTAAATGAAAGACAATTTATTTTATAATATAAATAATTAAAATAATTACAGTTAGGTGTGATAAGCTGGTATATAAATAGATTATAATAAATTCGACGTCAATCATAACTGTAACATGTTATTTGTACTTTTGTTACAAAGTGGACACTAAAAATAACCTTTTTTAACTTCTGTCTAATGCTATAACAAATGGAGTATAGCTGCAATCAATAATCGGTAAACGATCTGAGGTTAAGCAACGCGTGGCAAAGCAGGCAGAGATGGGTGACCAAATAGTGGCATTTGCACCGAGCGTCTCCGTGCTTCGGAGGGCACGTGCCAAGTCGGTCCCGGTTGTCATCTAGGGAGTCGTTAAGCCTTGTCAGAGGCCTTCGGGCGGCTTGAACAACTCTGACACCAGGTACCAGGGAACCATACGATAAGAAGAAGAAGATAATAATTTAAGGTAGAGCCAAGCTTAACATATAGACTGCAGCTCTATTCGGGCTGGCTCGACCGGGGTAGTACCACACTCACAGAAGATCGGACCTGGTGGTATATACTAACTAGCTTTTGCCCGCGACTTCGTCCGCGTAGACTTCAAAATAAAAAAAAACCGGGCAAGTGACTTAAGACTTTTTAGTACTTTTTAGTGCGCCAGGGTTTTTTAAGTCAGTATTTGCATTTTAAAAAAAATAATTTTATTTCACGATTTTTATTGGAGCCATACAAACTTTATCACGGTACCTAATTCGGTGAATGCGTGTTTTGGTAGGTAGGTATATAGAGCCAAAATCCCAAATCCCCCTCCCCTTCTCCACCCCTTTTCCTCCCCTCTCTTCCTTCTGCTCCCTCCCCCTCCATTTCCCTTTCCCTTTCCCCTCCCCCTTCCACTTCCCCCTACCTTACGTCTTCCCCTTCCTCCGTCACCTACCCTATGCATACTAAGTTTCAAGTCAATCGGGTACAAACATATTTTTCTGCCGTACTTTTCTACCTTTAGTTTCCCCCTTTTGGGTGTTGATTTACGAAATGATTTTTTATGGGATCAAACTGAAGTAGTACCTACCATATTCAGCACAGCTTATACCCCAATTATTTAAAATGATTAATCATAACCAATCTCGAGATATGGATGACTAAACATTCGCTGACCCCACTCTCCCCTTTTCCTTCAAAATATTAAAAACGCTGAAACCCCAATCTGATTATTTAAAATGAACAATCATAACCAATTTCGAGATATGGATGACTAAAAATTCGCTGACCCCGCTCTCCCCTTTTCCTTCAAAATATTAAAAACGCTGAAACCCCAGTCTGATTATTTAAAATGAACAATCATAACCAATTTCGAGATATGGATGACTAAACATTCGCTGACCCCGCTCTCCCCTTTTCCTTCAAAATATTAAAAACGCTGAAACCCCAGTCTGATTATTTAAAATGAACAATCATAACCAATCTCGAGATATGGATGACTAAACATTCGCTGACCCCGCTCTCCCCTTTTCCTTCAAAATATTAAAAACGCTGAAACCCCAGTCTGATTATTTAAAATGAACAATCATAACCAATTTCGAGATATGGATGACTAAACATTCGCTGACCCCACTCTCCCCTTTTCCTACAAAATATTAAAAACGCTGAATCCCCAGTCTGATTATTTAAAATGAACAATCATAACCAATTTCGAGATATGGATGACTAAAAATTCGCTGACCCCGCTCTCCCCTTTTCCTTCAAAATATTAAAAACGCCGAAACCCCAGTTTGATTATTTAAAATGAACAACCATAACCAATTTCGAGATATGGATGACTAAACATTCGCTGACCCCGCTCTCCCCTTTTCTTTCAAAATATTAAAAACGCTGAAACCCCAGTCTGATTATTTAAAATGAACAATCATGACCAATTTTGAGATATGGATGACTAAACATTCGGTGACCCCGCTCTCCCCTTTTCCTTCAAAATATTAAAAACGCTGAAACCCCAGTCTGATTATTTAAAATGAACAATCATAACCAATCCCGAAATATGGATGACTAAACATTCGCTGACCCCGCACTCCCCTTTTCCTTCAAAATATTAAAAACGCTGAAACCCCAGTCTGATTATTTAAAATGAACAATCATAACCAATTTTGAGATATGGATGACTAAACATGCGCTGACCCCGCTCTCCCATTTCTCGTCAAAATGATTAAAAATACGGAAACCCCAGTCTGATCAATTCAAATAAGCAATCATAACCAATATCGAGATATGGATGACTTATTAAAACATCCCTTGACCCCGTTTTCCCCTTTCCCGTCAAAATAACAAAACTCGACCACCCCTATACAAACTTTCACTCCACATTTCACCCCTTAGGGGTTGAATTTCCAAAAACACGAAAGAAATCTAAACACAAACTTTCATTCCCCTATTTTACCCCCTTAGGGGTTGAATTTTCAAAAACCCTGAAATTACTCTTTTTTATTTTTGAAAATACACCTAATCACCAATTTAAGTAATTCTAACTTCAAAAATGACGGAACTTCCATACAAACTTTTATCCCCTATTTTACCCCCTTAGGGGTCGAATTTTCAAAAACCCTGAAACCCATATTTTTTTATTTTTCAAAAGACACCTAAACAGCAATTTTCATAATTCTAACTTCAAAAATGTCGAACTTCCATACAAACTTTCATCCCTTATTTTACCCCCTTAGGGGTTGAATTTCAAAAAACCCTTTCTTAGTACACCTCTACACATCAAGACAAACCCACCCTCCAAATTTCAAGTCTCTACGATCAGCGGCTTAGGCTGTGCGTTGTCTGTCAGTCAGTCAGTCAGTCAGTCAGTCAGTCAATCAGGACTTTGATTCTTATATATTAGACTAGGGGCCATCCATAACGTCACACGAATTTCATGATTTTTAGACCCCTCCCCCTCCCCCTTGTCACAGCTGGTCAAATTTGCGAGACCCCCCTCCCTGTGTGACGTCACATACCTATTTTTAACAAATTTCAGAAATTTTCAAAAAATTTCGGTTACAGTTCAAATTTAGTTTTTAATTCTTGGATATAGTAGATTTTTAAATGTGACGTCACTTAACTTAGGAACCCTCCCCCCCTTGTCACACAATGTCACATTTCGTCAAACCCCTCCCCTCCCCTCCCCTTTATGTGTGACGTAATTTATGGATGGCCCCCTATTCATAGTGCATTTATGGTTTTGATTTGATTGATGTACTATTTTAGCAGATATTAGTACCTCCTAACATTGCTATCACATATGTTATCGCACTCGACATTACATAATTTTCCGCGAACGACCGAGTCGTACCGTGTCCACGGACTCCGTTTATTAGGACATACTATTTTAGACAGTCACATGCATGTCTACCGATCTTTAACAAGGGCGGTCGTTAACAAGAGATTAGTCGTTAAAGACCGCATGGTGCCACCAACCACTAATTAATGTAACTGCTAAACCCACGTCCCACACGCACTCGAAGGTCTCGTGTCACTATTTACGACGCATGCGCATCGTACCTTTGAACACGCTCCGGTCCGCGCCGTCTAGCATTTTCCCATTAATTATCGTGAGGTAACGTGACCTAGCGACCGTGTTTCATTCGGCCGTATGTGATTTTGACACTATTTTAAAGGTAGCAAACGTGATGATTGCAATACCTAACAAAAGAGAGGCTCCAAAGGGCTTGTACCAAGGCAACTATCAATCATATTGGATTCATCTTTGATTCCATAGCTTTATATTAAAAAAAAATATCACAAAAATTGAGAATGCATCCATTTAAAATGTCAATGTCAAAATCCGCATTAATCAACTTGTCAGTGTCAATGTCACTTGTCATTGTTTAAATCCCACCCATCCGGGATGATATCATTTTAATCATTTTGCCGTAAAATGAAAAACAAGCAATAATTACAATTATTTTAACAATAATAACATGTAAAAATGGCAGAACGCCTCAGACAGATCGCTCAGAGGCTCAAAGACAAGATGCATTTGCCTCAGATCAACGCGAATAGCCGTGAAAAAGTCGATCAACTGGTGACCAAGTATGTCCCCGCCGCTAGAGTTAGTGAAATAGCTGAACACCTCAAATACGAGACTATGTCCAAGAAAGTGAGGGAATTAGTGTCGAAATATGAAAAATTCACGGGCGTCGAGGAGATCATGGCGTTGCAAAATACGGTTATTGATGCACAGGTTAGGAAATTATTTTTTTTCATTTGGCGAAGGTCACAGTGGTAATAGGCCTATAACATTTTTGCATATTACAGTAGGCCTTAATTCTGTGAGGTCAATGAGTGAAATATTAATAATGTATTTAATTTTATAATTGCAACACCTTTATTAGTGTGATGATTGACTTATTACTGCAACGGTCGGCAACAGGCGGACCGCGGTCCGTTTGCGGACCGCGAAAGGTCGAACCTCGGACCGCCAAATATTGTAATGTATTGTATAACAAGTATAAATTAATACGTAGATAAGGTTTACTATACCTTTATTAATTGACATAATATTTTTAAGCCACATAGAATACTAACTTAGTACTTATTCTATTTTAAGTTGCCTAGTTAACCTGTTTCACGAGTACCTACAACCGATATTGTTTGATTAGTTTCCTATCTAGCCTGTGTGTGTGTGTGTTTGTGCGAATTAGTTATAATTGATGTGATTTAATTTTTATCAGTTGTTTTTTTTCTGGACCTCGTAAAAATTTTCCCGCAGTATCCGGACCCCACCTAAAACTACTTGCCGACCCCTGTATTACTGTATTTCTTCTAAACTATTTAAATTTGTTATTGAAATATCTGAGTATTGATTTCAAGAATTTGCACATTGCATTTCTGTTCATGGGAATATGCAGCCAATTTTTCTATTAAAACTATAACCACTGAGTTTGATGCTGGCCCTTCTCAATAAATGGGCACTATTTTGCACAAAACCCATTATGACAGTTTATTTCACCAATCCAGTTAGCGTATGAACAGTTATTTTTTAATTGTCTGGTTAGCGGACAGCTAGTAACAGTTGTTTCTTATTGTCTTAACAAAAAACCAGCCAAGTGCGTGACGGACTCGCACATAAAGGATTCCGTACCACCGTAGAATAAAAACATCAAAAATATGAAGTATCTTGTATGGGGACCCTGTTACTTTAAAATTTTATTTTTAGTATTTGTTGTTGTAGCGGCAACAGAAATACACATTCTGTGAATATTTCAAGTCTCTACCTGTTACGGTTCGTAAGATACAGCCCGCTGACAGAGGGACAGTTTAGGCTTAGTAACAGGGTCCCTTTGGCACCCTTTGGGTATGGAACCCTAAAAAGAGTTCAAGTTGAAGTTCAAGGGTGTACAAAATTGCCACACTTCATGTGGACAGGGTATTTAAGTCGGATATTTAGATTGCTCCTGTTTTCAGGAAAGGTTCATGACAGCTCAAGACCAGAGGCGGGACCTCGGCAGGCAGCTGGCTAACATTGAGGCTCGGCTGAAGGAGTTACACGCCGAAATGCAGAACACCATGAAAGGGGACGAAAAATACTTACATCTTTGTACTGAGGAGCATAAGGCTAGTATAAAAAGTTGTTCTTTTCAGATTTACAAATGATATTGTTTCATAAACAGGGGGCTTACCACAAGCTCTTATTGCGATTCAATTATAGGAACGTTTTAACGACGTTTTAATGACGTTTCTTATTGTCATGACAATAAGGTACGTCATTGCACAAAAAGTCGCTGAAACGTTAATACGTTCCTGTAATTGAATCGCAATAAGAGCTTGTGGTAAGCCCCCAGGTCCTTTGGTAATTTTTTTGTCTAGACTGGGTACAAGCCCTTTGGAGCTTTATAGTGTGGCCAGTTATTCCAATTACCCATTATTTAGGGTAAATTAAATACGCTTATAATAACAACAGTCCAATGTACGAAAATAATATTTACTTCAATTTAAGAACTAAATTCTTAACCAACAACGTATTATGAAAAAAGGTATTATCAGTTTAATTTTCATCCAGAAAATATTTAGTTTTTACTTTTTTTTTGGTATGAAATAATTCTTCCATCTTTCGAAATTCTACTATATTCGAGCTACCTACATACGCATTGGAGTATAAGTAATATTTTCAATTCCATCCATACAGCTTATAATACAAGAGCGAGCTCTCCGCACATTGTTCGGGGACGCGGAACGCGAGGAGCGCGAGCTATTCGCGACGATGTCCGCGGCTGTGAAGCTCGGACACGAGCGGGAGCGAGCGCACGCCGAGAGAAACAAGTATTGGTATATCGTCGCTTCTATATTCGGTGAGGATTTAGTGGTTCAATGTGTCCCTATATCACGTTTTTTATGTAGGCTTATAGGAACGATCCTATCGATTTCTCGGAGTGTAGATGGCAGTTGCTTCGTGTAAAATCGGTTGTGATGATCGGTGGTGGTATGTTGTGTACTAGTATTTTAGGGTTCTGTAAACCGGTTTCTATAATTTTGATAAATTAAAATAAAACTATGATTCAATGCTCCAAACTAGATTTATGGCAATTCAAACTCAAATCTTTTATTTTGTTTAGGCACAACAAAATAAAAGGCAACAAGGGCACTTACAAAATATCTATTTTATGTCTTAATTTACAACTGGATCGAAATGCGACCATAACTGAGAAGATCCGGCAAGAAACTCAGCGGGCTTGTTTTCTCTTTACATTATTATTATGATTTTATAAATCGCCAGTTGCTTTAAGTGTTCTATTGGCCTTCATTTCTGTTTTAATTATCCAGGCACAGTTCTCGGCATAGCCGGCTCCACGATAAACAACCACCTCAAAATGGTGGAGTTCCGTGAAATGATGGAGCAACAAATGGCGCGTAGCGCGAGTGTACTGTACACTATAGCTGGTGGTGGCACCGCTAGCCGGGCGGACATTACTGAGGCTATGAAGACTGAGTTTGCTTATCAGGTTGGTTTAGCTTGGAGTTTGGAGTTCACTGGACATCTTTTTTTTAATGGTGGAGTCAATAAACTTATATTCCATTCTAATTCCAAGAGGCAAATTTTGGAAACAGTCTTTACGTAATTTGCCCTGGTCTGGGTGTTACTTAGATCGTTCCCAGTCCATTGTATGGTAGCCATAGTATGAGCAATGATTAGTTTGGGACCATACAGCTGGTGTGTAAGACTGGCGATATTTATTATTATTTATTTAATCCCATGGTGAGGTGTATTTTTTAATTCTGCCTCCCTCTGGATAAATAATTGGACGTCCTTTTTTATAGCTATTAGGCCTAATTCTCCCTCATCAGAAGGCCAGCAACTAGCCCAGTAGCCATAATCATGTTAACATTACAAGATTTTCTCACAGACTAGTTGTTTTCATCCTATTTGTTTCTTTAACAACGTGTTCTTCAAGATGTGAATCTGTATTTTACAGGAACAATTGGCACAAAACTTAAGGGAAATGCAAGAAAACATAAACAATCTAGTCAACAAACAAACATCATTAATTGGTAAGTTAGAATATGTTTGTCGCTGAGCAAACTGGTTTAGTTCAGATAGATCGTTACACCTTTTAAAAACTATAGTATTCTTTATCATGCAGATTTTGTCTTCACGCAAATGATAAATGATTTGACGATTTTTTCTCTTCGTTTTACTTTCTAGAATCTAGATAAACATTTCGTCTGAGATTTATCTTTTATCAAGTATGATATACAGTAGATAAAAGTACACGAGACTCTTATCGGTTTGATTGAGATATTCCTAACGCCAAGAGAGTATATGTATAAAATCTTTTGTCTGCTGTGGCGTCGTAGCTCGAATCCCAGTTCAATCCTTCTTTCTCTTGGGTTTCTTTCTACGGCTGGTTATCAATTCTGTTACACTGTTTACTAGAATCATCCTAAATCCATTCTACGAATTGTACCATACGAGTGGTAAAATTATAATCATCATGAGCCTATTGCTGTCCACTGCTGGACATAAGCCTCCCCCATTGCTCGCCACTGAGCTTGGTCTCCAGCTTTTTTCATCTAGTTTTTGCCAGCCACCTTCCGCAGGTCGTCACTCCACCTGGCCGCAGGGCGCCAGGGATTTCAATTATACTAATATTTATTTATTATTCCCGTTTCAGACCACTTACACCACCAAGAACGTACAATGGATGTCCAAATTCGTGATCTAAAGCGGCTAGTAGTAGCAGCGTCACAGCATAGCGCTAAATCGGACGAGGAACTCCAGAAGGCCTTGTCCATGGTCCACCAAGATTTGGACGCAGCGAACGAGGATGATCGAAAGAGCGATGTTCCTAATAAAGTGTTGCTGGAACCGAATCAGATATTAACCGGTATAGGTGTTATAGTGTGTATCGCGATTATTTTCGGCAATATAGTCGGTAGAGTTAGTTGATTTGGTTGGGTTTTTGAGGTTCATGTGTATAGTTTTACGAAAAAATATATTTAAGCAACATAATTGTTTGGCTAAGTTAATGAAAAGTTTACTTAAATAGTTGAGTAGAAGGGATTTTTGTGTGATTTGATTTGCCATAGAGCGATTATGCGATTTACCGTGACCGAGATTTTACGCGAATTTTGTATGGTATGGGTGACTCGTACGGCGCCAGGCGGCTCCTGGCGGCTAGTTAATTAATCACTTTTTGTATGCATTTAGTTAACATTTCGATAAACGTGGTTACCACGTAAACGCATAACGTCATACTTAACATACGACAATTATGTTCAAAACGATCCCCACATTCTTGCTAAGCGTTCCCTTAAAGGTCAAGTTTACTATACAGTACGCAAACGGATTATATATATTTGGGTATTTTTTATACAATCATTGTAAAATGTATACAGTGAACCTCTTATGTAGTGATGACACCATGGTCACAAATAGTCAGCGCTTAAAACGTCAACATAAAATGTATAACTCAAGTTATTTGCCACATAGTTGCAGCTATTATTGTATAAAGCGTCTTCGGCAAGGTGTTAATTTCAACCTAACCTAGGAAATCAGCTTACCAGATGTCGCTTGATTGGACTGGGTTGACGTTATCCGTTCATTTCTGTCAGTGTCACTGCAAGTACAAAATATCGGGAGGTTGTAAAACGAGACTGTCAGAACTGACAGTGTTAATGTCAGCCCACGCCAACGTGGCGCCGCTCTGGTGGCAAAAAATCCTAGAGATACCAGGTATAAGTGCAGTACTTAATGTCTTGTTGAGTCACATATTTATGTTGACGTTCAAAGCGCGTAGTGTGGCGTTTTTTCATGACCGCACGCGCAGGGTAAAGTTAAAGTGAATTCAGACTTATTTTGTGAGCTAAAGCTTGTCTTCAGCCTTATTTTATTATTGTTACATGATCAGGTTTGTGAGTGTGAGGTCTGTTCAAACATTAGCGTAGTTCCCATGCGGCGGCGCTGAGTCGTAGTTTTATACTGCGCTAGAAATAGGTACCTCCTGAGTCTAAACTAAACTCATACTCGCAAGCTTGACTGTGCCTTGAGTGTTAACTTATTTTTATTTTTAAATAACCAAACACAATTTCGTTACTTGCCAGCACTTCTCCACTATTTTTATTTAAATTTATTTTTAATTAAATGTACGATTTATCATTTATCTGTGATTATTTGAGTCAACTTCGCGATCTCACAATATGTGAAAAAACAATAATATTGTATTTAATTGTATAATTAACAATAATTTTCAGTAACTAGATAGATTTTTTTTTATATGAATACTTCCATAGCACAATTTTCAACTAATCTTTATTGCAGATTGGTATTTATTGTTAATTATATATGTTAATAGATGAGTATAAATAGTTGAGGTGTTGTATACTTATAAAATCGCTTACCTGATAATTCTACTCTACGAAACAGTGTTTATTGAAATAATTACTATGGTTGTTGTATGCGATTTTGTTTTATTGAACTTCCAATCGAGCTTTCATACATTCTTGATAAAAAAAGCATGAGATAAAAATTTTTAGATGTGCATAATCATAACGGAAACCGTATTAAGGTATTGGTAATTTAGGGAGATTATATTTTCGGTCTGGTATCATTTACTGACTAAAATACACGTATCCAAACATCGTTGTTGTTATTGACTGATGTTTTAAAAAATCTAACTGTCACTCTCTAATGTCAAATTCCTTCATTGTGGCGTTGCGTCGTTGTATTTATATTTCATCAATTTATCAATTTATTAGTTATAAAACGCAATAATTGCGTATAATTTTACGTGCTATACCACTAACTGCCAATATCAAACAAAATGCAAGAAGGTAAGTCGCAAAACAACTTTCCTAACCCACAATAATCCTCAAACATTTTCCCTCCAAAAAGATTCATTTTTACAGATTTAGAGGTCACGGGGATATCAAGAAGCGGTCGTGTTAGGAAGAAGAGCTCAAAATTGATGGACTTTGAGTCTCCCGATGACATTGAGACTAGATTTCGCCGG
Organism: Drymonia ruficornis; assembly: GCA_947859195.1. NCBI lineage: Eukaryota > Metazoa > Arthropoda > Insecta > Lepidoptera > Notodontidae > Drymonia > Drymonia ruficornis. Next base: position 3,762,075 of record OX401932.1, on the reverse strand, counting down.
CAAACACCAGTGAAAACTTACAGCGCGTTCAGACATGAGGAACCCCAAGACTATCAGGCTCAGGAGACTGCCACGCCGCGGCAGGTGGAAGAGGTGGCGACCGCATCGGGCAGTGAGTCTGATTATTACGAAAACACCGCTGAAAATCCTGAAAGGTATGTTATATTCTATTTCTGGTGAATACAACAGTATAATAACGCTGAAAGCAGTATGTAGCGCTTAACGGGCTCCTGGATTGAGATGCAAGTACAGTAGAGTCTCACTAATTCAGCACTATTAAAAATTAGGTGTGCCGGATTATTAGAATGTTCGCATTACTCAATTTATATACCTAGAAGAAATAATTTTTAAGGTTCCATACCCAAAGGGTGCCAACGTGACCCTATTACTAAGTCTATGCTGTCCGTCTGTTTGTCCGTCTGTCAGCGGGCTGTATATCACGAGCCGTAATATGTAGAGAGTTGAAATTCTCACAGAATGTGTATTTCTGTTGCTGCTACAACAACAAATACTAAAAATAAAATAAAATTTTAAAATAAAGGGGGTCCCCATACAAGATACTTGAAATTTTTGATGTTTTTATTCTACGGTGGTACGGAATCATTTATGTGGGAGTCCGACGCACTTGGCCAGTTTTTAGCTACACTTTTAATTGAAAACAGTACCAATGGATAGACTGGAATATGCGGAGAACGGTAAATAGACACATGCTATTATGATAATCTTTGGGCAAGAGTGGAGCGGGAGTGCTATATCAAACGAGGACATCAGTGGTAGCACAACCAGTCGCTCCACCAACAAAATGTATAGAGCTTTATGGAGGGTATCACACCTGGTGTCCGCTTGGTAGCGCAACCAATTCGGTGTCGGCTATCGAATCACCCGCTGGTGGCGCCACCATGATTGCCTTGTGCGATATCGCTCTAAGAAGGTGCGGGTTGTTCAATATTGTTTTTAGGGATAGTATTTACACTTCTTGACCTGGATTGTATTCCTTTGTTGGAAAAAGATTGTTTTCGTGTAGGTGTAGTATGTAGCAAGATGAGAGGTTGCTTAATGAAATATACGTCAGGACTTTTTATTCCCATTCGGGGGTAGTGAGAGGCTTGAGTGGCCATACACTACCACATTGTGGAGGTATTAACCAACTCAAAGCCCACGTTTCACCAGATAGTCAGAACCCAGCGTGACAGGTGGTGAACCTTGTCGCTGTGTATACAGGAACTGACTATTACCTAATCCCGAGGGATAGGTAGGATTCCTCACGATGTTTTCCCTCACCGTCAGCGAACTGTAAATTATATATTTTTGTTTTTTGTTTCGTTTAGTATGGAATCAGACAGTTCAGTGTCAGATGAGGGTTCGGCCCGGACTCCTGCTAACTCCCTCTACATGATGGAAAAGAGCAAGAAGAAGCTAATAATCAAGGATGGGAGGGTCGTCGGCAGAGCAAAGGCCCAGAGGAAGGATAAAGGTAGGGCTCCTTGTATAATTTAACGACTGCTTAGGGGGCGTCCATAAATTGCGTGAGGCATTTAGGGGGGGAGGGGGTCGAGCCAAATCTCAAGTGGGGGAGAGGGGGGGTCTCGGTAAATCTACGTATTTTTTTTCCGCAAGAAACTAACATTGCAAGAAAATTGGATAAAATTAAGTAAAATACGTTTCTCCTCTAGAATATGGCTTTTGAAAAATCTCATGAGATTAGAGGGGGAGGGAGAGGGTCGAGCAAAATCTCACCAAGGGGCTCCCCCTTGGTGAGATGGGGGGTCGAAAAATCACAAAAATCACCTCGGTCTTTTGTTATTCTGGTGATATTATTATTTGATGTTGGTAGTGCCATGCTGCAGCCAATTGACTCTAGCTCATATATGGGCTGGCTCAACAATTTTGAGAACCAAATGTAACAATGTAAAAAAAATATATTAACGTCACGATTTTTATCCCCATTCGGGGTAGTCAGAGGCTTGAGTGGCCATACACCACCACATTGTGGAGGTATTAACCAACTCAAAGCCCACGTTTCACCAGATAGAACCCAACGTGACAGGTGGTGAACCTTGTCGCCGTGTATACAGGGACTGACTATTACCTTATTCCGAGGGATAGGTAGGTTTCCTCACGATGTTTTCCCTCATCGTCAGCGAACTGTAAATTATGCACATAGATGGAAATTTATCCATTGGTGCATGCCCCACCGGGGATCGAACCTTCTGATTGCTAGCCCAACCAGCAGTAGCAGTAGTAGTAGGCAACCACTGATCTAAATGCATCCGTTTGCGGCTAGCATAGTCGATAATTGTTTTTCTTTCTTTTTATATTTATTATTGTTTTGTCTTGCTAGTCGTAATAAAGTTTTTCTTTCTTTCTTTCTTTTCTTTCTAAATATTTGTTTGTCTACAGGCAAGACCCGCATAACTGCATACATGATGTGGGCCAAGGAAGCCCGCAACGAACTGCTCCGGAAGCATCCTGACATGGACTTTTCGGCTATATCCAAGCGGCTCGGGGAGATGTGGTCTAATGTAAGCTACACTTTATTGTATGACTACTTAGCTGTGGCCGCGACTTCGTACGCGTAAATTTTGTTATTAAAAAAAAAAAAAAAACATTTTAACGGCCGAATACTCAAAGGCTACTTAAATATTTAAGTCCCACTTAGCAGTTTGAGACGTCGTTAACTGTCATTTTTTGTACGGCGTGACGAAGTTAAGCAGCTCTCAAATGTAAGTTGCGTACGAGTATTCGGCGGTAAGAATGAGTAGGAATAATTAATATTCAAAACTAAATACTTGCAATAAAACAGTTCTTAAAACGATGGTAGGTAAGTATACAATTTTGTCAGTGAAAGTCCCGTCAAAATCGGTCTAGCTGTTTCGGGGATTTGCTGGACAAACATCAACAGGCAACAATCTTAAAAAAATGTATTAAGTGCTTTATATACTTTCATATGTATATATATATAAATATAACGTCACGACTTTTATCCCCATTCGGGGGTAGTCAGAGGCTTGAGTGGCCATACACCACCACATTGTGGAGGTATTAACCAACTCAAAGCCCACGTTTCACCAGATAGTCAGAACCCAACGTGACAGGTGGTGAACCTTGTCGCCGTGTATACAGGAACTGACTATTACCTAATCCCGAGGGATAGGTAGGTTTCCTCACGATGTTTTCCCTCACCGTCAGCGAACTGTAAATTATGCACATAGATGAAAATTCATCCATTGGTGCATGCCCCACCGGGGATCGAACTTGGGACCTTCTGATTGTTAGCCCAACCTGTTCACCTCTAGGCTACAGTCGCTATTTGTATGTATAGATGTATTATTTTGTATTCCTAAGGTGAATTACAACGAGCGTTACCTATGGAAACGCAAAGCGAAACGCTTCGCGATACAAAAGGAGCAGAGCAATCAGGTGGCCAATAAGTTGATAGTGAGCGCCCCCGCCCCCGCGGCCGCGCCCGCCCGCCCCGCGCACGCGGGCCCGGGCCGCCCGCCCGCGCAGCGCGCGCGCCCGCCCCACGCGCCCCACACGCCGCCCCAACAAGGTTTAGTGGTAAGTCACTTATCGTACCTTTGAGCAGGGTTGTTACGAAAAAATCACCTCGTTTAAAACATGTTTTAATCATTGAAAACATGTTTTAAACACGGTGATTTATTCCTTCTGATTTAAATCAATGTTTTAAACAATAATTTTTAAACACTTTTTAAACAGATTTCATTTTAAATTTCTTGTTTTTTTGCAACTCTGCCTTTGATTTTCTATTTTATTTTTAATAAATAAAAACAGGGTTTGAAGTATAATAAATATAAAATCATCTTTCATAATTAATGAGATAATTTATCAAAATAAACATGGTTGATAATTACATATTATTGATAAATATAATCGAAAATTTGTGGCTAAAAGAAAATATTTCTTTCTCGCGTTTCTCAATGTGGCTGACTATTTATTTCATAATATATCATTATATTTAGATAGCCACGATAATTATCAATCTACATTTATCTTGATAATTTCGAACAGTTGTTGTGTTTATTATAAACAATAAAATGTTCTCCAAGACCAAGATGGCCGGTCGCTCCCCCGGCAACCGCGCGCCGGTCAAACAGCAGATCTCGCCAACAACACCGCAACTCACTGCCGTAAGTATACTGAGTATATTATAATCCTTTTAAACACCTATACCTTTTCAATATTTCTAGCTTTTCCCCTAATTTTTTTAGGGTTCCGTACCCAAAGGGTGCCAACGGGACCCTATTACTAAGCCTACGCTGTCCGTCTGTCTGTCTGTCAGCGGGCTGTATCCCACGAACCGTAATAGGTAGAGAGTTGAAATTTTCACAGAATATGTATTTCTGTTGCCGCTACAACAACAAACTAAACATGAAATAAAGTTTAAAAATAAAGGGGGTCCCAATACAAAACTTGATATTTTTGACTTTTTTTATTCTACGGTGGTACGGAACCCTTTATGTGCGAGTCCGACAGGCACTTGGCCGGTTTTTCGTATTGGGTGAATTCCGGCATAAAAGAAATGGGAGTGTTTAGTGGAAAAATAAAACGTAAGATGTATGAAATATGTTTAATGGTGAACGGAACGTATGAAGAGGAAAGTGAAATGAAACGTATTAGTAGTGAAATGGATGGGTGACTAAGTCAAGTTAGAGGATAGATTATAGTTAGAATAAGATGAGAATTTTATGAAGACGTGTAAGAAAGTAAATAAAACAGAAGATTTTAAAATACGAACGACGTTTTATTTCTTCATTGTGTGGTTTTTTTTAGTCCGGGCGCTTTTTGGCCCGGCCCGCGATCTCCCTCAGACGTGGGGGTCGGAGACTTTATTTACACTTAATGTACTAAATATTTTTTTCGCAAGTCTTTTATTAAATTAATTAAACACTACACAGATTTTTATTGACAAATATAGAAAGCAAATAAAATGTACAATAAAGAGTAGTTTGTCAACATTGTGGGGGTTCGTCCGGGATTTAAATCCGGGATCTCTCTAATTAAAGATAAAGCTAGTATCTCCCAAGTGATAAAGGGTTGTGGGTGCAGGTGGGGCAGACTGGGGCGGGCGCGGGGGCTGCGGCGGGGGCGGGCGGGTACCGCGTGCCCGGCTGCGGCGCCGCCGAGCTGGCCGCACACCTGCGGCTGCTGGGCGAGAGCCTCGCCATCATCGGCGAGCGGCTCAAGGAGCACGAGGTTAGTACACGCACCACGCCATCCAGCCATACATACATCCACACATCCAACCCATGGACCAATTACTAAGGGGACTGGGTCTAAGCAACTCGGCCGAGTACTAACATCGACATAAAACGAAGTGAGTAGTTCAGCTATTTACCGGTAGATAGATGCCACGCATCCCGGGAAAATGAACAGGCGTTGTTTCATAGAGGTATCTACTAAGAACGTCTCTTCTAATTAAAATGTCTATGATCCAACCATACCCAGATTCATCCATCCATCCAGCCATATCCAGATCCACCCTCATATCTAGCCATCCATCCATGCCCAGACACTTCCACCCATATATCCAGCTAACCATCCACCCATCAATCCATTCAACCATGTCCACACACATTCACCCACATATCCAGCTATTTAACCATCTATGTCTACCAACTTGCCCATACATCCACCCACCGATCCATCCATCCGTGATTGGCGGGCGTTCAGATATACTCAGGCCCCTGAGATGCAGTAAAACAGTTGAAAACCTGTGTTTTAAGATCTCTCATTCGGTCTGTTGCTATCAGTGTGTCTTTAACTATCTCCCCTCCTGCTCCCCGCAGGGTCAGATCGCAGTGTCCGGGTCGGTGTCGGTGCTGCTGGACACGCTGCTGTGCTCGCTGGCGCCGCTGCTGTCCGTGTCCCGCGCCGTGCCCAGCATCGCGCCGCCCGCGCGCCTGCTGCAGGACACGCTGCACAACATCGCCTACATCATGCCCGGCCTGTAGCCAGTGGAACACTAGACTAGACCAGACTCGGCCTGTAGCCAAGACAGCCTACATCATACCCGGCCTGCTACCAGGACATCACTAGACTAGACCAGACTCGGCCTGTAGCCAACACGGCCTACATCATACCCGGCCTGTAGCCGGCACAGCCTACGTCATATTATACCCGGCCTGTAGTCAAGACGGCCTACATCATACCCGGCCTGCTACCAGGACAACACTAGACTAGACCAGACTCGGCCTGTAGCCAACACGGCCTACATCATACCCGGCCTGCTACCAGGACATCACTAGACTAGACCAGACTCGGCCTGTAGCCAACACGGCCTACATCATACCCGGCCTGTAGCCGGCACAGCCTACGTCATATTATACCCGGCCTGTAGTCAAGACGGCCTACATCATACCCGGCCTGCTACCAGGACATCACTAGACTAGACCAGACTCGGCCTGTAGCCAACACGGCCTACATCATACCCGGCCTGTAGCCGGCACAGCCTACGTCATATTATACCCGGCCTGTAGTCAAGACGGCCTACATCACACCCGGCCTGTAGCCAACACAGCCTACATCATATCATACCCGGTCTGTAGTCAAGACATCCTATATCATGCCCGGCCTGTAGCCTGTAGCCAGGACAACACTAGACACCAAGCTCCACGCTAGAGTCTAGTGATGCCAAACTATTGATAGTATCATTATCACTACTGAATTCGGTCCCGGTTGTTGTCATCTAGGCAGCAGTCGTTAAGCCATTTTTTTAAGGTACAAAGGAGGCAATACTGCGCGTGGCTAGAGTAAAATATAAAACGTTGTAAGTACATACACTTCATGTATTTTTATACACTTCAATGTATACAACATGTTAAGAAAACCCTGTCCGAGCCGAAACCGGTAATTAGGTTCCCCAATCACATGACCAAATAAAATAATAAAAAAAAAAAAAACATGATAGTAAACATATTAATGAACACAAGTGCCAATTTTTTTTGCCTTTTTCCCACATAATGTAGCTAATTTAAAAAATATGACAACACCGTTACCGGAAGTAATTATGTTAGATCGTGTGGCGTCACCTCAGACCACAAAGTATGTGATGACGTCATTTTATGTTTTTTTTTTATGTAAACGTGGTTTTTGTATTACAAAAAAATATGGGAGGCCTTTGCCCAGCAGTGGGACACAAACTAAGCCAAAATAATGAAAAAAAAATTTTTTTTGAAAAATAAAAAAAAAAAATTTTTTTTTTTTTTTTTACAAAAATGGAATCTAATCTCGATACCCAACAATACGTTTTCGGGTCGGACAGGGTTTTTTTAACATATTGTATAACATCATTATAATCTAATAAAATAATGTTTCTTACTGATAAAACGACTTTCATTCCTTTACCATTTGAGGTACCCTAGCAAAGCTCTGCCAACTCTATACCCCATTTATTATAACATTAGAAATAAGAGGCTCGTAGAAGCAGGGATCCAAAACATTTTATTTCAAAGTCAAAACAACTTTTATTTAGAGTGGTTACATTAAAATTGTTTTCACATAAAACAATGCTAAATACTTCGATAACCAAAATAAAAGTACTTTTTATACTATTTTTTATTTATAATAACATCGTATCACACATTTTAAGCTGACAACCAAAAAATTTATGAAAAAAAAAATGATGGTGAATGACTCAATGACAAACACTGACAGAAAATTATTTACGTAAATTTCATAGACAACATAATCCGACAAAATTAGAAATGCCCTGCTGTCATAACCTCTGAACGGATAGGGTAACATTTTAGATTTGTTAGGATTATAGTGGAACGAAACACGTTCCCGGTATTGTTCACCCCTGCTTCTTTTAGGTTTTTAGCATTGACACTTAATTTTAAATTGGACTGAAATGATAATATTTAAATGAAAGACAATTTATTTTATAATATAAATACTTAAAATAATTACAGTTAGGTGTGACAAGCTGGTATATAAATAGATTATAATAAATTCGACGTCAATCATAACTGTAACATGTTATTTGTACTTTTGTTACAAAGTGGACACTAAAAATAACCTTTTTTAACTTCTGTCTAATGCTATAATAAATGGAGTATAAAATGCTTATAAAACTGAAGCTGAGGCACTCATAGCCAGCTGCAATCAGTGATCGGTAAACGATCGGAGGTTAAGCAACGCTTGCCAAGGTCAGACAGAGATGGGTGACTCTTTACTGATATTTCGAACTGAACGTCACCATTCTTCAGAGGGCACGCAAAAAGTCGGTCCCGGTTGTCATCTAGGCAGCAGTCGTTAAGCCTTGTCAGGGGCCTTCGGGCGGCTTGATCAACTCTGACATCAGGTTGACCACTAACCATACGATAAGAAGAATAAAAATCAAAGGATATCTTGTTTCATTTATATTTATTCATTTAATACACAACTTTTAATAATATTTACATACACACCTTAACATAATGTACTAAACAGTATTCTAAGTTCACAACATGCATTACTTTGAGATATCATTACTGATTAGTACTTTAGTAATAACTTGATAATAATCAGCTATAAATTGAATCTTTTAGTTTAAAGTCGTCTTACAATAAGAAGATTCCTAGCAGGGATGGGCAAAAATTTATTACAATTATTAATTGTCACAATTTACTATTAGTTGTCACAACTATTAATTGTCACAACTATTAATTGTCACAACTATTAATCGTCACAACTATTAATCGTCACAACTATTAATCGTCACAACTATTAATTGTCACAACTATTAATTGTTGTCACAATTATATTAAATTTAAATTAATTAATCGTCATATATTTTTGCCCAACTCTAATTCGTTTATAAACTAGGTAACGTCAATCGCACATGGAAAAGGACGCTGCGGGTAATCATAGAATGGAAAAATACAGGACAATATTAACACCACAATTGAGATCTTATAAACTTGACGCGATCACTTGCGCGCCGAGCGGTGACGAATCAAAACTTGACGCTTCAGGCGTTGGGCGTCAAAATTAAAATATAAAATACAGGGTGTTTCAATAGTGCGAAATAATACTTGCGGGCTTGGATAAGTGTAGCGGGAATAGAATTAAATGGTAGTTATCCTGTTCGAATGTCAATATCAAATATACTATTATATTAGTATTTTCCGCCAATTTTGAAAAACTTTAATAACTAAAAAAGTATCAAAATATTTCACAAACAGTTATTTTAATATTAGTTGTTGGTACTCCTAAATGAAGTTTACACTGGGTTCTAAGCGATTTGTTGTGTTCTAAGGTCGGAACACGAAATTTATCACAAATATTTATATTCTCTAGCGACCATGGTGCTGCCTGCTCACATTGCGTTGCTGTTTTTTGTATTTCTCGCCGGCTCTTCTCAATGGAAGCAGGATTACGAACACTAAAATATTTATGTTGACTATTCATTGATGCTTCCTTTAGCCTACATGAATAAAAATATTTCTCTTGACTTGGCACAGCCTGAAGCGTCACTTTTCCTTCCACACATTTAGGGAACGTCCAAAAATTACGTGAGGTGATTTTTGTGACTTTCCGACCCGCCCCCTCCCCCCTTGGTGAGATGACGTGAGTTTTCGCTCGACCCCCTCCCTCCCCCTCTCACGTGAGATTTTTCAAAGCCATATTCTAGTGGATACACATGTTTTATTTAATCTAACCCAGTTTTCTCGCAAATTTACGCTGTTACTAGCGTTAAAAAAAAAATACTTTAGATTTGCCAAGACCCCTCTCCCCCACGTGAGATTTAGGTCGACCCCCTCCCCCAAATGCCTCACGTAATTTATGGACACCCCCTTACCTTCCCCTCCCCTCCCCTCCTTACAGCAGGCGCCCCCTGCAGTTGGGTGCTCCACAGAAGCAGTAGAGCACCTTCCCCGGCACGGAGCCCACGTCGTAATTATAGTTCCAAGTGAGTTCCGTACCGGCTCTGATGTGGGAGAGCGCGAAGAACGCCACCCAAGGGAAGCGAGGGTCGTGCGTGTCCACGAACACGTTTTGAACGAACACGTTCGGCGTGCACGAGTGCTGCGGGGAGAATGGAAACGTGCAATAAATTCAAATTCAACCCGTTTATCTCGTTCAGGGGCACTTACAAATTACCATTTTTAGGGTTCCGTACCCAAAGGGTGCCAACAAGCCCCTATTACAAAGCGTACGCTGTCCGTCCGTCTGTCTGTCTGTCTGTCAGCGGGCTGTATCTTACGAACCGTAATAGCTAGAGACTTGAAATTCTGTTGCCGCAAATTTTATTTTTAGTCTTTGTTGTTGTAGCGGCAACAGAAATACATATTCTGTGAAAATTTCAACTCTCTAACCTATTACGGTTCGTGAGATACAGCCCGCTGACAGACAGACGGACAGCGGAGGCTTAGTAATAGGGTCCCGTTGGCACCCTTTGGGTACGGAACCCCTAAAAACTAATTTTAAGTTACTTACATTGAGGTATCTGCCGATATTGCCCTGTACTTTGGCGTCCATGATGTAGCAAGCTTCGTCCATGCCGAAGTGTGAACGCACCGACCTGCACACAACATACAGTTATCAGTTACTTCTTCTTATCGTATGGTTCCCTGGTACCAGAGGACCTACTCTGTTTCAAACGAAAACGATATTTCGGACGAAATTCGCGTATTTCCTACTACGTTTCTCATTGATTTCGACATTTCTTACGAACGAAGATCGTTTGACGTTTAGATTCGACGACGACGGAGACGTCAAACAATTTTCGTTCGTCAGAAATGTCGGAATCAATGAGAAACGTAGTAGGAAATAAGCGAATTTCGTTTTCGTTTCAAACAGAGCAGGCCCTCTGGTGTCAGAGTTGTTCAAGCCGGAGGCCTCTGACAAGGCTTAACGACTGCCTAGATGACAACCGGGACCGCCTTTTTACGTGCCCGAAGCACGGAGACGCTCAGTTCAAATCAAGACACCAGGTTGGCCACTAACCATACGGTAATGCTGAACAAAATGTGATATTTAATCATGATTGTGTTATTGATTTTAAGTACTTATTTACTTGTCAAGTTTGTAAGTATGTATATAAAGAAAAGCTATGATTCTAATGATTTTTAACTATCCGGCGGATAGTAGGGAACAATCCAGCGCCCGGCCGGATACCGGATAGTGGCCGGAACCCGGATAAGCCGGGTCCGGATAGTGGCCGGATCCTGGACAGTGTGCGAATACCGGATAGTGGCCGAATCCTGGATAGACCGGGTCCGGAAAGTGGCCGAATACCGGATAGTGGCCGGAACCCGGATAGTGGCCTAATACCGGATAGTGGCCGGATCTCGGATAGACCGGATCCGCATAGTGGCCGGATCCCGGATAGACCGGATCCGGATAGGGGCCGGATATCGGATGGTAGCCGGATCCGGATAGTAGCCGGATATCCGATGCATCTCTATTATAGATTACCTGTATTTAGATATGAACTGGTTAGCGCCCATCCCAGCCTGTGCTGTGAATCGGGATGGCTCCCTCACTGAAACAAATAATCAGTGTGTTAGCCGCTCGGCTAACCACATCGGGTGGTTGCGGGTTTGATTCCCGCCAGAGGCAAATTTCGGTAACGGCCTTTTCGTAATTTGCCCTGGTCTGTATGTCACTAGGATGGCCCCCAGTCCATTGTACGGTACCCATTATAAGTGTTGCTTAGTTTGGGACCATACAGTTGGTGTGATATGGCCGGCGCACAGTGAGGCCGGCAGGGCATGGCATTTTAATTTTTATCATTCTAATTTAATACTTATCCAATCGAAATAAGGTGCTCCAGCGGGTCACCGAGAAAATACTCCGCGATACTCCGAGGTCGATCACCGAGCATTGAAATATATACCTTATTTCGATTGGATAAGTATTAAATTCGATTGATAAAAATTAAAATGCCATGCCGTGCCGTCCTCACTATGCGCCGGCCATAAAAAGACATAATTCTGTCAACATACCTTCTTCATCGTCGCTAATAGTAATACAGTCTTCGTTGTCCTTAGTACTTTCCTTCTCTTTCTCTTTGCCTTTGTCCTCTTCTTTTTTAGCTTTGTTCCGTTTCCGTAACGCTTTGCTGTCAAAAGAAATATAAATGGGTAAGGCCTAGATTTTACCACTTACTGAAACAAAAAATGTCCCAAATTTTGATTGCATATAAAAAGTATTTGGTAAATTGTGATGAAGGTAACTCAGTTATATTAGCGGCACGTTATGATGGCCGTTTTGACATGTAAAGAGGGGAAGAGGATGAACCTTATTGCAATGGGATAAGATTCATTTTAGCATTCATTTTTTGACATTCCTAAATTATAAAACTGTCATGCTTATTCCGTTATAATAAGGTTCATTTTTTCCCTCCTCCACATGTCAAAACGGCCATCATAGCGTGCCGCTACTATAGATAATGTAATTCTTAAACTCTTAGAGCGTAATTTCAAAGCGAATGTAGGTCATACAGTTTAAACCACGAAGCAAATAGATAGTGGAGTTGTTTTATTAGATTTCCCTATGAAACATGGCTTGACAATTTGCGCGGGTGAAGGGGGTGTTAGATAACACCCACTTGTTTATTTTCTATCTACTGGTCAATAGCAAAACTACTCGCTTCGTTCTATGTCGATGTTAGTACGTAGTTTAACTTTTTCACACTAGATGTCACTAAGTGTAGGATAGTAAAAGGGACGTACAAAGGGTCGCCATCTAGTGTCGAGTAGAATTATATTTGGGATGCGAACGTTGGCAAGACGTGTGCACGGGACGAACGCCGACAGCACACTGACTTAAGCCACGCCTACTGTGATGACGTCAGCTGCCTAGTTGAGTCATAAGGGGGCGTGCATAAATTACGTGAGGCATTTGGGGGGGGGGAGGGGGTCGAGCGAATTCTCACCAAATCTCACGTGTTGGAGAGGGAGGGGGGGGGTCTCGGTAAATATCACGTAATTTTTTTACCACAAGAAGTAAAACAAACTTAAATTGAGTAAAACATGTTTCTCCACTAGAAAATGGCTTTTGAAAAATCTTACGTGAGATTAGAGGGGGAGGGGGGGGTGGGGTCGAAAAATCACCAAAATCGCCTCACGTAATTTATGGATGCCCCCTAAGGCCCAGTTGCTTAGACCAAGTCCTCTTAGTCTTTTGTCTATGGTAATTAGTCTGTGTATGTATACTGACTTGAACTCCATGACGCCGAGTCCGAAGTGGTAGCCGGGCTGGAAGTCGCCGTCTTCCTTATCGTCACATTCCCGCGTCTCCTCGTCGGAGGAGGGCGCGGAGGAAGTGGACTCCTCCTCCTCCTCCTGCCGCTTCCCCGACTCCTTCTAGAGGAAGCGGACGAAACACATTTATTGCACCGATTTAAAAGTTAAAATAATCTCGCCAGACAAACACACCAACTGTATGGTCCCAAACTAAGCAACGCTTGTACTATGGCTACCGTACAATGGACTGGGGGCGATCCCAGTGACACCCAGACTAGGGCCAATTACGAAAAGGCCGTTTCCGAAATTTTCCTCTGGCGGGAATCGAACCCGCAACCACCCGGTGCAGTGAGCCGAGCGGCCAACGCTCGAACCACTGCGCCAAACGGCCACTAACCATATTATGATAAGAAGAAGAATTATTAAATAAATAATATCCTGGGATATTCTTTACACACGGCTACCTGATCCCAAACTAAGCAGAGCTTGTACTATGGAAACCAGATAACTGATATTACTACATATACCTACTACTTTTTGTTTGTAAATACATACTTAATATACATAATTACACACAGACTCGGGACATGCAGACATGTTCATGCACACAAATGCATGTCCCGGGTAGGAATCGAACCTACGACCTGCAGCGTGATAGGCGCCATCACGCCAACCACGCCAACGGGCCCGTCACTATATATTATTCCGTGCTTTTGAAACACCCGGTATATGTCCGCCGTACACTCTGTATACCTTATCTAGTCTCTTATCAGCTGAAGGTATATCCTCTTCGTACCCCTCCTTCATCTGTTCCACCACCTCTATGTAATCCAGCTCAGCTAGGTACTCGTCGCCTTCATTTAAACCATCCTGAGTACAAAAAAAAAATTACTTAAGTGGGTACATTCGGCTGGTGACTGAGGGCCTACTCTGTTTCAAACGAAAACGAAATTTCGGACGAAATACGCGTATTTCCTACTACGTATCTCATTGATTCCGACATTTCTTACGAACGAAAATTGTTTGACGTCTTCGTCGTCGTCGAATCTAAACGTCAAACAATTTTCGTTCGTAAGAAATGGCCCTCTGCTACGGTACTGTACAAGGACGTTTGTAGCGAATTCAAGATTTTTTATGCGAATTTTTTAAATTCACCACCTTTGTGGGAGCATCGTGGCAGGAATCAAACAAAGGTGGCCCAAAACAGAGACACGTGGAGAAGTAAAGGGACGTATAAAGCCCGCCACATACATACGGAACTTTCCGTACGGAATTGAGTTTCGAAACATTGAATCGGGGATTCCGAACGCAGTAAATCCATCCAAATGTATGGACGTATCGCGTTCGGAAACCCCGATTCGATATTTCGAAACGGGATTCCGATTCGGAATTCCGTATGTATGTGGCGGGCTTAAGGGCTGCCACATACATACGGAATTCCGTTTAGAAATATCGAATCGGGATTCCGTAAGCTTATCACACACATACGTTTTTTTCGGTCGGAATAATTCTGGACAAATATTTTCGAAAGACAATGTGGTGGATTATGGCCCTCGCATTGAGGGGAGGCCCGTGCTCAAGAGTGGGACGTGAAGGCCCGCCACATACATACGGAATTCCAAATACCGTTTCGAAAAATCGAATCGGGGTTTCCGAACGCGATACGTCGCGATACATTTGGATGGATTAACTGCGTTCGGAATCCCCGATTTGATATTTCGAAACGGAATTCTGTATGTATGTGGCGGGCCTAGTGATGGGATGTTCTCGAGAACATTCTCACCCTCGGAAACTTACTCGTGAGAATTTTCGAGAATTTATCTTCTGAAGCATGTTAAACTTGGCATAAACCTTAAACATGCAAGTATGGTGGTTTTAATTGTTTTTAAGATTGAAAGTTAGGATAACGTCACCCAAAATAAAAAAATCTCACGAGTAAGTTTCCGAGGGTGAGAATGTTCTCGAGAACATCCCATCACTAGGCGGGCCTAAAAGGGCTAATATTCTATTATTATTATACGTTGCCTTTACTGACCAGGTTGGCGGTGGCGTCGGTGAGCAGGTTGCCTGCGTACACGCACAAGAACGCGCCCTTGGGGATGTCGTTCAAAGCGCGGATACCCCAGCCGCGGTTCAGCGTTTTGAACACCTGCCAACGACATATAAATATCAAAAATATATATAAAAAAATAAATAATTTCAAAAATTAAAAAAACGACTGCCCTGCCAAAAAACGAACTAAAAATAATAAAACAAGTGCAGTGTCATTGCAGTCGGGGGACGGTTCTGCGGATACTTTTTAATCTTTAGGGATCTGAACCAAAGAAATCGGTATCCTGAACATCCGATAGTCACTAAAAATTGATTTAAATTTATTTTTATTAATATCTTTAGTTTCAGTTCTAGCAAGTGACAAAATGATACAATGGAACACAAGAAATTATTGACTTAAAAATATTTTTTTGAATTATTGTCACACTCTGTATAACAATTATATTTATACTAACGGCACGCTATGATGGCCGGTTTGACATGTGGGAGGGGGAAAGGATGAACCTTATTATAACGGAATAAAATTCATTTTCGCATTCATTTCTTGAAATTCTTATTTTTTAAAACGGGTATCCTTATTCCGTTATAATAAGGTTCATTTTCTTCCCCCCCCCCCCCCCCCCCCCAAATGTCAAACCGGCCATGATAGAATGCCGCTACTATACCTGTAATTTTAACTGCAGCGGGTGTTGCGCTACACGATTCAAACAAGTCGCCTTGCATTTGCATCTGGAAATAATCAAATATATGTATGTATTATTTCGACGGGCCCGTTAGCGTGGTTGGCGCGGAGGCGCCTTTCACGCTGCAGGTCGTAGGTTCGATTCCTACCCGGGACATGCATTTGTGTGCATGAACATGTCTGTATGTCCGGAGTCTGGGTGTATATGTATATTAAGTATGTATTTACAAATAAAAAAGTAGTATATGTAGTAATATCAGTTATCTTGTTTCCATAGTACAAGCTCTGCTTAGTTTGGGATCAGGTAACCATGTGTACAAAAAATGTCCCAGGATATTATTATTATTATTGTATTTTTTTTCTATTTTTAGTCTCGGCTACGCCACTATATATTATTATTAGGCGATTCATCCACGGCGCTACTAAAAAGGAACGGATCTGGTTAGTAATTGAAATTACTAATTAGTAACGCTAGTCGCGCTCGGCTCGTCCACGGCGCTACTCAATATAAACTAAATAAATATCCTGGGACATTCTTTTACACACGGCTACCTGATCCCAAACTAAGCAGAGCTTGTACTATGGAAACCAGATAACTGATATTACTACATATATGTACTACTTTTGGTTTGTAAATACCATGGACCAGTTACTAAGGGGACTGGCCCTAAGCAAGTCGGCCGAGTGGTCGGCCTAGTACTAACATCGACATAAAACGAAGCGAGTAGTTCAACTATTTACCGGTAAATAGTAAAATGAAAATGAAAAAACAATGACCACGTTTTGTTTCATACAAATATCTAATAACGGCACCTCTTTATTTAGTCTTTACTCTGTGGTAAATACATACTTAATATACATAATTACACCCAGACTCGGGATATACAGATATGTTCATGCACACAAATGCATTTCCCGGGTAGGAATCGAACGTACGACCTGCAGCGTGAAAGGCCGAATAACCAACCACGCCAATGGCCCGACAAAACTAACTGGTTAGTAATTAAAATTACTAACTAATTAGTAACGCTAGCCGCGCGTGCCTTATCCACGGCGCTTATTAAAATGTAGTAATATTTACGTTCACATAAAAAATAAAGTTTGTGAATATTTACCTGGAGTTACATTCGTATATGCCAGAGGGCAATGGTTCGGGCAGTCTCTTGTAGACATATCCTACGTTGGGGCCCTCTAACCCTATAGTATGAGCGCCCTCTAGCGTCATCCGCCAACAAGCACACTTCGATTTGTCCTGGAAAAATTACGATTCCATCACACCCATTCGAAAAACGTCAATTGCCTTTCAAGGCTAGCGGGAGCAAAATTATATTTTGCTCCCACAGGAGTTTTTGTTTCTCCTTCCTGATTGGTCAGCGTTTGTGCTTGTGAATTGAATGTGAAATAAATTCGAACGCTTAATGTATGAAGAAGTTACTGGCCGGTTAGGATTACGCGGCAACCAAAGAGAATGTAATGGTGACGCGAGCTGAAAAAAAATTGTCATGTACATTTTCTTTTGTCTCGGTTTAGTAAGTTTAAGTTATTGCAAATAATAATGAAAAATGAGTTCGAGTAATGATGTGATGATATATTATTTGTTTGGATACTACGTACATAATATTATGAAAGTTTCGAGTAGGTAGAGGTACACATAGCTTTTTATTTTTCTCATAGGTAGTGATGAAAAATAGTATGTATCATTCGGGGCCAAAATATTTTGTCCTCGGGCGGCGTATATTGAATTCCTCGCAAAGCTCAGGATTCTACTTTAGAATCCTTCGCTTTCCTCTGAATTCAAAATAACGCCCTCGCGGAACAAAATATATCACTTTGGCCCCATATAACACAAATAACTATTTATACAGGCTGTTACAAAAGTACGAAATAATACTTGGGGCTTTGAATGAATCAGCAAATAGAATTGAATGGTATATTTTTTAAATTCTTCTTCTTATCGCATGGTTAGTAGCCAGCCTAGTGGTAAAGCTAGCTGTAGCCAATTGACTACAGCTCATATATAGGCTGGCTCGACCGGGGTGGTACCACATTCTCACAGAAGATCGGCGTAAAGGAGCTATTACAGCTGCGTTTCGTACGATGAGTGAAAGAGCCGGAAGCCCAGACTTCTTCCCTTTCATCTGTCCCATTTCCTTTCAGAGCAACGTGCGAGCAATGCCTTTGGTATTGCAAGCATCTATAGGCTATGGTAACTGCGTTACATCAGGCGGGCCGTACGCTTGTTTGCTACCTTAGGGACATAATCTTCTTCCAACTCCTCCTATCCTTTCTTTTGATTAAATTCGTGCGGGTTCCAAGACAACTTAGCTTGTCCCCGGGACTCGTCAAACCTTGGACATCGTTGGACACTGTCGATCCTGGCTTACAGGAGTCACTGTGGTGGGAGTGTGTGGCGGGACTAGTCCCAATTTAAAAAAACCTTAGCGGCTTTAAAAATATCAATAATCAGTGAATTGAAAACGGTTTTTTTTTCTTAAATTTTGTTTTTTTTACTTGGGGCCCTAGTCAGCTGAAAATTGTTAGCCCCCGTTGTCTTTGGCTAGACATAATAACATCTGACCTCCTCCGTGCTTTGGAGGGCACGTTAAGCTGGCGGTCCCGGGTGTCATTTGAAGATCTTTGACAGTCGTTACGGGCAGTCAGAAGCCTGAACAATCTGACAAAAATGGTCTTACCCTTAGGTTGCCGATAGTCCCACTAGTTGGGTCTCGGAGGGCAGATGGCAATCGCTCCGTGTAAATATCGGTGATCAGCCACATCAGGGTAGACTGAAAGCCGACCCCTCATAATGGGATAAGGCTAGGAAGAAGATTTTCTTTGGCTATAAATCAGACCATAGACTTACCATGCAGTCGTCAGTGCAGTCGCACCCACACAAGAAGTCTGGGTCTAGGTTCAACGGTACCCCAGCAGTGGGCGTGCGTTCAGTGTTGTACGAACAAAACTCCGGTAACGAATCGTCGTAGTAGTTCACACACGGCACCGGTACGTTTTCTTTGCCGTGGGAGAGATCCTGGAAATTGGCGATTGTTGGCGATTGAAGGCGATTGCAGTAATTGAGTTGGAAATATGATATTTGGATTGTAGGAGTCTTTTAAAGCGCGAAATACGCAATCGCCTGTTTCGACTGTTGCGTTTGCGGTAATGAGCTTGAAAATGTGATAATTTTAACGTAGGAGTATAGTAAAATGTTAAATATTGTAATCGCCGATGTTGGCGATTGAGGCGATTGCAGTGTTTGAACACTGCAATCGCGTAAATTGGCGATTAAATAGTAGACTTATAAATGTGATATTTTAAGTGTAGGCGTCAAATAGTCACGTATAGCACAAAATACTGCAACCGCTCATCTTTTTTCTATGTGCGCGATTACAATAAAGACTTGAATGTGATTTTTTATGTTGGCTTTTAGTAAAACAATAATGACAAATACAGTAATCGCCAAAATCGGCGATTGCACCATACACTTCCGAATATAAAAATTACAATATACACATCTTACACAACCATAAAAAGTGACAAAAATTACAATCGCACACATAGGCGATTGTCGGCGATTTCACCAAACACTTTAAAATATAATAATTACCATCTACACATCTTACACAACCATAAACCGTGTCGAATATTGCAATCGCACACATAGGCGATTGACGGCGATTACCCACCTTCTTGCCCACGAGGCATTTGTTGAGTACGAACTCCGCTAAGCAATGCGTTCCGTGGAAGAAGTCAAACAAGTCAACGGGGAGCTCGCTCTGAGTGATCCTTAAGTAGCGATGCAGTTCGCGCATGTCTCTTAGGCGGCGGCCACACGGCGCGCGATACATGACGTCTTTGTGGCCTTTGAATCGGACTATTTGTCTGTGGACAGAATCTAGACTTAATATTATGCGAAAGTAACTATGTCTGTCTTTTGCGTTTTCACGACTAAACGGCTGAACCAATTTTGATGAATTTTGGTATAGAGATAGAGAGGACCTCGGAGAAGGACAGGCTACTTTTTGTAGCGAAAATAAAGGGGGAGATATTAAGGATTAAGGGGGAGGGGATGTAAGTTTGTATTATGGAAGTTCGTAATATTTGAAGTTATAATTACATATGTAAATTGGGGTCTTCTGTTTAAAAAACAATATGCGTTTTTCAAATCCAATCCCTAAGGGGGTAAAATAGGGGATGAAAAATCCTTATATCTTTTTAATATAAATTCTGCACGGACGAAATCGCGGCCAAAAGCTAGTATGGAGTAAACAGGGCCAAAATTTGTACTAAAGTACCCTAACATATACAGTACGTAATAAAAATATTAAACACCTTAGAGTCGACTTTTGCTTGCACGAGTGCAAGAAACAGAAATGCCAACATTCCAGTGCAAGAAGCTGTGTTCAACATTTTAATAACATTGTCAACATGTTACTATTTGTTACGTTTACCTACTATCGAAAAAAAATGGCGGTTAGAGCCATAACACACCGGGACGCCAGGCGAGGTCGCCAGCCACCGTAGCCAACTAATTCGTATTGAAATGATGGCATGTAACACATCTGGCGACGTCGCCAGTCGGTCGCCAGATGTCGTCGTCGTTAGTTACCTCTCCCAGCCACTCAGTAACGGTTTGGCCAATGGGTTATAGGTCCGCAGTTCCTTGAGTGATAGCACATCGGTCCTCTTGCATTTGGGTCCACAGCTGTGCGGGACCATCTTGTAGGGTTTAACCGCCGCCTTTGGCGTATAGTACTGGGGATATCGAAGAAAATAATGATGATATATGAGTGTGCCATATCGTTGGTGCGCATGCCAAAAGCTGTATATTTTTTGAGGATGTTTTCAGGTGACAGAAAACTGTTTTGTTAAGTAACATTTTTTTTTCAATCATTATTTAGTTAATACAATGTGTTGTTAAATATAGAATTCTACGTTATTATTGTTAAGGATCGGTGTGGTTTACGAGTACATGGGGGCGTCCATAAATTACGTGAGGCGATTTTGGTTGCTTTTCAAATCCCCCTCCCGGTGAGATATCGTGCGATTTAGCTCAACCCCGCCTAATCCCACATGAGATTTCTCGCAATTTCACACTATATCTTGCAGAAAATAAAATTACGTGCCATTTGCTGCGACCCCCTTCTACCCCATGTGAGATTGGGTGAGATTCGGTTCACGTAAATGTCGCCTGCGATGTCTCCCACTCTCTCTCTGTCGCCCGACACGAATTCTACGTGTCGGGCGACAGAGTCGCGGGGCATATGTCGCCTAGTGAATACGGGGCTATAATGTTGTGTACGTACCACGACGCGGCTGGTGACGGTGTCCAGGTTGTGCGGCGCGGGGTGTGCGGGGTGTGCGGGCGGCGCGGGCGGCGCGGGCGGGGGCGGCGCCGCTGTCGACTTCTTGGCCACCGCGCGCTGACGACGCAACTCCTACCATACACACACACACACACACATCAAATAAAATCAAAGCGTTTATTTTGTTTAGGCCTACGGGGGCACTTACAAATTGTCATTTTACAATTTTTTTCCTTAATTTCTATTGCCGGGTCGGAAACGCGACCTCGACTGAGAAGATCCGGCAAGAAACTCAGCGGGCTTGTCTTTTTTACATATTTTTTTAAATAGAAATCACTTCAACAAACAAACATAACGCACGACCCCACCCTCACAATCAATTCAAGGGGGCTAACACAACCGCCAAGACTTATGTCGCACCCAATTACTCTCTCTCTACCTTAAGACTGTACAGGCACCTAACGAGGCATGTTTTTTTTTTTTTTTTTTTTTTGTATGACTATATGTTGTTGGCCAGAGTGGCCTTAACAACTTCACCGGTCTGAGGGCGAGCGCACAAAGTGCGGCTCCAGCCGTATCGAGGCATGTTTGGAGGTTATCTCCTCTTAGACGCGTGGAGTAAAAACCCTCATCTTTAAATTTTAAGCAGGAAAAAAGTGCTACATGCTCAATTACTATGTGAAACAAAAAAAAACCAAAATGTAGCAGTTTTCAAATTTAAATTTGTATCTTCATCCAAACGGCTCCGAATTTCAAAAATTTTTTTTCACTAAAAGATGGAGAAAGATACCTAAAAAAAATTAGTTCGATTTTGGTGATGCAATAGTTTTTCACGTCACAATTAATGATTTTCGATATTTTCGCAAAAAAAAAGTGGGCGGGGTTAGTGCGCTCTCGACCAATCCCGACGGCGAAAACGCTCGGCCGGGCCTTAATGCATAGGAGAGAAAGAGATAAAATCGCGTTGTCTTGTCGCGATCCGACTGTGCTACTAAATTCTGATTAATAATTCAGTGGAGTAAAATGACAGCTTTTTATGTCAAAACGTAAAATTAACTTGATCGGTTCATCATGAATAATGTTGTTTTTTATGATTCTGATTCAAATTAATTCAATTTTATTTACTAAAGAATAACAAAAACATGATCACTCATAAAAAATTGATTCAATTAAAATATAAATTCACATTTATAGCTGTCATTTTACTCCACTGAATTATTAATCAGACTTTAGTGCAGAATACATTAATGATATGTGAGAATGGGTATCCGTAACGAATTTAGTTGAGAATGCAGAATTATAGAGCTAAGAAATCCATAACATACAGTGCAAAAATGTTTGTTCTACGACAAAAATTGACGAAGTTATGACCGAATTACTAGCGAAGTTCGCGCGCGGTTGTTGTGACGTCACATGGGCCACGCGCGCTTTATAGTGAAGTTATTGGTGAATGCCTATGGCCAGTAGTGGACGTCTTCCGGCTGATGGATGGGTGGGTGGGTGGATGGATGGATGGATGGATAAATAAATAAATATCCTGGGACATTTTTTACACACGGCTACCTAATCCCAAACTAAGCAGAGCTTGTACTATGGAAACCAGATAACTGATATTACTACATATATTACTTTTTTATTTCTAAATACATACTTAATATACATATACACCCAGACTCGGGACATACAGACATGTTCATGCACACAAATGCATGTCCCGGGTAGGAATCGAACCTACGACCTGCAGCGTGAAAGGCGCCATCACGCCAACCACGACTACGGGCCCGGATGGTTGAATGAATGGATGGATGGTTGGTTGGATGGATGGATTTGTAACTCACCTCATTCTGTAGTTGTTGCGTCTGTATGTCCTGTTGCTTGTTGCCATCCTGTTCATCCGACCGTGTGTATTCCACGTAAGGCATGTTCGTCTGCGAATTAATATTTTACATTAAACAATATTTCTCAAGCCTATAAATCCCCAATTCAAAACATAAATAAATATCGCCAGACTTAGGCTCGTATTAATAAATGCATCTCAAACTTGAGATCGATCTTAAGATGCTGTTTTTGACAGATGCTCTATACATTAAACGTCAAAACTGCATCTTAAGATCGATCTCAACTCGTATGCATTTATTAATACGAGCCTCACGGCCGAATTCTTAAAGGCTACTTAAATATTTAAGTCCCACTTAGCACTTTCAGACGTCGTTAACGGTCATTTTTTGTATGACGCATCAAAGTTAAGCAGCTCTCAAATTTAAGTTGCGTACGAGCATTCGGCCGTTAAAGATCTAATGGGCCGAAGCCGTCATGACACCAAAAGACAAGTCAAAAATCAACTCACTCCAGTAGCAGCCTTGCTCCTAGGCATCGGCCTTTGTCTATGCCTCCCAGCGGCTTGGAACTCCAAGTAGAGGGGCGCGAGGCGCGTGGAGCCGCGGTAGATCCACTCCTTGCGGCCGTCCTCCAGGAACAACACCTGCGCCAGCGACGCGTCCACCACCAGCACGCGGGACGACCACCACTTGCCTGCACACCACCCGCCACCCATCACATTACACACCTGGCACACTGACGCTTCTCCTGACAGGAGTACACTGTTATCAATAAATAAATCTCGGTCACCAATCCGATTCCACACCTAGCTCACTGTCGCTTACCCTGACCCGAGTACACTGTGGTCAATAAATAAATATCGGTCACCCATCCTTTTTCACACCCAGCGTACTGACGCTTAACCTGACTCCAGTAATAAATAACGGTCACCCATCCGATTGTAAGCCTAGCTCACTGACGCTTCACCGAACCGAGTACACTGGGATCAAGCAATCAATATCGGTCACCCATCCAATTCCACACCAAGCTCACTGTCGCTTAGCCTGACCCAAGTACGTATTATCAATAAATAAATTATGGTCACCCATCTAATTCCACACCTAGCTAGGAACAACACCTGCGCCAGCGACGCGTCCACCACCAGCACGCGGGACGACCACCACTTGCCTGCACACCACCCGCCACCCATCACATTACACACCTGGCACACTGACGCTTCTCCTGACAGGAGTACACTGTTATCAATAAATAAATCTCGGTCACCAATCCGATTCCACACCTAGCTCACTGTCGCTTACCCTGACCCGAGTACACTGTGGTCAATAAATAAATATCGGTCACCCATCCTTTTTCACACCCAGCGTACTGACGCTTAACCTGACTCCAGTAATAAATAACGGTCACCCATCCGATTGTAAGCCTAGCTCACTGACGCTTCACCGAACCGAGTACACTGGGATCAAGCAATCAATATCGGTCACCCATCCAATTCCACACCAAGCTCACTGTCGCTTAGCCTGACCCAAGTACGTATTATCAATAAATAAATTATGGTCACCCATCTAATTCCACACCTAGCTAGGAACAACACCTGCGCCAGCGACGCGTCCACCACCAGCACGCGGGACGACCACCACTTGCCTGCACCCACGCCATGGACAAACGACTAAGAGGACGGCCTAAGCGCCCGGGCCCCATGACTCCACTAGGCCCCTGATGCCATCACTGTAGCCGTGGCTTAAGTCAGTGTGCTGTCGGCGTTCGTCCTGTGCACACGTCTTGCCAACGTTCGCATCCCAAATATAATTCTACTCGACACTAAGTGGCGAACCTTTGTATGTACCTTTTATCATCCTACACTTAGTGACATCTAGTGTGAAAAAGTTAAACTAGTACAAACATTGACATAGAACGAAGCGAATAGTTTTGCTATTGACCGGTAGATAGAAAATAGGGAAGTAGACGTAACCTCACACCCTTTCGCCCGCGCAAATTGTGAAGTGTTGTTTCTTAGGGAAATCTAATAAGAACGACTCCACTACCTATTTGCTTCGTGACCCACGCCCACCACCCGCCAGATTACACACCTAGCACACTGACGCTTCACCCGACCCGGGTACACTGCGATCGATAAATAAATATCGGTCACCCATCCAATTCCATACCTAGCTCTCTGACGCTTCACCAGACCCGAGTACACTGTGATCAATAAATAAATATCGGTCACCCATCCAATTCCACACCTAGTTCGCTGTCGCTTGACCTGACTCCAGTAATAAATTACGATCACCCATCCGATTCTAAACCTAGCTCACTGTCGCTTAAACTGACCCGAGTAACTATGATCAATAAATAAATATCGGCCACCCATCCAATTCAACACCTAGCGTACTGTCGCTTAACCCGACCCGAGTACACTGCGATCAAGAAATAAATATCGGTCACCCATCCAATTCCACACCTAGCTCACTGCCACTTAACCTTACCCGAGTAACTATGATCATTAAAAATAAGTTACGGTCACCCATCCGATTCCACACCTAGCTCACTGTCACTTAACTTGACCCGACTACACTGTGATCAATAAATATCGGTCACCCATCCAATTCCACACCTAGCTAGGAACAACACCTGCGCCAGCGACGCGTCCACGACCAGAACGCGTGACGACCACCACTTGCCTGCACACCACCCGCCACCCATCACATTACACACCTAGCACACTGACGCTTCTCCTGACACGAGTACACTGCGATCGATAAATAAATTTCGGTCACCCATCCAATTCCACACCTAGCTCACTGTCGCTTACCCTGACCCGACTAATTGTGATGAATAAATAAATAAATGTCGGTCACCCATCCAATTCCACACCTAGCGTAATGTCGATTAACCTGACCCGAATAACTATGATCATTAAAAAAGTTACGGTCACCCATCCGCTTCCACACCTAGCACACTGTCGCTTAGCCTGATCCGAGTTACAAATTACGGTCACCCATCCAATTCTAAGCCTAGCTGAGTTTTGCTTAACCTGATCCGAGTAACTGTGATCAATAAATAGATATCGGTCACCCATCCAATTCCACACCCAGCTCACTGTCGCTTAACCTGACCCGAGTATCTATGTAAAATAAATATCGATGCTCCATCGAATTCCACACCTAGCTCACTGTCGCTTGACCTGACCCGAGTAGGCGAGTACATGACTGATCAATAAATACATTACGGTCACCCATCCAATTCCACACCTAGCTCACTATCAGTTAACCTGACTCATAATCAATAAATATGGGACACCCATCCACTTCCACACCTAGTTTTCCATAGCTTATCTTGCCCTAAGACCTAAGACTCACCGTTCCACTCAGTCTTGAGACTCTGCCCCTCGTGCAGCCTGACCATAGGCCGCTCCGGATACGCCATCAGGTAGTCTTTAACAAACTGCCTCGAGAACGGGTGGACTTCCTCCCAGACCAGGGATGAGCTCTCGCAGACCAGCCGCGTGTACGCGTGTTGCACGTACTGCGCGTATCCGTCGTCGAAGAACACTAGGTACCTGATGGTAAAGATAGAAAGGCTTTACTCAAAAAACCGGCCAAGTGCGTGTCGGACTCGCACATGAAGGGTTCCGTACCACCGTAAAATAAAAACGACAAAAATATTAAGTTTATATTAAACCCCTTTATTTTTAAATTTTTAGTATTTGTAGCGGCAACAGAAATACACATTCTGTAAAAATTTCAAGTTTCTACCTATTACGGTTCGTGAGATACAGCCCGCTGACAGACGGACGGATGGACGGACAGCGTAGGCTTAGTAAGAGGGAATACCCATGGACCAATTACTAAGGGGACCGGGCCTAAGAACTCGGCCGAGTGGTCGGCCTAGTACTAACATCGACATAAAACGAAGCGAGTAGTTCAACTATTTACCGGTAGATAGAACAATGAAAATGAAAAAACAATGACCACGTTTTTTTTCATACATATATCTAAAATAAGGGCACCAATTTCTTTAGTCTTTACTCTGTGGTAATACCCTTTGGGTACGGAACCCTCAAACAGTAGGATTATCTCCCAGGATTAGTCCCAGGTTCGATCCCCGGTGGGGCATGCACCAATGGATGAATTTTCATCTATGTGCATAATTTACAGTTCGCTGACGGTGAGGGAAAACATCGTGAGGAAACCTACCTATCCCTCGGGATTAGGTAATAGTCAGTTCCTGTATACACGGCGACAAGGTTCACCACCTGTCACGTTGGGTTCTGACTATCTGGTGAAACGTGGGCTTTGAGTTGGTTAATACCTCCACAATGTGGTGGTGTATGGCCACTCAAGCCTCTGACTACCCCCGAATGGGGATAAAAGTCGTGACGATACATTACATTTTTATTTTATCTCCTGTTGATATTACGGCTCATAGAATATGCGCGTGACTTACCTATAGTTATTGACAGGGTTTGGTATTTCGGCGACGACGCCAGAGAAGAACTGCTCCCTTTTGACATTGCCGGGATCCTTATAAAGAGCTATTATCCTTGTACCTGTAGACGACAATTAAAATAATAATAATGCTATCAATAATCTAATAAATATCCTGGAACATTATTTTACACACGGCTACCTGATCCCAAACTAAGCAGAGCTTGTACTATGGAAACCAGATAACTGATATTACTACATATACTACTTTTTGTTTGAAATACATCTATACTAATATTGTAAAGAGAAAAGATTTGTATGTTTGTAATGATATCCGGATATCCGGGCTACGGGATCCAGCAAACGGGATTCGGGATCCGGTAAAAACGGGAACGGGATCCGAGATACGAGACCCGGGAACCGATTTTTTTTAATTTATATTCTACGCGGAGTAAGTCGCGGGGAAAAGCTAGTACTTAATATACATAATTACCAGAGATCGGAGTAGGTAGATTGATTTAAGGTTATTGACGTCACACGTATATGTTAATATGGATAAGACTCAGACTTCTACAGATGTTGAACGATCATTTTCTACTTATAAATGGACTTTAGACATCAAAAGTAATAGATTGAAATTAAAAAACATTGAAAAACGTATGGTCATTTATTTTAATTGTATAGAGACACATAATCAGGATGTACAAATTGTCACCGATGAAGATTAAAAATAAACAACAATAAATTATGTAATTACCATCTTAAACGTTTTTCATTTTAACATATTTTTTACGAAATGTTTTGACAGCAAAGTCCCATTTCCGGTAATTCCGGAAAAATTGCATGTCCATGTTATGACCTCATGGCGCAAGTACGAAAAATCAATCTACCTACCCCGATCTCTGATAATTACACCCAGACTCGGGACATGCAGACATGTTCATGCACACAAATGCATGTCCCGGGTAGGAATCGAACCTACGACTTACAGCGTGATAGGCGGAATCTAAACCAACCACGCCAACAGCCCGTCGTTTGGAACCATACAGTTGGTGTGTATGTTTGGCGATATTTATTATTATTGACTTACCTATGGTCATCCTGACTTCAGCCGGCTCAGGGTAAGCGAGGCACCGCCCGGCTAGAATCTTGCACGGGTTTTTGACTTTATGGTCGAACTTCACGCGGCACATCGTGAAGCAGGACACCTGGAAGAACAAACAACATTATTAGAAATGTCTTTAGTAGCTGGAGTCGCTATTTACTTTAATGAATTTACGGATTTTATTACTTGGGTCTTGATTCTCTTAACAATTAGGCAGTAGAGCCTAATCTCACTCAATCTCACGTGGGGAAAGGGGGTCTCGGAAATATCACGTAATTTTTTTTTCCTCAACAAATAGTGTAAAATTGCGAGAAACTAGGGTTCAATACGTATAACATGTTTCTCCACTAAAATATGACTTGAAAAATCTCACGTGAGATTACAGGGGAGGGAGGGGGTCGAGCCAATACTCACGACATCCCACCAAGGTGGGAGGGGATTCGAAAAATCACCTTACGAATTCATGGACCTAGGCGCCCTCCCTGGTTACGAAGTCGTGTGGTCGTAGGTATTCACAATAAGTTTGAGCCGGACCTCGAGTATATAGCCTTTGAGCCAGGGCTGTGTGTATTTAGGAGTAGGCCGCCCTGGTTACGAGGTCATTTGTGCAGATACTCACATTAAGTTTGGGCTGGACTTCAAGTATCTTGCCTTTCAGCCAGGGCCCGAAGCTATTCCGCATGGCGTAGACCGCTTGGCCGGCCCGCAGCGGAGCCCGAGCCGCGGGCCCGCCGCCCGCCGGGGGCAGGTCCGCGGGCGCCGCCTCCGCCGACAGACGCACCACTGACACGTCTTTCTGCATTCACACACATCAACCTTACAGTGGTATGTCCGTCTCATGGACCAGTTACTAAGGGGACTGGCCCTAAGCAAGTCGGCCGAGTGGTCGGCCTAGTACTAACATCGACATAAACGAAGCGAGTAGTTCAACTATTTACCGGTAAATAGTAAAATGTAAATGAAAAAACAATGACCACGTTTTGTTTCATACAAATATCTAATAAGGGCAGCTCTTTCTTTAGTCTTTACTCTGTGGTCCGTCTGCACTGACGCACATCACTCTTATTAGTATACAAATAAATAGAGTTGGAATGTCTATTTGTACTTTCAAAATAGCAGCTTTTTTAATAAAGACATAATTATAATACATAGCTTTTCCCCGCAACTTCGTCCGCGTAGAATTTAAATTTTAATAAATCGGATCTCTGATTCCGTATCCCGGATCCCGTTTGCTGGATCCCGTAGCCCGGATATCCCGGGTCACGTATCCCGAATATCCCGGATCCCAGAAAATATAGCCTATGTTACTCAGGGATAATGTAGCATTCTAACGGTGAAATAATTTTTCAAATCGGTTCAGTAGTTTCGGAGCCTATTCAATGCAAACAATCAAATCTTTCCTCTTTATAATATTAGTATAGATAGTATAGATAAAACCGGCCAAATGAAAAGAATAGAATTTTGAAAAATGCTAAAAAAAATAATAAAAAATGAGGGTTGTTATGAAAAAATCAGCTTGTTTTAAATCAATGTTTTAAACACGTTTTAAATTTCCTGTTTTTTTCAACTCTGATAAATATTTTCTACGCTTGCTTTTTTACGCCAGCACGCTACGTCTATCGTAATGACTACGAACATCTCATACGATACGCTGCAACACCGCTTAGTCTGCAGACCTGTTTGAAAATGTACGTGCTCGTATTGCTCTCGTTCTACGCGCGTATAACGATACGCTTACACTACGACGCCGTGTGCGAAGAGGGTTAGAGGGTTAGAGATCATTTTTATATGGACTTACATCATCGTCCATTTTGTTGTCAACGTCGGACGCATCTGTTTTGGTGTCCTGAAACAAGAAAATATTTGACGCTAAGCACATAAATGTCTTGTTTAAAAAATATATTTAATATTGATGCCATATGGACGCAGCAGTTCGTTTATTCGACAAATCTATGATGACGCTTGACGCTTGAAGCGTCACGTATTTTTCATAAAGTTTATTATTGACGCTTAAAGCACGGAGCGTTGATTTTTTCATAAATTAAATGGTGCCGCATCAAGCATATATGTAGCATAATTATTTTAATATGTAGCGTAATTTTTTAGTTGACGCTTCAAGTATAGAGCATCATATTTTTTGATACTAGCTTACGCCGGACGCATGTAACATCTATATTCTGTGAATTTTATCATGACGCTTGACGCTGCGTGAAGCGTCACGTTTATTTCAATACCGCGTTAGCTTTGGTAAGTGTACCTGTACATTATGTTGCGCTGTATCTGTCTCCAATGGCGTGTACCCTAGTGGGATAGCAGGTTTCTTCGCGGGGCTCTCCGCTGCAGTGGACATACGCCTTTTACTCTGTCGTAACGGCTGTAATATACATAAATAATATAAATAAATATCGCCAGACTAACACACCAACTGTATGGGCCCAAACTAAGCTACTATGGGTACAGTACAATGGACTGGGGGCGATCCCAGTGACACCCAGACCAGGGCATATTACGAAAAGGCCGTTTCCGAAATTTGCCTCTGGCGGGAATCGAACCCGCAACCACCCGATGCAGTGAGCCGAGCGGCCAACTCTCAAAACACTGCGCCAAGCGATCATTCCATGTCTCTAGCGTCAGAAAAAATGGGATCCCCATACTTCAACCCATATTTTCCTACCCTTGGGGGTATAAATTTCAAACATCCTTCCTATACTCTTCTTCTACGGTACAAAAGGTACCTAATAATAAAGTTTCATGTTTCTAAGACCAGCGGTTTGGGCTGTGCACGTCTTGACAGACAGACAGACCAACAACAAAGTGATCCTATAATGGCCGGCGCACAGTGAGGACGGCAGGGCATGGCATTTTATTTTTTATCAATCGAATTTAATACTTATCCAATCGAAATAAGGTGCTCCAGCGGGTGCACCGAGAAAATACTCCGCGATACTCCGAGGTCGATCACCGAGCATTGAAATATACAGGGTGGTGACGACATCATGACAATAATTGAAACCACATACTGGGTATCACATTAGCAGTTCGCACATAAAATATTATTAAATTATATTCAAAGGTATTGCCACGGGATTGCTTTTTTATTTTGACTTTTTTAAGTTTACGCCTACAAAGATACCGCAACAAACACCGACACCGAAGCGATCTTGCCACGCTTGTATTTACAGGTCAGTCTATGAGGTCGGTAGACGTTTATAAAGGATGTTGTGTTTCGTTTAGACCACTTCCGCATTTAATTTGTTTAAAATTTGAAATTTTGTACTATGATGTAAACCTAATTTTATAATTTTAATGTGTTGTGATTGACTAGGAGAGATCGTGTTTTAATTTATTGTCACTATGTTGTCACCACCCTGTATACCTTATTTCGATTGGATAAGTATTAAATTCGATTGATAAAAATTCAAATGTCATGCCATGCCGACCTCACTGTGCGTCGGCCATAAGGTTCCTTTTTCGCCTTTTGGGGTACGGAACCCTAAAACAGTATGTTCAAAGGGCAAACAAATATACTCACTTCTGGTTCCGGCGCGGGCACGAGCGGTGTAGTCGACTTGTCGATCTCTGGGCCTACGTACTGCGTAAGATACTAACATTAATTAATTACAAAATAATAAATTATATAAATATCGCCAGACTAAAACACCAGCTGCATGGTCCCAAACTGAACAGAATTTGTACGGTCATACGGCAAAGGCATCGCTCGCACGTTGCCGACCTGAAGGAGAGGGACAGAGGGAAAGGAACGTTCCGCCTCAGTCATCGTACGAAACACAGCCGTAATAGCTACTTTGCTGATCTTCTGTGAGAGGTTGGTACTACCCCGATCGTGCCAGCCCATATATGAGTTACTACCACCAAACAAATTGTGAAATGTCAAAATTTATATACTGGGTGTAAGATAAGACTCCCGAAAACGAAGGCACGTGATAGGCTGGCGGTTACTGATAGGATACTATAAAAAGAGCTGCAGTCAATGGATACCCGTAACGAATTTAGTTGAGAAAGGAGATTTATAGGGTACAGCGCGCCTTAAATCCTGCGGCCCCGTGTGACGTCACACGCACATGCCGCACATTATATAAAATGTGTTAGAAAATCGCAACGGATGGATCGATTTCGATGATTTCAAAATTATATTGATAAGAAAGCTTAGTTTTAACTACAGTGTTTCTCGTAACTTAGTGTATTATTATTTATGTAAATTGTGTTCTTCCTAACAGTACGGTCTTGGGTCTCGGTTTACGTGTAGTTCAAATTCAAACACTTTTAAAATATAATGTCTGTTTAATTAATGTCACTTTGTAAAATATAAATGTATAGCTAAATGGTACTTATATCAAAAGGTTACGGTTCTAGCGTGTTCACCCGTGTCTGTCCTAACCGAGACTGGCTAGGTGGGAGCGAGGGCCCACTTATCGGCCAAACCCTTTGTCCTGTCAGCAGCTAAAGTGTTGGTTACGAGTTGATTTGTCGAAATTGTATTGATTCTCATCAGCTACAGCCATCTACCACCAACAAAGATCAGGGTGTATACTCACATTGTACATGGGCGTGTCGTATATGACGTGGGGCGGCAACTCGTCGGCGCCGCGGTCGAAGGTCGCGTACAGCTCGTTCCGGAGCCGGTCCGTGGCCGCCTGGCACTCGTTCAGCATCGCGTCTATCTCCTTACTCTCATCTAACAACAAACAACATCAAACCATTTTCACGTTACTGAGGCTAGTATTAATAAATGCCCAAGTAGCACAAGAGTGCTGTATAACGGCGGTGTTATAGTATACCGCGGAACTTTGAGGTGCACAAATAAGCGTTATATCGGCTGAGTAGGCGCCTTCTCAGCCGATATAACGCTTATTTGGGCACAAATTATGTACACTCATAGCTCTTATGCAGCATTTTAACGTGACCATTGTGGCCTAATATCACATGTTTATCTATGGCCCGCTGAGAGTGTCACTTGTCGAACAATCTGTCAGATGAATATGACAATTCTCCAATTGAAAATTTTAGTTTCTCTCTTGGCCACCATCGCGTCGTTTAATAATAATATCTGTGCAAGTGACATGAAATTTATTTTATATGTGGAAAATCTGGGTACGACTATGTTTTACCATTTACGTGTGAAATCTGAATGGTAATGAAAGTGTATTGTGAAATAGGATATATATTTAGTTCAAAATTTTAAAGCGCCCTTGATATATGCGTGTTTTATGTGAAAAGCCTGATGAATTGGGACAGTGCATTATTTTTGAAAAACGTAAATTGGTTTAATAATGACATTTAATTTGATTTAAAAGCTGTATACGCGGAAATAACTTAAAATCCAAGCGTCTTTAAATTTTATAGCCTGAAATAAAACAAACCAAAACAAACTAAATCATATTTTTATAGGTTATTCGGTTTCAAAATGGTCGTCAGTGTGAATATTATATATCACAAATAAACGCTATGAGCTGAAAAAATGCCCGAGTGTGGTCACATCTGTTACACAAGTTTATTTTTTTACAGTAGTTACGCGGCTTTGGGTATAAGCCCTTTAAAGCCGCTCAGTTGAAATCAACCATTTGTGTTGCCATCGATCGACCAATAAGACAACTTTGTTTGTAAATCGGTATACTATAATAAAATCTGTATAAACATAAATATATTTTTTTTACCTTCCTATTTATCTTCTAAATATATAAGAATCAAAGTCCTGACTGACTGCCAGACAACGCACAGCCTAAACCGCTGGTCGTAGAGGCTTGAAATTTGGAGGGTGTGTTTGGCATGATGAGTAGAGGCGTACTAAGAAAGGTTTTTTTAAATTCAACCCCTAAGGGGGTTAAATAGGGGATAAAAAGTTGTATAGTGGTACCAATTCCGGCTAATCTCCGAAACGGCTGGACCGATTTTGTCGGGACTTTTATTGGCTATTGGCTAATACAATACGGGATATGGGAGATGGTTTACCGGATCTGGGATACGGGATCTAAGATCCGGGATACGAGATCCGGGATCCGTGATATCCGGGATACGGGATCAGAGATATCTGGAATACGGGATCCGGGATACGAGATATCCGGGATCCGGGATACAAGCTATCCGGGGTACGAAATCCGAGATATCCAGAATACAGGATCTGTGATAGCCGGGATACGGAATCCGAGATATCTTGAATACAGGATCCGGGATATGGGATCCCGGAAATCCGTGATACGGAATCAGGGATACGAGATCTGGGATATCCGAGATCGAATTTTAAAATCTGTATAAAAGTTGAGTAACATTTGTCATTTGACGTTAACAATCTGTGTATAGGGCAACACTGAATCATAAGAGGGGCTTAAATTGCAATGCCGTTGTTTACATGTACACTCTTAGAATTACAAGCAATTAAGTGGTACACTTGTGATCTTTTATTCAGCAGTCAGCATAGTTTGACCCTTAAAATGCTTTAGTTAAGCTAATACTGTAAAAAAACTATACTTAACTGTCATGAACGTTATATTGGCATGTCTGTGGTACTTAATAAAGTCATTTTATTGTCAAAAGCATTATATTGGGTGTGATGTTCTTCTATGCAGCTGCTGCAGTTCGAGTGAACCCTAATAAGTTTTAATTAACGGTTAAACTACGGATGTGTACCCTATGTGATATGTTAGACCGAAGGTCTGTGCTACTTGGGATTACATTACATTATTAAAAAAGAAAAACATTTTTTTATAGGACTGCGGTGTCAAAAAAGCGTACGGCCCGCCTGATTTTAAGCAGTTACCGTAGCCTATAGATGCTTGCAATACCGAAGGCAACGCTCGGACTTTGCCGACTTGAATGGGAACGGGAAGAGGAGACGGCGGTTTGGGTTTCCGGATCGCTCACTCATCGTATTAAACTAACCATTTTACGCGAAGCGTCTGTGAGAGGGTGGTGCTACCCCGGTCGAGCCAGCCCGTATACAATATGTAAAAAAAACCCTGTCCGAGCCGAAACCGGTATTTAGGTTTCCTAATCACATGACCAAATAAAAAAAAAAAAATATTCATGATAGTAAACATAATGACAATTTAAAACGCCAATTTATTTTGCCTTTTTCCCACAAAATGTAGCAAATTTTAAAAATATGACAACACCGTTACCGGATGTAATTATGTTAGATCGTGTGGCGGCACCTCTGACCACAAAGTATTTGATGACGTCATTTTGGTTTTTTTTAAAATGTAAACGGCATATTTGTTTTCCAAAAAAATATGGGAGGCCTTTGCCCAGCAGTGGGACACCTACTATGCTAAAGAATATATTTTTTTTTTTTTTCAAAAAAATTTTTTTTTTTCTTTCCAAAAATAGAATCTAATCTCGATACCCAACAATACGTTTTCGGGTCGGACAGGGTTTTCTTAACATATTGTATGAGCTGCTATTGGCTCTACCACCAATAAATAGAAATATGAAATACTCACTCTCTAGCTTCAGCAGCTCAGCATCCAATATATCATGCGTGTCTTTCATCCTCGCGTCCATATTGTATTTGCGCCACGTCTCGTTGATAATAGCGGCCAGATTCTCTTCAAGTAACCTATAATAAAAAATATATTAGTGACTGCAGCCTAGGGGTGAACAGGTTGGGCTTGCAATCAGAAGGTCCCAGGTTCGATCCCCGGTGGGCATGCACCAATGGATGTAATTTACCAGTTCGCTGACGGTGAGGGAATACATCGTGAGGAAACCTACCTATCCCTCGGGATTAGGTAATAGTCAGTTCCTGTATACACGGCGACAAGGTTCACTACCTGTCACGTTGGGTTCTGACTATTTAGTGAAACGTGGGCTTTGAGTTGGTTAATACCACGTACTACGTACTATGTATGGCCACTCAAGCTTCTGACTACCCCCGGATGGGGATAAAAGTCGTGACGTTACTAATATTAGCCCTTTTAACGTCTCACTCCTGGGCACGGGCCTCCCCTCAATGCGAGGGGGATTCAGGCCATAATCCACCACGCTGGCCCAGTGCGGGTTTGTGGATTTCACATGTGGGGTGGTAGGTACTACCCCGGTCGAGCCAGCCCGCGAATAAGCTGCAGTCAATGGGTTTCCGTAACGAATTTAGTTGAGAATGCAGATTTATAGAGCTAAGAAATCCATAACATACAATGTAAACATTTTTGTTCTACGACAATAATTGACGAAGTTATGACCAAATTACTAGCGAAGTTTGCGCGCGGTTGTTGTGACGTCACATGGGCCACGCGCGTATTATATAAAATGTTATAAAACCGCAACGAATGGACCGATTTCGATGATTTTAAAATTATTAATTATTATTATGTAGATGAGAAAGCTTGGTATTAACTATAGTGTTTTAAGTTGATTTGTCCTAGTAATGATTCCTATTGGCTACAGCTTATCTCACCAATAAGAAGATAAGGGAGCGACCATAAATTACGTGAGGTGATTTTGGTGAGACGTGAGATTTTGCTTGTCCCCCTCCCTCCCCCTCTAATCTCACGTGTGATTTTTAAAAAGCCGTATTCTAGTGGAGAAAATGTTTTAATTAATTTAACACAGGTTTCTCGCAATTTTACACTGTTTATTGCGGTAAAAAAAAATTACGTGAGATTTGCCGAGACCCCCCCTCTCCCCCACGTGAGATTTGGTGAGATTTGGCAATGGGAAAAGGTGAGGAAGATGATGATACTCACTTAGCTCCTTTCTCGCCAATAGTTTCGCTCGGCGGCTTCGGCTCTTCGGACTCATCTTCAGACTCTGAGTCCGATATCTCCACCAGTTCTTGGGACAACTTGTCCGCGCCCAGCTCTAGCAGCGGACAGAAATCTTTGATACCTCGTATTAGGTCCTGTTGACAAAGATATTTAACATTTTAAAACCGGCCAAGTGCGTGTCGGACTCGCACATAAACGGTTCCGTACCACCGTAGAATAAAAACGTCAAAAATATCAAGTTCCTTGTATGGGGACCCCTTATATTTTAAAATTTTATTTCATTGTTAGTATTTGTTGTTGTAGCGGCAACAGAAATACACATTCTGTAAAAATGTTAAGTCTCTACCTAATACGGTTCGTGAGATACAGCCCGCTGACGGACGGACAGACGGACAGCGTAGGCTTAATAATAGGGTCCCGTTGGCACCCTTTGGGTACGGCCCTAAAACCCTAAAAATGTCTACTGCCGACTTTGTATGGGTACTCTACTTTCTCCTGCTCAACTAATCTCATTCCGAAAATGTCTACTATTCGCTTGTCTTAGTAGACAAGAGAACACGACGGACGAGACTATATTAGCGGCACACTACGAAGGCCGGTTTGGCATGTGGGAGGGGGAAAGGATGAAGCTTATTATAACGGAATAAGATTCATTTTCGCATTCATTTCTTGACATTCTTATGTTTTTAAAGGGCCAGTCTTATTCCGTTATAATAAGGTTCATTTTCTCCCCCCCCCCCACCACATGTCAAACCGGCCATCATAACGTGCCGCTACTGTACATAGTCTCGGCACGAGACCAAGACCTCGGTCAGCTATCACCTCACCTGTTTAGCTTCGTCCACGGCGCACGCGCACGTCTGACAGATGAGCGCCTTCCCCTTGCGCGCGCAGCCGTAGTGCAGGCGCGCGGCGGCCGCGGCTGCCGCGCGCGGCACCTGCGCCGCGCTGCTACACGCCGGGTTGATGCACTTCACCGGGGGGAGGTCCAGTTGCGGTTCTTGGGGGGCCGGGGTGGGGGGGCTGGGTTGCTCTACGAGGGAAGATTGGACAGATTGTAAAATGCGATTAAAATAAGAATAAGATGGGCTTTCGGCTAACTTCACTGATATAAAGTTTTTGTTTATAGCAGTTACCGTAGCCTATAGATGCTTGCAATAATAATAATATCCTGGGACATTTTTTTCACACACGGCTACCTGATCCCAAACTAAGCAGAGCTTGTACTATGGAAACCAGATAACTGATATTACTACATATACTACTTTTTTATTTGTAAATACATACTTAATATACATATACACCCAGACTCCGGACATACAGACATGTTCATACACACAAATGCATGTCTCGGGTAGGAATCGAACCTACGACCTGCAGCGTGAAAGGCGCCTCCGCGCCAACCACGCTAACGGGCCCGTCAATAGGCAATGGCAATGGCATTGCTCGCACTTTGCCGGCTCTTTCGCTCATCGCACGAAACGCAGCTGTAATAGCTGCTTTACGCCGATCTTCTGTGCGAGGGTGGTACTACCCCGGTCGAGCCAGCCCGTTTATGAGCTGCAGTCAATTGGCCACAGCTTGGCTCTACCACATTCAACCTCCTCCTTCCTTTCCTTCTTAGTAAGAAGAAGAAAGAAAAAAAAAACGT
Organism: Drymonia ruficornis; assembly: GCA_947859195.1. Classification (NCBI taxonomy): domain Eukaryota; kingdom Metazoa; phylum Arthropoda; class Insecta; order Lepidoptera; family Notodontidae; genus Drymonia; species Drymonia ruficornis. The sequence continues at coordinate 3,723,097 of OX401932.1, read as the reverse complement.
TATTACAATTAGCAAAAAATTAGCTAAGAAAGTAATTGTCTTACCTTTAGCAGAACTTGCATCTTCCTCGTCTGAATCTAGACTGAATATTTCTAGACACAATTTAGGTTTCACCCTGGCTTCTTTTGTTGTATCCTTTACCTGTGAGAAAACATTATCATCATTACACCCATTACCCTACAAGTTGTGATGGGATGTTCTCGAGAACATTCTCACCCTCGGAAACTTACTCGTGAGATTTTTTGAGAATCTTATATTTTGGGTGACGTTATCCTAACTTTCAACCTTAAAAACAATTAAAACCACCATACTTGCATGTTTAATGAGGTTTATGCCAAGTTTCATCTATGTGCATAATTTACAGTTCGCTGACGGTGAGGGAAAACATCGTGAGGAAACCTACCTATCCCTCGGGATTAGGTAATAGTCAGTTCCTGTATACACGGCGACAAGGTTCACCACCTGTCACGTTGGGTTCTGACTATCTGGTGAAACGTGGGCTTTGAGTTGGCTTAATACCTCCACAATGTGGTGGTGTATGGCCACTCAAAACCTCTGACTACCCCCGAATGGGGATAAAAGTCGTGACGTTGTATTTATTTTTGTATGCCAAGTTTAACATGCTTCATAAGATAAATTCTCGAAAATTCTCACGAGTAAGTTTCCGAGGGTGAGAATGTTCTCGAGAACATCCCATCACTACCTACAAGGGTAAGCAGAGACCACTGTACTGCCATTATTGGTAAAGCTAAGCTGTAGCCAATTGACTGCAGCTCATGAGCTGGCTCGACCGGGGTAGTACCACCCTCTCACAGAAGATCGGCGTAAAGCAGCTATTACAGCTGCGTTTCGTACGATGAGTGAGAGAGCCGGAAGCCCAATACTCCCTCCTTCCCCTCCCTCTGTCCCAGTCCTATAGCAAGCATCTATAGGCTACGGTAATTGCTTAACATCAGGCGGGTCGTACGCTTATTTGCCACCTTTGTCACATAAAAAAGTGTATCCCAGAAAAGTCCCATTTTAAAATTATTCGGCTATTATATGGGTGAGTATGATTAGTATTGTAGGCTTAAGGTCCTGGGTTCAAATCCTGGCTCACACCTCTCGATTTTCCGAAATCTATGTGTGAATCATAACTTTAATATGATTATAACTTGCTTACGGTGAAGGAAAACATCGTGAGGAAACCTGCATGTCTTAGACATGTGAAATCCACCAACCCGCATTGGGCCAGCGTCGTGGATTATGGCCTGAATCCCCCTCGCATTGAGGGGAGGCCTGTGCTCAGCAGTGGGACGTTAAAAGGGCTAATATTATATTATTGTATGAGAATGCGACCATCAAAATTTGGCATGGTAACAAGAGAGATAGGAATTTTTGCTCCGGTCAAAGCCTTAATGCAATGTTTTTGAAATTGTGGTGTCTATGGTATATTGGTCAGTGGTCTCACCTTTGTCTTCGCTTCTGGTATGACTAGTGTCGATTCCGTGCCTGTGCCAGCTGTTTTTATCGATACTTCACTTGTATTCAATCTAGCCTGGAAGAAAACGATAGAATTAAATATACTATAGTGTTTGTATAGGATATAGCCGCCCATATAGAGCTGCACCCTAAGGCCCGCCACTTACATACGGAATTGAGTTTCGAAATATCGAATCGGGGATTCCGAACGCAGTAAATCCATCCAAATGTATTGACGTATCACATTCGCACGGAATTTTTCCGTTCGAAATTGTTCCGTTTCGGAATTCCGAATGGTAGCCTGTGCGCCCGGTATTATTCCGAACGGAAATAAACGTATGTGTGTGATAAGCTTACGGAATCCCGATTCGATATTCCGAATCGGATTTCCGTATGAATGTGGCGGCCCCTAACTTCTTATCGTATGGTTCCCTGGTACCTGGTGTCAGAGTTGTTCAAGCCGAAGGCCTCTCCGATAGCGGTGCCGTCATATAGCGGCCGTAATACAGCGGTGAATGACGTCACTAGAACGTCGTCTATGCAAACAAAATGGCGCGGTTTCCTAGAGCGCGGTATTTGATTTTGGTGTCCGTAATATTGCGTCCGTTATGTGACAGCAACGCTATCTTAGAAAACCAGAGCTTAACTTCTTATCGTATGATTAGTGGTCAACCTGGCGTTCAAGCCGCCCGAAGGTCTCTGACAAGGCTTAACGACTGCTGCCTAGATGACAACCGGGAACGACTTTTACGTGCCCTCCGAAGCACGGAGACGCTCAGTTCAAATGCCACTAAACGCATTCGCATTCACCCATCTCTGACTGACCTTGCCAAGCGTTACTTAACATCCGATCTTTTACCGAGCAGTGATTGCAGTTGGCAGCAGTCGTTAAGCCTTGTCAGAGGCCTTCGGGCGGCTTGAACAACTCTGACACCAGGTACCAGGGAACCATACGATAAGAAGAAGTCCTACTTACAGGTTTAATGGGGGGTGGTTTTGGCACCCCGCTGATGACGACCTCCCCCTCTTTGGTGACGATCTCTGACGTGCTTCCGGCGGATGTGCACATCACTTCGATGTCATTGGGCAGGTTGACGCTCGTCACGCCCTCTGCGTCGGCCACTTCCGGTGTAGTCTCTGGTTTTTTGTTAACTTCTTGAATATCTGGTGATAAATAAGAAAAAAAAATATCGCTAGCACCAAAGAGAACTGAGTAAAAGTAAAAATCACTGTCCATGGGTAGGTACAACCAACTGTATGGTCCCAAAAGTTCCCAAACGTTTGACGGCAAGTTTTGTCGACCCCATGGCGCAGTGGTTCTAGTGTAAGCCGCTCAGAGCATTGCATCGGGTGGTTGCGGTTTCGATTCCCGCCAGAGGCAAATTTCGGAAACAGCCTTTTGGTAATTTGCCCTGGTCTGGGTGTCACTGGGATCGCTCCCAGTCCATTGTACGGTACCCATAGTACAAGCGTTGCTTAGTTTGGGACCATACAGTTGGTGTGTAAGTCTGGCGATATTATTATTATACTAGCTGTCTTGTGTTGCAAAAGACTGGAGTCTTTTAGCCTTATTTTTAGGGCTCGAGCCTTTTTATGAAACCTCGAAGGCTAAAGAACTAATCAGTACCAGCTAAGCTATTCTGTAACGATAAACTCACTTCGCACGCGTGAATTTGCAGGTGATATGTCAAATTTTGTATTGAAATTTGACATTACACTGGAAAATTCACGCGTGCGAAGTGAGTTTATCGTTACAGAATAGCCTAGCTGAGTCGGTGCGGCGAAGCGAAGGCTCTCGAAAATAAAGCCTTTATTTTGAAGCTCTTTCTAAAATAGATGGGGAGCCGTAGAAGGGATTTCTGGATTTACTCGAGCGCGTCAGATTAAGATAAGGGAGATACCTTACATATCGATAAGAACCTCCAACCAGTATCAGCACTTAATATAAGGGGGGTAGCTCAGGGGAACCAAAAAAATAGACCATCTTAAAATACTCGAGCGCGTCAGATTAAGATAAGGGGGATTAATTACTAGCTAAGAAATGTCAAAAGTGTCAATTTTGGTAATTTGATCGTCAGTCTAAGAAATGTGAGCATCTGTAAGGTACACTGAACACCCCCTCTGAAAATCTGACGCGCTCGAGTATTTTTTCATGTTGGAGCATGAAAAACATCAATATCTGACACGCTTGAGTATTTCCATGTCATAGTTTTTTTTTTACAATTTTGAAATTAATATGTAGACGCTTCCCCCACCGCTGAAAGTGGAAACATCTAGAACCATTTATTCTTCCTATCACCTAATCTACCAAATCTAATAGGTTTCCGCGACGCTGGAGTAAATCCACAGTTAGCATCATGGGCTCCCCATCTAAAAAGGTTTGGAGCAATCTGTGATTTCAGCCTCAAAGATTAATTATAAATAATGCGGAGAAACCTGATATGTCGATACATCTTGCCTTGTCTATTCCTGACTAGTGTTGAAACTGTTGTTGTTTTTTAAAACTCTATCTCTACTCACTACATGAACGATGTCTCGTCTTATAATAATAATATATTTTATTCTCTATCGCACTATGTCTTTTTACTTATCCGCCCATAGCCCATCTGATGAAAGGTTAAGAGGTTTTTTGCGCAGAACCCTAATTATTTTTCTAAAATAAAAGTAGCCTTAGATTCTCCTTATAACATCAGATATACTTTCATATTATTATGCATTTAGGAAAGGCTGTTATTTTGACGTTACAAACAGACACTTCGATTGTATTTATTTGTATACATGTATATCAGAAGGTGTCTCACCGTCTTCTGAAGAGCTCTCCTCCAGATCCACGATGTTAAACACCGGTTGTTCACTCGACGATAACGATAGTTTCCTGGTCTTACTCGGAGACTGCTTGCTCTGTTCACTGGGTGCTAAAAGGAATATTTTTTAAGTGTCAGTGTCGACATCTCCAAGAATACAAGTATGTGTGTGTGTGTGTGTGTGTGTGTGTGTATGTGTGTGTGTGTGTCTGTTTCTGTGTGTGTCTGTTTCTGTGTGTGTCTGTCTGCATGTGTGTCTGTCTGTGTGTGTGTCTGTCTGTATGTGTGTCTGTGTGTGTTGTCTCTGTCTGTGTGTGTGTCTGTCTGTGTGTGTGTGTCTGTCTGTGTGTGTGTGTGTCTGTCTGTGTGTGTGTGTCTGTCTGTGTGTGTGTGTCTGTCTGTGTGTGTGTCTGTCTGTGTGTGTGTCTGACTTTGTGTGTCTGTCTGTGTGTGTGTCTGTCTGTGTGTGTGTGTCTGTCTGTGTGTGTGTCTGACTTTGTGTGTCTGTCTGTGTGTGTGTCTGTCTGTGTGTGTGTCTGTCTGTGTGTGTGTCTGTCTGTGTGTGTGTCTGTCTGTCTGTGTGTGTGTGTCTGTCTGTGTGTGTGTGTGTGTCTGTCTGTGTGTGTGTGTGTCTGTCTGTGTGTGTGTCTGTCTGTGTGTGTGTCTGTCTGTGTGTGTGTCTGTCTGTGTGTGTGTCTGTCTGTGTGTGTGTCTGTCTGTGTGTGTGTCTGTCGGTGTGTGTGTCTGTCTGTGTGTGTGTCTGTCTGTCTGCGTGTGTGTCTGTCTGTGTGTGTTTGTGTCTGTCTGTGTGTGTGTGTCTGACTGTGTGTGTGTGTGTGTGTGTGTGTGTGTGTGTGCTGTTCTTTAATAAAACAATAATAAAAGAAGTCTTCTTTTTCTTATCGTATGGTTAGTGGCCAAACTGGTGTCAGGGTTGTTCAAGCCGAAGGCCTCTGACAAGGCTTAACGACTACTGTCTAGATGACAACAACCCAGACCGACTTTTTACGTGCCCTCCGAAGCACGGAGACGCTCAGTTCAAATGCCACTAGATGGTCACCTATCTCTGTCTGACCTTGCCAAGCGTTGCTTAACCTCCGATCGATAAAAGAAGTGAGGATTTAGAATGTTCAGTGTCAAAATCATGAAAAATATATATTTTTTAATTTTAGCTCATGTTCAGAAATTTCAAGTGCCAAAATCGATGCAACATTTCGGCGTGTTCCTTTTGCCCAAACGCCCGCACGAAGCAGGATTTTAACGCAGCGACGACATAAATAAACCAGGGTTGTTACGAAAAAATCACCTATTTTTAAACACCGTGAATAAAACAAAATGTTTTAATAATTTAAAACATGTTTTAAACACGGTGATTTATTCCTTCTGGTTTAAATCAATGATTTAAACACATTTTAAACAGTTCTCATTTTAAATTTTCTGTTTTTTTGCAACTCTGAAATAAACACAACGCATTGACGCGAAAAGTAAATCAAAATCATGTCAAAATCTTAAAAAAAATAGCACTGTAGGGTCACATAAATGTTAGTTCCGGAATTTCAGAGTCTAAAATAGCAATTTTGGCTCATTTGAATATGACTTTCACATGTTTTAGTGTCAGTATTTTCGAAAATCAGCAAGTTTGGATCACATAAATGTCAGGTCCAGAAATGTCAGTGACAAATATTCTACAATACCCATACCGACTCTGAACAACATACCTGCAATCTCTTTAGTTGTCTTCGACGGTGTCTGTTCGCTTGTCGGCTTTGCTGTGTCAGCGTCGGCCTCGTTGTCCGACGTGTCCGACAGTCTGACTGTCTCTATGTCTGCTTGACTGTCGGTCACCTGCAGCTTCTGTACACACAATAAAATAAATATCGCCAGACTAAAACACCAACTGTATGGTCCCAAACTAAGCAACGCTTGTACTATGGGTACCGTACAATGGACTGGGGGCGATCCTAGTGAGGCCGTTTACGAAATTTGCCTCTGGCGGGAATCGAACCCGCAACCACGTGATGCAGTTACTTGAACCATAGCGCCAAGCAGTCATCAAGCTAATGTTGGAAACGTTACCATAGATGTACCGGAGCCCGTAGGCTTTGTACATTTTAGAGAATCGTTCCAGCATATGGGGGCGTCCATATATTACGTGAGGCGAGTTTTGGTGATTTTTCGAACACCCCCCTCCCCTACCCCCCGGGTGAGATGTCGTGAGATTTGGCTCAACCCCCTCCCCCCCCCCCCTAATCTCAGGTGAGATTTTTCAAAAGCCATATTCTAGTGGGTAACATGTTTTACTTAATTTAACCCAGTTTTCAGGTTCTCTTTATTATTGACACCCGTGGTGGAGACAGCTCAGCTTATGCTGGCAGTTCCTTAAGAGGTCCCTGGACAATAGTCCCAGGTCCAGGGGAAGATAAAAAACAAAAGGACATCGGCGTACGGAGCTCTGAAGGGGAGAGGGAGGGGAGGGGAGGGGGGGAGGGGGGGTACTATCCACAGGGAGACTGGGAGTGGTGCTCTCTATGGCTTACCTCATCCAGAGGTTCCATAGCTTCATCTGCTTCTACGATATCTTCAATCAATTCCTCATTAGTTTCCACCACATCTTCAGTAGGTTCCTATAAATAAATAAATATTGCCAGACCAACACAACAAATGTATGGTTATTAGACGGGCCCGTTAGCGTGGTTGGTGTGATGGCGCCTTTCACGCTGCAGGTCGTAGGTTCGATTCCTACCCGGGACATGCATTTGTGTGCATGAACATGTCTGTATGTCCGGAGTCTGGGTGTATATGTATATTAAGTATGTATTTCCAAACAAAAAAGTAGTATATGTAGTAATATCAGTTATCTGGTTTCCATAGTACAAGCTCTGCTTAGTTTGGGATCAGGTCGCCGTGTGTAAAAGCATGTCCCACTCCACATTATCCCTCCTTGTCCATCTCAGGGTTGGAAACATGTAATAATAATAATAATAATATAATAATATCCTGGGACATTTTTGTACACACGGTTACCTGATCCCAAACTAAGCAGAGCTTGTACTATGGAAACCAGATAACTGATATTACTACATATACTACTTTTTTATTTGTAAATACATGCTTAATATACATATACACCCAGACTCCGGACATACAGACATGTTCGTGCACATAATGTAATGACTTTGGTATTGCAAGCATCTATAGGCTATGCTAATTGCTTAACATCAGGCGGCCATATGCTTATTGAATGAACAAAATACTAGAAAATAGTTTCAGAACCTACTTTTAATTCTAATGCTTGGGATACACGGCGACACTCGACACTCAGTATATCTCAGTGTATCGACACCGCCACAACAAAGTAAGGGGGCGTCCATAAATTACGTGAGGTGATTTTTGTGATTTTTCGACCCCCCAACCCCCCTGGTGAGATGTCTTGAGATTTCGCTTGACCCCCTCCCTTCCCCGCTAATCTCACGTGAGATTTTTCAAAAGCTATATTCTAGAAGAGAAACATGTTTTAGTTAATTTAACCCAGTTTTTTTGCAATGTTATACTGTTTTTAGCAGTAAAAAAAATATGTGAGATTTGCCGAGACCCCCCTCTATCCCACGTGAGATTTGGTGAGTTTTTGCTCGACCCACTCCCCCCTAAATGCCCCACGTAATTTATGGACGCCCGATAACAAGGTATCACGGTGGTGTACACACTCAGACACTCGATGTATACACTGAGTGCATTTGTGTCAAGTGTCGTCGTGTATTCCGAGCTTAAGAAAATGATTTAAATCTTACCTCACACTCCATATCAATCTTATCCATACCCTGACTTTCAACATTGCTGATCATAAATTGGAACTCTCTTTCGCTCTCCACAGGCGGAGATATGTCCGTCTCTTTCTCGTCTTTATTCGCTTCCGATTCAGATTGCTGTGCATTCGAATCCTCGGAATGTTCTGCTGTTGTTATCTGATTGCTGCTTTCTGTAAAATAATTAGATTACTATAGGTAATAAACATTGTGAAACTGTACTTTGAAAATAAATGATTTAATGATTTAATTTAATTTAATACCGCAAGCGCGGTACCGCGCCTTAGGTACGCCGGCGAGACGGGTGGGCTCATCGCTCTCGCCGTCCCACTCCCCCACCCGTCATCACTCTCGCCGTCCCACCCTCCCACCTCCCCACGCATACCTAAGGCGCGGTACCGCTCTTGCGGTATACCTATTATAAATTATTGGTGGTCTATTATTATTGTTATTATAGGCGGTAGAGCCAAACTGTAGACAATTGACTGCAGCTCATATACAGACTGCCCCGACCGGGATAGTACCACCCTCTCACAGAAGATCGGCGTAAAGTAGCTATTACAGCTGCGTTTCGTACGAGTTAGAGAACCGGAAGCCTAACTCCCCCCCTTCTTCCCTCCCTTCGTTCCACTTCCCTTCAGGTCGGCAATGAGCCATGCTTTTGGTATTGCAAGCATCTAATGGGCTACGGTAACTGCTTAACATCAGGCGGGCCGTAAAAAGCGGCTATTTCGTAATTTGCCCTGGTCTGGGCGTCACTGGGATCGCCCCCAGTCCATTGTACGGTACCCATAGTACAAGCGTTGCTTAGTTTGGGACCATACATACTAAGTCTAGCCAATAATTTATTTAAAGTTCACAACTTACCATCCTGATCAAAGTCATCATCCTCATCAGCATCATCATCATCTTCTTGATCATCATCATCCTCCATCACTCTAGATGATTCCGCTAACAGGCCCAGACTGTCTGAGACTTCAGGTAATTCATCAGATGTATCAGGAATCATCTTATTTGACGACACTGATATATCTATACTGTCAGACACTTGCAGCACAGATGTGGAAGTGTCAGGGTTGGAGTCTGACACTTCAGGTACTTTGTTAGTTGTGTCTGGTGTTATTTTATTGGACGACACTGATATATCTATACTGTCAGACACTTGCAGCACAGAAGTGGAAGTGTCAGGGTTGGAGTCTGACACTTGAGGTATTTTGTTAGTTGTTTCTGGGGTCATCTTATTGGATGACACTGATATATCTATACTGTTCGACACTTCCAGCACAGAAGTGGAAGTGTCAGGGTTGAAGTCTGACACTTGAGGTAATTTGTTAGTTGTTTCTGGGGTCATCTTATTAGATGGCACTGACATATCTATTCTATCAGCAACTGCAGGCAATTCATGTGATAAAGCTGGTAGGTCAGATACCTTAGTTGAAGTGTCAGGGCTCATACTTTTGGATGAAACTAATTTGTCTGAATTGTCAGTCACTTCGGTTATGTCATTTGATGTTGTAGCCTGTAAATTCATATCTTCTGATGACTCCGGTACCTTATCTGTAGATTCTAGGGTCACATTACTAGATGACACTAAGGTACCCGAAATTTCAGTTACTTCAAGCTTATCATTTGAGGTGGTAACTACTGGATTCATAGTTTCTGATACGTCAGGAAGCTGGCTAGTTGTATCCGGGACCATCTTATCAGATGACACTAATGTACCCAAATTATCTGTCACTTCAGGCATATCACTTGATGTGATCACTTCTGGGTAACTATCTGTCATTTCAGGAACCTTGTTTATTGAGTCTTCTATCATATTGTTGGGTGAAACTGTTGGGATGGCACTGTCTGACACTTTAAGTACCTCTTCCCCAGATCTTACTGGGTCGACACTGCCTGATACATCAGCAATATCACCCAAATCATCAGAGCATACCGATTTGACAACACTGTCAGTAACACCAGACAATATTTCTGAAGTCTCTGTGGTTATTTTGGAAATACATGATGTTGATGGTTGAAATGGGTCTCCAGACTTATCATCAGACACTTTCTCAGTTACATTTTCTACTAGATCCTTTAAATTTTCTTGCATATTGGTATCAGCTGTTATGCCTAATTCAACATCTTTGACAGTTGTTACTTCACCTTCTGTCATCTTATCATCAACTGGCATATCATTACTATCAATCAATTTCTCATCTACATCTAGACTTTCCACTGATTGATCCAGATTGATAGATAGATCAGTATCATCAATATCAATCAATTCTTGTGTTGGTATTTCTAACATTACATCTGGTTTGTGGACTCCATGATCTTTGTTAATGAGTTCAGAGTCTTCCATTGATACATCTTGACTTGAAGATATTTCATCAGTTGGACTTTCTAGTTGTTTTTGTGGCTCAATCATTACTTTCATTTCTTTGTTTTCATTTAAAGTAGCTGCATTAGAGTTAATTTCAGTAGTATTATCATTAATGACATCTGTATTTTCATCATTCTGAACATTCTCATTGGTTTCTTTGTCTATATTTTGTATTGTAGTACCAACTGTTAATTCAACATCATTTTTATCATTGTTAACTATTGTATTATCATTCAATACATCCTTCTCATCATTATCAAAGTCTACATCCATGCTGGACTCATCTGCTAGAGTCTCAGCATGCTCCTCATTACTAGGATCACACTCCATGTCGTCTTTAATTAAATCATCATCATTATCATCATCCCATTTCAATTCTAATTCATCATCTTCATTGTCAATTTTCATATCTGTGTCAGTCTCATTACAATCATCCCTAGATTGAGATGATACTGGTTCAATAGCTTTAGTATCAGTACACTGAGATAGTGGTTCAATAAAGTTTTTAATGACAACATCATTACTAACATCCTGAGATGTGATATCATTATCATTAACTGACTTATTATCAATAAATGTACTTGATACATCAGTTGTATTGCCTCCAGTGATTTTAGCCGATGAAGAGCCTTCCATTATGACTTTTGCTACTGTTTCATTGTCTTTGTGGGTTTCCTCTGCATTTTCCATCAAATCTCCAGTTATTTCAGTATTTGTATTATCTTGACCTCCTATAGTAGTATTTTTAGACTGGATTTGGGAGTCCCCTGATGCTCTAACTATGTGTTTTATGTCAGTAGGAATTTCATCTATTTGTTGTAGACTTTCACTCATAGTATTTTTATTGACAACATCTGCATTAACAATATTAGTGGGAGATTCCTCTGAAGCCTGTTTAGAAGGTGTAATTTCAGGTTTACCGCCATTTTCGTCGTCTTTCACCGTGGCTTTGTGAGAAAATGGTTCAGATTTACCTTCTGAAGTTGTAGGTGCTTCTTGATCAGATACTTCTGCTTCTCGTGCTTCTTTTACACTGTTTTTGTCTTCTATTTTAGTTGTAGCACTCATTTTTGATTAGTTTTGAGGTTTTTTAGACCATTTATTATTATTTTTATAAAAGGGATAACCACAAAAATATTACTTGAAACATTGATATTATACTGACGACTACCTAGGACTAACTAATACCTGGTTTTTAGGAACTTATAAAGTAATAATTGGGTAATATATTTTACAATCAACACAAATAAATAAAGTGCGTCCAACGACCGACACGCATTTTTGTCAATTATTTTGACATTTTTATTTCGATTGTCATTGAGTTTCTATGATTGATTGTATTCTTATTGACGTTAAGAATGTGGTGGTGCCAATGGACGCGAATAGGTAGGCTATTGTGATGTACAAACAAACGTTAAAAATAAGCTTATGAGACAAATATAAAATGGTTATTGACATGTTTTTCACTGTAAACAATTTTGTGACAAAAGGAGTGCAATAAGTGATTATATAATGCATAATGGTATTGCCAATGAAATATATTTAAAAAAATGTCTCTATGGATTTTGCTTGATTGGTTTGATTGATTCGGCTGACATATGACAACTCCGATCCGACAGCGAGTGACAGGAGTATTTTTATTCTGTGCGTGCGTGTAGTCCGGTTTCAGATTTTACATTAATTTTTCACTTGCATTCAGTAAAACTATGCTGAATTTGATAAATATTTGAGGACCTTTGAATTGTTGCAACATTAACATTTTTCACCAATGAATTAAATAACACCGTCAATTATAAATTTACCGCTACATAAAACAATTACATTCCGCATCGCCACTGACAACTTGCATATTTGTGATTTTTTGCTATTTCTGCTAAATATCGATAAAAAGTTATTACATAAACGCGCAAATACCGTACATTAGTGCATTTAAAAGTGATTTCAAGTGTTGGCTGTGAGCAGAAATTGTTATATCTGGATATAAACAATGAATAACTCTCATAGCTTCCTGTCGCCTCGGGTGATGGTCGGCGCGGCGATTGTGGGCATCGTGGGCGCCGCTGGAGTGTTTATATACGAACAGATCTATGCGGAGAAGCGCCGAACTATGTTAGGTTAGTATGATGCAATTTCCTTTTCGCTGCAGCTCATACTGCTCCACCAAGCCAACTAGGAACCTGTCAAATGTGAAGTACCCGCACCGCAAGGTGGTGGCGGTGTGCGGGAGGTGTGGCGGGCGGGAATCCGCATTCCATCCGAGCTCCTAGTTGGCTTGGTAGAGTAATACCAGAGCTAGCACTAACAGGGACAAATGGTGAGAGATTGTGTGGAGAGTGACATCTACCCATGATAGCTCCACATGATGACCACAATCGTTCTGCTCAGATCGTTACGACGTGGAAGAAGAAGCAGCGTAATATAAGTGTTGGCAGGACTGGGGTAGTACCATTTTCTCACAGAAGTTCGATGTAAAGTAGCTATTTTAGCTGCGGTTTGTACGAAGAGTATAAGACCTGGATGACTGACCCTCCAACTTCTTCCTCTGTCCCGCTCTACTTCAGGTCTGCAACGTGCGAATGATGCCTTAGGCATTGCAGACATCTATAGGCTGCTGTTTGTCACCTTAGTTATTATAGAAAAGTATGAAGCAAGAAACTAAATAAAATTATTAATAATTATTGACCCTAATACAAATTAAGTGAAGTCTGTGAACTGGCTCTGGGGCAGTAATGATAGACTATGGTAGTAGTCGTCCCTCACACTGACAGGAAGCTGTTGTTGACCTGTGGGCTACGATGATCAGGGTTGTTACGAAAAAATCACCTTGTTTTAAACACGGTGTTTAAAACATGTTTAAACACTCAAAACATGTTTTAAACACTGTGATTTATTCGTTCTGATTTAAATCAATGTTTTAAACAATGATTTAAACACGTTATAAACAGTTTTCTTTTAAAATTTCCTGTTTTTTGCAACTCTGACGATGATAACCTACTTATTCTGTATTTCAGTGCGAGAAGTGGCAAGACTGGACAAGCAAGTGTCATCTATGAGGACAGAGTTGGAAGCATTACGAGAGTTACAGAAAGAGACGTAAGTTCATACCAAAATATATTGACGGTCCCTCGGTAAACTATAGAATCTGAAAATTTGTCTGCTTAAGCTTAGGGGCCATCCATAAATTACGTCACACGTAAAGGGGGGGGTGGGGTCGACGAAATGTGACATTGTGTGGGAGGGGTCCTAAGTCGTCATATTAAAAAATCTATTATATCTAAGTATTAAAACCGAAATAAGAATTGTTAACGAAAAATTTTTGAAAATTTCTGAAAATTTTAAAAAATATGTGACGTCACACAGTGAGGGGGTTGTCTCGCAAATGTGTCCAGCTGTGACAAGGGGGGGAAGGGTCTAAAAATCTTGAAATTCGTGTGACGTAATTTATGGATGGCCCCTTAGAAGCTTAAAGTAGGCATAGAAAAAAGGAAATTGTCAGATTCGATAGTTTACCCAGGGACCATTGATATGTAAACAGACAAACACACCAACTAACTGTATGGTCCCCAATTATCCATACCATACAAAGGTCTGTGGGCCATCCCAGTAACACCCAGACCAGGGAAAATTACGTAAAGGCCGTTTCCAAAATTTACCTCTGGCGGAAATCAAACTCGCAAACCACCCGATGTAGTGAGCTGAGCAGCCTACACTAAAACCACTGCTAGTACTACTTTAGGCTATGGTAATATGGTCCTATTTTCAATGGAGTTAGTAAATTGCTTGGAAATTTTTCCATTCTGTCCGAAGCTGTACCGACGAGTCCATCATAACTTTCTATAAATTTGTTTACGGTGAGGGAAAACATCGTGAGGAAACCTACCTATCCCTCGGGATTAGGTAATAGTCAGTTCTTGTATACACGGCGATAAGGTTCACCACCTGTCACGTTGGGTTCTGACTATCTGGTGAAACGTGGGCTTTGAGTTGGTTAATACCTCCACAATGTGGTGGTGTGTGACCACTCAAGCCTCTGACTACCCCTGAATGGGGATAACAGTCGTGACGTATATTTCATTGTTTTCGTTTAAAATTTGGGGATAAATCAGGTTTTATTTGTTTATAGGCAGATGCGTCGGCTCCGACAGAGGAAGTCCCCGAAGCGGCCGAAGGCTGTGAAGGCGGCGCCCAGCGGGGACGCCGCTGACGGCCCAGAACAGAGCTACGCGTCGGACTCCGAGTATTTCACTGACTACCAATCAGTGTTAGGTATGTTCATAATAACAGGACCTTTGGAGACGGGCCTCCCCTCAATGCGAGGGGGATTCAGGCCATAATCCACCATACTGACCCAGTGCGGGTTGGTGGATTTCACATGTCTTTCGAAAATTTGTTAGTACATATTTCTAAGTCATGCTTGTAGCCAATTGACAGCTCATATACTGGCTGGCTCGACCGGGGTAGTACCACCCTCTCACGAGATGGGTGTAAAGCAGCTATTACAGCTGCGTTTCTTACGATGATTGAGAAAGTCCCGTAAAAAAACGGACCAGCCGTGTCAGAGATTAGCCAAAACAAACATCCAGACAGGCAGACAAAACATTTTTAAATTGTTTTTTTTTTGCTATTAGTACTGTGTATACTTTTCTGGCATTACAAACAGCATGGCACCGCATGGCATAGAGATTTTAATTAGAAGAGACATTCTTAGTAGATAACTCTATGAAACAACGCGTGGTCATTTTCCCGGGATGCGTGCATCTATCCACCGGTAAATAGCTGAACTGCTCGCTTCGTTTTATGTCGATGTTAGTACTAGGCCGACCACTCGGCCGAGTTGCTTAGACCCAGTCCCCTTAGTAATTGGTCCATGGTTACATTAAATAAATTTTATATCCTCATTATTATCTCTAGGTACGGACGCTGAGATGGACAGCGAGGAGTTCTATGACGTGAACACGGATGAAGAGGAGGGTGATACACTGCGGGAGCCCCTCGGCAACGGACACGCCGCCACTGTCTTCGACGAGGTACGCCAGACCATGCACTAGTCAGAGACATACTACTTCTTATCGTATGGTACCCTGGTACCTGGTGTCAGAGTTGTTCAAGCCCGAAGGCCTGTGACAAGGCTTAACGACTGCCTAGATGACAACAACCGGGACCGAGTTTTTACGTGCTCTCCAAAGCACGGAGACGCTCAGTTGGACTACCGGCTCTGTCACTAATCGTATGAAAACAGCTGTGATATACTTTACGCCATTCTTTTGTGGGAGGGTGGTAATACCCCGGTCGAGCCAGCCCGTATATGAGCTGCAGTCAGTTGGCTACCAATTCCTCCTATCCTTTCTTTTGATTAAATTCGTGCGGGTTCCAAGACAGCTTGTCCCCGGGACTCGTCGAGGGTCAAACCTCGGCGTCATCGTTGGACACTGTCGATCCTGGCTTACAGGAGTTACAGTGGTGAGAGTGTGTGGCGGACCGGCTAGTCCAATTTCTAGATTTTTGTAAGTAAGTAACGAGTTTAATTCTTTGTTTCAGGATACGTCAGACAAATCAGATGTTCCAATAGCGCCCGTGAAAAATGCGACATAGCTGTAAGACCATTCCAGGTAGATGCAATTACTATTATATTTTTTTTCATATTTTTTTCTAAAACCAAAGATTAATCTGGCTAGTATTAATTTGCCAAATATTTTAATTATTATTTTAACAAAAGTAGATTGTTTTATTTTTGCAAAAATAAAACTAGCCTATGTTAATCCTGATAACATCAGCTAGTGCTAGTGAAAGTCCCGCCGAAATCGGTCCAGCCGTTTCGGAGATTAGCCGGAACAAACAGACAGACAAAAAAATGGTTTTTGTTATAAGTACCGTATGTACTTTCATATGCATTTAGTAAGAAGCTGTTATTATGACATTACAAACATACTGCAATTTTATTTATGTATGTATAGATTTCTAAAACTTGTTTTTTTTTTCAGTCGTCACTACAAGACTAATGTCGGGAGTTAGTCGTATTTTAGTCGGGTATGGGTGTAACTGCAGTAGCAAAACTATTAGGGTGACAACAGTCGTCCGATTTTACTTCCGACTGTCCGATCCGACTATCGGATCTGATTCACTACATACACATCCGGTTTCATTCTTCTTCTTATTGTATGGTTAGTGGCCAACCTGGTGTCATAGTTGTTCAAGCTGCCCGAAGGCCTCTGACAAAGTTAGACTGCATAGATGACAACAACCGGGACCGACTTTTTACGTGCTCCCCGAAGCACGGAGACGCTCAGTTTAATGCCATTTAACAGTTTCCCATCTCTGACTGACCTTGCCAAGCGTTCCTTAACCTGCGACCGTTTGCAGATCAGTGATTGCAACTAGATATGTGCGCCTCAACGCGGGTTTTATTGACCAACTGTTTTGAAAACGACCATAAAACCAGGAACATAATGATCATGTTTGTTTGACGGCCATAAAATCGTAAACGTCATCGCATGACTCGGTCGTCCGACCCGACTTTTAAATCGGATGTGTATTGAGTATTCAAACAAAAGTATGACTTTGCCATCCGATTGTTTGATCCGACTATCGGAGATGCAAATCGGACGTCTGTCGCCGCCCTTAGTCGTAATTTGAAGGCTCAATAATCGATTGTCGAATTAATACAAAGAATTTTGTAAATCATGAAAATGTATGCGACATTTAATTTATAATCTATTAAATTTATTTGGCAACACTGTCAAATTATTGTAAAAAAATCTCATCTAATCGTATATCTCAATAAGTCCGACATGCTCGCTTACTAATGCCCGTATTAATAAATCAATCTCAAGATTGAGATCGAACTTGAGACGCTGTTTTTGACAGATGTTCCATACATTAAACGTCAAAACTGCATCTTAAGATCGACCTCATCTTTGAGATGCATTTATTAATACGTGCCTAAAATTCGTATTTCCGAACAGAAATGGAGCTCAAAATACAGATTAGTCTTACTAAAGCTTTATTAAATGAAAACTAAGCTTTACGAGGATTTAGTAACATTATTTAGTTGCATATGATAAGTTCTTGTTAGTAAAAATGTTTAATGTACTATCGGTAAATTTAACGCTCGATCATTTAACGAAATATTTCGTATGCACGGAGCCGGCGGCATCTGTAAACAATTGATGATCATGACTGAACCATCGAGATATTATGTACTACGCACTAGAGCAGACACAGCGCATGTCTACGATGTCCTATTTTCGTGCGGCACTTCGCTCTTCACTCAGTCATTCTAATTATTTCTCTCTCACTCGTTCGTGCTCTTCCTATAGCGTATAGCGCATTACTTTTATTTGACGCGGCGCCTCTAGTACATAGTAATATTATCTCGATGATCTGAACATCGTTTATTGAATATTTCAATTATTGTAGACCACAATTCTGTTGACAAACTCTATTGCCATCCTTTTCACGGGCATAACCTATAAGCGAGAGAAATACTTAGATGTATCAATAGAATTGCCATCATTATCTAGTGGAATAACGATCAAAAAGAGACGGAGCTATAAGAGACAAGCAGTTGTCTGTGCATCTCACTCTTTCCTATAGTTCCGTCTCTTTTTATCTACTGTGTGTGGGCTGTATTACATGAAATTGTGTTCAGGCTTTTTGCCACGTGTGTGACCATAGACACTCAAGTGTGACACTGACAGAAGTGAAGTGACAGATGTCACCGAATTAATTCAAGTGACAGCTACTGAGCGGATTTTTTGGTCCATTAATTTGAATTTCGTAAAAAATATGAATTTGTTGTATGCAATTAAATATATCTAGTGTAGTATGGGTGCTATGGCGTTAGGTACGATGTGCAGCTTAACATATTTTTAGTATCCATATGTCATCACGGCATGGACGGACTAGTCTTTAGACTCTACACTAGTAATAACTTGCATCGAAACAATTCCGAAAAATGTTGCGCGGCAGGAGCGGAGGCGACGCATTGTGATTGGTCTATCGGAAATAATAATCGCTTGTGATTGGTTGATCGCAAATCTTACACATGATTACGTTAATGTGTTTCGGAAACTTCTGCCCTACACTGCTAGCACAGCCGGCCGTGGCAAGACAAAACGCGAGATAAATTGATTTCGTCTCATTCTCTCATATAAAGTAAGAGAGAGAGCGATTCGGTGCGACAAAATGAGTGAAAAAAGTATTGTTTTAGCGCGTGTGTAAGCCCAGCTAGCGTGCGGAGTCCAATGGTTGGTTGATCCATGCTTAACAGTCACGTCGCTTAAAGGTGTATTTTATAGATCCTAAAAAGTATGTTAAGCTCGTACATACTTGTATTGTATTAGCTAATATGTTTTCAGTATGGGTATTTTAGTATAGGGGGTAATAATATACATACTAAATGGTATGTTAAAATAAATAATTGAGTTTTATTTTTAAAATATAGTCCATTATTTTGTCTATTATTTTTGGAGTGTAATAATACATACTGCGCCGACCCCAGATAACGGGAAAAGCTAAGGCAGATGATGATGAGTCCATTATTTTGTCTTTTTGTTAGTCGGCTTCCAACACAGACTAATAAGACAAGACGCCACTTGCGTCCACTATTGTATATTTCAAACGTCTAAAGGTTGCGGGGTAAGTGTGAATTTTGATTCAAAGTTGAGTCACACATATGCAGTGGTAACGCATGTAATAGGCGGGCAGGCGTGTCCAGCTATATGGTGTCTATGACTTATTGGTCTGTGACGCCCAGTCTCCTCTGATGTGTCTGTTTGCAAGTATTAACTAGAATCGAGACGAACCTAACTAGCGACAGCGCACGCATTCCGAGACACGACCCGAGACAAACCTAACGAACATGTTTTAAAAATAAAATTTAGTAAAAAAATCTAGAGAAATTATAGGAATGCCGACTTTTTTCCTAAATTATGTATTTATTGTACGATCTGCGATAATAGGTTCGGTGTTGGATTTCACATGTCTTTTGAGAATTGGTTAGATTTTTAATACATGCGGTCTTCCTCTCGATGTGTTCATGAGGAAACCTCACTGTAAGCAAGTGATAATCGCATTTAGGCCCTAAATGCATCTCAAAGTTGAGGTCGATCTTAAGATGCAGTTTCGACGTTTAATGTATGGAACATCTGTCAAAAACAGCATCTCAAGTTTGATTCCAATCTTGAGATTGATTTATTAATACGGGCCTGAGACTAGGAAGCGCGGTCCAAATTATCGTAGATCCAAGTGAATCGCTTGGAGGATGAGCAGATTAATGTATTTCAATATCTCATTATGATTTCCATATTTTAATACTGAATTGACAAATTCTCAAGTAGGGTGAAGGGTCCAATCGCTGACTTTTACAATCTAAAATGAATTACTTCTACGGGTGTATTTAATATTTCAATTTTTATGAAGTTTCAATATCTATAGCCTCATTGACATAGAAATGTATGTCAGCAATTGTCAAACTTTGGCAGGGTATCGGGGAAGACGTCCAATTCTGATTGGTGTCTTGAACGGGTCAGGTGTGGTTAAATATGCAGGTGGTAATGCATATGTTAGCCGAACGGGAGTGCCCGGCTATGCGTCTATGACTTATTGGTCTATGCCACCGGCGTATGATTCTACAGGTTGAAGTAAGCAATACATCCGCTAGTTTATAGGTACCTGTCTTAACTCTACGGTTAGCGATTGGAACTTAATAATAATAATTAATAATAATTTAGCCCTTTTAATGTCCCACTGCTGGGCACCGGCCTCCCCTCAATGCGAGGGGGATGGAACTTACATAATAATAAATATAATTATGATATTATGGTTATGAATATATTGACATAATATTCCAAGACACGGTTACCTACTTTCATGCTAAAAAGTGTCATTGAAATTATATAAAAATATCAAATAAGTTTTTTGTTTAATTGTTAAGTTTTTATTTAAATTCAATTTTACTTCAGTAAGAACACTTAATTCAGTGTTATTTGATAGAATACGTTTTTGAGTAAGTCTATGTCTTGTATTCTTATGTCAATGTGTAAAAAATTTAATACATAGACCTATGTAAAATGTTGAATAATACGCCTATACTCAATGCATATATTGTAGGTCTTAATAATGTTGTAAGTATGTGTACTTACATACATAATATGTATTTGTTTTTTTATGTAAATATAAAGTATCAATACATGAAATAGGTACTTTGTATGTAATATAGTATTGCTGTACAAAATGCTAAATTTAATTAATTTACTATATTTTAAAAATAATAATGCTCACTTCAGCTCAAATTTAGTACTTTTCTATAACGCGCTATTCACACAAAGATTTATTTTAAATTTGTTTCTTCTTCACAAAATCATGAATTTAAATTTATTGTACCCATCGATTTTTGATATTTGTTATCCACCTTAACTAAGGTGTGAGAGCCAGTTATCAGCTAGGTATTAAAACACGTTTAACCATTCCATGAATTAAATTGTAAATAATTATTGACGGCTGATAATTGACTCTTTCGCCCTACGACTTCTAATGAGTAGCATTTTAAACTTTTGACTGTCAACATTGAATTTCAACACCGTAGGTACGGCAATAGGCCTGCCCCCTATACATTGGGACTTTTGGTATAATGTCTACTTCCTAAGAATACCTCTGCTTACCCCTTTAAAGAATATACAGGGTGAATTTGAAATCATGGGCATCCTTTTAAACGGCGATTCTACACATGATTCAGAATATTTAGGGAATATTAATCAACAAATCAATTGATAAAAAATTATTGCCCAGTGGGGTTAATACCGTCACAAAGATGAATTGCGGCGATTCTGCTAAAGCAATTCATTTTTCCAAACCTCCAGCAGAATCCCCTAAATTTCCGTGAAACTGTCACGAATGGCGTAAAATGTGTCACTATTGTACTGAAATTTAGCGGAATTGCTAAGGATTCCTCAGAAAATCGGAAAAATGAATTGCAATGCAATTCATTAGCACTAATGCATAAGGACCGTATTAGGTCCGCAGGTAACGTATAACAGTTAACTGCTTTGCTTATTTGCTTACTCGAGCAATATTTTTTCTTCAGTAGATTTTTTTATTTATTTTCCCAAAATATTCTGAATCATGTGTAGAGTCATAGTTTAAAAGGATGCCCATGTTTTCAAATTCATTCTGTAGGTGTTCGGAACACTTTTGGTTAGATTTATAACTTAGCGAGATCAATAAGACGAGACTCCACTTGCGTCCACTGTATGAGAATGCAATCGTCGAAAGTTGGCGGGTATCGGGAAAGACTGCTAATTTTACCTTACTTGATACGGTAATGCATATGATAGGCGGGGGCCCGGCTATGCGGCGTCTATAGCATATTGGTCTGTGGTACTTAGTGATGTGAGAAATAATAATATTTCTGAATAGTATTTTTTTCTTTCGCAGTCAAAGTTAAAAATGTTACTTTATTAGAAGTAAATAATTTATTTGTAATTGATTAATAATTTGTTGTGGCAATGCAGTACTCGAAGTTATTGTTAATAGTGTGTAGGTATTTGGGATAATAATCTGGCGTTTATTTTGTTATAAAAAATAATAATAAAATATTATTCTGAACTTGGGTGTTTTATTTTATAAACAAAATTATGTTTTTGCTCTTTTAATATGATCTCTAGCAGTGATAGCCGTTAAGCACGGGTCTTGCGGGCTTAAGGTCCTGGGTTCAAACCCCCGCTCGCACCTCTGGATTTTTCGAAATCTATGTGTGAATCATAACGTTAATATGATTATCACTTGCTTACGGTGAAGGAAAACATCGTGAGGAAACCTGCATGTCTTTAGATATGTGAAATCCACCAACCCGCACTGGGACAGCGTGGTGGATTATGGCCTGAATCCCCCTCGCATTGAGGGGAGGCCCGTGCCCAGCAGTGGGACGTTAAAAGGGCTAATATTATTATTATTTTATATGATCTCTATAATAATGACGGTCCGGCGCTCCCATTGGATTCTAGGTATTGTTTGTGTAACGGGTTGAATGAAACAGTGTTATTGTAAACTAGTATTTAATTTACTAAATACATCAATACAATAATCTTTGTACATTCATAAAATGTGCAATACTTAATAATAAAGTCGTATTTAATAGAACTATCAATTATTGTAAACAAAGGCAGTTGTAACCATGGACCAGTTACTAAGGGGACTGGCCCTAAGCAAGTCGGCCGAGTGGTCGGCCTAGTACTAACATCGACATAAAACGAAGCGAGTAGTTCAACTATTTACCGGTAAATAGTAAAATGAAAATGAAAAAACAATGACCACGTTTTGTTTCATACAAATATCTAATAAGGGCACCTCTTTCTTTAGTCTTTACTCTGTGGTTGTAATATTTCATTTTACAATGGGGTCTAATAGCGACACTATGCAACATTGCAGCAATTCTGCAAAAGCAGCAGAATCCGCTAAATTTCCGTGAAACGGTCACGGATGGCGTAAAAATGTGTGACTCTTTTACAGAAATTTAGCAGAATTGCTAAGGATTCTGATAGAAAATCTGAAAAGTAAATTGCATTTATTATATCTTCTTCTATCTATCTATAGTACGTTTTTTTATACTTGTCCTATTTGGTAAGCAAAGATGGCGTCCAGCGGGGCGATTGCGTAACTTTTTTGTCAATGTTTCAATTGGTTTCGTTCATCCTGTGTCAATTATATACGAAACCATTGAAACATTGACAAAAAAGTTACGCAATCGCCCCGCTGGAAGCCATCTTTGCTTACGAAATAGGACAAGTATAGAAAAACGTACTAAATCTATCTTCTATAAATATAAAATTCAAAGTCCTGACTGACTGATATATCAACGCACAGCCTAAACCGCTGGTCCTAGAGACTTGATATTTGGAGGGGGTGTTCTTTGTAAAGTGTAGGCATCCACTAAGGGTTTTCGAAATTCCAACCCTAAGGGCGTTAAATAGAGGGTGAAAGTTGAAAGCTGAAAATTGGTGCAGTATTTTTGATAATGCAATCAGTGTCTACCCCTGAGTTTGTTTCTGAAGAAAAATATATCATTTGGTTCCTGTGGGCCACGCGGGCGAAGCCGCGGGCGGAAGCTAGTTGCATAATATAGGTATTCGCTATTAGACCCCAAGGTATTCATCAAACATGTTTACCAGAACGGGAGGCCGGCTCATGTTTACAACAATTAACGGATCTATTGAATATAACATTATTTTTACACTTACAAAATAGTAATACTGAAAATATATTCTTTTTGTATGAAAATCTTGAACTCAAGTTTCGATTTTATGAACATAGTATTTCACTAATAAGTTATTGCATTATATCGATTATTAACAGTTCAATTAATTTCACAATAACTTTAAAATTGGCAGACCGTTAACCGCCAAAATTATATATTTTAGCCAGTTTACAAAGCATTTTTAGAAACAATAGTGATTTGTAATGTCAGTGTTTATCATAACTTTATATTTTGGGGATACAGTTTTCGATCAGAATAAACGAAAACAGGCCCCCAAGTCGCTTAGCCATTAAACTGCCATTGTAGCGTTTTGCTATTCTGACCAACACTGATTGGTCGGTCGATTCTGACTACAGGAACGAACCCGCAACCTCGGTGCAGTGAACTAAAGACACCACACAGCCGTCAAATTTGTCTTGCTTAAATCTAAGTTTTGAGAAACAATGACTTAATACGACTACCTACATTATAAATGCATGTATATTCAAGACATTATAAAACATTAATATTTGTGTTTTATTTAATGGCATTAATAATAGTCTAATTTGTCATGACAATAAGCGTTATTTACGCTACATTACGTTACGCATAGCCATTGACTTCATATCCAATAGACACCTTGTATAAGGCGTACGTTTTCAGATACCACATTGGAAAGACAGATCTAATTACTAATATTATAAATGCGGAAGTAACTCTGTCTGTCTGTTAAGTTTTCACGACTAAATCGCTAAACCAATTTTGATGAATTTTGGTATGCAGATTGACAGGATCTTGGAGAAGGACTTAGGCTACTTTTTATCTCGGAAAAAAATGTTAGGTTTCTGTAGGGTTATTAAATAACTAACTATAAAGTAACAATCGATCTGTGTCTGTGTCTGTGTGTGTCAGGATTTGTCGTGACCTTGTCTGGACCAATGATCATTCAGTACCCCTCACTCGCGTATTTCAGTTGACAGAAAAGTTTGCATTGCCAATGGATAGGTATTAGAGCTTGGTCGCACTGCGAATAAAATCCGCGCGAATATAAATCGCGCGGATATTTTTCCGCGCCGCACCTTGTCATAGGTGACAGAATTGCGAAAAAAATACCGCGCGGATTTTATTCGCAGTGCGCGCTAGGCCTTAGGCGTCTACTGGGTATTAAGTCAATGATTTACATAATTATATTCTTATAATATTTATATTCTTATTAACTAAAGCGTTTGATGTTAGTTGAGGTATTCATATTGGGGTTTATTAATAATATCTATTGCTTTGTTGCTTATGAATAATATAATTAATCTATGAC
This sequence comes from Drymonia ruficornis, assembly GCA_947859195.1. NCBI lineage: Eukaryota > Metazoa > Arthropoda > Insecta > Lepidoptera > Notodontidae > Drymonia > Drymonia ruficornis. Next base: position 3,698,115 of record OX401932.1, on the reverse strand, counting down.
TTTAAACTAAATTAAACTTATAGTTCAGAAATAAATTGGTGCTAATTCTGTGGGTCAGAAATAGGGTAGTCTGTTGCAAACATCAGTATCTTTTTTAACCCCCGACGAAAAACGAGGGGTGTTATAAGTTTTTAGCATCAGCATTCGAATTGATCGATGCTGATGTACGAGTAATGTCACGGTTCGAGTTTTCCAGCCCGTATATGAGCTGCAGTCAATTGGCTACAGCTTTCCTCTACCACCAACAAAATGTACATCAGCAACAACCCTGGTTAGAAATTATACCACAGTCTAATAAATCATACAGTCGTCCAACGAAAGCCCGAAACAATAACCGCCAAATATTTACACATTTTAGGCATTTTAGAATGGTTTTTAAAGAATTTCTAGGAGCAAAATTGATTTGTTATGCCATCGTTAGCCTAACGTTCAATAAATTAAACAATAAATTAATTAGGGCTAAACAATCATATTCCACATTGATAAATCATATAGTAAGTCGGGACACGATGACTAACTGTATGATTTAGGGTCGGGCCCCATTACCGTGTTGCGTTGCGTTGCGTCGTCGCTGCGTCGTCGCTGCGTCGTTGCGGCGTCGCCGCTGCGTCGTTTTACATATATTTTATAGTGGCATGCCACATTTATGCGTTGCGTCATCGCATGCGATGTTTCAACGCAGAGACGAAGCGGGGGAGGATGATGCGCTGCGCTGTCGGTGGGATGACGTACAGCGCTCCGCTGCTAGAGGGAGACGTGCGTATACGAAATGACGTATACGACGGCGTGGCGTCACCCTCTTGCGTTGCGACGTCGTGCGTCGTCGCAACGCACGTGTGTCATACAATGCGTTGTCCGTTGCGACGACGCAGCGCAGCGCGCTAGTGGGGCCCGGCTCTAACTTAGACTGTGGCTGTACTCAATTTGACACAACTAAAAATATATCTGTCTCGCTCATGCATTACGAGTGGGAGAGGGATGACAATACACTTACTTTAGTTTAATTTGTGTACAACAGAATAAGCACCGTTTCATAAATCATCTAAAAAAATCAAATACAAAATTTCAATTACAAAAATGAACTTATGTTCATGATAAAACAAAATCACAGCTCAATAATATTGCTATCTCTGTCGAATGTTGATTGAGTGAAAAGGATAGCAACAAATAGTTCTAATCATTAGTTTAGAAGTGTCATTTTACTGTTAGGCTTTTTTGATGGTTCGATGTTCTCTACCTGTGAAAAATAATAATATTTTTATTATATTTATTGATTTGCTGGGGGGCTAACAGAGCCACATAGCAGCTTTGTAAACGCAATTATCTTTTTATTTTATTTTCCAGTAGAATCTTCAGCAATTCTGTAAGATTTCTGTAAAACAGTCACACATTTTACGCCATTCGTGACCATTTTACAGTTTTTTTTGCGGATTCTTAAGATTTCTGTAAAACAGTCACACATTTTACGCCATTCGTGACCATTTTACAGTTTTTTGCGGATTCTTAAGATTTCTGTAAAACAGTCACACATTTTACGCCATTCGTGACCATTTTACAGTTTTTTTGCGGATTCTTAAGATTTCTGTAAAACAGTCACACATTTTACGCCATTCGTGACCATTTTACAGTTTTTTTGCGGATTCTTAAGATTTCTGTAAAACAGTCACACATTTTACGCCATTCGTGACCATTTTACAGTTTTTTGCGGATTCTTAAGATTTCTGTAAAACAGTCACACATTTTACGCCATTCGTGACCATTTTACAGTTTTTTTGCGGATTCTTAAGATTTCTGTAAAACAGTCACACATTTTACGCCATTCGTGACCATTTTACAGATTTTTTTGCGGATTCTGCTAAAAAAAATAAGAAAAATTAATTGCATTGGCAATGTTGCATATATTAGCGGCACGTTATGATGGCCCTTTTGACATGTAGAGTGGGGAATAGGATTAACCTTATTGCAACGGAATAAGATTCATTTTAGCATTCATTTTTTGACATTCCTAAATTTAAAAATGAACCTTATTATAACGGAATAAGAATGACTTATTCAGTTACACGTCAAAACAGCCATCATAGCGTGCCGCTACTGTAGTGACGCTGTTAGACCCCCTGGGGGCTTACCACGAACTCTTATTGCGATTCAATTACAGGATCGTTTTAACGTTTCAGCGACTTTTTGTGCAATGACGTACCTTATTGTCATGACAATAAGAAACGTCATTGTCACGTCATTAAAACGTTCCTATAATTGAATCGCGATAAGAGGTCGTGGTAAGCCCCCTGTTCTAGATAGGTTATAAAATAACCTGTGATAAGCAATGCTAGAAGACTCTAGATGCTAGAAGATGGGTTAACTCACCTCCGTGCTGGGTTAAGTGTCCTGTCCGGGACAATACAGCGTTGGCTGTCGATGGACACCTGTTGAAATAATGTATACTATAAATTATACTATAGGTACTATAATATTATAAATGCGAAAGTAACTCTGTCTGTCTGTAACGCTTTCACGACTAAACCACTAAACCAATTTTAATGGATTTGGGTATTGAGATAGACAAGAACTTAGAGCAGAACATAGGCTACTTTTTATCCCGGAAAAATTTCAGATACCTGTGGGATTTTAAAGCTAACGCGGACGAAGTCGCGGGCATAAGCTAGTATAATATAATTTGAGGCAATCATAGCTAGTTGCAATCGCTGATCAATAAACGATCGGAGGTTAAGCAACACTTGACCGTTTAGTGGCATTTGAACTGAGCGTATCCGTGCTTCGAGCACGTAAAAAGTCGGTCCCGGTTGTTGTCATCTAGGCAGCAGTCGTTAAGCCTTGTCAGAGGCCTTCGGGCGGCTTGAACAACTCTGACAGTACAAGTGGATAAGTAGATCATGTGACTTATGTCATTTCCATACATGAAGCGTAGAAGCGTGCATGCATGAAGCGATTTGTAGAAACGCTTGTAGACGAAGCTACTTGGGCAGGGGGGCTGGTTGGTCTGTGTGTACTGACCAGGGTACTGTGTGTGTGTGTGTGCGTGTGCGTTTGCGTGCGTCTGCGTGTGCGTGCGCGTGCGTGTGCGTGTGCGTGCGCGTGCTTTTGCATGTGCGTGCGCGTGCGTCAGCGTGTGCGTGTGCGTCTGCGTGTGCGTGTGCGTGCGTCTGCGTGTGCGTGTGCGTCTGAGTGTGCGTGTGCGTGTGCATGTGTGTGCGCGTGCGTCTGCGTGTGCATGTGCGTCTGCGTGTGCGTGTGCGTCTGCGTGTGCGTGTCTGTGCGTGTGCGTGTCTATGTGTTTGTGCGTGTGCGTGTCTGTGTGTCTGTGCGTGTGCGTCTCTGTGTGTCTGTGCGTGTGTGTGTCTGTGTGTGTATGTGTGTGTGTGTGTGTGTTTGTGTGTGTGTGTTTATACTGACCAGGGTATCTGTGCGCGTCGTGCGTGTCGGGATGGTCGGGGTCGGGGGGCGGAGCCCGCGGCAGGGCTTCGTCGCCGCCCGGCAGGCACGTCTCCACCATGGCCTCCAGACAGTTCACGAACAGCTCGCTGCTCTCCGCTGTGCACTGGTTCTGATTAAAAATAAAACGAATAAGGTAGTAAGGTTTTTTTAGTGGACTGCAGCTCTTAGGGGCCATCCATTAATTACGTCACACGAATTTCATGTGTTTTAGACCCCACCCCCCGTTGTCACAGCTGGTCACATTTGCGAGACCCCCCCCCCTGTGTGACGTTACAAATTTTCAATCAATTTTCAGAAATTTTCAAAATTTTTCGGTCGCAATTCAAATTCGGTTTTAATACTTGGATATATTAGATTTTTAAATGTGACGTCACAAAACTTAGGCCCCTCCCACCCCCTTGTCACACAATGTCACATTTCGTCGACCCCCTCCCCCCTTTACGTGTGACGTAATTTATGGATGGCCCGTTATGTTGCATCGAGTCGCTCTCTCCCTTTCATAATGCATAGGAGAGAATGAGCCAAATCCATTTATCTCGTTTTGTCTTGTCACGTTCGGCGGTGCAACTAGTGCTACTCCCCGTAGAGGGAGGGGGAGAGGGGATGATGGCTTATATTTAGATATTTACCTTAGTAAAGGGTCCCGCGAACCGCCACAGCCCCCCAAACCCACAGCTTTGCATGTAATGCAGCTGCTGTTGGCTCGCGTCTTCGCTCGCTATCATATTCTGGAAATGATGATAGTCATGTTTAATTCTTTTTATTTGTTTTGGCTTATCGCATATAGCCAGTGTTCAGTAAAATTTACAGGGTTATTGGTAACACATTAACAACCTTGCAGGACTGTATTACTGACATCATAAACATATCTTTTGTTCTATGACTGTTTACAAAACAATCATACATTTAACAAAAATTCTAATATTCTCATTTAAACGATAGCCGTGGTCCGTGTTCATATGCCACGTTGCCCTAAAGTACCTAAACGGACCACGGCTAACCTCTAAATGAGAATATTTTCTTGTTTCATACTTTTTAGAGTGATTTTTTGTTAAAAGTATTATATATTGTCTTGTAAAAAGTCATAGAACAAAAGTTGTTGTTTAGGTCGGTAATACAATCCTGCAAAGTTTACAATGGTTTGAAAAGCATTTTTAGGAACAAATGTGATTTGTAATTCCACTGCAAGTCGATCATAACTTTCTATGAATTGGGGTTAGTGTTTTACCAATAACCCTGTATAATTTGAAGTTAGTACCTGTATAATACTCTGTACTGCGCTCAGGATGACTTGGTCGTGGCAATGCATTAATACATGGTTGATCTTCATATCTAACAAACTGTGTCTGTAAACAACATAACATATACGTCACGACTTTTATCCCCGTTCGGTGGTAGTCAGAGGCTTGAGTGGCCATACACCACCACATTGTGGAGGTATTAACCAACTCAAAGCCCACGTTTCACCAGATAGTCAGAACCCAACGTGACAGGTGGTGAACCTTGTCGCCGTGTATACAGGAACTGACTATTACCTAATCCCGAGGGATAGGTAGGTTTCCTCACGATGTTTTTTGTCACCGTAAACAAACATACAATAAGTAGCCTCTTTAAATTCCCACTGCTGGGCACGGGCCTCCCCTCAATGCGAGGGGGATTCAGGCCATAATCCACCACGCTGGCCCAGTCCGGTTGGTGGATTTCACATATCTTCTCTGTTAAATTTTCTAAGAAAGGTTTCCTCGCGATGTTTTCCTTCAACGTAAACAAAATGATAATCATATTAATATTGAGTCGCTTATAGCCAGCTGCAATCACTGATCGGTAAACGATCGTAGGTTAAGCAACACTTGCCAAGGTCAGTCAGAGATGGGTGACAATTTAATAGCATTTGAGCTGAGCGTCTCCGTGTTTCAGAGGGCACGTAAAAAGTCGGTCCCGGTTGTCATCTAGGCAGCAGTCGTTAAGCCTTGTCAGAGGCATTCGGGCGGCTTGAACAACTCTGGAATCAAGTTGGCCACTGACCATACGATAAGAAGAAGACATTTAAATGGTACTTACATTACTGGAAATACTTTTGGGAACACCACAGATCCTTCAGCTAAGTACTGGTAAAGTATTCTTATTTCATCTTCATCTGAAAATAATATGACCTAAGTTAATTCAAATTCAAGTTTTATTATCGCAACAAAAAGTAGCCATGTCCTTTTCCAAGATCCTGTCTCTATATTAAAATTCATCAAAATTGGTTTAGCGGTTTAGTCGTAAAAAAGTGACATACAAACAGATAGAGTTACTTTCGTATTTACGATCTATGCAACGACTCCGTTTGTCTGTTACGCTTTCACGACTAAACCGCTTAACCAATTGTGATGAATTTTGGTATGGAGATAGACAGGACCTTGGGGCAGAACATAGGCTACTTTTTGTTGCGAAAATAGAGGATGATTGTATGGGAGACCAATCATTTTCTCGAAGTACAAATGCCGCATGCCAAACACCCATTGGGCTAAAATGATGATTGGGTCCCACGACTAGCCAAACGGCAACGCGGCAGGCCCAGAAGGAGATGGCGGGATGAGTTAGACTCCTACTTGAAGGATTGGCCCAGTATTGCCATAAACAGGGAGGAGTGAAGAAAGGAAAGCGAGACCTTTGCCCAGCAGTGGGATGACCATGGACCAATTACTAAGGGGACTGGCCCTAAGCAACTCGGCCGAGTGGTCAGCCTAGTACTAACATCGACATAAAACGAAGCGAGTAGTTCAACTATTTACCGGTAGATAGAACAATGAAAATGAAAAAACAATGACCACGTTTTTTTTCATACATATGTATATCTAATGAGGGCACCTCTTTCTTTAGTCTTTACTCTGTGGGGATGACACAAGTAGAAAAAAAAAAAACTAATTCTACGGAGACGAAGTCGCGGGCACCAGCTAGTAATAGTATAAAGTATAGATACGAGTGGTTACCTGTGGTATACTTCACTAGTGTGGCTAGTACGGTTAATACTAGCGCCTGCGTGGTGAAGTCGGAGAGCACCAATGGATCCAGAAGGCTGTTACTCTCAGGGCTGCTCGTGTCCTTATCCGTTGACGCTTGCTACAAGAAACACACTGTATATGACGCTTGATACAAGAAAAACATTAGTAAATTACGTTTGTTAAAAGAAAAGGCATAATGAATGACGCTTGCTACAAGATCCTTATCCGTTGACGCTTGCTACAAGAAACACACTGTATATGACGCTTGCTACAAGAAAAACATTAGTAAATTACGTTTGTTAAAAGAAAAGGTAAAATGAATGACGGATGCTTCGAGAAAAAAATATTGAACATGACGCTTGATACTGTAGAAAATTGTAAATGACGCTTGCTACTAGTCAAAATACTATACATGACGCTTGCTACAAGTCAAAATACTGTAGATGACGCTTGCTACAAGTCAAAATACTATACATGATGCTTGCTACAAGTCAAAATACTGTAGCTGACGCTTGCTACAAGTCAATATACTATACATGACGCTTGCTACAAGTCAAAATACCGTAGATGACGCTTGCTCCTAGTCAAAATAGTTTACATGACGCTTGACGCTTGATGATTCGAGCTAGAACTTCATGAATAAAACATTTTGTCTCTTGTCATACCTTAGTAGAGTGCTCAGGGTAGTCGCTGTCCCCAGATTTAGTGGACGAAGGTCTATCCGTAGTCTCATCAGTGCTGCCGGGGGACCCCCTGCCGTCATCTTCAACCACCTGGTATACGAAGCAGGGTTGTTGCTGATGCTGTTTTCATAACAGCTGATGCAGATATCTTACCATAATTCATCATATTGGTGCTAGAGCCAAGCTGTAGCCAATTGACTGCAGCTCGTATACAAGCTGGCTTTTTTTCCTAATAATTTTGTTTAAAGTTATACTTAGTAAGAATCACAAGGGCGGATGATCTATTTTTTAAATGTGGCTGAGGTGGCAAAGGGGCCTACCTATAGCCCGCCTGATGGATCTCACGTGAGATTAGAGGGGGAGGGAGGGGGTCGAGCCAAATCTCACGAAATCTCACCAAGGAGGGAGTAGGGGGGGGTCGAAAAATCTCAAAAATCACCTCACGTAATTTATGGACGCACCGTAAGCTCGTTTGCCACCTTAGTCACAAAAAAAACTAATTTTTTGGGATTATTTTAGTGCAGGTAATTCCAAGTGCGGTGAACAAATGGTGGTTCGTCCATGGTGTATTGGTACTCACATCATAGCCACTATCAGCGTCTGTATGTTCGTTCCTCGCGGCTTCGCCTGTCGCGCCGTGCTGCATACTATGCGCTCTGCCTTCACTGTCCTGTGCATAGCGTTAAGATACACGTCATATGTTGGCGTTCGGGGCAGGGGTGGGTACATGTAGGGAGGGGTGTGACCTTGAAATGCTACAAAACTAATAAATAATAGACATTTATGGATTTTTTTATAATATAGATTTTTCTGTTTATACTAGCGTGCCTAAGACGAATTGCAACCGAACTTGCAACATTGCATAAATAAAATAAGTAGGTCCTACCATTTTTTTCAGTAGATTAAAATGGCTTGGGCGTGGGCTTTGAGTTGGTTAATACCTCCTGAATGTGGTGGTGTATGGCCACTCAAGCCTCTGACTACCCCCGAATGGGGATAAAAGTCGTGACGTTACATTACATTACATAGATTAAAATGAAAATCATAAAATAATACATTTCAAGATCACACTAAACAACAAAGGACTAGGGTTGACAAAATTCAAAATTCGTTGCTAGGGGTGTCCAATTTTCAAAGCATCTATAAATTCATTTCTATAAATCTATAATTATTTTGATTTTAATTCGTTATTGAAAAGTCTATATCTAAAAGCTTATTGTGTCTGTGTGCTTGTGTTAACCAATTAAATTAGTTTCTCAATATGTTTTAAACAATTTTACGAGTGAGATTGTAGGGTTGTGGTACTTTTTAGTAACAGTTCTTGGTGCTTAAAAGTGCTAGATTATTATGAGTTTAGAATTTCGCTAGCTATTATAAAAACAAATTGTACCGTACCATTACTTAACTTTCTACTTACTTACTTTACTTTATTTATTTCTCTTACTTTTTTCTTTCTGTCGGATATTTCATCCACTTTTGTCTCTATGTCTTTTTATAGGACTGAGTTGACAAACAAGCGTACGGCCCGCCTGATGGTAAGCAGTTACCGTAGCCTATAGATGGTTGCAATACCAAAAGCATTGCTCGCACGCTGCTGACCTGAAGGGAAGATTTCCATTGGACGGAAAATTTTAAATTTTTTTCCGTCAACTATAGCAGGAATTTCCGACACATGGTCTGGTCTGGATGTAACTGTTAACATTTGGTGTTTATGGTATCATTTCTAACATAAGCTGAGCTCTCTTAATTACTGATTTTAATAACAAACAAAGCTTAACTTATCTTGGAAACATTAGTTTGCTTAGTTTGGGTACTATTTTTATTTCTATAATAGCCAGTGAATTCACTAAACTCATAATATATAATAACAGTCAGTGACAATATCCTCGTGTATGTACATGTTTAGGTCGTCAGGGCTTCAAACCATGCAGGTCTAAGGTAAGAGGCGTCTAATACACAGGCCTGCCACAAGTCAGTGTCTGTAAGGTCCTTTAATAAATTTTCGCAGCAGCAGGATTGAGAGGATAAAACTTCTATGATTCAGAAAAAATATAATCTCAAATATAACGTTACGCGACAAAAGTAACATACAAAGGACCGAGGCTACTCCGAAATACGAAACGAACGGTATCGGTAACGGTATCGGTAACGGTAACGGTACTTTCGGAGTAGGAAAATGTACCATCCGTCAGCCGAAACGTTTCGTTTCGTATTTTAGGGAGTAGCTCCACTGTTTCAGAATCGTCGAATAACTTTAAATATGGCAATTATAGAGAGGGACCCACTACTCACACTCGGAATTGTCATCCTCCAAAATTATAAACCAAATGAATTGATCGACAATAGAAGAGGCCAACAAGACCTAACTCCCTGTCAGTCGAGAGTATGTCTGTCATGAGTCATGGACCCTAACAATTAGCAATTCTCCGCAGACAAAGCGAATCCAAAATAAATTCGACACGTGTTTTGCCTCTAAACGAAGCATCCTCAGGATAGCTGGGCTGCAACTGAGCTCAGTCGCAGCCCAGCTATCCTGAGGATGCCGCGTTTAGAGGTGGTGGGTCCCTCTTTATAATTGATTAACAATAGATTTCCGCAAAGTTACGCCTGATTCCATCAATTATTTTAAATATGGCGTTTTGACATATACTCTATGGGAATCGATTGGAACATCTTTGCAGTTGAAAAGTGGGCACAAGCCCAGGAATAGGAATCTGTGGAGACCAAAAAGCCTTTACCTAGCATTCAGAAAATTAACAGCCTTAAAAATATCATAGTAATGTTGTTCTCACATTACTTCTAGTCTCGCTAGCTCTTTCAACTAAGCTAAATGCTTGTGCTAGGAGTAGAATAAGTCAATTGTTTAATTGCCAGGAAGAATCGAATTTGGAACTATTGACGTTTAAAAACGACTCGCAACTGGTTGTTTATCGCATAACGTTAAGGTTATTTTAACGTTATTTATAACGAAAAATAACGCTGCACGCGTTACCCTCGGCGGTCCGATGGTGTCTTTCGACGTTGGCACAGAGAACGACCTCTGCGTTTTGAAACGCATTCTAGCCGACGACTATTCAAATGAAGCAGTGCAGAAGCATGTTGAGAACGGACGAAAACGAACAATTCACGATGTTGTTCAAACGTTATTTTAATAACGGTTGAAATAAGTTTAAGGAAATCGTCAATTGTTTGTTATTTGGAAAAATAATAGTGATATTTAACGTGATATTCGTTATTTGATACATTAAAAATGTTTATGACATTATTTATGTTAAGGTTAAATAACATAACGATAGCGTTAAAAATAACAGTTTTTAAGTAACGAATATAACGCGTTATTGAGAGCAGCGTTGCGGGGTAACACGAACGTTATAAATCCATACGAACGATACACGGTTTTAACCAAGATCCGATATAGATGCGTGTAAAAGATAACAGGTGGGTTATAGTAGAATGGTAGAATGGTAGTTTTAGCAGCTGGCAGACTATGTTACAAATTAAAAAAAAATGCGGATATAAAATATTTAAAAAAAGTGTTCGAATTAAAAAAAAATGTATACCATTTAATTCTATTCCCGATACTCATCCAAACCCCCAAGTATAATTTCACACTTTTGCAACATCCTGTATACACCCGTGTGAACAAACGTGCCAGAAGTTAAAACACTCCATCCACCATAAGAAATGAAAAAGTCGAAAGAAAAGTAGTCTAAATACTCGAAAACTATCGTAGAATGATGTCGCATGATTATACTTATTACAAGATTGTTTTTTTTTTCTGATATAATATTTCCATGATTTTGAATCTTAATGCAATCAAGTACGGCACAGAATTGAACACAAGCTCAACTGTACTATACTACTATCCAAACTAAATCGTAAAAAGCGATTTTTCAGTCTGCTTGGGAGAGGTTTCGGGAGGTAGGTAAATGAGGGTCCCGGAAATGAGCGTCTCCGTGCTTCAGAGGGCACGTAAAAAGTCGGTCCCGGTTGTCATCTAGGCAGCAGTCGTTAAGCCTTGTCAGAGGCCTATGAGCGGCTTGAACAACTCTGACACCAGGTTGGCTACTAACCATACGATAAGAAGAAGAACTAAACCATAAAATCAACAGGTTTAAGGCAAACCGTTATTGGTATTTCATTATGTTTAGATAGTACAATAATCAGTTAGTTAGTTTAGTCAGTTCCTGTATACACGGCGACAAGGTTCACCACCTGTCACGTTGGGTTCTGACTATCTGGTGAAACGTGGGCTTTGAGTTGGCTTAATACCTCCACAATGTGGTGGTGTATGGCCACTCAAGCCTCTGACTACCCCCGAATGGGGATAAAAGTCGTGACGTTATATTTATATTTTTTTATTTATATTTATAGTACAATAATAGTGTTTCAGTTTCGGGAGCGTTTCTCTTACACCCAGTATAGGATCAGCGGGGCGATTGCGTAACTTTTTCGTCAATGTTTCAATTGGTTTCGTTCATCCTGTGTTGCTTTAGCAATTGAAATTTATTGAAATCGGGAAGAGTGAACTCCAGACTGATCCGGATTTCAATTAATTTCAACTGAAAATGCAATACGGGATGAACGAAACTAATTGAAACATTGACGAAAAAGTTACGCAATCGCCCCGCAGGTCGACTGAAAAGGACAACAAATGGATATATGCCATCCCTCTCCCACAGCAGACATTTCACTCATCAAGGAAATCATAAATAACATGTTTCTCGATGCCATTCTCTAAACACTGACAAGTCAATGTGGAATTGTTTGTTTATTTGTTGATAGTACCTGGTGGGCCATGTTGATCAGGTGTGGGCTGTGACCCCCACTGCTGGACTGCATCGTGGGCGATTTACCTGCAAATATAATCACGACCTTAATCCTGGAGGGTTAAATCTGCTAAAAAAGTACATCAATGATTTTAGCCTATTCTCTTTACACTATTCTTTTTTTGATTATAGTAGCGGCACTCTACGATGGCCAGTTTGACATGTGTGGGGAGGGAGAAAATGAACTTTATTATAACGAAATAAGACGGGTCGTTTTAAAAAATAAGAATATCAAAAAAGGAATTTTATTCCGTTATAATAAGGTTCATCATTTCCCCCTACCACATGTCAAACCGGCCATCATAGCGTGCCGCTACTATAGTATTGCATTTGTAGTGACAGTGAACTAACAGATCATCACCCCTGAGCCAGCGGCTCAGGGTGCAGTTGTCGATTATTTTTTCACTCGCTCGAAGGTACAGGCGACAGCTGAACGTGTCACTCTGAGATACGGAACGACATCAGAGTGAAAAGTTGCAACCGGAGCGTAGCCTCTGAACGCGGCTCAGTGCAATCATGCAAGATTTAGTCAACATTTTTTTTTGTCACAAAAAAAAACGAATTTAGAACTTACCCCCGTGCGCAGAAGAAATAGCGACTTGATCAAGTACGTCCCAGGACTTCTGACGACGGCCCTGACACGACGCGTGCGCCGACGACGGCTGGATTAACATGGACGACTGCGACAAATATGTTTATTTCATGTGAGTACGGTGGCATAAAAGCTTACAGCCCGTTTGATGTCAATTCGTATGCATTCCTAGACAATTTAGCCATTAAGTCATTTATGCACAGAGTAAAGACTAAAGAAAGAGGTGCCCTTATTAGATATATGTATGAAAAAAAACGTGGTCATTGTTTTTTCATTTTCATTGTTCTATCTACCGGTAAATAGTTGAACTACTCGCTTCGTTTTATGTCGATGTTAGTACTAGGCCGACCACTCGGCCGAGTTGCTTAGGGCCAGTCCCCTTAGTAATTGGTCCATGCACTTATGTCTCCTTTTTTGGAAGGAGATTATTCTCTTCTTTTGATTGTGGGAAATGCAAAAAGAAGCCCAGTTGTGAAGCACCCTGTATGGTACTCTTAGGCCGTCTGCTTAGCTTTGGGTGTCCATAAATTACGTGAGGCGATTTTGATGATTTTTCGACCCCCCTCCCTCCACTCTAATCTCACGTGAGATTTTTCAAAAGTCATAATCTAGTAGAGAAACATGTTTTATTTCATTTAACCCCAGCTTTCTCGCAATTTGACACTATTTCTTGCGGAAAAAAAAACGAGATATTTGCCGAGACCTTCCCTCTTCCCCACGTGAGATTGGGTGAGATTCGGCTCTACCCCCACCCCCCCCCCCCACCCCCTAAACACCTCACGTAATATATGGCCCTTACCATCAGGTGGACCGTCTGCCAGTGTGCCATTCTTGGCTATAAAAACAAGGTAGGTGTATCCTGTAGATGTGTGGTAGGTACATACCTGGGGGTGTTCAGCAATCGGGCAGTAGTGGTCGCAGTTGTCGGGCAGCCACTTGGGCAGCGAGTGTTTCACGTGGCACCGAGACCGGACTTCTTCGCTGACGCACACTAGCGCTACAAACATACATTTAAGTATTATAAAAAAACGCGTAACCAACACACAAAAAAAAACATACAGTCGAATTGAGAACGTTAAAAAGTGCACTCTTGTTCAACTATAGCTACATCAAAACCTCAGGATAGTGTGTAACCTAAAGATATTGATAAACTAAGGATGGTGTGTCACCTAAAGATATTTGGGAATCTAAGGGAAGAATGTACCATTAACGACCATTTTATATATTTTATCCATGGACCAGTTACTAAGGGGACTGGCCCTAAGCAAGTCGGCCGAGTGGTCGGCCTAGTATTAACATCGACATACAACAAAGCGAGTAGTTCAACTATTTACCGGTAAATAGTAAAATGAAAATGAAAATACAATGACCACGTTTTGTTTCATACAAATATCTAATAAGGGCACCTCTTTCTTTAGTCTTTACTCTGTGATTTTATCTATTGGCGATTTGCCTTAATGTGGATAGAAATTTGACATTTCTTTTGTGGAACTTATGTCAAATTTCTATCTTATCGGTAATCTAAGGATGGTGTGTCACCTAAAGATATTTGAAATCTAAGAAATGTCAGTAACACTTGTATACATTTAGAATGTGGATTATTAAAATAATATCACTGGATACGAAATAAACAATATTTATTGCATGAAGAAAATAAAACAGTGACAGTCAAGAGTCAGACAGTGAAGAGACAAGGGAGAAAGTCACAGACAAAAGTGAAACGTTAAATAGTAATTTACGGTGTAGGGTTGTACATACCCTAAAGATTATGAGTAACCTAAGGATGGTGTGTCACCTAAAGATATTGGAAATTTAAGGATTGTCAGTAACATTTGTGCACCTCAAATAGCTTTAGAATATGTATTGATTACTAAAATAACATCACTGTATACGAAATACACTATATTTATTGCGTGAAGAAAATAAAAGAGTGGGCATTGAACAGAGACAAGAGAGAAAGTCACAGACAAAAGCATAAAGTTAAGTATTAATTTCACACATTGCATGGCATTTGTATTGCATTTTATCAAATACATACCCTGATTATGAGTAATCTAAGGATTGTATGTAACCTAAGCACTCTCTGTAACGTAAGGATTGTATGTCACCTAAAGATATACGAGTATGTAACCTAAATGCTATCTAACTTAAAGATTGTATGTAACATAAGGGTTTTTAATATCCCCTGGTAGGCGACGGTGTGCTATGTAACCTAAGGACTCTCTGTAACATAAGGATTGAATGTCACCTAAAGATATTATGTCACCTAAATGCTATCTAACTTAAGGATTGTATGTAATAGGGTTTTTGAGCATACCCCAGACCAAGTGGGTATACTAGCACACGTGTATATGTGACTTCTAACTTTTTTATTACGATTAGTTAGTCCGTGAGTACCTGTGAGATAGGCGACGGTGTGCGGCGTGACGTGGAACTTGTCGCGGTGCGCGGCAGGCGCGGCGGGCGCGGCAGGCGCGGCGGGCGCGGCGAGAGCGAGCAGCTTGACGAGCACGCGGCTGGTGCGCGAGACCGTGGCCGCGGCGGGGTGCCGGTACCCCTTCACCAGATGCCCCACCAGCGCGAAGTGGAAGTTCGAACGGAAACTGACAACGCGCAACGGTTTATAACTCCTTACGGATGTGTGTACAATTCACGAGGGTGTGTGTGTCAAGGTATGTCAAAGTGTGTCAGAATGTATTGGGGCATATCAGGATATTAAAGGGTGTGTCATGATTTCAGGGTGTGTCATGATTTCAGGGTGTGTCATGATTTCAGGGTGTGTCATGGTATCAGGGTGTGTTAGGATATCAAAATATGTCGGAATACCAAAGTGCGTCAGGATATCAAAGTTTTTTTTTTTTTTTTTTTGAATTGACAATACGTTGTTGGCCAGAGTGGCCTCTACAACTTCACCCGGACTTTGGCGAGTGCAAAGTGCGCTCCAACCAGAAGGGTAGGGGACAGCACGCTCAAGGGCGCCACATAGGGCTCGGCCTCGGCTTGGCTGCTGTCTCAAGAGAGAGAACGGAGGTAAAAACTACCACCGGATCGTAACGCGGATATCAAAGTGTCAGTATATCAGAGTGTGTCAGGCTCAGGATATAAGGATGTGTCACCATATTAAAGTGTGTTAGGATATCACAATGTGTCAAGATATTTGACGACCGCTTGGCGCAGTGGTTCGAGCGTTGGCCGCTCGGCTCACTGCATCGAGTGGTTGCAGGTTCGATTTCCGCCAGCGGCAAATTTCGGAAACGGCCTTTTCGTAATTTGCCTGGTCTGTGTCACTAAGATCGCTCCCAGTTCATTGTACGGTACCCATAGTACAACAAGCAGTGCTTTGTTTGGGATCATACAGTAGGTGTGTTTGTCTACCGATATTTATTTATATCAGGATATGCTAAAGTATATCATGGTGTGCTACTATAAAAGATGTGTGTCAGCATGTATCAAGGGTGTGTGCGATAAATATTCACCTCAATCCAACAGCGTGGTCTAATTGTTTGAAATGCCATTCCAAGGGTTCTCGGGTCTCCATCATCACTTGCTCCAATGTCTTTGAATACAAAAAATACATTTCTAATTTGGAACCTCCTCCTTTATCTTAATTTAAAGTATTTATATAACTTCCTATCAAATTACCAATTGTAATTTTTTACATAATTCTACCTTCGGATCGGAACGCGACCTCGACTGAGAAGATCCGGGAAAAACTCAGCGGGACTGTCTTTTTACATTGATTGTTTTGTTTTTAATCGCCATTTGCTTATTTTAATAATAAATATTACAATGTGTTTTCGGAAATAAAATAACTCCAGTGTGCTGCCTGCCGAAACAAACCAAATAGCAAGGCAAGTCACGCTACACATTGACACTGTGATTCACGAAGTATATTTTAGCGATCAGTCCCAAGCTGATTTAGTTTCCAAATAATAAACCGACGGCAGTGCATGAGCAGATATATGAATGTGGATGGAACAAAAGAGGTGTGTCAAAATCGTAGCATGTGGCAATCAATAGTCTCTGCCTACCCCCGTGGGATACAGGCGTGAGCATATGTATATATGTATATTGTATAATCCGCAATTTTGTAGTAAGCCTTTTGACAGAGTTTAGTTTTAAACTTATTGACAGGAAAATCTCGGATATAGGGGGGGGTCCCTTACCTTCTGCTGGAACTGACCCTGGGACTCCAGGGTGTGCAGGTTCTGTTCCATGAAGGCCAGTCCCGCGGCGTACAGCGTGGGCTCGTCCAGTTGCAATACGGATAGCGCCACCCAGAACAACGCCTTGTGGATAGGCGATGTCTGGCGATAGGACATGAGATATAGCCATCTGTTCACCGAGGTTTGGAGGGCATGGTGATATGGTAAGGCGTTTTCACATTGGCCAATGAGGATCATTTCGAGGTCAACAAATCAACTTAAACCAACACTATAGTTAAAACTAAGCTTTCTCATCTAAATAATTTTTGAAATCATCGAAATCGGTCCATCCGTTGCGAATTTATAATATGTGCTGCCGGCACGTATGACGTCACACGGTCGGATCGGCTTGAAGGCGCGCTGTGCCCGCGCCGCCATTCACTACAAAGCACGAGTGGGCATCGTGACGTCACAGCAACCGCGCGCGGACTTCGCTAGTAATTTGGTCATAGCTTCGTCAACTTTTGTCGCAGAACAATTTTTTTTGCACTGTATGCTATGGATTTCGTAGTGCTATAAATCTGTGTTCTCAACTAAATTCATTACGGATCCTCATTACTACTGGTCAGAGATATTTGACAGTTTGAGATTTTATTTTATTCAGTAACCTGCCCGTTTCCACTGACGCGGAGCTGGGCAGAGTGGAGCGGAGCGGACTGTGAATTGGCCAATCACAGTGCTCGAAATCTCCACTCCACTCCACTCTTGGCCCATCACAGTTGGCCAATGACAGTCCGCCGCTCCGCTTCACTCCGCCCAGCTCCGCTTCACTTCGCCCAGCTCCGCTTCAGTGGAAACGCACCCTAATGGTTTACTAAGACCCAAAGTTATGATGTCGGGGTCTTCTATAATAGCGATGTGCCTCGTGAATCTTGATATCATGATTCAGGACTTCTATTTTGTACTGGAGCGTGCACTCAGCGCCATCTGTTGGTGGCGTCTGTGTAGTATGTAGCGTGATGTGAGTTCGCTACAGTTACTCACCGGGTACAATAGAGGCTGTAGCCGTGTCAGCGACATGATGAGAGCCTCCAACAAGGCGAGATCATTGAATGACTCCAGTGCCTTTACCAGGATTCTTAGCAGTTGCTTCATGTCATCATCAGTTATATTCTTACCTGTCAAACAAATAATATTGCACGGTGTGAGGGGGTCATAGTCAGCTTGCAGCTGATCGGTAAACGATCGGAGGTTAAGCAACGCTTGGCGAGGTCAGGCAGAGATGGGTGACCATTTAGTGGCGGAACCCCAACTCCCTCCCTTCGTGCCACTCCCTTTCAGGTCGGCAACGTGCGAGCAATGCCTTATTGCAAGCATCTATAGGCTATGGTAACTGCTTCTTCTTCTTTTCGTGTTAACAGTTCAACTATTGTTAGACCTTATTTACGAGGGTATTTGGCCACATTAATAGCGTTGGGTGTGGCCGAATTCTAGTCCTCTCTCGTGTAGGTGCCTAACATCAGGCGGGCCGTACGCTAGTTTGCCACCCCAGTCCCATAAAAAAATCGAATGAGGGTCTCCGTTAGGGTTGCCACCTTTTTTTCTTGGAAATAAAGTACATTGTTCAATAAAGGTAAGAAAATAAAAAAAAAAGTACATAGTGCCAAAATAAAGTATTTTTAAAAATTTCAAGGTTTTTGAGAGAGAGAAGAAAGAATGAGCCGACAATGACATTGACAATTCGTTCCGTTTTACGCAAAAATGCTTACGACCAAAATGTTTTGATCCCAGAGAAATCAAATCATGGCAAGCGGGATTCTCGCCTAGCGGAGTTGGTTGACGCACGTGTTAGTGAGATTTCCGAGTGAAAATTGCCATTTAGTTGCTGTTTTTTCGTTTTTATTGAGATTTATTGTTGTTTTGGTGGTGGTAGTCACTTTTATGATAAAGGTAAGTGGTTTTTAACAATAATTCCGGCCTGAAAAGGCCTTTCTAACATCATGGGGGACGACACCCCGGGTCGTCCTCCTGATATTCCTATTCCTCCGTCACCTATGCTTTTCTCTCAGGATCAAGAGGAACGAGGCGCTAAGCGCCATTCCTCTGATACCATTGGTTATAGCCAGTCGGCCAAAAAAAATATCTCTAATCTGGAATTACCGTCTGCATCGATTGAGACTGTATATACCCATCCTAGCCTTGAGTGTGCACGCTCATACAATATCACGGACTCTGGTCCATTTATTGTCCACTTATCGAGACCTGAGTCAGAACCCTCAGCTGGACTGTCCATTCGTCCTATCAAAGTAGGCCTGCTCTTAAAGCAGAACAATGTTCAACACATAATTAATGGTGGTGTCAAACTTATCGGGAGAAATAGAATTTCAGTGGAGTTCTCCACTGCTGAGGCTGCCAATAATTTCGTGTCCCATTCCTGCCTCTCCACAAGCAACCTTATTGCGTCCATCCCATCCTACAATGTGACCAGACTTGGACTAGTCCGTGGGGTGCCATGTGATTGGTCTATGTCGGAGTTTGCTGAAGCCGTAGAACTCCCTGAGGGCTGCGGTAAAATTCTAAAATCTAGAAGGCTCAATCGGAAAACAACCTCTGAAGGTACTACAAATTGGATTCCTACGCAATCAGTGGTGGTCACCTTTGAAGGCCAAGTCCTTCCACAACATATTTATTGTTGCTATAATTCTCTGCCAGTAGAAACATACCAACTCCCCACCATTCAATGTCACAACTGCTGCCGGTTTGGACATGTAAAAACTCAATGCCGATCGAAGCCAAGATGCTTCAAATGTAGCCAGGGCCACTCAGGCGTGGAATGTACTATCCCTGTTAATATGATATCCTGTATGTTTTGTTCGGGTAGTCACCCTGCCACCGATAGGCAGTGTCCCGAGCATGCCAGACAGAAATCAATTAAAATGCTCATGTCAGAGAGGAATATTTCATATTCTGATGCCTCTTCTCAGTTCCCATCTATTCGCCGTCCATATGCTGATGTTACCTCCGCCAGCAACTCCCAATCCCAATCCCACTTCTCTCCAACCCAATTCCCTATTAATGCCCCTTCTTCCTTTTCGTACCGGAAAACCGTTACACTTAAGCCAAGGCCCAAACCTGTCCTTTCCCAAGGATATGACCAACAGGCTCATCAGGCCATTGTTGGTAATGTCTCCTCCTCCTTACCCAATGGGTGTGCTCTCCAAGACATACCTCCTGCTTCTCCTCCCTCTCGCCATTCCTCCTCTCTACTTCCTCAGGAAGATAATCTTATCGACCTTTTTATTGCCATATTACATAATTTCATTTCAAAATTCGATGATTGCATACCGCCCAACGTTGCTGACAAATTAGTTCGTCTCGCCTCCCTTGTTCATCCCAATGCTCCCTCTAACACAAATCCTGCAATGGAATAGTAGGAGCATAGCTCCAAAAAAATCGGAGCTTATCCATTTATTCCGCAAATTCTCCCCTGTCGTTGCTGGCATCTCGGAGACATGGCTCCTTCCGGGTTCTAATTTTAGGATCCCGGGCTATGCTTGTCTTCGGGATGACCGCGACGACGGTTATGCAGGCTGTGCTATTCTTGTTAATAGATCCTTTTCCTTTTCTGCTATTCCTCTCCCTCCCCACTCCAGAGAAATTGGCGCTGTTGCCGTTAAGGTAATAGGTATTAACTTTCTTTCAATATATATTCCACACCCGAGCCCGAGCATTGCCTCGGATTTATCATCTATTTGTGCCTCGGTTCCCCATCCTTTAATTATTCTGGGTGACTTCAACTCGCACCACACTTCTTGGGGCTCATATCATTGTGACTCTTTTTCATCCCATATTATCGATATTTTCGATAACATAAATGTATCAATAATCAATGACGGCTCCCCTACTCACAGGGTGTATCCCAATCAAAATCCCCAATCGGCGATAGACTTAACGGCTTCTTCTCCAAACCTTTCTGCTCTTCTTTCTTGGAAAACACTACCTCAGTCCTATGGAAGCGATCACTTTCCCATTATCATCTCCCTTCCTCAGTCTGTCTCCCCCCTCCCTTCTTCTGAACCCCTACTTAAATATAAACTCCAGGAAGCAAACTGGGACCTCTACTCAGCTGAGGTTGCCTCTAGGGTATCCCTCCTCCAGTCCTCTTCTGATATCCTAGCCGACTATTCCCAATTTATAAACATTTTAACTGAAGCAGCAGATCTCCATATTCCTCGTAAAAAAACGGGTAAAAGGTCTTTAGCCTCCCCCCCATGGTGGGATGCTGATTGTACTAAAATGGTCAAGTGCAGGGCAGAGGAAGAGTTTCAGTATAGCCAGTCAATGACTCCGGCCAATTTTATAAACTATCAAAAAATTGCCGCTCAGTCCCGTAAACTATTGTCTCGGAAAAAGAAAGCAGGCTGGAATAATTTTTGCGAAAATATTTCCCCTAGAGCTTCCATATCCCATGTCTGGAAGAGTGTCAGAAGGTTCCGCGGTTCCCTCTTGCCTACAAACAACACATCTAATGATCCTTCGACGTGGCTAAATTCATTTGCCGATAATCTGGCCCCTCCTTTTGTCCCTTTTTCAGACTCAATTCATCCTTCCCCTCTTTCTCCAACTTCTTTCGAAAAATTTAATGAACCCTTCTCGTATAACGAGTTTAAAATCGTTTTAGACGGTCTTAAGGACTCCTCTCCGGGTCCAGACGGTATTCCCTATTCTTTTGTCACCAAATTAAATCCCCTAGCTAAATCCTATCTCCTTAATATCCTTAATAAAATATATGATCTTGGCCTTATCCCAATCTCCTGGAAAACCCAAATCATAATTCCTATTCTGAAACCTGGCAAAGATCCTTCCAGTCCTTCTTCTTATAGACCAATTGCCTTATCATGTACTTTGTGTAAGATCCTAGAACACCTAATAAAGATTCGGCTAGAATGGTCACTGGAGAGCAAAAATTTACTCGCAAAAACTCAATTTGGTTTCCGTAAAAACAAAGGTACCCTTGATAGCCTTTCCACTCTCTCTACTGACATTCGAATTTCCTTCTCAAATAAGGAGGACTTTGTTGGAGTCTTCCTAGACATTTCTGCTGCGTATGATAGTGTCATTCTTCCGGTGCTCAGGCAGAAAATGCTCCAGCTGAACATCCCTGTGAGGATTGTTAACTTCATATCCAATCTCTTAATGTCTAGGTTTATCAATATCCGCTATCAAGGTTTCTCACTTCCTGAAAGACAAATCTGGAAAGGTCTCCCTCAAGGATCTGTCTTAAGCCCCCTCCTTTACAGTATTTATACTTTTGATCTTGAGCAATCAGTTTCTCCTTTCTGCAACATCCTTCAGTACGCGGATGACCTTGTCCTATATTCATCCTCTCATCTTATTGATCACGCCTCCTCCCGTTTAAATTCTGCCCTTTATTATCTAAGTGTCTGGCTTGATGATCACGGTCTCCATCTGTCTGTCCCTAAGAGCAGTTTAGTTGTTTTCACTAGAAAGAGGTCTATACCTTCTCCCGTAGTAAACTGCGGTGAAGACATAGTCCCCGTGCATGATAAAGTGAGGTTTCTAGGTGTTATTTTTGACTCTAGAATGACGGGAGCTAAGCACATTGAACATGTAACTCAGAAATGTGACAAAGGGATTAACATCTTAAGGTCGCTGGCAGGAGTGTGGTGGGGATCCCATCCATACTCCATGAAACTCCTATACAATGCTCTCGTACGTAGTCACCTGGATTATGGCAGCCCAATTCTAGAACCTTGTAACAAAATCCCTCTCGTCCAATATAATTTGATTCAGGCTAAGTGTTTGAGAATTGTTATGGGTACGATGAAGTCCTCCCCCAAAAATGCTTTGCAGGTCGAGGCAGCTGATCCTCCTCTTCACCTTCGGAGACAATTCCTTTCAGACAGATTTCTGTTTAAGCTTTCCCAGGATTCCTCCCACCCTCTTCTTTCCCGTCTTGAAATCCTTTCCCAAAAGGTATCAGCTGGTGGTTATTGGGCTCATAAAGATCCCCCTAGGGCAGTTCTTAGTCTCAGAAAGTTGAAAAATTTTTCGCCGGGAGAGTTTACGAACTCTCCCGGCCCCCTCCTTTATCAATTTGATTATCAGGTCCTAATTTTTGATCCTCCAGTTACTCTCGATCTTGGAATCCATAAATCTCATCCGGGTGCCAACGCCCTATTGGAAGAAATCTTGGTTAAGGATTTCCATCAGTGGTTAACCATGTTCACAGATGCCTCTAAATTATCTCCTGACGGCTGTGTTGGTTCTGCGGTCTGGATCCCCAAATATCGAATCGTACTAAATTATAAATGTCCCCCTCCCACCTCTGTCTTCACTGGAGAGTCAGTGGCAATTTTAGAAGCTCTACGCTATGTAGATTCTCATAATCTCAACAGAACCATCATTCTCACTGACTCTAAAAGTTGTCTTCAGGCAATTGCCTCCAATCAATTCAAGGCAAAAAATAAATTTCACACCATTTTGCAAATTAAAAATATTCTCTTGAAATGCAAACTCCGAGGAATCGAAGTAGTTCTTGCTTGGATCCCCAGTCATAGTGGCATCATCGGTAATGAGCGTGTAGACTCTTTGGCTAAGGATGCCGTGGAGACCGGTACCCTGGCCCACGGTGGTATACACACGAATGATCTCCTGCCTACTGCCCGAGAAAATCTCATGGCATCTTGGAGTTCTGAATGGAACTATTCCAAAGTGAGATGTGGTCGATTTTACGGAGCAATCCAACCAAATGTACGTCGTAAACCTTGGTTTCATAAATATCGTAACGGTAGCAAATTCGCCACGTCCACGATTTGTCGGCTACGATTAGGTCATTCCTGCACCCCTATTTTCTTAAACAAAATTAGAATAAGAGACCACTCCCTTTGCGAGTGTGGTTATGATGAAGGCTCTACTGACCACATTTTCTTTTCCTGTCCTAAATTCCCTGTATCTCTTTATGATATCCTTCCTCCTGAAATCCCTCGTCCCACCAACTTCAAATCTCTCCTAATGCTTGTTGATACTCCTTTTATTAATATTTTAATTAAATATATAACTTCCCACAATATTAGATTGTAACCTCCTGTTTTTAACAACTGTATAGTGTTCTATTATCGTTTGCTTGTGTTGTCCACTCCCTTGTGTACGTTTTATTGTATGTTGTTTTAGGTAGTTTAACTAACCGGACAATCTCACCAAAAATCCAGTTTGGACCAACCGACCAATGGATCTCCTTCGTGTCTTCGCCACTACGTTGACATTGGCAGAATCACATTGGGCCTGACTCAATGGAAAGAGGCCATTAGGAAAAAAAAAAAAAAAAAAATCAAATCATGCGAAATAAAGTATTTTCGCGTACTTTATTATTCTTGTAAAGTATAGAGTACAATTACCCAAAATATAGTACAATACTTTATTATAAAGTACGGGTGGCAACCCTAGTCTCCGTGCTTTGGAGGGCACATAAAGTCGGTCCCGGTTGTCATCTAGGCAGCAATCAAGCTTTGTCAGAGGCCATCGGGCTTGAACAACTCTGACACCAGGTACCAGGGAACCATACGATAAGAAGTATATAACTTACTGATGCATCCAAACACAATCAGCGCGCGCGGTTGCAGCGCTGGGTTGAAGCAGAATGCAAAACTCTTGGCCAGTGATGTCCTGGGAACCAAAACAAATGGACACATAACTAAGCTAGCTTCCTAGACCCCGAGTCTTTTAACCAATAACCATTGCGAAACCACTGGTCTCTCATATACAGGCTTATTGGTAAAACACTAACGATCTTGTAGGTCTGTATTACTGACATCATAAACAACAACTTTTGTTCTATGACTTTTTACAAAACAACAATACATTTAACAAAAAATCGCGCTCTAAAATGTATGTAACAAGAAAATATTCAAATCTAGAGGATAGCCGTGGTCCGTGGTTATATTGCACTTTGCTCTTAAGTACCTAAACAGACCACGGATATCCTTTAGATGAGAATATTTTCTTGATTTATACTTAACCGGATGTGTTTCAGATTCAAAAGGGTAGTTCGTCCATATTTTGACCTATAGACCAAACTACCTTCTGCGAAGTGTTATATTAGCGGCACGTTATGATGGCACTTTTGACATGTAAAGGGTGGAGAAAATGAACCTTATTATAACGGAATAAGAATGACAGTTTTAAAATTTAGGAATGTCAAAAAATGAATGCTAAAATGAATCTTATTCCGTTGCAATAAGGTTCATCCTATTCCCCCCTCTACATGTCAAAAGTGCCACCATAACGTGCCGCTAATATAGTGCAGAGTGCACCTTTGCCTATACCCTGGGAGAAAATAAGCGTGATAGTGTATACATTTTCATCCCATCTATTCGAAAAGGACGACTTGGTTCGCCTTTAAGTGAGCCCAAAGGTGGTGTTTTAAGGCGGTGTATAAGAAACTTGTTCCAAATTCAACAAGTGCCCCGGAATGAACTTTTCCGCACACTTAAAAAATAAGTGTGCGGAAAAGTAAATTGCGGCGCACTTTTTGAATTTAGAATATCTTAGTGTTCAGCGCCAAATAAATCCAACACAAATATTGTTTGAATAAAGACTGGCTGGTACGACGCGACGGGGCCCATAGTCGAGCCGCCAGCTGAATAAAAAAATAAATCTAATTAAAACGCGCGAACTAGCCTATGGATGCTTACAATACCGAAGGCATTGCTCGAGTGTTGCCGACCCGGTTGGGCCGGTTGGGCTTGCGGCTCTCTCACTCATCGTACGAAACGCAGCTGTAATAGCTACTTTACGCCGATCTTCTGTGAGAAGATCGGCGTAAAGATCGATCTTGGGTGGTACTACCCCGGTCGAGCCAGCCCGTATATGAGCTGCAGTCAATTGGCTACAGTTTGGCTCTACCACCTTTAAATGTCTTATTAAATAATAATATTACAATAAAATATGAGGAGCCCTTTATTTTCTCATAGAGGGTGATGAAAAGTAGAGTGTATCTCTCGGGCGCAAAATATTTTTGGCTCGGGCGACGTACTTTGAATCCCTCGCTACGTTCAGGATTCTACTAAAGAATCCCTCGCTACGCTCGGGATTCTACTCTAGAATCCCTCACTTCGCTCTGGATTCAAAAAAGCGCCCTCGCCGTAAAAATATTATTTTGCTCCCTTATGATACAATCTACTATTGCGTACCAGGTATGCAGCCAATCACACTCCGGTATATCCCTCATGCACGCCTCCATGATCTCGAGCAGCGCGTCCGTGATAGTCTCTAGAGACTGCAGGGGGAGTCTCTCGCGGTCCGTGTGTGTGGGAGGGGGGTTGACCGCCACCCCCAAACACGTGGTCGCTCCGCTGGACGACACGGACTCCGTACAGGCGGGGTATGAGTGTTCTGAATACCTGTGGGGACAAATATCACGATATACCCCCTATAGAAAGTTATGATGGACTTATACTGGCATTACAAATCAGCATCGTCAGCAGCGTTGGCGTATGCTCTGGCGGCAGGACTTATCGTAGATGGTCCCTGACGCCTCGTAAGGGGTTGCCAGGTATAGTGTGCCTCCTTTTATAACCTGACGGTTGGTGGGGGGGCCACTTTAATAAATCTCTTTGCATAGATACGGACGGGTTGCGTTGGCATTACAAATAGGGATTGCAATCCGGAAAACCGGATCCGGTAATCCGGCGGATCCGGCATCATTTTTCGTTTACCGGATCCGGTGATAGCAATTTTTGGCAAAATAATAGCGCTGTTGCATGAGAAGGTAATTTAAATGCGTTACGTGTGATGTGCATGTGTGCGAGAGTTACAATTATCACAAATCCAGCAAGAAACCACGTGTTATAGCATCGTCATACTACAATAGAGAAAGATTTTAATAAGTACTAAAAACGGAAATGACTGCATTTGAAAGCGAAGGAGTTCAAGAAGAATACTTGTCTGTTATTCATGATTGTTTGCTGACAATAGAGCCGACAATTTTTTTCAAGCTGAAACGGCCTTTTATGCCACAGGTTATTCATTAGTAGTCATTAGGAGTCGACCGGCAGATGACAAAATTAACACTATTTGTTTTCTACGATCTTTTTTTCAAAATCAACATTGATTTTTTGATAATCTACACTAAAATAATTATTACTTAAAATAATTATCGTTAGTTGATTAAACTAAACATACAAGCTCATTATTGTGATAAATGTGCCATTTATTAGACAGATAAGCGAGTGCAAGTCGATCATAACTTTATCTTAATTTGGGAGCTATATTTTAATTTTTTGCTCGTTGTTTAATCCTAACATTGGAAACTACCTATAATAAGTACAATTACCCTCGATTAACGCAATAACAGTTAATTTTGGACCGAAAAGCGAAAATCATTAGGTTTCGATGAATCCGGCCGGATCCGGTCCGGATCCGGCCGGATTGAAAATGACACCGGATTGCAATCCCTAATTACAAATCACTTTTGTTCCTAGAATGGCTTTTTAAGACCATTGTAAACCGGCTATAATTCACGTCTTATCCGAGCGAGAATAGGGTTAGGGTGCGTTTCCTTTGATGCGGAGCTGGGCGCAGAGGAGCGGTGCGGCGGACTGGGATTGGCCAACTGTGATGGGCCAAGAGCGGTCCGCTCCGCTCCGCGTGAGTGGAAACGCACCCTTAGGTACTTTTTTGTCTGAACGACGGTTGGCGACGGAACTCGGCGGGCTGATGGGTGGCATAGAGACATCAGGAGAAGGAAAGTCTTTTAATTATTTCTTTATGTGACTTAGGTGGCAAGCAAGCGTACGGTTCTCTTGATGTTAAGCAGTTACCGTAGCCTATAAATGCTTGCAATACCAAAGGCATAGCTCGCACATTGCCGACCTGAAAGGGAGTGGGACAGAGACAGGGGGGTTGGGCTTCCGACTCTCTTTTATAATGATGGTAGAGGCAAGCTGTAGCCAATTGACTGCAGCTCATATACGGGCTGGCTCGACCGGGGTAGAACTATTACAGCTGTTTTGTATGAGTGACTCCCACTGTCCCACTCCCTTTCAGGTCGGCAACGTGCGAGCCTTTGGTATTGTAACACGCTTGTTTGCAACCTTAGGGGCCATCCATTAATTACGTCACACGTAAAGTGGGGGGGGGGGAGGAGATCAACGAAATGTGACAATGTGTGACAAGGGGGTGGGAGGGGTCCTAAGTTTTGTGACGTCACATTTAAAAATCGAATATATCTAAGTATTAAAACCGACATTTGAATTATTAAAGATTTTTTTTTTAAATTTCTGAAAATTGTAAAAATATGTGACGTCACACAGGGAAGGGGGGGAGTCTCGCAAATGTGACCAGCTGTGACTAGGGGGGTAGGGGTCTAAAAATCATGAAATTCGTGTGACGTAATTTATGGATGACCCCTTAGTAAAAAAAAACTATCCCACTCATCGCACGAAACGCAGCAAAAAAGCTACTTTACGCTGAGCTTCTGTGAGAGGGTGGTCCTACCGCGTCGAGCCAGGCAGCATATTGGCTCTACCGCCAACAATGAATTAGAATATGTTGTTACTCACCAATCATTGGTGTGTCGGTTGTAAGGGCTCCTGAAGGCGGTGACAGCTGCGGACTTGACCTTAGATATGCCAAACATTTGATAAAACTTTGGCAACGCGAACTCATCCAGCGACAGTCTCAACACTCGCTGCGTGTCCTCTGAAAGCAAAAGTACGCTGTAAACTGACGGGCCCGTTGGCGTGGTTGGCGTGATGGCGCATTTCACGCTGCAGGTCGTAGGTTCGATGCCTACCCGGGACATGCATTCGTGTGCATGAACATGTCTGTATGTTCCGAGTCTGGGTGTATATGTATATTAAGTATGTATTTACAAATTAAAAAAAATAGTATATGTAGTATTATCAGTTATCTGGTTTCCATAGTACAAGCTCTGCTTAGTTTGGGATCAGGTAGCCGTGTGTAAAAAATGTCCCAGGATATTATTATTATATTATTAACTGAAGCCACCTCGTGGACATCTCGCACATCCAGATGGATGTTGGATTCAGTTTCGGGGTTGTAAACCCCCTGTTCGGGGTATCAATCGCCGTCCACTGCCATTGTTTTGACCAATCAGAGGGTCGATCACTATAGCAGCAGCTCAATAGCAATGGCTAAGCGACTTAGGGCCATGGTCATTGGGGTTGCGTATAATATCCGGTGGGAGAGCACAGACCCTTGGATCCCGCGTGGGGGATGTCAAAAGGCGTTCACGCGATTCCCGTGATCAAACCCTACCAGGGGTGTTACCATTGGCGACCAGCAAGGCGATCAAGGACCACCGGGCTGGTTTGGATGTGGGAGTTGGAGGGGTGGGATATAGGGAGTTTTGTTTTCATAGTAATAATAACTGTAATTGTATTATGTAAAAACCACGGATAGATCACCCTTTAAACTCCGCACTCTACCGTGTGGAACAAGTACGGTAATTACCGGAGAAGCTGGGCGTGGTGCAAGTACACAGCGAGTGTATGATGTTGATGACGAGGCCGTGCGTGGCCGCGCGCATGGAGACCGTGCCGGAACACACCAGGAAGGCGACCGTGTGGAACAAGTACGGCAGGTGCCGCGCCACGTCCAGGCAGTTGTTGAACGACAGCATCAGCTATACAAACCACCACAATATTTATTAAATACTTGCTGAACCCCGCGGCTTCGCTTTGGCGGGAAAGTAAAATTAGAAAAAAGTGTTCGAATTAAAAAAAATATATACCATTCAATTCTGTATTCGATACTCATTCAAACCCCCAAGTATGATTTCGCACTTTTGAAACATTCTGTATAATTGTAGATACGTTACACGCGCTCCCAAATTGGCACGTTAAAACATGGCTAATTGGCAAACCCGAGCTGAGTAAATAAATAATATCATTGTCATTAAGATCAGTCAACACTTTTAGAGATTCTTTGATATTTTATACACAAAAAAATACATGCTTTCAGGGCGAGATTCTCGGACCAACCAGTTTGGACTGCGCGGTTTGTTTGGATTAGCAATAATTTCCATCAAATTAATTTTGAAAAAAGAAGCTGGGCGGGAGCATAAGTACCCCCATTGTGATTGGTCTATCATATACATTTCATAAACCCTATTAAGTGTATGTTTCTAAAAGTTTTTTCCTAGAGTGCGGAGTAAAAAGTGGCCGGTCCGAGGG
This sequence comes from Drymonia ruficornis, assembly GCA_947859195.1. Taxonomy (NCBI): domain Eukaryota; kingdom Metazoa; phylum Arthropoda; class Insecta; order Lepidoptera; family Notodontidae; genus Drymonia; species Drymonia ruficornis. The sequence goes on along the minus strand of OX401932.1, from coordinate 3,668,209 downwards.
CTAGCTTATGTCTTACCAAATATCTGGCCAGTATGGCGATATCATCCCACATCATGTGTTGCTCCAGCATCGCTGTAGGCGAGTGACACGTCTTGTCCACTACCTACAAATTCAACGTTTCCATGGAAGTACTTTAGAAAGGACACCATTATGGTAAGGATACCCGGCGACACTAGACACTCAGTGTACCGACACCGCAACAAGGTGTCGCGGCGGTGGACACACGTAGACACCAGTGGTAGTGCAACCAGTCGCTCCACCAACAAAATGTATAGAGCTGTATGGAGGGTATCGCACCTGGTGTCCGCTTGGTAGCGCAACCAATTCGGAGTCGACTATCGAATCACCCGCTGGTGGCGCAATCATGGTCTCCTATTAAATGACATCGGCCGCTTACGTCACGCGTACGCCGCGTCACAATGTTACTATAGAAATGTACTGTTGTGGTCTCCTTCACCGACGTCACTATAGTAACATTGTGACGCGGCGTACGCGTGACGCTGTAAGCGGCCGATGGCATTTAATAGGAGACCAAGGCCTAAGTGTCTAGTGACGTCATCTATCCTTAGCTTTAAGCCTATAAGTAGGTATACTAATTACATAATTATGTACTACACAAAGCACACTATGTTTATCGAAAAGGAATTTGGAATTTCGGATAAAAATGGCCAATTTTATACCAATAATCAAACCGAAATAAACGCAAATTAAAATTATAAAATTAAGATTTCTATGAAATAAACTTATAATAAAATAATAATAGCGAAACAAAAATAAGGGTAAACTCACAGTGGCCGGGGTAACGGGACCCAGGATATTATTGGGCAGTTTGGAAAGGGCCTGCGGGGAGACATTTAAAGTTGTTGAGTACAAAATGGTGCGTCCTTTAAAAAGAACTCAGATTCACGATGTACTTAATAAAGCACATTTTATAGTGCTGTAAAAATAATGATAGGTATTGACAAAAAATAACCTAAATTAAATTAAGGGACAATATTATTTGATCCTCTAAAATCTTAATTGATCTATTGTAAATGAGAACTTTGGCTTGGTTAGGTTCGAAGGTTAGGGAATGAAAACCTCCGTCATTCCCTTCGTGTTACTGGTGACCCTGAACGCAAACATAGGAGCTCGCAAAGCGGGGATCCGTCGACTTTGTCACAAAGAGAATCAATTATCAAACATCACGACCGTTTTGTTTATTTTTTTTTGCAAAATTAAAACGACCATTTCAATACATGCCTTAAATTAACCGCTGACGTAAAGAGGGACGACTCTTAAGGCCTAGGCCGCACCGCGGTTATATCCGCGCTGTTAAAACCGCGTTAAATCTGTGTCCTATGGAATCATATGAACCTATCCGCACTTGCGGTTCATATGATTCCATAGGACGCGGTTTTAACAGCGCGGATATAACCGCTGTGCGGCCGAGGCCTAACTCTGTTTTATAGGTACTTTTGTACTTATTTACACTATGTCCTTTTTAAAGTGCATACTCAGAAGTATACCGTAAGAAACAATGTTTTATTTAAGCTATATCCATACACAAAATGAGTACCTATCACACATATTTTATTACCGAATACATTCTCGTCCTTTATAAAGTACATACATACATATTGAAAACATTTCGTAGAAAATTATTTAAAAAAAAATTAACATTTAAAAAAAAAAAATTTTTTTTCAAATTCTGTAAAATTTCTTCCCAAAACGATTGTATTATTATGTTATCTATGCGATGTTCTAGCTTTATGGTTAACATACCCGACACATCCGACCGATGACTTTCTTTGAAACCAGTTGCACGTTGGCAGACGCTAACGCGACCGCCGTGTCCGCCATTATTTCAATCATTGGCGATCCAAGACCTGCCAATAATATTTACTAATTATAGTATTTTAGTTAAACTAAATATCAAAATAAATAATAAATATCGCCAGACATACACACCAACCGTATGGTACTTGGAATAATAAATGACAATGTCATGCAAACGTATTTTGCTCACACCGAGAACTCACAAATTCACCAATATCACTTGGCCGGCAGCAATGATTACTGAACTGGCACTGAGGGTGACTTGACCTGCTTTAATAATCACCAATCAGACTCAAAAAGTATCTTGGCTTACCACAATGGGCATTGATCATGCATCATAAGTATCTAGTTCACACCGAGGGTTCAAAACTGCTCCAAATGACTTGGCCGGGACCAATAGTGTCTTGGCTGGTACCAATAGTGATTTGGCCGGCAAATAACGACTTGGATTGCACCAATATTGACTTGGCTGGTACTAATAGTGACTTGGCTGGTACCAATAATGATTTGGCCGGCAGATAGTGACTTGGCCAAACCCACCTGAAGTGACACTCCTCTGTATAAAGCTGTCAAGCACCATGTCTATCAGCTCCGGCACTTGGCCGATGCTACCCCATATCTTGGCCTGCACCAATAGTGACTTGGCCGGCAGATAGTGACTTGACCAAACCCACCTGAAGTGACACTCCTCTGTATAAAGCTGTCAAGCACCATGTCTATCAGCTCCGGCACTTGGCCGATGCTACCCCATATCTTGGCCTGCACCAATAGTGACTTGGCCGGCAGACAGTGGCTTGGCCAAACCAACCTGAAGTGACACTCCTCTGTATAAAGCTGTCAAGCACCATGTCTATCAGCTCCGGCACTTGGCCGATGCTGCCCCATATCTTGGCCTGCACGGACGGGTACATCTCTGTTTCTTCGATGGTCAGTGTGATGAGTTTCTCCAGTATTTGGGCGACCTGCTTCTGACGGCGTGACTCTTCTGATGGCTTGCAGAAACTGGGGTAATGGAAAACATTAACTCCATTTATAGAAAGTTATAATGGACTTACAATGGCGTTACAAATCACTTTTGTTCCTGTACTATCCCACTTTTGTTGTAATATCCCACTTCAGGGCAAAGGCCTCCCCTCCCTTTTCCCACTTGCTCTGGTCTGTTGCTACCTAGGGCCTACGGCCTGTTGCCATCATAAAAAAAAACTTTTGTTCTATGAGTTTTTACAAAACATCACAAAAAGTCATAGAACAAAAGTTATTGTTTATGATGTCAGTGATACAGTTCTGCAAGCTTGTTAGTGTTTTACCAATAACCCTGTATATTAGTAATAGTAGGTAGTTTATCAGCCTGAAAAAAGACTTACCGAACTAAATTGGCGAGCCACGGCGTCATGTATTCCAGACATAAGTGCTTCAGTTCAATCGTGGATCCGCGGAAACCCTGCATCATACAAACACAAGATAGATGCAGACTGAAAAATGAAACTATAGTCAGAGTTGGGCAAAATTTAATTGCAAATTGCATGTGGTGTCACAATTAACAATTAATTTTGACTTGTTTGTCAATCGCGAACAAATCACAATTAATTGTTAATTGTGACATCACCTGCAATTAGCAATTAATTAATTGCAATTAAATTTTGCCCAACTCTGACTATAGTTAAATATAGCTTGACCTCTGTGACAGATGCCAAAGTAACCATGCCATTTATTGCCGTCTTAGAATAGCACCAACCCATCTCATCATGGGTCTCGCAAGAAGCGACTAAGGGATTCACCGGAGGATGGGCAGCAGCGTCCTCCAAAGTACGTATTCTACCTACTGCGATCGCCAACCCGTCTGTCAAGCGTGGCGATTATGGCAACCCCCCTCCCCTTTGGGGGAGGCCTATGTCGAGCATTGGACGTCTTTTGGCTGAAATGATGATGATGGTGAGACGTCGTTTGCCTTACCTGTATACACTCTTCTAGAAACTCGAGCGTCAGATGTGGTTCGTTGTGCGCCAACTTCTCACTCACAGATTTGATGAATATCGTGTTGTTGGACGGAATGCATAGGCCTGCAATAGAACAGATTATGAATATTCGCTCGATGTAAGCACGTTACAAGTCGAATATTCGCAACGAGCGCACTCCACTCCGCTGTCGGTTTCTTGGCGAATCCGTTTGAATGTTACATTACAAGTCAGTCGCTAGCACCAGCACTGCCGAGAGCACTAGTACCATGGACCAATTACTAAGGGGACTGGCCCTAATCAACTTGGCCGAGTGGTCGACCTAGTACTAACATCGACATAAAACGAAGCGAGTAGTTCAACTATTTACCGGTAGATAGAACAATGAAAATGAAAAAACAAGGACCACGTTTTTTTCATACATATATCTAATAAGGGCACCTCTTTCTTTAGTCTTTACTGTGTGGCTAGTACTAACTGCTGGGGATCGAGCACAGTCAAGCATATATCCGTCGAGATAATTCAGATGACAAGCGATTTATTTATACTAGCCATGTGTTTGACTCATCCTCTATTTTAACGCCCTTATAAGATGAATTTCAACAATACTTTCTTAGTGCTGAATTGCTTTTGCGCTATTAGCCCCACTGGCTTGCTAGCTTACTGACCTGATGTCTCCAGCAGCTGACCCTCGATCTTGAGATGGAAGGTGGCTGTGAGCGCGCACAGCTGGTTGTAGGCCGCGGTCCTGAGGTTGGGGTCACAAGACCCCAGGTTTAGTAACGCCATGTTGAGAAGCGTCCCCGGTACGTCTTTGGGACGAATCTTCTGGTGGACTGTTACTGAGTCCTGCATGAGAGGTGTATTTGATAACTAGAGCTCGTATTAATAAATGCATCTCAAAGTTGAGATCGATCTTAAGATGCAGTTTTGACGTTTAATGTATGGAACATCTGTCAAAAACGAGCCTAGGACTAGTGCGGTTCTCAAACTTTTTTTACGACGGGAACTTTTTGAAACATCAATTATTTTACGGAGTTTCTTAAGTGTTTTTTTCTAACACTTTTTAGCTCTGTATTTAGGGCCACCGCAGACATGCTACTTTTAGCATCGGCGATCGACGATTTTGATGCTGCGTCTCGCTCGTTCTCGCTCGATGAAACGCGACGCATCATCGATACAGTAGCAAAATCGCCAATCACCTTAGACAACAAACGAACTACGAAACGAAACGAAACGTTTCGTCTGACGTATGGTATACTTTCCTACTCTGAAAGTGTTTCGGACTTCGGTTTACGTATTCATACGGAGTAGGGTCCACGAAAGAAGAAACTACAAAGCACGACTATCGGATCTTAAACACTTTTTTGTTTTTTTTATAGGACTGCGGTGGCAAATAAGCGTACGGCCCGCCTGATGTTGATCACTAACCGAAGCCTATAGATGCTTGCAATACCAAAGGCATTGCTCTCACATTGCCGACCTGAAGGGGAGTAGAATGGAGGGAGAGGAAGGGGGCGGTTGGGCTTTCGGAAAATGTACCATTCGTCAGACGAAATTACGAGTTCATAATTATAAGGTACTTACAGGCTGGCTGAGCTCCCATCTATTTCTAATGTGTATGATAGACTGCACTATATTGTCGCAGTCGTTGTGGATGAAACTGAGCGGCGTGGAATCATTGATGATGGAGAGAGAGAACTGGTTGTCATCTACTAAACACACCTGGAATAAAATCATTAGGTTACATACTAAGCAAACCTGGAACAAAACCACAAAGTTTAACAAAACATTGGGTTAAAAGTGGTCAAAATTGGGTGACACGTGGTCAAAATTGGATGACAAGTTGTCCATATTGGGTGCCAAGTTATCAAATTTGGGTGCCAAGTTGTCAAATTTCCCTAAATTTGGCAGCTTTGACAGCTTGCCAATTTCAGGGGACACGTTATAAAATGTAGATGGCAAGTGGTTAATATTGGGAGACAGCTCCCTTCTATTTCTAACTAGCTTCTGCCCGCGACTTCGTTCGCGTTTACTTTAGTTTTTTTAATTATCTTATAGGAACCCAACATTTTTCCGGGATATAAAGTGTCTATGTGTTAATCCAGGTAATACACAAATCTGTGTGCTAGATGTCAGAATTTAATCCAAATTGATTCAGTAGTTTTTGCGTGATTACGTAACAAACATCCAAACTTTCACATTTATAATATGATATTGGACTCCCATACAAACTTTCATGCCCTATTTTACCCCTTCAAGTTTTATTTTCGCAACAAAAAGCAGCCTATGTCCTTCTCTAAGGTCCTGTCTATCTCTATACCAAAATTCATAAAAAATGGTTTAGCAGTTTAGTCGTGCAAACGTAGCAGACAAAGTTACTTTCGCATTTATAATGATAGTAGGTATAGAAGTATAGATTAACATTACTCTTTCGGATACGGAATGCACCACGAATTTATAAAAGGAATGCTGAATGCTGGCCCGGCGGTGACGGACTTGAACTCGAATATTTTTCCTAATTTGTATCACTGCTCGTTGGCCGTGGTTTTGTTATAAATGCCAATCAAATTGAATTGGGATATCTGATAAGCACTGACCTGTTTTTCAGTTACTAGAGTTTTTCTTTGTTATGTTTCACTAATCATTACTGAGAAGACTCAAAACGAACCGAGGATTATATGTTTATATGACAATTCTACAGAAACTTAATAGTCACCTAATTGTATTTACAAAATACCTGTTTAATGGACTGTTCCACTTTATACAAAGGCTGTAGAACCTACTATTTTTAAAACCACAAAGGCATAACCGCGACAAAAAGCTAGACATGTGGAAAGACTGCATAGGTGTTGACGTCATTGTTAAAATATTAGTCGTGAATAGGTATATAGGTACGTAAAATTTTGAATCAAAGGCTATCTTTTGAAATATTAGGTAGATGATTGCATCGGTCGATGGAAACATATTTTTATTGTAGATAGCTGTGCCCGCGGCTTCGCCCGCGTGGAAATTGATGTTTATGATTAGTCTGTCTTATCCCAGAGCCTACACTATCTGCGTTTCACATTAAAATCAGTTTAGTAGTTATGGAGATATCGACGTGGCAACAAACATTAACACATACAGACACATACACTTATTTAGCTTTTGCCCGCGATTCGTCGGCGCAAAATTTAATTTAAAAAAAAAACGGACTCGATCCCGTTTCCCGGGTCCCGGATCCGGTTTGCTGGATCCCCGATCCGGTTTGCCGGATCCCATATCCCAGATCCCGTATCCTGGATCCCGTTTCCTGGATCTCGTTTCCCGGATCCCGTATCTCTGATCCCGGATCCCGGACATCGTATCTCGGATCTCGTTTCCCGGATCGTGTTTGCCGGATCCCGTATCCCATAATCCTTGATTCCGGATACCAGACCCAATATCCCGGATATCCCGTATCCCGGATATCCCGTATCCCTGATACCGGATCCCGTTTACCGTATATATCACGTATCCCAAAACCGACTTGTATTTTTAAGAAGACATCTAAACACCATTTTTCATACTTATTTCTAACTTCAAAAATGACGAACTCCCATACAAACTTCCATCCCCTATTCTACCACCTTAGGGGTTGAATTTTCATACACCCTGTAATTATTATTATTTTTATTTAAAGAAACCAAAACAACTATTAACTATCAAAAATGACTTACTTTCATCCCCCATTTAAACCCCTTTAGGGTTGAATTTTCAAAAACCCTGATTTAATATTTTTCATTTTATAAAAGACACCTAATCACCAATTTTCATACTTCTAACTTGAAAAATGACGAACTTGCATACAAACTTTCATCCCTTATTTAACCCCCCTTAGGGGATGAATTTTCAAAAACCCTGAAATTATTTTTTTACATATATAAAAATAAACCTAAACACCAATTTTCACAATTCTAACTTCAAAACTGACAAACATCTATGCAAAATAACATACAAACTTTCATCCCCTATTTTACCCCCATAGAGGTCGAATTTTCAAAAACGCTGAAATTACTGTTTTTAATTTTTTTAAAGACACCTATTTACAAATTTTCATAATTCTAACTTGAAAAATGACGAACTTGCATACAAACTTTCATCCCTTATTTAACCGCCTTAGGGTATGAATTTTCAAAAACCCTGAAATTATTTTTTTACATATATAAAAAGAAACCTAAACACCAATTTTCACAGTTCTAACTTCAAAACTGACAAACATCCATGCAAAATAACATTCAAAACTTTCATCCCCCATTTTACCCCCTTAGAGGTTGAATTTTCAAAAACGCTGAAATTACTAATTTTTATTTTTTAAGAGACACCTAATCACAAATTTTCATAATTCTAACTTCAAAAATGACGAACCTACATACAAAATGTCATCCCCTATTTAACCATCTTAGGGGTTGAAATTTATAGGTATGATTAGCCTATGTCTCCTTCCAGAGTTTACACTATCTACGTTTCAAATTTCATTAAAATCGGTGCAGTAGTCATGGAGATACGTGGTAACAAACATTCACACACACACACACACACACACAGTTACTTTCGCATTTATAATATTAGTAGGAAGTAGGATGTGTATGATAGACTGCACTATATTGTAGCAGTCATTGTAGATGAAACTGAGCGGCGTGGAATTTTATGATGGAAAGAGAGAACTGGTTGTCCTCTACTAAACTCACCTGGAATAAAATCATTAGGTTACATCCGAAATTGGGTTACAAGTAGCCAAAATTGGGTGACAAGTTGTCAAATATTTATTAGAAGAGACCTAAATTGGGTGACAAGTTATCAAAATTGGGTGCCAAGTTATCAAATTTGGGTGACACGTTGTCAAATTTAGGGGACAGCTTGCCAATTTCAGGGGATACGTTATAAAATGTAGATGGCATGTGGTTAATATTCGGTGACAGACGATCTTGAATGCCTAGCTAGTTTAATGTGATATATTTTATATAGCAAATTTGAGGCGCCCAATGCCAGCTGCAATCACTGATCCGTAAACGATGAGAGGTTAAGCAACGCTTGCCAAGGGCAGCCAGAGATGGGTGACCGTTTAGTGGCATTTGAACTGAGCGTCTCCGTGCTTCAGAGGGCAGGTTAAAAGTCGGTCCCAGTTGATGTCATCTAGGCAGCAGTCGTTAAGCCTTGTCAGAGGCTACCGGGCGGCTTGAACAACTCTAGAGAAACTTTCTTCTTCTGTGACCTACCTCATCTATCTCCGATGCGTAGTAGACATCGTTCAATAGTACAGGGAGACCCAATACTTTGGTCTTTTCCACAGATGTGATCTGTAGTGCCGTTGGTCCGACCTGCCGACAATTACAAACCATCAAAATATGACAGAAATTTTAATCTACGTTCAGACTAGCAACAGAATAAAATATTATATGTTTTTAATATCGCCAGACCACACCAACTGTATGGTTTTAAAATAAGCAACGCTTGTACTATGAGTACCGTACACTGGACTAGGGGCGAAAGGACTAGGGCCGTTTCCGAAATTTGCCTCTGGCGGGACCAGTAACTACCAATATCAAAATATTGCGGTCTTCTTCAAGCTTCTGAGTCAAACTTTTTGGTATCTGCTATAACATGTTAAGCGGCATAGTCCGCGGTTTGTAACTGGATGGGTGGTCAACCAACCTTGATAGCGACTTTGGTGTCCTTGTGCGACAGTTTCAGCGCGTTGTTGAACACCTTCAGGTCCTCCTCTAGCGCTAGTGTTGCGCCCGGCAACTTCTGCTGCTCTATATCCACGTACTCGCTGAGACGGCTGTGGTTGTCTATGAATATTAGCTTGCGGTTGCCCTGTCAATGGTGATATCAAATAAAATGGTGGCTCGACGGGGGTTGTACCACCCTCTCACAGAAGATCGCCGTAAAGAAGCTATTGCAGCTGCGTTTCGTACGATGAATGAGAGAGTCGAAAGCCGAACACAAACTTTCTCTCCCTCTGTCTCACTCCCTTTCAGGTCGACAACGTGCGAGCGATGCCTTTGCTGTTGGAAGCATCTATAGGCTACGGTAACTGCTTAACATCATCGATCCCGGTTGTTGTCATCCAGGCAGTCGTTAAGCCTTGTTTTAGGCCTTCGGGCTTTAACAACTCTGACACCAGGTACCAGGGAACTATACGATATGAAGAGGTTACCAGTATGAGGCGATGACCCAGGCTAGGTTGGCGGTGATGACGCAATACGTCGGCATAAAGTAGCTACTATAGCTACATTTCGTATGATGTGTGAGATTCAGAAACCCATCACTGATCGTTAAACGATCGGTTAAGCAACGCTTGGCAAGGTCAGTCAAGGATGGGTGACCGTTTAGTGGCATTTGAACTGAGCGTCTCCGTGCTTCGTGCACGTAAAAAGTCGGTCCCGGTTGTCGTCATCCAGGCAGTCGTTAAGCCTTGTTTTAGGCCTTCGGGCCTTAACAACTCAGACACCAGGTACCAGGGAACCATACGATAACAAGAGGTTACCCGTATACGGCGATGACCCAGGCTAGGTTGGCGATGATGACGCAGTACGCGTAAAGTAGCTATTATAGCTACGTTTCGTATGATGAGTGAGATCCAGAAGCCTATCACTTATCGGTAAACAATCGGTTAAGCAACGCTCGGCAAGGTCAATCAGAGATGGGTGACCATTTAGTGGCATCTGAACTGAGCGTCTCCGTGCACGTAATAAGTCGGTCCCGGTTGTTGTCAGCAGTCGTTAAGCCTTGTTTTAGGCCTGCAGCTTGAACAACTCTGACACCAGGTACCAGGGAACCATACGATAAGAAGATGTCTTACCCTGAGTGGTGCTAGTATTGCTTCATGGAACTTGGTGTACTCTCGCACCCAGCTGTTGCAGTTATATATGTAACAGGCGTGGATATTTATATACGCCACTTCTGGTAGTACTGTGAACCATTTCTGTAGGAAATCCGTTCTGAAAATTGTCTTATGTCAATAATGGGGACTAATATTCACTATTATTCACGAATTTCACGTTTATTTCAGTACTATAGGTATACCGCAAGCGCTGTACCGCGCCTTAGGTATGCGCGGGGAGGTGGGAGGGTGGGACGGCGAGAGCGATGAGCCCCCCCGTCTCGCCGCTCGCGTACCTAAGTCGCGGCACCGCGCTTGCGGTATACCTATAGCTGTGCCACGCGGCTTCGTCTACGTGTAAATTGATGTGTGAAGGTTAGCCTATGTCTTATTACAGAGCCTACACTATCTATGTTTCAAATTTCATTGAAATCGGTTTAGTAGTTATGGAGATACGTGGTAACAAACATTCACACACACTTTCGCATTTATAAGTAGGATAGGATTTGAAGAATGAATAGTAAAGTAATGTAATCGTAGACAGAATGAATGTTCATTGGTGGTAGAGCCAAACTGTAGCCAATTGACTACAGGCTGCTTCAACCGGGGTAGTACCACCCTCTCACCGAAGAACGGCGTAAAGTGGCTATTACTGGTGCGTTTCGTACGATGGGTGAGGGAGCCGGAAGCCCAACCCCCATTCACCTCCCCCTGCCCCTTGGTATTGCAAGCATCTATAGGCTACGGTAACTGCTGAACATCAAGCGGGTCGTACGCTTTTTTATCACCTTAGTAACATAAAAAAGGTAGTAGATAGGATGGTAAGTAATATGTGGGTAGTAGAATGAGGGTAGTGATAAGATAGTGGTAAGGTAGCGTAAGAGTAGTGGTAGGGTAGTAGTGGGGTAGTGGGAAGGTAGCGGTAGTGTAGTGGAAGGGTAGTGGTAGGGTAGTGGTCAGAAGTCTTTGCAAGCGTACACCCTTTGCAAAAGCACAATAATACATACCTTTTGATGGTAACCTGCAATTCTAATCTCACCGGTCGGCCCATGGACACACTTTACCTAAGCTGAGTCGTAGTCAAATGTCACCAACATGTGCAACGTCATGCATTATGGTGGAGACCACGGACCGAACACGCTTTGGACTCCGCACTCCAGGACAAGATTCCGAAACACACCGTTGACAAAGACGGCGTGCACGCGTTTAGTGTTTATCATTTGTAATGATACGTGCCTGTGTGAAATAAAATTATTTATTTTATTTTAAACCAATCGACTTATCACAAATTTAAATAGTTTATTATAAATAAATAAAAATAAATATAACGTCACGACTTTTATCCCCATTCGGGGGGTAGTCAGAGGCTTGAGTGGCCATACACCACCACATTGTGGAGGTATTAAGCCAACTCAAAGCCCACGTTTCACCAGATAGTCAGAACCCAACGTGACAGGACAGGAGGAGGTGACGTGATAGTTTATTAAATTTCGTTTAGGCCTAGGCACTCACAAATTGTAATTTTTACATAATTCTACATACGGATCGGAAACGCGACCTTGATCTGGGAAGAAACTCAGCGAACTTGTCTTTTTACATCGATTGTAGTTTTTTTTAAATCGACACTTGCTTATTTTATTACAGTGCATTTATATTAACAATACGTTGCCTCCGTTCCCGCCCCGCATCTTTATTCGGAATTATTTTGACGCAAGTTAATCCTAGTGCGGAGTCCAAAGGTCGTCGGTTCGTGGTATTAACTTACCTTGTCAGTAGTGACGTCACAGCAGCGTCATTGCGACGTCACGGCGCGCGGCCTCAAGTACAAATTTTACCTGAACCTGTTGTCTGAGTTGGTGTGTGTGAAGTCCACGATCAGCTCGAAGGGCTGCTGGCAGAAGGGCTTGAGGGTCAGGATCACGTGGTAGATCAGCAGGTCGGCGTTCACCTCGCCGATCCTGCAGACAACCATATTACAGATCACAGACCAATAATGCAGACGCCATTTACGTCCAGGGCCACAAGTCTCTTAATAATGGCCGGCGCAGACTGGGCACGGCAGGGGAGGGCATTTTATTTTATATCAATCGCATTTAATACTTATCCAATCAAAATAAGGTATACAGGGTGAATTTTTCAAGTGTGCGTGGATGGCCAAATCCGAAACTATGAGGAATAGCGAAAAGTACTCAAAGGAGTCTCGGGGCCGATTTTGATGAAAACTAAAACTGCATTATTGAATTTTTGAAAAAAAAAAAAAAAATTATAGCCAGGAATCGATCTAGTTGATTTTGAAAAAAATACCACATACTGTATTATTACACCATTCGATAGTGTCGCTGATAAGGAACGAATTCTGGGAAGTAATGACATACGGCAAACTTGAGGAAAGTGTTGGATTTTAATAAACTGCTCCATATTTTCAAGTTGTCTTTCATAAATCATACGTACATTACCTGTACTACCTTGTTCGAAATGATGCTCAATCTTTTTTTTAATTTATTCTCGCAACGCAGTCATCTTCACAACATTATGTTCTAATTAAAACATTTCAATCATTGTGAACAATTAATCAGTTTAGGTTTAATAGGTAGGTAACTTGAAATAAAATAGTATTTTGTTTAAAATTAGCTCTTTCCTTAAGTTTACCGTATGTCATTACTTCCCATAATTCGTTCCTTATCAGCGACTCTATCGAATGGTGTAATAATACAGTATGTGTATTTTTTTTCAAAATCAATTAGTACGATTCCTAGCAACGAATTTTGTTTTTTCAAAAATCCAATGATGCAGTTTTAGTTTTCATCAAAATCGGACCCGAGACTCCTTTGAATACTTTTCGCTATTCCTCATAGTTTCGGATTTAGCCATCCACGCACACTTGAAAAATTCACCCTGTATATTTCAACGCTTGGTGATCGACCCTGGTGCATCTCGTTAAGCCTTGACAGAAGCCTTCTGGCTTGAACAACTCTGACACCAGGTACCAGGGAACCATACGATAAGAAGAAGAAGATAAACCCCCTTATTCATAGAAAGTTATGATCGACCTGCAGTGGTATTACAAATCACATTTGTTCCTAAAAATGATTTTCAAAACCATTTTAAACTGTCTAAAATCTCTATGAATAAGGGGGAAAGAGTTCTGTATCTAAGTCATGATAAACATACTCACTTGTATCTCCTAGATATGAAATAAAACACGGGATTCCCCAGCTTGCTGGTCCCCGCTTGGTAGAATATATTCAAGCTCTTAATACTTTTGAATTCCTCCTTCTTATGCATGTTGTGTTTCACTATGAACTCCTCGAAATTTGTAGAGGAAATGTCTATGGACGACCAGCGGGCGTAGGACGAGAAGAGAAGACTTGATGTTCTGGAAATAAATAGGTAGGTGAATGGGTAGTACCACCCTCTCACAAAAGATCGGCGTAAAGCAACTATCACAGCTATACTTACGATTCTATTGGCTTGTGTTCTGGGGGTCCTAAGTAAGCAAGTAACGTTGCCATCTGTAAAATAAATTAAATATGTATGACTGGAAAGAGAGCTTAGTCTCTAATACACATCCAAGTAGTCAAAATGCAAGTTAAGGACAAAAATGCAAGTCAAAGTCAAAATGCAAGCCATAGTCAAAATGCAAGTCATTATCAAAATCTAAGTCAGTCAAAATGCAAGTCAAAGTCAAAATGCAAATCATAGTCAAAATCCAAGTTACTATCAAAACCTAAGTCAAAGTCAAAATGCAAGTCATAGTCAAAATCCAAGTTATTTTAAAAATCTTAGTCAATGTCAAATGCAAGTCATAGTCAAAATGCAAGTCAAAGTCAAATGCAAGTCATAGTCAAAATGCAAGTCAAAGTCAAAATGCAAGTCAAAGTCAAAACAAAATGTAAGTCATGGCCAGAATGCAAGTTAAAATCAAAATGTAAAAAAGTCCTACACCTTACCTTATCAAAGGGCCGCCTCCCAACAGCCTTATGGTCCCTGCTACATGACAAGTAGTCCCCGATCCTCTCCTGATGATTCCACAGCAGTCTGTGCAGGGCTACTACATTCGCGTCGCTGATGAAGGAGAGGTTGTGCGAGGTCTGGTCCACGCTCTCGCAGTCCGACGCTATTTGGATGAAGAACCTTGGAGAACGGAGAAGTTGGTGAAGTTAACTAATAATATTACACTAATTTTTTGGGAAACCTAACTACCCCTCGGGATTAGGTAATAGTCAGTTCCTGTATACACGGCGACAAGGTTCACCACCTGTCACGTTGGGTTCTGACTATCTGGTGAAACGTGGGCTTTGAGTTGGTTAATACCTCCACAATGTGGTGGTTTATGGCCACTCAAGCCTCTGACTACCCCCGAATGGGGATAAAAGTCGTGACGTTACACACACACATTTTTTGGGCATTCGTGTATATGTTTTTTTATTATTATCAAACATTGCATATTTTAGCATATTTTGAGCATATTCAAAGCTGTTTATTGTCTACAAAAATAAATCAAATTGAAGTGTCTGTTTGTCATGTACAAATCATAGGTTTTTACTAAATGCATATGAAAGTAGAGTATACGTTACTTATTATTTTATTTATTTCATAAACATTATGGTATACAAGCCCCACAAAACCGTGCAATCGGTTTGACTGTGGCATCGATTGAGTCCCTTTTAACTAAATTAACATAAGATAATGTTTAAGGTTTTTTAGGTTTCTGTCCGTCCGTCTGATTGTTTGTTCCGCCTAATCTCCGAAACGGCTGGACTAATTTTGACGGGACTTTTTCAGAATTAAAAGTCGCCTAACTTACTCCTTATATCATCATCTATCTGCCAGTGACAGTCCCGTTAAAATACGTTCAGCCGTTTCGGAGATTACTGTGGTAAATCAACTGACGGGCCCGTTAGCGTGGTTGGTAAGATTCCGCCTATCACGCTGCAGGTGGTAGGTTCGACCATACCCGGAACATGCATTTGTGGGCATGAAAATGTCTGTATGTCCCGAGTCTGGGTGTAATTATGTATATGAAGTTTGTATTTACCACAGAGTAAAGACTAAAGAAAGAGGTGCCCTTATTAGATATATGTATGAAAAAAACGTGGACATTGTTTTTTCATTTTCATTGTTCTATCTACCGGTAAATAGTTGAACTACTCGCTTCGTTTTATGTCGATGTTAGTACTAGGCCGACCACTCGGCCGAGTTGCTTAGGGCCATTTCTAAGGGAAATTGGTCTATGGTATTTACAAACAATAAGTAGTATATGTAGTAATATCAGATATCTGGTTTCCATAGTACAAGCTCTGCTTAATTTGGGATCAGGTAGCCGTGTGTAAAAGAAGGTCCCAGGATATTTATTTATATGTAAGTGTACTGACTTGCGTCCAGCCTCGAAGTGCGCCCTGAGGAAGTGGTTAAAGGGCAGCATGTGCTGTTCCTTGGAGAACTCCACGTGGTTCGCGATGTTCTGCAATATCTTCGACATGAGCATGAGCCCGCGCTTCACGTGCGCGGGCACCGCGCGGCTCACTATACCCATCTCTTGCGGCGACACTGACACACAACACTATACATTATTATACATTACTAAAATTAACAGTTTACTCAAAAAAAAAAAAAAAATTTGTTGTGGAGAAAATACAATTTATAATTAAAGTAAAAAACCAATCAAGTGTGTGTCAGACTCGTACATAGAGGGTTCCGTACCACCGTAAAATATACAAGGTGAATTTTTCAAGTGTGCGTGGATGGCTAAGTCCGAAACTATGAGGAATAGCGAATAGTGCTCAAAGGAGTCTCGGGGCCGATTTTGATGATAACTAAAACTGCATCATTGGATTTTTCAAAAAAACAATATTCGTAGCCAGCAATCGAACAAGCTGATTTTGAAAAAAAAAAAAAAAAGACACTGTGTTATAACATCATTCGATAATGTCGCTGATAAGGAACGAATTCTGGGAAGTAATGACATACGGCAAACTTGAAGAAAGAGCTCATTTTAAACAAAATACTATTTTATTTCTCTTCATTCTGTATACTGACGTAGATTGTGTATTTTACTTATCGAAAAACGTCAAAAATATAATGTTTCTTGTATGGGGACCCCCTTTATTTTTGTTGTAGCGGCAACAGAAACACATACTTTGAAAATTCCAACTCTCTACCTATTACGGCTCGTGAGATACAGTCCGCTGACAGACGGACGGACGGTTGTTGTCATCTGGGCAGCAGTCGTTAAGCCTTGTCAGAGGCCGCCCGGCTTGAACAATTCTGACACCAGATTGGCCACGATAAGAAGATGGCAGGTAATCTTTTTCTAAAATTTACGCGTACGAAGTCACGGGCATAGCTAGTCTTACCTATAGCTGGGTTGATGAATCTCAAGAACAGAACAGTGCCGACAGCACCAACGCTCGTCTGCGGGAACTGAGCGAACCTCTTACTTAGAACCTGTGGAAAAAAAACTAAAAGTAAGGCCAACTAGAAGCGATACCAAATGTTAACAAAGCCAGTGCAAGATCATTTCCTAATGGGTTTTGTAAATTTTGTTTTTATTTTTTTAATATCGCCAAACTACTATTTTATATAACTATTTTGTTTAATAATAATAATAATATCTTGGGACATTTTTTACACACGGCTTCCTGATCCCAAACTAAACAGAGCTTGTACTATGGAAACCAGATAACTAATATAAACTATATACTACTTTTTGTTTGAAAATACACACTTCGTAAACATATACACCCAGACTCGGGACATACAGACATGTTCATGCACACAAATGCATGTCCCGGGTAGGAATCAAACCTACGACCTGCAGCGTGAAAGGCGCCATCACGCCAACCACGCTAACGGGCCCGTCGCTTGATATCATACGCCACAAAATCGAATAAGTTTTCATTTGGATACCAGAAAAATTAATTGAATAAGATTATACAGGATGTCCCAAAACTTTGCCACATGGAGGGGAAGTACCTTAAATATTGTTGATAGAGAATTTCACTGAATGAAGACTTCATTTTTATTTTAAAAACAATACGAACTGCATTCAAAGATTTTTGATAACTTGCTTTCCACACTCTGGAATCGAACCGGCTAAAATCCGAAAAAATAACACCCTGTACTTTTATGGCATCAATCGATAGGATCAATCACAAGGATCATATCACTCTAACAAACATGGGAAATTAAATGAAAGGAAAACCGTGATATCTTAACTTATAAGAATTAAAATAAGGGAAAATTAAACTAAGTAACGATTTTATGGGTTTCCTTTAATTTAATTTACTATGTTTCTTAAAGAGATTTTATCCTTATGATTGACCCTATCGATTGATGATATAAAAGTACAGGATGTTATTATTCGGATTTTAGCCGGTTCGATTCCCGAGTGTGGCAAGCGAGTTTTCAAAATGAAAGGAAACCATAAAATCTTCACTTATTTTAATTGAACGAATAAAAAATGGTAAACTAACTAATTTGTTGCTCGAAATTAGCTCCATTTTTGTGGATACACTTTATCTTTGATTTCATGAATTTATAAGTTTAGATTTCATGGTTTTCCTTTCATTTAATTTACCATGTTTGTTAGAGAGATTTGGTTCTTATCATTGATCCTATCGATTGATGCCATAAAAGAACAGGCTGTTATTTTTTCGGATTTTAGCCGGTTCGATTCCCGAGTGTTGCAAGCGAGTTTTCAAATATCTTTGAATGCAGTTCGTATTGTTTTTAAAATAAAAATGAAGTCTTCATTCAGTAAAATTCTCTATCTACAATATGAAAGGTACTTCCCCTCCATGTGGCAAAGTTTTGGGACACCCTGTATAAATATTTAAAACATGTTAATCCATTCTCTTGCACGTATTTCCACACCAAGCCAACTAGGCGCCTGTCAAATGTGACGTCACCCGCACAAAAAGGCGGTGGCGGGTATGCGGGCGGGAAGCCGCATTCCATCCGACCGCCTAGTTGGCTTGGTGGAGTAGTAGTACATTTCCAATATAACCTGAGCTCTCTACATTTTTAACACCAGTCTTTTCAAAGCTCAGCTTATTTTGGACATGTTACCATGGACTTTTTTATTCGTTTTTTTTTTCTGTGCATGTCATAGATACCTGGTATAGACAGTGGCACATGCTCCGTAGTTGTGGCGGGAACTTATCCGCCGACATAACCTGAGCTCTCTTTATTATTAACACCCGTCATTTCAGAGCTCAGCTTATTTTGGACATGTTACCATGGACTTTTTTCGTTTGTTTTCCTACATTTCATAGTTACCTGGTAAAGGCAGTGGCACATACTCCGCAGTTGCGGCGGGAACTTGTCCGCCGAGTTCACTATTCTATCGAAGACCTCTTTAGTCAGTTCTATCAGGTTCGCGCGGTTCACTTCTATGTCTTGCGTTGGATCTAGTCTGAGCAAAATTAATAAGGAATTATTAATAATTAGCTAATGAGGATTATTCCGAGGACGACAAATCAACTTAAAACCTTTGTCTCTTTTCAATATAATTTTGTAATCATCGAAATCGGTCCATCCGTTGCGATTTTACAATGCATTTTATATTATGTGCGGCTGGCACGTGTGACGTCTTATGGACCGCTGTGCTAACGCCGCCATTCACTACAAAGCGTGAGTGGCCCTTGTGATGTCACAGCAACCGCACGCGAACTTCGCTAGTAATTTGGTCATAACTTCGTCAATTTTAGTCGTAGAACAAAATTTTTTGCACTGTATGTTATGGATTTCTTAGCTCTATAAATCTGCATTCTCAACTAAATTCGTTACGGATCTCCATTCACATCGCTCAAGTCCTCATGGCAAGTCCGGCGTCTAAATAGTGGTCGGTCCAGGTTAGTGGGTAGTGGTTAGTACCTGGCGGGGTCCACCTCGAAGCTGAGCTGGTGGTGCGAGTCCACCTGGTCCAGCAGCGCGGCCACCAGCGGCTCCAGCAGCGCCTGCAGGTACCCGTACCCGTATATCTTGAAGCAGAACGCCATGATCTTGCTGCCTAGCGAGTTGCCGCGGAATAACGTCTGCATGCAGTCTGATACCTGGAATGGGGTATTAACTGGGTGTTAGGGGGTACCATGGACCAATTACTTAGGGGACTGGGTCTAAGTCAAAGTCAAAGTCAAAGCGTTTATTTTGTTTAGGCCTACGGGGGCACTTACAAATTGTCATTTTACATTTTTTCCTTAAATTCTACTGCCGGATCGGAAACGCGACCTCGACTGAGAAGATCCGGCAAGAAACTCAGCGGGCTTGTCTTTTTTACATTGTTTTTTTTTTATCGCCACATAAGTATTTTAATACAATGTAATTTGGTAAATAGCTCCAGTGTGCTGCCTTCCGAAATAAGCAAGGCAAGACACGCTACACTTTAACATGACACTGTTATTAACAAAGTGAATTTGAGCGATCAGTCCCAAGCTGATTTATCTTCCAAGTAATCCGAGATTTTGTAATAGGCCTTTTGACAGAGTTTAGTTTTAACTATAGTTTTAAACTTATTAACAGGCAAATCTCGGATTTCTTTAGGAAGTTTGTTGTAGAAGCGTATGCATTGTCCTACAAAGGAATTACTTATTCTGTGGAGACGAGTTACATGTACGGATAGCTTGTGTTTATTCCGTGTGTTTATCGAATGAGCATCGCTCCTTTTTTCAAAGTTGTTGTCATTTTTCTTAACATAAATTAGGTTTTCATAGGTCTAAGCAACTTGGCCGCAGTGGTCGGCCGGCTAGGCTGTTGACGTCATCACAGTAGGCGTGGCTTAAGTCAGTGTGCTGTTGGCGTTCGTGCTGTGCAGACGTCTTGCCAACGTTCGCACCCCAAATATAATTCTATTCGACACTAGATGGCGACCTTCGGTACGTTTTTTATATGAACCTACACTTAGTGACATCTAGTGTGAAAAAGTTAAACTACGTACTAACATCGACATAGAACAAAGCGAATAGTTTCGCTATTGGCCGGTAGATTCAAATGTCAAAGTAGGCGTTATCTACACCCCTTCACCCGCGCAAATTGTCAAGCGTCGTTTCATAGGGAAATGTAATAAGAACGTCTTTCTTCGTGAATTCTATGTGGGGGGTACCAATCGATCGATTCGATCAATCAATCAAAATGTATGGGGAATTGGGGACCTCCTTTATTGTAAATTTATTTTATTTTTAGGTATCTGTTGTTGTAGCGGCAACAGAAATACACATTCTGTGAAAATTTCAACTGTCTACCTATTACGGTTCGTGAGATACAGCCCGCTGACAGACGGACAGCGTAGGCCTAGTAATAGGGTCCCGTTAGCATCCTTTGGGTACGCAACCCTAAAAAATAATGTGAATATAGTTTTTTTTTTTTTAAAGAGTACCAATTCGCAAAATTAAGAATTTTCAGTGACTAATCGTGCTGAGTGTACGATATCAGCTAAACTAAAATAAATAATGAATCAATGGTAAATACTGTATTGTTACCTCGACTTCTCTATAGAATATGTTCCAGAGCAGCGGCGCCAACAGATGCTTGGCGTCGAAGAGCGTGACGAATACTCGCGCGAGCTCGTCCATCTGCGATGTGCTCACCACGTTCGCCAGAGCCATGGCGATCGGCAGCTCGCCCTGATAGATAACACTTTATTGTACACCAGTGGAAACACATAAACAACAATGACAAAAAAATAACAAGAAAAAAACCGGCCACGTGCGTGTCGGACTCGCACATAGAGAGTTCGTACCTAGTGATGGGATGTTCTCGAGAACATTCTCACCCTCGGAAACTTACTTGGAAACTTACTCGTGAGAATTTTTGAGAATCTTATATTTTGGATGACGTTATCCTAACTTTCAATCTTAAAAACAATTAAAACCACCATACTTGCATGTTTAATGAGGTTTATGCCAAGTTTAACATGCTTCAGAAGATAAATTCTCGAAAATTCTCACGAGTAAGTTTCCGAGGGTGAGAATGTTCTCGAGAACATCCCATCACTATTCGTACCACCGTAGAATAAAAACGTCAAAAATATCAAGTTTCGGGTATAAAATAAAATTTAAAAATAAATGGGTCCCTTTATTTTTAAATTGTATTTTATTTTTAGTTTTTGTTGTTGTAGCGGCAACAGAAATACACATTCTGTGAAAATTTCAAGTCTCTAGCTATTACGGTTCGTGAGATACAGCCCGCTGACAGACAGACGGACGGACAGCGTAGGCTTAGTAATAGGGTCCCGTTGGCACCCTTTGGGTACGGAACCCTAAAAAAACACTTGCCCTGGAGACAACACTGAGTACTTATAATACTTTTGCCGACCCTAATTACCCTACCCTAAACCCTAATTATATTTGTAAAATAAAAGTAGCCTATGTTACTCTCTGTAACATCAGCTATCTGCCAGTGAAAGTCCCGTCAAAATCGGTCCAGCCGTTTCGGAGATTACCCGGAACAAACATACAGACAGACAGACATTTTTCTTTAAATTGCGTTTTTGTTTTAAGTACTGTATGAACTTTCAAATGCATTTAGTGAAAAACTGTTATTTTGACATTACAAACAGACACTTCAATTTTATTTATTTGTATAGATAATTCTGCAACCCAGACTCTAAGGCCCGTATTAATAATAAAACTTGAGATAAAGAAAGAAAAGAAAAAACTTTATTGCGATAAGCAGAAAAGTTGCAAAGTAAAAAAAAAAAAAAAAAATTAATATAAATTAAATTAAAGTAAAATTAAATTAAAAAGTAGGTAACAAAAACACACACAACTTCTGCTCGCCGCAAACGGACCCAATTCAGCATGTGCTGATCGACAAGGACCAGCGCTGGTCTTCCATTCGATCGATCGATCTAAAGATGCAGTTTTGACGTTTAATGTATGGAACATATGTTAAAAACACCATCTTAAGTTCGATCTCAATCTTGAGATCGATTTATTAATACGGGCCTTAGGTATCTTACCTTGTCTGATATCATGGTGACGAGTTGCACGAGTTGTTCGAAGCGGTCCGCGAGTACGGTCTCCGCGAGTGTGTCAAACTCGGTCCCTTGTTGGAGTATCTTGGTCAGGACCTCCATGAACGCAGCTCGGGTTTGGAGGTCTCTATGGTAGCCTAGGTCTGTGGAAATAATGTTATTTATAGACACAAATGTTACAAAATATATCAAGAACCAAGAGCAATAGATAATCAATTGTTTTTAAGTGGATAATCTTCTTCCAACTCCTCCTATCCTTTCTTTTGATTAAATTCGTGCGGGTTCCAAGACAACTTAGCTTGTCCCCGGGACTCGTCGAGGGTCAAACCTCGGCGTCATCGTTGGACACTGTCGATCCTGGCTTACAGGAGTCACAGTGGTGGGAGTATGTGGCAGGCCTAGTGCCAATAAGAAAATCTATTGTTTTTTTATATTTTAAATTAGTATCCTTTTGGTCATTTCCAGGACTCATTCAATTAGTATTTTTTTATGTCATTAAGGTGGCAAACAACCGTACGGCCCACCTGATGTTATGCGGTTAACTTAGCCTAAATATCACTGCAATACTGCAATACCAAAGCCATCGCACTCAAGTTGCCAACCTGAAGGGGAGTGGGACAGAGGTAGGGAAATAGGGCTTCCGGCTCTCTCATTCGTCATACAAAATACAGCTGTAATAGCTACTTTACACCGATCGTCTGTGAGAGGGTGGTACTACCCTTTTGAGTTATTGATTGGTCTTACCAATACTATGCATCAGTCCGGAGTCAATGTTGGCGCTGAGCAGGTTGGACATGGCCTGTATTGTAGCGTTACGTAGCGTCTCCAAGCGACCTGGTCCCTCCGCCATCTCCACTTCATTGCAGTCGTTTAATAGGTTCATGAAGAGTGTGAAGTACCTGAAGAAGGTCTTGGTAAGGTCTTGTAAACTTGAGTGCGACACAGACTACTACTACAAACCAGCAGACTAAAGGCCAGTTTCAGAATTTAAGTATTAATAAATAATATTTAGTATTAATAAATCGATCGCAAGATTGAGATCGAACTTGAGATGCTGTTTTTGACAGATGTTCCATACATTAAACGTCAAAACTGCATCTTAAGACCGATCGCAACTTTGAGATGCAATTATTAATATGGGCCTAAGAAGAACTTTTATCCACAAAGTAAATTGTGGTTTTTTTTAATGCAGTTTTCTTTGCAATTTATTTGTACTTATTCATATATTTTTTTTTTAGTTATGAAATGATTTTTTTTTTCAGTACAGGAACAATTGCCCGTTGTGAAACCACTGGTCTCTAATATCTAATATGTGGTTGGTATATGTGGTCTTATGGCCTGCGCACATTGGCGGACGTCATGGCAGATTTTAATACTTATCCAACCGAAGGACCAATGCATTCATGGGTCCTTCAAGACGGATGGTTTCGCAATGGGCAATTGTCAAGAGTCTCGAGGACTTGTTGTGTAGTGTATACTGACTTCAAGAAGAGCTGGCTCTTGGCCTCCATGAGGTCCCCGCGGTCCGACTCCTCGGGCTGCAGCGGCAGTCCCTTCAGCAGCGCCGCCACCGCCTCCATGCACGCCTGGTCCAGCTCCCTGACACAACACACATCAACTATGTATATTTTATTAAATAAATGTAGGCTTGGAATGGAACGTAAGGAGATAGCGTGAAAGGGAAACGGTGTACTTGAGCGATGTGGATTGGTTAAGGAAGAAAAAAAAATTGAAAGAAAAAAAACCTTATTGCGGCAAGCCAAATAAATACTAAAATAAGTATAACAAGAAAATAAACAAATAGATTGTGCTCGCCGCAAACGGACCCAATTCAGCATGTGCTGGTAAGGAACGAATGAATGGAAGAATGAGGGAAAAGAATTAATGAATGAACAGAGTGAATAATAGAGATAGACGACATTAAAAACATTTTTCATTATTTTTAACAAGAATAAACAAATACATGAAAATTTAACGTAACCTGAGGGGCTACTCCAAAA
Organism: Drymonia ruficornis; assembly: GCA_947859195.1. Taxonomy (NCBI): domain Eukaryota; kingdom Metazoa; phylum Arthropoda; class Insecta; order Lepidoptera; family Notodontidae; genus Drymonia; species Drymonia ruficornis. The sequence continues at coordinate 3,643,612 of OX401932.1, read as the reverse complement.
TACGAAACGAAACATTTCGTCTGACGAATGGTTCGTTTTCCTACACTCCGAAAGTGTTTCGGATCCGAAGTTCGGATTCGATAGTCGTGATTTGACGTTCCTTATTTTGTATACCCTACTCCGAAATAATCCGGAACACTTCCAATACACTTTCAGAGTACGAAAATTTACCATCCATCAGCCAAAACGCTTCGTTTCGTATTTCGCAGTCCCCACTGGTGTTTACGTTGACAAAAACCCCACACACTACAGTTATATGAAAGGAAAAGAGCCGATGGGCAGTTCATTATTTCAGAAAAAGACGTGCACTGTTGGACATAGTCCTCCCCCAAGGCTTTCCACAACGACCGGTCCTGTGCTGCTTGCATGGTCCTACGACCTTCAGTTACGCTGCGTTCACACCATAGATTTATTATTAGCAGATACGAAGCTATTGTTTATGGTATACATATTTGATGTAAATATGGACCACATTAACGAAAACATATCTGTCTCATTCTTACTCGTGACAATTTAGCTATGTAAAACAGTACAGTATATGTCATATATTTCTTTTTTCTGGAAGTTTTTGGTTAGTTCCGTCAGTAAGCCGCCTCCCTGAGGGCCTTTTTGGACCGACATATTGGGTTGTCGGCTATGGTCGGGTCACTATGGTTAGTACTTCATCTGTCTTGTCAGCGTCTTATACAAATTATTTTAAATTTTACGCTGAACTGTGTGTATTTTGTGACTCTTTATTATATTATTTAGGATTATTAAGGAAAAATCAATTTAGTTTAGTGTTGCGTTAGGGCATGCAGTTCTGATTCTCTAAAGAATTTCGAAGGATTGTCATTTTTCAGGTTAGTTGTGTTATTTTCATATTTAAGTGTATTTATAGTGTGTGAAAATACCTTTCGTGTACATTATATTAATTTTTAATTGAGTTCCCGTCTATAATCGTACTCTCGAGTTCATATTTTCAAATAAAATAGAACTAACAAATATTTGCTATGTTTACATAAAAACGTAGTGCTGTTCTTATAAGTTTTGTTTCAAAGTTATCGATACAAATTCTATTCATCTACACGTTGGGCCGCGCCGTCACCCCGGGGTGACCACAAAGAAATTATTTTTGTTTTGGAAGGTGCGTGACTGCGCCGCCTTAAATTTGTTTTATAATATTTGTCATCACTACTCACGAACATAAAGATGCGCGACAGAGATAACAAGTTGATTTATGGATAGTGAACATTTTAAATTAAATGTGGGATTTGCTAAAACGGCTTCAAGAAGTTAAAATAGAGTTTATTCAAAATCTCCCGATTTCGCAAGATTTTTAGCTGATAAATTTGACGATTTTTAATTTTACGCTTTTGCTACACTGGGCAGTGGTAGGTAGGGATGATGGCCGTGTATGCATGAGGCTCTCCACACGTGCATATTTTCGTGGTAAAGTTGAGGCGCCAACAAGGCCGAGGCATTGAAATTCTGGTGGTCTCTAACGTTAAATTGCGAACCCCGAAGAGTTGCCATGTGAAAATGACTTTACTTGAGCAGCAGCGTCACTCTGCACAACCATTTTAGAGGGAAGAGGGTGACTCGCTCCACAGAGCCATAAAATAACATAATAGTCATAAATAAAAACATAATTTTGTACTGCCTACCCCCGATTAACGTGATATTTGTGCTGCGGTCTCTTTCCCCCCTTCATGACACTTGACTGACCGACTCGTTTGGTACACTCGTCGTCGCGGTGCCTCCTGTGTCTAAAAACCTTAATCGCACGAAATCTACTCAATCCTTTGTGTAATTGTGTTGTGTGAACTGGATAAACCCAAGTGAGTGCTCTAGTGATGTGCCTGCGCAGAAGAACCTGACGATCCAGCCATACCACCCTGGAAATGCACCCGCCTCCATCGTATCGTTAATGTACACGCTTGACATTGACCTGAGCCTTACAGATTTGTCTCCCCCCTTTTTTGCCTTATTTGATTTAGCCCAGCATAGCTGAACCCACAGATTAGAGAAGTTGACAGATGTAGTCTTGGCAACAAACGAAGTGAAGCCAGGTAGCATTATATGTGTGCGTGACAACTAGGAGCGGCACTAGGGAAACATACAATTGTGTGCGTGTAAAGTTGTGTAGTTATAGGGCGAGATTGTATTCGCTTTTTTGTTTTGTATTTGCTTTGGTGGCTTCACTTTCGTGTTCTATGCGCTCCATCTGTAGCTCCTAAATCTGTGGCTGAACCTACCTAATCAGGACCCAGCACTTTTCCCGCGACATGATCGAGTATATCGATATGGATACTATCGACTAACTAAAAGTACAACACTATTTGCTGTGCGCCATTTTGGACGGTCGTGTGCTCGGGTTTGGCTACAGATGACGTCACATAGGGCTCGTCCTTTCTCTCTTAGGTCATTGGTTCACACGGTGTACGTTATACGGAAAAAACCGAATGGTGTGTCACCGTTGAATAAGCAACTAATTTTGCACTCTTGTGAACGTATGTATTAAAATGCTATTGCCACTGACCCGTATTCGGGGTTTTCCCGTGCGACCGAATCCGATTGCAGTCGCAAAACCGGATGTTAATTTTTGGCCGTTTTGGTTATTTGCCGGATCTTAAAACCGTATGCACATCGGGATCTCATACATACTATAAATTAAATTATATTGTGACTGAAGCGTATACGGTAAAAATCCGATCCGTCATTGCTACGTGTGAACGCAGGGTTAGGGAAGATTAACGAAATAAATGCAGATAACAATGTAGCGTCATGCCTGGTGATAGATGAAGCGTCAGCCCGCAGCGGCGGCGCGATCTGGTGGCTGGTGCCCAGCACCCAGTCCGTCACGTACTCCACCATCTTGTTGCGGAACTTCATCTCCTACATACAACAATATTATAATATGTATTTTTAAACCCGGAGAGTATTTTGTTATTTACGGTATTGCTACTGTGTTTAAAATAGTGATGTCATAAAAAAAATAGTTCATGACATTATATCCTCTAGATGGCGCGATAATCAATTTACTGTGACGTCCCATAGCCTATAACTAGCGGACGGTCTAGACGCTTCCAACGATACCACTTACGTCAAATGATGATAAGTAGTTTGAAAGTTATGCGGGAACAGATCACCGATATACCGATCAAAATCATAACCCTCCGCCGTAGTCGGTTAAAAACCGCGTACGATATGTTATTACTAATCTTAAGTTTTCAAAAAAATCGCCTTTAATTGTGTAATCTGTGACAAAGGTAATACTTGCCTGTCGGAACGCGAGGTCGTCTCTCCGCCTCATCATGGCTTCCACAACTTGACATAACTTAGTTTTTATATGAACTGACAGCACCGTCATATCTAAATGACGCACGTATCTGTAAAAATATATTGGTGAATGTTATTGGTAGTACAGTTATGTTGTAGCCAATTGACTGCAGCTCACATATGGTCTAGCTCGACCGGGGTACCACCCTCTAACAGAAGATCGGCGTAAAGTAGCTTTTATAGCTGCGTCTCGTGTGGTAAGTAAGAGAGCCGAAAGCCCAAACCCCTTCCCCTCCCTCTGTCCCAATCCCCTTCAGGTCGTCGGCAACGTGCGAGCGATGCCTTTGGTATTGCAAGTATCTCTGCAGGCGGTACGCTTGTTTGCCATCTTAGTGACATAAGACCAGCCAAGTGCGTGTCGGACTCGCACATAAAGGGTTCCGTCCACCGTAGAATATAATAAGATTAACGTCAAAGAAATAAGTTAAAAACAAAAAACGTCAAAAATATTAAGTTTTTTGTATGGAGACCCCCTTTATTTTTGAATTTGATTTTATTTATAGTATTTGTTGTTGTAGCGGCAACAGAAATACACATTCTGTGAAAATTTCTATTCTCTACCTATTACGGTTCGTGAGATACAGCCTGTTGTTAGACGGGCGGACAGCGTAGGGTTAGTAATATGGTCCCTTTGGCACCCTCTGGGTACGGAACCCAAAAAAGTCGACTTTGCACCTTATTGCCACAAGATAATATAAGCTTTTATTCTTACCCCCAAATTCATAGCGATGTTAGCCAGTTTACAATGAGTTTGAAAAGCATTTCAGGTACAAATATGATTTGTAATCCAGTCGACCATAACTTTATATGAATTTGGGAATTTGTCTTTGTAGTGTTCGTACTGTAGGTAGTACCACTATGTATTCTGTGCCAAATGTACTGACCTGACTATAGCCAGCATGAGTCCCTCGATGGATGTGGTGCTGAGATGTTCGTTCGGCTGTCCACTCTTCTTGTTGTCCAAAATACTCTTCATTATGAATATCGTGTGCTCCACGAATTGCGTGTTTATGTCTGTTAGCATCACCTACAATATAATTACACACTATCACGCCTGTATTATATGAAAGGGTAGGCAGAAGAACACGGCAAAAAAAAATCCAACGGTTTTTGGTCCCAATATAATCGGGGGCCTTGTAAAAACTGCAGTTTTTACAAGGCAGTACACAGCGCATATGACCGGGAAAATTGGAAGGGCATCCGCAATAGTCGCGATCCTCAGAATTGAGGGAACGAGGAAGAAGAAGAAGATAATCGGGGGCGAGACCGTACTAATATCCGGCATAGGTATATCGTCGGTTAGGGGCCGTCCATAAATTTCGTGAGGCGTTTAGGGAGAGGGGAGCCAAATATCACCTAATCTCACGTGGGGGAGAGGGTGGTCTCGGCAAATTTCCGCAAGAAATAGTGTAAAATTCCGATAAAACGGGAGTTAAATTAAGTAAAATATGATTCTACACTAAAATATGGCTTTTCAAAAATCTCACGTGAGATTAGGGAGGGAGGTGCTCTGACTCACGTTGGGTTCTGACTATCCGGTGAAACGTGGGCTTTTATTGAGGATTTAATAAAACTTATTAAATACTTTTTGTAGAATTTTACATCAGGCCTATTATAAAAATATAAGTTAACTTGATTGACTTCTATGTGTCACTTTTCGTTTTACCAGTTCGCAATAAAGAGCTATTTAAATATTGCTTGTGTATTTTACTCTTAGTTGATGCTATTAATCCATTAATTTCCTAGAAATTAATAGGTTATGGGCCCAGCTATTGAGTAAAATTGCAGGTAATAGCGGAACTCGGTATAGTAAGAAAAAAGTCGTGTTCACCGGTAGAACGTACAATCAGCATCAAAAAGAAGTGATCGTACAGGATCCTAGTATGGATTTCGCCGGGATGAAAATGAGTGTGGAGCGATTCAACGGAAATAATTTCCGACAGTGGAAATTTCAAATAAAATGTGCCCTAAGAGCGAAGGGGATTGACATTACAAAACAAAAGCCCACGGACGTTGACAGTTCCGATTCAGAATGGCTGAAGAACGATGGAATGGCAATGTTTATTATAACTTCGGCCATGGAATATAAACAAATCGCGCTTATAGAAAATTGCGATAGTGCTGCGAAGATTATGGAGAAACTTGAGTCGATATATGAGCAGAAGTCCGAGTTTAATAAAATGTTATATCATGAGCGATTCTATCAGTACAAAATGAATTCCTCAGACAGTATGGCGCAACATATTGCAAAAGTGGAGAGTTTGGCGCAGCAACTGAAAGATAGTGGTGAAGAGATCAGTGACATGGCTATTATTACGAAAATTATAAGTACGTTGCCGTCAAAGTACCGCTCACTACGACAAGCGTGGATGTCACTTAGCGCGTCACAACAAACCATACAGAACCTGACAGCTCGGCTGATGGATGAGGAAGCGAGTCTGACGGAAGAAGAACAACAAGAAGTTGCACTGATGGCTGCTCAGGTAGAAGAGAAAGCAAGGAAAAGTTCAGCTACTGAAAATGATACCGAGAAACCACGACATCGCTTCGTCTGTTACAACTGCAATAAACGTGGACACTTTGCCAGACAGTGCCGTGCTAATAAGCAAAATAAACCAGACTACGAGAGTAGTATGTCAGCAAACCACGTCGAAGGAGATGCATATTTACCTAGAGAATCATATAATGATGTGTGGTTGCTAGATAGTGGTGCGTCGGTTCATATGACGTTTAATAAAGATTTTTTCTTGGAGTTTGAGCAGTACAGCGAAGACAGTAACAGATTTGTGAAATTAGGGAACCAACAGAACCTGAAGGTTTGTGGAGTAGGAACAGTACTGATCAGAAAGAATGTCAATGGAAAGTTTGAGAAAAATGTACTTAAAGACGTTGCTTATGTGCCTGAACTGCGCCGGAATTTGTTTTCGGAAGGAACTATAATGCGGTTAGGTTACACAATAGTAAAGAAGAATGTTTCTGCTCTCATATTCAAAGACAACGTAGTGGTTTTAAGTGCAACGCAGAAAAATAATAATCTGTATGAAATGAACTTCACGGCGGTAACAAAAGACAGTCATAAAACAGTAGAAATACCTCGGAAAAGTTTGAAAATGTGGCATGAGATACTTGGACATTTGAATATAACGGAAGTTAAGAATATGGCGAAAAGTGGACTTATACAATGTCAAGATGACACTAATGAGGAATTTGAGTGTGAAGCCTGCAAGTTTGGAAAGCAAAGCTGTTTTCCGTTTCATACCTCGCTGCGGGGCGTGCTGCGCCCTGGAGATTTAGTATACAGCGCCGTGCATGGACCAATGAGTGAGTCTTCAATTCAAGGTATGAAGTTTTTTGTTCTTTTTAAAGATGCAGCTTCTAACTTTTTGAATATTTACTTTATACGCCATAAGAGTGAAGTTTTAGATCATTTTAGAAATTATAATCGAATTATACAAAGTAAATTTGGTCATAATATACGTGTTTTACATGCCGACAATGGTGAAGAGTATGTCAAAGATGATTTTAAAGTTTACTTGAATCGAAATAAGATCGCGTATGAATGTTTCACACCCAAAAATAATGAACGTGTAGAGAAAGAATTACGTACTATTGTTGAGAGTGCAAGTACGATGCTATACAGTCGCAGTCTGCCGTTGAACTTGTGGGCAGAGGCGGTTGGATGTGCAGTGTATCTTCATAACAGGACAATGCGTAGTCGAACTACAGAGAAGTTACCCTACGAAGTCTGGTGTGGTGAGAAACCAAATATACAACACTTGAAGGTGTTTGGCTCTTGTGGGTATGTGCATGTTCCTGATTCATTTAAAACTAAACTGGAGAAGAAGAGCAACAAGCTAATTTTAGTTGGCTATGAAAATCAGAACTACAGAATGTATGATTTGAATACAAACAAGTTTATAATTTCACGACATGTAGTGTTTGATGAATTCAGTTATAGTCCAGTAATTGAGAGTACTGCTGTGATTGAAATTGGGGAGCCAAGTTATGAACAAATTCTGACACAGGCAGATGATCAAGTTAGTGAAGATGGTTTTCAAAGTTGTGATGATGAAGATGACAATGATGATGTCGATGAACCACCTAGGGAAATCAACGACAATTTAAATGTACCGACCATAAATTTGAGACCCAGAGTTGACGGACAATATTATGTTGCGAACATTACCGACTTTGCAAAGCCAGCCATCAGTAGTCCAGAAAGTATCCAACCGAATATAAACATAGTCGAGCAGAAGGCTCGTAAAGACAAAAAGACGTGGACTATTTTTGATAGAGATTTATGACAGTTTACAACCGAGGCGGAATTTTTGAATAGTCATGCTGTTTATGCAAAGTTGATGACTTGGCATACAGTTAGTCGGAGTGTTTCATTTCATAAAGTAATTTAATGATAGTGGGAGCGTCTATTAATGACTCGATGTAAAGTTAGTGGAGTGCCTGTATGGTTTATAGAATTAATTTTAATTTTACATCGGGTTGTTTTTATTGTAACTTTCACATTGTGCTTTTGAGATTTGATTTATGTTTGTATAGTAGCTTATGAGCTTGATGTAAAATTAGTGGGAGTATTGAGGATTTAATAAAACTTATTAAATACTTTTTGTAGAATTTTACATCAGGCCTATTATAAAAATATAAGTTAACTTGATTGACTTCTATGTGTCACTTTTCGTTTTACCAGTTCGCAATAAAGAGCTATTTAAATATTGCTTGTATATTTTACTCTTAGTTGATGCTATTAATCCATTAATTTCCTAGAAATTAATAGCTTTGAGTTGGCTTAATACCTCCACAATGTGGTGGTGTATGGCCACTCAAGCCTCTGACTACCCCCGAATAGGGATAAAAGTCGTGACGTTACGTTACATTACCTGTTGTTGTTGGTCGAAGAACTTGTCGATGATGGCCTTGATCTGGTCGAAGAGTATCGGGTAGAGCGCGGGCGACATCTCGTGTCCGACGAGCTCCTTCACGTGCGTCTGGATCTGCTGCGCGAACCGCTCGTTGCTGCACAACAACAGCCGTAGCAGCTGCCCGATGAACCTGGCAACATGCCATTGACCGATTACAACATGGACCTCACATAAAGGACATGGTCTAAGCACCCGGGCCCCAACACTCCACTAAGCCCGTGATGTCATCACAATATGCGTGGCTTACGTCAGTGTGCTGTCGGCGTTCGTCCTGTGCAGACGTCTTGCAAACGTTCGCATCGCAAATATAATTCTACTCGACACTAGATGGCGACCCTTTGTACGTCTCTTTTACCTTCCTACATCGCGCCATCCCACGCAAATTTCCACGCGTCGTTTCATAGAGATATCTACTAAGAACATCTCTTCTGATTATTATCTCTATGGATTACAACTATATCTCTTACAAGGACTGTCCATTACCTGAGGCGATTTTGGCGATTTTTGGACCCCTACCCCTCTTGGTGTGATATCAGGGGGCGTCTAAATTACGTGAGTAATTTAGGGGGGGAGGGGGTCGAGCCAATTCTCACCTAATCTTACGTGGGGAGTGGGGGGTCTCGGCAAATCTGATTTTTTTTTTTTACCGCAAGAAACAGTGTAAAATTGCGAGAAAAGTGGGTTAAATTAAGTAAAACATGTTTCTCCACTAGAATATGGCTTAAATCTCACGTGAGATTAGAGGGGGACGGAGAGGGTCGAGCCAAATCTCACGACATCTCACCAGGGGTGGAGCGGCGTCGAAAAATCACAAAAATCACCTCGCGTAATTTATGGACGCCCCCAACATGCCATTGGCATGCCATTGCCATTGGCATCGTTCATCGTATACTACATGACATGTCTACTGGATATTAAGTCGATAAAAATTAACAGTTCCTATACTTAAGAGCACATATTATTGTATTAATAACACAATTACTGCAATAAAGTAATTAGCGTCGTTTTAGCCCCCAAGGGCAAATTACAAAACCAGCCAGGTGCGTGTCGGACTCGCACATAAAGGGATCCGTACCACCGTAGAATAAAAACGTCAAAAATATCAAGTTTCTTGTATGGTGACCCCCTTTATTTTTAAATTTCATTTTATTTTTAGTATTTGTTGTTATAGCGGGAACAGAAATACACATTCTGTGAAAATTTCAAGTCTCTACATTTTACGGTTCGTAAGATAAAACCCGCTGACAAACGGACAGACGGACAGCGTAGGTTTAGTTATAGGGTCCCGTTGGCACCCTTTGGGTACGGAAACCTAAAAAGGGCATAATACTCACTGGGTCACAGGACAATACTGCACTTCCTGCGAACTGTTCGCCAGGACGTTGTACTTCCTCGCATCTACCAACAAACAATACATAACACTAGTGAGCTCTTCCATAATTCATTTAAATTGTAAGTTTGAATGTAATTAGGATTTGACGAGCCCGTTGGCGTGGTTGGTTAGAATCCGCCTATCACGCTGCAGGTCGTAAGTTCGATTCCTACCCGGGGCATGCATTTGTGTGCATGAACATGTCTGTGTGTCCCGAGTTTGGGTGTAATTATGTATATTAAGTATGTAATTACAAACAAAAAAGTAGTAATGTAGTATATCAGTTATCTGGTTTCCATAGTACAAGCTGTGCTTAGTTTGGGATCAGGTAGCCGTGGGTAAAAAAAAAAAAAATTATTAAGGTTCCTCTGCCCTAAAACCTAAAACCTCTGCCCTACATCAATCACAAATCGCTCCTCCTCCGAATCTCTCTCCCTCATTCACTCTCATTAGGTACTGAAAAATGTATATTGCATCAAAGCCAAAATCGTGGGCGTTGTTGCAAATATTTCTGGCAGCATTTGGGGATTTCATGATGACGTCATTTTACGAGAAGTGGGTGATATTTTTGCAAACGAATAACAAGGCTCGTTAGCTCAGTAGGTTAGAGCACCGATATAAAAATTCACTTGACCATCGGAGGGCGGAGGTTCAAATCCTTCACGAGCCAGCGTTTTGTGGGTTAAAACTTTTGAAGACCCAAGAATATTACTTTTTAATTAATCCTACTAGTGGTCGACCGTGGTCGAAATTCGACCATAATTTCATTAAAATTTTAAGTTCTGTTCTGTCCTTTAAAAAATATACAGACAAGTGTCAAAATACCAATAAAAGCGCCTACAAATGACCCTAAAATCAGAGGCAATTTAGGGAGCAAGGATTGTGTCTAAAAGGATTGAGCAATATGCAAAAAAAACGTGCCGACAAAGATTCCCAACCGGCATCATCTCTCGGATTGCATCTCTCTGCACAATCCTATTAGACAAAATCCTTGCTCCCTAAATTTCCTCTGATTTTAGGGTCGTGTGTAAGTCCTTTAATTAAAGTACACAATCTACGTCAGTATATATGTGTGTGTATGGGAAACGAATGTAGTGTGTGTAATGTTTTCTTTCATTAAATTTAATGTACATTTCTTATAAAAATATTAGGTTTGTGCACTCCTCGATGTAAAATTTAACTGTGCCTTTTATTGGGCCACTGCAAACACGCTACTTTTAGCATCGCCGATCGACGTTTTAGTCACTTTTTAGCTAAATGCAGCGACTAGGCGTAATTTTGCGATTTTGATAGTGCGATCGAACGCAGCGAGTCGCCAAATCGCGATGCAGCATCGATACAGTCGCAAAGTCGCCGATAACCGATGCAAAAAGTAGCATGACTGCGGTGTTCCATACTCCTCCGTCCGCGCAATTTTCGTAAAAAAGGATCGACATTTTTTGAACTTTTTTCTAAGAGTGCGGTGTTCAAAGCGTGGTCGGTCGACTTACCGTGTCCGTGTAGATGCGACCAGGCGGCGGACGGCCTCCGCTGCAGACACACGCCGCCCAATGCGCACAGAAACGACGTTATATTCGCCCACTCCTGTATCTGCATCTGAATACACATATACATTGTAAATAAATAAATAAATAAATACAGTGTGATTAAAATAAGAATAGGACGGGCTCTCGGCTAATTTCACTCATATAAAGTACTCTTCTGAGTGAAGATAAGGGGTTATTACACCTAACTAAATTTAGGCAACTTAATTATTATTATTATTATTTTTATAGCCAATGATGGCACACTGGCAGACGGTCCACCTGATGGTAAGTGGAAGCCGCCGCCCAGGACATCTGCAACTTAAGGGGAGCAGACGCGGCGCCGACCTTTTAGGGACCTGTACACATGCCTTTTGAAGAACCCCATGTTGTAATGCAAAGGAAAGGGAGGGAGATCGTTCCACAACTTAGTCGATACTGAATTTAAGCAAGTGTAATCGCATTTAGCAAGCTATTCAGAAGCTAGAATGGTTTAAATATTTAGAAGCTTCTGAATTTAGGCTTCTAAATTTAGCCAAGTGTAATAAGCTCTTTAGCCGAGAGCCGTACCAGTTCCAGTTGTGACGTCAAAACATGGCGCTAGGCCGGTCCTATTCTTATTTTAATGGTCGGTTAGGATTTTGACTGTTATATATGTGTGTATGTTCATCTGTAACTTCCAAACTACTTATAATAATTTGATAAATGAGGTATCGTTGGAAGCGTCTTGATTGTCCACTCGTGATAAGCTATGTGACGTCACATTACATTGAATATGGCGACCTCTAGAGCATCGCATCGCATCATGAACATCGCTCGCACGTTGCTGACCTGAAGGGGAGTGGGACAGAAGGTGGGGAAGGGGGGGGGTTAGACTTCCGGCTCTCTCATTCATCGTACAAAACGCAGCTGTAATAGCTACTTTACGCCAATCTTCGAGTGATCTTCTGAGAGAGCACTACCCCAGTAGAGCCAGCCCGTATATGAGCTGCAGTCAATTGTCTATGTGATCTCATGTAGGCTAAAGTAATCACTTAGGGGGCGTTCATTGCGTAAGACTATATTGGTGGGGGTGGCACTCAACCCCCCTCCCACCCACACGGACCGCGAGAGACTCCCCCTGCTGTCTCTAGAGACTATCACGGACGCACTCTTGAAGATCATGGAGGCCTGCATGAGGGATAAGACAAGGCATGAATATTAATAATAATATTAGCACTTTTAAAGTCCCAAACCTGGGCATAACCTACCTCGAAGTCGTGTTCGCTGCTGCTGTGGTGTGAGACCCTTCTCTTCGCCACTGCTCTATGTAATGCTTCCATTTGACAGTCGTCCATCTTATCGCCTTGGCCTTTGGGGTATTTTTGGAGGAGTTTACATAGAGAATCCCTGGGAACAAGGTTCATGTTTAATAAGAAGGATGACTGAATCGCTAAAGTCATTCATCAAAAAATCGCGCAAAAAAACTTAATTTACTAGAAAAATACTTGTATTGTTAGGGTTCCGTAGCCAAAGGGTGTCAACGAGGCCCTAATACTAAGACTGCTGTCCGTCCGTCTGTCTGTCTGTCAGCGGGCTGTATATCGCGAACCGTAATAGATAGAGTTGAAATTTTCTCAGAATGTGTATTTCGGCTGCCGCTACAACAACAAAAACTAAAAATAAAATTTAAAAATGAAGGAGGTCCCTATACAAACTTGATATTTTTGACGTTTTTATTCTACGGTGGTACGGAACCCTTTATGTGCGAGTCCGACACGGACTTGGCCGGATTTTTTGTTACTTGACAGGTCTCTATGGATTGTTTTGAAAGGCGCTCATAGCCAGCTGCAATCACTGATCGGTAAACGATCGGAGGTTAAGCACCGCTTAGCAAGGTCAGGCAGAGATGGGTGACCATTTAGTGACATTTGAACTGAGCGTCTCCGTGCTTCGGAGGGCACGTAAAAAGTCGGTCCATGTTGTTGTCATCTAGGCAGCAGTCGTTAAGCCTTGTCAAAGGCGCGGGCTTGAACAACTCTGACACCAGGTACCAGGGAACCATACGATAAGAAGAAGTTTATAAAATATACTCTGTGGTAAATAATCTTAGACATTTACTCATAGAAAAGACCTATTATTCCGTAAAGGAATTTATGGAAGATTCGAGTCTGAAATAACAGTGATCCGATTGCAAGAGTAATGTACCTACCTACCTAATGACTAGTAGTGTAACTGACCAATGTAGGCATCAGCATGTTATTTCCATATTATTTCTACATTTTAAATTATATAAATCTTGATTATCAATATTAATTATTTTATATTATTGACTTTATCAGCTATCTTTTGACATTTACGTTTCAATGTGACATTTCTAGTTTATTATCACATTTACTATCATTATTATTATTTGATTAGGTAGGCAGGCACAAAATTGTACGCCGTATAGTCAGTTCATAGAGAGCTAAATATTTTAAGTAACCATGTTCACCTCTGTACTTACCTATGATACACAATAAATTCAATTGAATTGAATTGAATTGGTACTCACCAACATCGGAAGGTCTCCTCCCACACTGGCTGCACACCGTTCACACAGTGTTCAATCTTCCTTAACAACGCCATAATACGTTTCTGTAATGCCGCCGAGCCTGTACACGAAACACAACGTTATGAACTTGTAAATACAGTTTAATTTTGTTTAAATCGTGAGGCTAAACTGTACGGTCCCAAACACAGACCAACGACAGTTTGGACTCCGCACTCTAGAACAAAATATTCCGAAATATATACGCTTAATAAGGTGTATAATATTTACAAATCGACAAATCACAATCAATTATTATTTTTGATAAAACAATCACAATGGCGTTGCCTCCGCTCCCGCCCCGCAACTTCTGTCAGAATAAATAAATAAATGTAACGTCACGACTTTTATCCCCATTCGGGGGTAGTCAGAGGCTTGAGTGGCCATACACCACCACATTGTGGAGGTATTAACCAACTCAAAGCCCACGTCGTTTCACCAGATAGTCAGAACCCAACGTGACAGGTGGTGAACCTTGTCGCCGTGTATACAGGAACTGACTATTACCTAATCCCGAGGGATAGGTAGGTTTCCTCACGATGTTTTCCCTCACCGTCAGCGAACTGTCTGTCAGAATAATTTTAACGCAAGTTCAAATTTACACTTACTATTCGACATTTTTACATTAATTCTACTTCATTTAATTCTACCTCCGGATCGGAAACGCGCCTTTATAGCTGAATTGGACTATATTGGGTCTAAGCATGAGTCGCAATTCATTTGAATGTCTTAACGAGTGAAGCATCTGTTCGTATGTAATCTGTGTGAATACTTACTATGAATATTCTTATAAAAGCAACCTCTCCCCATATCCTGACTGGCGGCTTGTAACGAATACAAATCGAAGATATAGACACACTAAACACTTACTAAAGCTACTATGGAGTCAGATATTCATAATATTAGTAATATCAAGTTATTTTTTCGCGCTGTGCCCGCGCCGTTATTCACTACAATACGCGAATGGGCCTCGTGACGTCACAACAACCGTGCGCTAACTTCGCTAGTAATTTGGTCATAACTTGGTAAATTTTTGTCGCAGAACTAAAATTTTTGCACTCTATGTTCCGGATTTCGTAGCTCTATAAATCTGCATTCTCAACTAAATTCGTTACGGATGTCCATTGTGTTTTTTTTTTAGTCCGGGAGCTATTAGGCCCGACCCGCGATCTCCCTCTTGTTGGCTGTCTGATGTATTTGGCGGTGTGCTCCAGACCGGATATTGCGCACTGTGTAAGTTATTTAAGTCAATTTAATAACTGCTACTCGGAGACTCATTGGAAATGTGCAAAAAGAGTTCTTAGATACCTAAAAGGTACTATGGATTATAGCCTAGTCTTTGAGAAAGGTGAAATGTTGATTACGGGTTTTGCGGATGCTGATTGGGGCGCAGACATGCTCGATCGTAAGTCATATACTGGATATGTATTTAGCCTAGGGAACTCATTAGTATCGTGGGAAAGTCGCAAACAGCGAACTGTTGCTCTTTCCAGTACCGAGGCGGAGTACATGGCGATGTCTGATTCTAGTAAGGAAGCTATGTTCCTTAAGACTTTTGTCGCTGAGTGTATGGGTGTCATATGCAACGTTATTCTGTATAACGACAATCAGTCTGCACAAAAATTATGTAACAATTTAATATCTCATTCGAGAACAAAACACATCGATATTAGACATCACTTCATTAGGGATCTAATAGATAAGAAACTATGTGTATACGTTATATTAGCACTGAAGAGATGTTAGCAGATGTACTGACAAAAGCTTTAGCTAGGGAAAAGCATTATAAGTTCATTTCTAGGTTATTTCGTTTTAAGGGCTAGTGTTGTTTTTTAAAACTCTATGGAACCTGTCAATGATCTTTACTTTGTTTTTTCACTACATGAACGATGTCTCGTTTTCTATTTTAATATTATATTTAATTCTCTATCGCACTATGTCTTTTTACTTATCCGCCCATAGCCCATCTCCTCTGACGTGAGGGTCAGAGACTTTGTCCATTATGTTTGAATCTCTCACCAGTGGTAAGCACAGTGGATGTGTGTGCGATTTCCTGGAACACAGCGTAGTTGGGCAGCAGGCATTGGGTAGTGATCTCGTCGGACCCGCACCGGATATCCGCTTCCTGGCAGAGCAGCGCGAAACACGACATGGCTACCAACACCACGTCCGTGTCGATGGACCAGAGACACATGAAGAACACCACCTGGACCATGGAGAAAGGGGAAGTACATTAGTTACGTGAGGGTGGTAACGCAAAAATATTATTTTTGACGATTTATAAACGCTACTTGTAGCTTACATGAATAAAAAAAATTGAGTTTGAGAGTTTGAGGTATTTAGGGGGAGGGGGGGTCGATCCGAATCTCACCCAATCTCACTAGAGGGTCTCTGCAAATATCAGGGTTTTTTCCCGCAAGAAGCGAGAAAACTGGGGTATACTAAAAATACGCATTTGAATATTCTCACGTGAAATGAGGGGGGTGGGGGGTCGAGCCAAATCTCACGACATCTCACCAAGGGGGGAAGGAGAGGTCAGAGAATCACCTCGAGCTTGATGTGCGCCTGCTTGCAAATGGGTATCATGGAGCCGAGGTTGGCGTACTCCTTGTGCTTGGCCAGGAACTCGTTGCGGCAGGTCAGGATGTCTCGCAGCCAGCGTAACACCTCGCGGTAGTTGCAGATCTGACGCTGGATCAGCTTCTGGCTGATGTTGTATAGGACCTGGGAACTGGAAAGGATGAGGAACTGTCTGAATAGGGGACTTAAAAGTCGAGAGACATGCCGCGAGCAGTCGCAGGACTTTCAAGCCACATATTCACTAGGGGACAAAGTCGAGAGACATGTCGCCAGCAGTCGCGGGACATTTACGTGCGACTGTCCGGCAACAATGTCGAATAGTCGCGGAACATCATCCTCACTACTCAAATACAGTCGGGCGTCTGTCGAGAGACACGATTTTAAACGGAGTCGCGCAAGTAGATATGAGAAGTGAAGTAATATTGTAAAACTTAATACCACTGAACCTATTATTATAAAGCTAGGTTACTTGGGTCGTCCTAGCGGTTACCCTGTATTCTCCAAATACCTGATATCCCAGAAGGTATTGAGAGGTGCCTCAGGGTTCCACATGTGCACCCTATCAGGTCGATGCAGCGCCAGCAACGCGTCCTGGGCTGCCTGCGATATCTCGCCCATCCCAGTCTGGTGGACTAGCGAGACTAGTCCGTTGATCAGCTCGGTGGTGGAAGACTGGATCTCGATGCTAGAGCGGCCTGGGTTCTGGGAGATGAGGAGTACTCTTTAGTACAGAATGGAGTTAAATAAATATCCTTGGACATTCTTTTACACACGGCTAACTGATCCCAAACTAAGCAGAGCTTGTACTATGGAAACCAGATAACTGATATTACTACATATACTACTTTTTTATTTGTAAATACATACTTAATATACATATACACCCAGACTCGGGACATGCAGACATGTTCATGCACACAAATGCATGTCCCGGGTAGGAATCGAACCTACGACCTGCAGCGTGAAAGGCGCCTCCGCGCCAACCACGCTAACGGGCCCGTCAATTATAATAAATATCGCCAGACAAACTAAGCGAAGCTTGTACTATAGATATCGTACCGTACAATGGACTGGGGGCGATCCCAGTGACACCCAGACCAGGCCAAATTACGAAAAGGCCATTTCCGAAATTTGCCACTGGCGGGCATCAAACCCTCAACCACCCGATGCAGTGAGCCGAGCGGCCTACGCTCGAACCGCTGCGCTAAGGGAGGTTGTCATGGCCGTGGTTGAAATCCCGACAGAAATCCCGTCTTGTCTTGGCGTGTGCTGGTCCACCTAATAAAAATACGTAGTCAGCCAAAAACCCTACAAAATTCAAAAATATACTTACACTAAGCATTAGCATGGGGTCAGCGTGTATCAGCTTCACCATGCACAGCAGCAGGTTCCTGTACGCTGGCATCTCTTCCGACCGGTTGAACTTGGACTGGACTTCTTTGGACTTGAGCGAGAGCGAGATCATGCGGAGAGGAGTGTGCACCACGTAACCCTGCCAAGGATAGTAAATAAATATCGCCAGACTTACACACGAACAGTAGCCCGATTCACGTAAAAACAAACAATCCAAATAACGCTGACGTTCGAAAGTCGTTCGATCGATTTCCGATCAAAAGTTGGTATTCACGTGTTCCTTGAACGCAGTTCGATAGGACTTCAACACAAACGTTTACTCAACGAAAAACGGTTACTCAACGACTTGTTGCCGTGACGAAAAGGCTATCAACGACTATGTCGGAACGATATCGTTAAATAAATAATAATAATGTAGCCCTTTTAACGTCCCACTGCTGGGACTGCTCCCCTCAATGCGAGGGGGATTCAGGCCGTAATCCACCACGCTGGCCCAGTGCGGGTTGGTGGATTTCACATATCTAAAGACATGCAGGTTTCCTCACGATGTTTTCCTTCACCGTAAGCAAGTGATAATCATATTAAAGTTATGATTCACACATAGATTTCGGAAAAAAAAAAAAACGACATCGGTACGTTTCTTTATTACTTGAATCGGGCTACTAGGCCTAAGTCGCTTAGTGCTATTGAGCTTCTATAGTGGTCGACCCTTTGATTGGTCGGTCTGAATCATCTGATTGGTTGGTCAGAAGCAATCGACCAATCAATGGCTGAAGTTTAATGGCAATGGCACTTCAATGGCTTAGCGAGTTGGGGCCCAGATGGTTGCGGGATCGATTCCCGTCAAGGCAAAATGAACGTGCCGAACGTGCCGTCGAACGGCACGCTTTAGAACACAAGGTTTGCGAAGACCTATAAGCTATAAGCTGCTATAGTGATCGCCTCTGATTGGTCGGTGGATTCTGACCGACCAATCAGGATTCTAACCGACCAATCAGAGGGTCGGTCACTATAGCAGCTCAATGGCAATGGTCAATCGACTTTGGGCCCTGGTAATGAGAGCCGAGAGGCCTACACCCAAACCGAGAGATCGTCTTTAAACTATAACGCTGAAAAACAGCATAAAATACGCTATACAAACCTGCGTGGCTTTATTAGCTGTATCCGTAAACATTGCTCTTAGTTCTGCTGCCCTGGGATACAGTAACTCTATCTGAGGCCACCACGGCAGTCGGGGCTGTTTTATTATCCTAAAACAATAATTTAATGTTTGGAAGAGAAAAGGACCTAGAGCAGAGCCCTGTGGAACCCCTATGATATTTTTCATAGTATGCATTATAGCTTTAAATTAAAGCTTTGTTTTACGGATCTATATAAACAAAAAGTATAAGGACGATAATTGACACTATTTCTTCAATAAATAAAGTTAGAATTCCTTGGAGGGTTCTATGGTCAACACTATCAAAGGCTTCAGTCAAATCTCTAAATAAAAATCTGAATGGTACAGGCCACATCTGGTGTACTGAACAGGAGTGGAGTGGAGTGTGTGGCTGGCCTAGTCTCAAATAAAAATAAAAAATCTAATAATAACATACCTCAACAAGGAATTAACAATAACATAATGATAGCTAATATGCGTGTTGATGTTCAGGCACACTTTGAGTGCGTCATTATTGTGCGGCATGATCCTGAAGAGAGAGACGAAGCAGTCCGTCATGAGATCCAGCTCCGAATAGCCGGAGATGAGGTTACCGCGGATGTACGACTTCGACGGGTTGAAGAGGAGAGACTGAAACAAAGGAACAACATGGGACCAAGGACGAAACCTTGAGAGATGCCTATTTAATGATAATAATTAATGCACTAAAGTACTTTAGCGGAGGCGGGAAGTTGGTTGTTGTCGGGGTTTCTTTTGCTTCATCCACAATCATACATCTTCTCGTGCACTGCCGTCGGTTGAGGGTGCTATGGACTTGACCTTTCTGGAAAAGACCATTAATCTGGTCGTGAAAAGTTCTCCTCGGGCGCCCTCTTCCAACGCACTTACTTTCGCTCCGTATATCTCTTTTGTCAGTCGTCTTTCACTCATTCTCTCTACATGACCAAACCATCTTAGGCTCGTATTTAGATTAGATCGATCTTCTAAATGCAGTTTTGACGTTTAATGTATCGAACATCTGGAAAAAATTGAATCTTAAGGCTGGAACCATTGCAACTGACAGCTCGAGGTTGACCGCTTTTTGCTCAAACAATGTCGTAGGACCGCGAGTTGAATTTTTTGAATTTAGAATTTTCGATACATCAAAAAGACGACATGATAAATCAAAAACAGAAGTGACTCATATACTAAATTCGTATCTTGCCTACTTTTATTTAGTCGTATAAGGGTAACTTCGTAAAGGAAAATTTTCACTAAATCTTTAGTACAATTTAAGTACTACATTTTTATTAATAGGTAGGTGGGTTGGTTATTTTTTCTTTGTAATCTTTTTTATTGTTATTTTGTTGATATAGTAAATAAAAGCTCACTAACTGTTAATTTTTAATTGTTCTGAAATTTAATTTTGCCCAACACTGGGTAATAGGTACTTAAAAAAAGACTAGTACATAATTTAAATGTTTAATATTATAGGACAAAATAAGTAAAATTAAAACAACTTAAAATTCTAAATAACTGAAAACAAGAAAAATTGTTGACAACATCGGGTAATAACTGAAATAAAAGTAGTACTAATCCTTAATAGTTACTAGCTGTGCCTGCGACCTAGTACGCGCACATTTTTGGAAAAGGTTACCCCTTATTTGACTGATGGATTGATGGAGGATGACGGACGGATGGAGTGGCAATGCAACGCATGCCGGGCATGCATGCAACCCTCATAGGATCACTGTTTTGCCCGTCAGTCTATCTGTCCGTCTGTCAAAACGTGCACAGCCTAAACCGCTTGGGTTAGAAACATGAAATTTTAACTTTTTATAGCGTAGAAGAAGACCACAGGAAGGATTTTTGAGAATTCAACAATTAAGGGGAGAAAGTATCTATGGAGCTAGAGACGTGAATATTTGTATTTGTAGGCTAAGTAGCCGAAATACAAATTTTCATGTAAGGTCAAGATTTTCAAGCCAGAGCCATGGGTCTGGAGCAGCTCCATGATAATAATAATATATGGTATAATTAAAAATAAAATACTTGCTCCACAAAACGCCTCGTTTTGTGAGTTTTTTGGGTTCCGTACCTCAGAAGGAAAAAACGGAACCCTTACAGCATCACTTTTTGTCCGTCTGTCTATCTGTCCGTCCGTCAAAACGTGCACAGCTCAAACCGCTGGTGATACAAACATGAAATTTGGACAGTAGGTACCTTTCATAGCGTAAAAGAAGAGCAAAGGAAGGATTTTGGAAAATTCTTACCCTAAGGGGGTAAAATAAGGGGTGGAAGTTTGTATGGAATTCCCTCATTTCTGAAGTTAGAAACATGAAAATTTATATTTAGGCTACTAATACAAATACAAAATAGTAATTTCAGCGCTTTTGAAAATTCTACCCGCAAGAGGGTAAAATAAGGGGTGGAAGTTTATATGGGGGTTCAAATTTTTCTAAAGCTAGGCACAATAAAATTTGTATTTAGGCTTCTTTTATTAACTAAGAATAGTAATTTCAGCGTTTTTGATCATTTCACCTCTAACGGTGTAAAATAGGGGGTGCAAGTTTGTATAGGCGTCCCAATTTTTCGGAAGCTAGAGACATGAAAATTTGTATTTGGGCTACTCATTACAAATTAAAACCGGACAAGTGCAAGTAGGACTCGTGCTCTGAGGGTTCCGTACAAATTTTATTATGTTTGTGTGTGCATCATATCTTTGGCGTGCAAATACAGGGCAATGAAGCAAGATGTGCTCCACTGTCTCGCTGGGGTTCTTTGAGCTTCCACTTTGCTAGTTTTCGGAACAATACATAATAATTACAACACCTAAGTGTGTATTGTTCCGAAAACAGGGAAAATCATGAAGACTCGAATCTCGGGATTACAACTGCACTGCAAGCGACTGTGGTGAACAGGTTGGGCTAACAATCAAAAGGTCCCAGGCTCGGTCCCCGTTGGGGCATGCACTAATGGATGAATTTTCATCTAAGTGCATAATTTACAGTTCGCTGACGGCGAGAGAAAACATCGTGAGGAAACCTACCTATCCCTCGGGATTAGGTAATAGTCAGTTCCTGTATACACGGCGACAAGATTCACCACCTGTCACGTTGGGTTCTGACTATACAGGGTGAATTTTTCAAGTGTGCGTGGATGGCCAAATCCGAAACTATGAGTGATATCATTTTTCTTTATAATTATGTAGTGTACTTACTACGTCCTATAGGCTTAGATCCTATAGGCTTAGATAGGTATTGTTTAACTTTGTGCCGTCCAATATCAATTTCTTCATTTTCTATGCCACAATGACATGATTGTATAGGTACTTTGCCAATATCGGGTTGTTGCCACGTCATATAGTTAGATTTATGATTTGTGTTGTTGTAGTTGTTTTATTTTGATGCTTGGCGAGATTCTTTTAGGCCTGTGATGTTTCACTTCACTTCTTTGGAATAGTTTTAATTTTAGTTACCAAATGCCTCTAATTTTTTTTTGCAGGTTAGAAATTCCATGCTGTTTTCTTGTCGCACCATAGATTAATAATTTAATGTGTCGTACGTACGGCACAGATAACTTTTGTTTTTATTATTTATACCTAGTTTTTTTTAATTTTATTGTTTTGGGTACGAGTGTTTTTAGTTTTGGTTTTAGTTGTTTTATATTTTTTTATTTGTTTGTGGTTTGCGCCCGTCGGGTCGCCAAACGGGCCAAATGGAAGACCAGCGCTGGTCCTTGTCGATCAGCACATGCTGAATTGGGTCCGTTTGCGGCGAGCAGAAGTTGTGTGTGTTTTTGTTACCTACCTTTTAATTTAATTTTACTTTAATTTTATTTATATTATTTTTTTTACTTTTTACTTTGCAACTTTTCTGCTTATCGCAATAAAGTTTTTTCTTTCTTTCTTTCTTTCAATATCGAAAAGTACTCAAAAGAATCTCGGGGCTGATTTTGATGAAAATTGTAATTACTTCACAAAATTCGTTTCTTATCAGCGACACTATCGAATGGTGTAATAATACAGTAAGTGGTTTTTTTCAACTAGTTCGAAATCAAGTAGTTCGATTCCTGGCTATGAATTTAGTTTTTTCAAAAATCCAATGATGCAGTTTTAGTTTTCACCAAAATCGGCCCCGAGACTTCTTTGAGTACCTTTCGATATTCCTTATAGTTTCGGATTTGGCCATCCACGCACACTTGAAAAATTCACCCTGTATAAACGTGGGCTTTGAGTTGGTTAATACCTCTACAATGGGGTGGTTTATATCCACTCAAGCCTCTGACAACCCCCGAATGGGGATAAAAGTAGTGACGTTACATTTCTAAAAAAATATTTAACAGGTGATGACACTAAATAAATTTAGCCCTGCAAATTTTGCGACTTATTAAATTTGGACCCATCCCTAAGAAGCTGTGATGTTTATTTGATGTATGGTTTAGTAATGTAGAGCATTGAACTCCAGTCTCCCAACTTAATCCTGATGCTCAATAAAACTAAACATATAGTAAACATTGCCGATCTGAAGGGAAGGGGTAGGGGAGAAGGGGGGGGGGTTGGGCTTACGGCTCTCTCACTCATCGTACGAAACGCAGCTGTAATAGCTGCTTTACGCCGATCTTCTATGAGAGGGTGGTACTACCCCACCAAACGGTGGTTAGTCCAACTTAAAAATAAGCAAACAAAAATAATTTCGTATTACTAATATTAAGTAGTATGAATAACAGCAACTGAAACACGCTTAACATCAGGCGGGCCGTACGCATGTTTTTTTGTCTTGGCTTTTCTTGTCGCATATAGCCAGTGTCAAGTACCTACCTATAATAATATAGATTTTCAATGTTGCACTTCGCCACTTCCCGCCAAAAAAAAAACAAGTTTGTCTAGCAACTCAGTGGTATAAAAAGATATCATAAGCAAGACAAAATATATGAAAAAATTAAATGTAACGTCACGACTTTTATCCCCATTCGGGGGTAGTCAGAGGCGTGAGTGGCCATACACCACCACATTGTGGAGGGATTAACCAACTCAAAGCCCACGTTTCACCAGATAGTCAGAACCCAACGTGACAGGTGGTGAACCTTGTCGCCGTGTATACAGGAACTGACTATTACCTAATCCCGAGGGATAGGTAGGTTTCCTCACGATGTTTTCCCTCACCGTCAGCGAACTGTAAATTATGCACATAGATGAAAATTCATCCATTGGTGCATGCCCCACCGGGGATCGAACCTGGGACCTTCTGATTGTTAGCCCAACCTGTTGTTGTTGTTAGGCAAGACAATAAGATTAGAAAGTAGGTAAGCGGTTTTTAGAGGATGATTATGCTTTTTAATCATATACCTATTCATCATTCTATATTATTCATAATCTATGATGACAACAAAACGCGTCACTGACATAAATATTAATTTAAAAATATTTGTAATCATATAATATCCTAAAAATTATGTTCAATATTATATTTAAACTATTTAAAACGTGATTTAATTCATAAAAAGATAAGTAGACGTAACATTTTTACGTATTTCACGCAAAAATTTGCGCGCACGTCCAGCTTTCAACGGCGCCATTGCGCTACTGCCAGGAACATTTTGCTGGCCAAGCCATGATGACCCATGACGTTTGTAGCATATTTAAGGTTATTATTGATTATTTTTTAAATAAAATGACTAATATTAAATCTTGGATCCACGGATTCTTAGACAAGTCTTGACAATTTTTCTGGTATAGGTTTCACGTAAATCTGTTCAGTTGCTATGGAGAACATTTACGATTAAGGTTGACAATTTCATATTTTGAAATCGATTTCTACAAAATTTGGTAACATTTAAAGTAAATCGGCTAAGCCATTTTAGTCCCGACCATATGAGGTTAAATGTTGTATACTTTATATTGCACATAAGCCAGCTGCTTCATCAAACCATTTACTTAGACCCACCCAGTTGAACATTTGTATCACCTTAAGATCGATATCAACTTTGAGATAACTTTATTATTACGAGCCTTAGCCACCACATCATCCTTCAGCTTCCATCTTTTCCTTATACACCCTTCCTCACAATATTTTACAAATAATTCCAAATAATCCAATAATAGGTAATGTTACCTTGAGGTCATTGATGACGGACTTCACCAGCACGAATGTGACGTTCCCCGAATCGGCAATGTTCAGATATGTGGAGGCCTTGCAAAGTTTCACGCATGTCACCACCGCCGCCTCTGTCATTTGCTTGGAATTATTCTGAGGACCTGTTTGGAAAGAAAAACTTATTAGTTATTTGCAAGGATCTTTTATTACTTCAGGATAAACCAGTTGAGTTTTTGGTTAAGAAGAAATTCAACTTTATTCTCCTGGGTTAAGGTCTATTATACCTTGACAATTCTGTAGACAGAAAAACGAGCCGAGCGAAAGGCCCCAGTTGGGACCGTGTCCCTCTCTGTTGTTTTATCATATAAACAATAGTCACGATAAATAATAAATTAATTTATTTGCTTGATTTAAAAACTAACAATCACTACCCAACGATAATATTATTTTGGCATGGCAACTCGGAGTGAAAAGGACACGGTCCCAACTGGGGCCTCTCGCTCGGCTCGTTTTTTGTGCAGTAGTGAACAGTCCAGGTATGTATTTACTTCGTGGTTATTTGTTACTTATTTTGTTACAAGAAAAGAACCAACCACGGTTACACCTAGAGTTGTACGCGATACATACAGGGTTATTGGTAAAATACTAACAACCTTGCAGGACTGCATTACTGACATCCTATGCAACAACTTTTGTTCTATGACTTTTTACAAAATGTAACACATTTAACAAAAAATCATAATCTAAAATTTATGAAAAAAGAAAATATTCTCATCTAGAGGATAGCCGTGGTCCGTGGTTATGTTCCACGGCGCCCTTAAGTACTTAAAAATTTAAAAACTTACTGAGCCCTCGTTTGACGGAATCTATGAAATGTTTCTTCTTAGTGTGTCGCGGACTGCACGGCGCGCCGCTGTCCGCGTTCACTATCTCCTCTAGCACTTTCTGGAATACCACATAACAGGTCTAGTGCTATTCCTTTAAGGTGTTACCACACCAATCGATCGACATTCGATCGATCGACATATAATAAATATCCTGGGACATTATTTTACACACGGCTACCTGATCCCAAACTAGGCAGAGCTTGTACTATGGAAACCAGATAACTGATATTACTACATATACTACTTTTTTATTTGTAAATACATACTTAATATACATATACACTCAGACTCGGGATATACAGACATGTTCATGCACACAAATGCATGTCCCGGGTAGGAATCGAAACTAAGACCTGCAGCGTGAAAGGCGGAATCTAAACCAACCACGCCAACGGGCCCGTCAAATTCATCGATTGGTGTAGTAGCATTGATTGATCGACGGATACCGTTCCATAAAACGTCGAATAACCAATCGATCGATGGTAGAAACTATCGATCGACGTCGACTAATCCATTCTACCATCGATCGACGATCGATCGATCGGTGTGGTAGAAACTATTGATCGACGTCGATATATCCATTCTACCAACGATCGAAGCCATTGATCGACGATCGATCGATTGGTATAATAATAATAATAATAATAATAATAATATCCTGGGACATTTTTTACACACGGCTACCTGATCCCAAACTAAGCAGAGCTTGTACTATGGAAACCAGATAACTGATATTACTACATATACTACTTTTTTATTTGTAAATACATACTTAATATACATATACACCCAGACTCCGGACATACAGACATGTTCATGCACACAAAAGCATGTCACGGGTAGGAATCGAACCTACGACCTGCAGCGTGAAAGTCGCCTCCGCGCCAACCACGCTAACGGGCCCGTCAAAACCGCCAACCGTCGTATGGTAGAAACTATCGATCGACGTCGGCTAATCCATTCTCCCATAGATCGATGTCATCGATTTTTTTTTCTTTTCTTTTCCATTTCTTATGTTTCATTACCTAGGAATTTGAATACGAATAGTTCAGTAATCTTTTCACTATGACAAAAAAAATACGATATCAACTCTATTGTTGAAAACTCAAGGACTTACAGGGTTAAGCACCAACAGCATGATCTGTAGAGGCCACATCGCGACCCTAGACTTCTTGTTGTCCGAAAAACTATCTTGCAATATGTCGAACAACGTGTCGCAACACTTGCTCAACTCGTCATTCGGCCGGCATTGAACTTCTGCGAATTCCTGCCAACAAATAATAATTTTGTGAAGGCATATTATTTAACTATTGGCCTCATAAGTAGGCTCAAGGTCTCCCAGAGAGCTATGCAGAAGACTATTCTCGGAGTTTCTCTACGAGATCGAATCAGAAATGAGGAGATACATAGACAAACCAAGGTCACCCACATAGGCATGCAAATTAGTAACTAAAGTGCCACTAAATCTCTGACTGACCTAGCCAAACGCTGTGTAATCTCGGATCTTTTACCGATCAGAAGGTCTAGCCAAGTGGCATGAACGCTAATCGAATAGAATAGAATAGAATAAACTTCACTATGTAAATCAACAACAAGTCGCTATGAAGATCACGCTTGAGATCACGTGACTTATGTCATTTCCATAGATGAAGCGTAGCGATTTGAATGAACGCTTGTAGACGTCAGCCACTTGTCTAGCCCTTCAGTGATTACAACTGGCTATAATAATAATTGATGGATCTCAGTTGCAGTCCAGCTTTCCTGAGGATGCCTCGTTTAGAGGCGAAACACGTGTCGAATTTATTTAGGATTCGATTTGTCTGCGGAGAATTGCTAATTGTTAGGGTCCATGACTCATGACAGACATACTCTCGACTGACAGGGAGTTAGGTCTTGTTGGCCTCTTCTATTATCGATCAATTCATTTGGTTTATAATATTGGAGGTTAACAATTCCGAGGGTGAGTGGTGGGTCCCTCTCTATAATTGTATAATAATAATAATAATAATAATAATAATAATATCCTGGGACATTTTTACACACGGCTACCTGATCCCAAACTAAGCAGAGCTTGTACTATGGAAACCAGTTAACTGATATTACTACATATACTACTTTTTTATTTGTAAATACATACTTAATATACATATACACCCAGACTCAGGACATACAGACATGTTCATACACACAAATGCATGTCCCGTGTAGGAATCGAACCTACGACCTGCAGCGTGAAAGGCGCCATCACGCCAACCACGCCAACGGGCCCGTCAAACGTCAACGCCTCCATTCTATAAACTAAGATAGAGGTATTACTCAAACATGCAAGCGTACAGTGCACCCTGGTGTTATGTAAATGCATCAATTCAAGAAATAATAACGTTACAAAATGTATCGGCGAGGATTCGAACCCGTGATAACTAAACTCGAATCGACGCTTCGACCATTGAAATTCAAAAAATTCAAAACGTTTATTTTGTTTAAGCCTACGGGGGCACCTACAAATTGTGTTTTTACATTTTTTGTTAAATTCTACCGCCGGATCGGCAACACGACCTCGACTGAGAAGATCCGGCAAGAAACTCAGCGGGCTTGTCTTTTTTTACATTGTTTTAATTTTATTTTATTATTGAGCTACGTGAACAAGTGATAGCCAAACGAAAACTTGCTTCTCTAGCTGCGTGAGTGACGTAGATACTACTGCCATCTATTGACATGTAAATCAAATTCTTAACTTAATTAAGCCAATGTTCTAAGTTATAGGGGTTTACCTGTGGGTAAGTGTCCATCCAGTTCCATATTGCTTTCTCCAATGAAGTTACTAAAACTATGTGCGCCGATTTCCTTAATAATTTAAACTTTTGTATTGATTCTGAAATGAAAATTAATATAATTAAATACACCAAATTAATTTTTTTTTAGTCCTTTGAGGTCTTGGGTAGTGCTGCCAACATTATATAAAATATAAGGGCGGCCCAGTCATGCAATATCCAAACAAAATATTTTCAAACTGTGACGCCGTATGGCGTCGCCGCGGTTTGTGCAGTATTACCCCCTCCGCATACGGCGTCGTAACGTAAGCGTATCGTAATACGCGCGCAGAACGAGAGCAATACGAGCACGTACATTTTCTAACAAGTCCGCACACGAAGTGGTGTTGCAGCGAATCGCGTGAGATTTCGCTTTATCTGCGGACTTGTTTGAAAATGTACGTGCTCGTATTGCTCTCGTTCTACGCGCGTATAATAATAATAATATCCTGGGACATTTTTTACACACGGCTACCTGGTGCCAAACTAAGCAGAGCTTGTACTATGGAAACCAGATTACTGATATTACTACATATACTACTTTTTGTTTGTAAATACATACTTAATATACATATACACCCAGACTCGGGACATACAGACATGTTCATGCACACAAATGTATGTCCCGGGTAGGAATCGAACCTACGACCTGCATCGTGAAAGTCGCCACCGCGCCAACCACGCCAACGGGCCCGTCAAATCAAATCATTTATTTTGTTTAGGCCTACGGGGGCACTTACAAATTGTCATTTCACATTTTTTTCCTTAACTTCTACCGCCGGATCGGAAACGCGACCTCGGCTGAGAAGATCCGGCAAGAAACTCAGCGGGCTTACGACACATAATATAACGATACGCTTACGTTACCACGCCGTGTGTAAAGGGCCTTAGTCTTACCAGTTAACAGTCGTATAAGCCTCAATATATCCACATTTATATGCTGTATAAGTTCTATATCCGTATAATCGGGGTTTTCTTCCGAGCTAGACGATAATTCCTGAAACAAATCAACAATAATTAACTCATGTTTTAGTACATTAGTGCTAGGCGGTTTCAAGGTGTTAGAGCCAAGCTGTAGCCAATTGACTGCAGCTCATTAACGGGCTGGCTCGATCGAGGTAGTACCAACTTCTCACAGAAGATCGGCGTAAAGCAGCTATTACAGTTGCGTTTCGTACGATGAGTGAGAGAGCCGTAAGCCCACCCCCCTTCCCCCTTCCACTCCCCTTCTGGTCGGCAATGTGCGAGCAATGCCTTTGGTATTGTAAGTATCTATAGGCTACGGTAACTGCTTAACATCAGGCGGGCCGTACGCTTTTTCGCCACCGCAGTCCAATAAAAAAAAAGGCGACTCAAAAACCCAAATTTAACGATTTTTAGCCAGTTTACAATGGCTTTAAAAACATTTTTAGTTAGAATTCTTCCACCTTTTCTTTTATGATAGTTCTTGCAATTCACGAAGGCGACCGGCCCTTGGTTGTGTAAACACGTATCCGTATACGTGTTAATGTGTGCGTGTACGGCTCCGCCACGCACGCACACTGTCACAATTGTGTATGTACATGTCGAACACAACCAAGGGCCGGTCGCCTTCGTGACTTGCAAGAACTATATCATGATAAGACGTTTTTATGTGACTACCGTACGGCCCTAACATCAGTTAACGCAGCCTATAGATGCTCGCAGTATCAAAAGCATCGCTCGCACGTTGTAGACCTGAAGAAAAATGGGACAGTAGGAGGGAAAGGGAGGATGGGCTTCCAGCTCTCTCACTTATCGCACGAAACGCAGATGCAATAGCTTCTTTACACCGATCGTCTGTGAGAGGGTGGTACTACCCCGGTCTACCCAGCACACAAAGAAGCTACATTCAATTGGCTACAGCTTGGCTCTACCACCAATAATAATAATAAAGTAGCGGCACGTTATGATGGCCGTTTTGACATGTAGAGGGGGGAAGAGGATGAACCTTATTGCAACGGAATAAGATTCATTTTTGCATTCATTTTTAGAAATTCCTAAATTTTAAAACTGTCATTCTTATTCCGTTATAATAAAGTTCATTTTTTCCTTCCCCCCACATGTCAAAACGGCCTTCGTAACGTGCCGCTAATATAGTTAATATTATAATAAATTGCCAGCGTGGGTAGTCCCCCACAAGGTGGACAGACGACCTAGTGAAGGTCGCGGGAAACCGCTGGATGCGACCGGCACAGGACCGGGCGTTGTGGGACATCTTGGGGTAGGCCTATGTCCAACAGTGGACGTTAATTTATTTTTTTATAGGACTGCGGAGGAAAAAACCGTACGGCCCGCCTGATGTTAAGCAATTACCGTAGCCTATACATGCTTGCAATACGAAAGGCATTGCTCGCACATTGCTGTTCTGAAGGGGAGTGGAATGGAGGGAGGGGAAGGTGGGGGGGGGGGATTTCGGCTTTCGGCTCTCTCACTCATCGTACGAAACGCAGCTGAAATAGCTACTTTTCACCAATATTCCATGAGAGGGTGGTACTACCCCGGTCTACCCAGCATATAAAACCGCCAATAAGAATAGTAGTTGATGATTATAATGATACCTGAAGCCTACCTACTATTACCTATCCCTATTCAGTTCCTGTATACACGGCGACAAGGTTCACCACCTGTCACGTTGTGTTCTGACTATCTGGTGAAACGTGGGCTTTGAGTTGGTTAATACCTCCACAATGTGGTGGTGTATGGCCACTCAAGCCTCTGACTACCCCCGAATGGGAATAAAAGTAAAGACGTATTTTTTTTAATTTTACCTGAAGCCTGGCGCTGATCCTATTGAACACTGCGTTGAAGAAGTTGAGACTCAGTGCGAACAGCACCTTACTGGAGAGCTGCCGGAGAAGTGTGTTGTTCACTGTGCTCTCGTTTCTCATATCTGAAAACAATGGGATCCCTCAAAGCACCAATCGTATACAAACATTTTACGCGGGCTTTGCTGAGGGCATACTCTTTTACAAACGAAAACGAAATTGCGGATGAAATTCGCGTATTTCCTACTACATTTTTTTTTTTTAACCTATTGTGTCCCACCCGCCAACCAACCGCTGGATGCGAGCAGCACAGGACCGGTCGTTGAGGAAATCCTTGGGGGAGGCCTATGTCCAACAGTGGACGTCTTTTGGCTGAAATGATGATGATGATTGTGTCCAGGTCACCATCCGTCCAGTTGAGCGTCGAGGTCATCGCACCACCGTTTTCTGGGTCTACCTCGGCGACGACGTTCGTGTTCTGGGACCCACCCGGTGGTCGCTCTGGCCCACCTTTCCGAGCTCATTCGGCTCAGGTGACCCGTGCAGCTGTTTTTGCTCCTACATCCGCGATACGGGTCATGGAACGCAGCAAGGTGTTCCGCACCCGACATTTCTTACGAACGTAAATTATTTAACGTTTAGATTCGACGACGACGAAGACGTCAAACAATTTTCGTTCGTAATAAATGTCGGAATCAATGAGAAAAGTAGTAGGAAATACGCGAATTTCGTCCGCAATATCGATTTCGTTTGTAAGCGAGTAGGCGCCCAGAACGGTGGAAGAAACGTGTGTCTTTTGAAACAGGTACGCTCACGAAGCAAATAGATAGTGGAGGTGTTCTTATTAGATTTCCCTATGAAACAACGCTTGACAATTTGCGAGGGTGATGGGGTGTTAGATTACGCCTACTTCTCTATTTTCTATCTACCGGTCAATAGCAAAACTACTCGCTTCGTTCTATGTCGATGTTAGTACGTAGTTTAACTTTTGCACACTAGATGTCACTAAATGTAGGATGGTAGAGACGTGCAAAGTTGCGCCATCTAGTGTAGAGTAGAATTATATTTGGGATGCGAACGTTGGCAACACGTGTGCACAGGACGAACGCCGACAGCACACTGACTTAAGCCACGCCTACTGTGATGACGTCAGGGGCCTAGTTGAGTCATAGGGCCCAGGTGCTTAGACCATCTCCTTTCCATATGTCCTCCATGGGTACGCTAATGGAAATACC
Organism: Drymonia ruficornis; assembly: GCA_947859195.1. Classification (NCBI taxonomy): domain Eukaryota; kingdom Metazoa; phylum Arthropoda; class Insecta; order Lepidoptera; family Notodontidae; genus Drymonia; species Drymonia ruficornis. The sequence continues at coordinate 3,611,009 of OX401932.1, read as the reverse complement.
TCTATCTCATCTGATGGAAAGTGACTAGCTAAAATAGCTACTTTACGCTGATCTTTATATGATACTAGCGGCAGCCGCGGCATCGCCCGCGTGGATTGGTTATCGCGACCATAAGTAATCATGAAATTTTGTTGCCCATTTTTTAAACAAACTTTTCTGTATCCCTATATAAGATACACAATTCCACGATACATCATTTTGTTATATCTCAAAGGGTTTAGGCAGCGTTTTCGTTGAAAGCTCCCAGACGGCTTATTTGTTTCCGACACCTCCAACAAATATCATTATATTTTAGCCAATGTATATAAAAACTTGACAAATTATATACTAAAACCTTCCTCGAGAACCACTCTATCCATTAGTGAAAACAGCATGAGTTTTGAGTTTATCGCGAACAGACAGACGCGGCGGAGGACTTTGTTTTATAATATGTAGTGATGAGTTGTACTTACCAATGAACTGGCAGACTTCTCTGAGCAGTATCTTGACGTTCATCGCCTCGTCGTACTTGGCGGTGTCCTTGGGCTGCGAGCTGAGGCAGATCTCGAGGGTGTCCAGCACTATCACGAGGCTGTCGTGGTAGCCTTTCTCTAGTTCCGTTTGGGGGCGGAAACTCGATATCGTGGGCTGGTACTGCGAGGGAAAGGGCATTATATACTATTATTACATAATTATTTACATACTTCGGAAGGCACCACACTGGAGCTATTGTTTACCAAAATTGTATTAAAATAAGTAAATGGCGATACAAAAAAACAATGTAAAAAAGACAAGCCCGCTGAGTTTCTTGCCGGATCTTCTCAGTCGAGGTCGCGTTTCCGATCCGGCGGTAGAATTTAAGGAAAAAATGTTAATGACAATTTGTAAGTGCCCCCGTAGGCCTAAACAAAATAAACGCTTTATTAGGGGGGCGAATCTATTGCTATTATACCGGGCACACGTTACTCCTCAATGCTTTGATATGATTTGATTGTCTAAAAATTTTTACCATCACATTTGTTGTGTATGTTAAGGAACTCATTTGGTGCATCAAGATGCCTCAGGCCAATCGATCGATCGTCGATCGATGGCACTTTCTCGATAGTAGAATGGATTAGTCTACGTCGATCGATGGAAATCAGCAGTTGTTGGTCGTATTGGTGTGGTAGATACTATCGATCGACGTAGACTAATCCATTCTACCATCGATCGACGAGCAATCGAGTGGTCTGGTAACACCCTCACATGCCTCGATCGACCACTCATGTTGACATTATTTCTATGCGTTTCAACGTCAAAACTCAGTCCTCGGGCGAGGTATACGCCTGATGTAGACACAGCCATTTGAATATACAGAGCACTTACAGATTGTAATTTTTTACATTTTTAAACCGACTTCAAAAAAGGAGGAGGTTTCTCAATTCGACCGAATTTTTTTTTTTTTTTTTTTTTTTTTTTTATGTGTGTTCGCGGATAACTTCGTCGTTTATGAACCGATTTTGATGATTCTTTTTTTGTTGGAAAGGAGATATTCCAGGGGTGGGACCATGATAAGGAAACCAGGATCTGATGATGGCATCCCAGAGAAATCGAGGGGAACCTTCGAAAATCGTAGGGTCGACTAGTGCGTTTGTTATTATTTTCATTAAGTATTTTAAAGCACTACTATTTTATGAAGGTCTGGAGTCGATCTGATGATGGAGCCGAAAGACAGTCGAGGGAACTCCTCAACGATTTACAGCATTTACCTGGTGTTTGAAACACTTTCGGTGTTGGAAAACGTACGATCTGTTATAGTCTGACCGCTACCGCTATGCCGGGCCTTAGGTATGCGCGGGGAATGCGCGGGGAGTGGATTCGCCCCCCATCTCGCGGCTCGCGTACCTAAGGCGCGGCACAGCGGTAGCGGTCAGACTATAGCCAAAGAATTTTGTTTCGTATTTCCGATTAAGCACCCTGCATTCAATTGGCTACAGCTTAGCTCTACAAACTTTTAAGCTTCCATACCAGTTCGTTGACCCTCTGTAATATCTTGGTGAGGCCGGCTATGACCAGGGAGAACCGGTGCCTGCTAATCTGGACGAGGCATGCCTTGCACTGCTCCTCGTTGATGCGGGAGTACAGGTTCTGGGCGCCCGTCTTGTATGGCAACTGGGCATAAGAAAATTAGGATAAAAACATGAAAAATATCAAGTTTCTTGTATGGGGAACCCCTTTATTTTAAAATTTTATGTTATTTTTTTGTTGTTGTAGCGGCAACAGAAAAACACATTCTGCGAAAACTTCAACTGTCTACCTATTACAGTTTGTGAGTTACAGCGCACTGACAGACGGACAGCGTAGGCTTATTAATAGGGTTCAGTTGGCACCCTTTGGGTACGGAACCCTAAAAATACTATATCCTTATGTATGTCTACTAGAATTTAATTGACCCAAGGCCCGTATTAATAAATCAATCTCAAGATTTAGATAGAAATTGAGATGCTGTTTTTGACAGATGTTCCATACATTAAATGTCAAAACTGCATCTTAAGATCGATCTCAACTTTGAGATGCATTTATTAATACGGGACTAAAAGACATTTCAAAACGTATGGTGGAGACTCTGGGTGACCAGAATGAAGGCACCTATTTTGCTCAGCGTTGGCATCCAACGTGGTAATGCTGCCAGCATTCTGGGCCCTGCCAACCAATATTGGTGGGGGATTGTTAGGTGATTTTTTTCTAATAGATGTTGTTTTTTAATTTCTTTTCTATTTTAGTTTTAGTTTTGTAATATTATAAAAATAAACTTGTTACTAATTTAAAAAAAAAATACTATATAGGTACATATTTTAACATCTTCAAAAGAATCTAATTTCAGATTTAGCAGAGAAATAAATTCAAATTGAATTTTAAAAATAATTACCCATGAATAAATGATTGGCAGGTAATTTGTAGATACAATTCAAGAATTTAATATTAACGTTATAAGCTCAAGTAAAATTTAAATGATAATTTATTAATTAATTTTCAATAACTCCAAAAAGGGTGGGTCTTCCTTTGGTCTCAGGGTGGGTCTATAATAAATTTTATAGTATAAATCAAAGCTCACCTGCTCTTCGAAGCGGGCAATAAGCGAATTCGCCCATTCGCCAGGCTTCTGTGTACCCATCTTGTATAAAAATAACGTATTCTTTTAGGTAAATAATATAAAAACAACAAACTATATTGTTGAACTCATTTCCGATTTTCGATTTCTAAAAACTACCATTGAATACCAATACTTGAATAAAATTTCTACCATCCCATATTCTGTTTTATTTTATACTAGCCTCAATATTGATATTGCCTTCATTATGTTCCAGAACACACTTATGAGCTCAAACTTAAAATAACCATCACCATTATCGCCGATTACTCGTACGCAACTCAAATTTCCGCGCCATACGAAAAATGACTGTTAATTAACAACGTCTCAGACTGCTAAGTGAACCTAAAAATTTGAGTAGCTTTTGAGTATTCGGCCATTAACAGCTCTATTTGGTTAAATTACGAGCAAATACTAGAAAAGGAAATAACTGAATAAACCATTATGTTCAAATTCTACTATAGTTAGGACTTTTTTATTACCACAAAAATCAATAAGATAAAACTGCATTCCAAATTATTATGCAGCGTAAAAATTGTACGTACGATATATTGATTAACTAAATACTATGCTCATCATTATTCTTTGTTTAATTTCTTCGAAATATTTTATCTAATAGATTTCTTTTTATAACAAGTAAAAAATATATTGTATAAAAAAAATGACAGCTACCTACGCGTTTAGTTCACGATTTTTGGTGCGTTCCATTCACTGTTAATTTTGTTAATTTCGTTATTTTCGATCACAAATCTCGTTCCACTCGCACAATCTTGTGCTGAAAGTGATCATTATTATCGTTTTTAACACATTTTGTGGACGAAAATAACAAAATTAACAGTGAATGGAACGCACCATTTATGTTTACTTGCTTTTACTACCAGTGTTCCCAGGTCCACTGAGTTTCTACAACAATCTACTAATATATTACAATCCCCAATTCCTGTATAAAAAAACTACCGAATTGATATAACTTACCGAAAAATTGTATAAACGAACCATAAAAAAAAATATCATGGTTGTTCTGCAGGGCTATTACGTATGTCAGTTGACAACTGGATTCGGTTGTTCACCGAACTTTGATGGTAAATTAGAATGACATAACATTAGTGGGTATTACGTATTTCTTGCAGGGCTAACCTCACCTAAACTCACTGTACCTTGATATCCATTCACCGAAATACGTTATACCAATGTTATGTAATTCTAATTTAGCATTAAAGTTCGGTGTACAACCGACGCCAGTTGTCAACTGAAATAAGTAATAGCCCTGCAGCAGGGCTATTACGTATTTACGGCTGGTCCGTGATATTTCCGTCATTCTCAATATAGTATGAATTTTAGTTACATACGTTTTAATAATAATAATAAATCGTTTATTTCGGAAAGACCCATATTAAGGTAGCACAAAACAAACTAAATATATAAAACAAGTCTAGTTACGTAAGTTTAATTACTAAAACTTAATTTAACTTAACTTAACTTAAAATCGGATATTCTATATTTAGTGTTTTGCTATTTTTTCACTTAATTTTTCACTACAAACTTTTCTTTTGCTTAAAATAGAATTTACAGATTTTTCCAGTCTTCATAAATCTAATGATTTTTTCGGAGTCTACAGATTTTTGAAAATAAGACATGGCAACCCTGCTAACACTTGTCAAACAATCATTTATCACAGATCATTCAAGCACGGTTTTATTTTTTGTTGATTTCGAAGAGAATACTTAAATATCTTCGTGATTTTTGCAATTGAATCTTAGTAAAACAGCTCTTCTTCATCATGATGGTAAGTAATCTTTGTAAAACACAGTAATTTTTTATATAATTGAATTGTTTTTACGACTTACCGGGGGGCGTCTACGATAAGCTAAAATCTGCTTTATTCGTATTATATCCATTAGAAATTCAACGGATATGAATCATTAACGTCATGATAAAGATCTTGCGGATATTTCCATGGCATTATATTCATTATATTTAAGCATTTTCCGTTAATTAACTTAGTGACGTGGATTTCTGTTATTGTGTATTTTTTTGTTATTATGATTGACCTTATTGATCGTTATAAGTATGAAGCGAATTACTGCTTTTTGTTATCTACCCATCCTGGGTACTGACTGCACGTTATGAACATTAAGTGCATTGTTAATCCAATAAGATTATCATTGGAATATTCCAACTTTTTAGGTAGGTTGACTGTTTGATAGGAATAGAAGAATAAGGTTTTTTATTTGAATTTTTCTCGTCTGTAAACTGTCATTAGCAGAATCATGCGTTGATGGGGACACAAAACATGGAAATTCACTAAATAATGATTTTCCTAGCTTGACAGCTAGGGAGTTCAAATCAAATCATTTTTTTTAATTCATGTAAGCTATATATGTAGCATTTATAAATCGTAAAAAAAAAACCAATATTTTAGCATTACCACCAGTTCGTAATGTTGCTTCCATTGAGAAGAGCCAGCAAGAAACTCAATGGTTACTCTTATCAAAAGAAAAAAGAATCATTGTGTACATTTTCAAACAGCAATGCTATGTGAGCAGGCAGGCATTAACACACCACTAATAATAATAATAATATTAGCCCTTATAACGTCCCAAGCTGGCCCAGTGCGGGTTGGTGGATTTCACATGTCTAAGACATGCAGGTTTCCTCACGATGTTTTCCTTCGCCGAAAGCAAGTGATAATCATATTATTAAAGTTATGATTCGCACATAGATTTCGAAAAAACCAGAGGTGCGAGCCGGGGTTTGAACCCAAGACCTTAAGCCCGCAAGATGCGTGCTTAACCAATCGGCTATCACTATTTTTTTAACACATCACTCACTTCATGTAATATAAAAATCTACTAAGTAAGTCCAGTAAGTGTGATGTTATTGCCGCTGCCAGGATTGCGTGGAAGAGGGCAACCATGACCCCCTGTCGGCGCCGCCGGCGGTGCAGTCTCCAGGACCTGCGGACCCTAAGGTGGACAAGAAGAAGCCCAATGAGAATGTCTGTCTCGCTGATAATAGTCTGTTGGTGCGTATAACATCATAACTACTACTCCACCAAGCCAACTAGGCACTCGGATGGAATGCGGCTTACCCGCCCGCACACCCGCCACCGCCTGCGGCTTACCCCCGCCACACCTGAAGTCACATTTGTCAGGCGCCTAGTTTGCTTGGTGGAGTACTAACAGCCAAATTTAGGGCCATTCTTCGGCTGACCATTTTCCGTGGGACCTCATTGTCAAAAAAAATCTTTGACACCGAAGTCCTACAAAAAATGGTCAGACGAAGAATGAACCTTTATAGGGATTTTTAACCAGCTTACAATGCCTTTTTAAAGCATTTCTAGGAACAAAAGTGATTTGTAATACCAGTGCAGACCATCATAGCTTTCTATAAATTTATGGGATAAGCTTATAATAAGATCACCATGGGTGGTTTCAGGTTTTATCCCGTCCAGAGAAAAAAACCAGAAATAATTTAATCCTAATTTACCCAGCCCCCCTAGGCAAGTGGCATGAACGCTAATCGAATAGAATAGAATAGACTTCACAATGTAATTGACATTATAGATCAGCTATGTAGATCATGTGACTTATGTCATTCCATACATGAAGCGTAGCGATTTGAAGGAACGCTTGTAGACGTCAGCCACTTGTCTAGGTAGCAGGTCTGTGTATCATTGGGTTTGCCTCCAATCCATTAGGTTCCCGATCTCACTCATCGTACAATAAGCAGTTTTAATAGCTACTTTACGCCGATCTTCTGTGAGCGGGTGGTACTACCCCACTCGAGCTTCAGTTAATATAATGACTCTCCACAGGTGGACATCTCAGATGCCCTCAGTGAGAAGGAGAAAGTGAAGTTCACAGTCCACACCAAGACCACACTACCAGAGTTCCAGAAGTCCGAGTTCATTGTGGTCCGACAACACGAAGAGTTTGTGTGGCTCCATGATCGATACGAGGAGAATGAGGAGTACGCTGGCTATATTGTAAGTAAAAAATGTAATGTAATGTAACGTCACGACTTTTATCCCCATTCAGGGGTAGTCAGAGGCTTGAGTGGCCATACACCACCACATTGTGGAGGTATTAACCAACTCAAAGCCCACGTTTCTCCAGATAGTCAGAACCCAACGTGACAGGTGGTGAACCTTGTCGCCGTGTATACAGGAACTGACTATTACCTAATCCCGAGGGATAGGTAGGTTTCCTCACGATGTTTTCTCTCACCGTCAGCGAACTGTAAATTAATTATATTGTAAGTCACCTTTTTTTATATAGGACTGAAGTGTCAATCAAGACGGCTCGCCTGATGTTAAGCAACCATTGCCTATAGATGCTTGCAATACCAAAGGCATTGCACGTTGCCGACCTGAAAGGGAGTGGGACGGAAGGGGGTTTGGGGTTGGGCTTCCGGCTCTCTCACTCATCGTATGAAACGCAGCTGTAATAAGTGGCTGCTTTACGCCGATCTTCTGTGAGAGATTGTTACTACCCCGGTCGACGCAAGGTGTCCCACAACACCTGGTCCTGTGCTGCTTGCATCCAACGGTTTCCCCGCGACCTTCACTAGGTCGTCGGTCCACCTTGCAGGGTGCCTACCCAGCTATTCAATAAAATAGCATTGGTTAAGTAATGTCACAGGACCGGTCGGGCGACGGGCCCGTTAGCGTGGTTGGTAAGATTCCGCCTATCACGCTGCAGGCCGTAGGTTCGATTCCTACCCGGGACCTGCATTTGTGTGCATGAACATGTCTGTATGTCCCGAGTCTGGGTGTAATTATGTATATTAAGTATGTATTTACAAACAAAAAGATGTATATGTAGTAATATCAGTTATCTTGTTTCCATAGTACAAGCTCTGCTTAGTTTGGGATCAGGTAGCCGTGTGTAAAAGAATGTCCCAGGACCGGTCGTTGTGAAAAAACCTTGGGGTAGGCCTATGTCCAACAGTGGACGACTTTTGGCTGACATGATGATAACTTACAGTTCGCTGTCGGTGAGGGAAAACATCGTGAGGGATCCTACCTATCCCTCGGGATTAGGTAATAGTCAGTTCCTGTATACACGGCGACAAGGTTCACCACCTGTCACGTTGGGTTCTGACTATATGGTGAAACGTGGGCTTTGAGTTGGTTGGCACCTCCACAATGTGGTGGTGTATGGTCACTCAAGCTTCTGACTACCCCCGAATGGGGATAAAAGTCGTGACGTATATGTTATGTTATGACGATGATGATGACGTAGCAGATGAATTTGTGTTGAGATCCCGCCGGCGCCGCCGCGGCCTGACTTCGACGCGTCGCGGGAGAAGTTGCAGCGGCTGGGGGAGGGGGAGGGCGCGCTCACACGGGAGGAGTTCCTCAAGATGAAGGAGGAGCTCGAGGAGTGAGTTACACTTTTTTTGTCTCATTTTCCTTATCTGTCTCAAAGAAAGGACATTCAGTAATTATTGTGATGTAGTATTGCTGACTTGCGTGTTATACATACTATATTCATTAGACTTCTAGCTAATTGTGTGCCTAGTCGTGCCTTGTCGTACTTACGTGATTTTTTTGCCACACCTATTACTGGAATCTGGAAAAATTACCATTTTGTACGTGCCCCCGTAGACTTAAACGCAATAAACTATTTGAATTTGACTCGTGCTTATATATTTTTATATTTGACGACCGCTTGGCGCGGTGGTTCGAGCGTAGGCCGCTCGGCTCACTGCATCGGGTGGTTGTGAGTTCGATACCCGCTAGCAAATTTCGCAAACGGCCTTTTCGTAATTTCCCCTGGTCTGTGTGTCACTGGGATCGCTCCCAGTCCATTGTACGGTACCCATAGTACAAGCGTTGCTTAGTTTTGGGACCATACAGTTGGTGTGTAAGTCTGGCGATATTTATTTTGGTTACTAGCTGTGCCCATGACTTCGTACGCAAGATGACGCGCGGGACTACGTCCGCGTGGGATTTAGGGCCGCTATATAAATACGGAATACCGTTTCGGAATATCGAATCGGGATTCCGTAAGCTTATCACACATCTGTTAGACATACGTTTATTTCCGTTCGGAAAATTCCGGACGCACAGGCTACTATTCGGAATTCCGAAACGGAAATACCGTACGTATGTGATACGCCCATACATTTGGATGGATTTACTGCGTTCGGAATCCCGATTCGATATTCCGAAACGGAATTCCGCGGAATTCCGTTTGTATGTGGCGGCTCTTAATGGGTTTTTAGAGCGTGTTTTTTATTCTGAAAAAGTAGCCTATGTTACTCCCTATCTATAACATCAGCTATCTACCAGTGGAAGGAGAATAGCCGGAACAAACATCCAGATAGACAGACAATTTCTTTTTCTATTGTTTTTTTTTTTGTTATAAGTACCATTCATACCAGCATATGTTTAGTAAAAAGCTGTTATTTTGACATTACAAACAGACACTTCGCTTTTATTTATTTTTCTGACATTATTATCAGACATTATTTATGACTCCACACCCTGTATATTCCACAGTGAATACCTAGCCACGTTCAAGAAGACGGTGGCGATGCACGAGGTGTTCCTGCAGCGGCTGGCGGCGCACCCCGTGTTCAGGAACGACTCCCATCTGCGAGTGTTCCTGGAGTACGAGCAGGATCTGTGCGCTAAACCACGCGGGAAAATGGACCTGTTCGGTGGACTGGTGAGTACGAGCAGGATCTGTGCGCTAAACCACGCGGGAAAATGGACCTGTTCGGTGGACTGGTGAGTACGAGCAGGATCTGTGCGCTAAACCACGCGGGAAAATGGACCTGTTCGGTGGACTGGTGAGTACGAGCAGGATCTGTGCGCTAAATCACGCGGGAAGATGGACCTGTTCGGTGGGCTGGTGAGTACGAGCAGGATCTGTGCGCTATACCACGCGGGAAGATGGACCTGTTCGGTGGGCTGGTGAGTACGAGCAGGATCTGTGCGCTAAACCACGCGGGAAGATGGACCTGTTCGGTGGGCTGGTGAGTACGAGCAGGATCTGTGCGCTAAATCACGCGGGAAGATGGACCTGTTCGGTGGGCTGGTGAGTACGAGCAGGATCTGTGCGCTATACCACGCGGGAAGATGGACCTGTTCGGTGGGCTGGTGAGTACGAGCAGGATCTGTGCGCTAAACCACGCGGGAAGATAGATAGATAACACTTTATTGTACACCAATCGAACAAATACAAAAACAACAATGACAAACAAAACAAGAAACAAAAACAGTGTACAGTGGGCGGTGTTATCGCAAGCTGCGATCTCTTCCAGACAACCTTTGGATGGAGAGGATTCCATGTTTCAAACAGGGTAGTAGCTAGCGGTGTACCTACTAAGTATAATAAAATAAAAAGGAATACATATAACATATACCTAAAAACTAAATAAAAATACTTAAATAAGAACATACATAACAATAAAGATAATAAATATAAAGATAATTAATTTATAGGATATTTAATGAATAAATGAAAAGATAATAAAAAATAATAATAATAAGATAAACTAAAATAACAATAATATAAAAATGCCTATCAAAAAGAATATTAGGAAGCCAAATAGTGATGCCTGAGAAGTTTTTAAAAATGGGCAAGGACTCTGCACGTCTGATAGGAGGGGGTAAGCTATTCCACAGTCTGACAGCCTGGACTGAGAAAGACTTGCCGTAGAACGTGGAAGTGTGAGCTGGCATATTAAGGGTTAAGTTCTCTGACGATCTTAAGGAACGAGAATGCGATTCATAGAGAAACTCAAACCGAAGTTTTAGATAAGAAGGAGCACGGGAATTAAAAAGAATAGTATAGAGGATGGACGGATGGATGGAGAAGATGGACCTGTTCGGTGGACTGGTGAGTACGAGCAGGATCTGTGCGCTAAACCACGCGGGAAGATGGACCTGTTCGGTGGGCTGGTGAGTACGAGCAGGATCTGTGCGCTAAACCACGCGGGAAGATGGACCTGTTCGGTGGGCTGGTGAGTACGAGCAGGATCTGTGCGCTAAACCACGCGGGAAGATGGACCTGTTCGGTGGGCTGGTGAGTACGAGCAGGATCTGTGCGCTACACCACGCGGGAAGATGGACCTGTTCGGTGGGCTGGTGAGTACGAGCAGGATCTGTGCGCTACACCACGCGGGAAGATGGACCTGTTCGGTGGGCTGGTGAGTACGAGCAGGATCTGTGCGCTACACCACGCGGGAAGATGGACCTGTTCGGTGGACTGGTGAGTACGAGCAGGATCTGTGCGCTACACCACGCGGGAAGATGGACCTGTTCGGTGGGCTGGTGAGTACGAGCAGGATCTGTGCGCTAAACCACGCGGGAAGATGGACCTGTTCGGTGGGCTGGTGAGTACGAGCAGGATCTGTGCGCTAAACCACGCGGGAAAATGGACCTGTTCGGTGGGCTGGTGAGTATTATTATTCGACTGGCCACCAGGCCCAGAGTGGGGAGGGAGGGGGGAGAGATGGGGAAGAGGGAGAGAGGGGGGTCTCTTCAGTATAAAAAGGTACGTAAAGTGGGGGTAACTTGTTCCCACGATCTGGCCACTACATAGACGGTCGAGCCATCAGCAGTCACCATCCATGGATGCGCGTGGCACGGTGTAACACAACACACACGAACATTCGCGCAAGCGCCCTGCGCAATCTGTTGAATTTTTCGATCAGCACACGTGACCCTGTCGCGAGTTTAACATATTTTACCCATCTCAAGAAAAGTGCACAACACCGCTAAATAAGTTTTCACTTCAATAAAAATACTTGTATTCGTTGACAGATGCGTTCAATGACAACGACAACAGATGAGATATATCTCGGCGCGACCGTGCGCGACGTGAACGACTTCTTCGAACAGGAGACTTCCTTCCTGCAGGAGTACTACTCACATCTCAAAGAAGCCGTCGTCAAGGTCGACAGGATGACCTCCAAACACAAAGGTGACTGACCTACGTTTTGCAACCGTTTCCTATAAATCTATAGTACCACCCTCTCACAGAAGATCCGCGTAAAGCAGCTATTACAGCTGCGTTTCATTCGAGGAGTGAGAGAGCCGAAAGCCCACCCCCCACCCTTCACCCCATCCTACTCCCCTTCAGGTCGGCAATGTGCGAGCAATGCCTTTGGTATTGTAAGTATCTATAGGCTACGGTAACTGCTTAGCATCAGGCGGGCCGTACGCTTTTTTGCCACCGCAGTCATATAAAAACGAAAAAAACTATACCTACAAATAAATGAATTGAAGTGTCTCGTTTGTGAACTCAAAATAAAAGCAAGCTTTTCACAAAATGAGTACATGTACGTGAAAGTACATGCGGTAATTATAACAAAAACGCAATTTAAAAAAAAAACCGTCTGTCTGGATGTTTGTTCCGGGTAATCTCCGAAACGGATAGACCGATTTTGACGGGACTTTCACTGATAGCTGATGTTACAAGGAGTAACTTAGGTTACTTTTATGTTTAGAAAAATAATTTAAAAAAACTGCGGGATATTTCACGCGGAATTAAGCGCGGGTACTTAATCTTTTTCTAAAATATACGCGTTCGAAGTCGCGGGCACAGCTTGTATTAAAATATGTTAAGAAAAATATATTATATTGCTCCCTTGTAATACAATTTGTTATTGATTTTTGAATTTTAGCACATGTTAAGCCATAAGTACACGACGCTACTTAAAAAAAACTGGTTACTGTAGGTATACCGCAAGCGTTGTACCGCGCCTTAGGTATGCGCGGGGAGGTGGGAGGGTGGGACGGCGAGAGCGATGACTGGTGGGGGGAGAGGGACGGCTAGAGCGATGAGCCCCCGTCTTGCCGCTCGCGTACCTAAGGCGCGGTACCGCGCTTGCGGTATACCCAAAGACCAATTACTAAGGGGACTGGCCCTAAGCAACTCGGCCGAGTGGTCGGCCTAGTACTAACATCGAGATAAAACGAAGCGAGTAGTTCAACTATTTACCGGTAGATAGAACAATGAAAATGAAAAAACAAAGACCACGTTTTTTTTCATACATATATCTAATAAGGGCACCTCTTTCTTTAATCTTTACTCTGTGGGTATACCTATAACTTGAACATGAATAAGACGTACTGTGACGTACCGACCCCTGACGTACCGACCCCAGATAATGGGAAAATGTAAGGTAGATGATGATGTGTGTTGTGTGTGTGTAGAGGTAGCAGACGCGCACATTCGTCTGTCGTCGTGCGTGACGCAGCTGGCGACGCGCGAGCAGCCGCCCATGGAGCGCTTCCTTACCCGCGCCGCGGATACCTTCGACAAGTGCCGGGTCAGTACACAGATATACATGATCAATCAACCATTATACCCGTCAGCTCTTTGTACTCTTATATACAGGCTGACTGGTTGAACAATTTACATATTGATATAGAGCGCTCAGCACTCGATTCTCGTTCTAATTATGTAAAAAAAATAGGTGCTTAATATTTGCCTAATTTATCTTTAATTATCCACTCAAAACAATAAGCGTGGTCAGGATCGTACCTCTTTGATTTCACGTACCTATCAAGTGTCATTAACTCCGTTCGCGCAGAACACGCGTACTAGCGATAGCGTTCTACGCGAGGCACTGCGGTGTTCACAATTTCCGAGTTTTAGCACATTGATTTGATGAAGGTTTTTCTGTAGTTCATTGGTATTTATTTAATTTTGTTTTTTTAGACGTTTCATGTTACCATAAATTATCATGTCTTTAATATGTAAAGTGTTTAACCAGTCAGCCTGTATAGGATCAAATCTATTGTGACTCACAGGGAAATAAATAAATTTTATCTTATCTAAGGCTAGTATTCCACGGGTCAAGTAAGTATCTTTGTTCAATGTACATTCGATCAAATAAATTGGAAGACTTCATCCAGTTATTCTAGCATCGATATTTGATCAAACATCAACTACGCAAGAAGGTTCAAATTTAATTTATTTTGTTCTCAACTACACTATAGTAGCGGTATTCTACGATGGCCGGTTTGACATGTGGGGGGGGGGGGGGAGAAAAATATAAGAATGTCAAAAAAACGAATGCGGAAATGAATCTTATTTCGTTATAATAAGGTTCACCCTTTCCCCCTCCCACATGTCAAACCGGCCATCATAGCGTGCCGCTACTATAATTACAAAGACATCTTGGACAAACATATTTGAAGATTGAAATGGGCATCAGTCAAAAAAATATAATCAAATGTTGGGCATCGAAATTGATCAAAGAGAGGAGTGGAATATCACCCTTATCCACATAAAAATAGAAACTAGTTATGGTATACTGGGTGAAATCGAAATCGTGGGCAATATTTTAAACGGTGATTCTACACATGATTCAGAATATTTAGGGAATATTAATCAACAAATCATTTGATAAAAAATTATTACCTAGGGACGATATAACAGTTAAATGGTTTGCTTATTTGCTACCCGAGCAATATTTTTTTATCAATAGATTTTTTATTTGTTTTCCCAAAATATTCTGAATCATGTGTTGTCATATTTTAGAATATTGCCCACGATTTAGATTTCACCCTGTATATTATTCCAATGTTGTTTGTAGAAAATCGAGGGTCGCATGGCGTCGGACCAGGACCTGAAGCTGGCGGACACGCTGCGCTACTACATGCGCGACGCGCACGCCGCCAAGGCAGTGCTCGTGCGACGACTCAGGTAAACTCATACAACATGTTAAGAAAACCCTGTCCGAGCCGAAACCGGTAATTAGGTTCCCCAATCACATGACCAAAAAAAATAATAAAAAATAAAAAAACATGATAGTAAACATATTAATGAACATTTAAAGTGCCATTTTTTTTTGCCTTTTTCCCACATAATGTAGCAAATTATAAAAATATGACAACACCGTTACCGGAAGTAATTATGTTAGATCGTGTGGCGTCACCTCAGACCACAAAGTATGTGAACACGTCATTTTATGAAAAAAAAATTTTATGTAAACGGGGTATTTGTATTACAAAAAAATATGGGAGGCCTTTGCCCAACAGTGGGACACCTACTATGCTAAAAAAATGAAAAAAATCTTTTTTTGAAAAATAAAAAAATAAATAAAAAATAAGTTTTTTTTTACAAAAATGGAATCTAATCTCGATACCCAACAATACGTTTTCGGGTCGGACAGGGTTTTTTTAACATATTGTATACAGGACTAGCTTTTGCCCACAACTTCGTCCGCGCTGAACACCAATTTTCATTATTTTAACTTGAAAAATTACAAACTTCCATACAAACTTTCATCTCCTATTTTACGCCCATAAGGGATGTATTTCAAAAAAATCCTTTCTTAGTACACCTCTACCTGTCAAGACAAATAAACACTCAAAATTTCAAGTCCCTACGACCAGCGGTTTAGGCTGTGCGTTGTCTGTCAGTCAGTGAGTCAGGACTTTGATTCTTATATATATAATAGATGTTTGTTTTTCATCTTATCGTATGGTTAGTGGCCAACCTGGTGTCAGAGTTGTTTCGAAGGCCTCTGACACATAAATTCATATTCATAAACATTGTAACATCATTTGTGTACTGTGGACATTTTTTATTTAGTATTTAATAACTGTTTATTGATAACAGATGTTTAGCAGCGTACGAGGCTGCTAATAGGAATCTGGAGAAGGCGCGGGCCAAGAACAAAGACGTACACGCTGTGAGTATTAATATAAAACTAATTTACTACCGCTGTCCTTATTAATTGATACAATTACTACTCAATGTACCTAGTCGTTATTCATGACAGAAAAAGTGAAATTTTTGTATTACTTATTTCGAAAAGAAAATGTAATGTATGTCGGAGACGGCAGTTTAATTTTGCCATATTATTTTGTTTAAGTTATCTGTCATTTTTATTAGTGTTTTTATTTTTATTTACGTGTAATCACGAATTATCTTGGCCTTGAGTACTCGTCTAACCTAACACCCTGTATAATTAATTGTTCGTTCAACACTTTATTCTGATGTTGTTTGATATATTGTGTTCTCTTTCTGTGCAATGTCGCTCAGCCGTTGGAAGTGCAAGAGGTAACACGCTTCACACGCAAATTATTATAATACCCAACAACCCCTCCCATTTGACGGGCCCGTTAGCGTGGTTGGCGCGGAGGCGACATTCACGCTGCAGGTCGTAGGTTCGATTCCTACCCGGGACATGCATTTGTGTGCATGAACATGTCTGTATGTCCGGAGTCTGGGTGTATATGTATATTAAGTATGTATTTACAAATAAAAAAGTAGTATATGTAGTAATATCAGTTATCTGGTTTCCATAGTACAAGCTCTGCTTAGTTTGGGATCAGGTAACCGTGTGTACACAAATGTCCCAGGATATTATCATTCCCCTCCCTCCTTCCCACTCCCCTTCAAGTCGACAAAGTGCGAGCAATGCCTTTAGTATTGCATGAATCTATAGGCTACGGTAACTGCTTAACATCAGGCGGGGCGAACCTCGTTTGCAACCTGTCCTATAAAAAATAGCCCTTTTAACGTCCAACTGCTGGGCACGGGCCTCCCCTCAATGCGAGGGGGATTCAGGCTATCCACCACGCTGGCCCAGTGCGGGTTGGTGGATTTTACATGTCTTTCGAGGTTTTATCAGTTTTCTAAGACATGCTGGTTTCATCACGATTTATTCCTTCACCGTAAGCAAGTGATAGTGCAAGTGAATATTAAAGTTATAAATACTAAATGCGGTTATTTTTTTTACAACCGCTTAGCGCAGTATTCCGGCGTAGGCCGCTCACCTCACCGTATCGGGTAGTTGAGGATTTCATTCCGAAATTTCGAAAATGAATAACGTCTATGGCTTTTTTTTAAATTGGATTAATCCCGCCACACATTCTCACCACTATTAAAGTTCAAAACATTTATTTTGTTTAGGCCTACGAAGGCACATACAAATTGTCATTTTACAAATTTTTCCTTAACTTCTACCGCCGGATCGGAAACGCGACCTCGACTGAGAAGATCCGGCAAGAAACTCAGCGGGCTTGTCATTTTTGACATTGTTTTATTTTTTAAATCGACATCTACTTACTCCTGTAAGCCAGGATCACAGAGTAAAGACTAAAGAAAGAGGTGCCCTTATTAGATATTTGTATGAAACAAAACGTGGTCATTGTTTTTTTTATTTTCATTTTCATATTTACCGGTAAATAGTTGAACTACTCGCTTCGTTTTATGTCGATGTTAGTACTAGGCCGACCACTCGGCCGACTTGCTTAGGGCCAGTCCCCTTAGTAACTGGTCCATGGCCAGGATCGACAATAGTGGATTGTATCAGGATCGTCGTCTTTGGCGTATTGGTGTGTATTGTAATTGTGTTGTGCGGTGGCAGGCGGAGCAGGCGCAAGCGGACGCGTGCGCCAAGTTCGAGCAGCTGTCGGCGCGTGCGCGAGAAGAGCTCATCGACTTCCGCACACGTCGGGTCGCCGCCTTCCGGAAGAGGTGGGCTTATACTACACCACCAAGCCAACTAGACACTCGGGTATAAATATCAAATGATAATAAGTCAATGATTCCGCGGTCCGTCCACTGCGTAGTGGGAGCTACTGCCACAGGAGTGCCGGCATTGGCCCAGGCTCACGTTGTAGACGAACCGCGGAATCTTTGACTTATTATCATCATTTGATATTTATACCCGAGTGCCTAATTGGCTTGGTGGAGAGTACCATTCAACCATTATTTAACCACATAACATTATACCATTGACATGTAATATAAGTCGCTAAGTCGCTGAATATTCTCAATTATTTACTCTTGTACTTGTACAATTGTACTCCTCCGTGCAGTGGATCTGTCTAATCCTTCGGGGACTATGGTCGTGATGTATGTTTTGTTTCAGTCTCATCGATCTGGCAGAGCTGGAGATAAAACATGCGCGCGCGCAACAGGAGTTGTTCAGGAAATCGTTACAAGTGCTCAAGGAGTGCCAATAAACAACATGTATGTTAGATACTTATATTATGTACTTGTTTATTCCAATATTTATAAGGATCGTTAGTTGTTAACGGCACCATCAAACTATAAGGGGGCGTCCATAAATTACGTGAGGTTATTTCGGTGATTTTTCAACCGTTCCTCCCTCCCTTGGTGTGATGTCGTGGGATTTGGCTCGACCCCCTTCCCCAAATACCTCACGAAATGTATGGACGCCCCCTAACCCGGGATACCATTTAATTATATTCCCGACAATCATCCAAACCCGTCATGCCGTATGTCATTACTTCCCAGAATTCGTTCCTTATTAGCGACACTATCGAATAGTGTAATAATAGTGTTTTTCTTTCGAAATCAACGGGTTCGATTCCTGGCTAGGAATATTGATTTTTCGAAAATCCAAATATGCAGTTTTAGCTTTCATCTAAATTAGGCCTGAGACTCCTTTGAGTACTTTTCGCTATTCCTCATAGTTTAGGATTTGGCCATGCACGCCCACTTGAAAAATTATGTTTGGAGGTTATTAAAATATTATTTAGCACTTTTTAAACAACCTGTATATGGGTATAATAAATGGTGCGATTACGAACTGTTAGGTTATTTTTATATTTAGTTTCGTTAACCTCAGAGGGCCTACTCTGTTTCAAACGAAAACGAAATTTCGGACGAAATTCGCGTATTTCCTACTACGTTTCTCATTGATTCTGACATTTCTTACGAACGAAAATTGTTTGACGTTTAGATTCGACGACGACGAAGACGTCAAACAATTTTCGTTCGTCAGAAATGTCGGAATCAATGAGAAACGTAGTA
This sequence comes from Drymonia ruficornis, assembly GCA_947859195.1. NCBI lineage: Eukaryota > Metazoa > Arthropoda > Insecta > Lepidoptera > Notodontidae > Drymonia > Drymonia ruficornis. The sequence goes on along the minus strand of OX401932.1, from coordinate 3,592,139 downwards.
GGAAATACGCGAATTTCGTACGAAATTTCGTTTTCGTTTGAAACAGAGTAGGCCCTCTGAGGCGGACCAAAATTTCGCAAGACTTAAGCACTCTTTACACTGATACAAGCGAGTAGATGTATTACAACTATCAATTATTTTTTTGGGCGTTGACTGAGCTAAAAACTCTCTATATTTTGCGCCGGAAGCGCTTAGTTGGCAACACTGGTGAACATATTTATGTTGCATATAATTATGTCTCTAAATAATCACAACAGTTTTGTAAATAATCCAGTTATTTTTTCATGTCGAAAGACCGTATTACCAGATGTGTAAAATGAATTTATTTCGGTGTCTATAAAGCACTTGTTTTGGCTATGCAAGCACCTATTTATGTAAAGGAGACTGTATACTCGATGCAAGATTAGGTATAATAGTTATGCGAGAAATGTAACAACCAATATTTATTTTAACCACAGTTATAAAATCTATTATACATCGTACGATTTACGTGGATTTAATGCTGTAAGCAACAGTTTTCGAGGTTGGCTAAATTATGCAAGCTTTATTCTTAAGTTAGCGTATAACAAACTTAAAAATGATTGAAATACAAATAAAAAAATACAAGTTTAAAAAAAATAACGATTACTAACAGTTTGATACTTTAAATAAAAGAAACATTTTTTTTAAATAAAATTTTAATAACTAAATTTAAATACCTATATTTAAATTTAGTTATTAAAATTTTATTCCTCATTTATACAATTCCACTGTGGTTGATTTTAGGAATAATTTGAAAAAATGAGATTAGAAAAAGCAAGTACGATTTTTTATTCTTGCATTCCATTGGTTTAAAAGTTGTTTCTTGCGTCGTCTTGCTTGAAATGTAAAGTCTCCCTTATAAAAGTTTGTGTACTACTTATGTAAGGAAAAATGTTTATTTTTAAATGTTTATTAAGAAAATATATTATTGTAGATATCAATTTGATCTTTTATTTCTTATCTTGAAATAATGTTATGTGTGTGTAATGTTATGTTATGTGTTACAACCTGTATATTTATGAATCAATGTAAAGAAATAAGTGATACTTATGAGTTAATTTGAAAAATAAAGATACTTGACGCCATATTACTTATAGTCTGACCACAACCGCTGTACCGCGCCTTAGGTACGCGAGCGGCGAGACGGGGGGCGAAGCAATTGCTCCATTTCGTCATTCTGCCGTCATCGCTCTTGCTCTTTCTTTCCCACTCCCCACCTCCCCGTGCATACCTAAGGCGCGGTACAGCGGTTGCGGTCAGACTAGGACATTTTAGTGATACCACCGGTTCGTAATGTTGCTTCCATTGAGAAGAGCCGGCGAGAAACTCAATGGTTACTCTTTTCAATAGAAAAATAAAATTTGTATACATTTTCAATCGGTAACGCTATGTGAACAGGCAGGCATTAACACAATATTAAATTACTCTTATAACGCTTGAACTTAGTTTGATAGAAATGTCTATTACTGAGTATAGATAGGACATATTATTGTGGATTTATAATAGATGGGGAGCCGTAGAAGGATTTTCGGGATTTACTCGAGCGCGTCAGATTAAGATAAGGGAGATAGCTTACATATTGATAAGAACCTCCAACCAGTATGAGCCCTTAATATTGGTGGGTACGCTCAGGGAACCAAAAAAAAAATAGACCATCTTAAAATACTGGAACTCGTCAGATTAAGATAAGGGGGATTCATTACTAGCTAAGAAGTGTCAAAAGTGACAATTTTGCTAAGTCAGTCTAAGAAATGGGAGCGTCTGGAAGTTTCACTTTTTCACCCCCTCAGTTTTTTTCTTTTTATAGGACTGCGGTGGCAAAAAAGCGTACAGCCCGCCTGATTTTAAGCAGTTACCATAACCTATAGATGCTTACAAAATCTGGCGCGCTCGAGTATATTTATTTTTTTCAATTTATCATGTCGGAGCATGAAAGTATCAATATCTGACACGTTGAGTATTTCCATGTCATTGCTTTTTATAAAAAAAAAAACTTGAAATTGCTATGTAGACGCTTCCCCCACCGCTGAAAGTGGAAACATCTAGAACAATGTATTCTTCCTATCATGTCATCTACCGAATCTACTAGGTTTGGACGACGCTCGAGTAAATCCACGAAGTGCACGCTCGGCTCCCCATCCATAAGTAAAAAGCTAAACACACTTTTTTGTACAGATTAGGTACATGCTTAATGTCTATGTTTACGAGTATATTTCAATGGCATAGTCCAGTCTATAGCTTCTCTGGCTCTTGAACCTTAGGTCAACGAACTTGTACCCAACCCCTCCATCCGTGATATTGACAGACGCCTCGCTGTTCTGGTAGTCGTAGCATACGATTGACTGGAAAAAATAATAAAAAAAAACATCAATTTATAAAAGTTTCACGTTTTCACTAGATACCGCTGTACTAACAAAATTCATTTTTAAAAATCGGCCAAGGGCGTGTCGGTCTCGCACTTAGGTAAAGGGTTACCACTGTAGAATAAAAATGTCAAAAATATCAAGTTTCTTGTATGGGGCCTCATTTTTTTTAAAATCTTATTTTATTTTTAGTATTTGTTTTTGTAGCGGCAACAGAAATACACATTCTGTGAAAATTTCAACTCTACCTATTACGGTTCGTAAGATACAGCCCGCTGACGGACAAACAGACGGGCAGGGTAGGCTTAGTAATGGGTTCCGTTGGCACCCCTTGGGTACCTACGGAACCCTAAAAATGCGGAAACTTTATTATCGTTGTGGCACGTCAGTTTCATACATTTTCCCGGGACTCGTCGAGGGTCAAACCTCGGCGTCATCGTTGGACACTGTCGATCTTGGCTTACAGGAGTCACAGTGGTGGGAGTGTGTGGCTAGCCTTTTACCTTAATAGGTTTGGTTCCATTATAACTATAGGTTTTGACCCGTTTCATCAGAGGTATCGCTTCATACTTCAATTTCTCTCGGTGCAGTAAAGTACCACCGGTCTTGTTCTCCCCGAAGAAGAAAGTGAAACACAGCGCGGTAGTGGACAGAGATAAAAATATCAACATGCGCAGGAGTTGATTTGACTTCATATTGTACAGATGTGGTGATGGAACTGAAAACAAAGATTATTTTTACCACAGGTTTAACAACGACCGATTGCCGCAGTGGTTCGAGTGTTGGCCGCTCGGCTCACTGCATCGCGTGGTTGCGGGTTCGATTCCCGGCAGAGGCAAATTTCGGAACTACCTTTTCGTAATTTGCCCTGGTCTGGGTGTCACTGGGATCGTCCCCCAGTCCATCTTATGGTAGCCATAGATAATAGTTACGCGACAGAACGAGATACCCTTGTAGATGAATATCATTTTAGGCACGCAGTGCCGTGCACACACAACTACACACCAACTGTATGGTTCCAAACTAAGCAACGCTTGTACTATGGGTACCGTACAATGGACTGGGGGCGATCCCAGTGACACCCAGACCAGGCCAAATTACAAAAAGGCCGTTTCCGAAGTTTGACGGGAATCGAACCAGCAACCACACGATGCAGTGAGCTGAGCCGAGCGGCAAATGATGATATATGATTACTTATGACTACCATAATAAACGCACAGTATTTCCTATCATTCACTTACCTAACAATGGATCAACACAGTAAATTAAAATACCTTAAAATCGTTGATTTATTCACTTTTTTACGCAAATTTTAACAATGTTTATTGTACACTTTTAACTTGTTGATTAAACCGCACTTGTTATGAATCTGTAATCTCGTATACAGTAGTTAAGTTAATGATAACATAATCTTACAGTTAAAGGACAGACTACTTAGCAAGCGACGCGATGACTGGAACTTTTATCAATATACCGGCCATGATATTGATAATCGGCTTCCTAGACATGTCCTTGAACTAGTTAGTTCGAGGACACAACGACATGTGCAGCAACCTGCTCCCTCAAGGGCACTGTGCAATATTTTTTAAAGTACTACCTATAGTACGGTTGTTGCCCACATTAGCATCAGCATCAGCATTAATCGATACTGATTTTGATGGGACTTTCACTGGCAGATACCTGGGGGCTTACCACCACCTCTTATAGCAGTTTTGTTTTAACGTTTCAGCGGCCATTTGTGCAATGACGTCTCTTATTGTCATGACAATAAGGTACGTCATTGCACAAAAAGACGGTGAATCGTTAAAACGTTCCTGTAATTGAATAGCAATAAGAGTTCGTGGTAAGCCCCCTGATGTTATAAAAAGTAACTTGGCTAGTACTTTGGGCATTTTATTTTAGGATACATTAATAGTACATTACTGCCACGGTCTGTAATGAGTGTGTTACTGGCTGCGGTGTTGATGGACGAGAGCGCAGCGCAGTTCGTGGCCTCCACAGCGCGGTCAGCATTGCAGCCCTTTATGGACAAGCTAAAATAAAGGCTGGGACCGAAGGACGAGGCCTTTATAGCGCGGCCAGCAAGGTTGCAATGATGACCAAGCTTGAAGGCCGAGAGCGTAACTAAGCTTAGCTTGAGGCCATCATAGCGTGGCCAGCAGTTCAGTCATTGCGGACCAAGGCTTGTATAGTTCTTTACTCAAAAATTCACGCCGGGGGGCGGCAGAGTGAGGAGAGGGACCTCCCGGCGCCCGGCTCCTCACTAGACACGACAGAAATGTTTTTACTGGCCGTGAAACCACGACAGTTATGAAATCTCATACTACTTCGATGGAGTCGCTTTTGCAGCGCAGCTACATCGACTTTGCTAGACTAAAACACTAACAACCTTGCAGGGGCGTATTACTGACATCAAAAACAACAACTTTTGTTCTATGACTTTGTACAAAACAAAAAAGAAATACAAAATATCACACTCTCAAATGTATGAAACAAGAAAATATGCTCATCTAGAGGATAGCTGTGGTCCGTTTAGGTACTTTAGGGCATAGTGGAATACAACCACGTGCCATGGCTTTCCTCTAGATGAGAAAAAAAAACATACATTTTAGAAATGGCCAATGGAAATGGAAATGGAATGGAATGGTTATGGCCTGAATCCCCCTCGCATTGATGGGAGGCCCGTGCCCAGCAGTGGGACGTTAAAGGGGCTAAATTATTATTATTATTTATTTTAGAAAGCGACTATTTGTAATTTTTTTCTTTTTGTATAATTTCATAGAACAAAATTTGTTGTTTTTGATGTCAGTAATACGCCCCTGCAAGGTTGTGAGTGTTTTACCAATAACCCTGTATAAGCGGTCGCAGTGCATCGCTTCTAGTGAAGCTTAATCTTTAAATAAGGGGAAAGCCACATCACGATGAAACGACAATAATAGTCAGTACAAAGTCATTAGGATGATAGCTCAGTGACCTCCATCTGAGAGAGACGAAGCTATAGGAAAATACAGGACAGCTGACGGCGTCTTATATTTTTATGTGACTAAAGATAGCAAACCAGCGTACGGCCCTCCTGATTTGAAGCAGTTAACAATGACAATGGCCAAGTGGTTAAATGGAGGTTGCCAGTTTGATCCTCATCTTGGCCACGAAGTTTACGTTTTCTTATGCACAAGCGTACGGCCCACCTGATGTTAAGCAATAACCGTAGCCTATAGATGCTTGCAATACCAAAGGCATCGCTTGCACGTTGCTGACTTGAAGGGACATGGGGGTGCGTTTGGGCTTCCGGCTCTCATTCATCGTACAAAAAGCAGGTGTAATAACTTCTTTACGCCGATCTTCTGTGAGTGGGTAGTTCTATTGGAGAATTGCTAAGAGACGAGGCCGTAAGCTGAAATTGTTTTGCCTCAATTATAAAAGCAATGAACGCTAGACAGAAACAATACCAAAAAAGAGGGAGACATGACAGTGTATCCGTCCAAACGGTTTGTCCTACTAAACTGAGACCATGGACACAGTACGACTCAGTCGCTCACGGAAAATAGTGTTGAAGACATGTCGGCATTGCCAAAACCGCTCATCTTCTGGTAAACATTCTTATGTATTTAATAACTTAATTGTTGAAGTGCGAGTGCGATAACAGATGTGTGAATTTCGCTGCATGTAATACGCTGACCACAAGTTTAATGATCGCGATGTAAGAAGGTGTCATACCTACTAAAATAATGCATCAATGACGCCACTGTTAAGGACGCGTTGCCATAGCAACGACTAACGCAAACAAAAAGTGGTACATCAAAACAAAAGTACAGTGCGATTTAAAATAATAAATTAAAGTATTAAAATAACGTTCCTTTTACTAATAAAATAATCTCATTAATTTAATGTGTACCTAATTAAGTACCTATTCTTAATAATTGAAGCGAAAGATTTTCTTGGTAAGTACCTATATAATGATATACTTAAAATAAGAAATATCTTGGGGTGGATGCAAGCAGCACAGGACCGGTCGTTGTGGGACACCTTGGGGGGAAGCCTATGTCCAACAGTGGACGTCTTTTAGCTGACATGATGATGATGTGTGAATAAGTAATTTTAAGTAAGAAGGTTAGGTAATAAAAAGGCTTTAAAATTGCCCTAATTAATTGGTATGCTCACTTTTATAAATGCGTATTTGTTTTGTTAGTTTAAGCATCACGCTAAAGTTACGTTATTTATACCAAAGAATTAAGAAGCAATTTTTTAAATTTTGTCTGTTTGTTCCGGCAAATCTCCGAAACGGCTGGACCGATTTTGATGAGACTTTCACTGGCAGATAGCTGATGTTATAAGGAGTAACTTAATATTTTCGAAAAAGTATTAGGATTGCGGGCAACAAAATTGAAACCCTATAAATTTCACGCCGACCTACAGTACGTTTTTTTATACTTGTCCTATCTTTGCTTACCAGCAAAGATGGGGTCCAGTGGGGCGATTGCGTAACTTATTGTCAATGTTTCAATTGGTTTCGTATATAATTGACACAGGATAAACGAAACCAATTGAAACATTGACAAAAAAGTTACGCAATCGCCCCGCTGGACGCCAACTTTGCTTACCAAATAGGACAAGTATAAAAAAGTACTATACGTCCGTGTGGATTTTTTTGTCGCGACTACTCGCGAGTTATTTTTTCAAAAATCTAAGCGTACAGCTAGTGCCCGCGACTTAGTTGTTAAATACTCCAGTTACCTGTTTTACCGTATGCATTAACTTTCAGTTATTATAACCGTATTGTAAATCAATGATGCATCCGTTGTGGGGACGTTGTTTGGTCGTAACCCTGCTGTTAGGGATGACGTCACGGGCCAAGGGGAAGTGGGTGGAGGGGAGGATCGATACTAAGGAGGTGAGTTACTGTTTATGTACCTACTTACCTTACATTCATTGATTATGAGGTCCTGAGTTTGATTCCTGGACGATGAAGTGTTAATGGAATCTGTACCTTACCGGGCCTAGAGTCTCCTAACAATAATAAATTTGTTCACTGCAAAAAAACAGTCTCTAATTGAATTCTTTGTGTGCTCTTAAGGTCCAGGGTTCAAACCCCGGCTCGCACCTCTGGGTTTTTCGAAATCGATGTGCAAATCGTAATTTCAATATGATTATCGCTTGCTTACGGTGAAGGAAAACATCGTGACTGAAACCTTCACTTGCATGTCATAGAAAATAGCACCAATTTTCGAAAGAAATGTGAAATCCACCAACCCGCACTGGGCCAGCGTGGTGGATTATAGACTGAATCCCCCTCGCATTGAGGGGATGCCCGTGCCCAGGAGTGGGACGTTAAAAGGGCAAGGGGCAAATTATTATAGGTTCTTGGCTGAAGTGGTCTTAACAATTTGACCAGGTACAATGTAATTCATATCTAACGACCCCTTGGCGCAGTGGTTCGAGCGTAGGCCGCTTGGTTCATGCATCGGGTAGTTGCGGGTTCGATTCCCGCCCGGGGCAAATTTCGGAAACGGCCTTTTCGTAATTTGCCCTGGTCTGTGTGTCACTGGGATCGCCCCCAGTCCATTGTATGGTAGCCATAGTACAAGCGTTGAGACCATACAATCGGTGTGTAAGTCTGACGATACATACATATACTCACGCCTGTATCCCACGGGGGTGAGCAGAGACTATTGATTGCCACATGCTACGATTTTGACACACCTCTTTTGCTTCATCCACATTCATACATCTTCTCATGCATTGCGTTGGTTGAGCGTACGGAAACCTTGACCTTGACCTTTCTGGAAAATACCATTAATGTTTTTGAAGTGAAAACTTCTTTAGCGGCGTTGTGCACTTTTCTTGGGATGGCTAAAAAATGTTAAACTCGAGTGACCTGATCGAAAATTCGTAAGACGGAGGAAAAGTAGACCGTCGGCGCGGCGTAGGAGAGAAAGTAATATCCCCTCTCTTTCTACCGCGCGGCGAAAATTTATGCCTGCTCCTGCTGTTTCGTCTAAGCAGCGCAGGGCGCTTGCGCGAGTGTGCGTGTGTGTTTGTACTACATATAAATTGTCATGTTTGTTTACGATAGCGCAATAAATGAATATTGTATTTAACCACATAAATGATAGTACTTTTATACTGATAAATAAAGCAATTCGTGCGAAATTATTCCTTAACCATTCCAAAATATTTAAAAATGCACAACGTTAATATTCAAGTTTTCATTTCTGCCGGCACTCCCGGAGTGCAACCCGTTTTTTTTTTCAGAACTGGGCCTTTCTGTCTCGTTTCTGCTTCCTATCCTTCGAAGGGCAGTTCGAGTACCTCATAGAATATGACAAAGACATGGGGATACCTAACCTGCTGCTCTACTACGATGACGAAAGCCAGTGGCCAGCTGTTTATCATAGTGGCAAGGTATTAACTGTATTTACATTCTTCTTATTCTTATCGTATAGTTATTGGCCAACCTGCCGCCCTAAGCCAAGTGGCTTCGTCTACGAGCATTTCTACAAATCGCTACGCTTAAATGTCTGGAAATGACAATACATGTCGATAAGATCACGTGACTTATGACATTTCCATACATGTAGCATAGCGTTTTGTAGAAACGCTCGTAGGCGAAGACAATTGGCTAGGGGGATGGCTAGTGTCAGAGTTGTTCAAGCCGGGCAGCCTCTGACAAGGCTTATCGACTGCTGCCTCGATGACAACAACCGGGACCGACTTTTTACGTGGCAGCACAGAGACGCTCAGTTGCCACAAAGGCTCACCCATATCTGACCCATAACTCATAGTTGTTTGAGATGCATTTATTATTACGAGCCTAAATGTCAAAACAGCATCTTAAGATCGATCTCAACTTTGAGATGGATGTATTTATAAGAGCCTAAGCAATTATCACACCAATGAATAGTTATTTAATAAGATAAAGGTAGTCTAATGATGATAGTCCTTCTTCCAGTCGTGCAAAGAAAAGGAAGCAGTATTGAACAGAGCAGGACAGAACCAGATAATAAAACTGTCCCACTGGTACCCAGATACTGAGTATTCTGGGTGCGTAGTGAAAAGAGCCAATAAGGAGCTGCCAGCATCTAAAAGGTATTTTATATCTCTTTTTTTATGGGACTGAAGTGGCAAACAAGCGCGCGGCACGCCTGATGTTAAGCAGCTACCGTAGCCTATAGATGCTTGCATAACAAAGTAATTGCGCACACGTTGCTGACCTGAAGGGGAGTGGGACGAAGGAAGGGGAAGAAGGGGGGGGGGGGCAGTTGGGCTTCCGCTCTCTCACTCATCGTATGAAACACAGCTGTAATAGCTGCTTTATGCCGATCTTCTGTTCTGTGAGAGGGTGGTACTACCCCGGTCGAGCTAGTCCGTATATGAGCTACTGTAGCCTAGGGGTGAACAGGTTGGGCTAGCAATCAGAAGGTCCCAGGTTCGATCCCCGGTGGGGCATGCACCAATGGATGAATTTTCATTTATGTGCATAATTTACAGTTCGCTGACGGTGAGGGAAAACATCGTGAGGAAACCTACCTATCCCTCGGGATTAATTAATAGTCAGTTCCTGTATACACGGCGACAAGGTTCACCACCTGTCACGTTGGGTTCTGACCATCCGGTGAAACGTGGGCTTTGAGTTGGTTAATACCTCCACGATGTGGTGGTGTATGGCCACTCAAGCCTCTGACTACCCCCGAATGGGGATAAAAGTCGTGACGTTACATAGTTATAATAAAGAAAGGTAACATTGTTTCTTTATTTCCAGTCCAACACCCAAACCTACCAATTCTCAAACAACGAAATCGAAAAACAAGAATTCCACCAAAACTGAACCGCCAGAGCCGTCCTACTACGATCAGTTCCTGAAATCTACCACTCCCCCGAAAACTACCACTTCTGACACAAATTCTACCACTTGGTACGAACTGCTGCCGACTGACGATTTGAATTTCACTACCATGGTGCCTGAAGACGAATGGGAAAGCATTGATCCTGGGAAGAATATGACGCACTTTGGAAAGTTAAATGATGTGGAAATATTGTTCGATAACAGTAATAAAAGTGGGGTACGTATGCGTAAATGATTATGGGCTTATAACGCTACAATTTATATTCATTTCTACAGGTCTATGGCTTGTATTCAATAGGCGTGTCCACAACACGCGCATGCCGCGCGAGGCAGCTTGCCTCGCGAAGTTTGTCATGCCCCGCACGCGAGTCTTATGCTTGCCCCGCCTCATCTGAGCGCTGTCATTTGCCCCGCCTGGACTATGTAACAGATTTATCGGCTATCTCTGTCTAGAGTGTAGGTTGGCTCACCCTTTGCCTCGCGCGGCCTGCGATTGAAGCAAACGCGCCATAGGTACCTATTAGTGCGATATCGCACGAGGCAACCATGGTTGCGCCACCAGCGGGTGATTCGATAGCCGACACCGAACTGGTGGCGCTACCAAGCGGACACCAGGTGCGATATCCACCATACAGCTCTAAACCTTTTTTTTTGGTGGAGCGACTGTTTGCGCTACCACTGGTGTCCTAGCGTATCTGTTTTTATAGCACTACTAACTTCTGCCCGCGACTTAGTCCGCGCAAAATAAAAGAAAAACTTTCATCCCCTTTTAACACCATAGGGGTAGAATTTCGACAATCCTTTCTTAGTTGATACCTACACTTCACAAAGAACACACTCTCCAAATGTCATGTCTCTAGGACCAGCGGTTTAGGCTGTGAGTTGTTATATCAGTCAGTCAGTCACTCAGTCAGGACTTTGAATTTTATATACAATATATATTAAAGACAATTTAAAATGCCATATTTTTTGCCTTTTTCCCTCAAAATGTAGAAAATTTTAAAAATATGACAACACCGTTACCGGAAGTAATTATGTTAGATCGTGTGGCGGCACCTCTGACCACAAAGTATGTTATGACGTCATTTTATGAATATCTTTTTTATGTAAACGGGGTATTTGTTTTCCAAAAAAATATGGGAGGCCTTTGCCCACCAGTGGGACACTTACTATGCAAAAAAAAAAGTATTTTTTCCAAAAATAGGATCTAATCTCGATACCCAACAATACGTTTTCGGGTCGGACAGGGTTTTCTTAACATGTTGTAGATAAGTATCCGCGGATTTCAGGACTATAATTTATAAAACTTCATTGGCCCTTTCAGCATAAAATCAAAAGGTCCATAAGTCTCTACGAGCGCTTCAGACGGCGGCGTCTGAACGCCGACCAGCACAGTGGGGGGCTCCAGGATTACCAGGGGAGCACTACTGAGAAGCTGGTGGTGTCCTGCCATAACTCCAGGCGATTCCGATCAGCGAGGGAACGATGGTGGTTCATCGCGGTCAGCAACTGCGATGGACCTAAGGTGGGTTTTGTACTTACTATTCCACCAAGCCAACTAGGTGGTAGAGCGAAACTGTAGCCAATTGACTGCAGCTCATATACGGGCTCGACCGGGGTAGTACCACCCTCTCACAAAGATCGGCGTAAAGCAGCTATTACAGCTGCGTTTCGTACGATGAGTGAGAGAGCCGAAAGCCCAACCCCCCCTGCCTCTTTGTCTTTGTTTCTTGTCGGCAATGTGCGAGCAATGCCTTTGGTATTGCAAGCACCTATGCTACGGCTGCTTAACATCAAGCGGGCCGTACGCTTTTTTGCCAACGCAGTCCTATAAAAAAAAAACTGGGCCTGTCAAATGTGACGTCACCCGCACCTTGCGGCGGTGGCGGGTGTGCGGGCGGGAAGCGGGCGGGGAAGCCGCATTCCATCCGAGGTCCTAGTTGGCTTGGTGGAGTACTAGTGAACAGCGCGGTCCATGCTACATCATAGAGAGGTGCAAAATGCCAATCTTCTCCTTAGCCAGTGTCAAGTAAAGTAAATATTTTCATTTGTAAGACCTTTGGCTGGGCCTAAAATCCCCCCCCCCCCAACCCTATCAGTAAGGTGGCGGATACTATACAGTCAATTGGCTACAGCTTGGCTCTACCCCAATGTTTTTCTTGTCAGGGTTTGGACATTAGATACAAATTCCTGATGACGAATGGGCCTGAAGGTGACTTCTGGCACGAACACTTCTCGGCTGATGAGTTCTGTAAGTACCTACTTCGCTCATGTACAGTCAGCAACATAAGTCGCTGTACATTCTTATTTTTTCAAATCAGTTATACTCTTTATTCTACAAACGTTGGTGAACATTTATAAAACCAAACATTCGCATCATGTCTACATTTTGTTTCGACAAAGAAAAAATATGGATTTGATGCAAAACAAAAGTGTGCAAGCTATTTGAAAAACTGAGAATGTTCAGCGACTTTCGTTGCTGACCGTACCAACATAGCTACAAGCTGACAACTTAACTAACATACATACTTATGGCTAGAAAGCTATAGCCAAGAATTTAAGATTTATAATAAAGAATAAATTCATGAAATAAATTCATTCATGAAAAAATTCTTACCTAAGCGACCAGTGAAGTAATGGACAATATTGTTAAGAGATTAGAGGTTAGTGACATCTTGTGCTATATCGCACGAGGACACCAGTGGTAGTGCCACCAATCGCTCCACCATCAAAATGTATAGAGCTGTATGGAGGATATCGCACCTGGTGTCCGCTTGGTAGCGCAACCAATTTGGTATCGGCTATCGAACCACCCGCTAGTGGCGTAACCATGGTTGCCTCGTGCGATATCACCATCAAGGCATCGAGTGTCTTAACAAAACTACTGTTCCAATTATCTTCGTTTCTTCATTGTTCTTCCTCATGTTTTTTTTTTCTTTTTTTTTTCCCCTCGGGATTAGGTAATAGTCAGTTCATGTATACACGGCGACAAGGTTCACCACCTGTCACGTTGGGTTCTGACTATCTGGTGAAACGTGGGCTTTGAGTTGGTTAATACCTCCACAATGTGGTGGTATATGGCCACTCAAGCCTCTGACTACCCCCCGAATGGGGATAAAAGTCGTGACGTTATATTTATTTATTTTTATTTTATTTTCTTGCTAACAGATGGCCGATAATATGTCGGCTGCCAAGAATTTACGATTTATAATAAAGAATTCTCGAAGATAAATACCTATTAGACACCACTGGTTATCCATTGGTTTTTAAATAGCAGACTAGGGGGCCAGGTGGACCGCCCTGTTCACGTTCCTTCCTACCCAATAACAAACCTCCTTGTTCCAGATGTTCTCCCAGTACTCTTAGCGTACACCTTCGCGTACGTAGTAGTACTGGTCGCCGTGGTGATGTGCAGCGTGGAGCTGCGCGCGCGCCACTTACTGCACTGCACGTATAAGCTGTTCCTGGCGTCGCTGGCTGCCCACCACGCTGGCGTACTGGTGCAGGCGCTCGCGTACATCAAGTACGCGGGGGGAGGGGTCGGCGGGGCGGGGGGGAAGGTCGTCGGTGAGTCGCAACTCGCAAGGACAGTTAGGCCGTGGTCTTTCGTCATTACATTATTTTCACGAAACGTAACGTAACCGGTTACGTCATAGGCGTCACCGGTTATTTAATAGGTGATTTTTGTAACCCTATGGTTATCGTCACTACTAGCTTCTTGTATACAAAAATACAAACATTGTTATTTGTTACTTTTAGATGTCTATGGGTGACCGGTGACATAATACCTATGATGTAGTTCGGGCTACATCTAAATAACCTGTTACAAAAATCACCAGTTACTCGTTAGTCGCGTAAACAGTGATTCGGTGAATTAGCTCGTAACCAGTTAATGTAACAGGTTACGTGAAATAACGCTCACGCCTACCTACCTAGGCACTGTTGTGGTCTCCATGCGGACGTCACTATAGTAACATTGTGACGCGGCGTACGCGTGACGCTGTAAGCGGCCGATGGCATTTAATAAGACACCACGGCCTTACTATACTACTAAGCCAACTAGGAACCCGTCCAATGTGACGTCAGCGTCACCAGCACCGCAAGGCGATGGCGGTGCAGGAGGTGTGGCGGGCGGGGAAGCCGCATTCCATCCGAGTTCCTAGTTGGCTTGGTGGAGTAGTAATGACGACCGCTTGGGCGCAGTGGTTCGAGTGTAGGCTTCTCGGTTCACTGCATCTGGTGGTTATAGGTTCGATTCCCGCAAGTGACAAATTTGGAAAATGGCCTTTTCCGACGCATCCACTTACTTTCGTTCCGTATATCTCTTTCGTCAGTTGACTTTCACTCACCTCTACATGACCAAACCATCTTAGCATACTCTTCTCTATCTAAGTCACCACATCATCCATTGTTTGATCATCATCATCATCTCAGCCGAAACACGTCCACTGCTGGACATAGGCCTCCCCCAAGGTTCGCCACAATGACCGGTCTTGCGCTGCCCGCATCCAGCGTATTCCCGTCACTTTCACCAGGTCGTCGGTCCACCTTGTGGGAGGCCTACCCACGCTACGCTTTCCAGTGCGCGGCCGCCACTCGACAACTCTTCGACCCCATCGGCCATCCGTTCTACGAGCAATTGCTTATTAAAAGTTTTATCATCAAGTTTGACATATTGAAATGACGGGCCCGTGGCGTGGTTGGCGTGATGGCGCCTTTCACGCTGCAGGTCGTAGGTTCGATTCCTACCCGGGACATGCATTTGTGTGCATGAACATGTCTGTATGTCCCGAGTCTGGGTGTAATTATGTATATTAAGTTTGTATTTACAAACAAAAATTAGTATATGTAGTAATATCAGTTATCTGGTTTCCATAGTACAAGCTCTGCTTAGTTTGGGATCAGGTAGCCGTGTGTAAAAAGAATGTTCAGGATCCTCATTCCCAGGATATTCTTTATTTATTATTATTTATTTATATTCCAGGTCAATTCCTCTGCGGTGTCTCGGAGACGACGTTCGTCCTGCTCCTCATTCTGATGGCCAAGGGTTACACCATCACACGGGGCCGGCTCAAAGTGGGGTTCACAGTGAAACTGACCATCTTCATGTGTTGCTATATCGTCACTTATATCGTGCTGTTTGTTTACCAGGCGAAGGTGAGTTATTTGCATGGAGTAAATTTGCGTTCCGTAGTTCCTACGAGGAACCCTTATAAGATCATCCAGTCCGTCCGTCTGTGTGTCTATCTGTCCGTCCCAGTCACAGTACCATAACTTCTACGATTTTTTTTTATATAAGGTGATATTAAGGCGATTACTCCAGAAAATACGCTATCTTCTCTCTGATGAATTGAGTAAAAGTTATGAAAAAAATATCACATGGTTGGCTGTCTAAATCAGGGGCACGCCGCGCCCGAGCACTCAGTTTTGACGTCGGAACGCGTAGACATAATGTCATAACATGAGTGCTCCGGCGAGGCATGCGCGGCATATGAACAAGTCGACATATGGACAAGGCGATTAACCTTTCATCCTTAAATTCTTAGTAGAAAAAGTGCTACTTGCTATTAAACTATGAGAAAAAATAAATGAAGCTGTTTTCGACTTTAAATCTTAGGGCCTCCGCAGACTAGCTACTTTTAGCATCGGCGACCGGCAATTTTGTGACGTATCGATGCTGCGTCGCGTTTCTTCGAGCGCGAACGAGCGAGACGCAGCATCAAAATCGCCGATCGCCGATGCTAAAAGTAGCTAGTCTGCGGAGGCCCTTAGTCTAAATCTTGGATTTTTTTAATTTTTATTTTGACCAAAATATGGAGAAACAGGCCTGAATGGGCCTCCACTCAATGCGAGGGGAATTAAGGTTATGAACCAGTTTACTTTTAGTTTTCAACCATACTGTTCTTCCAGGCCTTCGACCCTGGTGAAGTGTTGTATCTGTACGAGAGTCCAGCGGGGTACGGTCTCATAGTCCTGAGGATCGCAGCGTGGTGCGTCTTCGCTTACTCCACGTTCTTCACTGTCAGGAAGTACCCGGAAAAGGTATGAATACGCAGAGGGTAGGCAGAGCAGTGCACCCTACTTTTATCGATAGAGTGGTAGTGGAGTGTTGCCTGTTAATAAGTTTAAAACTAAACTCTGTCAAAAGGCCTATTACAAAATCTCGGATTACATGGAAGATAAATCAGCTTGGGACTGATCTCTCAAATACACTTCGTTAATAACAGTGTCATGTTAAAGTGTAGCGTGTCTTGCCTTGCTTATTTCGCAGGGCAGCACACTGGAGCTATTGCTTACCAAAATACATTGTATTAAAATAAGTAAATGGCGATAAAAAAGCAATGTCAAAAAGACAAGCCCGCTGAGTTTCTTGCCGGATCTCAGTCGAGGTCGCGTTTCCGATCCGGCAGTAGAATTTAAGGAAAAAGTGTAAAATGCCAATTTGTAAGTGCCCCCGTAGGCCTAAACAAAATAAACGCTTTGATTTGATTTGTTCATTGGGGGGGCGAATCTATTGCTATTAAATCGGGCACACGTTACTCCTCAATGCGAGGGGGATTCAGACTATAAACCACCATGCTGGCTCAATGCGGATTTCACATGTCTTTCGACAATTGGTTTTGTTTTCTGACATGCCCGGGCCGTTTGACGGGCCCGTTGGCGTAGTTGGCTAAGATTCGGCCTTTCACGCTGCAGGTCGTAGGTTCGATTCCTACCCGGGACATGCATGTGTGCATGAACATGTCGGAATGTGCCGAGTCTGGGTGTGATTATGTATATTAAGTATGTATTTACTAACAAAAAGTAGTATATGTAGTAATATCAGTTATCTGGTTTCCATAGTACATGCTCTGTTTAGTTTGGGATCAGGTAGCCGTGTGTAAAAGAATGTCCCAGGATATTTTATTTATAATTTTTTATTTGACGCGCCGACTTATTATGTGTTTTCTTATATTTCAGAACATGTTCTACTGTCCTTTCTTCATTTGTGGAACGCTGTGGTTCTACGCGGGCCCGCTGTTCATACTTACTGCGAACTCTTACATAGGTAAGTACCTATACTAAAGATTCATCGGCAAAGTTCGGAAAACCGAGCTTTCCCGAAGGTGTGACCAATAGCTATCGCTTATTTTCGCGTCGGTGCGAATTGTTTGCAATAAATGTTTTTTTGATTAAGTAGGTAACTAATTACTTTACAAAGGACGTATTAAGCGATTAGGGGTCTTGGGTATTGGGGTTAGGGCTCGGGCTGCATTTATTCCCTTTAATTAAGTACCTAGGGTAGGACCCTTCTGGCCTGGACCACCAACCTCTGGTCCCTGGTCTCTTGCCCCATTTGCCCTCAGGAAATAACCCAAATTTTTTGGTACTTTTAAACAGAGACATATTCAAAATGTGTAAAATGTTGTGTTTCGTACTTTTAAGCTTTACGCTTTATTTTTCAGATAAATGGGTGAGGGAGAGCGTAGTGACTGCCGTGTTGCTTTTCATTTCATTCAGCGGACATACCATGTTTCTGGTACGTTTTATCTAAATTTCTACCACAATGGTAGGAATATCTTTCATCTGTTAACATTGCCTATATTTACCAAAAACGATTTCCTACTATTCTAAACATGTCTCAAACTTCTACCAAAATGGTACGTTTTTCAGCTGTTAACACTGCCAGTATTCGCGAATAAGAATTTCCCGTACCACGTGAGGACTACACAGATTGGTGTGATGGAGGTTACTGGCAACTCTGCGTTGGACGGGTTCGGACATAATGCCTACCAGCCTAGCAACACTGCCCCGCAAACTGTTATTATACCACTTACTAGGTAGAGTATACTCTCATATTTCTACCATTCTTCTTCTTATCGTGTGGCTAGTGGCCAACCTGGTGTCAAGTTGTCCAAGCCGCCGGAAGTGCTGCTTAGATGACAACAACCGGGACCAACTTTTTACGTACCCTCTGAAGCACGGAGACGCTCAGTTCAAATGCCACTAAATGGTCACCCATCTCTGACTGACCTTGTCGAGCGTTGCTTAACCACCTATCGTTTACCGATCAGTGTTTGCAGCTGGCTTTAAGCGCCTCAATTCTACCATAGTGGTCGCATCTCCCTTGGGTCCCACGACTGCATTTTTTTAACCATTAGTCACTTATATGGTAAAATAAAATAAAAATAAATATAACGTCACGACTTTTATCCCCATTCGGGGGTAGTCAGAGGCTTGAGTGGCCATATACCACCACATTGTGGAGGTATTAACCAACTCAAAGCCCACGTTTCACTAGATAGTCAGAACCCAACGTGACAGGTGGTGAACCGTGTCGCCGTGTATACAGGAACTGACTATTACCTAATCCCGAGGGATTGGTAGGTTTCCTCACGATGTTTTCCCTCACCGTCAGCGAACTGTAAATTATGCACATAGATGAAAATTCATCCATTGGTGCATGCCCCACCGGGGATCGAACCTGGGACCTTCTCGATTGTTAGCCCAACCCGTTCGCCCCTAGGCTACACTTATATGGTCTTCGTAAAATTTTCATTATTCTTGGCGGTCGCAGACTGTCAGCCATCTGTTACCAGTTCTCTGGCAACATGTCGACCTCCAAGTGTTCACAAGCATTTTAGCAGTGGTTTCGCAATTATTAATTGTTAACAAACTGGGGGCCCGTATTTTTAAAATATTTTACAGTACCCTATGTAGATAGGTACTAAATACAAGGGATAATATGGATAAAGAACAACCCAATTTTATTTTTTTACAGACGTACTGAAGAATTAATAGGCAATATGTACAGCCAGTACATGGCCTCCGCGCCCCCCCTATCCTTGGAAGACCAGACGCCCAAACTGAACGGTCTACCCAAACGAATGGACTCCAACTCCATATCACCAAAACACCGTTTTCTATCCCAAGACAGCACAGACACAAACTCCTCAGCCGATATAAAACCATCAATAAACAAGGACATATTCACGGTTGAAAATCAAATTTCGAAAATAGAACATGCAGTGTTGCCAGTAAACGAATCAGTGTTACCAGCTGAGAAAAATACAGAGAGTCTGGTAGAAAATGGTAGTCTGCCTGTTTTGAGGAGTAGGAGGAATATTTTGGAGCCTATTAAGAGGGAGGAAAGCGTACCTTTGTGGTCTTTGGCTAAAGGCCCTTGTGTGGTCAGTATGCAGCGGAAACTGAAGAGTTTGGACGATGGTATGTTGTTTCAGTTCTTATAATTGTCTTTTCGTAATTGGTTTCCGTAACGAATTTAGTTGAGAACGCAGATTTATAGAGCTAAGAAATCCATAATATACAGTGCAAAAAATTTTAGTCTACGGCAAAAAATTACGAAGCTGTGACCAAATTACGACGTGACGTCATTTAGACCACGCGCGCTTTGTAATGAACCGCGACGCGGGGCAGCGCGGGCCGGCGCGGGTACAGCGCGCCTTCAATCCGACCGTCCCGTGTGACGTCACACGCACATGCCGCACATTATATAAAATGTGTTAAAAATCGCAACGGATGGATCGATTTCGATGATTTAAAAATTATGTTTTTACCTATAGTGTTCGTTATGAGTTGATTTGTTGACCTAGTATAGATTCTCATTGGCTCTGATCTTGTCACTAGCAACTACTGGTACTACTGGTCGAGCTAGCCCGTATATGAATGAGCTGCAGTCAATTGTCTACAGCTTAGCTCTATCACTAAGAAAGTAGTATGAAGGTAAATGTTTTTGCACCCCACCCCAGAGCCGAATGGCAATCTTCTGATCAACGGCAAGAAGGTGCCTCCGGTGAGGAATGGCCTCCAGCCATCCACAGGCGAGATATCAACCATCCTCGAAGGCAGGGTGCAAAGTTACCGGAACTCAGTCAGCAAGGCCACTATAGACCTTTTTAGTGCTAGTAATAAAGGTTGAAATCACAGACATAGATCTAAATAAATAGATGTCGCATGTCCCTCGTTTTGTATAAAACCAAGCGTGACACTTTTTTCCACCTACTTTGACGTCACAAGAGCCTTGTATCTTTTTATCTCGGTCAACTTTTCTTGTGGAGTTTTTACAGCTTAATACGGCACAAATAGGATTTTTTAAAAATTTCCTATGACGTTCGGCACGACTGCAGTGCAATGCACTGCCTTTGATGCACACTGGCATGCTCAGTTCATACACTTGCGGCATCTAGGTACTTAATTAGATCTACGTCTGTACCACAGACTCTGTGGTTGAAATGTTTAGCTGAACTTGGACATCAGTGGTGTAATGTAAATAATAAGTTATTTATTTAGTGAGTGTGTTTCGCGTGTAATGTTTTCTAGTCATTGTAGTGTAATAAAATATTATAGACCTATCTTTTTTATAACTTATTTTGTTTCCCACTGCTAGGCAAAGGCCTACCTTTTTTCCTCCACGCGTCCCTGTCTTGGGCTTGTTGTAACCATGTTTTACCCGCAAAGGTGATATAATGAAGAAATATGAGCATTACGTTGTTTTGGGTGAATTTTCTATATTTAACTTTTAGATTGACGCTTCGACTCTGCATTAGTAAGAATTCACCCTATACGGTATAAAAAAAATCGGGCACACACAGTATTCAAATATTATTTATAAATGGTTCGCCCGTGTCCCATCAAAGAAAACATAAATATGTAGTTACGAATAGTTCATTTAATTAAACTCACAAGCTGTAACTAAGCCTGTAGGCAAACTGTGTAACATTTAATCTCATAACAGCCTTATCATCGATCTAATACAAGCTCATTCACTTAATTCTATTTGGACATAATTATCTAAGTAAAAGAGAATACGCATGGGTCGTAAAAACGTTTGAAACTTTTCAACAATAGGTAGCCCGCTAAATAGAAAGTTATGAATGTTATGATAGACCACGTACCGGATGACGCAGCGTGGGTAGACCTCCCACAAGGTGGACCGACGACCTAGTGAAGGTCAATAGTTTTTTTGGGGCGTCTTGAACTATTGGTCTGTGAGCTGGCATTAATAAAAAACATCCTATCTCTGAGAAAATAATTAGTTGGCTATGTATAACGATTGGTTAAGCACGCGTCTTGCGGTTTTAGGTCCGGGGTTCAAACCCCGGCTCGCACCTCTGGATTTTTCGAAATCTATGTGCGAATCATAACTTTAATAGGATTATCACTTGTTAACGGTGAAGGAAAACATCGTGAGGAAACCTGCATGTCTCAGAAAATCTAACAAATTCTCGAAAGACATGTGAAATCCACCACGCACTGGGCACTGGTGGATTATGGCCTGAATCCCTCCCATTGAGGGGAGGCCCGTGCCCAGGAGTGGGACGTTAAATGAAATGTAACGTCACGACTTTTATCCCCATTCGGGGGTAGTCAGAGGCTTGAGTGGCCATACACCACCACATTGCGGAGGCAATAACCAACTCAAAGCCCACGTTTCACCAGATAGTCAGAACCCAACGTGACAGGTGGTGAACCTTGTCGCCGTGTATGCCTAGGTAGGTTTCCTTACGACGTTAAAAGGGCTAATATTATTATTATTTATGTATAATTTATTATCTGTAAAATTAAAAACATGTCTCCTTAACATATAACATCATGACATAAGATAAATATATTTACTCCCATTTCTTGAACTCAATTCCATCTGGGGGTTTCATCTCGACCTTGTCCTGACCTACCTGGTTCCAATTGGTACTAAGGACAGTGCCTCCAGACTCCACCTATAACAATATAACATCACGATTGCATCTCAAACTGTAAGTTAAGGTACGATTCCGACGAACGCGGCAGACGGCAGACGTCAGTCGGTCTCATACAAATGTTATGCCGTCTGCCGTCGCGGCACATGTCATCGCCACAATTTGTAAGGGTAGGAGTTCGATGCAAGCTGCAGACGGCAGACTTCAGTCGATCTCATACAAATTGTGGCGATGACATGTGCCGCGACGGCAGACGGCATTACAATTTCTATGAGATCGACTGACGTCTGCCGTCTGCCGCTTGCATCGAACTCCTACCTTCAGAGACCGACTGACGTCTGCTGTCTGCCGCGTTCGTCGGAATCGTACCTAAACTGTAACTGTAATTTACTAAGGAAATGTGTCAAAATTCCAATGTGACTAAGGTGGCAAACAAGCGTACGGCCCGCCTGATGTTAAGCAGCTACCATAGCCTATAGATGCTTGCAAAAACAAAGACAACATCGATGTTTCTAACCTAAAGGGCAATGGGGCAGAGGGAGGGAAAGGCTTCCGGCTCTCTCACTCATCGTACGAAACGCAACTGTAATAGCTACTTTACGCCGATCTTCTGTCAGCGGGTGGTACTACCCAGGTCAACCACCAATGGTTTCCTTCACCACTGTAATACTTACAAAGCTCTTGTTCATGGCGCGGCGCACTTCGTCGGAGCCTTCTCCGTATATCTTCTGGAAGAGTGCGTTGAGCGCCGCGTCACCTTCTGGCTTTTCTTCTTCTTCCTGGAAACGAAAGCATAAATAATAATATCCTGGGACATTGTTTTACACACGGCTACCTGATCCCAAACTAAGCAGAGCTTGTACTATGGAAACCAGATAACTGATATCTCTACATATACTACTTTTTGTTTGTAAACACATACTTAATATACATATACACCCAGACTCGGGACATACAGACATGTTCATGCACACAAATGCATGTCCCGGGTAGGAATCGAACCTACGACTTGCAGCGTGAAAGGCGCCTCCGCGCCAACCACGCTAACGGGCCCGTCAAACCCGACAAATAGCAGCCCCCGAGCCAAGTGTTTGGTGCTTTTACATCGGTAGTTTTTTACAAACGATACTATTTCATATTACGCAACTATCGATATTTCAAAACTATCTATAAAAACGCGCTTAAATGTATGGAAATGACATAACAAGTCGATAAGTAGATCACGTGACTTATGTCATTTCCATACATGAAGCGTAGCGTTTTGTAGAAACGCTTTTAGACGACGCCACTTGGCTAGGGGGGCTGGAATATCGATAGAACTATCGATAGTATCGATACTATGACATGTGGTAATAGCATGGATGTATTAACTCAGGATGCGCATCGCATGATCTTCCCCTCTAGCTTTTTTTTATAGGTACTAGACCAAAAATCTCTGACACGTATATAAAAACTGTTTTCGAAATCGATTTGATCAGAGTAAGTATCGTTTTCGCGGTGTAAGGTGCTCCGTGAAAAATGCCGAATTGTCCCATTAAACATGTGCAAAGAAATTACAAAAAATAGTAATACACAAAAAGATGGGGTAACATTTCATATGTAAGTATTTTTGATGTAATTAATGCAATTTTTCTATTAAATTCATTAAAATATTAAATGTCATAAGAATCGAAAACATTATCGATACAATTAATCGAGTACGAATTAATCGAATAGTCTACTGTGACCATAGACGAATCTTTTCTACCCTGGCAACTGTATTTTTTATTTGTCAAATAATTGTCAAGTATTTGAACTTTGTAAACAAACGGATAAATACTGAATTACGCGGTGATAAACCAGTCGCAGAACGTTAAAAACGATTTACAATGAATAAATCATTAGTAATTCAACAAGAGAGGTGATTCACAAAGTTTACAGGCGGTGTCTCGCGGAATTTGAGGTGCAAAATATTTTGTCAGAACTCGACCATGTTTACCAAAGAACCGCTGATATTATAGGTATATAAGCAGTTTATTTTACAGTTTTTAAGTTAAATAATGTGTTTATTGTATACAAAGGCAGGCTCAAAGCTTCAGTTTACAGGTTTTTCAGTAAATATACATTGATCGCTTAGAGGTACATTCGATTGAACACACTT
Organism: Drymonia ruficornis; assembly: GCA_947859195.1. Classification (NCBI taxonomy): domain Eukaryota; kingdom Metazoa; phylum Arthropoda; class Insecta; order Lepidoptera; family Notodontidae; genus Drymonia; species Drymonia ruficornis. The sequence continues at coordinate 3,568,076 of OX401932.1, read as the reverse complement.
GATACTTGGTATTATTTTTATGTGTTGCTTTCATCTCGACCAATACATAAACTAAGGTTGCTTTATTTTTCTATGTTTGCTTGTCAGTTAACATCGTTACTTAATTACTAAATAAACAAATAATCTTAAAGCATTAAAGAAATTATCTTTTATTGAATTATTTTATTTTTCAGGTACCGTTAGAAGAATAGTCGAAAATTGCTCTTTACGATGACATTAATCGATTAATAATAAATCTTCAAGATGACAGCAATGCTGTGGAGACTGATGATGATGAGTTGATGAGGCAGCGGCAGGCCCACGCCAATATATGGATTTATCAGGAGTGGAATATTTAGACCAAGATTAAAATAAAAAAATAATTAAAAAACGCAGTAGCTATGATATGTTTGTTTTATTTTCCTAAAATACAAAAAAAAATAACTAACTCATGTTGAAACAAAAACACCCACTATCGAAACAATTCAGATAAATACGATCTCGATAAATTCTTGATCTTGATAAACGGAATCGAACCTGACACTGCTCCGGGTCCATATGACCCAGAAGCAGGCAGCGTCTGCTACTGAGGCGATGAATCACATATGGCATAAATATATGTATAACAAATATTATCTTATTGACCAACATCAAAGAAAACTTAAAAGTGCTTGCGCTTGCATTATGAATAATAAATAATATGGAAAATAATAAATCAAGTATCAAAATTATTCAGTCGTATTAGTAAATGTTGCAAGAATGATTTTGAATTAAATACTTTTTGATTTGAACAGTGTTGTAGTAGTGTTTATTTATGATTGCAGACCGGTATCGATAAAAATATAATATACTAGCTTTTGCCCGCGACTTCGTCCGCGCAGGATTTAAATTTAAAAAAATCCGTTTCTGTTTGCTGGAACCCAAATCCCGTATCCATATATCCCTGATTCTGTATCCCATATTCCGTATCCCTTATCCTGTATCCCGTATCCCGTATCCGTATCCGTATCCGTATCCCGTATCCCGTATCCCGTATCATGCATCCCACATCCCGTATCATGCATCCCACATCCCGTATCCCGTATCCGTATCCCGTATCACGCATCCCACATCCCATATCCCGTATCCCGTATCCCGTATCAGTATCCGTATCCCGTATCACGCATCCGTATCACGCATCCCACATCCCACATCCCGTATCCCGTATCCCGTATCCCGCATCCCGTATCTCGTATCTCGTATCTCGTAACCCGTAACCCGTATCCCGTACCGCGTATCCCGTATCCGTATCCCGTATCCGTATCCGTATCCGTATCCCGTATCACGCATCCCACATCCCGTATCCCGTATCCGTACCCCGTATCACGCATCCCACATCCCGTATCCCGTATCCCGCATCCCACATCCCACATCCCGTAACCCGTATCTCGTATCACGTATCCCAAATCCCGTATCGCATATCGCGTATCCTGTATCCCGTATCCCATACCCCGTATAATTTTCAAAAACGCAATACTTTTTCCTTTTTTCTATTCACCAATTTTCATAATTCTAACTACAAAAATGACGAACTTACATTCAAACTTTCATCCCCTATTTTACCCCCTTAGGGGATGTATTTTGAAAAACACTGAAATTAATATTGTTGATCTTTAAAAAGTCACCTAATCACCAATTATTATAATTCCAACATCAAAAAATGACGAACTTCGATACAAACTTTCAACCCCTATTTTAACCCCTTAGGGTTTAAATTTTCAAAAAAGCTGTAATTATTATATTTAGTACGAAAAAAGAAACCTAAACACAAATTTTCATTATGCTTACCTCAGAAATGACGAACTTCCATACAAACTTTCGTCCCCTATTTTTTCCCCTTAGGGGTTGAATTTTCAAAAACGCAGCAATTCAAGTTTGTTATTTTTGAAAAGGAACCTAAACACCAATTTTCAAAATTCTAACTTCAAAAATGACAAACATCTATAAAAACTTCCCAACTAACTTTCATCCCCTATTTTACCCCCTTAAGGGATGTATTTTGAAAAACCCTGAAATTAATAATGTTGATCTTTTAAAAGTCACCTAATCACCAATTTTTATAATTCCAACTTCAAAAAATGACGAACTTCCATACAAACTTTCAACCCCTATTTTAACCCCTTAGGGTTTAAATTTTCAAAAAAGCTGATATTATTATTTTTAATACGTAAAAAGAATCCTAAACACAAATTTTCATCATGCTAACCTCAGAAATGACGAACTTCAATACAAACTTTCGTCCCCTATTTTACCCCCCTAGGGGTTGAATTTTCAAAAACGCAGCAATTCAAGTTTTTTATTTTTAAAAAGGAACCTAAACACCAATTTTCATAATTCTAACTTCAAAAATGACGAACATCTATACAACAACACAACTTCCCAACTAACTTTCATCCCCTATTTTACCACCTTAGGGGTTGAATATTCAAAAACGCCGAAAACCATATTTTTTATTTTTAAAAAGACACCTCAACATAATTTTTCATAATTCTAACTTGAAAAATGACGGACTTGCATACAAACTTTCATCCCCTATTTAACCCCCTTAGGGGTTGAATTTTCCAAAATCGCTTCTTATTGCTTGCCTACGTCACAAAATATATATACTATCCAAATTTCATGTCTCTAACTTCAGTAGTTTCGGCTCGGCGTTGATGAGTCAGTCAGTCAGTCAGTCAGTCAGTCAGTCAGTCAGCATTTCCCTCTTTATATATTAAGTATAGATATAGATATAGTGTATAATAAACCTTGGGAGAGGCCTATGTCCAACAGTGGACGTCTTTTGGCTGAAATGATGATGATGATGACATTAGTATAATAATACCTATTACGTTTATACGTACCTACCTAACAAAAGATATCAGCCAGGCCAGTGGCAGCAGATGGCGCTGGTCGAGTGGGAGTGGGGGGGGATGAAACAGCTTATTTGGGAACATTAGGTACTTATTTTTGAGATAATCTCATTTTCAAGGAACTGAATTGGGATGTACCCGGAATCATCTTGTTTCCGTTGAATATTTACGCCTCGTGAGTTACTCATTATTTCTTGTTCAGCTGTTTCAGTAGAGATATTTCAGTATAATTCAGTAGATTATAATGACAGCTATAAATGTAATAATGAGTATATGAAACTATCGATATAGCTAATTAGAAATATCGATAGTGGTATTCACCCTATTACACCGATGGTCCTACGGTAGTAAAATTTTGTATGTTGACGTATTAGATCTTTTAGTGTGCGTAAAATATACTAGTGTTGCACATTTCTTTACGTGTGCGTTTATAATGACACAAAATGTTTTGAGTAAGTGTGCGTCAATTTTAATGTAGTGGTTACCTCCCCTCCCCCAAGAATTGACAGAACATTTTGTTCGTTGAATTATGCGTGTTGCGAGTCCATTTTGTTACTTTGTTCAAGGGTAATAGTATTAATGAAATGCAATAGTATCGATAGTATTAAGCCTTGATAGTCGACACGCTATTGATACTGTCAATACTATTTCCGTCCCTGACGAGTTTACTATCGTAAGTTGCGTATTATGAAATAGTATCGTTTATAAAAAGCTACCGATACTATGGATGGATACTTTCGATAGTAAACTCGTCTGGGACGTAAATAGTACCGTTAGTATTTTAATAGTGTGGCGACTATCAAGGCTTAATACTATCGATACTATTGCAAGTCATCAATACTATTACTAAATTTTATGCTATTTTCATCTATGTGCATAATGTACAGTTCGCTAACGGTGAAGGAAAACATCGTGACGAAACCTACCTATCCCTCGGGATTAGGTAATAGTCAGTTCCTGTATACACGGCGACAAGGTTCACCACCTGTCACGTTGTGTTCTGACTATCTGGTGAAACGTGGGCTTTGAGTTGGTTAATACCTCCACAATGTGGTGGTGTATGGCCACTCAAGCCTCTGACTACCCTCGAATGGGGATAAAAGTCGTGACGTTACACATTACACACACACACACTATTTCCGTCCCTGACGAGTCTACTATCGATAGTTTCGATACTATCGATAGTTGCGTATTATAAAATAGTATCGTTTGTAAAAACTACCGCTACTATGGATACTATCGATACTATCGATAGTAAACTCGTCAGGGACGGAAATAGTATCGATAGTATTTTAATAGCGTGGCGACTATCAAGGCTTAATACTATCGATACTATTGCAAGTCATCAATACTATTGCCACATTTTATGCTATCCGGTAGTATCGATACTATCGATATCAGTCAATTGGCTACAGCTTGCTCCACAAACATTACACATTTTATATATGTTTTACGTACCATCTTTTTAATGTCCTTTTCTATCTTGTCCCAGTCTTTTTTAAACAGTTTTGGTGGTTGCTGCGGTCCAGACGCATCGATGACAGCTGTCAAATAAACATAGTTTTTATAAATAAATAAAAAAAAATATATAAAAAAATATAACGTCACGACTTTTATCCCCATTCGGGGGGTAGTCAGAGGCTTGAGTGGCCATACACCACCACATTGTGGAGGTATTAACCAACTCAAAGCCCACGTTTCACCAGATAGTCAGAACCCAACATGACAGGTGGTGAACCTTGTCGCCGTGTATACAGTGTGTGTGTGTGTTTTATGTTAAGCAGTTACCGTAGCCTATAGATGCTTGCAATGCTACAGGCATCGCTCGCTCATTGGCAAACTTAAGCAATGTAATCAATTGTTGAACACGCGTTCAAATACCGCGGTTCAATGCAATGCGATTATGCGCGGAGCGCATGCGCGCACCGCTCGCGCGCACCGCCCGCCGCCCGCGCCGTTGCCCGGCGCCACCGTCGCTCGCCGCGCATGCGCGCGTCGCCGGCCGGGCCCCCACTTCGCCACGGACGCCGGGACCCATCGGTCACCGTCGCTCTACATAAAATTACCTACTATTTGCCTTTGTTAAATTCAATATATTTCTACGAACAAGAACCAGTATATTATTGTCAAGTCCACTGCAATTCCACAACCACCCGAGCTACGTACGAGGGACGCGGAGCCTCCACAAGCTCTACGTGGGACGCCCGTCGCAAGACGCCCGTCCAATTGTAATTTAATAAATTACAATTAATTTAATTGTAATTTATTAAATTACAATTTATCAAGTGTAATTTAATAAATTACAATTGTACAAATATATACCTAGTTAGTTTGTCTGACGATTTGCCACCAGGTGGCGCCACATAGCACTGGAGCAGACTGACATTGAGAGCTCAGACTATCTCTCTTTCCGATATCACGATAATTAGGCTGCGTTTTAGACGACGTAATTTTTATTATTTTCGTTCATAAATGTCGTTCCACTTGAAGCAACTTGTACTGAAAGTGATCATTATTATAGTTTTTAACAGTTTTTGTGAACCAAAACAACAAAAATTACGTTGAATGGAACGCAGCATTAGTTGAACTGACAATGACACTAGTGACAGATGTCATCCAGTCCAATCAAGTGACATCGGGCGAGCATAACAATATTTTGTAAATCTCACCCTTAGGTATAGCCTTAATTTTATCTTCCCCTCTCTCTCCCTCCAGTGTGGTCCACCTCAGGCCCTCTTTCTTCCGCAATTTCACCTCGATCTTAGACGGGGTCACTATGTGGGTGCACATTGCAGGCTCAATTTCATGTGCTAGATCTATTTCTAAGCTGTATTCTGCGTCAGAACTAGGTATTGCGCTACTTAATGATAGCTGAAAAGAAATAAAAATAATATTAGCCCTTTTAACGTCCCACTCCTGGGCACGGGCCTCCCCTCAATGCGAGGGGGATTCAGGCCATAATCCACCACCCTGGCCCAGTGCGGGTTGGTGGATTCTGAAAACTTACTTACTGAAAAGAAATAAAATCCTACTATAATATTTCGGCCTTTTTGTTACGCTCACAAGACTCCCCCTCAAAGCGAGGGGGATTTGGGCCATAATTCGTCCTACTGGCCCATTAGGAGTTGGCAGTTTGAACACTTGGTTTAATTTTCTAATGCTGGCCACACACCTTCAAGTATACTTGTACAAGTCTAGACTTGCCCAATCACATTGTTATGGTGTGTGGCCGGCTTAAGACAAGCTGGTTTCATCATGACGGATGGTTCGCATTTAGGGCTGATGCAATGTCTCCTGGGAGCTTATTCAACACTCTAACCACTCTGTTGCTACACATACATAACATTAACATGGTAATTAGAGAATATTACAAGAATCTTTCTAAAATACTTACACTCCGTTCTCCATATTGTACTTTCACTTTATCGCTCGGTGCGTTTTTAATTAGAATTGTTATTACCACTTGGGCCTCCGTTTGGTACCAGTCATGTTTTATTTTTGGTTTTGACAGCTGAAAAACAAAATTATGATATACCTTTTTCAGTGCAATGAGTGGACGTATTCTTAATTGTCATCAGAAGATAATTTGGCAGCTAAACAAGGTTTTCCTAAACCTTCTAGAAAATTCGTTCTAACACTTGCTATTTTAATATACTGTTTGATCTCCTGACGATTTCAAAATATAGAAATGTAGAAAAAAATAATTGTGTTTCGTAAATAGATCCGAGATTTAGTTATTGCTATTCTATTGTTCTGATTCCAAGCAAGGTTCTAGTGTCTAAATAGTAGTGTTTTAAGTGAATACCGAATAGGTATAAAAATGCTCTTTGGGTATGAGTAGGTACAAAATAAAATTCTGGGGAGAAATAGAATTTCCAAAATTAAATTTTGAAAAATGAACAGATAGATATTTAAATAAAAAGTAACGAACCACAGCAGCCGTGCCTTGTTGATTTTCAGTCATCTTGTCTTTGCGATTGCTGAATAATTAAATCGCGTGTCTACTTGCTTGAAAATATTTATTTTTGTACAGCTATTCAACATGAACACAACATTCGAGAACCAGCGAGAGATTTTTCTAGACTTAAAGTGCGTTCAGAGTTCAGCAGAAAATTGTCTTTTGTTTGTTTATACCATATTATTATTATCGTTTAATCATTATATTCTATATACAGAAATTGACTTTTTAAGAAGTAAATAAATACATTTCAATTAATCAAATTTAAGAAACTTCTCATTAAAATGAAGTAATAAAAAAAATATTAAATTGTACTTACATATATCTAAATATTTTTGTTTCGTTGTTCTGAACTCTGAACGATCGTGATTTGACGTTTTTTAATAGAACGTGCATTCGGAAAACAAAAAACCCTTAGAACGTCCAAGGTAAGAATACATAAATCACAATCATTTAAAACTCCGGAAATGTTTATCGGCTATTCTAAACGCTGAATACTCCCAAGTTTATCAGCAGGTTTGCATGGAAATTCCCCCACTATATAAGTATTTCTTTCTATATTCCTTTATTGGTCTGTGTATTTAATATTGGTTTGGAACCATTAATGGTGAGTCTATGTTCGGAACAGATTTTGGGAATAAAGTGCTTATGTCAACTTTATCAAGTGTCAATCTGTCAATCATTATCTGTCAAAACAAATCGTCAAAAAGTCGCGAATATTTAAACCGATAAAAGCGAATAATTTTAAATAATTCGTTAATTAACATAATTCTTAGCTTAGAGGAAACCGCATAATGCGGGTAAGTACCTATAATAACATCGAATTTTCTCGTTTTTAGGGATTTTACAGTAAAAGTTAGGTTATGTTCCTACCAATGTTTATATTAGTATCAGTGTCTTCTTATCACTAATTAAATAGAGCATGTAAGGTCAACCGCTTATTTACCCACCTAAATATTAGATTTACATATCTACTGTGCATAAATTAACCTAAATATACTAATTATGATGATTTTTTAGAATATACATCTGAAGTTACTCCAACGAGTATTAAAAATCGATTTTGTGAGACAACTAAGTGGTAAAGTTATGATGAGTGATAGTAAGAGAATAGCCGTGTGCCAGATGACGTCAGTGGCGGACAAGTCTGCCAATCTGGAGGTGGTCAGCAGAATGATTAGCGATGCAGTTCAAGAAAATGTACAGGTATACATTAACCATTTGTAGAACTTTAAATACATTTACGATTGGTTTACAAAGCTTTGTAAAGCCACACAGAGCATGTAAAAGAAGAGACGGGACTTAGAACACAGGTGGTAAACAAGGAAATGGTCTGGCTGATGTTAAGTAGTTACCGTAACCTATAGATGCTTGCAATACTTCATTGTATAGAGTTCCTTGCCCTTTTGGTATGAGGGGAAAGATCTCCTGAAGTCTATCCTTTGCACTACAACATGGGGTTCTTTAAAGGACATGTTTAATAAAATAAAATAAAAAAGCCTTTATTTCCTTAAAAATGTTACACTTATAGAAAAGCAATATATAAATTAAAGTTAAGTTAAGGTCATCCATTTCTGGATGTAGGCCTCCTCCATCCCTTGCCACTTGTCCCTGTCTTGTGCCACTCGGGTCCAAACTCTTCCTACTACTTGTACAATGTCATCTTTCCATCTTTGTTGTGGCCTTCCTCTTTTCCATAAAGCCGACACCGTTTCTACCACTCTTTTGCCCATTGTAAAGAAATATATATTTATCATTTTCTTTTATTGCTTGGCCCGCTATTTTAGTTTCTGATAATCCAATTATGTCCCAGTTTATTTTTTCTAAACTGTGCTCTAACTGTATTACCCTTGTACTGTCTATTAGTGACCTCACATTGTGTGTGAGTATGTATAGTTTATCTGTGTTTTGTTTTTCTGTGTTTTGTTTTTTGATTGGGTGGGGGGTTTTGGTCTAATTTCCCACGGGGACCAGCCGGATTGGGGAATGTTTTGTTTTTGGTTGTTGTTGTAGATTTTGTTGTATTTTTTTTGTTGGTTTTGTTGTTGTTGTTGATAAGTTTTTTGTTGTATTTTTTTTTGTTGGTTTTGTTGTTGGTTTTGTTGTTGCTGTTGTTGTTGTTGATAAGTTTTTTTGTTGTATTTTTTGTTGTTGCTGTTGTTGTTGTTGATAAGTTTTGATCTCCGGTATTGGTTGTCATTGCGTAGTTGCTCCCGTAGTGTGGTTGGGATTAGCACTGCGCAGGAACCCCAAGGGGTTTGTTTTGTTTATTTTTGATGGGGTTGGGGTTGCTGTTCCTGTTTCTTCATTATTCTTCGACTGGGTGGGTGATTTAGTTGGTACTCGTTTCCTCTTTTCGTTTCCCTTGTTTTCATTGTTTGTTCTCTCTTTCACTATAAGTTTATCGTATCTGATGAACGCTATCTTTCCTCTCTTTATTTCTTCTTGTTGTCTAATTTTTAGTTCTTTTCTAGTATTTAGGACGTCTCTGGGGTAGTCTTCAGTAATGTATGTTTTTTGTGGGAACTTTTTACCATTACGTAGTAGTTCCAATTTTCGCCATGCCAAGGTAAGCGTAATTAGAATAGGTCTGTTCTTTCTTTCTTCTTTTTTCCCCAGCCGCTGGACTTTGCTTATTTCCCATTTGTCCCAGTTTTCAAGCCCTGTGTCTTTGCTAACATTATTGAGAATATTTAGAATTAGTTCCATTAACTCGGTATTATTGTTCTCTTTTTCCTCTATTCCGTGTAGGATAATATTATTTTTCCTTACCTCTCGTTCGAGGTTATATACTTTATTATTTAATACAACTACTTCTTGCTTAAGTTTTAGGTTTTCTTCCACTAAAGGTTTCAGTTTTTCATCCATTGTAGTTGATATGGTTTTATTAAAGTTTTCGGTAAGGGTCTTTGTTTGTTTTTGGAACTCTGATTTCATTTCGTTCATCTTTTCTAATAATATTTGCATTTGTCGGTCCATTATATTTAGTTGCTTTATTTCAGTTAATTTCTACTATTTGGTATGTTTTCTATAAGTTGGTAACACTGTTAACTCTTTGTTTGTATTTTTCTTCAATGACAACACTGGGTTTCTACTGTCGTATGTCGGAAGTTGAGTGATCTGTCATTTACCCTGGCTGTTGAGGTTATGTGTTGTACGTAGTTATAGTTGTTTGTATGGAAAATTTCTGCTTGTTTTCTCACTTTTCTCCAATTTCTGCGGTTTCTTTTGTGATGTACTCCTGTGTGTATGTACTCACAGCGCGCGGCAGTGTTTTTACGCAATTTTCTACAGAAACTGTTAACTATTTTACCACTTTTTGTAATTATAGTGAGGAGGGATATGACAACGTTCTATCTTTGACAACAACCGGATGTAGTCCCATGTTTACAGGTCCCTAAAAGGTCGGCGCCGCGTCTGCTCCCCTTAAGAGCCGGGCTCCATCTACGCGCTGCGCTGCGTCGTCGCAGGTGTCAGCGGGCGAGAGACGACGCGGGGTGGGTGACGTGCCAGTACAAAATCTTGCGACGACGCAGCACAACGCAGCACAGAGCGTAGATGGAGCCTCACCCTAAGTTGCAGATGTTCTGGGCGTCAGCTTCCACTTACCATCAGGTGGACCGTCTGCCTGTGTGCCTGCCTAGGAACAAAAAACATACATGTTGCAGCAAATTTTCCACATATGCCCATTCTACGTCTGACCGTTTTCCGTGGAACTTCAATAAAAATAATTCTATGGGAGCCGAGGTCCGATGGAAAATGGTCAGATAAATGAGCCATATTTATTATTTTCCAGATGTTATTCTTCCCCGAAGCGTGTGATTTTATATGTGACAATAAGGCGGATACCCTCAGTTCCGCGGAGCCAATCATAGGTGGCGCTACTGTCGGAAAATACAGAGAACTGGCGGCCAAACATAACGTCTGGTTGTCTATGGGAGGAGTACATGAAAAGGTAAGTAGACTGTAATTTGAGACTCCACGGTCTAGGGGTCTGACAATAGACAAATTTATACATCAAATGGCCCTGACCGACTGGTGCGAAAAATACGCGCGTATGAAGCATTATTTTAGTGGATATGATACCCTCCAACAATCACTAAACTTGTGCTCAGTGCACTACTACATGCAGCAAAGTCCACACATCTGTTATCGCACTTGTAATTCGACAATTAATTTTAACAATACTAACTGGAAGATGAGCCGTATTGGCAATATATAGACATGTTTTAAATATTATTTCTCGCGAGCAACTGAGTCATACTATGTTCACTGACTCAGTTTAGTTGGACAGACTATTTTGGACAGTCATGTGTCTCCCTGTTTCTGTGATTCGCTTAGTAACATAAAAAAATACACATTTTCAATATTTCAGGATAAATGCAACCCCACCAAAACGTACAACACACATGTGATCATAAACAACCAGGGGTCCATAGTGCAGACGTACAGGAAACTGCATCTATTTGACGTGGAGATACCGGAGAAGGGTATACGATTGAAAGAGAGTGACTACTCCAACGCTGGCAGACATGTTGTGACGCCTGTCGATACTCCTGTTGGGAAAGTAGGTATGTTGTTATTATATAGGATTTATTATAAGTCGTGGCAGACTTCCGCTGTCACGCGCGGAAAATATGCGCGTATAATACGCGGTCGACGCACTGTTGCGAAGTGTGCGTATAATACGCAGTGATAGCACTGCTCCTTGTACAACGCACGTATAATACGCTATCAACCTGCTCCTGCGTATTTGACAAGCGTGTAATTCGTGGTATTGTAGCTGCATCTATAAACATCGCATCAAACGTCAGGACACGTCCGCGCGCCGCCGTGCGCCACGGGCTGACTACCTGTGGTCAACGGAGCACCGACGCCCTATCCGCCCAAGCGCCGCGCGCGCGTGCATTCGTGTTGTCTCGTTCGCGCCCTAGTGCCATCTCACTCGTCACCTATAAATTGTGGTGCATCCACGTTTTATTTTTTATTCTAATAAAGCAACCTTCCGAGCAACATCTGGAGTATAATTACGGTATACTTACTGCTGCGTATAATAATATGCTTTCAAAACACTGTAGCATAACCTATGTGCGTATAATCGCAGTCAACCTACTACTGCGTATTTGACACGCATATAATTCGTGTCTAGAGAGAATCGCGAAGATATGTCTTCATTACAGTTCTAGTGACCTTGACTTTAAACCTGTCAAAAGATAATTGTGAAGATATGTCTTCGTTACAAATCTAGTGACCTTGACTTTGACCCTGTCAAAAGAGAATCGCGATGATATGTCTTCGTTACAGGTCTAGTGACCTTGACTATGACCCTGTCAAAAGAGAATCGCGAAGATATATCTCTGTTACAGGTCTAGTGACCTTGACTATGACCCTGTCAAAAGAGAATCGCGATGATATGTCTTCGTTACAGGTCTAGTGACCTTGACTATGACCCTGTCAAAAGAGAATCGCGGAGATATATCTCTGTTACAGGTCTAGTGACCTTGACTATGACCCTGTCAAAAGAGAATTGTGAAGATATGTCTTAGTTACAAATCTAGTGACCTTGACTTTGACCCTGTCAAAAGAGAATCGTGAAGATATGTCTTCGTTATAAATCTAGTGACCTTGACTTTGACCCTGCCTAAAGGAGAATCGCGAAGATATGTCTTCGTTACAGGTCTAGTGACCTTGACTTTGACCCTGTCAAAAGATAATTGTGAAGATATGTCTTCGTTACAGGTCTAGCAATCTGTTATGATATGCGGTTCCCTGAACTAAGCACCTCGCTCAGTATATTGAAGGCGGATATACTAACTTACCCGTCGGCGTTCACGCAAGCAACTGGCGCGGCGCATTGGCACGTCCTCTTAAGGTATCTGTTCTGATGTTTTCAAATAAATAGATTCGTGCATATTTGCGGTTTATACGCGGCAGTGCGTTGAACATACGGGCTGGCTCGACCGGGGTAGTACCAGCCTTTCACAGAAGATCGGCGTAAAGCTGCTATTACATCTGCGTTTCTTACGATGAGTGAGAGAGCCGGAAGCCCAACTCTCCAGTGGTTTGAGCGTTGCCTGCTCGGCTCACCGCATCAGGTGGTTGCGGGTTCGATTCCCGTCAGAGGCAAATTTCGGAAACGACCTTTTCGTAATGTACCCTGGTCTGGGTGTCACTGGGATTACGCCCCCAGTCCATTGTACGGTACCCATAGTACAAGCGTTGCTTAGTTTGGGACCATACAATTGGCGTGTAAGTTGTAAGAATGGCGATAGTTATTTATTTTCTAAAAAACACACAAGAGTACAACGCACGGCCGCGTAGATTATGTCAACCTTTAGAGCCATATCCAAGGATCTTTTATTGCTACAGGATAAACCGGTTGAGTTTTTGGTTAAGAAGAAATTCAACTTTATTCTCCTCGTTTAAGGCCTATTATACCTTGACAATTCTGTAGACAGAAAAACGAGCCGAGCGAGAGGCCCCAGTTGGGACCGTGTCCCTCTCACTCCGAGTTGCCATGCCAAAATAATATTATCGTTAACAATAGTCACGATAAATAATAAATTAATTTATTTGCTTGATTTAAAAACCACCAATCACTACCGAACGATAATATTATTTTGGCATGGCAACTCGGAGTGAGAGGGATACGGTCCCAACTGGGGCCTCTCGCTCGGCTCGTTTTTTGTGCAGTAGTGAACAGTCCAGGTATGTATTTACGTTCGTGGCCTTATCACACTAGCGGTTTGCAAGCGGATTAATCTAAGTGCGAGTGGGACAAGACGATCTCGTGCGCGCACTCACACCCACGCATTGATCGGCCAAAATCGTTCGCAATCCGCAACCCGCCAGCGTGAAAAGCAGGGTTGTTATGAAAAAATCACCTTGTTTTAAACACCATGTTTAAAACATGTTTTAAACACGGTGATTTATTCCGTCTGATTTAAATCAATGTTTTAAACTATGATTTAAACACGTTTTAAACAGTTTTCATTTTAAATTTCCTGTTTTTTTTTGCAACTCTGGTGAAAAGGCCCTTAGGCCCGTATTAATAAATCGATCTCAAAGTTGAGATCGATCTGAAGATGCTGTTTTTGACAGATGTTCCATACATTAAACGTCAAAACTGCATCTTGAGATCGATCTCAACTTTGAGATCGATTTATAAATACGAACCTTACTCTGCAAATGTTTGTTGAACAGATCTAGAGCTATAGAGAATCAATGCTACGTGATCGCAGCCGCGCAGGCCGGCCAACACAACGCCAAGCGGAAGTCCTACGGGCGCGCCCTCTGCGTGGACCCCTGGGGCGAAGTCCTAGCCGACTGCGGGGACTCCGCCCCCAGCTACAAGGTGGCTGAAATCAGTTCAGACAAGCTCAGAGATGTGAGGAGGAATATGCCTGTGTATCAGCATAGGAGGTAAGTTTTTATATTTAATATCCTGGGACATTGTTTTACACACGGCTACCTGATCCCAAACTAAGCAGAGCTTGTACTATGGAAACCAGATAACTGATATTACTACATACACTACTTTTTATACCTACCATACTTAATAAATAAAATAAATAAATATAACGTCACGACTTTTATCCCCATTCGGGGGTAGTCAGAGGCTTGAGTGGCCATACACCACCACATTGTGGAGGTATTAAGTAATACTACAATACTACTACAACAAATAATACTACTACTATAATACTAGTAATACATACTTAATATACCTACATAATTACACCCAGACTCGGGACATACAGACATGTTCATGCACACAAATGCATGTCCCGGGTAGGAATCGAACCTACGACTTGCAGCGTGATAGGCGGAATCAAAACCAACCACGCCAACGGGCCCGTCAACTACTAAGGCGGCAAATAAGCATACGGCCCGCCTGATGTTAAGCGGTTACTGTAGCCTATAGATGCTTGCAATACCAAAGGCATTGCTCGCACATTGCCGACCTGAAGGGGAGTGGGATGGAGGGAGTGTAAGTGGGGGGGTTTGCGCTTTCGGCTCTCTCACTCATCGTACGAAACGCAGCTGTATAAGCTCCTTTACGCCGATCTTCTGTGAGAGGGTGGTAGTACCCCGGTCGAGCCAGCCCGTATATGAGCTGCAGTCAATTGGCTACAGCTTGGCTCTACCACCTTTAAAATTAGCCACTGGCCTTTTCGCACTAGGCCAGCGTGGTGCATTATGGCCTGAATCCCCCTCGCATTGAGGGGAGGCCCGTGCCCAGGAGTGGGACGTTAAAAGGGCTAATATCAATAAAAACATATCCTGGGACATTATTTTACACACGGCTACCTGATCCCAAACTAAGCAGAGCTTGTACTATGGAAACCAGATAACTGATATTACTACATATACTACTTTGTGTTTGTAAATACATACTATAAACATAATTACACCCAGACTCGGTTCACCACCTGTCACGTTGGGTTCTGACTATCTGGTGAAACGTGGGCTTTGAGTTGGTTAATACCTCCACAATGTGGTGGTGTATGGCCACTCAAGCCTCTGACTACCCCGGAATGGGGATATAAGTCGTGACGTTACACACACAGACTCGGGACCTCATGTCCCGGGTAGGAATCGAACCTACGACCTGCAGCGTGATAGGCGGAATCTAAACCAACCACGCCAACGGGCCAGTCAATGACTTATTATAAGTTTTTTTTTTTTTAATTGTGCGGTGACTAAAAGCGTACGGCCCGCCTGATGTTAAGCATATACCGTAGCCTATAGATGCTTACAATACCAAAGGCATTGCTCGCACATTGCCGACCTGAAGGGGAGTGGGATGGAGGGAGGGGGAGGGGGGGTGGGCTTCCGGCTCTCTCACTCATCGTACGAAACGCAGCTGTAATAGCTGCTTTACGCCGATCTTCTGTGAGAGGGTGGTACTATCCCGGTCGAGCCAGCCCGTATATGAGCTGCAGTCAATTGGCTACAGCTTGGCTCTACCACCTGGAAATTTTTTATTAATATTTTTATTTCTTTACAGGAGAGATGTCTACTCATTATACACTTTGAGTCTTTGCAAAGATCTACTTCCGGATCATACGGAGTCACCGCCGTCCGGATCCGGATCTGTTCCGGACTCCGGACCGGCACCGGATGTCGATTGCGGACCGGAAAATGTTTTCGGACACGTTCGAGTTCCGGAAAGCTGTGTGTTTTATAAATCAACGTTAACTTATGCTTTCGTTAATTTGAGGTGAGATAATAATAATAAAAATATCCTGGGACATTTTTGTACACACGGTTACCTGATCCCAAACTAAGCAGAGCTTGTACTATGGAAACCAGATAACTGATATTACTACATATACTACTTTTTTATTTGTAAATACATACTTAATATACATATACACCCAGACTCCGGACATACAGACATGTTCATGCACACAAATGCATGTCCCGGGTAGGAATCGAACCTACGACCTGCAGCGTGATAGGCGCCATCACGCCAACCACGCCAACGAGCCCGTCGATTTTTTTTTATACATACATACATATAATCACGCCTGTTTCCCGTAGGGGTAGGCAGAGACCACTTCTTTCCACTTGCTACGATCCTTACATACTTGTTTCGCTTCGTCCACTTTCATTATTCCCTTCATACATGCTCTTCGGTTTAGGGTACTCTTGACCTGGCCTTTTTTCAAGACGTCCCTGATTTGGTCTCTAAACGTCCGCCTAGGTCTACCCCTTCCAACACTTTCATTCACACTCGCCTTATACACTCTTTTCGACAATCGTTCTTCCTTCATTCTCTCGACATGGCCAAACCATCTCAGCATACCTTTCTCAATTTTTTTTTATCACAACATCATTTTATTATTTATCCAAGATTTCAAGTAAGTTTTTTATGTGACTTCTGGCAAATAAGCGTACGGCCCGCCTGATGTTACGTCAGTTACCGTAGCCTATAGATGCTTGCAATAACAATGGACTTGTGGCTCTCTCACTCACCATATGAAACGCAACTATAATAGCTACTTTACGACGATTTTCTGTGAGAGGGTGGTAGTACCTCGGTCGAGCCAGCCCAAATATGAGCTGCAGTCAATTGGCTACAATTATTTAAAAAGTATTTTATTTATTACGTGGGTACATTAACGCAGAACTAAAAAGAAAGAATGAATTAGAAAAGCATACCATAACGACCGGGGTAATACCACCCTCTCACAGGAGATCGGCGCAAAGTAGAGTAGCGAGAGCCGTACAACCTCACCCCCTCCCTTTGGGAGCGTCCATAAATTACGCGAGGCATTTATGGGGGGGAGGGGGTCGAGCAAAATCTCAAAAATCTCCTCACGTAATTTAAGGACGCCCCCTTTTGGTCACTCTGTCCCCCTCTGGCGCCATATTTTTTTTTTAATTTTTTTTTTTTAAATTTTCAGATGTGTTATACCCGGCCATGTTTTAGTGGCACCAATAAGGATGGCCGAAAGAAATAAAGACTTAAGCGAGAAGGAAGCAGAAGACTTCTTTAGGACCATAAGACTAGTGCAGAAGGTAATAATAATTGACAGACTAACACCAATGTATGGTCCCATACTAAGGGGCGTCCATAAATTACGTGAGGTGATTTTGATTGAGGATTGAGATTTTTCCCCCTCCCCCTTGGTGAGATTTCGTGAGATTTTGCTCGATCCCCTCTGTACCCCTCTAATCTCACGTGAGATTTTTCAAAAGCTATATTCTAGAGGAGAAACATGTTTTACTCGATTTAACCCAGTTTTCTTGCAATTTTATACTGTTTCTGGAGGTAAAAAAAATTACGTGAGATTTGCCGAGACCCCCCTCTCCCCTAAATGCCTCACGTAATTTATGGACGCCCCCTACTATGGGTACCGTACAATGGACTGGGGGCGATCCCAGTGACACCCAGACCAGGGCAAGTTACGAAAATGCAATTTCCAAAATTAGCCCTTATTGGAATCGAACTTGCAATGTTTGAAGGTTTTTTATGTTACTAAGGTGGCAAACAAACAGACACAGTTTAGATTTCATGGTTTTCCTTTCATTTAATTTACCATGTTTGTTAGAGAGATTTGGTTCTTATCATTGATCCTACCGATTGATGCCATAAAAGAACAGGATGTTATTTTTTCGGATTTTAGCCGGTTCGATTCCCGAGTGTGGCAAGCGAGTTTTCAAAAATCTTTGAATGCAGTTCGTATTGTTTTTAAAATAAGAATGAAGTCTTCATTCAGTAAAATTATCCATCTTCAATATTTAAGGTACTTCCCCTCCATGTGGCAAAGTTTTGGGACACCCTGTAGATGCTTGCAATACCAAAGGCATCGCTCGCACGTTGCCGACCTGACGGGGAGTGGGACAGGGAGGGGAAGGGGAGGGAGTTGGGCTTCCGGCTCTTACTCATCGTACGAAACGCAGCTGTAATAGCTATTTGACGCCGATCTTCTGTGAGAAGGTGGTACTACCCTGTGGCCTTGTCCCGTGTACTTATTCATTTCTTTCATTGCAGTTAATGGAGAAAGTGCACAACACAGATTCGTGCACGGTCACTATACAAGACGGACCAGACGCCGGACAGACTGTCAAGGTTTATTTTTTTTCATTGAAACTATTATATTATCAACCAAAGATATTACTAAAAAGTGGGAGATACGTGACTATACAGAAGTCAAATTCGCACAATGTCACATTCGCGCAATATGACGTCAGCATAATGTCACAGTCGCAGAATATTTCATTAGCATAATGTCACAGTCGCACAATGTCACATTAGCATGATGTCACAGTCTCTCAATGTCGCATTAGCGTAATGTCACAGTCACACAATGTCACATAAGCACAATGCCACATTAGCGTAATGTCACATTCGCACAATGTTACGTTAGCATATTGTCACATTCGCACAATGTCACATTAGCATAATGTCACCTTCGCACAATCTATATCTTGCGTACAGTTTTTTCATTCTGTAGATAATTAATGTTATTATATTTTTAGCATCTACATTGCCACATAATGCCGAGAAAGAAAGGGGACTTCATTGAAAACGATTTGATATATTTAGAGTTGGCAAAACATGACCAGTAAGTACCCATAACCAATAAGGAATATGAAAGATGTATTTACATTTTTGAAAAAAAAAAAAAAAAAAAACTGTGTTTAAATTATTTTGAACGAGTTTTATTTTATGGAACTGGTATTAAGTGGAATTAAGTGGTAAGCAAGCGTATGACCTGCCTGATGTTAAGCAGTTACCGTAGCCTATAAATGCTTGCAATACCTAAGGTATCGCTCGCACGTTGCCGAATTAAAGGGGAGTGGGACAGAGGGAGGGGAAGGGTGGATATTGGGCTTTGACCTTCCACTCATCGTACGAAACGCAGCTGTAATAGCCACTTATGATCAGCCCGTATATGAGCTGCAGTCAATTGGCTACAGCTTGGCTTTAGATACCGCATGTAACATCTAAACTCGATCAAATTGGATGAAATAAAAATAATATCCTGGGACATTTTGTACACACGGTTACCTGATCCCAAACTAAGCAGAGCTTGTACTATGGAAACCAGATAACTGATATTACTACATATACTACTTTTTTGTTTGTAAATACATACTTAATATACATATACACCCAGACTCTGGACATACAGACATGTTCATGCACATAAATGCATGTCCCGGGTAGGAATCGAACCTACGACCTGCAGCGTGAAAGGCGCCTCCGCGCCAACCACGCTAACGGGCCCGTCAAAGACGTCAAAAACGCATATCTTTCTATGAGTGTGTTTTTTAATTCCGGAGACTAATTTGACAATGACAGTGTGGCTAGGTTATTGCAATTTTTAAATAGTGATGTCCAGCAATCGGAACTAATCGAAAAACCGTAAAATATTTTTCTGCAAAATCGCATAAACCTCAAGCAAACTTCTGGAATTCTATTTAATCATTGAAATTTATAACAGTAAACAACAAAATCAAGTAAGGAGTCATAGACGTTTAAAATGAATTATTTTATTATGGAATATGTCTATACGTACTTTCACTGTGTCTAAACTCTGATTTTTAGGGTTCCGTACCCAAATAGTGCCAACGGGACCCTATTACTAAGCCTACGCTGTCCGTCCGTCTGTCTGCCTGTCTGCCAGCGGGCTGTATCTTACGAACCGTAATAGCTAGACTTGAAATTTTCACAGAAAATAAAATAAAATTTAAAAATAAAGGGGGTCCCGATACACCAACCGTGTTATTCATAGAAATTTATTAAAACACATTTCAAACGCCTTTTAGCTAATACGCATTTTAGGCTCTGCAACCTGTTTTAAAATTACGTCATTCATAGAACAACGAAATGTCAATTTTAGTTAAAATACGTTTGTCATGGCGTAAGTTTGGCAACGTTGCATTTTCTTACTATCCTACCAAATTACAACATGTACTATATATGTAATATGCACGGGTGCGGCTGGGTTGTTTTAATTTAGAGACTCCAATTTCTCAACATTTAGATTTTGTAAGCATCTATAGGCTACGGTAACTGCTTAAAATCAGGCGGGCCGTAAGTTGTTTGCCACCGCAGTCCTATATTTAAAAAAAAATCTGAGGGGGTGAAAAAGTGAAACTTCCAGATGCTCCCATTTCTTAAACTGACGATCAAATTAGCAAAATTGACACTTTTGAAACTTCTTAGCTAGTAATCCCCCTTATCCCCCTTATCTGACGAGTTCGAGTATTTTAAGATGGTTTATTTTTTTTTGGTTCCCCTGAGCGAACCCACCAATATTAAGGGCTCATAATGTTTTGAGGTTCTTATCAATATGTAAGCTATCTCCCTTATCTTAATCTGACGCGCTCGTGTAAATCCAGAAACCTCTTCTACGGCTCCCCACCTATATTACATTCGCTTGCTGAAGGCCGAATGAGGTAAACAAAATGCGTTGTCATGGGTCAAGGACAAACCTTGAAAAAATGGACACGCAGTTTTTTTACAAAATATATCAATTATGTAAAAAAGTAATTCATTTATAAAGAAACAGGAACATAAAAACAAAGAAACAATTATTATAATTCCTTTGAGTAAAATTTTCTATCTCCAGTATTTATAGTACTCCATGCTGTATACGCACGACATTTTTTAATTTTACGGTTCAAATAATCGGTACCGGAAAAAAGCGGTAGGACAACACTACATAAATAAATGTGGCAGCATTATTTTCGAGTTTGACATTTGGGGTTGGCAATTTACTCTCCGGAATTAAATACACCATAGTAATTAATTCCTATTTTACAACCCATGCACATTCTCTATTTAAAAAAATGGTATGTAAGGTTACATTAAATAGTCCTGCCTGCCTGTCAGTAAATTACTTCGTCATTAATTTTAACAATACATTGATGTTTGTCAGGTTCAAATGCGGCCACCCATCAAAGCCGCCGCGGACGAGAGAAGAGATGGATAAAGAAGCAGAAGCGTTGAGAAGAGAAATGCTCAAGATGCTCAAACAAGACCGAGCTATTAGTTCATAATCTACTTATCGTATGGTTAGTGGCCAATCTGGTGTCAGAGTTGTTCAAGCCGCCCGAAGGCCTCTGACAAGGCTTACTACTGCCTAGATGACTTCAACCGGGACCGACTTTTTACGTGCCCTCCGAAGCACGGAGACGCTCAGTTCAAATGCCACTAAATGGTCACCTATCTCTGACTGACCTTGCCAACCGTTGCTTAACCTCTGATGGTTTACTGACCAGGCAATTTATATTATAATGTAATTATATCAATTATATTTTGTAATTAGGTATATCTGATGACCACTTGCCGCAGTGGTTAGAGCGTAGGGCGCTCGGGTCACTGCATCGGGTGGTTGCGGGTTCGATTCCCGCCGGAGGCAAATTTCGGAAACGGTCTTTTCGTAATTTGCCCTGGTCTGGGTGTCACTGGGATCGCCCCCAGTCCATTGTACGATACCCATAGTACAAGCGTTGCTTAGTTTGGGGCCATACAGTTGTGTAAGTCTGGCGATATTTATTGATTTATTTATATTGTGATAAAATTATGTACTAACATGAGTAAGTGATTAAACTTAAGTAGATAATACTGTAATTAAAAGTTAATGAAGTTGTTAAATAATTGTATTATTATGGTTAATAAAAAATAGGTAACATTGATAAAGTTTTTCATTTTCCTAGTAGAATGTAGGCCTCTCTGTGTAACGTCACGTTCACGCATGTACGCACAATGTCAAAGAAGTACAATGTCACATTAGCGCAATGTCGCATTAGTACAACGTCACAGACGCATAATGTCACACCGCACAATTTTACACTCGTATAATGTTACACTCGTACAGATGGTTCACAGTTATTTTACTTCTGACGTTCGTAATTATATTTATGTAAAACGCAACGTCAGCCTTTAAACTTGGCCTTTGAGACCATGAACTGTAGATTATACTTTATTCTACAGCCTACATGACTTATTAAAACCTAATATCGACCACGTTTTTCAAAAATAAATAAATAAGGTAAAATGTAAGAGGTAAAATAACTGTGAACGAACAGTACAATGTCACAGTCGTACACTGTTACACTCGCACAATGATAGACTCGTACAATGTCACAGTCGCACAATGTTACACTCGTACAATGTCAAAGTCGTATAATGTTACACTCGTACAGTGTCACAGTTGCACACTGTTACACTCGTACAATGTCATAGTAGCACACTGTTACACTCGTACAATGTCACAGTCGCACACTGTTACACTCGCACAATGATAGACTCGGACAATGTCACAGTCGCACAATGTTACACTCGTACAATGTCAAAGTCGTATAATGTTACACTCGTACAGTGTCACAGTTGCACACTGTTACACTCGTACAATGTCACAGTTGCACAATTTTACACTCGTATAATGTCATAATTGCACAATATTACACTCGTACGATGTCACAGTCGCACACTGTTACACTCGTACAATGTCACAATCGCGCAGTCACAGGAACTAAGGCTATTATTATAGATTTAATTTATTGGGGAGGGGGGGATTGCACCTATCTTCTCCCCCCGCCGCCCCCATATATCCGCACCGATCGCGTGTACGAAACGAAACCCGAATACATGTTACCAATTCAATACAACACCTACATTCAGTGTCTAACTTCAATCTATTAATTCTGCACAGGTGTAAAAGGGATGAAATTTCGTTTCATTGAATTGAGTTTACAGAGGTCGTCCGTCTATCCGATTACCGATAAGGGGTATTAGGACCCTATGAACCCTTAAAATGACTAGTGATGGGATATGGGACAATTAATACGTAACCGAAAAATAGCGGTTAATTCCGACTCGCTAGGTATGAAAATCTTAGTGTGCGTTGCGTGCGTCTCGTGTGATGTTAATCATTTACTGTAGCCTATAGATGCTTGCAACACGAAAGGCATCGCTCGCTCGCTCACTCGGACAGAGGGAGGGAAATGAGGTTGGGTTTCCGGCTCTCTCACTAATTGTACGAAACGCAACTAAAATAGCTACCTACCTACTTTGCGCCGATCTTCTGTGAGAGGGTGACACTACCCCGATCGTCCATACAGTTGGTCGTACGTTTAATCGTCGAACTGCGAGTGCGATATCAAATGTGTGAATTTCGCTACATGTAGTCGTGCTCCGAGCACAAGTTTAGAGATTGCGATGTCAGAAGATATACCTACCATGTCTGCTGTCCTGTCCCAATTTTTTTCGGATATATATCCGCATCTCCTAATGTCCATGTCCCATCCCTAGTTCGGAGATAGTTGTAAGTAGTTGAATAGTTCACCGAAGGGTTCGCTTTGTGCGATTGAACTGAATAGTATTTATAAGCCTGTTTAAACCGCGGTGGTATTCGGTGCTGGAGGCGTTGCAAACAGTGCCACAATCATTGGATGCTCATGAGATATTTTTAAAAGTTAAAGTTCAATATCCAACCAAGCGGTTAAAATTGGGGGTTCTGTTAACAACAGAACTATTCTGTTTACATTAAGATAAATAATGCACAAAGTCAAAGTCATAATGGCTCCCGGCTCTCTCACTCATCGTACGAAACGCAGCTGTAATAGCTACTGTACGCCTGTCTTCTGTGAGAGGGTGGTACTACCCCGGTCGGGTGAGTCCATGTTGCTGCAGTCAATTGGCTACAGCATCGCTACGCTAGTTTCGCCAGCCATGACGTACTGCAGTTACAAATACCTACCTAGTCGTTTTTACATTTCTTACTAAATTCTACCGCCGGATCGGAAACGCGACCTCGACTGAGAAGATCCGGCAAGAAACTCAGCGGGCTTGTCCTTTTTACATTGATAGTTGTTTGTTTTTTATCGCCACTTGCTTGTTTTAATAAAGTTGGTGTTGTTAGTTGTTGGTTGTGTTGGTAAATATAACAGCTCCATTGTGCAGCCCATATAAATGCGTAGCCTATCCATGAGGTGGTTGAGATATTCGTATTAAGTCTGAATAGAGCTCTATAGTTCGAATATGGGCGCCATTTGTCTATGCAGAAAGTTCCTAAGCACCTACTTAATACGCATTTGCTGATCAATGGAAATTGTTTTGTGGAATTGATTCAGGAAAGTTTTAACTATTCATTGCCATCAGTTCTTGGCTTTATCTAACAATGGAGTATGGTGCCAAAGACGTTTAATTAATAGACCCGACATAAATGAACATTTGTGGTCTAAAAAACCAGCCAAGTGAATATCGAGCCACGCATAAAGAGCTTATTACACCATCCTAAATTTAGGCTATTTAATTTAGTCGTGACTGAATTTAGGCAAGTGTAATCGCATTTAGCAAGTTAGAATCCTAAATTTAGAAGCTAGGATGGTTTCTGACTGACTGAATCGGAAGCTTTCTAAATTAGCTTTTCTCATTTGTTCTTACTTGCTTTTGCTAATTTTCTCGATTCCTACTGTAAATTAATTGTTAAATCTGTCTACCTTAACCTGTTAACTGTATTCTACCAATTTTTCTGCTATATGTGAAAGCTCATAATTGGCCTTACTCTTTATTCGTCTGTTTGTTCTATTGTATATGTCTGGCTGTAAGCTTTCCAAAAAGAATAAAATAAAATAAAATAAAATTAGGTTCTAAATTTAGGTGACTAAATTTAGGAAGGTGTAATAACCCTTTTAGGCAAGGTTTCGTACCTACTTCAAAGAACTACAATGAAAGTTCGGAAAATTCGGTATTGCCTAAGTATATGGCTCATCTTCAGGAGAATAACACGTCATAAAAAAGTTGATTGTTCAATTCAATTCAATTCAATCCAATTCAATTTAATTTATTGTGTATCATAGGTAAGTACAGAGGTGAACATGGTTACTTAAAATATTTAGCTCTTTATGAACTGCCTATACGGGGCGTATAATTTTTGCCTGCCTACTTAATCAAATAATAATAAATGAATGAATTGCGAGTGTGAATTTCGCTGCATGTAGTGATGCGATGAGCACAAGGCTAGTGATTACAGTGTTAGGGGTAACATAAAAAGCGGCCAAGTGCGTGTCGAACTCGCACATAAAGGGTTCCGAACCACCGTAGAATAAAAACGTCAAAAATATCAAGTTTCTTGTGTGAGTATCCCCTTTATTTTTAAATTTTATTTTATTGTTAGTATTTGTTGTTGTAGCGGCAACAGAAATATACATTCTGTGAAAATTTCAAGTCTCTACCTATTACGGGTCGAGAGATACAGCCCGCTCGCGCTGACAGACGCACAGACGAACAGCGTAGGGGATTTAGTGGCCATCCATAAATTACGTCACACGAATTTCATGATTTTTAGACCCCTCCCTCCCCCCACATTTGCGAGACTCCCCCCTTTCTGTGTGACGTCACATATTTTTTACAAATTTACAAAAAATTTCGTTTACAGTTCAAATTTCGGTTTTAGTACTTGGATATATTAGATTTTTAAATGTGACGTCACTTAACTCAGGACCACACAATGTCACATTTCGTCGACCCCCTCCCCCCTTTACGTGTGACGTATTTTATGGATGGC
The DNA here is from genome assembly GCA_947859195.1 of Drymonia ruficornis. NCBI lineage: Eukaryota > Metazoa > Arthropoda > Insecta > Lepidoptera > Notodontidae > Drymonia > Drymonia ruficornis. The sequence continues at coordinate 3,542,214 of OX401932.1, read as the reverse complement.
CTCCTTAGGCTGAATTAATAGCCTGCCATTTAATCAATAATGAAACAACGCCAATACTATTCACATTACTCACAATTCGGGGACAGATCGATATCATAGTAACGAATGAATAATTCACTTAACATTTGGGGCAAGTTCGACTCGTGTGGGTACACACGTAGCGAGTGACGTCTTATAAAATACTAGCTGATGCCCGCGGCTTCGCCCGCGTGGATGTCGGATAGTATGTTATCCTTAAGAGATAGACATGTGCCATCGCGGACTTTTCTGTAGACCTCTATAAGATACAAAATTCCACCATACATAATTTTGTTATATCTCAAAGGGTTTAGGCAGCGTTTTCGTTGAAAGCTCCCAGACGGCTTATTTGTTTCCGACACCTCCAACAAATATCATTATATTTTAGCCAGTGTATACAAAAACTTGACAAATTATATACTTAAACCTTCCTCGGGAACTACTCCATCCATTGATGAAAACAGCATGAAAATCGGTGCAGTAGTTTTTGAGTTTATCGCGAACAGACAGACAGACAGACAGACTCGGCGGAGGACTTTGTTTTATAATATGTAGTGATGTAGTGATACCCAACATACACGAACATTTGACGACCGCTTGGCGCAATGGTTCGAGCGTTGGCCGCTGGCCTCACTGCATCGGGTGGTTCGATTCCTGCCAGAGGCAAATTTCGGAAACGGCCTTTTCGTAATTTGCCCTGGTCTGGGTGTCACTGGGATCGCCCCCAGTCCACTGTACGGTACCCATAGTACAAGCGTTGCTTAGTTTGGGACCATACAGTTGGTGTGTCTGTCTGTTGATATTATTATTATTAGTACTCTAAAAACAGCATATTGAACTATACCTAATGTCAATAAATACAAGCTATATACGTCAGACCTGTTGTTATAAAGGGATGAATATACATTGCAGCGTTATTAGCTATAATAGGGCTGTTATATAATTTGGAGCACGCGCGCGTGCAGCCGTGCAGCCGCGACGTTGGGTGCCGCGTGACTAAGTGGATATCGGGCAGTTACCTTGCATTCATGTCGCCAAAATAAGCGTGGTAAGTCCCATCTAAAGGTATAATAAATCTTTGACCAAGCCACAGATTAGAAAGGAAACCAAGCGGTCGACAAATACCTATACAACATGTTAAGAAAACCCTGTCCGACCCGAAAACGTATTGTTGGGTATCGAGATTAGATTCTATTTTTTTGAAAAAATTTTTTTTTTTGTGAAAAAAAAATTAAAAAAAAATATCTACTTATTTTTTTTTTTTTTGCATAGTTAGTGTCCCACTGCTGGGCAAAGGCCTCCCAAATTTTTTTGGAAAACAAATACCCCGTTTACATTAAAAAAAAATCATAAAATGACGTCATCACATACTTTGTGGTCAGAGGTGCCGCCACACGATCTAACATAATTACTTCCGGTAACGGCGTTGTCATATTTTTAAAATTTGCTACATTTTGAGGGAAAAAGGCAAAAAAAAATGGCATTAATATGATTACTATCATGAAAATTGTTTTTTTTTTTTTAATTTGGTCATGTGATTGGGAAACCTAAATACCGGTTTCGGCTCGGACAGGGTTTTTTTAACATATTGTATATTTCTTTAATACAAAGATATTGTTCGCTCGCTTAGTCTGTACCTGCCAACAGCCTACATGGCACAGCTATCAAATATTAAATGTGGCTACAAGAATGATTGATGGCTTGCGTATCGCATGCAGAACTGTTTCTTATCAATCCCCTGCCACTTCAAACCTCTCCTCTCCAAAGAGGGAGACAGATGACTGTCCTAAAAACCACTCCACCAAGCCAACTAGGAACCTATCAAGTGTGACGTCATCTATACAAGGCGGTAGTGGTGTGCGGGAGGTGTGGCGGGCGGAAAGCCGCAGGCGGTGGCGGGTGTGCGGGCGGGGAAGCCGCATTCCATCCGAGTTCCTAGTTGGCTTGGTGGAGTAGTATGTCCTATAATATACAAATAAATAAATAATAAAACGTCACGACTTTTATCCCCATTCGGGGGGAGTCAGAGACTTGAGTGGCCATACACCACCACATTGTGGAGGTATTAAGTCTACTCAAAGCCCACGTTTCACCGGATAGTCAGAACCCAACGTGACAGGTGATGAACCTTCTCGCCGTGTATACAGGAACTGACTATTACCTAATCCCGAGGGATAGGTAGGTTTCCTCACGATGTTTTCCCTCACCGTTAGCGAACTGTAAATTATGCACATAGATGAAAATTCATCCATCGGTGCATGCCCCACCGGGGATCGAACCACGGGTATGTCCTACTTCTTCTTATCGTATGGTTAGTGGCCAACCTGGTGTCAGAGTTGTTCAAGCGGCCCGAAGGCCTCTGACAAGGCTTGATTGCTGCCTAGATGACAACAACCGGGTCCGACTTTTCTAGCCTATAGGTGCTTACAATACCAAAGGCATTGCTCGCACGTTGCAGACCTGATGGGGAGTGGAACGAGGGGAGGGGAAGAAGGGGAGGTTTGGGCTTCCAGCTCTCTCACTCATCTTACAAAACGCAGCTGTAATAGCGACTTTACGCTGACCTTTTGTGGAAGGGTGGTACTGCTCCGGTCGAGCCAGCCCGTATATGAGTTGCAGTCAATTGGCTACAGCTTGCCTCTACCACCATAAAACAAGTCTAGTGATTGGAATGTAAGGCAGTTACATAGGACTGGGGGTATCTGGGGCCAATCCCAGTGACACCCAGAACAAGGCAAATTAGATACGACAAGCCCAATATCAAAGTTTGTGCTTTGCTGTTAATAAATCACGTAACCCTATTAGATTTTAACTGAATCGATTTAGATTATGTCTAGAACAGTCTAGATTATTGATAAAGTTAAATCTATGGTTTGGCATAGACATTACCAAGAAAAAGGGAGATGTGACTTTACAAAATAGTATACGTCTAGTAGTGTCTATGTAATATTTTCTTGTTTATGTAATGTAATTTATGTGTATGTATAAGTGGTAATTTATGTAAGTACACCCCTGTATTATTTTTTCTTTAGAGCCTCTCCATCCAAAGGTTGCCTGGTAGAGATCACTATTAGTGATAAGGCCGCCCATTTTCCACTTTCTGTGTAAATTGTGTAATTATTTATAAATGTTTATTTGTCTAGTGGTGGATTAATAAACAGTTATCTATCTATCTATCTATACACTAAACAGAGTCCATGGACATAGTACGACTCAGTTGTGCGCGGAAAATAATGTTGAAAACATGTCAGTATTGACAATACGGCTCATCTTCTGCGGTCTACCCCCCTAGACAAGTCGCTTCGTCTACAAACGTTTCTACATATCGCTACGCTTAAATATATAGAAATGATATTACAAGTCATAAGTAGATCACGTGACATGTCATTTCCATAAATGAAGCGTAGCGATTTGTAGAAACGCTGGTAGACGACAGCCATCAAAATGCCTCGAATTGCGAGTGCGATTCAGATGTGTGAATGTCGCTGCATGTAGTGGTGCGCTGAGCACACTAGTGATTGTAATGTAAAGTGGTACCATATCTGCTAAAATAAATACATCAATGGCTAATTGAGTTATTACTGTGAGTTGTATTCAATCATAATTGGCCCAGTCATAAAAGAAAAATACTGAAAACAATTGCACAATTTGAATTTTTTACAATCATATTCCTACAATATACCTATTTAAGTTGCCCTTTTAAACAATAAATTACAACGATTACAGATTACTGTATAAAATTACGCAACCCTTATTAATGAACATACGTTAAAATAATTCATGAAACTCATTTTTCAGTCCTGAAAAAGCTTCGCGCAACGCAACCGCTGTAAGTCCTTTGGACTTAGTGCAAGCTCTATCGCGTAGCGGACCGGTCGTCTCGACTTCACCAGCGGGAAATTCGAAAAGTTTGTGCCAGTGTAAGTGTTAAAGTGAGTGTATTTTGAAGTGTAAGTGTTGAGTGTTCGGAGTGTAAATTTTGGGGAAAATGGATGACTTTTGAAGTGTGATTTGGCGATTATCAGGTAAGTGAAGATAAATTTTTTAAAGTTATTTTTTTATTATTTTTTTGTAGATGGGTGATTCAGAAAATAGGTGTACACACCAGGGTTGTTACGAAAAAATCACCTTGTTTTAAACACGGTGATTTATTCCTTCTGATTGAAATCAATGTTTTAAACACGTTTTAAACAGTTTTCATTTTACTGTTTTTTTGCAACTCTGGTACAAACATCACTTATGTGTGTACCCTGTCCCAATATACGCGTGATTAAATTTATTTATTTAATACATGAATAGTATAATTATTATTCATTAAATTAATTATTGGTAGAGCCAAGCTGCAGCCAATCGACTGCAGCTCATATACGGACTGGCTCGATCAAGTAATACCACCCTCTCACAGAAGATCGGCGTAAAGTAGCTATTACAGCTGCGTTTTGTATGATGAGTGAGGCAGTTGGAAGCCCCCCTTCCCTTCCCTGTGTCCCACTCCCCTGATCAGCAACGTGCGAGCAATGCCGTATTGCAAGCATCTATAGGCTACGGAAACTGCTTAACATCAGCAATAAATAAATATATATCGCCAGACAAACACACCAACTGTATGGTCCCAAACTAAGCAAAGTACTATGGGTACCGTACAATGGACTGGGGGCGATCCCAGTGACACCCAGACCAGTGTAATTACGAAAAGGCCGTTTCCGAAATTAGCCTCTGACGGGAATCGAACCCGCAACCACACGATGCAGTGAGCCGAGCGACCTACACTCAAACCACTGCGCCAAACGGTAGTTTTTTTTATAGGACTGCGGTGGCAAATAAGCGTACGGCCCGTCTGATATTAAACAGTTACCGTAGCCTATAGATGCTTGCAATACCATAGGTATTGCTCGCACATTACCAACCTGACAGGGAGTGGGATGGAGGGAGGGGAAGGGGGGGTTCGGCTCTCTCACTCATCGTACGAAACACAGCTGTAATAGCTGTTTTACGCAGATCTTCTGTGAGAGGGTGGTACTACTCCGGTCGAGCCAGCCCGTAGTCAAGCGTTTATGTAATAGGTAGAGTCGGGAATCGATCCCAACGCAGCCTGTATAACCTTTGTCACCCTGCCTGTCACTGGTAGCGCTCTCCTGACAAATTGGAGCCATTATGTAATTAGTACATACAAAGGTTAGCTTTTAACGCGACCTATATACTTGTAGCAAGTTATTTTTGTAGTTTTGCATGACAAGATTGCTACTTTCAATTACTGGGTGGTAGAGCCAAGCTGTAGCCAATTGACCGCAGCTACGGGCTGGCTTGACCTGGGTAGTACCACTCTCTCACAGAAGATCGTCGTAAAGCAGCTGTTACAGCTGCGTTTCGACCGAGTGAGCCCCCCTCTCTCTGACCCAATCCCTTTCAGATCGGCAACGTGCGAGCAATGCCTTTGGTATTGCAAGCGTCTTTAGGCTACGGGAACTGCTTAACATCAGGCGGGCCGTACGCTTTTTTGCCATACCAGTCCTATAAAAAATAAATAATTTAAAAAATTAAAAACACGACTGCCCTGCCAAAAAACGAACTAAAAAGTATAAAATAAACAAGTGCAGTGTCATTGCAGTCGGGGGACCGTTCTGTGGAACATATTTAATCTAAGAGGGCCCCCGACTGCAATTACACTGCACTTGTTTATTTTATACTTTTTAGTTCGTTTTTTGGCAGGGCAGTCGTGTTTTTAATTTTTTAAATTATTTATTTTTATTTTATGCATTTTAGTGACAGCAGCCAAAAATGATATATTTGTTTTGCATGTACACCCTACCTATGTTAAATTATGCCTATAAATTCTACAGTTTTGGAATGTGCTCATCAAGGCCTTCAATTTGATACCCATATTGTAATAATGGAAGAAAAATAATTTTTTTTCACATATTAAAGTTGAGCCATAATGCCGCCATATTGATTTTTTTCAAAAATAATATACCCAGTGTTACCCGGAATGATGTAAGGATTCTAACGATACCCCATACATCGAAATCCGTTCAGGCATTTATAAGTTATGGTGGAATAAAGAATCTCACATACAAACATACATACATACATGAACCCTAAACACATATACACTCTTTTTTTTTGGGCAGTCATGTAAAAAAATAGACATTGTGTGAGATTTTTTTTTCGATTTCTTTCGCCTTGACTTTGCTTGGTACGTCCTGTAGTTAGTTTTTTGATAATCCCACAGGAACCTAACATTATTCCGTGATAAAAAGTATCCTGTGTGGTAATCAAGGTAATAAACTATCTGTGTGCCAAAATCCGTTCAGCCGTTATACATTTTTAGAATGTGCTCATAAAGGCATATAAATTAATATCTTTTGGAAAAAAAAAATGCCGCTATACTGTTGTTTTTTTATTATTGTCAATATTACTCGGTATGATGTAATAATTCTAACAATACCCCATACATCCAAATCTGTTCAGTCATTTAAATGTTATGTTGGTACAAACTTCACATACATACATACATGATCTCTGAAAACATAATACACTCTTTTTTTGGGCAGTCGTGTAAAAAAAAGTTTCCAACTCACTACAATTTCACCCACTTACCATATTCATCCGGAAACTTTACTGCCCTTTTTATATGTTTTATTAACTTCGTTCTCTCCATAAAGGGCTCTCAGCGGATCAAAGCGCCCTAATGCCTTTGTACTGAGCCCTTAACACGACGAGAGTGTGATACCTCCGCTGAAACAGTATTTATTAAAAAAAAATACGGGTTCTCTCTCATTTCACAGATGTTTTTTATGTTTCTACTACTAACTGTGCCCCGCGGCTTTGCCCGCGTGGAAATAAATAATAAATCAATTTCCTGGGACTTTCTTTTTACACACGGCTACCTGATCCCAAACTAAGCAGAGCTTGTACTATGGAAACCAGATAACTGATATTACTACATAATACACACCCAGACTTGGGACATACAGGCATGTTCATGCACACTAATGCATGTCATGGATAGGCATCCTCCTGCAATAGCTGCTTTATGGCCGGCGCACACTGAGGACGGCAAGGGAGAGCATTTTAATTTTTATCAATAGAATTTAATACTTATCCAATCGAAATAAGGTGATCCGGCGCGGCGCCGGCGTGCTCTTCGGTGCTCCGAGATGCTGAAGCATCTCGGAGCACCGAGGATCGATCACCGAGCGTTGAAATATATACCTTATTTCGATTGGATAAGTATTAAATTCCATTGATAAAAATTATTATGCTCTCCCCTGCCGCCCCAGTGTGCGCCGGCCATTAAAGGTACGATTTTACCGAACGCGGCAGACAGCAAACGTCAGTCGGTCTCATAGAAATTGTAATGCCGTCTGCCGTCGCGGCACATGTCATCGCCACAATTTGTATGAGACCGACTGATGTCTGCTGTCTGCCGCTTGCTACGAAATCGTATCTTTACACCCATCTTCTGTGAGAGGGTGCCGTATATGAGCTGCAGTCAATTGGCTACAGCTTGGCTCAACCACCAATGATACTTAAATATAAATATAAATAAATGTAACGTCACGACTGTTATCCCCATTCGGGGGTAGTCAGAGGCTTGAGTGGCCATACACCACCACATTGTGGAGGTATTAACCAACTCAAAGCCCACGTTTCACCAGATAGTCAGAACCCAACGTGACAGGAGATGGTGGTGCTGATACTTCTGTAATAATAATTAGTAACCAACCAACCAAAAAGCCATCACCAACCAACTAACGATAAAAAACTAAAAACTCGTAATAGGCTCCCTGTTTTTGAAGGTGGTAGAGTCAAGCTGTAGCCAATTGACTGCAGCTCATATTCGGGCTCGGCCGGGGTAGTACCACCCTCTCACAGAAGATCGGCGTAAAGCAGCTATTACAGCTGCGTTTCGTACGATGAGTGAGAGATCCGAAAGCCCCCACCCCCCCTCCATCCCACTCCCCTTCAGGTCGGCAATGTGCGAGCAATGCCTTTGGTATTGTAAGCATCTATACGGTAACTGCTTAACATCAGGTGGGCCGTACGCTTTTTGCCACCGCAGTCCTATAAAAAAAGTAATGATAAAAGCTTTTCATTCTAATCAGTTCGTATCAAAAATACATTTATCACCATAGATAGTGTTTTCAATAACTTTTCCATTGCACTCACGCACTCACTCACTCAGGTAATCAATATCACGATACGTTATCTATTTGAGCACGTACACAATGCGTGATTGACGAAATGTGAGTGCTGTGTAGTGTACTCCCCCTACCCCCCAGGGAATCAGGGGGGGGGGGGGGTAATATGGGTGTTAGGGTGCGTTTCGATTGAAGCGGAGCGGGGCGGAGCGGGGCCGAGCGGACCGTGAATTGGCCAATCACAGTGCTCGAAATCTCCACTCCGCATCAGTGGAAACAGTGTAAGCGGGGCGGAGCGGAGATGAGTGGACTTTCGAATAAAACATATGAACACGCTGCCCCGCTCCACCCCGCTCCGCTTCGCCGCGTTCCGCCCCGCTCCGCTTCAATGGAAACATTTGCCACTTCTCACTGCTATTCTCCGCTCCACTCCGCCCAGCACCGCTCCGCTCCACCCCGCTCAACCCCGCTCCGCCCCGCTCCGCCCCGCTCCACTTCAATGAAAACATTTGCCACTTTTCACTGCTCTTCTCCGCTCCACTCCGCCCAGCTCCGCCCCGCTCCGCCCCGCTCCGCTCCGCCCCGCACCGCTTCAATGGAAACAGTTGCCACTTTTCACTGCTCTTCTCCGCCCCGCTCCGCCCCGCTCCGCTTCAATGGAAACGCAGCCTTATACCTGCGGCACGTTATGATGGCCGGTTTGACATGTGGGAGGGGGGACTACATATTATAAAACAAAGTCTTCCGCCGCGTCTGTTTGTCTGTCTGTTCGCGATAAACTCAAAAACAACTGCACCGATTTTCATGCTGTTTTCACCAATGGATAGAGTGGTTCTCGAGGAAGGTTTTAGTATATAACTTGTCAAGATTTTGTATACATTGGCCAAAATATAATGATATTTGTTGGAGGTGTCGGAAAAAAATAAGCCGTCTGGGAGCTTTTGGTTGCGATAACCGACGTCTATGCGGGCGAAGCCGCGGGCATCAGCTAGTAACGGAATAAAATTCATTTTCGCATTCATTTTTTGACATTCTTATTTTTTTAAACGGCCAGTTTATTCCGTTATAATAAGGTTCATTTTCTTCCCCCCCACATGTCAAACCGGCCATCGTTAAACGCCGCTACTGTAGGTAAGGCCACAGATTAGGTAAGACGAGGGATATATTAAAGACGATGATAATTCATATTTACACATAACTAAAAAAAAACCGGCCAAGTGCGTGTCGGAGTCGCGAATTAAGGGTGCCGTACTACAGTAAAATAAAAACCTCAAAAATATCAAGTTTCTTGTATCGGAACCCCTATATTTTGAAATTTTATTTTATTTTTAGTATTTTTTGTTGTAGCGGCAACAGAAATACACATTCTGTGAAAATTTCTACTCTCTACCTATTACGGTTCGTGAGATACAGCCCGCTGACAGACGGACAGATAGACAGACAGACAGACGGACAGCGTAGGCTTAGTAATAGGGTCCCGTTGGCACCCGTTGGGTACGGAACCCTAAAAAACGTAGTAAAAAAGCACTTATAAAATAGGCTGCGTCATCAACCCCCTCCATTCCACTCCCCTTCAGGTCAGTGCGAGCAATGTCTTTGGTATTGCAAGCCTCTATAGGCTACGGTAACTTCTTAACTTTAGGCGGGCCGTACGCTTTTTGCCAACGCAGTCCTATAAAAAAAAATATAGATGATACCTACAGTACACCTATCGATTGTCAGTAAAAAACTTTAGCACCGATATCGGATTAAATTATGGATTTATTCACGTTTTGTGAATACACGACGCGTCCGTATTGTAATTTCATCGGCGAAAGGATTCACAATGGAACATCAATCTTTATTTTTCGCGGTCCCGTAAATACCTATTGGGTTTGGGGCCAGGAAACTTCTTAAACACCTGATAAAAATTAAATACTTGTTATTGACTATGCTGTAAGTAGGTAGGTAGGTAGGTAAACCGGGGGATAATTAGACATCGTCAGTGATTAGATATTTTAAGGATATAACTTATTTTTTGTTATTTACTGTCAATATAATACAATGAAACTTGGCTAAGTGACGCTGTTAGCCATAGACAATCGATTTTAATATTCCATGAACAGCGTTTTTAAAAATAAAAATACTAATGGTGGGTTTTATCAAGTCGGGTGTGAGTTTCATTGAAAAATTTAAGAATCTTATCAATTTTATTAAGGACTTACTTGATTCATTAGAATTATTAAATGTTTTTTAAACAGTCAATAACTATTTTATATGTTTAATGGAATGGGAAAAGGTTATTATTCATAACGTAAGTGGCCAAGAAGTATCTAATCTAATAATAGTATTTGTATTGGTTTAATTCAACAATTTAACACTTTATAGCACTGTCTAATCACTACACCGGGTGCGTCCAATCACTGCAATGAGGGTGTCTAATAACAGAAAATGGCAAAAAATATCATATTTTACCATAATGTCTATAACTTCTATAATAATTGGATTTTAGCTAAAAACTGTTAATGCAGTTCTAGCTAGTTTATTAAGCAATCAGAAAATAATATTAATAAGACTGTAGCTATTATACAAAATATTTGATACACTGACAAAGTGTTGGCAATCCTTAATTTACCTTACCCTATGTTAACGCCATCTGTGCAGTGTCATCCAAACCAGCACAGCGTCAAGACCGAACGCGTTGAAGATGTCGTTCCATGTTTTTTATTGCTCATTCATTCATTCGCTTCACAACTCGTCGGCTTGCTCGTCGGCTATCAAACAAATTTTATATTATTATAAATGTCTCTTTTTTTGTAAACGATTAATAAACGTTTCTATCGAAGGAGTAATAAACGAATCATTGAAAGAACCTGGCCTACCTACACGTAAGAATACGTAACATGAAAAGTGGCCTTACGAGCGGATCTTGAGACGATTCAAAATTCAAGACGTACTTCGTTGGTTAACGTTGGAGCCAGCAGCCAGCATTAAACGGTCAGGTCATTTAGATTTCCAATTCCAATCCCATCCCAGTGCTCATTTGTGCTAATATCGTGTCTTTGTGCGAAATTTCAGAAAATTTGCAAACGACGCATGATGCTACAGCAGCCCGCCATTTGCATTCACTTGGCAGGAATTGCATCTCAAATCTATCAGCATTTATTGTAAGTACTTTCATTGTCTCCTATAGTCCCTAATAATGATGAGCGAGGAAAGTGTTAAAGATTTAGTTAGGAAAAGGGGGCATATTAAAGGAAAATTTACTTTGTTTGTCAAACATGTACAGTCCTTAAAGGATGTTGTATTAACAGAAGTTCAAAAAATGTCATTACAAGAGCGCTGCTCTAAAGTGAATAATTTGTTAGAACAATTTTCAAATATCCAAGATGATATCGAAATGAAACTTCAGGGTGAAGATTTAGACAAAGAATTCATAGAGAGAGAAACCTTTGAAAACATATTCTTTGAGTTTGTAGCTAAAGCTAAATGCATGTTTACGCAAACTAAGGAAACTATGGTAATAAAAGAAGCTTGTAACAAGTCTACTATTAAAATGCCTATTATAACGTTACCTTCCTTCGACGGTTCGTTTGAACAGTGGTTGGAGTTCAGGGACACATATATGTCTTTAATTCATAATTCGGAAACGATTGATGATACACAGAAGTTTCATTACCTGCGTTCTGTACTCAAAGGCAATGCTCGTCAAATCATACAATCGTTACAGTTGTCATCGGAAAATTATGCCATTGCTTGGGAGTTACTTGAGAACAGGTACAATAACAATAGATTACTTCTCCATAATCACGTAAAAGCTCTGTTTTCTACTCAGTCTATTACTAAAGAATCTCCCTTTCATATTCGAAAGCTGATAGATAATATTTCTAAAAATATTCGTGCTCTTAATACTTTAGGTGAACCAACAGACAGTTGGGACACATTGGTCATATATATAATGGTTTCTAAGTTAGACTCATCCACTGAACGGGAATGGGAAGAGTTTAAAGGCACTCTTTACTGTTCACAGGGTCAGAATAGTGGGAAGATAAAGCTGCAAGATTTAATTAAATTTCTTACAGACAGGGCTGATATGTTGGAAACTATTAAAGTGACACACAATTCTCCCAAACAACCATCTGAGGCTAATGCTAAAAAACAGTCCCCAAATGTAGGTACCTCACATAGTTGTCTTGCGACACAGAATAATTCGAATAAAGCACAGAAACCAGATTCATCTAAGCGTCACTATACATGTGTTTTGTGTAAAAACAATCACACTCTTTATTCGTGCAATAAATTTAACAATCTTTCTGTTAAGGATAGGTTTAAGTTCGTAAAAGATAATAATCTTTGTGAAAACTGCATGCGTGCTGGTCACAATGCTTCTGATTGTTGGTTCGGCCCATGTAAACAATGTGATTGTAAACATAACTCGTTGCTCCACGATGACAGCTGTGATACTGCCACGGCGTTGACTGTAGTTTCGGTCTCGAACGAATGTAATGAACCGAACGCACCCGGCACAGTACACAGTACAAACTTACACAGTGCATCAACTCATATGCGTCAAGTAGGCAATAATTCGTTACTTGATCCGGTTTTATTGTCAACTGCATTAATCGAAATTGCAGATGAGAATAACCAATTTCATACTATCCGTGCCATTTTGGACAACGGTAGTCAACATTCGTTTATATCAAAATCGTTATGCGACAAATTAAATATTCGTTTATTACAGTCCACAGTACACGTTACGGGTGTGGGTAATTCGATAACACACTCAACACAAGCATGCGAAGTGCAGTTGCGATCTAAGATTAATGACTTCAATATGCGTTTAAAATGTTTGGTCTTACCTTGTATCACTGCTACGCTGCCATCAATAAGTAACAATATCGATAATTTTTATATTCCGAATAATATACACCTTGCGGACCCAGAATTTTATTTATCTAATCAAATCGAGTTATTAATCGGTGCTGATAAATTTTGGGATCTGCTGAATGAGGGTTTAATTCGTCTTTCCAGTGGGCCATACCTACAAAATACCAAATTAGGTTGGATTGTATCTGGTACGGTGTATAAACGTAATTTTTACATGAAAAACGTTCAGTGTAATTTAACTTGTACGTTAGATTCCCAATTAAGAAAATTTTGGGAATTAGAAGAAGTATTTCCCACTTCAGATAATTATACAGTCGAGGAACGCGCATGCGAAACGCATTTTGTAGAAACGACGAAACGCGATTCGGATGGTCGTTTCTCTGTGCGAATTCCACTATGTGAATCAGCTGGTCAACTCGGTGAATCGTTCAATACGGCGAAGAACCGGTTTCTCGCACTCGAGCGAAAGTTAGGCCGTTGTACACCGAGCTACAAAAATATGTATATTGATTTTATGCAAGAATATTTGGATCTCGGTCACATGTCTCGAATTTATGAATATACGTCTCCCTATTATTTTCTACCGCATCACGGTGTTTTTAGAGAGCATAGTACGACTACAAAATTACGGGTGGTATTTGACGCAAGTGCTAAAACCACTTCCGGAAAATCCCTTAATGATATTCAATATCCGGGTCCGCCTTTACAAAACGATATTGTTGGTCTTTTATTACGTTTCCGGCAGTATAAATACATTGCTAGTGCAGACATTGAGAAAATGTACAGACAAATTTTAATTCAGACCGATCAGCAAACCTTACAATTAATTATATGGCGAAAACATCCGCAAGATACTCTCGGTGTATACCGGCTCAATACGGTAACTTATGGTACGGCGTCCGCGCCATACCTAAGTATGCGGTGTTTACAACAAGTTGCGTCAGAATGCACCGATGACGTCATTTTGAATATTATTAAGAAAGATTTTTACGTAGATGACTTATTGACTGGATCTAATGATAAAGACGAGTTATTAGACATTTGTACTAAGGTATCGGACATATTAAAATCGTATTGCTTTCCGTTACGTAAATGGATGTTTAATTTTGATTCGTCAAATTTTAATGCGTCTAAAAATCTGTCGTTAGGTGAAAACTGTCAGAGTAAAACTCTCGGTCTAGGATGGTTTACTAATACGGACGAACTTCATTATACGACCAATCTTGAAACAGCCGGCAACCATGTAACTAAACGTATCATGTTATCGGTTATTTCACAAATATATGACCCGTTAGGTCTTTTGGCACCGACTATAATTATTGCAAAAATATTATTGCAGAAATTATGGTTGTATAAAATCGGATGGGACGACCCGGTTCCTCATGATATATTCGTTAGTTGGAAAAAATTCGTTGATACTCTTTGCCATTTAGCAGAATTACGTATACCGCGGCATGTTCTAGGAAGTATGATAAACGTCGAGCTTCACATTTTTACGGACGCATCGCAATGTGCATACGGGGCCTGTGCCTATGTACGTACGTACTCCGAAGATTCACTCGTGTCAGTGCGATTGCTATGCGCCAAGTCCAAGGTCGCGCCGGTCAAACCGGTTACCATACCGCGCTTGGAATTGTGTGGTGCATTATTAGGCGCAAAATTATACGTAAAAATTATTCGTTCACTTCGTTTAACTTTTCATAAGATTTATTTTTGGTCGGATTCAACAATTGTTCAAGGTTGGATAAGAATGCCTCCTAATTCATTAAAACCGTTTGTGCAAAACCGAGTTGCGCAGATAAATGAACTCACTGGTAATCTGCCATGGTTACACGTACCTGGTAAATCTAACCCAGCTGACTTGGTATCGCGCGGGCTCACACTCGACACACTGTGCACATCGGATATGTGGTGGCACGGTCCAGAATTTTTGCGTGAATCTAATACCAATTTCGGACGAGATTTTACTTGTCATAATGTCGATGTATCCGAACTGCCCGATACGAAGTCAAATCCAATTAGTTTATTATGTCAAAACAATTTAATTACATTTCCTTTTGAGAGATTTTCTTCATTTAATCGTATGAGGCGTGTATTCGCTTATATGCTACGTTTCATCGCGAACACTCGCAATACAACAAAAACAAATCGTACTGTCGGACCGCTTTCAGTGGGTGAGTTGACTAGTTCACTTACAATTTTAACTCGCCTGTCACAACAACAATCTTTTCCCGATATTTATAATTCGTTCGTTAAAAATAATACTTTAAAACCTAATCGTAATATTTCTGGTCTTAACATATATTTTGATAAAAATAATATTATCAGAGTAGGGGGGCGCCTAGATAATTCGATACAATTTTCATACGATAAAAAGCACCCTACGTTATTGTGTAGCAAACATCGTTTCACACGTCTTCTGTTTGAGTATGAACACAAGAGACTGCTACATGCAGGTCCTCAGTTATTGCTAGCAACGATACGTGAGCGATGGTGGCCCCTCAGAGGTCGCAACTTGGCTAGGCAGGTCATACATAACTGTGTTACTTGTACTCGTTTAAAGGGTAAAAGTCTTTCAATTCAAATGGGTAATTTACCAAAAGAACGGTTAGAACCTGACTATCCATTTTTGCGATGTGGGGTGGACTACGCAGGACCATTGTACATTCTGAACCGTAAGGGAAGAGGCGCTAAACTAGAGAAATGCTATATTTGCTTGTTCGTATGCTTTAGCACACGTGCAAATTTAGTGTTGCAAAAGACTCGAGTTCTTTTAGCCCTCTCAAAGAGGCTCGAGCTTTTCTATGAGGCTCGTCGAAGAAAAACGACTCCGAATATTTCAAGGCTAAAAAAGGACTCGAGTTTTAAATAAACCTCGAGCCCTTTTTGGGCTCGGAGTTCTTTTAGAGCTCCGTTGTTGTGAGCTTTCTAAGTCTTCGCAAGTATTAGAAGGAGTCGCCTTATAGCTGACTCTTCCTGGCTAGTCTATTGTATTCCTGACTATTCTTGACTTTTTTGTCTATTCTCGACTATTCTCGACTATTCTTGACTATTCTTGGCTATCCTGACTATTCTCGACTATTCTCGACTATTCTCGACTATACTCGACTATACTCGACTATTCTTGACTATCCTGACTATTCTCGACTATTCTCGACTATTCTCGACTATTCTCGACTATACTCGACTATAATCGACTATTCTTGACTATTCTTGACTATTCTCGACTATTCTCGACTATTCTCGACTATGCTCGACTATTCTCGACTATTCTCGACTATTCTCGACTATTCTCGACTATTCTCGACTATACTCGACTATACTCGACTATTCTTGACTATTCTCGACTATTCTCGACTATTCTCGACTATTCTCGACTATTCTCGACTATTCTCGACTATTCTCGACTATTCTCGACTATTCTCGACTATTCTCGACTATTCTCGACTATTCTCGACTATTCTCGACTATTCTCGACTATTCTTGACTATTCTCGACTATTCTCGACTATTCTCGACTATACTCGACAATTCTCGACTATTCTCGACTATTCTTGACTATTCGTGACTATTCTTGACTATTCTTGACTATTCTTGACTATTCTTGACTATTCTTGACTATTCTTGACTATTCTTGACTATTCTTGACCATTGTTGACTATTCTTGACTATTCTTGACTATTCTTGACTATTCTTGACTATTCTTGACTATTCTTGACCATTGTTGACTGTTTTGAATATTTTTGACTATTTTTGACCATTGTTTACTATTTTTGACTATTTTTTACCATTCTTGATTATTTTTGGCCATTGTTGACTATTTTTGACTATTGTCGACCATTGTTGACAATTTTTGACTATTTTTGACTATTTTTAACTATTTTTGACTATTTTTGACCATTGTTGATTATTTTTACTATTGTTAACTGTTTTTGGCTAATGTTGACTATTTTTGACGTATTTTGACAAATTTTGACTATTTTTGACTATTTTTGACTATTTTTGCCTATTGTTGACTATTTTTGACTATTTTTGACTATTTTTGCCTATTTTTGACCATTGTTGACAATTTTTGACAATTTTTGACTAGTTTTGACTATTTTTAACTATTTTTGACTATTTTTGCCTATTTTTGACCATTGTTGACAATTTTTGACAATTTTTGACAATTTTTGACTATTTTTGACTATTTTTGACTATTTTTGACTATTTTTGACTAGTTTTGACTATTTTTAACTATTTTTGACTATTTTTGACCATTGTTGATTATTTTTACTATTGTTAACTGTTTTTGGCTAATGTTGACTATTTTTGACGTATTTTGACAATTTTTGACTAAGTTTGCCTATTTTTGACTATGTTTGACCATTTTACTATTTTTGACTATTTTTGACTATTTTTGACTATTTTTGCCTATTTTTGACTATTGTTGACCATTGTTGACAATTTTTGACTATTTTTGACCATTGTTGACTATTTTTAGCTATTGTTGACTATTTTTGACGTATTTTGACAATTTTTGACTATTTTGGTCAAAAATAGTCAAAATTCGTCAAAAATAGTCAAAAATATTCAAATATAGTCAAAAAATGACAAAAATAATCAAAAATAGACAAATATATTCAAATATAGTCAAAAATAGACAAAAATATTCAAATGTATTCAAATATAGTCAAAAATAGTCGAAATAGTCAACAATGGTCAAAAATAGTCAAATATAGTCAAAAACAGCCAAAAAATGACAAAAATTGTCAAAAACAGTCAAAAATAGTAAAAAAATGTCAAAAATAATCAAAAAAATCAAAAATAGACAAATATAGCCAAAAATAGACAAAAATAGTCAAAGTATTCAAATATAGTCAATAATAGTCAAAAATAGTCAAAAATGGTCAAACATAGTCAAAAATAGGCAAACTTAGTCAAAATTTGTCAAAATACGTCATGAATAGTCAACATTAGCCAAAAACAGTCAACAATAGTAAAAATAATCAACAATGGTCAAAAATAGTCAAAAATGGTCAAACATAGTCAAAAATAGGCAAACTTAGTCAAAAATTGTCAAAATACGTCAAAAATTGTCAAAACACGTCAAGAATAGTCAACAATGGTCCAAAATAGTCAACAATGGTCAAAAATAGTCAACAATTGCAAAAAATTGTCAACAATGGTCAACAATAGTCAAAAATAGGCAAACTTAGTCAAAAATAGTCAAAAGTTGTAAAAAATTGTCAAAAATATTCAAAAATCTTCAAAAATCGTCAAAATTCGTCAAAATTCGCAAAAAATATTTAAAAACCGTCATCAATAGTCAAGAATAGTCGAAATAGTCAACCATTATCAAAAATAGTCAAAAACAGCCAAAAATTGTCAAAAATAATCAAAAATAGACAAATATATTCAAATATAATCAAAAATAGTCAAAAATAGACAAAAATATTCAAATGTATTCAAATATTGTCAAAAATAGTCGAAATAGTCAACAATGGTCAAATATAGTCAAAAACAGCCAAAAATTGACAAAAATAGTAAAAAATAGACAAAAGTAGTCAAAAATAGACAAATGTATTCAAAAATAGTCGAAATAGTCAACAATGGTCAAAAATAATAAAAAATAGACAAATATATTCAAATATAGTCAAAAATAGTCAAAAATAGTCAAATATATTTAAATATAGTCAAAAATAGTCAAAAAATGTCAAAAATAGACAAATATATTCAAAAATAGACAAAAATAGACAAAATTGTCAAAAATAGTCAAATATAGTCAAAAATGTCAAAAATAATCAAAAATAGACAAATATTTTCAAATATAGTCAAAAATAGTCAAAAATAGACAAAAATAGACAAAAATATTCAAATATAGCCAAAAATAGACCAAAATAGTCAAAAATATTCAAATATAGTCAAATATAGTCAAAAATAGTCAAAAATGTCAACAATAAACAAAAATAATCAAAAACATTCAAATATAGTCAAAAAATGACAAAAATAATCAAAAATAGACAAATATATTCAAATATAGTCAAATATAGTCAAATATAGTCAAAAATAGTCAAAAATATTCAAATTTATTCAAATATATTCAATAAAGTCAAAAATAGTCAAAAATAGACAAAAATATTCAAATGTATTCAAATATATTCAATAAAGTCAATAATAGTCAAAAATATTCAAATATAGTCAAAAATAGTCAAAAAATGTCAAAAATAGACAAATATATTCAAATATAGTCAAAAATATTCAAAAATAGACAAAAATATTCAAATATAGTCAAAAAATGACAAAAATAATCAAAAATAGACAAATATAATCAAAAATAGTCAAAAATAGACAAAAATATTCAAATGTATTCAAATATTGTCAAAAATAGTCGAAATAGTCAACAATGGTCAAATATAGTCAAAAACAGCCAAAAATTGACAACAATAGTAAAAAATAGACAAAAGTAGTCAAAAATAGACAAATGTATTCAAAAATAGTCGAAATAGTCAACAATGGTCAAAAATAATAAAAAATAGACAAATATATTCAAATATAGTCAAAAATAGTCAAAAATAGTCAAATATATTTAAATATAGTCAAAAATAGTCAAAAAATGTCAAAAATAGACAAATATATTCAAAAATAGACAAAAATAGACAAAATTGTCAAAAATAGTCAAATATAGTCAAAAGTAGTCAAAAAATGTCAAAAATAGACAAATATATTCAAATATAGTCAAAAATAGTCAAAAATAGTCGAAATAGTCAACAACGGTCATAATAGTCAAGAATGGTCAATAGTGGTCAACAATAGTTAGAATAGTCGTGCGTATTCAACTAAAGTCAAGAATGGTTACAAAGGGCTAAAATCAAAAAGGGCTCCAAGCCTTTTTAGAAAGAGCTTCAAAATAAAGGCTCTATTTCCGAGAGCCTCCTCTTCGCCTCGAAGACTCGGGGCTGAATTAGTTCTTTAGCCTTCGAGGTTTCGTAAAAAGGCTCGAGCCCTAAAAATGAGGCTAAAGAACTCGAGTCTTTTGCAACACAACGTGCAATTCACTTAGAACTGGTTACAAGTTTGACAACTGACGCGTACATCCTTGCTTTGAAAAGGTTTGTCTCTCGAAGAGGAAAGCCGGCAGAAATATTTTCCGATAATGGGAAAAATTTTGTTGGAGCTATGAAAGAATTGAAAAGTTTTTTAAATAATAATCGTAATAATATAACAGAAGTCGCAGCTAACGATAGTATAAGGTTTCACTTTATTCCACCTTATACGCCACATTTTGGGGGACTGTGGGAGGCAGGGGTAAAGTCTTGCAAATTTCATATGCGTCGAATTTTCGGTAACGCGAACCTTACTTACGAGGAGTTCAGCACGGTATTAGCACAAATCGAGGCCGTCCTGAACTCCCGTCCTATGTACCCACTGTCCGCAGACCCAGATGACCTTCTTCCTCTCAGCCCAGCTCTCTTTCTAATTGGCCGACCGCTCACCGCGCCTGCCTGCCCAGACCTGACGACCACCGCTGCAAACCGCCTGTCCCGCTACAACAGAGTGGAGCAAATGCGACAGCAGTTTTGGCAGAGATGGTCCAAAGAATACATCTCTGAGCTTCAAGTCCGGACCAAATGGAAGTCACATAAGGAAGATTTGTCACCGAACACTCTCGTCGTCATCAAAGAGGATAATGTTCCAGCTCTTAAGTGGCGTCTTGGAAGAGTACTTCAAACTTACAAAGGAAAAGACGGCATCTCTCGTGTCGCTAACATTAAAACAGCGACGGGAATAATTCAGCGAGCATTTCCAAAAATATGCCCGCTCTTCTCACAAGAAGATACGAAGAAGGACTCCACATCACTACGAGTTCCACTTCGTTGAAAGCAGGAGCTTTCAAGGCCGGGGCTTATGTTAACGCCATCTGTGCAGTGTCATCCAAACCAGCACAGCGTCAAGACCGAACGCGTTGAAGATGTCGTTCCATGTTTTTTATTGCTCATTCATTCATTCGCTTCACAACTCGTCGGCTTGCTCGTCGGCTATCAAACAAATTTTATATTATTATAAATGTCTCTTTTTTTGTAAACGATTAATAAACGTTTCTATCGAAGGAGTAATAAACGAATCATTGAAAGAACCTGGCCTACCTACACGTAAGAATACGTAACACCCTATATTCTTCTCAAACTAAACCTTTTAATTTTAACGGTTGCTGATAGAAAACCTTGTCTGACTACCAAAAACTGGAATGTATAGGTACTCATTTTCAAAGGAATGTGTCTTTTTGCCATAAATGGAAAGATCATATTATAAGTTCTAAGTATAACAAACTATTTTTAGGTTTTTTTTTATTACAATTTCTTCGGTCTAAATATATTTATTTTAAGTTTTCCTGGCCCCAATTCACGCTAAGTTAATTCTTCGCTTGGGCATAATGCTCAGTATAATAATAAGGGTCCCTACCCTACAGTTCTCGACAGTTGGGCCTGATGACTGATACTAGACTAAACTAGACTAGATATTAGACTGATATTACAAGCCCTGGCAATTAGGCTAAAGAGTATTTTTAGGACTGCACTATTATATAGGTAATATCTCCTTCTTCTTATCGTATACTTAGTGGCCAATGTCAGAGTCGTTCAAGCCGCCCGGCTATGAGCGCATCAAATATCTCCTGCGCTGGCTAGTCTGACCGAAATTCGGTCAGGATGTCTTATTACCTTTAAACTGTTGTTTATCAAAAGATTTTCCTGTACCGCGTATTTAGAAAAAGAATAATTTAGTAAAGGAAACAGCGGTGCTTTAATTAAAGCCATTTTGGATATTCAAAACGGGCCTCCGCTAATTGAAAGGCGTTGTCTGAAAACATTCAGAGGTTTCTTTGACGGCGTTTGTTCTAAGAATCTTGCCGTTTAAAATATTATTACGCCCGCATACTTTTAGGAGGTAGGTAGTACTACACAAACGTCACACCTGTTTCCCGGAGGGGTAGGCAGAGATATCCTGGGACATTCTTTTACTCACGGCTACCAGGGGGCTTACCACCACCTCTTATAGCAGTTTTGTTTTAACGTTTCAGCTACTTTTATGACAATAAGGTACGTCATTGCACAAAAAGTCGCTGAAACGTTAAAACGTTCCTGTAATTGAATCGCGACAAGAGTTTGTGGTAAGCCCCCTGATTCCAAACTAAGCAGAGCTTGTACTATGGGAACCAGATAACTGATATTACTACATATACTACTTTTTGTTTGTAAATGCATACTAAATATACATAATTACACCCAGACTCGGGATATACAGACATGTTCAT
This sequence comes from Drymonia ruficornis, assembly GCA_947859195.1. Taxonomy (NCBI): domain Eukaryota; kingdom Metazoa; phylum Arthropoda; class Insecta; order Lepidoptera; family Notodontidae; genus Drymonia; species Drymonia ruficornis. Next base: position 3,519,898 of record OX401932.1, on the reverse strand, counting down.
GCACACAAATGCACGTCCCGGGTAGGAATCGAACCTACGACTTGCAGCGTGATAGGCGGAATCTTACCAACCACGCTAACAGGCCCGTCAGAGATGTCAGTGCGCCCACATTTCTGTTTGAAATGCCACTTACAGCATTTTTCTTGGTGGTAGAGCCAAGCTGTAGCGAATTGCAGCTCATATATGCTGGCTCGACCGGGGCAGTACCACCATCTCACAGAAGATCGGCATAAAGTAGCTATTACTGTGTTTCGTAAGATGACTGAGAGAGCAAGAACTCAATCTCCCGTTCGCATCCCTCTGTTCCACTCCCCATCAGGTCGGCAAAGTGCGAGCAATGCCTATGGTATTGCAAGCATCTATAAGCTACGGTAACTGCTTAGCAGCAACCACCCGGCACTAGACCAGCACCGCTTCATCGCTCGGCGTACACTCGTTGTCGACAGGTGGTCCACGTGTGGAAGCCGCGTTGTCACAGAATACTAACCGCTCGAGGCAAGGCGGTGCTGGTCGGGTGCTGGGTGGATCTAATGAGCTGTGACCTTTAGCGCCGCCATACACGGACTGCTTGTCGACAGCTCTAGAGCAGTTAGTTGCAGTCGACCGCATTGACCGCCCGCCGACTGCTTGAGCGGTCCGTGTATGGTGAATGTCAATTTTGTATTGAAACTGCGGTCGACTGCAACCAACTGCTCTAGAGCTGTCGGTTAGCAGTCGGGTGTATGGCGGCGCTAATTCACTTAAAAAGAATCTTAATAGAGTCGTAATAGAGACGAATAAAACAAATCGCCGGAATTGAGTGGGAATCCTTTTCGGTATAAAAGCGAGGGTCTTTAAAGGCGTCTAACAAATAAGACAATGCGAAAGACAGATAGAGCAATTTGAGCCTTATGAGAGCGTGCTTCGGTAGCGGCCGGGGTCTGAGGCACAAGATACAGCGAGCATTCTTTTTATGTAACTAAGGGCCTCCTCAGCTACTTGTAGCATCGGCGACCGGCGATTTTGTGACGAATCGATGCTGCGTCGCGTTTCTTCGAGCGTGAACGAGCGAGACGCAGCATCAAAATCGCCGATCGCCGATGCTAAAAGTAGCTAGTCTGCGGAGGTCCTAAGGTGGCAAACAAGCGTACGGCCCGCCTTATGTTAAGAAATTACCGTAGCTTACGGATACTTGATTTTGCCAAAGGTTTACCAAAGGTATTGCTCGTACGTTGCCCGGGGGGGGGGGGGGGGGTGTTGGGCTTCTGGCTCTCTCACTCATCGTACGAAACGCAGCTGTAATAGCTGCTTTACGCCGGTCTTCTGTGAGAGGGTGGTACTACCTCGGTCGAGCCAGCCCGGATATGAGCTGTCAATTGGCTACAGCTTGGCTCTACCATCTAACTACTATAACTGTTACTCCTGTAAGCCAGGATCGACAGTATCCAACGATGACGCCAAGGTGTGACCCTCGACGAGTCCCGGGGACAAGCTAAGTTGTCTTGGAACCCGCATGAATTTAATCAAAAGAAAGGATAGGAGGAGTTGGAAGAAGATTATCCACTTCCCTCCGTTGCAAAGCGGGAGACAAAAATAACAGTATAGGCGGATAGCCACAGAAATAAGACTGATGGAAGACCAGTTGTTACGCACCACGGATAGCAATTTGACTATTTTGCCTGTAACAATATTACATGTATGGGATTAGGTAATATTCAGTTCCTGTATACACGGCGACAATGTTCACTACCTGTCACGTAGGGTTCTGACCATGGACCAATTACTAAGGGGACTGGCCCTAAGCAACTCGGCCGAGTGGTCGGCCTAGTACTAGCATCGACATAAAACGAAGCGAGTAGTTCAACTATTTACCTTGCTTATTTCGGAAGGCAGCACACTGGAGCTATTGTTTAACAAAATACATTGTATTAAAATAAGTAAATGGCGATAAAAAAAAAAAATACAATGTAAAAATGACAAGCCCGCTGAGTTTCTTGCCGGATCTTCTCAGTCGAGGTCGCGTCGATCGCGCCGCGTCGATCGCGTCGATCGCGGCGATCCGGCGGTAGAAGTTAAGGAAAAAATGTAAAATGACAATTTGTAAGTGCCCCCGTAGGCCTAAACAAAATAAATGATTTGAATTTGAATTAGATAGAACAATGAAAATGAAAAAACAATGACCACGTTTTTTTTCATACATATATCTAATAAGGGCACCTCTGTCTTTAGTCTTTACTCTGTGGTTCTGACTATCTGGTGAAACGTGGGCTTTGAGTTGGTTAATACCTCCACAATGTGGTGGTGTATGGCCACTCAAGCCTCTGACTACCCCCGAACGGGGATAAAAGTCGTGACGTTACCCATACACTGTAACAACTGTCAAATATCTTAGAATCCCGCTAACTTCTATCAAATCAAATCAAAAGTTTTTTATTCATGTAAGCTCGATAAAGCATTTATAAATCGTCAAATATAAACAATATTTAGCGTTACCACTGCTTGGTAATGTTGCTTCCATTGAGAAGAGCCGGCAAGAAACTCAATGGTTACTCTTTTCTTTTATAACTTGTACCTCAGTAGAACTCTCTAAAATGACGCTAAAACAATATTCTCTTTACAAGAGGCTTTTATATCTTTTCGCGCGACTAATGTTCTTGGTCATTTACTTTTATTTCCATTTATTCTAGCGTAAATACCTAAGGTACTCTTTCGTGCTTCGGTGGGCACATTGAGCTGGCGGTCCCGGGTGTCATTCTCAGATCTCTGACAGTCGTTACAGGCCAGAAGCCTGATAAATATCTGGCAAAAATGGTGTTACCCTTAGGTTGCCGATTGTCTAATGCGAGACATGACAAAAATGTCAAGTGTCACTAGTGACAGCTCGTCTGACAGCGTCGTTCTCGCTGTCACGCGAACGCCCGCGGTGATTGGTTGTTGATGCCTTTTAAAAACAAGATGGCCCGGATTGGTCCGCGTGTGACGCAGTGCGTGCTGATTGGTGTTTCAACACCGATAGTCCCACTAGTTGGGTCTTAGAAGGCCGATGACAATCGCTCCGTGTGAATGTGAAGGACTCATGGACCAATTACTAAGGGGACTGGCCCTAAGCAACTCGGCCGAGTGGTCGGCCTAGTACTAACATCGACATAAAACGAATCGAGTAGTTCAACTATTTACCGGTAGACAATGAAAATGAAAAAACAATGACCACGTTTTTTTTCATACATATATCTAATAAGGGCACCTCTTTCTTTAGTCTTTACTCTGTGGAAGGACTGCTGCCTAGATGACAACAACCGGGACCGACTTTTTACGTGCCGTCCGAAGCACGGAGACGCTCAGTTCAAATGCCACTAAATGGTCACCCATCTCTGACTGACCTTGCCAAGCGATGCTTAACCTCCGATCGTTTACCGATCAGTGATGCAGCTGGCTATGTTTATTTACTAACTGGGGGCTTACCACGAACTCTTATTGCGATTCAATTACAGGAACGTTTTAACGATTCAGCGTCTTTTTGTGCAATGACGTACTTTATTGTCATGACAATAAGAAACGTCATTGCACAAATGGCCGCTGACACGTTAAAACAAAACTGCTATAAGAGGTGGTGGTAAGCCCCCCGGTTATGTTCCTCTTAGGGCCACCGCAGACATGCTACTTTTTGCATCGGCGATCGGCGATTTTGCGACTGCATCGCGTTTTGGCGACTCTCTGCGGTCGGACGCAGCGACTGCTCCGATGCTAAAAGCGATTTAGGGCCTCCGCAGACTAGCTACTTTTAGCATCGGCGATCGGCGATTTTGATGCTGCGTCTCGCTCGTTCGCGTTCGAAGAAACGCGACGCAGCATCGATACGTCACAAAATCGCCGGTCGCCGATGCTAAAAGTAGCTAGTCTGCGGTGTCCCTCAAGTAGCGCCGTGGACGAATGGCCTTAGTCTCAAGTGAAGCACGTAGTCACAGGTTCTCAACATTATCCACTCAAACTTGCCAAGTATCGTTTCTCAAAGTTTCTCAAGGCGTTTGGACTACATTAGTGCACTTTGTGAACTTCTTAACTGTACGAGTTGGGTCGCTCATTTATCATGGATGTTATTAGCTTTTGAACTGTGACGTCATTGTTATGACGTCATACGTTGAATACGTAACTACTGGGACCAATAGCTAGTGTATTTAGTCTTGGCCTTAATATTTAATGCGGCAAATGAAAGCAATCAATCCACTGCTAAGGAATGGAACTCCTTGCCGGCGTCTTTGTTCCCCGTGGACTACAATCTGGGTGTTTTCAAGTCGAGAGTGAACAGGTACTGTCTAGGCAAGTATGCTCCATCGTAGACCACATCGTCACTTACCATCAGGTGAGTTCGTAGTCAAATGCTTGCCTATTCCTGAATAAAAAAAAAAAAAAAGAAAAACCGTATATATAGACAAGCGATTACTTGTACTTAAGTACATTCTAAGCAAAACATTTTTTTTTATGTTACTAAGGTGGCAAACAAGCGTACGGAACGCGGTTATAGCTACTTTACGTCGATCTTCTGTGAGAGGGCGGTACTACCCCGGTCGAGCCAGCCCGTATATGAGCTGCAGTCAATTGGCTACAGCTTGACTCTACCACCAATAAATATGACAGTATTCTATAATCTGTCAAAACGGGATTGTCAAATGGCGGCGTTTTCATCAGGCGCATGCCTCGCGCGAGCACTCAGTTTTGACGTTGAAACGTATAGACACAATGTCATAATATGAGTGCTCGGGTGAGGCATGCGCGGCATTTGGACGCATCTAAATATATATCATGCCGTGCGCGGCACGCGCAGCTGTCTCAGTCACATGCCGCGCGAGGCAAAGGGTCAGCCAATCTACACTCTAGACACAGAGGGGTATAGCCGAGCAATCAGTTACATAGATACATTATCGTTCTGTCTCATGGCTAGGCTAAACTAGGCGAGGCAAATAACAGCGCCCGGGTGAGGCAGTGCGACATTTGCCTCGCGCCCGCCATGTCAAACTTAGCGAGGCAAATGTCAGCGCTCGGGTGAGGCGGCGCGAGCATTTGCCTCGCGCGCGCCATGTCAAACTTAGCGAGGCAAAGCTCTCGCGCGGCATGCGTGTGTTGTGGACACGCCTAGTCACTTGTGACGACCTTGCCGATAGAACGAACTTTGTAAAAATAATTTCTAAATGCTGCAGACTCTAAATTAATTATTAATTAAGCAATTTTTAATTTTAACGAAAGCTAATGAAGCAATTAAATAATACAATTTCAAAGTCTGGCTGGAGGCCAGCAAAATTATTTATGATTCAAGTTTTGAAGTGTGTTGTAAAATACAATGTAGAAAATTTCACAAGTAAAATACATAAAAAATTAAATACATTAAAGGGAGTTGGGCTTCCGGCTCTCTCACTCATCGTACGAAACGCAGCTGTAATAGCTGCTTTACGCCGATCTTCTGTGAGAGGGTGATACTATCCCGGTCAAGCCAACCCGTACTACACCACCGAACCAACTATAAGTACGTTTTTTTATACTTGTCCTATTTGACACAGGATGAACGAAACCAAATGAAACATTGACAAAAAAGTTACGCAATCGCCCCGCTGGACGCCATCTTTGGTTACCAACCAGGGGGCTTACCACAAACTCTTATCGCGATTCAATTACAGGAACGCTTTAACGTTTCAGCGACTTTTTGTGCAATGACGTACCTTATTGTCATGACAATAAGAAACGTCATTGCACAAATGGCCGCTGAAACGTTTAAACAAAACTGCTATGAGAGGTGGTGGTAAGCCCCCTGGACAAGTATAAAAAACGTACTATAGGTACTCGGGTGAATGCGGCTTCTGACAGGTGCCTAGTTGGCTTGGTAGAGTGGTATAATTGGGTCTACCACTAGTAATTTTAGTACCTTTTTTTTTTGGGACTAAGTCCGCATTCCCACTGTTACTCCTGTAAGCCAGGATCGAGTCGACAATGTTGGTTTTAGTACCTTAGACAAGTGATTCTGTGAAAGGTAGAGTCAAGCTGTAGCCAATTGACTGCAGCTCATACGGGCCGGCTCGACCGGGGTAGTACCACCCTCTCACAGAAGATCGGCGTAAAGCAGCTATTACAGCTGCGTTTCGTACGATGAGTGAGAGAGCCGAAAGCCCAAACCCCCCCCCCCCCCCCCCCCCCCCCCCCTCCCCTCCATCCCACTCCCCTTCAGGTCGGCAATGTGCGAGCAATGCCTTTGGTATTGTAAGCATCTAGGCTACGGTAACTGCTTAACATCAGGCGGGCCGTACGCTTTTTTGCCACTGCAGTCCTTTAAAAAAATGACTTGGTGGGGCACAGCTCTGCCAAAAATAGATTGAATTCCACAACGAATGCCAATTAAAATACTGGATCTCGTTTTAATCCTCCCAGTAGCCATTCATATGCAAATATTAGTTATTTCCCATTTTATAATCACGTTCAGGGTGTTATGTATTCAAATCAAATCAAACATATTTTAGGGCCACCGCAGACTAGCTACTTTTAGCATCGGCGATCGGCAATTTTGATGTTGCGTCTCGCTCGTTCGCGCTCGAAGAAACGCGACGTAGCATCGATACGTCACAAACAATTTATACCATCAAATTCTATTCTCAATACACACCCAAACCCAAATCCAAACCCCAAGTATTATTTCGTAGTTTTGAGATACCCAGTATACATAGGTATCTATTTGTTGAAATCTGTATATAAGGGGGCGTCCTTAAATTACGTGAGGTGATTTTTGTGAGTTTTCGACCCCCTCCCTCCCCCTCTAATCTCACGTGAGATTTTTCAAAAGCTATATTCTAGAGGAGAAAAATGTTTTACTTAATTTAACAAAAAAAAGTTAAAGTTAAGTTTAGTTTAAAAAAAAAAAATTAACCCAGTTTTCTTCCAATTTTACACTGTTTCTTGCGGCAAAAAAAATTACGTGAGATTTGCCGAGACCCCCCTCTCCCCCACGTGATATTTGGTGAGATTTTCCTCGACCCCCTTACCCCATAAATGCCTCACGTAATTTATGGACGCCCCCTGAGTACCTATAGGCCCGGCTTTTCTTATGCAAATAAGTATTTAAATTACACAGAGCCATAGGATTACTTGATGATTATTAGTACCGACTACTTTTACATAAATTAAGGTTTATTAACAACCGTTTAGGTCCTTTAGGGCATAGTGGCATATGACCACGGACCACGGCTATCCTCGAGAAGAGAATATTTTATTGTTTCATACTTTTTAGAGCGTTTTTTTATGTATTACCCCGCTTTTCCCCGCGACTTCGTCCGCGTAGAATTAAAATTTTTAAAAATCGGATCTCTGATCCGGAACCCTTATCCCGGATCCCAAAAATATAGCCTATGTTACTCAGGGATAATGTAGCATTCTCATGGTGAAAGAATTTTTGAAATCGGTCCAGTAGTTTTTGAGTTTACTCATTACAAACATCCATACGAACATACATACAAATCTTCTCTCTTTATAATATTATTATTATATTATTATTAAGTATAGATGTTTCAAAAGTTGTTATTTATGATGTCAGTAATATAGTCCTGCAAGGTTACCAATCCCCCTTATAAAGTACAAATATCTGCCGACTCAAGTCTCGTACAATTCGTTGTAAAGTTTCAGGCAGGTCTCTGGGGAGATATAACACGTCTGAGTGACTACGGGACCCTAACATTTCGTGTTTTGTGAGGCATGAAGTCCTTTTTAGGGCCAAAGTACATGTATACGTAATATGCTACATACGACGAAGTGACGGAGTTATTCTAGTATTAAATAGTACGATTTTTCAGGTTTTATTTTTATAAATAAACAAATATAACGTCACGACTTTTATCCCCAATCGGGGGTAGTCAGAGGCTTGAGTGGCCATACACCACCACATTGTGGAGGTATTAAGCCAACTCAAAGCCCACTTTTCACCAGATCGGTGGTGAACCGTGTCGTCGTGTATACAGGAACTGACTATTACCTAATCCCGAGGGATAGGTAGGAAGGTAGGGGTAGGTTTTATTTTTGTAACAAGAAAAATGTTTATTTCATTAAAATAATAATATTAGCCCTTTAAACGTCATACTCCTGGGCACGACTATAGCCTAGGGGTGAACAGGTTGGGCTAACAATCAGAAGGTCCCAGGTTCGATCCCCGGTGGGGCATGCACCAATGGATGAATTTTCATCTATGTGCATAATTTACAGTACGCTGACGGTGAGGGAAAACATCGTGAGGAAACCTACCTATCCCTCGGGATTAGGTAATAGTCAGTTCCTGTATACACGGCGACAAGGTTCACCACCTGTCACGTTGGGTTCTGACTATCTAGTGAAACGTGGGCTTTGAGTTGGTTAATACCTCCACAATGTGGGGGTGTATGGCCACTCAAGCCTCTGACTACCCCCGAACGGGGATAAAAGTCGTGTCGTTACATTACATTCCTGGGCATGGGCTTCAAGATGCAAGGGGGATTCAGGCTATAATCCACCAAGCCCAGTGCGGGTTGGTGGATTTCACATATCCTTCGAGAATTTGTGAGGTTTTCTCAGACATGCAGGTTTCCTCAAGAGGTTTTCCTTCACCGTAAGCAAGTGATAATCATATTAAATTTATGATTCGTACATAGATTTCGAAAAATCCACATGTGCGTGCCGGGCTTTGAACCCTGGACCTTTAGCCCGTAACCCGCACTAGGCTAGCGCGGTGGATTATGGCCTGAATCCCCCTCGCATTGAGGGGAGGCCCGTGCCCAAGAGTCTGACGTTAAACAGCTAATAATATTTATTACCATTCTCTTAACTTGGAGATAAACTACAGATATTAATTTACAAACTCACAGATAAAATCTAGATAAGCAGTGTATTCAGACATCATTATGGCCATCAATCAAGCCAGCCTAGTCCCGCGTTATTGTGCTCTGTAATGATACCGATGTTTTGAGTACAAAGGGAGAGAGATGAGATATTGTTGAGATTCCCACCCGAAACGCTGAGAAGAAAACTGACAAATCGACTTTGTTTTATGATGTAAGGCGCGCAAGTGGGCCCCATCTGGCGTTGCGTTGCGTCGTCGCAACAAATCAACGCATTGTATCACCAGCGCATCACTCTCCCCCGCTTCGTCTCTCGCCCGTCGACCCGTTGATCCGTTGCGACGACGCAACGCAACGCACTAATGGGGCCTCACTCTAACTGACCTTATTATGACCTTTATTTCCAAAAGAGGAAAACATTCCTAACAGATTTAGTTAAGAATAAATTCTTTCTATCCTACTAAGTATATTATAAATGCGAAAGTGTGTGTTTGTGAATGTTTGTTAGCACGTATCTCCATAACTACTAAACCGATTTTAATAAAATTTGAAACGTAGATAGCGTAGGCTCTGGAATAAGACATAGACTAATCTGACACATAAATTTCCACGCGGATGAAGCTACGGAAACAGCTAGTCTATAAATAAAATGAATTTAATTATTTGGCCAATGTTCAGTTCACCAGGTCTCACAGAAGATCGGCGTAAAATAGCTATTAGGTACAGCCTCCTATTCGGGTCAGCTAGATGCGAGCGATGCCTTTGGTATTGCAAGCATCTATAGGCTGCGGTAACGGCTTAACATCAGGCGGGCACCTTATAGTCACATAAAAAAGAGGTTTATTAAAAAATAATCGTGAGCACTCGTCTCAACAGCTGATTATTTTATAAGAACGGCCTTTCAAGCTAAATGAAACTGTTATCCCACGCTTATAAGGTGCAAATCTCTTTAAATCCACCTAATTTTATTCCAGTCACGGACTATTCGCTCTAGCGTCCGTTTATTTTCATTTCTAAAGATGGAAAGAGACGGAATATTACTGCAGTTGAAGTGTGAGAGAGATGGGTAATTACTAGTGTTGCGAATATTCTAGCAATGTGTTTGGTGATAGATAAGTGGTTGAACGCTTTGGAAGCATACAAGTTCAAACCCCGGCTTTGACTTCCGGATGTCCGGATTTTATGTACGAATGCCCAACCATAATTTCCTTCACGGGTCGGACAGGGTTTTCTTAATCTTAACACACTGTATGTAGTTTAATTTTATTATTATTTCGTACATTTGAGACACTCGGTATATATTCTGTAAGGGCCTCCGCAGACTAGCTGCTTTTAGCATCGGCGACCGGCGATTTTGTGACGTATCGATGCTGCGTCGCGTTTCTTCGAGCGCGAACGAGCGAGACGCAGCATCAAAATCGCCGATCGCCGATGCTAAAAGTGGCTAGTCTGCGGAGGCCCTAAAACACAATGTCCCGACTCGCACCTGACCGTTTATTTCCCTCCACAAATCATTCCATTTCATTACGTCCCTCGCGGTAATCTTTCAAAATTGCTCCGCATAACGAACCGAACGTCGGCCATTTTGTTGTGTCCGCCCGGAATATTTTAAAGTTAATTCGAAGCTCGTTAATGTAATTGGGTGGTTAAAATAATGAATGAAGAGTTCAGATTGCTGATTAAGATTAATTACAGGGTAGTACGAGAGCTATGGAATAAATTTGGTACTTAAGTACTTCGTTTATAGCCAGCTTAATTAAGTAGGTACTTCGTTCATAGCCAGCTGCAATCACTGATCGGTATCGATCGGAGGTTAAGCAACGCTTGGCAAGGTCAGTCAGAGAAGGGTGACCATTTAGCGGCATTCGAACTGAGCGTCTCCGTTCTTCGGAGGGCATGTAAAGTCGGTCCCGGTTATTGTCATCTAGGCAGCAGTCGTTAAGCCTTGTCAGAGGCCTTAGAGCGGCTTGAACAACTCTGACACCAGGTACCAGGGGGATCACTCCGAAATACGTCGCTGACGGATCGTCCGAAGTACGGATTCAATTTACGATCAAAACAATGTCAAATCGTAGAGAAAAACGAAAGAAGAAATGTCAAATCACGACAATCCGTCAGCCGAAACGTTAGGTTCGTATTTCGGAGTAGGCCAGCAGGGAACCATACGATAAGAAGAAGGCTAAAATGAACTTTAATCGGACAGTCAAATCAATAACAGAGTTAACATCCCGTTACGGGTTGTAACGCGATCGGTCTCTGAACGTTCCGACTCATAGCATCACGGGTAATGTGTTTGAACACACATTAGTCGGGTAATTTATCTTTTGAACAAACAAACTGGCCCTCGAGTGCCTTAGCAATAGGAATCATTACTTGGTCGACAAATCAACTCAAAACCAACACTATTATATTGCGATTTTATAACACATTTTCTACACTAATATTATAAAGAGAGAAGATTTGTAAGTATGTATGTTTGGGTGTTTGTAATGAGTAAACTCAAAAACTGCTGGACCGATTTCAAAAAATCTTTCACCATTAGAATGCTACATTATCCCTGAGTAACATAGGCTATATTTATTACTAGAAAAAATTAGGGATCCCAACTAAAACTTCAATAATGTAACCCAAGGTATAAAAAAAATAGCCATAAGATGTCTTTCATCGCATGCGCTACGAAAACTATTGATGATAGAATAAAAAAATGTTCAACAATATTAAAGAACATATTAATATCTACTAAAAACTTTGCGATACCATAATATGTCCAACTATTGTAGTTACGTTACTATAACTACTTTTTTACATTTTAAAAGTTGATGAGTTGAAATGCCGACCAAAATCAGACCATGTTATCCATACCTTAGTATTAATCCTTATCCAAATAAATCATTTCGTATTTGAGACTATTTTAATACCTGTAGATTACTTTTTGACTTATTTAAATCGGACATTCCATTCAAAAGATATTACGATTTAAAAAAATAGGGAATGAAGTTTTGTATGGAGGTTCGTCATTTTTTAAGTTAGGATGATAATAATTCGTGTGGAGGTTTCTTTTTATACGGGATCCGGAATATCCGGGATACGTGATCCGGCAAACGGGATACGGGATCCAGGATCCGGTAAAATCGGGAAACGGGATCTGAGATACGGGGCCCGAGATACGGGGCCCGGGATCCGGTAAAAATGGGAAACGGGATCCGAGATACGGGGTCCGGGATCCGGTATCAGAGACCCGTTTTTTTTTTAAATCTAATTTTACGACGACAAAGTCGCGGGGAAAAGCTAGTATTTACTATGCGGCCAGCACGTCTGACATCATATGGACCATAGAGTAAAGACTAAAGATAGAGGTGCCCTTATTAGATTTCCCTATGAAACAACGCGTGGAAATTTTGCGCGGGGTGGCCGGGTGGTGGGGGTTAAAAACTGGGATGGCAATTTACAAGCTCCGCCCCCCCGATCTACCGGTAAATAGCATAACTACGTAATACGAATCGTAATACGAGTACGTAGTTTAACTTTTTCACACTAGATGCCACTAAGTGTAGGTTCATATAAAAAACGTACCGAGGGTCGCCATCTAGTGTCGAATAGAATTATATTTGGGATGCGAACGTTGGCAAGACGTGTGCACAGGACGAACGCCAACAGCACACTGACTTAAGCCACGCCTACTGTGATGACGTCACCGGCCGAGCTGTGCGATGTAATAGCAACGCGGCCTGGTAGCTTAGACCCAGTCCTTTATATGGTTCGTCTATGATATGGACAATCGGCTTCAAGGCGCGCTGTACCCGCGCCGCCATTTACTATAAAGCGCGCGGTCCATGTGACGTCACAACAACCGCGCGCGAACTTCGCTAGTAATTTGGTCACAACTTCGTCAATTTTTGTCGTAGAACAAACATTTCTATGGTGGCCAAGCCAAGCTGTAGCCAATTGACTAGGTCTGTTTTGACCGGGCAGTACCACCCTCTCACAGAAGATCGGCGTAATGATTTTAAGTTATTTCGTACGAGCCGGATGAATAAACATTGTAGCGTTATTAGCCGTGCAGCCGCGCTGGGTGGTGCGTGACTAAGTGAATGTCAGGCAATTACCTTGCATAAGAGGCCTTGTTATTTAAAGGATTAAAACATCTTTGATAAGAGGTACTAAACAGTAACAATGAAGCACTCTCGTTAACTAGATCCCTTAATTATTACAGCATTAAAAGGTTTACGGCCTCTGCTATTAAATCCGACAGTTAACCCTTAGACAATAACGCAAGAACTGTTTGTTTGGCAAGATTTTATTTCTTAGCGATAAGGGTGCGCACACAGTGAGCGACATATACGTCACGACTTTTATCCCCATTCGGTGGTAGTCAGAGTCTTGAGTGGCCATACACCACCACATTGTGGAGGTATTGAGCCAACTCAAAGGGCATTGCACTAGATAGTCAGAACCCAACGTGGCGTGGTGAACCTTGTCGCTGTGAGTGCGATAAAATATCGCTTCCGAATCTGAGACGACTTCGGAATTTATCCTATACAAATAAATAAAATTGAAGTGTCTGTTTGTAAAGTCAAAATAACAGCTTTTTACTTAATGCATATTAAAGTATATACGGTACTTAAAACAAAAACACAATTTTAAAAAACTGTCTGGATGTTTGTTCCAGCTAATCTCCGAAACGGCTGGACCGATTTTGACGGGACTTTCACTGGCAGATAGCTGATGTTAGGACTAACGCTTTTATTTAGCAAACTTATTTTTTTGTGTTAAATTCTCCGCATATAAAGTCGCGAGCATACAAACACTTCGATTTTATTTATTTGTACTTATGGGTTTAGTTTAATTTTGTGATGTTCATAAAACCAACATGGCCTTATTTTTTTAGGGTTTCGTACCCAGAGGGTGCCAACGGGACCCTATTACTAAGCCTACGCTGTCCGTCCGTCTGTCTGTCTATCAGCGGGCTGTATCTTACGAACCGTAATAGCTAGAGACTTGAAATTTTCACAGAATGTGTATTTCTATTGCCGCTGCAACAAAAAATAATAAAAATAAAATAAAATTTAAAAATAAAGGGGGTCCCCATACACGAAACTTGATATTTTTGACGTTTTTATTCTACGGTGGTACCCTTTATGTGCGAGTCCGACACGCACTTGGCCGGTTTTTTTATTATTATTTCCGCTACATTGTATTGTCATTGTGAACACAGCCTTATTGTGTGAAGGATTCGTCATAATGTCGAATGGAAAAGTTATAATAGAAGTTTCTTTGACTTCTATCTTTTTGTTACCACTTCGAAACTTTTTCAATTCAAGATTTGAAACTTCTATAAGTATAGTATTTGGTCTATGTGTCAGCGTGTTATACAAAAGTCAGTTCATCGAATCACGGTTCGTCGACCAAGGAATAATCGATCAATGGAGCTTCGACGAAACCCGATTCGGCGAAAATGTCAGTGTTTCGAGGTAAACTATTAAGTAGACATTGGTTCTCGGAGTTTCCCTACAAGGCACTTGTCTATGTTTTTAGCTTCACGTACAATGACCTTTTATAAATAATATAGATGGGTTACATTCATTATTAAATGGGTGCGTACACAAGGCCTGGCCTAAACTGACAGCTCTGCCCCTAGACAAATGACTTCATCAACAAGCGTTTCTACAAATCGCTACGCTTCATGTATGGAAATTACATAAGGCACGTGATCTTCTTGTCGACGTGTAATGTCATTTCCATACATTTAAGCGCAGCGATTTGTAGAAACCCTTGTTGACGAAGCCACTTGGCTAGGGGCGCAGGTGCGCCACTTGCTTCTCGACGCAGCCAATTACATTAAAATACGGCTGTCTAGACATCTGTCAAATACGCTGTCAACCCTTTTTTTATAGGACTGAGGTGGCAAGCACGCCTGATGTTAAGCAGTTACCGTAGCTTATAGATGCTTGCAATACCAAAGGCATTGCTCGCATGTTTCCGACCTGAAGGGGAGTGGGACAGCTGAAGGGGGAGGAGGATGGGGGTTGGTTTCGTGGGTGACGCGAGACGAAGTTCGGGTTTGCCAATCAGCCAAGTTTGACTTGCCACTTTGGGAGCGCGTAACGTATCTATAGTTCTTATAATATTTTTATCAAAGTTTATCTACATCAGAATATCCCCAAAGGAGTTCCGAATAGTTTATATTCGTAGATAATGTTATGTGGTTACGTCTTGTTTGTCACTTATATGTAAACAAGTCAAGGTGACCCGGCGTATCGGGGTTGCGGGTGGGGGTAGGGGGGAGTCTCCCCCCCCTCTGGATCTGGTCTTCCATACAGAACTCATTGTTGGAGCCCTACCTACCAATTGACTACAGCTCAAATACGGGCTGGCTCGACTAGGGTAGTACCACCCTCTCACAGAAGATCGGCATAAAGCAGCTATCACAGCTGCGTTTCGTACGATGAGTGAGAGAGCCGGATGCCCAACTGCCAGCCCCATTGGTATTGCAAGCATCTCTGGCTGCGGTAACTGCTTAACATCAGGCGGGCCGTACGCTTGTTTGCCGCTTCAGTGCTGTAAAAAAAACCTCATTCTTTTACTTCTGAAATTCTCTGCAGCATCGAGTGATATTTTTTTCTGTTAAAATTCCAGCCATTTTGACAGAAGAATATATTAGATAATGTGTAATATCCCCAGAAAGTATAATTTATTTTATTTAATCGGTCGGATCGGTTAAGCTTAAGGTCCTGGGTTCAAACCCTGGCTCACACCTCTGGATTTTTCGAAATCTATATGTGAATCATAACTTTAATATGATTATCACTTGCTTACGGTGAAGGAAAACATCGTGCGGAAACCTGCATGTCTTAGACATGTGAAATCCACCAACCCGCACTGGGCCAGCGTGGTGGATTATGGCCTGAATCCCCCTCGCATTGAGGGGAGGCCCGTGCCCAGCAGTGGGACGTTAAAAAGGTCTAAATTATTATTATTATCATTATTTTATTTAATCGCACGACATTTTGTTATTAAGAATTGGACTAAAGAAAGACTAATGATTTTATAATTACGTACAATTTACAGAAGTCCTTGGAAATTTTGCTAAAACTAAATTGCGGCGTCTTCATCAGGCGCATGCCTCGCGCGAGCACTCACTTTTGACGTCGGAACGCATAGACGTAATGTCATAATATGAGTGCTCGGGTGAGGCATGCGCGACATATGGACACATCTAATTGCTGCGTCTTCATCAGGCGCATGCCTCGCGCGAGCACTCACTTTTGACGTCGGAACGCATAGACGTAATGTCATAATATGAGTGCTCGGGTGAGGCATGCGCGCCATATGGACACATCTAATCACTAGTATCGCCCCAAATCCCCCTCCCGCTGTCCCACTCCCCTTCAGGTGGGCAAGTGCGAGCGATGCCTTTGGTATTGCAAGCATCTATATGCTACGGTAACTGCTTAACATCAGGCCTACCGACTTTGGCTATAAAAAGAAAGTTAATTGGTCTGCCTACCCTTTCAGAAAACACGGGTTTCACCATTTTGAAAACAATATTATTATAAACTTTTATCTTAAACACACAGAAATCCTGAAACAAATTAATTTTCATAATTACGCACCCACCCAGCCAAAATTCAACTTTACATCTTGTACCTCAAGGTACATTATTTGTACAGCGAAAAGTATATAATATAAGGGTGTATGTACACTCGACCACTTGGGAATTCCTCTTTGTGCTCCAAGGGAAAGTTTTAAGTGTCTTTTTAAGCGTCTTATAACGAAGTGCCTAATTAACATTACGAGTGTTCTGGAAAAAAGGCTTTCTAAATATAGATTGTGGGTTTTTTTATGGCACTGAAGTGGGAAACCAGCGTACGGCTCGCCAGATGTTAAGCAGTTAATAATAATAATATCCTGCGACATTTTTTACACACGGCTACCTGATCCCAAACTAAGCAGAGCTTGTACTATGGAAACCAGATAACTGATATTACTACATATACTACTTTTTTATTTGTAAATACATACTTAATATACTTATACACCCAGACTCGGGACATACAGACATGTTCATGCACACAAATGCATGTCCCGGGTAGGAATCGAACCTACGACCTGCAGCGTGAAAGTCGCCTCCGCGCCAACCACGCTAACGGGCCCGTTGACCGTCGTTACCTAGACTATAGATGCTTGCGATACCAATAGCTTTGCTCGCACGTTGCCGACCTGAAGGGGAGTAGGTAGGGGAGTAGGGTAGGGGAAGAGTTGGGCAAAATTTTACTATTGCATGTGGTGTCACAATTCACAATTAATTTAGATCAGTTTGTCAATCGCGAACAAATCACAATTAATTGTGACATCACCTGCAATTTGCAATTAATTAATCGCAATTAAATTTTGCCCAACTCTGGGAGTAGGACGGAGGAAGAGGAAGGGGGGGTTGGGCTTCTGGCTTTCACACATCGTACGTGTTATAGCTGCTTTACGCCGATCTTCCTTGAGAGGGTGGTACCCCGGTCGAGCCAGCCCGTATATGAGCTGCAGTCAATTGACTCCAACTTGACTCTACCACCTTCAAAACCTGCAAATTAACATTTACATAACCCACTTTTCATCTCTGAAATAAATAAAATAAATACTAGTAAATAATTCAATACTCAGGTCGTCTGTAATTGGTCATCATTACTTGTACTAATGGTATATCATTATTTCCATCGGACAAATTGCCCTATTAAGCAGGGGCAGTAATGAAAGCTGCCCCTCGTATAAAGCGAGGTCGTAATGCATAATTATAGGACTATTCTAGTTGTGTACAATCGACAAAAGTGATGCATGACCCCAAAAGTAGGAAGTTTTCACTACATATTATAAAACAAAGTCCTCCGCCGCGTCTGTCTCTCTGTCTGTTCGCGATAATACCATAGGATAACATACTATATCCTTATAAAGCGGTAATTGGAAAGCTATTTACACAAATATGGTATTAATCCTTATCATTTTAAATAAGTTAGAGGCTTTAAGCATTTCATGCACATTATTTTACGCTTTGAAACCATATTATTTAAACGAATATCCTAGGAGTAATCGCAAAAAAAATGTGGGAACGGGATCAAAATTTCATGATTACTTTTGGGCGCGATAACCGACATCTACGCGGACAAAGCCGCGGGCAACAGCTAGTATATGTATAATTCAAGTGTACAAGAGTCGAGAGGCGCGCTCGAGCAGTTAATTTTGTCGCCATAACACATAGGCATAATGTCGTAATTGATGGCTTGGGCGTGGTCGCTCGGGGCATGTGTACGCATCCAATCTCCACAAGATATTACGTTTGAAACTGTCACTTTTAATAAAGCTTGTGACCAAGGAAACGTGTAAAATGAATTTTGCTTTGCAATGCAACTCATTTTTTAATATTCATTATTAATTCATTTTAATATGCGAAAATATAAGGCTTATGTGTAAAACGTACTATCACTCTCTGTATCTGAAAGCATTTATTTACAGGTTTAAATAAATAAATATTATGGTATCGGAGCTACACAAAATTATCCTTAAGGTGGGTTTGATTCCAATTTGTTGACTGTTCATGTATAATACCTACATTGGGCCTGCCTGTACACCAAATAAGGAAAAGGGATATTACAATATTGTAATAATTGTTCCCTTTGAACAACGATAGGAAAGGTAGTATATGTGATACACAAAAATTAATATCGAGGGAAACCCGTGAAAAACACGAAAAAGATAACAATTGTCGCCGCAAACCGCCACAAACTGCCCCAAAATTTGCCCCGACGAGAATCGAACCCGTAACCACCCAGTGCAGTGAGCCGAGCAGCCTACAAACTACTACGCCAAGCGGTCGTCATCACAAAATCTATAGCAAGCAATTTACCAGATATTATTGGCGCCCGACATGGGACCACTATCGCATTTTCCGAGAACCTTCCCACCGAGTCGGGACTTTATTGAGATAATTTCCAATATCGATACATACATACTAATACAGTGTGTTACGGAAAGGGTATACAGGGTGAAAATTATTTTTCATAAATCCAATGATGCAGTTTTCGTTTTCATCATTATCGGGCCCAAGACTCCTTTGAGTACTTTTCGCTATTCCTCATACTTTCGGATTTGGCCATGCACGCCCACTTGAAAAATTCACCCTGTATACATACGAAGTGCACGTCTACTTTGGATGACAACAAACTAGACGGCAAGGGTTTTTAAATCCTATAGGTATCAACACGTGTCAAATATATGAGACATTCCAATACATGAAAACAAAATACCAAACATTTAAAATTTGCATTTGTTCACCACGGCTCACTGCATCGGGTGGTAGTGGGTTCTATTCCCGCCAGAGGAAAATTACGGTAAACTACTATTAATATTAATTAATATTAATATCCTGGGACATTTTTTACACACGGCTACCTGATCCCAAACTAAGCAGAGCTTGTACTATGGAAACCAGATAACTGATATTACTACATATACTACTTTTTTATTTGTAAATACATACTTAATATACATATACACCCACCTACCTTTTCATAATTTACCCTGGTTTAAGTAGATGTCCCTGGGATCGCCCCCAGTCCATCCCACTCCCATTGTATGGTCGGTACCCATCATAGAGATTTTAATTAGAAGAGAAGTTCTTAGTAGTTATCTCTATGAAACAACGCGTGGTCATATTCCCGGGATGCGTGGCATCTATCTACCGGTAAATAGCTGAACTACTCGCTTCGTTTTATGATGTTAGTACTCGGCCGACCACTCGGCCGAGTTGCTTAGACCCAGTCTCCTTAGTAATTGGTTCATGGTATCCATAGTACAAGCGTTGCTTAGTTTGGGACCGTGTCTGTATATTTTTTTTACGATAAATGATGTTGGGTCTTACCTTATTTTTTATGTCTGTTTGAATACCAATTACGCGGAAAGTACTTACTGGATTTTAATAAAACTTGTCACACTGATAGCTTCTTTTCTGGACAAGTATTCTAGGTACTTTTTATCCCAGGAATTTGAAGAGTTTCTACGGAATTCTCTATAAGAGAGAATCCACGCAGTCACAGATATAGATATTAATAAAACCTTCGCCACATAATCTTGTAACGAAATAAAATTTAATAATCTCAGATAAAATGATAAGTATCAAATACCTTCCATTTCCAGAGACACCCTCAATGAAATCTGTACCAAAACACATTAAAGATAACGTTGAAACTCCTGTGCTGTATCGTGGGGACAATTTGTGTGATATTTAAGAGTGTTTCGAGAATGTTCGATAGCACAAATAGGACAGTAGCGCTGGGAATAACCGATATTACTTCGTTCTTTATGAATATTATAGTTTACTAGCTATGCCCGCGACTTCGTACTCATAAATTTTAGAAAAATATTACTGGGTATATCCCGCGTGAAATTACCCGCATTTTTTATGATTTACGCGGAACCCTAATTAGTTTTCGAAAACAAAAGGAGCTTAAGTTACTCCTTGTAATAGCAGCTGCCAGTGAAAGTCCCGTCAAAATCGGTCCAGCCGTTTCAGAGATTACCCGCGACAAACATCCAGACAGACAGCCAAAAAATAATTGTGTTTTTGTTATAAGTACAGTACCGTATTTACTTTACTAATGCCTTTAGTAAAAAGCTGTTATTTTGACATTACAAACAGACGCTTCAATTTTATTGATTTGTATAGATTTTCAGGTTTATTGGTGGTAGAGCCAAACTGTAGTCAATTGACTGCGGCTCATATACGGGCTGGCTCGACCGGGGTAGTACCGCCCTCTCACTGTAGCTTTTACAGCTGCGTTTCGTATGATGAGACAGAGAGACGGAAGCCCAAACTCTCCTCCCTCTGTCCCACTCCCCTTCAGGTCGGCAACGTGCGAGCGATGCTTTTGGTATTGCAAGCTATACTACGGTAACTGCTTAACATCAGGCGGGCCGTACGTTTGTTTGCCAGACTTAACCGTAACATGAAATAAAACCACACGAACATTATTACAGCGGAATAATCCTAATGAGAGGTCTAAAAGGGGTCATATTTTCCACAAAACATTGCCGTTCCCAAATACGGCTCAGGGTTGAATGAGCCCGGGTAATACCGAGTGTCTTAAAAGTACGAAATAATAAAATTAAACTACGTATACGGTACCTTATATCCTACTTATAATATTATAAATGCGAAAGTGTATATGAATGTTTTTTTTTTTTTTTTTTAATATCCGGGGACATTCTTTTTACACACGGCTACCTGATCCCAAACTAAGCAGAGCTTGTACTATGGAAACCAGATAACTGATATTTCTACATATACTACTTTTTGTTTGTAAATACATACTTAATATGCATATACACCCAGACACGGGACATTCAGACATGTTCATGCACACAAATGCATGTCCCGGGTAGGAATCGAACCTACGACCTACAGCGTGAAAGGCGGAATCTGTACCAACCACGCCAACGGGCCCGTCTGTTTTACCACGTATCTCCATAACTACTAAGCCGATTTTAATATAATTTGAAACGTAGATAGTGTAGGCTCTGGAATAAGATATATGCTAATTCAATTTCCACGCGGGCGAAGCCGCGGGGCACAGATAGTGTATAATATGTTTAGTGGAGACAGACTATACGTAACTATAATAGTTTCTGAGTTATGGGCCTTTGAATGTTTGTGATTGTGATAACTTTCGTGTTGCGACTTTAGAACACATCAAATGGTTGATAAACTGCATTAGCGAGTAGCAATACCTACTAATATTTAAAAAAAAAAAGTGAAAATTTTACATCGTTTTTGAGATATTCTAATTTTTCAAGAAAATACTTATTTGAAAAAAGTGTTCGGATTTCAATATTTTTTTATACTATTTAATTCTGTTCTCGATACTCATCCAAACCTTCTAGTGTTATTTCGTACGTTTGAAACACCCTGTATAATATGCGGTACGTTCTTACTCAAATACCTGACGAGGAAAGGGTTAGGAAAAGTAAAATTATTTTTTCCTTGCAACTCGGTTTAAAAAAAATACAATACTTAGAATAGGGTTCTCTTGGCGTTAGGTACAGCGGACCGTGAGGTGCCGAGTTTGATTGCCGGATCACAATTTTTTTTTTTTATATGGTTTGTTACTTAGTCAGACTACCACACCAACTGTATGGTCCCAAACTAAGTAACGCTTGTATGCTGCTATGGCTACTGGGTAATGGACTGGGTAATCCAAGTTACACCCAGACCAGGGCAAATTACGAGAAGGCCGTTTCCGAAATTTGTCTCTGCCTTGATTTATTAGCTACGTCCAGATGTCTCACATGCCGCGCGAGGCAAATTTGCCTCGCGAAGTTTGACTTGCCTCACGTGAGGCAAATGCGCGCCCTGCCTCACCTGAGCGCTCATATTTGCCTCGCCTAGTTTGGCATAGTCATGACACAGAACGATGTCAAACGTGTCAAACTGATTACTCGGGTATACCCTTCTCTGTCTGCCTAGAGTGTCAGTTGACTCGCTATTTGTCTCGCGCAGCATGCGACTGAGGCAAACGTCTTGCTTCGCGAGGCATGTGGGTGAGCAGCCTCGCGCGGCATGTGCATGTTGTAGACCTGCCTATTATCAATGAAAAATTAGTACTAACGAAAGTCCCAAATTGGGCGCCAATATATTGTCAATAGAAAATGAATCCCAAAGTCACAAGTTGGGCGTCAATATTTTCAATATAAATGAATCCTACTGAAAGTCCCAAGTCGGGCGCCAATTTCAGCGACAAGTTTAATTTACTTCCAATTTAAAAGTTTTGCCGTGTAATTAGTGAACGAGTCGAAGTCTTTAGAGGCCCATTGTTATTTCATTCTCTGAATGAGAGACGGGAACGTTTGAAGAATGTTGTTCTCATTCCCAATAATGTGTAACTAGATTTAGATTTGATGGATGAATTTTCATCTATGTGCATAATTTACAGTTCGCTGACGGTGAGGGAAAACATCGTGAGGAAACCTACCTATCCCTCGGGATTAGGTAATAGTCAGTTCCTGTATACACGGCGACACGGTTCACCACCTGTCACGTTGGGTTCTGACTATCTGGTGAAACGTGGGCTTTGAGTCGGTTAATACCTCCACAATGTGGTGGTGTAACGCCACTCAAGCTCCTGACTACCCCCGAATGGGGATAAAAGTCATGACTTTATATTTTTTTTTAGCCCGCAACTTCGTCTGCGCATAATAAAAAAAAAAGTAGTCTATGTGCTATTCCAGACTATAATCTATCTCTGTGCCTAACATCTATATCCGTTCAGCCGTTCTGGTGTGATTGAGTAACGAACATCCATCCATCCAAACTTTGACATTTATAATATTAGTGGGATTAGTGGGATAGGGACTAAAATGGGCAATCTATACAATATGTTAAAAAAACCCTGTCCGAGCCGAAACCGGTATTTAGGTTTCCCAATCACATGACCAAATAAAATAAAATAAAAAATATTCTTGATAGCAAACATATTAATGACAATTTAAAATGCCATTTTTTTCCTTTTTCCCCCAAAATGTAGCAAATTTTAAAAATATGACAACTCCGTTACCGGCAGTAATTATGTTAGATCGTGTGGCGGCACCTCTGACCACAAAGTACGTAATGACGTCATTTTATGAAAAAAAAATATATGTAAACGGGGTAATTGTTTTCCAAAAAAAAATGGGGAGGCCTTTGCCCAGCAGTGGGACTAATTTTTTTAATAAAAAAAAGAAACATATTTTTTTTTTACAAAAATAGAATCTAATCTCGATACCCAACAATACGTTTTCGGGTCGGACAGGGTTTTTTTAACATATTGTATACAAATAAATAAAATTTAAGTGTCTGTTTCTAATGTCATAATAACAGCTTCTTACTAAATCCATATTGAAATTATACAGGGTTATTGGAAAATCACTCACAACCACCGTTTAGGTACTTTAGGGCAAAGTGGAATATAACCACATAGGTACCACGGCTATCATCTAGATGAGAGTATTTTCTTGTTTCATACATATTAGAGTGTGATTTTTTGTTAAATGTTTTATGTTTTGCAAAAAGTCATAGAACAAAAGTTGTTGTTTATGATGTCAGAAATACAGTTCTGCGAGGTTGTTAGTGTTTTTCCAATAACCCTGTATACGGTACTTATAACAAAAAAAGCCATTTTTAAAATGTTGGTCTGTCTATCTGTTCTGGCTTAGCTCCGATACAGCTGGACCGATTTTGACGGGAATTTCACTGACAGATTTCTGATGTTATAAGGATTAACTTAGGCTTTTATTTTAGAAAAATAATTAGGGTTACGCGGAAAAATGAAAACCCATTAAATTCCACGCGGACTTAAATAATAATAATAATAATAATTTAGCCCTTTTAACGTCCCACTGCTGGGCACGGGCCTCCCCTAAATGCGAGGGGGATTCAGGCCATAATCCACCACGCTGGCCCAGTGCGGGTTGGTGGATTTCACATGACTAAAGACATGCAGGTTTCCTCACGATGTTTTCCTTCACCGTAAGCAAGTGATAATTATAATTATTAAAGTTATGATTCACACATAGATAAATACATTAAAGTCCACGCGGACTTAAACGCGGGTAATCTTTTACTAAAATGTACGCGTACAAAGTCGCGGGCACAACTAGTTTTATCCATTAACAAATTAACAAACTTCAATTAAATTCATGGAAGGAATTAAATTGCATGTCTTTCTAGTAATGACCCCGTTGTTACAAAGTTGCAAGCGAGGGACATAACACACCTATAGTACGTTTTTTTATACTTGTCCTATTTGGTGAGCAAAGATGGCGTCCAGCGGGGCGATTGCGTAACTTTTTATCAATGTTTCAATTGGTTTCGTATATAATTAACACAGGATGAACGAAACCAATTGAAACATTGACAAAAAAGTTACGCAATCGCCCCGCTGGACGCAATCTTTGCTTACCAAATAGGACAAGTATAAAAAAACGTACTATAGTAGCCATGCCGACGTCGCCAGTCGGTCGCCAGGTATGTTACCTGTCTTATTTTGACATATTTTCACTTGGCTACGGGGTTGGCGACGTCGCCATGGCTACTAGGCAGAGTTGGGCAACATTTAATTGCAATTAATTAATTGCAAATTGCGTGTGGTGTCACAGTTAACAATTAATTGTGTGTTTTTTTTTATTGGACTGCGGTGGCAAAAAAGTGTACGGCCCGCCTGATGTTAAGCAGTTACCGTAGCCTATAGATGCTTACAATACCAAAGGCATTGCTCGCACATTGCCGACCTGAAGGGGAGTGGGATGGAGGGAGGGGGGGGGTGGGCTTACGGCTCTCTCACTCATCGTACGAAACGCAGCTGTAATAGCTGCTTTACGCCGATCTTCTGTGAGAGGGTGGTACTACCCCGGTCGAGCCAGCCCGTTTATGAGCTGCAGTCAATTGGCAACAGCTTGGCTCTACCACCTTTGTTTGCGGTTAACGAACAAATCAACATTAATTGTTAATTGTGACACCACATGCAATTTACAATTAATTAATTGCAATTAAATTTTGTCCAACTCTGCTACTAGGTGTGTTATGGCCCTTACTGCCCATGTATAGTAATCCTCTATTATTTTTACAGCAAATCTAACATTTTCAGTTCCAGACAGCTTCGTAGGATTCTACGTTAACGACTGTCTGTCATGCCGCAAGGTCGACGTGGCGACCGACCGTCTGTGAAATATTGCGGCAATTGAGATATCTTTGTTGGCTTACTATAATCCATAGATCTATTTAATACAAAACATCAACTGACTGACAGGCAATGCACAGCCTAAACTGGTTAGAAACTTGAAATTTTTATGGTAGGTACCTTTTATACAGGGTTATTGGTAAAACACCAACAATCTTGCAGGACTGTATTACTAACATCATACAACAACTTTTGTTCTATAACAAAACATAATATTTACATTTAACAAAAAATCACGCTCTAAAAAGTATGAAACAATAAATTATTCTCATCTAGAGGATAGCCGTGGTCCGTTGTCATATGCCACATTGCCCTCAAGGACCTTCAAGCAAAAATACCTATATTTTTGTTTCATACTTTTTAAAGCGTGATTTTTGTAAAATGTACCTACTATGTTTTGTAAAAAGTAATAGAACAAAAGTTGTTGTTTATGATGTCAGTAATACAGTCCTGCAAGGTTGTTAATGTTTTTCCAATAACCCTGTATAGCAGTAATAGCTGAATATTTATTGATAGAGAATATAACCGGAGTCCCTCCCCTATGCTATGTGACCGAAATACCATAACAAATCGTGGGTTAACTTTTTTTTACCCGACTACGGCGGAGGGTTATGATTTTGACCGGTATGTATGTATGTATGTATGTATGTATGTATGTATGTATGTATGTATGTATGTATGTATGTATGTATGTATGTGCGTCTGTTCCCACCTAACTTCCAAACTACTTGTCGTAATTTGACAAATGAGGTATCGTTAGAAGCGGCTTAATGGCGCGCTGGTTATAGGCTATGTGACGTCACATAAAATTGCATATGGCGCCCTCTAGAGGACATAATGTCATGAATTAAAAAAAAAACATTTTTTAATAAAACCGTGTGGGGTATCAAATGAAAGAGCTTGATGAGCACATTTCAAAAAAATATATATTGTTACCTATAACTCCAAAATAATTAAATAAAAAGTAAGTTTAAAAACTAAAACCCGACTACTGAAAATTCGCGCTCTAAAAAGTATGAAACAAGAAAATATTCTCATCTAGAGGATAGCCGTGGTCCGTGTAGGTCCTTTAGGGCCAAATGGCATATGAACACGGACCACGGTTTCGGTGGCAAAAAAGCGTACTGCCCGCCTGATGTTAAGCAGTTACCGTAGCCTATGGATGCTTACAATACCAAAGGCATTGCTCGCACATTGCCGACCTGAAGGGGAGTGGGATGGAGAGAGGGGGAGGGGGGTTGGGCTTGCGGCTCTCTCACTCATCGTACGAAACGCAGCTGTAATAGCTACTTTACGGCGATCTTCTGTGAGAGGGTGGTACCCCGGTCGAGCCAGCCTGTATATGAGCTGCAGTCAATTGGCTACAGCTTGGCTCTACCACCTTTAGAACACCTTTACGACCTTTTTTTGCCACACCTGCTTATCCCTTTTTTAAATACCTCGAAAGTACTGTCAAAGTTATAAGGATGTTTCATGTAGGAAATACAAACATACAATTAATAATTCAAGCGTACTAGGGACACGTAAAATCTTGAGCAAAAGGGAATTCTATATACGACACGTGCCGTTTGCTCTTTAGATATTCAACAGGCTCACGTTAAGCTGCTTATATACTTACCACAGACTAATAAGTCATAGACGCTCGCATAGCCGAACATGTAAAGCAACATCACATCGCTACCAGCAGATACGCAGCCCAATTCCCCCCTCTTTTTCCCCTCCCTTCGTTCCACTCACCTTCAGGTGAGCAACGTGCGAGCAATGCCTTTGGCATTGCAAGCATCTATAGGCTACGGTAACTGCTTAACATCAGGCGGGTACGCTTGTTTGCCGCCTCAGTCCCATAAAAAAGCGGGTGGCGTTGGCTCAAATGCAATACGATCCTGAATCGCGATATCAAGATTCCCGCGGTACATCAGTATATACGAGACCCTGACAACAACGCCATCTGCTGGAAGCAATGTCTTCTTCTTATCGTATGGTAAGTGGCCAACCTAGTGTCAGAGTTGTTCAAGCCGCCCGAAGGCCTCTAACATGGCTCAACGACTGCTGTCTAAATTACAACAACCGGGACCGACTTTTTACGTGCCCTCCGAAGCACGGAGACGCTCAGTTCAAATGCCACTAAATGGTCACCCATCTCTGCCTGACCTTGCCAAGCGTTGCTTAGCCTCCGATCGTTTACCGAACAGTGATTGCAGCTGGCTATGAGCGCCTCAATGGCTATGGTAGCAATGTGAGACCGCTACATATGCATGACCACAGCATACATGTGCAAACGCATCTGACAATTTAATCGGTCGGTTGCAAAGTAAAAACTAGTAAAGTAAAGACTAAAGAAAGAGGTGCCCTTATTAGATATATGTATCAAAAAAACGTGGTCATTGTTTTTTCATTTTCATTGTTCTATCTACCGGTAAATAGTTGAACTACTCGCTTCGTTTTATGTCGATGTTAGTACTAGGCCGACCACTCGGCCGAGTTGCTTAGGGCCGGTCCCATTAGTAATTGGTCCATGGTCGGTTATATGGACCAATCAATATTCGCCGTCTTTTGACGAATATTATACAATAGTGAAATGCGCGGTCTTGACTTTTTAGTCTATGATTTAACAAAGGTAACATTTATCAGACTGGTATTCCATAGGTATGTACGGTCGTGTATGTGAGGACTGCAGCATTAGTAGCACAGCCGGCCGTGACAAGACAAACGCGATATAAATCGATTTTGACGCATTCTTCTCTATACATTAAAAAGAAAGAGAGCGACTATTAGCGGCACGTTATGATGGCCGTTTTGACATGTAGAGGGGGAAGAGGATAAACCTTACTGCAATGGAATAAGATTCATTTTAGCATTAATTTTTTGACAATCCTAAATTTTAAAACTGTCATTCTTTTTCCGTTATAATAAGGTTCATTTTTTCCCTCCTCCCACATGTCAAAACGGCCATCATAGCGTGCCGCTACTTGGTTTACGCGTCTTGCGGGTTTAAGGGCCTCCGCAGACTTGCTACTTTTAGCATCGGCGATCGGCGATTGTGATGCTGCGTCTCGCTCGTATGCGCTCGAAGAAACGCGACGCAGTGTCGATATTTCACAAAATCGCCGGTCGCCGATGCTAAAAGTAGCAAGACTGCGGTGGCCGTAAGGTCCAGGTTTCAAACCGCAGCCCGCACCTGTGGGTTTTCCAAAATCTATGTCCGAATCATAACTATAATACGATTATCACTTGCTTACGGTGAAGGCAAACATGTCTCAGAAAATATAACACTGTTTCGAATGACATGTGAAATCCTCCCGCACTGGGCCAGCGAGGTGGATTATGGCCTGAATCCCCCTCGCATTGAGGGGAGGCCCGGGCCCAGGAGAAGGACGTTAACAGGACTAATATTATTATTTATTAACAAAAAATAACATTACCCACTAGACGGAAAACTCCCCAAGGAATAGTACTGTACAATTATAGCTAAGCGACTGTAGCCTAGGGGTGAACAGCTTAGGCTAGCAATCAGAAGGTCCCAGGTTCATCCCCGGTGGGCCAGGCACCAATGGATGAATTTTCATCTATGTGCATAATTTACAGTTCGCTGACGGTGAGGGAAAACATCGTGAGGAAACCTACCTATCCCTTGGGATTAGGTAATAGTCAGTTCCTGTATACACGGCGACAAGGTTCACCACCTGTCACGTTGGGTTCTGACTATCTGGTGAAACGTGGGCTTTGAGTTGGTTAATACCTCCACAATGTGGTGGTGTATGGCCACTCAAGCCTCTGACTACCCCCGAATGGGGATAAAAGTCGTGACGTTACATAGATACATATACATAGAATTATAGCTATATTTTTAAATTCTAACGCATTTAACCTTTTAACTGAAAATTAGTAACGTAATAACGAAATATTAAAGTTAATTAAGAGCCTTCAAAACCTCTCAGAAGAGATTTTATGAAATTAAATCAATTAGGTATGGCTAATATTAAAATCAAGTTCGAAAATATAATATAAAGTGAAATAATTTGATTGAAAGTTGACGCGTATACTTATACATCTACGACGACGGGCCCGTTGGCGTGGTTCGTTTAGATTCTACCTATCACGCTGCAGGTCGTAGGTTCGATTCCTACCCGGGACATGCATTTGTGTGCATGAACATGTCTGTATGTCCCGAGTCTGGGTGTAATTATGTATATTAAGTATGTATTTACAAACAAAAAGTAGTATATGTAGTAATATCGGTTATCTGAACGGCCTTGCTCGACCGGGGTAGTACCACCCTCTCATAGAAGATCTGCGTAAACTAGCTATTACCGTTATGTTTCTACGATGAGAGTGCCGAAAGCCCGACTCCCCCCCTCCTCCCTCCGTCTGCAGGTCGACAGCATGCGAGCGATGCCTTTGGTATTGCAAGCATCTAATAGGCATCCATAGGCTACGGTAACTGCTTAAAATCAAAGTCAAAGTCAAAGTCAAAAGGTTTTTATTCATGTAAGCTCATTAGAGCATTTATAAATAGTCAATATAAACAATATTTTAGCGTTACCACCGGTTCGAAATGTTGCTTCCATTGAGAAGAGCCGGCAAGAAACTCAATGGTTACTCTTTTCAAAAGAATAATTGTATACATTTTCAAACAGTAACGCTATGTGAGCAGGCATGCATTAACACAGTGTGAGTAAAAAAAGAAAATAAGGTATTTAAAAAAAAAAAAAAAAAAAAAAAAACAAGGGCCGTACGCTTGTTAGTCCCGTATTAATAAATCGATCTCAAGATTGAGATCGAACTTGAGATGCTATTTTTGACAGATGTTCCATACATTAAACGTCAACACTGCATCTTAAGATCGATCTCAACTTTGAGATGCATTTATTAATACGGGCATTTAACCTAAAAACTCTATTGTCAGTTTGACAGCTGTCAAAAATTTCCTTTTCAACTTTGGTAGGTTTTTTTTATAGGATTTCGGTGGCAAAAAAGCGTACGGTACGCCTGATGTTAAGCAGTTACCGTAGCCTATGGGTGCTTACAAAAAAAACCAAAGGCATTGCTCGCATATTGCTAACCTGAAGGGAAGAGGGATGGAGGGAGGGGGAGGGGGGGTTGGTCTTGCGGATCTCTCACTCATCGTACGAAACGCAGCTGTAATAGCTACTTAACGCCGATCTTGTGTGAGAGGGTGGTACTACCCCGGTCGAGCCAGCCCGTATATGAGCTGCAGTCAATTGGCTACAGTTTGGCTCTACCACCTTTAAATGTGTGTGTAGTTTGTGTAGTGTTTATCTCGAATTAACTTCTCACTGAATGGACGCGTCGGCACAGCTTTGTTAAATCCTAGTCAAATCCGGGTTACTCCTAACCGGATTACAGCCTCGTGCCTCGGCTGATAAATTATGAATGGTTTTCAGCCTATTCAGTCACTGTAAACTTGTGTATCTGTATCGTTCTAGCCGAAAAAAAAAATCTACTTAGGTATACAAATAAAAATAGCCGCCCACAGTCAGCTGAAATTAGTGATGGGATGTTCTCGAGAACATTCTCACCCTCGGAAACTTACTCGTGAGAATGTTTGAGAATCTTATATTTTGGGTGACGTTATCCTAACTAATAATAATAATAATATCTTGGGACATTTTTCACACACGACTACCTGATCCCAAACTAAGCAGAGCTTGTACTATGGAAACCAGATAACTGATATTACTACATATACTACTTTCATATTTGTAAATACATACTTAACATACATATACACCCAGACTCCGGACATACAGACATGTAACTTTCAATCTTAAAAACAATTAAAACCACCATACTTGCATGTTTAATGAGGTTTATGCCAAGTTTAACATGCTTCAGAAGATAAATTCTCGAAAATTCTCACGAGTAAGTTTCCGAGGGTGAGAATGTTCTCGAGAACATCCCATCACTAGCTGCAATCACTGATGGGTAAACGATCGGAGGTTTAGCAACGCTTGGCAAGGTCAGTCAGAGATGGATGACCGTTTGAGGCATGTGAACTGAGCGTCTCCGTGCTTCGGAGGGCACGTAAAAGTCGGTCCCGGTTGTTGTCATCTAGGCAGCAGTTGTTAAGCCCTGTCAGAGGCCTTCGGGCAGCTTGAATAACTTTGACACCAGGGGGCTTACCACAACCTCTTATCGAGATTCAATTATAGGAACGTTTTAACGTTTCAGCAACTTTTTGTGCAATGACGTACCTTATTGTCATTACAATAAGAAACGTCATTGCACAAAAAGTCGCTGAAACGCTAAAACAATACTGCTGAGTTTCTTGCCGGATCTTCTCAGTCGAGGTCGCGTTTCCGATCCGGCAGTAGAATTTAAGAAAAAATGTAATATGACAATTTGTAAGTGCCCCCGTAGGCCTAAACAAAATAAACGTTTTGAATCTTTGAATAAGAGGTGGTGGTGGGGCCCCAGGTTGGCCACTAACTATACGATTAGAATCAGAAGCTTGAATAACTAATGTCCATATCTGTGAAATTCATGTTGTTAACAAGGACTTAAACATTATTTTGGTATAGATTTCACATAGCTCATACCTGTGGGCCGCTGTGGAAAGAATTTACAGTAATTAAGGTTGAAACTGTATATTTTTAACTTGTTTTATACAGGATGTAATGGACAGCCCTCCACATACTGATGACTTTAGTACGTCATACTAAGATGATCGGTACATGAAATTAATTCAGGAATTTTATGGTACCCCAATAAACTCGGTTTGTTTTATTAGCTTATACGCAATGTATCGTTACCGTGGCAAAACGCACGTAGCCAACGACCGCGTCCCCGCCACAGGGTCAATGCTTGCCGTCGAACGCGCTCGTACCACGTCATTCACGCGTTGTTCTTAAGAGGAGTTCAACATCCATTGCTGGTTTTTTTTAAACCGACTTCAAAAAGGAGGAGGTTTCTCAATTCGACCGTATATTTTTTTTTTTTTTTATGTGTGTTCGCGGATAACTTCGTCGTTTATGAACCGATTTTGATGATTCTTTTTTTGTTGGAAAGGAGATATCCCAGCGGTGGTACCATGATAAGGAAACCAGGATCTGATGATGGCATCCCAGAGAAATCGAGGGGAACCTTCGAAAATCGTAGGAGCGACTAGTGCGTTTGTAATTTTTTTCATTAAGTATTTCAAAGCACTACTATTTTATGAAGGTCTGGAGTCGATCTGATGATGGAGCCGAAAGACAGTCGAGGGAACTCCTCAACGATTTACAACAATTACCTGGTGTTTGGGCTTGATTAATTTGTATTGATGAGAACTTTACACCTAGATGGGTTGTGACTGTCATTAGGGGTCTGATGATGAAGACGAAGGACAGTCAAGGGAACTCCTCAACGTTTTACAGAAGCTACCTTGTGTTTGGGCTTGATTAATTTGTATTGATGAGAGCTTTACACCTAGATGGGTTGTGACTGTCATTAGGGGTCTGATGATGAAGACGAAGGACAGTCAAGGGAACTCCTCAACGTTTTACAGTAGCTACCTTGTGTTTGGGCTTGATTCATTTGTATTGATGAGAGCTTTACACCTAGATGGGTTGTGACTGTCGTTAGGGGTCTGATGATGAAGACGAAGGACAGTCAAGGGAACTCCTCAACGTTTTACAGTAGCTACCTTCTGTTTGGGCTTGATTAATTTGTATTGATGAGAACTTTACACCTAGATGGGTTGTGACTGTCATTAGGGGACTGATGATGAAGACGAGGGACAGTCAAGGGAACTCCTCAACGTTTTACAGAAGCTACCTTGTGTTTGGGCTTGATTAATTAGTATTGATGAGAACTTTACACCTAGATGGGTTGTGACTGTCATTAAGGCTCTGATGATGGAGCCAAAAGACAGTCGAGAGAACTCCTCAACGATTTACAGCAATTACCTGGTGTTTAGGCTTGATTCATTTGTATTGCAGAGAACTTTACACCCATATGGGTTATAAGTGCCATTACAGGTCTAATGATGGAGACCATAGACAGTCGAGGGAATTCCTCAAAGATTTACAGCAGTTACCTTTTGTTGGGCTTACTTCATACGATCCAAAATGTTCATTGGTATGGCGCCACTAAAAATCGTGAAATAAAATTATTTTTATAAAAAAAACAAACCGACTTCAAAAAAACCTGTATCACTAAAAAGCCTGAAATAATATATCTATTACTACCTCTGCCTACCCCTTCGGGAAAACCAGACGTGATGGTGTGTTATCGAGTATTTGGAGTCGGTGCCAATCTTGGTATGCCAAGTCTACCTACTATAAAAGTAAGAAGATAGATTGGCACCGACCCCAAATACTCGATAACACACCATCACGTCTGGTTTTCCCGAAGGGGTAGGCAGAGGTAGTAATAGAAATATTATTTCAGGCTTTTTAGTGATACAGGTTTTTTTGAAGTCGGTTTGTTTTTTTTATAAAAATAATTTTTATTTTAGCTGTTTTATTTACAGAAATGGAGTGCTGTGTACCGATAAGGTAATTGTACACTGAAATAAAGGAATTGTAACTGAAAAAAAAGATCAAAAAAACAATTTTCCGAGGAAAATTTCTAGAGGAATATGATTCAAAATAAGGTCCTGAATTCACCCTGTCAGTATGTGGAGGGCTGTCACTTACACCCTGTATACAATTGGTAACATTTATACATACATTCTTATTCCTGATAGTTTGACGTTTAATGTGGTATATTTTTAGCACATGGGCCAACGGATTGCAACAATTTTGCGTATAGACACGATTTTGGGCCTCTATCGGCCGAATACTCAAAGGCTACTTAAATATTTAAGTCCCGCTTAGCAGTTTCAGACGTCGTTAACTGTCATTTTTAGGGTTCCGTACCCAAAGGTGGCACCCTTTTACTAAGCCTACGCTGTCCGTCTGTCCGTCTGTCAGCGGGCAATATCTCACGAACCGTAATAGGTAGAGACTTGAAATTTTCACAGAATGTGTATTTCTGTTGCCGCTACAACAACAAACACTAAAAATAAAAAAGTTTAAAAACAAAGGGGGTCCCCACTCCCCATACAAGGAACATTATATTTTTGTCATTTTATTCTACGGTGGTACGGAACCCTTTATGTGCGAGTCCTACACGCACTTGGGCGGTTTTTTTTTATATGGCGCGTCAAAGTTAAGTTGCGTACGAGTATTCGGCCGTATGAGTGACAGGGACGACGCTCTACAAAGCCGACTATCTCTACCTAGAGCCCGATGCAAACTTCGGTTATTATGTAATCTTGTTGACTAACTCTCTGTATTTACCGACCCCCTACCCGCCAGGAATCTGTAATCCGAAGCAGTAACTTGAACAAAGCCCTTCTGCCTTTGACTGCCCTTTGTGCGGGGTTCATTGTGAGTTTAAAAACGGATTGGATTACTTTGACCATAGAGTAAAGACTAAAAGAGGTGCCCTTATTAGATTTCCCTATGAAACAACGCGTGGACATTTTGCGCGGGTGAAGGCACGGGTGAAGGGGTGTAGATAACGCCTACTTTGACATTTGAATCTACCGGTAAATAGCGGAACTACTGGGTTCGTTTTATGTCGATGTTAGTACGTAGTTTTACTTTTTCACACTAGATGTCACTAAGTGTAGTTTCATATAAAAAACGTACCGAGCGTCGCCATCTAGTGTCGAATAGAATTATATTTGGGATGCGAACGTTGGCAAGACGTCTGCACAGGACGAACGCCAACAGCACACTGACTTAAGCCACGCCTACTGTGATGACGTCACCGGCCGAGCTGTGCGATGTAATAGCCACCCGGCCGAGGGGCTTAGACCCAGTCCTCTATTATATATCGTCTATGACTTTGATCCTTAAAAAGAGGAAAGAGGAAGGAGGAAAGAGGAAAAGGGAATATCTTTCAGCCAAGAAGGCCTAGCACACGCTCCAAGACAGAAATTTTGTCACGAATTATGTCGCACTGAGTCGCTCTCGCGCTTACATTTTTTTATAGGACTGCAGTGGCAAAAAAGCGTACGGCCCGCCCGATGTTAAGCTGTTACCGTAGCCTATAAGTGCTTACAATATCAAAGGCATTGCTCGCACATTGCCGACCTGAAGGGGATGGAGGGATGGGGAGGGAGGGGGGGGTGGTCTTTCGGCTCTCTCACTCATCGTACGAAACGCAGCTGTAATAGCTGCTTTACGCCGATCTTCTGTGCGAGCGAGGGTGTTACTACCCCGGTCGAGCCGCCCGTATATGAGCTGCAGTGAATTGGCTACAGCTTGAATCTACCACCGTAATACATGGGAGAGAATGAGACAAAATCAATTTATCTCGCGTTTTGTCTTGCCACTGCCGGCTGTGCTACCCGTGCAGGTGGTATGGCATAAGCACGAATGTATAAAGAAGGATCTATTACTTGAGCTTTTGGTTAAGAAGAAATTCAACTTTATTCTCCTGTTTTAAGGTCTATTATACCTTGACAATTTTGTAGACAGAAAAACGAGCCAAGCGAGAGGCCTCAGTTGGGACCGTGTCCCTCTCATTTCTAGTTGCCATGCCAAAATAATATTATCGTTGGGTTGTGATTGATAGCTTTTAAATCAAGCAAATAAATTAATTTATTATTTATCGTGACTATTGTTTATATGATAAAACAATAGTCACGTTAAATAATAAATGGGGCCTCTCGCTCGGCTCGTTTTTTTGTGCAGTAGTGAACAGTCCAGTATGTATTTACGTTCGTGGGCATAAGTGATGAAATGACATAAGTCACGTGATCTACATAGCAACTTGTTGTTGATCTACATAGCGACGTTTGACATTTTAATACATGGTGAAGTCTTTGACGGGCCCGTTGGCGTGGTTGGCTAAATGGCGCCTTTCACGCTGCAAGTCGTAGGTTCGATTCCTACCCGTGACATGCATTTGTGTGCATGAACATGTCTGTATGTCCCGAGTCTGGATGTATGTATATGTATATTAAATATGTATTTACAAATAAAAAAGTAGTATATGTAGTAATATCGGTTATCTGGTTTCCCACCTTAGTTACGTTATAAAATCTCATTTTCTTATAGATGGGGAGCCGTAGAAGGGTTTTCTGTATTTACTCGAGCGCGTCAGATTAAGATAAGGGAGATACCTTACATATTGATAAGAACCTCCAACCAGTATGAGCCCTTAATACAACATGTTAAGAAAACCCTGTCCGAGCCGAAACCGGTAATTAGGTTCCCCAATCACATGACCAAATAAAATAATAAAAAATAAAAAAACATGATAGTAACCATATTAATGAACATTTAAAGTTCCATTTTTTTTTGCCTTTTTCCCACATAATGTAGCTAATTTTAAAAATATGACAACACCGTTACCGGAAGTAATTATGTTAGATCGTGTGGCGTCACCTCAGACCACAAAGTATGTGATGACGTCATTTTATGTTTTTTTTTTTTTATGAAAACGGGGTATTTGTATTACAAAAAAATATAGGAGGCCTTTGCCCAGCAGTGGGACACATACTATGCCAAAAAAATGAAAAAAAAAAATTTGAAAAATTAAAAAAAAAATTTTTTTTTTTTTTTTTTTTTACAAAAATGGAATCTAATCTCGATACCCAACAATACGTTTTCGGGTCGGACAGGGTTTTTTTAACATATTGTATAGGGGAGTACGCACAGGGGAACAGAAAAAATAGACCATCTTAAAATACTCGAGCGCGTCAGATTAAGATAAGGCGGATTCATTAATAGCTAAGAAGTGTCAAAAGTGACAATTTTGCTAATTTGATCGTCAGTCTAAGAAATGGGAGCATCTGTAAGTATCACTAACCACCCCCTCTGAAAATCTGACACGCTTGAGTAATTTTATTGTTTTTTCAATTTATCATGTTGCAGGATGAAATATATCAATATCAGACACGCTTGAGTATTTCCATGTTATTGTGTTTTTTTACTATTTTGCAATTTATTTGTAGAGGTTTCCCCCACCGCTGAAAGTGGAAACATCTAGGACCATTTATTCTTCCTATCATCTAATCTACCAAATCTAATAGGTTTCCGCGACGCTGGAGTAAATCCACAGTTAGCATCATGGGCTCCCCCTCTATTAGGATTATGCTTCACTTTATCTTATCACTTATATTATAAAGATATTGTTACCGAAGAAGACAGCATGTATATTTAAGCAGCTCATTTCAGGAATGCCTCGCGTGTTACATTCTAATATTCTGTAACGTCTGTCTGAAAGAATTTTAAATTGTATTTTCATGCAAAGTGCGGAGACGACACGAAGACATGACATGCTTTTACAAAAACATGACAGTAAAGATAGGTAGGCGAATTTCGCTGTAGACAGTTATGTGATTGTGATGTTTGAAGGTACCGTATCTGCTAAAATAATACATCAATGGTGACGAACCTTTTTATTCCGTGGGTTTACTTATTTCAATACTAGTTGTGCCCGCGACTTCGTTCGAGTACATTTTTGAAAAAAAATACCTGCGTCTATGTGCGCGTGGAATTTAATCAGTTTTTATTTTTTACGCGGAACATTAGTTATCTTTCTAAAAAAAGCAGCCGAAGTTACTCCTTATAACATCAGCTATCTGCCAGTGAAGTCCCGTCAGACAGACAGACAGAAAGACAGACAAATAATAAAAAAAATGTGTTTTTGTTATTACTACCGTATATTTATACTTTTATATGCAATTAGTAAAAAGCTGTTATTTTGATATTACAAACAGACACTTGTAACAAATGAAATATACTAGAGTCCGTTGTACACAGTGTTTAATCATCCACCACATAAAATAACAATAATCCAATAACGTGGGTGCACAGAATCTAACGATATTGATATAAAATCACAATAAAACCGACATAGCAACAAGACGAAGCCTGCACGCGAAGACCTCTCTTACTAGGTTAGGTTCGATTCCTACCCGAGACATGCATTTGTGTGCATGAACATGTCTGTATGTCCGGAGTCTGGGTGTAATTATGTATATTAAGTATGTATTTACAAATAAAAAAGTAGTATATGTAGTAATATCAGTTATCTGGTTTCCATAGTACAAGCTCTGCTTAGTTTGGGATCAGGTAGCCGTGTGTACAAAAATGTCCCAGGATATTATTATTATTAACTCTATGCACCGCGCGGGGGCGCTCGAGTTCAATGGCGCGTCGGTAGACGCGCTGTGATTGGCTTTTAAATATGAAATGGTCTGTGGAGGTGTCATAGGTACTGCATTTGAATTTTTGCCGCGCATCCGTTACACACTTCAATTTTATTTATTTGTATAGAAATAGATTATGTATTTTATTTTGGCCAGTCATGTGTCTCTCTTTCTTGATAATGTATTTGGGGACGAACCTATTTATTCCGTGACTGTACTTTTTAAGGCCCGCCACATACCTAGATACGGAATTCCGTAACGGAATTCAGGGCGGCTACTCCGAAATACGAAACAAAATGCTTCGGCTGACGGATCGTACGTTTTGTTACTCTACGGCCGCGCTCACTTTGGATGCGTTTTCGTCCGAATTTTATTCGTGCAT
Organism: Drymonia ruficornis; assembly: GCA_947859195.1. NCBI lineage: Eukaryota > Metazoa > Arthropoda > Insecta > Lepidoptera > Notodontidae > Drymonia > Drymonia ruficornis. The sequence continues at coordinate 3,480,790 of OX401932.1, read as the reverse complement.
ACACGTACGAACAACACGAATGATCCCGACCTTCCAAGTACCACGGGAGTGCACACTGGGTGCGAGTTACGTACACGTAAAACCAAAAGTGTTACGGATCCGAAGTTTGGTTTCCATAGTCGTGATTTGACGTTTCCTCTTTCGTGGACCGTACTCCGAAAGAATCCAGAACACTTCCGAAATACTTTTCGAGTAGGAAAACGTACGATCCGTCTGCCAAAGTATTTCGTTTCGTTCGGAGTAGGCGCCCAGTTTCGAAATATCGAATCGGGGTTTCCGAACGCGATACGTCCATACATTTGGATGGATTCACTGCGTTCGGAATCCCCGATTCGATATTTCGAAACGGAATTTCGTATGTATGTGGCGGGCATACGTAAATAAATAAAATTCAATAATTGGTAGGTAACACTAATGACTTAGGATCCATTTCACCAAAATTATAAACGTACCAAAATTTGTTCTTCCGAGAAATCCAATCATTTTTATCGCACGCAAGCTCTAATTAACTTATAATCTAATTAGTTACCTACCTTAATTATCTACTCTTGTTTCATTACTTGAGGCCATTATCGGTGTTAATTCTGCTGGCCAAACTAAAGGACGTGGCCGAAATTTCAATGTAGCTATGCCCTATTTTTTATATTACTAAGATTGCAAACAAGCGTACGGCCCGCCTGATGTTGAGCAATTCCCGTAGTCTATACTTGCAATCCGAACTGAAGGTGAGTGGAACAGAAGGAGGGGGAGGGGGGTGGGCTTTCGGCTCTCTCACTCATCGTACGAAACGCAGCTGTAATAGCTACTTTACGCCGATCTTCTGTGTGAGGGTGGTACTACTCCGGTCGAGCCAGCCCGTATGAGTTACAGTTGCCTACAGCTTTGCTGTACCAAACCTGAACAAATGCAGTTTGTGGCAAAGATATTACCAAAAACGGGAGACATGTAACTGACCAAAATATGCAGAAGTAATGCATATGCATGCATATGCATATGATCCGGCTATGCAACGTCTATGCATTATTGGTCTGTGTGCGTATAAGTACTCTCAATTTCATTTATCTTGTGTGCTAAGGATAGGTACTTGTCCTAAATAATGACGTCACATTTCCATTTATTTTCCCATTTTTACATTCAATTCTCGACCCTATTTGTTCGTTTGTTTAGGACAGTCCCGTGTCCGGTTTCAATGATCACGTGTTTGTCAATATTGTCACAAGTGATAGGAACATGGACAAGATATTCTTTATGGATAGGACTGATAGGGTATTTGACCGATCGCGGTTATATTATAATTAGAAATACCACTAATTGCAACATAATACCTAGTAATATATTAATAATACGACTACTACTTAATACTAAATAAAATTTAAACTCACATTGATTAATTAATATTTCTACTACTTTTGATTTTTATATAGAGCCAGAGGTATTTATAATAGACTGTAATACTGCCAACTTCCCACGCTTAATTATTATTCTATAGTAATCTGTGGTAAACGGTGTTGGTGTCGCAATTAATAAAATGTTTACATAATGTGTATACTTATAAGTATACACATTACTTACATTACTTATAAGTATTGTGACACTGTTAGCTTACCCAAATAAATATATAAAAAAAAAAAATCACTGAAGCTTAAGACTCTTATTAATAAATGCATCTCAACGTTGAGATCGATCTTAAGATGCAGTTTTGACGTTTAATGTATGGAACATCTGTCAAAAACAGCGTCTTAAAATCAAGTTTTTTATGTGATATACGGCCGGCGCACAGTGAGGCCGGCAGGGCATGGCATTTTAATTTTTATCATTCGTATTTAATACTTATCCAATCGAAATAAGGTGCTCCAGCGGGTCACCGAGAAAATACTCCGCGATACTCCGAGGTCGATCACCGAGCATTGAAATATATACCTTATTTCGATTGGATAAGTATTAAATTCGATTGAGAAAAATTAAAATGCCATGCTATGCCGTCCTAACTGTGCGCCGGCAATAAGGTGGCAAAAAAAGGCAGTGATAGCGTATTGGTTCGGCACGCGTGTTGTGGGCTTAAAGGTCCAGGGTTCAAACCCCGGCTCGCACCTCTGGATTTGTCACTTGCTTACGGTGAAGGAAAATATCGCGAGGAAACCTGCATATCTAAGAAACACTAACTTTTCGAAAGACATGTGAAATGAGTTCGTGGTACTACGAACTTACATTTGAGTTAATTTGAGTAGCTTCTAAGTATTTGTCCGTGACTTGAGCAGCAAAACTCAGATGGAATAAGGTACGTGCGTTTGTTGGCGTCAGAACAGCTTGAGTACAACAAATTAAACAGATTCCATGTTGAATATTTCATGAAATACGCTTAATTCCGCAAGTGAGAATACTGGTAATGGTCACATTGTAGAAAACGTATTACAGAAGGTCTAATTCCGTAATGATCTTTTTGTTAAATAATATTATCTTACTATAAGCAGTGAAGTTTTATATTATAGACCAGTATAGACCCAACATTTAAAAATATTAGTGCTCTAAAAACAGCACATTAAACTATACCTACATGTCAATTAATACAAGCCATATACGCTAGACTATTGTTAGAAAGAGGTGAACAAGCGTACGGCCCGCCTGATGTTAAGCAGTTACCGTAGCCTATAGAAGCTTGCAATACCAAAGGTACCTATCGCTCGCACTTTGTTGACCTGAAGGGAAGAGAGACGGAGGGAGGGTTGGGCTTCCGGCTCTCTCACTCATCGTACAAAATACTCATCGTACAAAATACAGATGTAATATCTACTTTACGCCGATTTTCTGTGAGACGGTGGTGCTACCCCGGCCAAGCCAGCCCGTATATGAGTTGCAGTGAATTGGCCACAGCTCTCTAGCACCAACAAAACCTACACCTAATTAATAAACCTGCTTTTTTAATGGGACTAGGCCCGCCACACACTCCCACCACTGTGACTCTTGTAAGCCAGGATCGACAGTGTCCAACGATGACGCCGAGGTTTGACTCTCGACGAGTCCCGGGGACAAGCTAAGTTGTCTTGGAACCCGCACGAATTTAATCAAAACAAAGGATAGGAGGAGTTGGAAGAAGATTATCCACTTCCCTCCGTTGCAAAGCGGGAGACAAAAACAGTATAGGCTGATAGCCACAGAAATATGACTGTTGCAGCTGATGGAAGACCAGTTTTAATGTTGTAATAAACCTTCTGAGTAATTATCTGTATTGTGTGTGTCACAGTCGTGTTCAAATCTCCATATTTCTGTATTAAACTCTGTTTGCATATATTTCCACGTTGTAGCTACTTGTGTAACATCAAGGTTTTCCATTACACGGTAGGCAGAAACGCAAATGGTATATTAATTACCTTCACTTTCAAATTTAAAAAAAAGATACGGATGTACTCATGGATTCATTTTGTTTTCCGACAGCTCGTGCGATACTATTATAAATCTATGAAATGTTTTTTTTTGGTGTGCTCACGGATGTACCAATAAGGAAGGATAAAGCAATCTCAAGATATTGCTGCAGGAAATTAACCTCTTATCAGTTGCAACAATATAAAAAATAATAATAATAATATACTGGGACATTTTTGTACACACGGTTACCTGACCCCAAACTAAACAGAGCTTGTACTATGGAAACCAAATAACTGGGGGCTTACCACGAACTCTTATTGCGATTCAATTACAGGAACGTTTTAACGTTTCAGCGACTTTTTGTGCAATGACGTACCTTATTGTCATGACAATAAGAAACGTCATTGCACATAAAGTCGCTGAAACGTTAAAACAAAACTGCTATAAGAGGTGGTGGTAGGGCCCCTGATATTACTCCATATACCTACTACTTTTTTATTTGTAAATACATACTTAATATACATATACACCCAGACTCCGGACATACAGACATATTCATGCTCATAAATGCATGTCCCGGGTAGGAATCGAACCTACGACCTGCAGCGTGAAAGGCGCCTCCGCGCCAACCACGCCAACGGGCCCGTCAAATGTTAATCAAATGTTATTAATTTTTGTATGAACAGGGGGCTTACCACCACCTCTTATAGCAGTTTTGTTTTAACGTTTCAGCTACTTATTGTGCAATGACGTTTCTTATTGTCATGACAATAAGGTACGTCATTGCACAAAAAGTCGCTGAAACGTTAAAACGTTCCTGTAATTGAATCGCGATAAGAGTTTGTGGTAAGCCCCCTGGTATAATTTTAAAAATATTTACATCTAGTTTATAGTTTTACATATATTTACATATTTTTAACAAGAATTTTGATTCAGATTATGTTTTAAATGTGCAAAATGTTTTAAACGTCCATAGCTGAAGTCCATTCTAATAAATAAATATTATTTCAGACTTCTGATACGATACGATGTATATTTAGGGCCGAGAAACAGTTCTTGGATCCATTGATGTATTATTTTAGCAGATATGTTACCTCCTAACATTGCAATCACTACACTTGTGGTCAGCGCACCAATAAGTACATGCAGCGAAATTCAACAATTACCTTAAAGGTATTTTGATGTGTATTATTCATCAGAAGATGAGCCGTATTAGCACAAAACCGACCTGTTTTCGGCAATATCGGCATTATTTTCCGCGAACGACTGACTTGTTATATGCCAATAGACTCCCTTTATTAGGACACCCTATTTTGGGCAGTCACATCTCCCTCTATATTGGTAATATCTTTGCTTGGTATCTCGGAACTGTTCCAGATAATAATGATTGTTATAACAGGACGTAACTGTTATTATTTCAGTTAGCGATGCAATCTCTATCGTAATGACGGTATCTCCCTTAGGGTGTTATTCTAGCTTAATACAATTTGTGAGCATCATCAAGCATGTATTCCCTGATGGGGGTAGGCAGAGGCACATTGTTACACGTACCACTCCACCAAGCCAACTAGGCGCTCGGATTGAATGCGGCTTCCCCGCCCGCACACCGCCCGTACACCCGCCACCGCCTGCGGGTTCCCGCCCGCAACACCGAGCGCACACCATAGAGATTTTAATTAGAAGAGACGTTCTTAGTAGATATCTCTATGAAACAACGCGTGGTCCTATTCCCGGGATGCGTGGCATCTATCTACCGGTAAATAGCTGAACTACTCGCTTCGTTTTATGTCGATGTTAGTACTCGGCCGACCACTCGGCCGAGATGCTTAGACCCAGTCCTCTTAGTAATTGGTCAATGGCAGCGTCTTCATCAGGCGCATGCCTCGCGCGAGCACTCAGTTTTGACGTTGAAACGTATGGACACAATGTCATAATATGAGTGCTCGGGTGAGGCATGCGCGGCATTGGGACGCGTCTAATGGCGCACACCTACACCGCCTTGTTGTGCGGGTGACGTCACATCTGCCAGGCGCCTAGTTGGCTTGGTATCGTATGCTCGTATTAATAAATGCATCTTAAAATTTAGATCCATCTTAAGATGCAGTTCTGACGTTTAATGTATAGAACATCTGTCAAAACCAGCGACTTAAGATTGACCTCAACTTTGAGATGCTTTTATTATTACTAGCCTAACATCCGTTTTTAGTATGTTTTAGCTGTTTCTGAGAATCTGGTGGTAGAGCCAACCTGTCCAATTGACTGTAGCTCATACATTTATCCCCCCGAACCTTCTCGCGGAAGATCGGCGTAAAGTACATAGCTAAAATAGCTATGCCAGAGAGCCGGAAGCCCAAACCTCACCTCTGTCCCACTTCCCTTCAGGTCGGCAACGTGCGAGCGATATCTTTGGTATTGCAAGCATCTTTAAGCTACGGAGGGGGGCCGCAGCCTTGTTTGGCACCTTCGTCATACAAAAAAATATGGGCTGGCAAGACAATCAAGACATCAATCATCATCATCATCATCACCATCATTTTAGCCAAAAGACGTCCACTGTTGGATATAGGCCTCCCCCGCGGTGTTCCACAACGACCGGTCCTGTGCTGCTTGCATCCAGCGGTTTCCCGCGACCTTCACTAGGTCGTCGGTCCACCTTGTGAGGGGCCTACCCACGCTGCGTCTTCCGGTACGTGGTCGCAAATAATTCGTGGATAAGAAGTATCAATGAAGGTTATCCAATCAATCGAAATAGTTTGAGGTTTGAAGCAAAAATTAATGGACTCCACCAAAACTCTATTTCAATTAAAAACTAATTGCTGAAGTCAGGCGCGATGTGTTGGAGCAGAGGACAGGTCAGGATGAGATGGGGTCCCGGGCAAGTTCATTGTTGCCGACTTGTTTGAACACGGCGTGGAGTGAGTTGCAGCGATTTGACAAGCTTGCCGAAATGAATAAATAAATATACTGGGAAATTCCTTTTACACACGGCTACCTGATCCCAAACTAAGCAGATCTAGTACTATGGAAACCAGATAACTGATACTACTACATTTATACTACTTTTTTGTTTGTAAATACATACACCCTACTTAGGACATTCCGAAAAGGCCGTTTCGAACCCGCAACCATCCGATGCAGTCAGCCGCGCGGCCTACGCTAGCTCCATTGCGTAGTATTTATATTACTACTAGCTTTTGCCCGCGACTCCGTCCGCGCATGATAAAAAGTAGCCTATTTGCTATTCCAGACTATAATCTATCTGTGTGCCAAATTTCATCCAGATCCGTTCAGCCGCTCTGGCGTGATTGAGTAACAAACATCCATCCATCCATCCATCTAAACTTTCACATTTATAATATTAGTGGGATTATTTTTGGTCTGCAATTGAAAAGCTATAAGAGGTCATAGTAGGTCCCAGTGGGGCCCCACCTCGCATCGTAATTCCAACTTTGCCTCGCTCCCTCTTGAATTTAGAGAGCTGTGTCTATACCCTTGTTCTGGCATTCCATTGTTTTATTTTAAACCCACTGTGTATTTCCACTGTAGTCGGTTTGTATAACTATATAACTTTACGCCGATCTTTTGTGAGAGGGTGGAGTCGGTCCGTAAGTTGTAACAATTATTGAAATGCTCATAACTCAGAAACTTTATAACTATAACGTTTATTACTTTATAATTTTATAACTATAAGAGCTGAATACTCGTACGCAACTTAAATTTGAGAGCTGCTTAACTTCGACGCGCCATACAAAAAAATAATGACAGTTACTGACGTCTCAAACTGCTAAGTGGGACTTATTTAAGTAACCTGTGAGCATTCGGCCATGTGAGCCATAGAGCACTGACTTTACATCGACATAGAACGAAGCGAGTAGTTTTGCTATTGACCGGTAGATTGAAATGGCGTAGTAAGCGTTATCTACACCCTTTCACCCGTGCTTTCACCCGCGAAAATTATCAAGCGTCGTTTCATAGGGAAATCTAAAGGAAATAAGAACATCTCTACTGTCTATTTCTCTGTGGTTAAGCTAAGTTTACATAACGCCAGCAGCTCGGCCGAGCAAACTGAGCCCAGTTACTTGGACATTACTCGACTCGCCTTCCACCATTTACATTGGTAAAGTAACTGGGCCCAGTAGCTTCTGGTAAAAGTACTGGGCCCAGTTGGTCTATGTAACATTCAACTCGCTTTTGGACTGAGTCGACGGTTTACACTGGGCGAGTAGGCAGGCCGAGTCGAGTGAAATAGGTGGTGGGGAAACAACTCGGCCGAGCAACTACGATCCGCGAGAGACCACTCGACTCGCCCAGTACTCGGCCCAGTTTACTCGCTCTTGCGTTTGCATTAGTCGAGTTCGCCTGCTTTTTATCGCTCGCTACTCGACTCGGTCGCCTACTTGACCAATGTAAACTAGGCTTAACTGTGCCAAATTGTCATATACCTCCGTCCGCGTATTTTTCGTAAAAAGGGGTACGAACATTTTTGCTTCAATTCTGAAACGGTATAACTACATTTCATTTAAGTACGTGACCTGCCCGTACTTTATTGCACCGAAATATATTTGCTCTTGCAACATCCCTGTTTTCTTGAACTGGCTACCTGTGACCTAAATAACTACTTCCCAATGTTACCCAGCGAAAACTCAATACGAGTGTTACGTCACAACCTCCAAAGATACTGTAAAATATATTGATAGGTATACAGGGTGTTGGGTTAGACGAGGAATGTATTGAAGCCCATGATAACTCATAGTCCGGATTCCCTAGAACAGTTTGTTTTATTAGTATCAAGCAAATTTTCCGTGAGTAGCTTCATTTTGATGAGACGCCCTACAATTTCTGTACGAGAAATCATGATTGTGTGAGGTAAGAGGGGTGATGATGATGATTTGATGATTCTCAAAAAATTATTACTGTTTTTTTTTGTTAAATCTGATGATAATTATCTAAATTATTCGAAAAAATATGTGTCCTACAAAATGTATGGTTTGATTTAAGAGTCCTCCCCTTCCAACATGTATCGATAACGAGGTCATCAAAACTGATTACTAACCAGCTGATATGATATTTTTTTCATTAATTTAGATAATTATCGTTAGATTTAACAAAAAAAAACCCAGTTAGTAATACATTTTTGAGAATCATCATCATCATCATCATCACCCCTCTTACCTCCCACAATCAAGATTTTTCGTACAGAAATTGATGGGCGTCTCATGAAAATGTAGCTACTGCCGGAAAATTTGCTTGATACTAATAAAAAAAATGCACTAGGGAACCCGGACTATCATGCTTACATGCAACTAAAAAAATATAAATATAATAAAATCATGGTATAAAAAATATGAAACAAGAAAATACATAATTTTCATCTAGAGTTAGAGGATAGCTTTGGTCCGTATTGGTCCAGGGCAAAGTGGCATATGAACAAGAAAATATTATCATCTACGGCTATCCTCTAGATGAGAATATTTTCTTGTTTCATACTTTTTAGTTAGAGCGTGATTTTTCAGTTGGGTTTTCGTTTTTGAACTTACTTATTATTTAAATTATTTTGGGGTTATAGGCAGCTGCTAATATACCTATTTTTTAAATGAAGCTCTTTCATTTGAATCACGAAAAGGCTTTTAAAATAAAAAAGTTCATAACATTATGTCCTCTAGAGGGCGCCATATTTAATTTATTTAAAGTATCTATAGGCTACGGTAACTGCTTAATATCAGGCGGGCCGTACGCTGTTTTGCCACCGTAGTCACATTAAAAAAGATACAGTTTTTTTCACTACACCCTAAAGTTTCACCCTGTATAACTTACAGTTAAAGCGTGTATTATGTTCTCTGAAATTACCGCTTCAGTCTAAATATGGTTCAATTTAACCAGGAATTGAGGTTAGAATGTTATCTTTACCGCGTTTATACTTAACCACAAAATATTTAAAAGCAACACCATAAACAGTAAACAGAGTTAATGTTTACACCCTGTATACGAGTCATAGATTAAAATAAAACAACAGCTTAAAACCACACACACGCAATTCTGAAACCTATATAACTAGAGATAAGGTTTAAAATCGCTTATACCTGTAAAGGACTTACAACAAAATATGCAATGGGATTTTCAGCTTTACGGTTATGGAATAAGGTGGGGAATGGCGTGTGTGGATCACATCCAATTTCAGGGTGTGGTTTTCTATTTTATGATTATTATCGGTACTGGGTTTAGAGATAATATTATTTAGGAACAAAAGCCCGACTTTCAGCCTGAAAAAAAGCTTTTGTCCCTACATATCATCTACCATAGAATCTCCTGACTTTCAGGAGATTTTAAACGTGGTAGCGCCAAGCTGTAGCCAATCGACTGCAGCTCATATACGGGCTTGACCGGGGTAGTACCACCCTCTCACAGAAGATCGGCTGCAGATGCGTTTCGTACGATGAGTGAGAGAGCTAGAAGCCCAACATCCCCTCCCCTTTCCCCTCCCTCCATCCCACTCCCCTTCAGGTCGGCAAAGTGCGAGCAATGCTTTTGGTATTGCAAGCATCTATAGGCTACGGTAACTGCTTAACATCAGGCGGGCCGTACGCTTGTTTGCCACCTCAGTCCTATAAAAAAAGATTCTATGGGATAATTCGCGCCTGTGTGTGTGTGTATTTCACAAGGGTAGGTTTTTGGGCTTCCGGCTTTCTCACTCATCGTACGAAATGCAGCTGTAATAGCTACTTTACGCTGATCTTCTGTGACCGAGTGGTACTACCTCGGTCGAGCCACCCCGTATATGAGCTGCAGTCTATTGGCTACAGCTTAGCTCTACCACCGATAAATTACACAGGTGGCAATCGAGCGTACGGCTCGCCTGATGATCAGCGATTACTGTAGCCTATAGACGCTTGCTATATTAGAGCCATCGCCAGTAAAAACCTTTTAACACCTTTCTTAAAGTACCCCATGCTGTAGTCTCATAAGAAAATCTCACAAGGAGAAACAAAGATATTCATAAAATTGTATTTAATTTCGTCGGCACCTGAAAAACGTGCTGAAAGTTTCCACCTTTCAGGGGTTGTAAAGTTTTTATTTCTAATAGAATAGCGATTATATCCAAGTTATGAATTTCAGCCGCAAAGTTTAAAGTAAAATAATAAAGTTTGACCTTGTTCAGTTTACGACGAGAACGTTAAAAAACCGACCAAGTGCATGTCGGACTCGCACATAAAGGGTTCCGTACCACCGTAGATTAAAAACGTCCAGAATATCAAGATTCTTGTATGGGGACCCCCATACAAGAATCTTTTAAGATTTATTTTATTTTTAGTATTTGTTGTTGTAGCGGCAACAGAAATACAAATTCTGTGAAAATTTCAACTCCCTACCTGTTTCGGTTCATGAGATACAGCACGCTGATAGACGGACGGACAGACAGACAGACAGACAGCGTAGGCTTAGTAATAGAGACTTGAAATTTTCACAGAATGTGTATTTCTGTTGCCGCTACAACAACAAATACTAAAAATAAAATAAAACTTAAAAATAAAGGGGGTCCACATACAAAAAAACTTAATATTTTAAACTTATGGTCGGTTTCCATACAAAAGACTTCAACTCGTGACTCTAAATATCACCATATTGGGGATATTTGTTTATAGTCTGCGGTGGTACGGAACCATTTAAGTGCGAGTCCGTCACGCACTTGGCCGGTTTTCTATTCCTACATTCCTACTAATATTATAAATACAAAAGTAAGTGTGTGTGTGTGTAAATGTTTATTACCACGTATCTCCATTAAACCGATTTTAATGAAATTTAAAACGCAGATAGTGTAGGCTCTGGAAGACATAGGCTAATCTTACACATGAATTTCCACGCGGGCGAAGCCGCGGGGCACAGCTAGTACTTTACTTGCCTTAGATTTTGTCATTTGACCGACTTCTAACAATACGTTCAGCCCTACGACCCTAATTTACGGCCCGCACGCAAACTTCGGACCGGAAATGATGAATATTTGATACGCTCAACTGACTTCCGGTACGAGCTAATATTTTTTTATTAGTACATTTTTTGGTGTTAATCCAAAACGGAAATCATAATTGGACGCTCGTTTGTTAACGTTGAAATTACGTGTTGAAGTGTAATGAAATGCGTAGAAATTTATTAGCTACTTATTGAATTATGTTATAAGTGGAGTGAAATACAGAGTTATTGGTAAAACACTAACAACCTTGCAGGGGCGTATTACTGACATCAAAAACAACAACTTTTGTTCTATGACTTTTTACAAAACAAAAAAAAATATAACAAAAAAATCACATTCTAAAATGTATGAAACAAGAAAATATGCTCATCTAGAGAATAGCCGTGGTACGTTTAGGTACTTTAGGGCAAAGTGGAATATAACCACGTACCATGGCTTTCCTCTAGATGAGAAAAAAAAAATCATACATTTTAGAAAGTGATTTTGTGTTAATTTTTATTTGTTTTGTAAAAAGTCATAGCACAAAAGTTGTTGTTTTTGATGTCAGTAATACGCCCCTGCAAGGTTGTTAGTGTTTTACCAATAACCCTGTATAAGTAGCTACTTAGAGTTAACGAAATTTATTTTTAACTAGCTTCTGCCTACGATTTCGTCCGCGTTGACTTTAGAACGTCCTGTAATTAGTTTTCCGACAGGAAACAAACATTTTTCCGGGATAAAAAGTAGCCTATGTTCTTCTCCAAGGTCTTGTCTATCTCCATACCAAATTCATCAAACTTAGTTTAGCGGTTTAGTCGTGAAAGCGTAACGGACAGACAGACAGATTTACTTTCGCATTTATAATATTAAAGTATATAGAATTATTAGATACTAGTTGTTCCACTGCATGCGTTGCAATGCCACTCATATAAAGAAAAAAAAAGTGTTTTTTTGATTTCCCTTCAGGTCGGCCTCGTTGCGAGCATCTATTGGCTACATCGGGTCGGGTTTGCTGTCTAGCTAGATAACATTTTATTTTACACCAGTCAAAGTCAAATCGTTTATTTTGTTTAGGCCTACGGGGGCACTTACAAATTGTCATGTTCCATTATTTTTCCTTAAATTCTACCGCCGGATCGGAAACGCGACCTCGACTGAGAAGATCAGACAGACAGTGGTAACATACACAATAAGTTTAAAAACTAAAACCCGACTTCATATGCCATTTGGCCCTAAAGGACCTACACGGACCACGGCTATCCTCCAGATAAGAATATTTTCTTGTTTCATACTTTTTAGAGCGCGATTTTTCAGTAGTCGGGTTTTAGTTTTTAAACTTACTTTTTATTAAAAATTTTTTGAGTTATATAGGTAACACTAAGTATATATATTTTTTTAAATGTGCTCATCAAGCTCTTTCATTTGATACCCCACACGGTTTCATTAAAAAAATGATTTTTTTAGTTCATTATGACATTATGTCCTCTAGAGGGCGCCATATGCAATTTTATGTGACGTCACATAGCCTATAACCAGCGCGCCACTAAGCCGATTCTAATGATACTCATTCGTCAAATTACGACAAGTAGTTTGGAAGTTAGGTGGGAACAGATGCACATACATACATACATACATACCGGTCAAAATCATAACCCTCCGCCGTAGTCGGGTAAAAATGACAAACAAAAATCGACCGACCAACCAGAGGGTTAAACACTAGCACCTGAATGGCAATGGCAGTTCAATGGCTAAGCGACTTAGGACCCTTTATTTGGTTGTAATAAGTCAGTCCAAGGTATATTCGCGTCCCTCTGCCAACCCCGTGGCGCCTGTCACGCTACGCGATCAATACACTGACTAATGGAATATAATTTACATTGCCCTACTATGTTGCATTAGTAAAATTGAATATAAATGTCGACATGGGGTTTTTGAGTACTCATCGAACCATAATCGCAACTGAACCGCTATGGAAACTGGATAGTAATAGAATTGCTTGAAACGTCATAAACTTTAATGCTTATACACGCTTATGCTCGGGATACACGGTGACACTATACTCTAGACACTCAGTGTATCTCAGTGTACCGAGACCGTCACTACAACTGTAAGGCGAAGGCTAGACGTAAAGTATTTACTGTGGTCCGTCATTATTTTTCAAACACCTTGGTCCAAACTGATCGTGTAGACTAGTGTACTGATGGATAAAAAAAATAAAATAAAATAAAATTTATTTGGAACAAAACATTGGTACAATAATAAAAATCGTTGACTAATGCAGAAGTTTTAGAAAACTGTGTCGCAAAGCCAACGCCCACCTCTCCAGAAGAATGTTCCAACATTTATAGGATCTGGACTATTAACTTAAGAATAAGAATTTAAAAATGAAAGTAACTTAAATGAAGATTATAAAATAATAAAAATTAAAAAAATAATAATAATTAAAAATCTTGCTCATTTATGAGTGTAATAGGGTGTGTGTTTGTGTGGGTGTGAGTGTGATGTGAGGTGAATGAGGTGTGGAGTGTAAATGTGTGTATGGTAATGTGAGAGATCAATGTCCAGGTTAGTCAAATATTTTTAAAAGCTCTTCAGTGTCATCGTAGGATAGAGTTAAAAGCCAATTGAGACATTTTAATTTACATATTTTTAATGGGAGAGAGTAAATGTTCAATGTTTTATTAATCTTATTGTAAAGTGTACAACTTAGGTAGTAAAAATGACGGCTCGCAGCAGCAGTTCGACGTTGTTCAATTTGACATACCCTATTTGCACGGCGTGAAGTGAGATTAGGATCAAAGGGGAGCTGAGAGTGTTTGCGTTGAATTGTTGCTAAGATAAAGAGTTGCCTAACTGTTAAGACTTCGCAAAGCGAATACAGCGAACTTGTAGGAAATCGAATTGGTTTGAATGTCATAACTTTAAGAACTGCTCGTTGTGCTCTTTCGACTCTTAGCATCTGAGTTTGGATGGCGCCACCCCACGAACAAATGCAATAGGAAAGAATTGACTGTGCAAGTGCGTAATATATCATTTTGAGGCACGGAAAATCGGCACAGTTTCTTAAACTTTTGAATGTAAATATTAGCTTCCTAACCCTGGAGACTGTACAATCAATATGGGGTTTCCATGACAGGTTTCCATGACAGTATTTTCCTGGAATTTCAATTCCAAAATGACAGTTTGGCATTCCACGTCGCGAAAGCAATAGAGTGGACATGTCTTCTGAGATTGCGGATTAAAACAAGCGCTAAGGTAATATCCATACCAAGCTTTCTTGTTTCATTTGACGTCTGGACTGTACGAACTACGTCACAATACTGACGGAATAAATACTGAACGTGTAGCCTGCGTCGATGGAATGACATCCATCATTATGTACCATACTGACGGACCACAGTATATACTTTACGTCTAGCCTTCGCCTAACAAGGTGTCGCGGTGGTGTACACACTCAGACACAGGACACTCGAGGTATACACTGAGTGTATTAGTGTCAAGACTATTTGTCGTTGTGTGTCCCGAGCTTTATAAAATATTTTAGCGGATATGGTACCTCCAAACATTGCAATCACTGGACTTGTGCTCAGCACCACTACATGCAGCGACATTCACACATCTGTTATCGCACTCGCAATTCGATAATCGACTTTTACTCAAAAAAGTTTATAATGTTGTCATTATTTCACAAACCTTCTTCGAGCAAAATCGGATTTGTCGTACTTCAACAGCTACTATACATACAATGTATTATTACCCGGTATTATCGTCATTATATTTGTTATTTGACCATTGCCATGGAAACGTAACAAACAGGTATGTTAATGGTTCGTAAAAAAACTAATTGAAGGTTAAAAACGAGTTGGTCGTGCCGTTGCCATGGAAACATAAACAGATAAAATAAACAACTATAGATATAGTTCGTACAAATATAAATATATAATTGTATTAATTGTTATACCCACTTAGCTAGTTTTGTTTAAACTAATAGTCGCATTTTTGAGTAAAGCACTATACAAGCCTTGTTCTCTAATGAGTGTACTGCTGACCACACTATACTGGCCTCAAGCTAAGCTTCGCTACGCTCACGGCCTCCAAGCTTGGTCATCATTAGCAACCCTTGCTGGCCGCGCTATAAAGGCCTCGATCTTTGGTCTCGGCCTTTATTTTAGCTTGTCCATCAAGTGTTGCAATGCTCACCGCGCTGTGGAGGCCTGGAGCTGCGCTGCGCCGCGCTTTCGGCCATCAACAACGCGGTCAACAACGCTTTCGGCCATCAACAACGCGGTCAACAACACACTCATTAGAGACCCCAGCAGTAATGTACTATTAAGGCATTTATACATATTATGGACTAGAAGATGAGTCGTTTTGGTAATACCGACGTATTTTCAACATTATTTTCCGCAAATGACTGAGTTGTACTGTGTCCATGTACTCAGTTTAGTAGGACATACTATTTTGGACAGTCATATATACACTGTCGCTTATTTCTTGTTTTGTTTGTCATTTTAGTTCTGTATGTGTTGATGTACAATGTGTTATTTATTTATTTATTTTATTTATTTAAGTAAAGGAAACAAACAGTTGTACATAATTCTTATAAGGTAACTTAGATAGTTAGTACTTAAACCAATCTATCTATCTATCCCTCTCTCTTGGTAATGTCTACGTTATAACTCAGCTAAACTGTGCGGGGAGCGAAGGAAAACCAATAAAATCGTTTATTTATCACGCGATAGGAACAGAACGCTATTTTAAAGCAATCTCATTGGTTGATTTTTTCTTCGCTTACATTAAATGTAAGCGAAGAAAAAATCAACCAATGAGATTGCTTTAAAATAGCGTTAATATAGAAATTTTCTACTCCATTTTTAATACTCCTAAAAGAGCAGTTCAAGTGAGAATAGTTAAATCAAACCTCCTGGCGACAAACAAGCTCGTAATGAATGTTTTTTGCTGAAAAACTTTCAGTTTATTTCACGAGTTCATGTTAAGTTTGGGGACGCTGAAAAAAATAATCTTGCTTTCATCTGAAGACTGACTTAAATTTTTGATAATGCTTTCTTGACTTCTGCTTACTTGTATAATAATAATAATAATTTAGCCCTTTTAACATTCCACTGCTGGGCACGGGCCTCCCCTTAATGCGAGGGGGATTCAGGCCATAATCCACCACGCTGGCCCAGTGCGAGTTGGTGGATTTCACAAGTCTAAAGACATGCAGGTTACCTCACGATGTTTTCCTTCACCGTAAGCAAGCGATAATCATATTAAAGTTATGATTCACACATAGATTTCGAAAAAGCCAGAGGTGTGAGCCAGGGTTTGAACCCAGGACCTTAAGCCCGCAAGATGCGTGCTTAACCAATCGGCTACCACTGCTCGTCTAATTACTTAGATTAATAATGTAATGTGAATGTAATGTAACGTCACGACTTTTATCCCCGTTCGGGGGTAGTCTGAGGCTTGAGTGGCCATACACCACCCCATTGTGGAGGTATTAACCAACTCAAAGCCCACGTTTCACCGATAGTCAGAACCCAACGTGACAGGTGGTGAACCGTGTCGCCGTGTATACAGGAACTGACTATTACCTAATCCCGAGGAATAGGTAGGTTTCCTCACGATGTTTTCCCTCACCGTCAGCGAACTGTAAATTATGCACATAGGTGAAAATTCATTCATTGGTGCATGCCCCACCGGGGATTAATAATAACTTAATTATTTGAGGTGCTCATCAGATGCAATCACTGATCGGTAAACGATCGGAGGTTAAGCATCGCTTGGCAAGGTCAGGCAGCGATGGGTGACCATTTAGTGGCAATTGAACTGAGCGTCTCCGTGCTTCGGAGGGCACGTAAAAGTCAGTCCCGGTTGTTGTCATCTAGGTAACAGTCGTTAGGCCTTGTCAGAGGCCGCCCGGCTTGAAAAACTCTGACACCAGGTACCAGGCAACCATACGATTAGAAGAATAAAATATTAATCTGAAGGCACAGCAGTGCTTAGCCAAGGATAGTAAAAAGGCGTCGCTAAAGGCGTAGCCTATAGACGCTTGCAATACCAAAGGCATCGCTCGCACGTTGCCGACCTGAAGGAGAGTGGGACAGAGAGAGAGGTAGGTTAGGTTAGGGATTGGGCTTCGGGCTCTCTCACTCATGGTACGAAAATCAGCTGTAATACTTTACGCCGATCTTCTGTGAGAGGGTGGTACTACCCCGGTAGAGCCAGCCCATATATGAGCTGCAGTCAATTGGCTACAGCTTAGCTCTACCTAAACTAAACCATTTCGGCCCCCTTAGTCAAGTGGCTTTGTCTACGAGCGTTTCTATAAAT
This sequence comes from Drymonia ruficornis, assembly GCA_947859195.1. NCBI lineage: Eukaryota > Metazoa > Arthropoda > Insecta > Lepidoptera > Notodontidae > Drymonia > Drymonia ruficornis. The sequence continues at coordinate 3,463,146 of OX401932.1, read as the reverse complement.
CGCTACGCTTAAATGTATGGAAGTGACATTACAAGTCGATAAGTAGATCACGCGACTTATGTAATTTCCATACATGAACCGTAGCGATTGATAGAAACGCTCGTAGGCGAAACCACTTGGCTAGGGCGCTGATCTTTTCAATTTTTATAAGCCATTTATGGCAAAACGAACGTAATTCTATGTTAAATAGCTTGCAAGTGTCGCCTGGAGCAGTTTATTATATGGACCTTGTGGAAACCAGGGAGAACTTCCGTGCGTTCAGGCGCTTCTGCCATACCTATTATTGGAATCAAGTATAACAAGCTCACGAGTTTAGGTCCAAATAGTCAAATTACTGTCCGTGGTGCGTTACAACTGGTCTTCCACCATTTGTAACTATCTTATTTCTGTGGCTACCAGCCTATACTGTTATTTTTTTGTCTCCCGCTTAGGGAGGGAAGTGGACAATCATCTTCCAACTCCTTCTATCCTTCCTTTTGATTAAATTCGTGCGGGTTCCAAGACAACTTAGCTTGTCCCCGGGACTCGTCGAGGGTCAAACCTTGGCGTCATCGTTGGACACTGTCGATTCTGGCTTACAGGAGTGATTGTGGTGGGAGTGTGTGGCGGGCCTGGTCCAATATAAAAAAAGACATAGTTATTTTAGTTTTATTTGACAAACACACACATAGACTGTCATTGTTCAAACTACACATATCCAGGGTCGTACTGAACGTATTATTTAAGTATTACAAACGCGTTTTTACGTTGAAATATTGTTTCGTTTACAACGCAAACACGGTCGCGTGTCGCGCGACAGTTACCGTCGCGTTTTTAACAAATTGCCTGCGACCAAGATGTGGTTATTTTCGTGGATGTGGTTATTCCTTAAGAAACGTGCGAAGTTCCCCAACTTGGGCCTCGAGTCTCTTTCTTGGTGGTAGAGCCAGCTCTATAACTCATCGTACGAAACGCAGCTGCAATAGCTGCTTTACGCCGAACTTCTGTGAGAGGGTGGTACTACCCCAGTCGAGCCAGCCCGTATATGAGCTGCAGTCAATAGAGATCTGTAACGAATGCAGATTTATAGAGCTAAGAAATCCATAACATACAGTGCAAAAGGTTTTGTTCTAGCGCGCGCCTTCAAGCCGATCCGGCCGTGTGACGTCACACGTGCCGCACATAATATAAAATGTGTTATAAAATCGCAACGGATGGACCGATTTCGATGATTTCAAAATTATATTGATGAGAAATCTTAGTGTTAACTATAGTGTTGGTTTTGAGTTGATATTTCGTCCTCGAAATGATCTCCATTTGCTACATTTTGGCTCTATCAATGACTGACTTGGTGAACACACTTCTTCTTCTTACTAGCCTTATCCCATTATGAGGGGTCGGCTTTCAGTCTACCCTGATTTGGCATTGGCATTGGCCTTCGAAGCATGGAGGACGTCATATGTAATAATTCGGACACCCATCCAAGGTTCCACCGAGCCGAAAGTGGCTTAACGCGCCGATGTATCGGGCGTCTTACCAACTAGGCTACGACCTCCTCACACACACACACACACACACAAGTATGTGTGTGTGTGTGTGTGTGGACACACTTCCATACCCAAAAACTAACGCATCCATTCTTCGCACCACCCTGTATCTCGTAATTATTTCCCCCCGGAGCCATATCATAACGCATTCTAATATTTCATGAAAGAATTGTTCGTGAAAGATATTTTACAGGGTCTATTGTTGGATTAATGGTTTCTTCAGGCCCTATAAAGAATGGTTGGTGAGTTTGCAAGATAGGACATTTTAACAACGATTTCCTGTGAATAATGGCTTAAACAAAGCGAACGAATGAACGAACAAATATAAAATGCCGGCCCAGTGCGTGTCGGACTCGCACTTATAGGGTTCCGTACCACCGTAGAATATAAAAACGTCAAAAATATCAAGTTACTTGTATGAGGACCCCCTTTATTTTTAAATTTTATTTTATTTTTAGTATTTGTTGTTGTAGCAGCAACAGAAATACATATTCTGTGAAAATTTCAACTCTCTACCTTGGTTCGTGAGATACAGCCCGTTGACAGACAGACGGACGGACAGCGGAGGCTTGGTAATAGGTTCCGTTGGCACCCTTTTTGGGTACGACCGTACGGAACCCTAAAAAACTAGCAATTTCGTCTGCATAGAATTTGTACTTGATTGGTCTCCCATACAAACTCTCATCCCCTTTCCTTCATCCCCTTTTTCATCCCCTTCAAGTTTTGTTTTCGCAACAAATAATAATAATAATAATATCCTAGGACATTTTTTACACACGGCTACCTGATCCCAAACTAAGCAGAGCTTGTACTATGGAAACCAGATAACTGATATTACTACATATACTACTTTTTTATTTGTAAATACATACTTAATATACAATATACACCCAGACTCCGGACATACAGACATGTTCATGCACACAAATGCATGTCACGGGTAGGAATCGAACCTACGACCTGCAGCATGAAAGTCGCCTCCGCGCCAACCACACTAACGGCCTATGTCCTTCTCCAAGGTACTGTCTATCTCTATACCAATTCATCAAAATTGGTTTAGCGGTTCAGTCGTGAAAACGTAACAGACAGACAGACAGAGTTAATTTCGCATTTACAATATTAGTATAGATATAACATCACGCCAGAGGGCCAACTCTTTTATAAACGAAAACGAAATTTCGGACGAAATTTCCCGAATTTTCTACTACGCTTCTCATTCATTCCGACATTTCTAAACTTCAAACAATTTTCGTTCGTAAGAAATGTCGGAATCAATGAGAAACGTAGTAGGAAATACGCGTAATTTCGTCCGAAACTTCGTTTTCGTTTGTAAAAGAGTAGGCCCTCTGTATAGACAGTGTGACAATTATATACGGGCCCGTTAGCGTGGTTGGCGCGGAAGCGCCTTTCACGCTGCAGGACGTAGGTTCGATTCCTACCCGTGACATGCATTTGTGTGCATGAACATGTTTGTATGTCCTGAGTCTGGGTGTATATGTATATTAAGTATGTATTTACAAATAAAAAAGTAGTATATGTAGTAATATCAGTTATCTGGTTTCCATAGTACAAGCTCTGCTTAGTTTGGGATCAGGTAGCCGTGTGTAAAAAATGTCCCAGGATATTATTATTATTTTTTGTTTTTTTATATTTTGGTCCATTTATGTATTATTTTAGCGGATATGGTACCTCCGAACATTGTAATCACTAGACTTGTGCTCAGCGCACCACTACATGCAGCGACATTCACACATCTGTTATCGCACTCGCAATTCGACAAGATTTCATTCACCAGAAATTGACCCGTATTGGCAATACCGATATGTTTTCAACATAATTTTCCGTCAACTGAGTCGTACTGTGTCCATTGACTCCGTTTAGTTGGACAAACTATTTGGACAGTGACGTGTACGTTTCCCTCTTTCTTGATAATGTCTTTGGACACATGCAATCTAAACAATAAATACAACCTTTACCGAGAAACCCTACCACGATAAAGTATGATGACCCCTGAAATAACCCTCACACTAAAACGCGAGGTCGAATCGACCCCTGCCTGACCCCGCTAATGGCACCATGTGTCACATAGATCGAGAGGGTAAGAATGGCCAGTAATAATAAATCGATCTAACTCTAGGGCGAACTTGGAAATTTCATAGATAAACACATTCAGTTTGGGGCATTTTGTCTTGGGATAGCCCCTAGTCAATTGTACGGTACATTGGTACCGTACAATTGACAATTGACTATTATACTATTGAGTATAGTACGTTTTTTATACTTGTCCTATTTGGTAAGCAAAGATGGCGTCCAGCGGGGCGATTGCGTAACTTTTTGTCAATGTTTCAATTGGTTTCGTTTATAATTGACACAAGATGAAAGAAACCAATTGAAACATTGACAAAAAGTTACGCAATCGCCCCGCTGGACGCCATCTTTGCTTACCAAATAGGACAAGTATCAAAAATCGTACTATACAAGCGTTGCTTAGTTTGGAACAATACGGTTAGTGTGTTAGGCTCGTATTAATTAATGCATCTTGAGATGCTGTTTTTGACAGATGTTCCATACATTAAACGGCAAAACTGCATCTTAAGATCGATCTCAACTTTTAGATGCATATACGAGGCTTAGTCTGGCGATTTTTCTGGTGCTAAGAGTAGGCTATTTGTGTGTTGTCTGAAAAATTACTGCCTTTTTTTACGGTCATTTCGCATTACACCGCGCACACGAAACATGTTTTTAAATGTGCAACCGATAATATTGTTGATAGTACCAAATATAGAAAAATCAATACATACATCTTATCAGATATTCATAATCAATGGATATTATGGCTATCTGGAGTATGACATCATCCGTGGGTAGCTATCTGAGTCAAGACAAAACAAGAATATTGACGCTAATTCTAGCGTACAATGGAGTTGGGCTCTCGGCTCCCACACTCATCGTACGAAACGCAGCTGTAAAAGTTACTTCACGGCGATCTTCTGTGAGAGGGTGGTACTACCCCGGTCGTGCCAATATACAGGTTGGTGACGACATAACGACAATAAATTAAAACACGATCCCTGCTAGTCAATCACAAAACATTAAAATTATAAAATTAGGTTTACATCAAAGTCCAATATTTTTAATTTTCAAAAAAATAATTGCTGAAATAGTCTAAATGGAACACAACATCCTTTATAAACGTCTACCGACCTCATAGACTGACCTGTCAGTACAAGCGTGGCAACATCGCTTCGGTGTCGGTGTTTTTAGCAGTACCTTTGTAGGCGTAAAGTTAAAATAGTCAAAATAAAAAAGCAATCCCGTGGCAATACCTTTGAATATAATTTAATAATATTTTATGTGCGAACTACTAATGTGATACCCGGTATGTGGTTTCAATTATTGTCATGATGTCGTCACCACCCTGTATGAGCTGCAGTCAATTGGCTACAGCTTAGCTCTACCTCTACTATCATTAACATTATTGTTGAACACTATTTAGAGAAGTAATTAGTTTACGTTTGAGTTATTGCAAATTGACCCATAAACCAGCCAGTATTATGAGAATCAATCATTGCGGGAAAACATCGTGCGGAAACCTACCCATCCCTCGGGATTAGGTAATAGTCAGTTCCTGTATACACGGCGACAAGGTTCACCACCTGTCACGTTGGGTTCTGACTATCAGTTCTATCAGTTATCTGGTTTCCATAGTACAAGCTCTGCTTAGTTTGGGATCAGTTAGCCGTGTGTAAAAAATGACCCAGGATATTAATACTATCTGGTGAACCGTGGGCTTTGAGTTGGCTTAATACCTCCACAATGTGGTGTATGGCCACTCAAGCCTCTGACTACCCCCGAATGCGGATGAAAGTGGTGACGTATATGTATGTATAAGAATCATTTAAAAATAAACCAACTATTACATTTATGCGATGCGAAATAAAACTGTGTACCTCATTCGATCTAAATATCAGATAAACAACCCATCCATTTCCAGGACTCAATTAACATAACTTAACCCAAAGGACTTGTTAATAGGTCTCTAGCTAGAGACGTCTGGATTAGGGTTCAGTAAAGTGTGTCTGTGTTATATGTGCACGGAACCTCAACTGTAGGCAATAAAACGCTCGGGGCTTTAATGTTTGGCTTGCGGAATCCTGACTGCTAGTCACACCATAGCGTAATATCACCAGAGGGGCTAGCCAAGTGGCATGAACGCTAATCGAATAAAATAGAATAGACTTCACAATGTTTGGAAATGTCAAACGTCGCTATGTAGATCAACAACTAGTTGCCGTGTAGATCACGTGACATATGTCATTTCCATACATGAAGCGTAGCGATTTGAACGAACGCTTGTAGACGTCAGCCACTTGTCTAGCCCTTCTGTTCGTTTGTCGACATGATGTCGACCACCCCTAGCCAAGTTGCTCCGTCTTCAAGCGTTTCTACAAATCGCTACGCGTCATGTATGGAAATGACGTAAGTCACGTGATCTACTTATCGACTTGTAATGTCATTTCCATACATATATACGTAGGGATTTGTAGAAACGTTTGTTAACGAAACCACTTGGCTAGGGGTGGTTGGCTAGATGTGTGCTAACCACAGAGAAAATAGACAGTAGAGATGTTCTTATTAGATTTCCCTATGAAACAACGCTTGACAATTTGCGCGGGTGAAGGCACGGGTGAAGGGGTGTAGATAACGCCTACTTTGCCATTTCAATCTACCGGACAATAGCAAAACTACTCGCTTCGTACTATGTCGATGTTAGTAGGTAGTTAACTTTTTCACACTAGATGTCACTAAGTGTCGGGTGATAAAAAAGACGTACGGAGGGTCGCCATCTAGTGTCGAATATAATTATATTTGGGAAGCGAACGTTGGCAAGACGTCTGCACAGGACGAACGCCAACAGCACACTGACTTAAGCCACGCCTACTGTGATGACGTTAAGGCTGGAACCATTGCGACTGACAGCTCGAGGTTGACCGCTTTTTGCTCGAACACCGCGAAGTGAATTTTTTGAATTTAGAATTTTCGAGACGCCACGACACATAAAAAAGACGACATGATAAATCAAAAACAGAAGTGACATGTACCTACTAAATTCGTATCTTGCCTACTTTTATTTAGGCCCGTATTAATAAATCGATCTCAAGATTTAGATCGAACTTGAGATGCCGTTTTTGAAAGATGATCGCACCGAGTCTCTTAATATTTAGCAATTATTTCGCGGAGCGCAACTAAAAGACATGCAATCCGAACGGAAGGTGGGCGACCATCTCAATCTTTAGCTTGATTTGATCATGGATCATCTTCGGGTTTGCCAATTAAATTCCTAGATGGGTGGGTGCCCCGAGTTTAAGGTTTAGGGCTCGGCCACGACTTCGCGCGACGGGCGACAGCGTTTTTTTTCATTTGCAACATTTTAGCAAAACACGCGTCGTCCGTTGCCATCGCGCGAAGTCATGGCCGGGCTTTCATTATTTTCATTAAAATTTAAATTACATATAATCTTTTGATGGTACTCTGCAATTAATTTATTTAGATTACAGGACATTAATTTATGAGTTTCGATTAAACCTATTACAATTTATTTTTAAATTTTGAAAAAAAAAAAAAAATACAGAACTAACATGAACCTCGAACAATCCGTTTTAAACGGTTGATTACTCGACTATGACGTAATAAAAAAGGGTGAAGTGTTTTTCATTTAAAATAAGGTTCTCGTAGTCATATTGTACCTTATCACCAACGATATACAGCTCTTTTTCTTATCGAATGGTTAGTAAACAACCTGGTGTCAAAGTTTTTCAAGCCGCCCGAACACCTCTGACAAGGTTTAACGACTGCTGCTTAGATGACAACAACTGGGATCGACTCTTTACATGGCCTCCGATGCACGGATACGCTCACTTCAAATGCCACCTACGCATCTCTGCCTGACTTTGATTGCAGCTGGCTATGAGCGCCTCAGTAAATCGATTACCAGTTGCAACGAGACCCGATTCGGACCCGTGTTAATTCTTGTCGATTTTTGTCGATTCTTATCGATTCCTGCCTTTTCTTGATTTGTTCGAGAAATGACAAAAACTGACAAGAAATTATAAGAAAAGACAGGCAATGACACAAAAACACAAGAAATGTCAAAAAACAACACGAAGTGACAATAAATTATGAAAAATGGCAAAACAATCCAAGAAAACACAAGTTATGACAAGAAATGACAAGAGTTACTAAGAAAAAATGAGTAAAAATTAGAAAGACAATTAATTACAAGAAAATGGAAAAATGACAAGAATATACAGGGTGAATTTTTCAAGCGTGCGTGGATGGCCAAATCCGAAACTATGAGAAATAGCGGAAAGTACTCAAAGGAGTCTCAGGCCGATTTTGATGAAAACTAAAACTACATCATTGGATTTTTCAAAAAATAAAATCGTAGCCAGGAATCAAACTAGTTAATTTTGATAAAAAAAAAACACATACTGTATTATTACACCATTCGATAGTGTCGCTGATAAGGAACGAATTCTGGGAAGTAATGACATACGGCAAACTTGAAGAAAGTGTTGGATTTTAATAAACTGCTCCATATTTTCAAGTTGTCTTTAATAAATCATACGTACATTACCTTTAGCTTGTTCGAAATTATGCTCCATATTTTTTTTATTTATCCTCGCAACGCATTCATCTTTACAACATTATGTTCTTATTACAAATTTTCAATCATTTTTGAACAATTAATCAGTTTAGGTTTAATAGGTTACCTACCTACTTAAGAGAAATAAAATAGTATTTTTGTTTAAAATGGGCTCTTTCCTTATGTTTGCCGTATGTCATTACTTCCCAGAATTGGTTTCTTATCAGCGGCACATCGAATGGTGTAATAATACAGTGTGTGGTTTTTTTTTTCAAAATTAACTATGTAGTACGATTCCTGGCTAAGAATTTTATTTTTTGAAAAATCCAATGATGCAGTTTTAGTTTTCATCAAAATCGGCCCCAAGACTCCTTTGAGTATTTTTCGCTATTCCTCATAGTTTCGGATTTGGCCCTCCACGCACGCTTGAAAAATTCACCCTGTATATTCTTGTCATTTTTCCATTTTCTTGTAATTAATTGTCTTTCTAATTTTTACTCATTTTTTCTTAGTAACTCTTGTCATTTCTTGTCATAACTTGTGTTTTCTTGGATTGTTTTGCCATTTTTCATAATTTATTGTCACTTCGTGTTGTTTTTTGACATTTCTTGTGTTTTTGTGTCATTGCCTGTCTTTTCTTATAATTTCTTGTCAGTTTTTGTCATTTCTTCAACAAATCAAGAAAAGGCAGGAATCGATAAGAATCGACAAAAATCTACAAGAATTAACACGAGTCCGAAACGGGTCTCGTTGCAACTGGTAATCGATTAACTGAGGCGCTCATAGTCAGCTGCAATCAAAGTCAGGCAGAGATGCGTAGATATACGGTCGAATTGAGAGACTTCTTCCTTTTTGAAGTCAATTAAAAAGAAAACACAAGAAAAGACTAGGAAACTAATGAAAAACAAAAGAAGGCCAGGGGGCTTACCACGAACTTTTATTGCGATTCAATTACAGGAACGTTTTAACGTTTCAGCGACTTTTTAGGCAATGACGTACCTTATTGTCATGACAATAAGAAACGTCATTGCACAAAAAGTCGCTGAAACGTTAAACAAAACTGCTATAAGAGGTGGTGGTAAGCCCGCAGGATTCCAATAAAGATCTTAAATTCAAAACATCGTGAGGAAACCTACCTATCCCTCGGGATTATACCCCATTTATTATAACATTAGAAATAAGAGGCTCGTAGAAGCAGGGATCCAAAACATTTTATTTCAAAGTCAAAACAACTTTTATTTAGAGTGGTTACATTTAAATTGTTTTCACATAAAACAATGCTAAATACTTCGATAACCAAAATAAAAGTACTTTTTATACTATGTTTTATTTATAATAACATCGTATCACACATTTTAAGCTGACAACCAAAAAAATTATGAAAAAAAAAATGATGGTGAATGACTCAATGACAAACACTGACAGAAAATTATTTACGTCAATTTCATAGACAACATAATCCGACAAAATTAGAAATGCCCTGCTGTCATAACCTCTGAACGGATTAGGTAACATTTTAGATTTGTTAGGATTATAGTGGAACTAAACACGTTCCCGGTATTGTTCACCCCTGCTTCTTTTAGGTTTTTAGCATTGACACTTAATTTTAAATTGGACTGAAATGATAATATTTAAATGAAAGACAATTTATTTTATAATATAAATACTTAAAATAATTACAGTTAGGTGTGACAAGCTGGTATATAAATAGATTATAATAAATTCGACGTCAATCATAACTGTAACATGTTATTTGTACTTTTGCTACAAAGTGGACACTAAAAATAACCTTTTTTAACTTCTGTCTAATGCTATAATAAATGGAGTATAGGTAATAGTCAGTTCCTGTATACACAACAAGGTTCACCACGTGGGCTTTGAGTTGGTTAATACCTCCACAATGTGGTAGTGTATGGCCACTCAAGCCTCTTACTACCCCCGAATGGGGATACAAGTAGTGACGTTACATAATAATATCTTAAATATAAAAAAAAAACAAATCTATATTTAGTATCCGCCAAAAAACCCTTACATGACACCCATCATCCAAATTTTACATAGCATGTGGCCACCATCTTGAATTCCAAAAATAATATCAAATTTGTACTTAAATTAAAATCCTTTTAACCAATTCAGTCATTAAAATAATTACAATGCAATAACTAGTTACCAAATGAACTCTACCTAATTATAATAATAATTATTCAACCTACTTGGTACCAATAGTATTCAGAGGAACATCACACTTTACCATTATATAGCATTTTTATTTTCATAATCTATGATGACCTCAAAATTCATAACTAGCATAAACATTAATTTAAAAATATATGTAAGCATATAATATTCAAAAAATTGTGTTCAATATTATATTTAAACTATTTAAAACGTGATTTAATTCATAAAAAGCTAAGAAGACGTAACATTTTTACGAATTTCACGCAAAAAATTGTGCGCACGTCCAGCCTTTGACGCCGTCATCGCGGCACTGACCGGGAACAAATAGCTGTCCAAGCCATGATGACCTGTGACGTTTCCAGCAAATTTAAGCTTATTATTGATTATTTTTTAAATAAAATGACTAATTTTAAATCTTTGATGCACGGATTCTTAAACAAGTCTTGACAATTTTTTTGGTATAGGTTTCACGTAAATCTTTTCAGTTGCTATGGATAACATTAACGATTTAGGTTGACAATTTCATATTTTGAAATCGATTTCTACAAAATTTGGTAACATTTAAAATAAATCGGTTAAGCCGTTTTATTCCCGACCATATGAGGTTTAATGTTGTATACTTTATATTGCACATAAGCCAGCCGATTCATCAAACCATTTACTTAGACCCACCCAGTTTAGCATATGTATTACCTTAATGGCCTAGTTGAACCATGTGGCCGAGTTGCTTAGACCCAGTCCTCTTAGTAATTGGTCCATGGTGCTAACAAACGGTCGACAAATATCGACTGCAAAGAATACGCTTACTTGAGGCTCTGGTCTGGGTATCAACTGGGGCATCTGGTCTGGCCCACAGTCCAGTGTCCAGTGACACCCAGACCAGTGGGGCTAGCACACACGCCAAGACAAGACTTTTGTCACGCATTATATCACAATAATCGATTTAGCTTGCACTTTGTCTTATATCAGTCAGTAGTGTTAGGGTGAGGCCCCACTAGCGCGTTGCGCTGCGTCGTCGCAACGGATCAAAGGGTCGACGGGCGAGAGACGAAGCGGGGGAGCGTGATGCGCCAGTACAAAATCTTGCGACGACGCAACGCAACGCGGTAATGGGGCCGCGCCCTTACTAGTGCAGTGCGAATTACAAAAAAGCCACTTAAGGATTAACCACTTTGGATTGGCCACTTTAGGACTTAAGAGATAAATAAATGCCACTTAAGCTCCGTCAACCATGTTCGCTTCCGTTTATCCGCTCGATAAGGTGTGACAGTCACTCGATCCATTTATTATTCGTCGTATAGCACAAAGTTGAGGCTGCGAGGAGAATTTCGCGAGCGGAGTAAACAAAAACAAGTATAATATTATTACGAGACCGTCTTTCGGGGAGTAACGTCTTCTGAGACCTAGAAAAGACAGTAATAGATCCGTATAAGCTGGTGCTATGTACTATTACTACGTATTGAAGTAGATATGTGCTCTCTTTATTATTGGCACCCGTAATTAAGACAGCTCAGCTTATCTTGGAAGTGTTACCACATAAACATGCAGGCGTCTATACCTACTAGGCTATACCGAATAGAGAGCGTCTGTGGTGACTGTGGGTAGGCGTGGGTACATTACTTTTGCCTCTAGGGTTTGGGGGGGGGGGGGGGGGTAAAGATATTCAAGAAAAAAGCTTGATAAGTTATAGGTAAGTGGCACATAAAAACTATCATCATCTTGCCAGCCTATACAGGGTGGTGACGACATAGTGACAATAAATTAAAACACGATCTCTCCTAGTCAATCACAACACATTAAAATTATAAAATTAGGTTTACATCAAAGTCCAAAATTACAAATTTTCAAGCAAATTAAATGCGGAAATAGTCTAAACGAAACACAACATGCTTTATAAACGTCTACCGACCTCATAGACTGACCTGTAAATACAAGGGTGGCAACATCGCTTCGGTGTCGCTGTTTTTAGCGGTATCTTTGTAGGCGTAAAGTTAAAATAGTCAAAATAAAAAAGCAATCCCGTGGCAATACCTTTGAATATAATTTAATAATATTTTATGTACGAACTACTAATGTGATACCCAGTATGTGGTTTCAATTATTGTCATGATGTCGTCACCACCCTGTATATCATCATCATGTCAGCCAAAAGACGTCCACTGCTGGATATAGGCCCTAAGGCTTTCCACATCATCCGGTCCTGTGTCACTTGCATCCAGCGGTTTCCCGCTACCTTCACTAGGTCTAATATTGGCAAACCTAAGCTTAGTGCTATATCGCACGAGGACGCCAGTGGTAGCGCAACCAGTCGCTCCACTAACAAAATGTATAGAGGGTATCACACCTGGTGTTCGCTTGGTAGCGCAACCAATTCGGTGTCGGCTACCGAATCACCCGCTGGTGGCGCAACCATGGTTGCCTCGTAAACGCGTTGAAAATGTATTTGTTACATGTATTCAGGACATCTATGACCTATTTACGTCTCTATCACCCATTGGACACAATAACAATTGTTGTGTTGGTCTAGCGATATCCAATCATGTTCGGAACAGCCCACAAAGTTTGAGAACTGTAATTTTCAGGCTGTAAACTTTGAGCATCAAGCCACCAAGTTTCAGAATTCTCGTTATCTTACAACTTATGAAATTTCAATTGCAAAGTGGGTCAATTTGGAATGGGGTGTAAGGTATCTTGCTTCAGATAAGTACGAAATTGTTTTCACCAAAAGGTGTGAGGGAGACACAGGATGTCTAATATTTTACCAATATAATGGCTCGACCGGGTAGTTCTACTTTCTCACAGAAGAGCGGCGTAAAATAGCTATTGTAGCGTTTAGTACGATGGGTGAGAGAGCAGTAAGGCCAACCCCCCTTCTTCCCCTCTCTTCGTTCCACTCCCCTTCAGGTGGGAAACGTGCGAGCATTGCTTTAGGTATTGCAAGCTATATGCTACGGTTACTGCTTAACATCAGGCAGGCCATACGCTTGATTGCCATCTTAGTCACATAGACATAGTAATATATAATAATAATTTAGCCCTTTTAACGACTACCGTTGGGCACGGGCCTTCCCTCAATGCGAGGGGGATTCAGGCCATAATCCACCACGCTGGCCCAGTGCGGGTTGGTGGATTTCACATGTCTAAAGACATGCAGGTTTCCTCACGATGTTTTCCTTCACCGTAAGCAAGTGATAATCATATTAAAGTTATGATTCACACATAGATTTCGAAAAATCCAGTGGTGTGAGCCAGGGTTTGAACCCAGGGCCTTAAGCCCCGCAAGACACGTGCTTAACCAATCGGCTATCACTGCTTTTTTTTACATAGACATAATACATGTTGTTAAACGATCTTAGGAACATTTTGGTAGGTATAAGTTTCACATAGTAATCTGAGAACCATTGTATAGACAATTTACAGTTTCATTTCAAAACATTTTTAAGTAATCAATTTTCCACAAAATATAATAAAATACGACGTCACGACTTTGATCCCCATTCGGGGGTAGTCAGAGGTTTGAGTGGCCATACACCACCACATTGTGGAGGTATTAAGCCAACTCAAAGCCCACGTTTCACCAGATAGTCAGAACTCAACGTGACAGGTGGTGAACCTTGTCGCCGTGTATACAGGAACTGACTATTACCTAATCCCGAGGGATAGGTAGGTTTCCTCACGATGTTTTCCCTCACCGTCAGCGAACTGTAAATTATGCACATAGATGAAAAAAAAAATCCACAAAATATCTATAATATTGATAGGCAAACGGATTCGCCAACAATTTTGCGTAAAGCCAACGTTTGGACCCTTGTTAAACACTTATAGTTGTTTAAGGGCCTCCACAGACTTGCTACTTTTAGCATCGGCGATCGGCGATTTTGATGCTGCGGCTCGCTCGTTAGCGCTCGAAGAAACGCGACGCAGCATCGATACGTCACAAAATCGCCGGTCGCCGATGCTAAAAGTAGCAAGTCTGCGGAGGCCTTAAGACACATTATCCGTCTCTTTTGTATAACACCTCAAAATTAAGCAACTCTTGAGTTCCGTTTGCGTTCCACAATGACCCATATAAAAAGGTAATGTTCGTGAGAAACAACGAATAGTTGTCACGATAACGGGCTGTAAGTTAATAAATAATAATAATAATATCCTGGGACATTTTTGTACACACGGCTATCTGATCCCAAACTAAGCAGAGCTTGTACTATGGAAACCAGATAACTGATATTACTACATATACTACTTTTTTATTTGTAAATACATACTTAATATACATATACACCCAGACTCCGGACATACAGACATGTTCATGCACACAAATGTATGTCCCGGGTAGGAATCGAACCTACGACCTGCAGCGTGAAAGGCGCCTCCGCGCCAACCACGCTAACGGGCCCGTCAAAAACAATCGTCGTATAAAAAACAATAACCCTTAAATGTGAGGTCGTGAAGACCCCCAACCTTTACAGCGCCATGTGACACGAATCGATAGAGGAGTCGTTAGTACCCCCAAGGGCGATGGGAAGGGTGACCTTGATGGAACAGCAAAACAAAGTAGATAGTAAATGGGGGCGTGTTGGTAAGATTCCGCCTATCACGCTGCAGGTCGTAGGTTCGATTCCTACCAGGGCCATGAATTTGTGTGAATGGACATGTCTGTATGTCCTGTTTCTGGGTGTAAATATGTATATTAAGTTATTTACAAATAAAAAGTAGTATGTAGTAATATCAGTTATCTGGTTTCCATAGCACAAGCTCTGCTTAGTTTGTGATCAGATAGCCGTGTGTAGAAAATGTTCCAGGATAATTATTATTATTATTAGTAGATGGGGCCGTGGTTGGTAAGATTCCGCCTATCACGCTGCAGGTCGTAGGTTCGATTCCTACCCGGGACATGTATTTGTGTGCGTGAACATGTATATATGTCCCGTATCTGGGTGTAATTATGTATATTTTGACATTACAAACAGGCACTTCAATTTTATTTATTCGTATAGAATGTATAGAACAGCATACACTCATCTATGGAGTGATGTTCGTATACTTCCTGGATGTCGGTAATTTGTCAGGCGCGAGACGTAATGGCGCCCTGACACGACAGCCGCGGTGAGAGCCACTGAATCAAATTATATTTGCGTTCTATGTGATACCAACATAGATAGATCGAACACACACACAGAAGATCGGCGTAAAGCAGCTATTACAGCTTTCGTACGATGAGTGAGAGAACCGAAAGCCCAACCCCCCTCCCCACCATCCCTCTACCCTTCAGATCGGCAATGTGCGAGCATCTATAGGCTACGGTAACTGCTTAACATCAGGTGGGCCGTACGCTTTTTTGTCACCGCAGTCCTATAAAAAATTAATGGAATATTACAGGCCTGTTTTGACGACCGCTTGTCGCAGTGTTTTGGGCGTTGGCCGCTCGGCTCACTGCATCGGGTGGTTGCGGGTTCGATTCCCGCCAGAGGCAAATTTCGGAAACGGCCTTTTCGTAATTTTCTCTGGTCTGGGTGACACTGGGATCGCCCCCAGTCCATTGTATGGTACCCATAGTACAAGCGTTGCTTAGTTTGGGATTGGCGTGATGGCGCCTTTCACGCTGCAGGTCGTAGGTTCGATTCCTACCCGGAATATGCATTTGTGTGCATGAACATGTTTGTATGTCCCGAGTCTGGGTGTATATGTATATTAAGTATGTATTTACAAATAAAAAGTAGTATATGTAGTAATATCAGTTATCTGGTTTCCATAGTACAAGCTCTGCTTAGTTTGGGATCAGGTAACCGTGTGTACAAAAATGTCCCAGGATATTATTATTATTATTATACAGTTGGTGTGTAAGTCTGGCGATATTTTATTTGTTCATTCTATGAGATACCAATATAGATGTAATATTACAGGTCTGTTTTGGAAGTTCAAATAATACGTATGCATATGCTTGAGTACTTACCTTCTTCTTGTAACTAGTGGTCGCCTCTGGTCGAAATTCGAACATAATTCATTTTAATTTTACGTTTGAGTAAGTACCTACTTCTTTGAATAACAAAACGTACTGGCCATTAAAAATAACAAAGTGACAAAGTGTCAAAATACCAAAAAGTAAAATAAATAATTTAAAAAATTAAAAACACGACTGCCCTGCCAAAAAACGAACTAAAAAGTATAAAACAAGTGCAGTGTCATTGCAGTCGGGGGACCGTTCTGTGGAACATATTTAATCTAAGAGGGCCCCGACTGCAATGACACTGCACTTGTTTTATACTTTTTAGTTCGGTTTTTGGCAGGGCAGTCGTGTTTTTAATTTTTTAAATTATTTATTTTATTTTATGCATTTTAGTGACAGCAGCCAAAAATGATATATTTGTATGTACACCCTACCTATGTTAAATTATGCCTATAAATTCTACAGTTTTGGACTGTGCTCATCAAGGCCTTCAATTTGTACCCATATTGTAATAATGGAAGAAAATTTTTTTTTTTCACATATTAAAGTTGAGCCATTGTGCCGCCATATTGATTTTTTTCAAAAATAATATACCCAGTGTTACCCGGAATGATGTAAGGATTCTAACGATACCCCATACATCGAAATCCGTTCAGGCATTTATAAGTTATGGTGGAATAAAGAATCTCACATACAAACATACATACATACCTAAACACATATACACTCTTTTTTTTTGGGCAGTAGTGTAATAAAAATACACAATCTACGTCAGTACTTACTTATATTATGTGTGTGTATCTATAACTAATATAGTGTGTGTAATGTTTTTTTATTAATTTAGACCATTTCTGATGCATTTTATGTGCATTTTACATAATGATATTAGATTTGTGCACTCCTTGATTTCAACTTTAACTGTGCCAAACTTCATACTCCTCCGTCTGCGTAATATTAGTAAAAATTATTTTTGTAAAAAAAAAAACAAAAAACGACTTCAGAAAAACCTGGAGCACAAGTAAGAATATAGATTGGCACCGACTCGGTGCCAATCTATATACATAACACAAATAAATACTCGCTAACACACCATCACGCCTGATTATCCCGAAGGGTTAGGCAGAGGTGGTAATAGAAATATTATTTCAGGCTTTTTAGTGCTCCAGGTTTTTCTGAAGTCGTTTTTTGTTTTTTTTTACAAAAATAATTTTATTTCACGATTTTTAGTGGCGCCATACTTTTTCACCCCATGAGTGCAAAGCTCTCATCAATAGAAATGAATTAAGTCCAAACACAAGGTAGCTACTGTAAAACGTTGAGGAGTTCCCTTGACTGTCCTTCGTTTTCATCATCAGCCCCCTAATGACAGTTACAACCCATCTAGGTGTAAAGTTCTCATCAATACAATTTAATCAAGCCCAAACACCAGGTAACTGGTGTAAGTCGTTGAGGAGTTCCCTCGACTGTCTTTCGGCTCCATCATCAGATCGACTCCAGACCTTCATTAAATAGTAGGTAGTGCTTTAAAATACTTAATGAAAAAAAATAACAAACGCACTAGTCGCCACTACGATTTTCGATGGTTCCCCTCGATTTCTCTGGAATGCCATCATCAGATCCTGGTTATCTTATCATGGTACCACCCTTGGGATATTTTCTTTCCAATAAAAAATAAAACATTAAAATCGGTTGGCGTGATATTGAGTTATACGTCCACTTGTCGCGCACATACTTAATGCAAATTTAAGATTTATGTGGTTTTCTCATGGATGCCATTGTCAGAACTGGATCAAATGGGACCACACGGGAAGCACCAGCTTTCAAATAAAAAAATAATCATCAAAATCGGTTCACCCAGTCGAAAGTTATGTGGTAACAAACATAAAAAATAAAAATGATAAAAAAAAATAAAAAAAACATACAGTCGAATTGAGAACCTCCTCCTTTTTTGAATTCGTTTAAAAACGGGTCGAAACTTATATGATATCAGTGCTCAGTACTCGGGCGCGGCATGCACCTCATGTAGACGCAGCTATTTAATTAGGTACTCTGCCTACTACTTGTGTGAATACCCGCGTGATAGAATTAACACGTCGCGTGTTTCACGATATTAATCAATTTTAATAAAATTTATTTCCATTGTGTTGTTTTCTATTATGTTACCGTTGTGACAAACACGCGCCAATCACTATTGGATAGCTATTCATAGCCTCGAGTCTCCTAACAATTATCCATTGCGAAACAACTGGCCCTAATATTATCTTCGTGAATTCTTAATGGGTTTCCGTAACGAATTTAGTTGAGAACGCAGATTTATAGAGCTAAGAAATCCATAATATAAAGTACAAACATTTTTGGTCTACGACAAAAATTGACGAAGTGGTGACCAAATTACTAGCGGAGTTCGCGCGCGGTTGTTGTGACGTCATTTAGACCACGCGCGCTTTGTAATGAACGGCGGCGCGGGCCGGCGCGGGTACAGCGCGCCTTCAATCCGACGGCCCCGTGTGACGTCACACGCACATGCCGCACATTATATAAAATGTGTTAAAAAATCGCAACGGATGGACCGATTTCGATGATTTCAAAACTATATTGATAAGAAAGCTTAGTTTTAACTATAGTGTTGGTTATGAGCTGATTTGTTAACCTTATATTGATTCTCATTGTTAAGCCTCAAAGCCCTGAATAACTACCGGATAGTGATTGGGACATGGGCTTAGGACGGTGAGTCTCTTAATGCCAATTATGTTAGACTAGGGACGTATTCAAGCCCATGATAATTCATGCTTACAAGTTACTAAAAAAGAACCGCTAATAAATGACAGAGAACACTTACACTGAGAAAAAAAAATTGGTTAAATGCAAAACCTAATGTGAGGTATTGCAAAAAGTTAGTTAAATACTACCTAGTTTAGGTTTTGTGAACCTATTGTAGATAGTTTTTATCTATATTGAATTGTCGCTATTTTTATACATGTTTGTAATGAGAATCTATAAAGAAAACCCTCTTTTTATTAAAAATGGGCTTGTCTCTACTTTTGAAAAGATTTGGGTTGTACGCACTCGGAAATACAGACGCAGGCATGGAGTTCCACTCCTTGGCTGTGCGCATTATGAACATGGAAAGATTATGAAATACTAGCTTCCGCTCGCGAATTCGTCCGCGCATAATTTATCCCACAGGAACATACTATCGGGATAAAAAGTATCCTATGTGTTAATTCAGATTATAAACTATCTCTGTGCCAAATTTCATCCAGATCCGTTCAGCCGTTCTGGCGTGATTGAGTAACAAACATCCATGCAACAGTGGAATGATTTGAAGCGCTGCGTGCGAATAGGGATGATATCCTGCGGTGCGTCTGGAGTTCCGATGTTAGAAGGGGGAAGACGGGATGAGCTCATGTAGCTCTTGTGCACACTCTCCCAAGTACAATCTGTAAAAGACCGACAAGCAGGCAACCTTACGGCGCACAGTGTGTTATGAGAGCCGAGTTTTGGTCACCTCCATTTTATATACTTTCTGGATAGATACTTCTCAGACATAAGTTTTAATAAAACTTTCGTGTCTCTATCTATCATAGTTTTCGAGATATTTACAAAATCGAGAAAAGTCCATAGAAACCAAAGAAATTATTTATCTCCTTTCCTTCTATTTTTTTCTTATAAAATGTTGTATGGTCTCATAGATGTTCACCAAACGAACCAATAAATACATAAATTATTGATAAATAAAGCCCTCGCAATGAGTAAAACTATTTTTTCTATGATTTCGTAATTTTTTTTTTTCTGGCGAACATTTGCATTGTCGCATTTTCTTTCCCTGCATTTATGTTTATTACATTAATATGTATCTTCATAAAAAAAACCAGACGCTACAAAGGCTGGGTTCCAGAAATATGATTTTTTTAAAATCCAACTTAGGGTTGTCAACAAAGTAGGTTATTGCAACATACAATTATTCGTACGCAAAGATTCTCACCGTGACATGGTAGGCGTTTAATATTGAGATGGAATTAGAATTTTAGCATTATCTAGGAAATAAATACACACTTTTATTCTTAAAAACCGGCCAAGTGCGAGTCGGACTCGCGCACGAAGGGTTCCGTACCATTCTATAAAAACGGCAATCATGTCTGTTGTATGGGAACCCCACTTAAATATTTTTTTATTCTGTTTTAGTATTTGTTGTTACAGCGGCAACAGAAATACAAATTTTATTCTGACTTTTCGGATAGTTTTGATAAAATCTATTGCTCAATTCGAAATTGTATCCATAAAGGGCTATGGTAACTAAAGAGTGCACAGTATGTGCCAGCATTCAAGTCAATATTGATAAACACATTATCTATTTGAGTATAACCCGTTGTGGTAACAACACGAGGAAGTTTTGAATTTAAACCAATATGGTCAAAATATTTTTTTAAAGGTGCATTCTCATTATTCCAGTAAGTCTACATTAAAATCCCCGCACACTATAGTCGGAGGCAACGGGAGTATTCTGCCATCAAATATGACACTATGAAAGCAATACAACAATTTCCAATCGATCGAAACCTAGAGATAACGCAAAACTTGTCAATAGCAGGCGAATTTTGGTCGTGACTATATTGCGATCTGAAAAACGAAACCATAGCGCGATCTAGGAGCTCATCTAGCGTCATCTAGTGGTGCATAGCGGTACTATTATTTTAATTATTATGAGGTTCTTATTTTATATTATCTTTGTTATAGCAACAATTATTTACTCTTTGCCACCTCACTCCCATAAAAAAAAACTGCTTAACATCAGGCGGGTTGTACGCTTTTTTGCCACCTCAGTCCCATAATTGTTAGTACACACCTGCAATAATAGGTACATAAAGTACACAAATAAATAAATACACATTCTGTGAAAAACTATTACAAGGCCATCTATAGTTCTAATACTCTGTGCTTGAAACTCCGAATGCATTTGAAACTTGATTTACAAATATGTTTACGTACGTAAACAATGTATTTGCACAAATCAGTTTAGTGTTAACATTATTTTAATTTAAGCTGTGGGCGACAAAAAAAATGCGAATTACTCAAAAAAAAAACAACTCATAGTAAGATTCGAACCTAATACCCACATACACGTGGACTAACGCCTTAACCATACGGCTAAGATGATCTCTAGTATTGCACTCGAATTATTATACTACTTATGACACTGTAATGCCAATGATATCATAACAATGTTAGATGGCGCTACTTTGACTGGTACTATTAATTTAAAACTTATTTATGGGTCAAAAATGTAGTTTTACATTTCTTTTTTTTGTCAACAATTTATCTAAAATATGTCATAATGATCACTCATGGTTAAAATGTTAGTTTTCTCTTTATATATTGTTTAATTTATGAGTTATCAATAAAAACGCCAAAAATATCGAGTTTATTGTATGGGGACCCCCTTTATTTTTAAGTTTTATTTTATTTTTAGTATTTGTTGTTGTAGCGGCAACAGAAATACACATTCTGTGAAAATTTCATGTCTCTAGCTATTACCGTTTGTTAGATACAGCCCGCTGACAGACAGACGGACAGACAGACGGACAGACAGACAGACAGACAGACAGACAGACAGACAGACAGACAGACGGACAGCGTAGGCTTAGTAATAGGGTCCCGTTGGCACCCTTTGGGTACGGAACCCTAAAAACGACTCCCACACTAGTACAAGCTCTGTGTCGCTGTAGTTTATAACGCAGCCTACATAGCATTTTTTTCTTCGATGAAGGTCATCGTGTGGTATTGGGAAGAGGTCCACCCTCGTTAAGTTGCCAATCGGTACGCTTTCCGAACAAGCTGGTGAGTCAAGAAACATGTTTTGGTGTTACGACCAAGAGCACCACACACGAAAATTAAACCGTAAAACTACAGTGCTTGACTTGTTTCACAGAGCGTTTGAATCTTCAGATCCGCTGATATTGACCATGTCTTTTGGCAGCCGACCAAAGAAAACCAAACGTTCTGTTCTTCCCCAAAAAGTTCTAGCACTTTTAAAACCCTCAACGGAAAATGTCAGTACCCATGCACAGTTACAACAAAGTTTGACTGATGTCGACACTTCTGAATTTTCAACAGATGATGAATTACTTTTATTGGCGTCAGAAGATATTTTAACTTTGTCAGATGACAATAACTAAAAAAAAATTATTTATACTTTTTAATATGACAATGACAAGTTGACAACCCTATTTCCATAGAAATATTTAAAATACTTAGAAACGCTTTATCTCCTTTGCCGCATGATTGTCGTTTGTGATATTTTAGAGTATAATTAACTATATTATTGCGCATATTTATGGCAACAAATAAAATGCTACAACGCTAACGTATAATTAAAAAAAATAGATATGTGAAAATCAGAAAAAAAATTATATCTCTCAAACTATTAAAGCTATAACCCTCTTTTTTCTAATACAAATATATGATGTGCTGTTACATTATTTTAAATGCTAACAAAATGCACAAGTTTACTATTTTAGGAATTATAATTAAATTAAGATATTCTTAAGGTCATTGACCTCTTACAAAAAAAAAAAAAATCTAAAACTAAACAAAATTATAGTGTCGGTATTTCTGACAAATCTTTATCATAACTAGACGCATCAAATAGATACATAAACCATACATGACCAAAACTCGGCTCTCATAACATACTGTGCGGCGGTGATCCAGGCTGTGAAACCCAGACTTCATCAGTCTTCTATAAGTCCTTCATCTTACCCAACACCCTGTATAACTCACGCCTCAATAGTACAATATTAACAGTGTTACTGATGTAGTTAGTTGAGTAATCAGTGACGTAACATACCTCCCTCGAGGCGCGGCTCCGATTGGATAACACAGTTTGTAACTAGTTATCACTAGCGCTAGGGCTGATAAGGAAGCAGATAAATCTATACATATAATAACGGTCTATCTATATATATAATATATATATATATATTATATATGTTTTATAAAGAGAAAAGATTTGTATTTTTGTATGTTTGTAATGTGTTAACTCAAAAACTACTGGACCGATTGCAAAAATTATTTCACCATTACAATGCTATATTATCCCTGAGTAACATAGGCTATATTTTTTGGGATCCGGGATATCCGGGATACGGGATCCGGGATACGAGTTCCGGGATACGAGATCCGGGATCCAGCAAGCGGGATCTGGGATCCAGTAAAAACGGGAAACGGGATCCGAGATACGAGATCCGGGATCCGGATCAGAGATCCGATTTTTTTAATTTGAATTCTACGCGGACGAAGTCGCGGGCAAAAGCTAGTACTAAATAAAATAAGGGCCATAACACACCGGGTAGCTATGGCGACATCGCTAGCCACCGTAGCCAACTATTCGTTTTGAAATGTATGGGAGGTAAGACCTGGCGACGGTCTGGCGACGTCGCCAGTCAATACAAATTGTTTGGATACGTGGCCGGCGACGTCGCCTGGTGTCCCGGTGTTATGGCTCTAAATATCCTGGGACATTCTTTTACACACGGCTACCTGATCCCAAAATAAGCAGAGCTTGTACTATGGCTGAAATGATGATGATGATGATGATACATCATCACACCCACACTCGGGACATGCAGACATGTTTGTGCACACAAATGCATGTCCCGGGTAGGAATCGGACCTACGACCTGCAGCGTGATAGGCGGAATCTAAACCAACTGCGCTAACGGGCCCGTCAATAAGATCAGAAGGGCTAGACAAGTGGCTGACGTCTACAAATTCGCTACGCTTCATCTATGGAAATGACATAAGTGACGTGATCTCAAGCGTGATCTTCATAGCGACTTGTTGTTGATTTACATAGCGACGTTTGACATTTCCATACATTGTGAAGTTTGTTCTTTTCTATTCGATTAGCGTTCATGCCACTTGGCTAGCCCCTCTGGAATTCTTTAGGAATAGAAACGTGGTACGTGTGCATGAATCATGTGCTTGAATGTGTCCCTCGTTTATCCTAACGTGCTGTATTTTATATTTTATGCTCACATCGCGGTGATATTTTCAGAGTTGAATTATTAACGGTTACCTGAACACAACGGGTAGGCGGAATTATTTATTTATTTTTATAACATAGGAACACCATTTCTTGGATAAAATACTTTATTTTTCGTTATTTCATTCTTCTTATCGTATGGTTAGTAGCTTAACTGGTGTCAGAGACGTTCAAGCCGCCCGAAGGCCTCTGACATGGCTTAACGACTGCTGCAACAACCGGGACCGACTTTTTACGGGCCCTCCGAAGCAAGGAAACGCTCAGTTCAAATGCCATTAATTGGTCACCCATCTCTGCCTGACCTTGCCAAGCATTTCTTAACCTGTAATTGTTTACCGATCAGTGATTCGATGAGCGCCTTATTATTTTTCGTTATTCCGTCACATTTCACATAGTGCCAAGTAAAATATTTTTCAAGTTTTTGAATGCGTCCAGAGAGCTTACCACCACCTCTTATAGCAATTTTGTTTTAACGTTTCAGCGACTTTTTGTGCAATGACGTTTCTTATTGTCATGACAATAAGGTACGTCATTGCACAAAAGTCGCTGAAACGTTCCTGTAATTGAATCGCGATAAGAGTTCGTGGTAAGCCCCCAGCACATGCTGAATTGGGTCCGTTTGCGTCGAGCAGAATCTGTGTATATTCGTTACATTTTTTACTTTTTATTCAATAACTTTTCTGCTAGTCGCAATAAAGTTTTTTCTTTCTTTCTTTCAAGGCTGGGAAGATCATAGGCTAGGCATAAAAAAGGAAAATTTTATGCTCCTAGACCTAGGTTTAGACTGTGCGTTGTCAGTCAGTCAGTTAATTAACATTATTTTTAATGAGTAAATAACATCACCAGACAAGCACACCAACTGTATGATCTCAAATAACGAAAAGGCCGTTGCCGAAAGCCCTTAGTGGGAATCGAACCCGCACGCACCTGATGCAGTAAGCCGCACGGTCGTCCAATCGTTAGGAATCCACCTATCCCGAGAAAAATATGTTAAGTCAGTCTAATACTATAATAAGATTATATAAACTATTCGCTTCAACGTTTATAGCCCATAAAATTGTTATTTCCATTCTAACTGACGAGGTATTATGGCTGACTGTACCAGGCACTAAAAACCTTTTGTTTTTACCGCGCGACTACATAAACATGACGAATTGTTTTAGTCTGTGTTTGTGTAACATGTAACGTCACGACTTTTATCCCCATTCGGGGGTAGTCAGAGGCTTGAGTGCCCATACACCACCACATTGTGGAGGTATTAAGCCAACTCAAAGCCCACGTTTCACCAGATAGTCAGAACCCAACGTGACAGGTGGTGAACCTTGTCGTCGTGTATACAGGAACTGACTATTACCTCATCCCGAGGGATAGGTAGGTTTCCTCACGATGTTTTCCCTCACCGTAAGCGAACTGTAATTTATGCACATAGATGAAAATTCATCCATTGGTGCATGCCCCATCGGGGATCGAATCTGGGAGCTTCTGATTGCTAGCCTAACCTGTTCACCCCTAGGCTACAGCCGCTAAGGCTAAGCCCTGGGTATGTAGAAACAGTAAACAAATTAAACCTTTTTTTTGAACCTTGACGTATACAGGCTGACTGGTTAAACACTTTACATATTGAAGGACATGATAATGTATGGTAACATGCAACGAAAAAAAAAAAAAAAAAATAATAATACCAATGAACTACAGAGAAAACCTTCATTAAATTAATGTGCTAAAACTCGGAAATTGTGGACACCGCAGTGCCTCGCGTAGAACGCTAGTGCTAATGACACTAATGACACTTGATAGGTACGTCAAATCAAGGAGGTACGATCGTGACCACGCTTATTGTTTTGAGTGGATAATTAAAGATAAATTAGGCAAATATTAGGCACCTATTTTTTTACATAATTAGAACGAGAATCGAGTACTGAGCACTCTATATCAATATGTAAAGTGTTCAACCAGTCAGCCTATATACAATACTTACAGATAGTATAGAAGTAGGAAAATACCGTATGTATCCACTGAAACCTCGTATCTTGTGGCCACAACAATTTCAATACCTTAGTACAGTCAGCAAAAAATGCAGAGACCATTTATATGTTAATTTGATTAAGTGGCAAAGAAAGCTTGACTGTACTTTTCACATTCATTACTGAAAGTAGGTTAAGCAATTCATTATGTGTGCTATATTTGAACTTATAAAATAATAACGTCATATGGGCTGGCTCGACCAGGGTAATACCACCCTCTCACAGAAGATCGGCGTAATGTAGCTATTGCAGCTGCGTTTTTGTGATGAGTGAGAGATCCGGAAGCCCAACCCCCTTCCTCTCCCCTAGAGGCGGCAACGTGCGAGCAATGCCTTTGTTATTGCAAGCATGTAGATGCTATAGAGTCCTATAAGCCTAAAGAGGCTACGGTGACTGTTTAACATTAGGCGGGCCGTACGCTTGTTTGCCACCATAGTAACATAAAAACACGGCCAAGTGAGTGTCGGACTCGCACATAAACGGTTCCGTACCACTGTAGAATAAAAACATCAAAAATATTAACTTTCTTATATGGGGAGCCCTATATTTTAAAATTTTATAAAAAAATTAGTTTTTGTTGTTGTAGCGGAAACACTTTCTGTGAAAATTTTAACTCTCTGCCTATTACGGCTCGTGAGATACAGCCCGCTGACAGACAGACGGACGGACGGACAGCGGAGGCTTAGTAATAGGGTTCCGTTGGCACCCCTTGGATACTGAACCCCAAAAAGGTATAACGAAACACTAGGCTGTAAATAAAAGAAAGTATTCTATTCAATTATAAAGAACGTAATAAAATATCTTATTTTCTAAAAGTGGTTTCAAAATCAATCTCAGTTCATTGCCTCAGGGGATTACGAGCTTGTCAAAAAATACTTCAATATATTTTTTATAACTTTTTCAAGATTTGTACTTTCGTTCTTCAAATATCCTCCGAATTGGTTGATGCCCCATTACCGCGTTGCGTTGCCGTGCGTCGTCGCTGCGTCGTTTTAGGGCCTCCGCAGACTTGCTACTTTTAGCATCGGTGACCGGCGATTTTGTGACGTATCGATGCTGCGTCGCGTTTCTTCGAGCGCGAACGAGCGTGACGCAGCATGAAAATCGCCGATCGCCGATTCTAAAAGTAGCAAGTCTGCGGTGGCCCTTACATATATTTTATAGTGGCATGCCACATATATGCGTTGCGTCGTCGCATGTGACGTTTCAACGCAAAGACGAAAGGGGGAGGGTGATGCGCTGCGCTGTCGGTGCGATGACCAAGGAATTTTGAAGTAAATGACGATGACGCACAGCGTTCCCCTGCTAGAGGGAAACGTGCATATACGAAATTACGTACGACGGCGTGGCGTCGCCCTCTTGCGTTACGACGTCGTGCGTCGTTGCAACGCAAGTGTGGCAATGCGTTGTCCGTTGCGATGACGCAACGCAACGCGCTAGTGAGGGCTGGCAGTTCCACCGCCATAGACGGACTGCTTGGAGCGGTCAGTTGCGACCGTCCGTCTGCACCTGGTGTCAGAGTTGTTCAAGGCCTCTGACAAGGCTTAACGACTGCTGCCTAGATGAAAACAACCGGGACCGACTTTTTACCATCGAGACCATCTCTGACTGACTTTGCCAAGCGTTGCTTAACCTCCGATCGTTTACCGATCAGTGACTGCAGCTGCCTATGAGCGCCTCAGTCATAGAGGACATAGAGAGAGGAGTTGTTGTTATTTGATTTCCCTGTGAACCAACGCGTGTCAATTTATGCGGGTGAAGGGGTGTTAGATTCCGCACACTTTTTATTTTTTATCTACCGGTCAATAGAGGCCATCCATAAATTACAAAAAGTAAGTTTAAAAACTAAAACCCGACTACTGAAAAATCGCGCTCTAAAAAGTATGAAACAAGAAAATATTCTCATCTAGAGGATAGCCGTGGTCCGTGTTCATATGCCATTTGGCCCTAAAAGACCTACACGGACCACGGCTATCCTCTAGATGAGAATATTTTCTTGTTTCATACTTTTTAGAGCGCGATTTTTCAGTAGTCGGGTTTTAGTTTTTAAACTTACTTTTTATTTAATTATTTTGGAGTTATAGGTAACAATATACATATTTTTGAAATGTGCTCATCAAGCTCTTTCATTTGATACCCCACACGGTTTCATTAAAAAATGTTTATTTTTTAGTTCATGACATTATGTCCTCTAGAGGGCGCCATATTCAATTTTATGTGACGTCACATAGCCTATAACCAGCGCGCCATTAAGCCGCTTCTAACGATACCTCATTTGTCAAATTACGACAAGTAGTTTGGAAGTTAGGTGGGAACAGATGCACATACATACATACATACATACATATATACATACATACATACATACATACATACATACCGGTCAAAATCATAACCCTCCGCCGTAGTCGGGTAATCACACATAAAGGGGGGAGGGGGTCGACGAAATGTGACATTGTGTGACAAGGGTGGGAGGGGTCTGAAAAATCATGAAATTCGTGTGACGTAATTTATGAATGGCCCCATAGCAAAACTACTTGCTTCGTTATATGTCGATGTTACTACGTAGTTTAACTATTTCACATTAGATGTCACTAAACTCTACTCACCTATATATTCTTAGTTCCCATGACACAAAGTGTCGCCATCTCGTGTCGAGTATAACTATATTTGGAAAGTACACTGACTTAAGCCACGCCTACTGTGATGACGTCAGGACCTAGTTGGGACACAGAGCACAGTTGCTTACGCCGTTTCCTCTTGGTATTTGCTCTGCGGCCGCAGTATAATAAAATGATTAATGTATACTTAGTATAAAATATTTAAGTCGGTAAATAAAAAAATATTTCTTTCCTTCGCTTTTTACATTTCTTTATCCGACTCAAATCTTTCCGTTTCATTACGTTTTTTCAATTAAGATTAATATCTGGCGGTTTCTTCCCAAATGGCTTAGAATAAATGAATCGAGGTCTTATTTTGGATGTCAGTTGAAAATAATCTTAAAACTGTTCCAATTAGGTACATTTCGCAATAGCCGTGTGATTCTCTTATTTTTACATCGAAGATAGATACCGTAGCCTATAGATCCTTGCAATCGCACGTTGACGACTTGAAGAGGAGTACAGAGCGACGGGCTTCCGGCTCTCTCACTCATCGTACGAAACACAGAAATAGCTACGCCGATCTTCTGTGGGAGAGTGGTACTACTCCCGTCAAAACCTGCAGTCGATTGGCTACAGTTTGGCTATACCACATTTAAGGTGATATTCTGACGACCGTTGGCGCAGTGGTTCAAGCGTAGGCCGCTCGGCCCACTGCATCGGGTGGTAGCGGGTTCGATTCCCGCCAGAGGCAAATTTCAGAAACGGCTGTTTCGTAATTTGCCATGGTCTGGGTGTCACTGGGATCGCCCCCAGTCCATTGTACGGTACCCATAGTACAAGCGTTGCTTAGTTTGGGACCATACAGTTGGTATGCAAGTCTGGCGATATTAATTTCTTTCTATAAACCTTGTAAATGAATCTTTCCAAGCCTAATTGCGATCCAAATATCAATAAAAAAAAAAATACATTCATCTCTTTCACACGTAGCGCGTAGTAATTATTCCATCCCTCTCCCACTGGGCATCGACGCAAAGTCAATAGTTCGTGCCCGGAAAACGAAATTCAGGATAAATGGATTACGTTGCAAACGAAGTATGGAAATATCAAGTTTTATTATCTGTCTCACTATCACTATTATTGATGGTAGAGCCAAGCTGTAGTCAATTCACTGCAGATCATATACGGGCTGGCTCGATCAGGTAGTACCACCCTCTCACAGAAGATCGGCGTTAAGTTAAGCTGCGTTTCGATGAGTGACTATCACTATTATTGATGATAGAGCCAAACTGTAGTCAATGGACTGCAGCTCATATACGGGCTAGCTCGACCGGGGTAGTTCCACCCTCTCACAGAAGATCGGCGTAAAGTCAAGCTACGTTTCGTAGTGAAAGAGCCGGATGCCCCACTCCCAGTCGGCAACGTGCGAGCGATGCCTTTGGTATTGCAAGCATCTATTGGCTACGGTAAGGGGGCGTCCATAAATTACGTGAGGCATTTAGGGGGGAGGGGGTCGAGCAAAATCTCACCAAATCTCACGTGGGGGAGAGGGGGGTCTCGGCAAATCTCACGTAATTTATTTTTACCGTAAGAAACAGTGTAAAATTGCAAGAAAACTGGGTTAAATTAAGTTAAAACATGTTTCTCCTCTAGAATATAAATATCCGTCACGCTTTTGAAAAATCTCACGTGAGATTAGAGGGGGAAGGAGGGGGTCGAGCAAAATCTCACGAAATCTCACCAAAGGGGGGGGGGGGTCGAAAAATCTCAAAAATCACCTCACGTAATTTATGGACGCCCCTAACTGCTTAACATCAGGTGGGCCGAGCGATTGTTTGCCGCCTCAGTCCCATAATAAGAAACTCATGACACCGTTTCCGTTGTGGGGTTGAAAATGAAATAGGGACGTTATCGATGAGTTTGTTCCCCGAGCTTGGAACAGGCATTATTGAGTTTCTAAGCTTAATGTAATCGGCAACATCCCCAACTTGTAGATGAGAGCTTAATGTCTGGTTCAGATACTAATGTAAAAATACTGTACTAACTTTTTTATGGGACTAGTCCCGCCACACACTCTCACTACCGTGACTTCTGTAAGCCAGGATCGACAGTGTCCAACGATGACGCCGAGGTTTGGCCCTCGACGAGTCCCGGGGACAAGCTGACTATTATTGCAAATTCTCGTGAATAACACTATCAAAATGACTTAAAATTTTATTGATTGTCGAATTGCGAGTGCGATAACTGATGTGTGAATTTCGCTCGCACGACTTAGTGATTGCAACGTTTTTTACACGACTGCCCAAAAAAAGGAGTGTATATGTGTTTAGGGTTCATGTATGTATGTATGTGAGATTCTTTATGCCACCATAACTTATAAATGCCTGCATGGATTTGGATGTATGGGATATCGTTAGAATCCTTACATCGTTCCGGGTAACACTGGGTATATTACTTTTGAAAAAAAAAAAATAGAATGGCGGCATTATGATTTTATAGGCATAATTAACATAGGTAGGGTGTACATGCAAAACAAAGATTTCATTTTTGGCTGCTGTCACTAAAATGCATAAAATAAAAATTAATAATTTAAAAAATTAAAAACACGACTGCACTGCCAAAAACGAACTAAAAAGTATAAAAAAGTGCAGTGTCATTGCAGTCGGGGGCTCTCTTAGATTAAATATGTTCCACAGAACGATCCCCCGACTGCAATGACATTGCACTTGTTTTATACTTTTTAGTTAGTTTTTGGCAGGGCAGTCGTGTTTTTTTTTTATTTTATTTTTTTATTCAGTGATAGGCAAGTATTTGACCACCAGGAGTACAACCGTTGCTTAGTTTGAGGCTGTACAGTTGGTGTGCACGACGTCTAGCGATATTTATATGCAAGTAGAGTTATTGCTTGCTGACTCTGAACACGTCCTTATTTCCTCAAAATCGCCGACAGTTAATGGATGTTTCTAAAGACAACATCGGCTTATGTATTCATACACTTTGCTCTCAAGTTTGTTTTAGGTCTAAAGCCCTTACAGTATCAGTGCTCTTAAGGTTCGATAGCATAAAGATTGTTGGTTCCTCGGCAGCGAGCCAACAATAGACGCTTCCACAAGCTCCGAGCAGCCGAGTAATCAGTTATGATATATCTGTGATTATCGGTGGTAGAGCATAGCTGCCAACTAAATGCAGCTGATAGTCGAGACAGCCCGTTGGTTGGCTTGACCTGGGTAATACCACCCTCTTTCATTCCTTCCACTCGACACCACCAAAACGACACCACCGGTGGTGTCGTATGGAATCTCTAGTCCATACGACACCACCGACTATTAGTGAGGTTACCTACATACAAAGTTGTTGATATGAAAACTCCAATTAAGTTCAAGCAGTTTCATTAATGAGGTATGTCATTTGATAAAGTTTATATTTATCTGTTAGTTTAGTTTATATTTATTTCATAAACTCTGTTTTATTAATTATCGTTTAACTATAGATAACTTGAAATAATAACTTTGGGGTCGGATCAATGTATGTGATGTTGTCTGATATTTATTTATTTATTTTAATGAACTGGGAGCTGTTTGTCAAAAACACGTGTTTCTGGACATCACTAGGGTGGTGTCGTATGGACTAGAGATTCCAAACGACACCACCGATGGTGTCGTTTTGGTGGTGTCGAGTGGAAGGAACGCAAACAAGCGTTCGGCGCACCTGAGGGCATACCCTTTTACAAACGAAAACGAAATTTCTGAAAATGTTTGACGTCTTCGTCGTCGTCGAATCTAAACGTCAAACAATTTTCGTTCGTAAGAAATGTCGGAATGAACGAGAAACCTAGTAGGAAATACGGGTAATTTAGTCAGAAATTTAGTTTTCGTTTGTAAAAGAGTAGGCCCTCAGATGTTAAGCAGTTACCGTAGCCTATAGCTGCTTGCAATACCAAAGGTATCGCTCGCACGTTGCACTTGAAGGGAATTTCAACGGGAGGGAGAGGGAGAGGGGAGGATGAAACTTCCAGCTCTCTCACTCAACTCTACTCACTTTACGGCGATCTGTTGTGAGAGGGTGGTACCACTCCGTTCAAGCCAGCCTGTATAAGCTGCAGTCTATTGGCTACAGCTTAGCTCTACCAATCGCTACGGCTATTATAACCGCTTAACATCAAGCAGGCCGTACGCTCGACACCGCTTTTCAAGGTAATAGAGCCGAGCCGTAGCCAATTGACTGCAGCTCATAAACGGGCTGTCTCAACCGGGATAGTACCACCCTCTCACAGAAGGTCAGCGTACGGCAGCTATTACAGCTGCGTTTCGTATGATGAGTGAGAGAGCCGAAAGCCCACCACCCCTCCCCCTCCATCCATCCCACTCCCCTTCAGGTCGGCAAAGTGCAAGCAATGCCTTTGGTATCGTAAGCATCTATAATCTACGGTAACTGCTTAACATCAGGCGGGCAGTACGGTTTGCCACCGTAGTCCTATAAAAAAAACCGTCTTATTATTATGGGGTTATTACACTTAACTAAATTTAGGCAACTTAATTTAGTCGTTACTGAATTTAGGCAAATGTAATCGCACTCAGCAAGTTATTCAGAAGCTAGAATGGTTTAAATATTATATATTTTTTAATGACTTTATTATAATTTACTTTCAACTATTTCTTTAAAATAACATACATTTGGGCAAAATATTTACCATTTTTCCCTAAATCAATCACAAATCGTTCCTGCTCCGAATCTATAATCACAGACTAAAACCTTTTATAATGTTTGAAAAAGTACTGGCCTCTAAAAAAAAACAAAGTGACAGCGTCAAAATATCAAAAAGCAAAATACGCAATCTACGTCAGTATATATGTGTTTGTATGTGTAAATGTTCACTTTTTTTTTCTTTAGCTACTAAATTATTTTTGTTTTATTATTACTTTCCTTGTATACGTGATGAAAAGCACAGTGTTAATCTCGGGTTAAAGTAACTTATTATTGGTCCCTCGAACTATTAGCGCCCTCGCCTCGGGACCAATTAATAAGTTACTTTTCCCCTCGGATAACAATGTACTATAGAAGCTTCTGAATTTAGGCTTCTAAATTTAGCCAAGTGTAATAAGCTCTTAAGTGCTATAAAAAATGGCTGGAACTCTATCCTGCATTCGATATAAATAATTTTGATATCTGTCACGAGTAATGTTCTGTAACATGGGTAAGGTAGAGTCGCTTTCAACCCTTCAACCCTTATTTGAAGTGACGTCACAAGGGTAAGGAAAGGTCAGTCTGATGACAGGCGTGACGATGTTTGAATACTTATGACGTCACGGACGTGATCTGTCAGGAAATAATAATAATAATAATAAATTCATTTATTTCAGGTATGCTCCCATAGTTACAATACTTATACAAATAAAAATAAAATAAAACATAAAACCCACAATAGTGGGCGCGTCTCTAAAAAAAACCAAACATTTTAAAAATAAAATGTGTGTAAAAAATAAAATAAAAATAAAAATAAGACTACACCACAGAGTAAAGACTAAAGAAAGAGGTGCCCTTATTAGATATATGTATGAAAAAAAACGTGGTCATTGTTTTTTCATTTTCATTGTTCTATCTACCGGTAAATAGTTGAACTACTCGCTTCGTTTTATGTCGACGTTAGTACTAGGCCGACCACTCGGCCGAGTTGCTTAGGGCCAGTCCCCTTAGTAATTGGTCCATGGACTACACAGTCCGCAGCGTTTTCTTATGAAATGTAGCGAAATGTAGCGACAATGGCCAAGTGGTTAAAGGGAGGTTGCCAGTTTGATCCTCATCTTGGCCACGAAGTTTACGTTTTCTTATGCACAAGCGTACGGCCCACCTGATGTTAAGCAGTTACCGTAGCCTAGGGGGAAGCTTCCAACTTAATATGCATAGTCTAAGCTCCGTTAAATCTGGGTGTGGGTATTACAGGTCTAGTTATCGGCCGGCCGATTACTGGCCACGTTTCACGATATCCTATTAATAATAGATGCCCGTTTCAGTGACAGGCAGCGGTTCTCAACATGGAAAAGCAATTGAAAATGTACACAACTTTTTTCTGTCTATTGAAAAGTGTAACCATTGAGTTTCTTGCCCGGAAGCCTAACCCCCCTTCCTCTCCCTTCCTTCCACTCCCCTTCAGGTCAGCAACGTGCGAGCAATGCCTTTGGTATTGCAAGCATCTATAGTCTACGGTAACTGCTTAAGATCAGGCGGGCCGTACGCTTGTTTGCCACCTCAGTACCTACTATAAATAAAATTACTACCATGGCCGAGCCAGCCCGTATTTGAGCTGTAGGCGTTCGGCAGCTTGGCTAGCCACTAATAAAATCCATTCCAGTCCAGCCCAGTCCATTCCCACCCAAAATACTGTCGATACCTTCATTTTGTATCGATACGTGTTGTCAAATAGTGTATGTCTGTGTACCCTTTTGTCTAAAATAGGCGTGATAGTGTTTTTGCGGTGGCAAAAAAAGCGTTCGGCCCGCCTGATGTTAAGCAGTTACCGTTGCCTATAGATGCTTACAATACCAAAGGCATTACCTAAACTTACCTAAGGGCCTCCGCAGACTTGCTACTTTTAGCATCGGCGATCGGCGATTTTGATGCTGCGTCTAGCTCTTTCGCGCTCGAAGAAACGGGACGCAGCATCAAAATCGCCGAACGCCGATGCTAAAAGTAGCAAGTCTGCGGAGGCCCTAAACCACCTACCTACCTATACCTAAACTTAATATGCATAGCCTAGGATCCGTTAAATCTGGGTGTGGGTATTACAGTGCTCTAGTTATCGGCCGGCCGATTACTGGCCACGTTTCATGATATGCTATTAATAATGGATGCCCATTTCAGTGACAGGCAGCGGTTCTCAACATGGACAAGCAATTGAAAATTTACACAGTTTTTCTCTGCCTATTGAAAAGACTAACCTTTGAGTTTCTTGCCGGCTCTTCTCAATGGAAGCAGCATTATGAACCGGTGGTAATACTAGAATATTTATGTTGACTATTCATAAGTGCTCCAACAGTGAGTCTCACTTTTATAATATAGATGGTAGAGCCAAGCTGTAGCCAATTGACTGCAGCTCATATGGGCTGGCTTGACCGGGGTAGTACCACCCTCTCACAAGAGATCGGTGTAAAGTAGCTATTTCAGTTGCGTTTCGTACGATGAGAGTGCCGGAACGACCCCCCTTTCCCCTCCCTCTGTCCCACTCCCATCATGTCGGCAACGTGCGAGCGATGCCTCTGGTATTGCAAGCTTCTATAGGCTTCGGTAACTGCTTAACATCTTTGCCACATAAGTAACATAAAAAAATTAGACACCCACAGTGGGGTTGAATTACCTATCTTTGGGAACCACTGTCTTTACTAGTATTCGAATCACGTTTGGTAATAACGTGGTTGACAAATTGACACCATTTTGCATACGCGCCTGAATCCCAGTTAGTTTTTACGAGCATCCCTATTCCCTTTTTATGGGGGTCTTTTTTAATAGAATTACCATCAATGTTTGGAATGGTAGATGCTCAGATGTGTCAAATTTAGTTATAATTTATAGCCAACATAATAAATACTGACCTTCATTTTTTAAAGTGGGGAAATTCCTCATGGATACCCTCATGGTCCGGCGCAGGTTATGCCGGATTCTAGCCGGTTAGAACCCCACGGACCTTCTCCCACCTTACGATGGAGCATCGGGAATAGTTTCGCATAGGTCCATCCATGACCCCATTAGCGCTAATTCGCTCGAGCGGACTCCTCTTCATTCGGACTCCTCGGGGCTGCTATACCGACGCGCGGAGCCCTATGCGTCCACGACCTCTAAAATACTAACTAATCTAACCTGATTACCGCCTCTGTTAAGAGTGTCTGGTTAGACTAATTATACAGGTCCATCGTAGTGTCCACAGCTAGGGTAAAACTTTGAGAAACACTGAGTCTCTACCCTGTATTAAAATCACGTGATTATACAGTGTCCATTCTGGTGTTCATAGCTATAGTAAAACATTGCGAAACGCTGCAAATCTACCCTGGATTTAAATCTAGTGATTATACAGAGTCCATACCCCATAGCTAGAGTAAAACTTTGGGAAACGTTGCATCTCTATCCTGGATTCAAATCACGT
Source organism: Drymonia ruficornis (assembly GCA_947859195.1). Lineage (NCBI taxonomy): Eukaryota > Metazoa > Arthropoda > Insecta > Lepidoptera > Notodontidae > Drymonia > Drymonia ruficornis. Next base: position 3,426,047 of record OX401932.1, on the reverse strand, counting down.
GCCTACCGATACTGGGAGGGTGACAAATAGGTAGGATTCGACATACAGTCCTCCTGCCTAAACCGAATTCCGATATGTAATAAGGGCCACCGCAGACATGCTACTTATTGCATCGGCGATTTTGCGACTGTGTCGATGCTGAATCGCGATTTGGCGACTCTCTGCATTCGGACGCAGCGACTGCTCCGACTAAATCGCCGATCGCTGATGCAAAAAGTAGCGTGTTTGTGCCCTTAGCTATTCGGTAGAGTCGCTAGTCGCAAGATTACGTAAAATAAAATATTAGCGCCGCCATAGACGGACTGCTTGGAGCAGTCAGTGCCGAAGGCTTCAAGCTGTCGCTGTTGGGATATCTGCAGTTTAAATACAAAATTTACATACACGGACCGCTCAGGCAGTTCGTTTGCAGACACAGCTAAAAATGCAGTCGGTGTGCGGTTAATGCCAGCAGCAAAGAGATGTTCGACCCGTAGTACACGGAACGTTTGAAGCGGCGCGCGTACAAATACAAACACAACTGCACAAGGAGTGCTTAGAGCAGTCGGGACCTCCATAGACGGACTGCTCCAAGCAGTCCGTCTATAGCGACCCTTAGCAATACCGACATGTTTTCAACATTATTTACCGCGAGCAACTGAGTCGTAGTGTGTCCATGGGCTGCGTTGAGTAGGACAAACTATTATGGACGGTCACATGACTCCCTATCTCTTGGTATTATCTTTGCCTACAGATTTGTAAATTGCTCACGATCCAAGCTTCAATCTTAAAATTTGTCCAATTTCTAACATCAACAAATCCACTCACTCAATTCTCAAATCCGTTCGCGAATGAACGAATGAGTGAACCCATTTTCTTGGGTTGACACCAAAGATGTATGAAACCTTTAGGTGGGATAAAGCGCGCTTATTGTGGCAACATGAATGCAAGGTAACTACCCGATATTCACAGTCACGCGGCACCCAGCGTCGAGGCTGCACGGCTGCACGCGAGCTCGGCAATAGTTATGTCGCTAATAACGCTACAATGTATATAATTCATCTCTTTCACACAACAGGGGGCTAACAGCGACGATATCCAACATTGCCAATGCAATAAATTTTTCTGTTTTTCTGAGGAATCCTAAGCAATTCCGCAAAATTTATGTAAAACAGTCACATATTTTACGCCATTCGTGACCGTTTCACGGCAATTTAACGGATTCTGCTGGAGGGTCGGAAAAATGAATTGCTTTTGTAGAATTGCTGCAATGTTGCATAGGGTCGCTATTAGCCCCGCAGGTCTGGCGTACTAAGTATGTATTCGTTGATATAAATAAATTAACATATCCTGGGACATTCATTTTACACACGGCTACTTGATCCCAAACTAAGCAGAGCTTGCACTATGGAAACCAGATAACTGATATTACTACATATACTACTTTTTGTTTGTAAATACATACTTAATTAATATACATAACTACACTCGCACTCGGGACATACAGACATGTTCATGCACACAAATGCATGTCCCGTGTAGGAATCGAACCTACGACAGTGATAGGTGGAATCTAAATCAACCACGCCAATGGGTCCGTCAAACGTACGTATGTATAGTATAATATGCTATTTTTAAAGCACTAAATCTTAGTGTGTGTCAGGTCTATACTATAAAACATCATTGACTGGGATTATAACGTTCAATCTTGAGAATAAGTGATGTGTGAATGTGATTACAAAACACCATTTTGGGGATTCGGGGATTCATACTCGTATAACAATGGCGGGTGCCATTGATGTATTATTTTAGCAGATATGGTACCTACTTAGTACTTACATAACAATTACTAAACTTGTGCTCAGCGCACCACTACATGCAGCGAAATTCTTACATCTGTTACACCTGTCTTGTCCTGTGTTCTTACATCTGTCTGAGTTAGTTATCGCACTCGCAATTCGATACTCAACTTACCTATAGGCATTTTGATGGGTATTGTATGATCACAGGTTTTCCTCTTTCTTGGTAATATCTTTGGCTGGCGCTCATAGCCAGCTGCAATCACTGCCCCTCTAGACTAGTGGCTGACGTCTACAAGCGTTCTTTCAAATCGCTACGCTTCATGTATGGAAATGACATAAGTCACGTGATCTACATAACAACTTGTAATGTCCTTTCCATACACTGTGAAGTCTATTTTATTCTATTCGATTAGCGTTCATGCCACTTGTCGAGGGGGGCTGATCGGTAAACGATCGGAGGTTAAACAACGCTTGGCAAGGTCAGTCAGAGATGGGTGACCGTTTAGTGGCATTTGAACTGAGAACGAACGAGCGAGACGCAGCATCAAAATCGCCGATCGCCGATGCTAAAAGTAGCAAGTTTGCGTTGGCCCTTAACAGTTATTGTCTACTACGAAAACACTGGTCCCTTATCCTCGTGAATTCTTCATTATAAATCGCAAATTCTTGGCGGTCGACATGTTGCCTGCCAGAGGACTGCTAACAGATGGCCGACAATTACATGTCTGTCACCAACAATTCATGATTTACAATAAAATTTCATGAACATCAATGGTATTTTAATAAGTGGCTATGCACACGGACCAACTTTCAACCGAAACTATCGCCGAAACTATCAACTTTTTAATGTTTTTTTGGCAGTTGCAGCCAACAATTGCCAGTTGCAGCAACAGTTGCCGCGATTGCCGCAATTTTATATGAAAACAGCGAGTTGCAACTTGCAAGACGGCGCAAAAGTTGCCCGTGTGCATAGCCCCTAATTGTTAGAAGACTTGGGGCCCTGTATGTATGCTACTTATCATGTATAATATTAAAAAAGGGCATGATTCAATTTATTTCTGAAGTGGTTCCATTGTCTGACTATACGTATATTGAGTTGGAGTGTTGGGTTGTGCGTTTGAACGGGAGAGTTTACTTGTACGAGTAACTGGACCAAGTGATTAGTCTAGTGAATTAAAACAGTGAGTGAAATAAATAGTACAGTCGCTAGTGTATTTCTAGGAAGGATACTTAGGTAGGGTTGTATTTCTAAAAAGGGTAAACAAAGTTAAGTAGTGTCATTATAAATTTCGCAAATCACTAGATCACACAAAATGACATCCAAAGTATAGGATTGAAAAACTTAATCAATTCTTGTGTGGGCTCTTGCATGAATATACGTAAAAGAGCACTGGCATCTAGATAAGTGTCGAGATAACTTGAGGCTAGTTACCTTTGCCATTGATAGCTTGCACTACCAAGACCGTTCTGCTAGGGTAAAATAATTTTATTAGGTTCTAATGTAATTAATCTACCTATTGCTTTTTTCCCGATTGTGGATTATTGAGGATTTCTTAAGAGAAAATTCTTATGACATTTTGGACAGCCACAAATGGAAACAAGGACCTCCTAGCCAGCGGATGTAAGAAAAGTGTCGGGGTAACGGTAGTACCAATCAAATCATCTCGCCAATATCAGTTATAAAAAACACTAATGAAATTAGTTTATCCGTATCTACTAAAGCTAGATGCCACAGAATAAAGGTGTCCAACATAAAAGTCCCTATTTAATTTGCATTGCAGTCCAAAATAACGCTTTTCTGTGCATTAAATCGGGGGTTAAAACGATTTTTAATTTGAAAATTACATGCCAGTAATTCAAACAAGTCCACTCTCCTGTAACAAGTCCTCCTCTGGCGCAAGTAGACTCGCGCGTTCAAACGCACACGGGTCGATGACGGCAGCGCCGCAACGCAGTCCGCATAGGATCGGGCCACGAAACGAGCGAGTTTCGAAAAAGTTTTATAAGAATAGGGCCATAAAATGAAAGGGAAGGATGGTTAAAAATACACTTGAAAATGTTCCGCTCGGGAGCGAAGAATTATTAATGTTGGGATTTTTATGATTTATGTAAGGGTTATGTGTTTAATTTATTGTTATTTCTTTTGTAAGTTATGTGAAATATGCTTATGTCATTGTACGATAAGTACCTACATATTTTCTACTTTCTTTTAGCAAAATAACGTTAAAGTTTTATTGCTTTTAGCATTTTTTGCTTGCACGGTCAACTTTATAAACTATGATACGTTTGCATTAGCGAGACTACTTATACCGATTTTCTCTATTTCTTACAGCACAAAGTAGAGATTACATCATAAATTGGTGTAAACGTTTCTTGCATTCAAACAAGCGGTTAGAATTGAGAGTTGTGTATTTTATTTTGCTCGGGGCATTGCGTATTATGTTAATATAATAATAATAATAATTTAGCCCTTTTAACGTCCCACTGCTGGGCACGGGCCTCCCCTCAATGCGAGGGGGATTCAGGCCATAATCCACCACGCTGGCCCAGTGCGGGTTGGTAGATTTCACATGTCTAAAGACATGCAGGTTTCCTCACGATGTTTTCCTTCACCGTAAGCAAGTGATAATCATATATTAAAGTTATGATTCACACATAGATTTCGAAAAAATCCATAGGTGTGAGCCAGGGTTTGAACCCATGACCTTAAGCCCGCACGACGCGTGCTTAACCAATCGGCTACCACTGCTTATTATGTTATTGAATATTTAATGTATAACGATTAGAGTTAAAGGTTAAATGCATTTTATTTTGACGCTCGAAGCATCGCGTGTTTGTATTCTTGTGTGATAAAATCGCTGTCATTTTCTCAACGCTATTTTCGTGGCCCTAATTCTGGACCCTTCCGTTTTTGCCCTCGCAATTTGGCGGGACCCAACTTGACTTTACGCTACAGATTGACAGCCTAAAAGGTCTTTTTGCTAGTGCCTTGTAAAAAATAGCCCAAGATTGACTTTGGAGAACCTTTTCTTTTGTTCAATCAATATTTGAGGAACAGTTTAAGTGGGTGTTACGCAAAATATCGTTATATTATATAGTTTCTTGTGTTACTTGTCAAATATATACTTTTGTCAAGACTATAAGTTACAATGTTAGGTAGGTAGACAGACAAAAATTATCTTATACAAATATATATCCTGGGACATTTTTGTACATACGGTTGTCACACACAAATCCCAAACTAAGCAGAGCTTGTACTATGGAAACCAGATAACTGATATTACTACATATACTACTTTTTTATTTGTAAATACATACTTAATATACATATACACCCAGACTCGGGACATACAGACATGTTCATGCACACAAATGCATGTCCCGGGTAGGAATCGAACCTACGACCTGCAGCGTGAAAGGCGCCTCCGCGCCAACCACGCTAACGGGCTCGTCAAAGCAAAAGCAAACAAAGCAAGTACATACTTAATAATCTAAAACTAAATAATTTATTATAGTATTTAGAAATAAGATAATCAAAGGTCAGCAGCTAGAAATAAACGGATGTATTTTAGATGATAATACTCTATAAAATACTCATACCTGTTAAAAGTTAAACAAACCCAAAAATAACCTAAGTATACCTAATATTGACCACAGGAAAACTTTATGCTTTTGCTTGACGAAATGCTCGTCGCGCAAACGAGCACTCTAGTGAATTAAATAATTTGTTAGAAAATGTGAGTGTGAGATGCGTTTTTGTTAATTTAATAGAATGCTCGGAGCATTTTTGCGAATTGAAAATCTTGCTCGACGAAATGCTCTTGTTATGCGTTCGCTAAATGCTCTCAGCATTTGGAAATATAGGCGCAATAGTAAGTCCTTTTACAAATAAGATATTTTATTCACTGATACAATTTGTAAATATTCCTTTTCTTCTCTACACATATTTGCTCAAGAATTCTGTGTTTGTCCGTCGAAGAAATAAGTGATAAAATAACAGAAAGATTGTGTTTTTATATGAGCATGAATTCTTTTTGTATCGAAGGAAAATAAAATGTCAATATTATTTTGCTACACTTTTTCCTCGATTTGATGTGAGGTTTATTAGGAAATGAGTGTGACCAGCACGACAATAGATGATGGAGTCACACTGGCATTACACATCACTTTTGTTCCTAGAAATGCTTTGTAACAGCATTGTAAATTTGGCGGTAAGAATACAAGCATACACTGAAAATTCAGAAAATGATTTAAGCTAGACAGTTAAACTGATTTTATTTCACGTATTATATCATTTGATACGGCCCATAAAAATATTTTTGGAACGGGCCCAAACTGTTAAGTTGAAATTTGATTAAAGTCTCGAAAATATTTTTGCGAATCGTTTTTGAAATATATACAGTAGTTAGAGAGACAGGCTGTTGAATGCGGGATCAGGTTCGATTCTCGTACAAGGAATTGGCAATGGACGTTTTCATAATTTTATTTTCTAACCAATTTTACCTGTTTAGCAGTGTTCGTAGTTTTTGCAAGTGCATGAGTTAGATTTAGTAGTGTGCATAGGTTTCATGAAGATTCAGAGTATTGTTGTATACGAGTTTGTAGTAATAAATAATAAATCCTGGGACATACTTTTTACACACGGCTACCTGATCCCAAACTAAGCAGAGCTTGTACTACGGAAACCAGATAACTGATATTACTACATATACCACTTTTTGTTTGTAAATACATAATTAATATAAATAATTACACACAGACTCCAGACATACAGACATGTTCAAGCACACAAATGCATGTCCCGGGTAGGAATCGAACCTACGACCTGCAGCGTGATAGCCGGACTCTTACCAACCACGCCAACGGGCCCGTCAGCAGTGCATAGAGTTCGTAGTATTCATAGCGCTCGTAGAGTGTGTAGTATTCGTAGTAATTGTAGGAGTTACCATCGTTAACGTAAGATACATAACAAATTATGGCACACTGGCGGACGGCAGGGGAGAGCATTTTAATTTTATCCATCGAATCTAAGACTTATCCAATCGAATTAAGGTGCTCCAGCGTGCTCTTCGGTGCACCGAGAAAACTGCACTGAAATGTCGATCCGGGGTCGATTACCAAGCGTTGTAATATATACCTTATTTCGATTGGGTAAGTCTTAAATTCGATTAATACAATTAAAATGCTCTCCCCTGCCTCCGCCGGTGTGCGCAGGCTATTATAGACTTCCACCTTTTGGAATAAGTACAATCATTTTACATATATGCTACCGACTAGCGAGTCCAATGGTAGAGTTAGGCCATTTTGTCCACGGCGCTACTCAAAGAAACAGGGGGCTTACCACCACCTCTTATAGCAGTTTTGTTTTAACGTTTCAGCGGCCATTTGTGCAATGACGTTTCTTATTGTCATGACAATAAGGTACGTCATTGCACAAAAAAACGCTGAATCGTTAAAACGTTCCTGTAATTGAATCGCAATAAGAGCTCGTGGTAAGCCCCCTGGGGGCTTACCACGAACTCTTATTGCGATTCAATGATAGGAACGTTTTAACGACGTTTTAATGACGTTTCTTATTGTCATGACAATAAGGTACGTCATTGCACAAAAAGTCGCTGAAACGTTAATACGTTCCTGTAATTGAATCGCAATAAGAGCTTGTGGTAAGCCCCCTGGTTACTAACTTAAATCGCGAATGAGTTGCTAGAATGTAGTCGCACTAGTTTTTCTATGGCGGCTCGTACACGACGCTACTCAAAAGAAACTGCTTAGTAATTAGTAGCGCGCGACTCGACATGCTGGTCGCGCGCTACTGGTTTCGATAAACTATTCTGGGCCGCGTACTTGAGTGATAGTGTTTTGTTTGTTCTTGTATGGAGCTCTGGGAGTTACTAACCAGTTGCGTTCCTTTTGAGTAGGGCCGTGGACTAACCACGCGCGACTAGGGTTACTAATTAGTTAGTAATTTTAATTACTAATCGGTTCCCCGGTGGGGCATGCACTAATGGATGAATTTTCATCTATGTGTATAATTTACAGTTCGCTAACGGTGAGGGAAAACATCGTGAGGAAACCTACCTATCCCTCGGGATTACGTAATAGTCAGTTCCTGTATACACGGCGACAAGGTTCACCACCTGTCACGTTGGGTGCTGACTATCTGGTGAAACGTGGGCTTTGAGTTGGTTAATACCTCCACAATGTGGTGGTGTATGGCCACTCAAGCCTCTGACTACCCCCGAATGGGGATAAAAGTCGTGACGTTACATTCTTATTCATTCATAATCGGTTCCGTTTATCGGCCTCTATGGGGCATCTATAAATTACGTCCTAGGAAAGAGGGGGGAGGGGGGGTCGACGAAATGTGACATTGTGTGACAAGGGGGTGGGAGGAGTCCAAAATTTTGTGACGTCACATTTAAAAATCTAATAATCTAAGTACTAAAACCGAAATTTAAATTGTTAACGAAAAATTTAGAAAATTGTAAAAAATATCTGACGAGACACAGGGAGGGGGGGAGTCTCACAAATGTGACCAGCTGTGACAAGGGGGGAAGGGTGTAAAAATAATGAAATTCGTGTGACGTAATTTATGGATGAATCATGAAATTCGTGTGACGAAATTTATGGATGGCCCCTTATTCTGGTATTTATTCCGGTTATTAATCCGTGATAAATACGTGAAAGTTTCATTAAAATGTGTTTCCGCTATCTAGGTTCCTTGACATTACAATTTATAGTTTTGTTTGTTTGTGAGAAACTATTTTGTAAGGGGAAAAACAGTGGCTGCTCATAAATGGGCTGGCTCAACCGGGGTAGTACCACCCTCTCACAGAAGAACGGCGTAAAGTTGCTATTACAGCTCGTTTCGTACGATGAGTGAGAGCCGGAAGACCAACCCCTTTCCCCTCCCTCTGTCCCACTCCCCTTTCAGGTTGGCAGCGTGCGAGCGATGCCTTTGGTATTGCAAGCATGTACATTCGTACGATTATTTGTCACCTTAGTAACATTAAAACAAAGTTCATTTTAACAAGTATTATTTTTTGACGATAGCTTGGCGCAGTGGTTTGATCGTTGGCCACTCGGCACACTACATCGGGTGTTTAAGGGTTCAATTCCCGCCAGGAGCAAATTTCGTAAACGGCCTTTTCCTAATTTACCCTGGTTTAGACACCTAAGCACACTGGGGGCACACCCAGTCCATTGTATGGTAGCAGTTCATAGTACAAGCGTTGCTTAAAGCCGGAAACCCACCGCGGCTCACGGAGAGGCTGCGCACACGGCCACGGCTACGTTTTGCAAGAAAATGTATGGATGACGTCATTTCGTGCGTAGCCTCTCCGTGCGCCGCGGTGGACACGGTAACATACATTTTCGTGCCAAACGAACCTTGACACACGTGCGTAGCGTGTGCGTGGCCTCTCCGTGCACCGCGGTGGGTTGCTGCCTTGATTTGGGACCATACAGTTGGTATGTAAGGGACACCGCAGACACGCTACTTTTTGCATCGGCTATCGGCTATTTAGTCGCTTTTAGCATCGGAGCAGTCGCTGCGTCCGACCGCAGAGTCGCCAAAACGCGATGCAGTCGCAAAATCGCCGATCGCCGATGAAAAACGTAGCAAGTCTGTGGTAGCCCTAAGGGGATATTTATTTTAAATATGTTGTTGTTTCAGGTTACCATGAAGACTCGATATGTGGTACTGGTATCAGTCCTCTGCTGTGGCGCTGTGGCCATACTCTTCGCGGTTGCTGCTTACCTCTTCATCAGAAGGAGAAAGAAAAAGAGGGAAGATGAAGAAGACGGCACCAGTTGCGCTATCAGGTGAGTGACAGAGATAAAAGATATTCACTGCTAAAGAAAACTAAGCATAGTTCGATTTTTTTATAAAACATTTTTTACTTTGAAAACAACTCTAGAGCACTATTTGACGGGACGCGGCAGACGGCAGCCACAGACGGCGACGGCATGTGCCGCGACGGCAGTCGGCATTAATTTGCAGTATTTATTAATATGAGACCGTTTCCGACATACGTACATACATACTGCCACTGCTGGAATGACATACACGACAGTTGCAGTCCTCTGTCGCTGCCGTCTGCCGTCTGCCGCGTCCCGCGAAATAGCACCAGTAGGCTACAAATTTATTAATTATTTTATATTGTTTGCAGTGGATGCTAATTTTAGATTTGCAAAGTTTTGAGTACTTAGATACAGGATGTAGGCCGACAACATTTTACGGACCCATGGTATTGCATTTCTAGGCCCAGATCTAGCATTCATAGCATGGTTATGTCCATGGACCAATTACTAAGGGGACTGGCCCTAAGCAACTCGGCCGAGTGGTCGGACTAGTACTAACATCGACATAAAACGAAGCGAGTAGTTCAACTATTTACCGGTAGATAGAACAATGAAAATGAAAAAACAATGACCACGTTTTTTTTCATACATATATCTAATAAGGGCACCTCTGTCTTTAGTCTTTACTCTGTGGTTATGTCTGAACCAAAATTTCATCAAATTTAGTCCAGCAGTTTTTGCATGTTAAACAACATTCCAAAACAATGTTTAAGTTACCATATTTTACCCATCAAAGTCATTTCATTACCCACAATAAGTTATATAACTTGAAAACAGAAAGCCATCAAAGCCTACACCTGACTTAAGTAGCACTTAAGTTAAGAATCAAGTTCTGCGAGTAACTTATTGCTAAAGTAGCAAGTTCGATCTAAGTTGTGGTTAGCTATAAGGTTAACTTAAATGAAGAGGTAATGAACCGTAAAAGCAAGTTAAGTATAAGTTTAGCAAAAGCATTTCTTAGTTAGTGATTTAGTTTCGACATATACAGGGTTATTGGTAAAACACTAACAACCTTGCAGGGGCGTATTACTGCCATCAAAAACAACAACTTTTGTTATAAGACTTTTTACAAAACAAAAAAATATACAAAATATCACACGCTAAAATGTAAGAAACAAGAAAATATGCTCATCTAGAGGATAGCAGTGGTACGTTTAGGTACTTTAGGGGCAAAGTGGAATACAACCACGTACCATAGCTTTCCTCTAGGTGAGAAAAACAAACTTACATTTTAGAAAGTGATTTTTTGTCAATTTTTATTTGTTTTGTAAAAAGTCGTGAACAAAAGTTGTTGTTTTTGATGGTAGTAATACGCCCCTGCAAGGTTGTTAGTGTTTTACCAATAACCCTGTATATTAAAAAAAAAACCCGGACAAGTGCCAGTAGAACTCGCGCCTTGAGGGTTCCGTAGGAGATGTATTTTTAAAAACGGTGAATTTTTTTTTTCTCTTTGTAAAGATAGCCTTAATACAAATTTGTTTACAATTTACAATACAAACTCAAAACAAAGTGGAAAAAATATTCAAACATGTTTTTTTTTTCTTTTTAGGTAGTAGTTTTTTTATTTCCATTCGACGGGACCCTAAAATAATGACCTTCGCTATCAACATATTGATGGTGCAAAACGAAATTCACGATGTTTACCACTCGGCCCACGAGTGGGAGGCAGACAAAAGTTACTTGTTTGTTTGTTTGTTGAACGCAAACGTTATCCAACGAAAACATCGTTAAGTTGTATTATTTGTCAGTAGTGGGCCAAAGCGAATACGAGGAAAAACATTATTGGTGCTTTACATTTTTTTTTTTGTTAGCCTTTAGGGCTGCCCCACTCCTGGGCAAAGGCCTCCCCTTTTTTCTTCCACATCACTCTGTCCATGGCAATTTCCGGCCACGTCTTTCCCACAAAAGTGTCCAGGTCATCTCGCCACCTTCTCCTGGGTCGACCTCGACGGCGATGGCCATTGGCAGGTATCCAGCTGGTGCTGATATTAGCCCACCTTCGCGGGTCCATGCGTGCGACGTGACCGGCCCACTCCCCCTTCAACTTCGCGGTTTTCTTGTCCACGTCCGTGATGCGAGTTTTGTCACGCAGTATGGTGTTTCTGACCCGACCTGACAGTTCAAATAAAATCAAATCAAATCAAAAGTTTTTATTCATGTAAGCTCAATAAAGCGTTTATAAATAGTCAAGATAAACAATATTTTAGCGTTACCACCAACCCTTAGAGTGCTGCGTTCCATAGTTCTTTTGGCAAACCTTGAGTTAGGACTTCTGATATTCTTCTGATGCGCTATAGGTACATACACTTAAATAAAATTTGAGTGTCGGTTTTGTAATGTCAAAACAACAGCTTTTTCCACTAATTGCATATGAAAGTATATACGGTACAAACAAACTAGCGGTGCCCGCGAGTTCATACGCGTAAATTTTAGAAAAAGATTACTTTCAACTACGCCCGCCTGGAATTTTACCCGCCCGCCCGCGGTACCCAAATTTTCAAATACAAGTAGCCTAAGTTACTCCTTATAACGTCAGCTATCTGCTAGTGAAAGTCCCGCTAAAACCGATCCAGCTGATTCGGAGATAAGCCGGAACAAACATCCAGACATATAGACATACCAAACTTTTCATAATTACTTTTCAATAATGTTCTACGATGGCCTCGTGAATCTTGATACCGTGTTTCAGGATATCTATGCAGAATCGCATGTTGTACTGGAGCGTGCGATTAGCGCCATCTGTTGGTGGCGCGTGAAGGCGTAGTATATAGCTTGATGTGAGTTCGCTACAGAGCCTTTGTACTAATCCACCAAGCCAACTAGGCGCCTTTCAAATGTGACGTCACCCGCACATAAAGGGGGCGTCCATAAATTACGTGAGGCATTTAGCGGGTGGGGAGGGTGTCGAGCCAAATCTCACCTAATCTCACGGGCAGGAGAGGGGGGGTCTCGGCAAATCTCACGTATTTTTTTTTACCGCAATAATCAGTGTAAAATTCCGAGAAAACTGGGTTAAATTAAGTGAACCATGTTTCTCCATTAGAATATGGCTTCTGAACAATCTCACGTGAGATTAGAGGGGGAGGGAGGGGGTCGAACCAAATCTCACGACATCTCACCTAGTGGGGAGGGCGGAGGTCGAAAAATTACAAAAATCAAAACCTCACGTAATTTATGGACGCCCCCAAAGACGGTGGCGGTGCGCGGGCGGCGTGCGGGCGGGGATCCGCATTCCACCCAAGCTCCTAGTTGGCTTGGTGATTATAGCCATCTTCCAATCTCCGATCTGATTGCCAATATCATTATGACGTCGAGATATAAGTTAAGTACGTAAATGACAAAAAGTTTGCCGGTTTATATCACCAAATTCAATTAATTAGCTTCCTAACTTTGGTAGACTGATAAAAACTGCAGTAGCAAAGGTTTTGTCGTGAAAGTTGACGTCTTCAGTTAATAGGTACTGATGGTAGAGCCAAGCTGTAGCCAAATTGACTGCAGCCGGGGTAATACTGCCTTCTTACAGAAGATCGACGTAAAGTAGCAATACAGCTGCATTTCAAACGATAAGTGAGAGAGACAGAAGCCCAAGGGGGCGTCCATAAATTAGGTGAGGCGATTTTGTTGATTGAAGGGGGAGCCCTTTGGTGAGATGTCGTGAGATTCGGCTCTACACCCCCCTTCCTCCTCCCCCCTAAACGCTTCAAGTAATTTATGGACTTATGCACGGCCTCCAACGGTCACCCATCCAAGTCCGACCGAGCCGAACGTGGCTTAACGCGCCGATATCATCTAACCAGCTAGGCAATGACCTCATAATACTTTATGCTTTCATTCATAGATTGTTTTTATTCAATCATTTTCGATTGGTCTTGAGTAAAGTCTTCAAACAAAAAATGTATTGAACTGTTGTTTAATAAAAACTGTCTGTTGCAACGTGGCCTTGATACTATCTGACTGGACAGACAGACTGACACAGACGGATACAAGCCGAGAAATATGATTGCCTTTTTATTATACCCATTAACCTACACAACAGGGGTTTTTTAATAGGACTGAGGTGGCAAAAAAGCGTACGGCCCGCCTGATGTTAAGCAGTTACCGTAGACTATAGATGCTTGCAATACCAAAGGCATTGCTCGCACATTGCCGACGTGAAGGGGAGTGGGATGGAGGGAGGGGAAGGGTGGGGTTGGGCTTTCGGCTCTCTCACTCATCGTACGAAACGCAGCTGTAATAGCTGCTTTACGCCGATCTTCTGTGAGAGGCTGTGACTATCCCGCTCGAGCCAGCCCGTATAAGAGCTGCAGTAATGATTCCTTAAAGGACAGGTTTTTGTTTTGCTCAGCCGAGCCGAGGCCTCTTGCCTAGATGACAATAACCGGGTCCGACTTTTAACGTGCCCTCCGAAGCACGGAGACGCTCAGTTCAAATCCCACTAAGTCACCCATCTCTGACTGACCTTGCCAAGCGTTGTTTAACCTCCGAACGTTTCCGTTTTCCGTCTGTTACCGTGATCAATATTATTAATGGCCTCATATTTCGTAGTTTGTCACGGCCATCATACGAACTTCCTTTCCATTACTGCATCAATCAATTCCAAACTAACAAAGAAAACTATTTGTAACAATACAATACAATACAATAATAAAAATAAAAACCGGCCAAGTGCGGGTCAGACTCGCACATAAAGGGTTCCGTACCACCGTAGAATAAAAACGTCAAAATATCAAGTTTCTTGTATGGGGACCTCTTTTATTTTATTTATAGTATTTGTTGTTGTAGCGGCAATAGAAATACACATTCTGTGAGAATTTCAACTCTCTACCTATTACGGCTCGTGAGATACAGCCCGCTGACAGACGGACAGACGGGGAGACGGACAGCGTAGGCTTAGTAATAGAGTCCCATTGGCACCCTTTGGGTACGGAGCCCTAAAATTGGTGGTAGAGTTACGGTGTAGTCAATCGACTGCAGCTCATATACGGGCTGACTCGACCGGGGTAGTACCACCCTCTCACAGAAGACCGGCGTAAGTTTCGGACGATAGAGAGAACCGGAAGCCCAACTCCCCCCTTCCCCTCCTTTCGTTCCATTCCACTTCAGTTCGGGAACGTGCTAGTGATGTCTTTGGTATTGCGAGCATCTATAGGCTACGGTAACTGATTAACATCAGGCGGGCCGTACGGATTTCTGCCACCGCAGTCCTATAAAAAAAACACTACTATTTATACTACTACTACTATTTAGAGCTCTTACGGCCGAATACTCGTACGCAACTTAAATTTGAGAGCTGCTTAACTTTGACGTGCCATACAAAAAATGTCAGTTAACGACGTCTCAAACTGCTAAGTGGGGCTTAAATATGCTTTGAGTATTCGGCCGTTAGTTAGACGTGCGTCGTTACATTATTTTCACGAAACGTAACGTAACCGGTTACGTCAAAGGCGTCACCGGTTATTAAATAGGTGATAATAATAATAATAATATCCTGGGACATTTTTGTACACACGGCTACCTGATCCCAAATTAAGCAGAGCTTGTACTATGGAAACCAGATAACTGATATTACTACATATACTACTTTTTTATTTGTAAATACATACTTAATATACATATACACCCAGACTCCGGACATACAGACATGTTCATGCACACAAATGCATGTCCCGGGTAGGAATCGAACCTACGACCTGCAGCGTGAAAGGCGCCTCCGCGCCAACCACGCTAACGGGCCCGTCAAAAAAAAAAAGCCCGTCAAAAGGTGATTTTGTAACTGGTTATTTTTATAACCCTATGGTTTTTGTCACTACTAGCTTCTTGTATACAAAAATACAAACATTGTTATTTGTTACTTTTAGATGTCTATGGGTGCCTGGTGATATAATACCAATGATGTAGTTCGGGCTACAGCTAAATAACCTGTTACAAAAATCACCAGTTACTCGTTCGTCGCGTAAACAGTGATTCGGTGAATTAGCTCGTAACCAGTTAATGTAACCGGTGACGTGAAATAACGCTAACGCCTACCGTTAGTTAGTTTATGTCGGGTCTATATTATGAAACATCATTGCACATTGCTTAGTATTTTTTTATGTTGAGTCACCATTAGGTCAGCAATCTAATGTTTTTTGTAAAACACATTTTCTCTCAAGCATAAAGATCATTATTCATCCCAAAAAATGAGCAAAGTCACGACCCTAACCTAGTATAATATACCTTGACTAAATTCGTACTGCAGTTGACAAAGCCATCCAAAAGTCAACTTTAACTTAATGTTATAGAGTTGACATTGCCTCGTTATCTAAGTACGGGTTTCTGTAAGCCGAAATATAGTGTAGGATTATAGACTTTAATGTTTTTAGATAGAGTCAAGTTTGCTTTGATTGTATCGTCGGTAGAGCGATCTGAAATCGTCTGAAATTCAGTCGACTCTCGTATTTCGGTGTACTAAGTTGTTTCCTATTTCAGGAAACAAACGTTACGGTTATTTATTTGTTATTGTTGTTATTAAGTGGTGTGTTATATGTTATTAATACAAGTTACTTAGTGTGTTATATAAAAAAATTGTGAAACTTCTTTTCGTGAGATTTGTGTAAAATATAAATAAACAAACACAATAATAAATTAATGTTGTTAGTAAAATTGGTCGAATTCTCACCTTGACAAGGGATGCAGATTCGATTCCCGGCCCGTACCTCTCTAACTATGATTACCACTTGCTGAACGGTGAAGATAAACCTTGTTAAACTTAGGCCCCGAGTCCCTTAACCATTGTCCATTGTGAAACCACTGGTCTCTTTATCTTAGTGAATTCTTTATTGTAAATAGCAATATTTGGCGGTCGGCATGTTGTTGGCCAGAGGACTGCTAACAGATGACCAACTACATGTCGACCGTCAAGAATGTTAAAGGGCCTTCTTAACGTGTTATTTTAACTACCCGCACTGGGCCAGTGTGGTGCTTTAACCGCAAGGTTCGAGGTTCAATTCCTGCCCGGGACATTTAAATAAATGACGTTAGCTCAAGCATTTTGGGTTAGCCGGAGTTACTCAAGGGATGAATAGTAATATTAAACCTCATATTGTTAGTATTAACAAATAATTGTAACTAAAGTGACGTGTAACAGAATAAAGTTTAACTTATTTTAACTGTGATTTAACTGAAGTGTTTAAACCATTTGGTAGAAGTTGAATGTCAAAATGAGTTTAAGAAGGTAAGAATACATTATTTATAAGTACTGGTATTATTATATTGAACTCAACTCTGAGAAAAATAAACTGCTTACAAAAATCTATAGAAATAAATTAAATTGAATAAATTAAATTGAATTAAATAACAGCTTTTTACTAAATGCATAATATTATTGAACATACATAACATATACGTCACGAATTTTATCCCCATTCGGGGGTAGTCAGAGGCTTGAGTGGCCATACACCACCACATTGTGGAGGTATTAACCAACTCAAAGCCCACGTTTCACCAGATAGTCAGAACCCAACGTGACAGGTGGTGAACCTCGTCGCCGTGTATACAGGAACTGACTATTACCTAATCCCGAGGGATAGGTAGGTTTCCTCACGATGTTTTCCCTCACCGTAAGCGAACTGTAAATTATGCACGATGAAAATTCATCCATTGGTGCATGCCCCACCGGGGATCGACCTGGTACCTTCTGATTGCTAGCCCAACGTGTTCGCCCCTAGGCTACAGCGGCTTATTATTTATAAAAGATTTATAAAAGCCTTTTCCGACCTTCGTGTAATTCACATTTCCACCTTATCGGATTGGAATACGTAATGTAGGTACAATTATATAACAACGTATGAATTTACATAATAACACATGCTATTTCTTAAAGCCACGTTCAGTGATTGCAGGTATATATTGCTGATGAGAAGGTCCTACTAGACACGTAAAAAAAACGTTGACTATGATATTTAAAAAAAAACCCGACTCCAAAACAACCTAAGTTCACTAAAAGACCGGAAAGAAGTATTATTTGGAGTCGGTGCTAATCTATCTTTTTACATACACGGCAAATTAAGTTAAATGGGCACCGACTCCAATAAGTATTTTAGTGGTCTATGGATTTTTTGGAGTCGACTTTTTATTGTAAAAGTAGTTTCGTAATAGAAAATGGTAGACAATTAATTTGTCTCTTCCCGTATTTTTGAGTCAGAACTAAGGACATCTGGTGGTCGTTTTCGTAATTAATCGTGTCTGGATCGCGCTATCGGAGACTTCAACATGTCGCTTGAACCTTTTGGAGAGATAAATGATATTGATTAATGAGTTTGTCACTTTGTTAGATTAGTTTTATGATAATTACGTATAGGATGTTTCAAATAGCCGAAATAATTATTTAGGTACATATGGTTGCTAATATTGGATTCCTAGTGAATACGAATACTAAGTATAATGTTATTTTCTGAGTTTCGGGCCTTTGAATATTTGTCACAACTTTCGTGCTGCGGACTTAGAAGATATCTTATGGTCTAGAAAACAATATAAACTGCATTTAGGAGTAGCAGCCACCCATATTCTAGAAAAAACATGCAAGTATCTATAGGCTACGGTAGCTGCTTAACGTCAGGCGGGCCGTGCGCTTATTTGCCACCTTAGTCACATAAAGTGGGACAGAGGGAGGGGAATGGGGTTGGGCTACCAGCTCTCTCACTCATTGTACGAAACGCAGCTGTAATAACTTTACGCCGATCTTCTCTGAGCGGGTGGTACTTCCCTGGTCGAGTCAGCCCTTATAATATGAACTGAACTCACTGACTACAGCTTGGCTCCACCAGAAAAACACAAAGTTATAAAGCAAAACTCATTTCCTCATATTTCATCTCCCAAGCCCGATACTTACCTAACTAGCAATATATCAGACGTGTGCGAAATATACGAAAACAAGTAACAAATAAAACGACCCCTTGCACCCCTCCCCCCTCCCATTCCTAACACGTACGTACGTGTTTCCTCTTGAACTTGGAGACTTGTCTTATCTCGGGAGACATAAATTTTGTAAAGCTAAGAGTATAGTGCGAGCGGGCAGCGAATCACTGGTCTATTTAACTCGTGACGCGTCATTTAAATCTTTTTTTTTCAATTTGCCCTCTCCTTGTGTTGGGCAAAAGTGTTCCTTAGCCCAACTCCCCACCCCTGCCTCTGTCCGATTCTCCGAGCGATGCCTTTGGTTTTGAAAGCATCTGTAAGCTACGGTAGCTGCTTAACATCGGGCGGGTCGTACGCTTGTTGGCCGACTTATTCATGTAAAAAAAGTCTCCCTGTTTATTGCTGAAGTTGGCCAATCCTTCAGGGTCATATCACTATATACATCGTGTTAATAAAATAACTAAAATCCTGAAACTAGTTCGTCAGTGGAAAGGAAAAACGCTAAAACGCCAAAATGGTACTTTTGGAAAATGAGGTTTAAAGTAATTGACCTTAAACCTCATTTTCCAAAAGTACCATTTTGGCGTTTTAGCGTTTTTTCCTTTCCACTGACGAGTTGAAAATCGAGAGTAGAGTTGATAACACTAGTTTTTAATAAATATTTTATTTATTTCCGAAATGATCTCTCCGTTATTTTGCTTTGACCTGGGTTTTTTTGTGTAACTAAGGTGACAAAAAAGCGTACGGTTCGCCCGATGCTAAGCAGTTACCTTAACCTATAGATGCAATACCAAAGGCATCACGCGCACGTTGTCGACCTGAAAGGGAGTGGGGCAAGGGGAAGGGAGGGGGGGTCGGTTTCCGGCTCTCTATTGGACTGTACATATAATACAAGCGTTGCTTAGTTTGGGGCCATACTAGTTGGTCTCTTAATCTGGCGAGATTTATTTATTTAAACTCACA
Source organism: Drymonia ruficornis (assembly GCA_947859195.1). NCBI lineage: Eukaryota > Metazoa > Arthropoda > Insecta > Lepidoptera > Notodontidae > Drymonia > Drymonia ruficornis. Next base: position 3,406,548 of record OX401932.1, on the reverse strand, counting down.
GTGTTATTTTATTGTGCCTCACTGGATAATATCGTACGGAACCCTCTATTTCTGTTAACTATTCACCCTTGACGACTAATAGTACCGTACCTATGGACTATATCGAGAATTGGCAACGAGCCAGCGATATGATATTCGAGGCAATTCGTGCTATACCAACTTGCAAACTTAATTACCGTAGCGAAGCCAATTTTTTTTCATAATTTTTCAGTGAACCATTGCTTTGTTTTAATAGCTCATTAATGGAGTATTTTTGAAGCAAATAAAATAAATTGACGGAATTATTTTAAGCGAATTAAAAAAAAAAAGTATCTTCGAATCCCTTGTATGTTCGTATGTGCGCAATTTAATGTAGGAGCGATTTTTATGAGGAAAGATAACTAGAGTAATCTATTTTATATAAGTGCTTGTGGGAAAGTAGTAAAGAAAAATCGTAAAAAAAACTGATATAACTATAAACCACCAAAAGACCAGAAAAATATAATTATATTATTTGGAGTCGGTGGCAATCTCATTTTAGGCTCAGTAGAAATAAATTGACAGCCGACTCCAAATAATAAAATGTTATTTTAACGTTACTAAGGTGGCAAATAAGCGTACAGTCCGCCTGATGTTAAGCAGTTACCGTAGCCTATAGATGCTGGCAATACCAAAGGCATCACTCGCAAGTTGCCAACCTAAAGGAGAGGACAGAGGAAGGGTAGGGGCAGGTTTTTTGCCCTTTCACTCATCGTACGAAACGCAGTTGTAATAGCTACTTTACGCCGATCTTCTGTGAGAGGGTAAAACTGCCTCAGTCGAGTCAGTCCATATATGAGCTGCAGTCAATTGGCTACAGCTTGGTTCTACCACCAATGAATGTTTTTTTGTAGTCATTATAGTTTTAGCAAAAATATTTTCTGCTATAACTTATGTTTATGTGAAACTGGCGGCGGCAATAATACTGTTCCTGACGGTCTCAGTCGTTAGTTACAGAAGATAATTTAGGGCTATGAGCTGCAAGGGACACTGGGCGGGGCAGACCTTCTACTAATATCAGCCAGCAACATACTGTGACAAATAAAATTGAAGTTTCTGTTTGTAATGTAAAAATAACAGCTGTATACTACTAGCTGTACTCATATGAAAGATACGGTACTCATAACAAAAAACTATTTTTAATTGTTTTGTTCAGCTGTCTGTTTGTTCCGGCTAATTTCCGAAACGGGTGGACCGATTTTAACAGAAATGTAGGCTGTGCGTTGATATATATCAGTGAGTCAGTTAGTCAGTCAGGACCATAGACGATATATAATAGAGGACTGGGTCGAAGCCCCTCGGCCGGGTGGCTATTACATCGCACAGCTCGGCCGGTGACGTCATCACAGTAGGCGTGGCTTAAGTCAGTGTGCTGTTGGCGTTCGTCCTGTGCAGACGTCTTGCCAACGTTCGCATCCCAAATATAATTCTATTCGACACTAGATGGCGACGCTCGGTACGTTTTTTATATGAACCTACACTTAGTGACATCTAGTGTGAAAAAATAAAACTACGTACTAACATCGACATAAAACGAACCCAGTAGTTCCGCTATTTACCGGTAGATTCAAATTTCAATGTAGGCGTTATCTACACCCCTTCACCCGTGCCTTCACCCGCGCAATATGTCCACGCGTTGTTTCATAGGGAAATCTAATAAGGGCACCTCTTTTAGTCTTTACTCTATGGTCAGGACTTAGAATTTTATATATATAATAAGTAGAAGCAGTGGTAGCCGATTGGTTAAGCACGCGTCTTGCGGGCTTAGGGTCTAGGGTTCAAACCCTGGCTCACACCTCTGGATTTTTCGAAATCTATGTGTGAATCATAACTTTAATATGATTATCACTTGCTTACGGTGAAGGAAAACATCGTGAGGAAACCTGCATGTCTTTAGACATGTGAAATCCACCAACCCGCACTGGGCCAGCGTGGTGGATTATGGCCTAAATCCCCCTCGCATTGAGGGGAGGCCCGTGCCCATCAGTGGGACGTTAAAAGGGCTAAATTATTATTATTAATAAGTAGATGGGTAGGAGGTATTAATCTAATTCATGTGAGCATATTTCCACCGCCATTTTTATTCTTTAAACCCCAATTGGGATCGATCAATTAAAGCCGTCAAACTTTCTCTACCCATGCCTTTAAAATGTTAATATTCGGTAAAGCCCACAGTACTTCGTATAATATAAATTGACGGACTCCCCAGAGAACTGAACTCAATGTAATTTGCGAAATAGACTCGCATTTTGTAAACCTAATTGATGAGAATATTTACTTTTACATAGCTGTTTTTATATTTCAAATAGCTGGTGCCCGCGATTTCGTCTACGTAGAAATTGTAATTCGTGAAGTTATTGGTCTCCCATACAACTTTCGTTCCCTAATTTCATCCCTTTTAAATTTTTTTCGCAACAAAAAGTAGTCCATGTCGTTCTTCAAGGTCCTGTCTATCTCTATACCAAAATTCATCAAAATTGGTTTATCGGGTGAGCCGTGAAAACGTAACAGACACACAGAGTTACTTTTGCATTTATAATAGGTATTAGTATACTTAGGTAGAAACTTGTATTCTGAAACCAACATACCGGATTTCCAACGAAAAACTAAACAACAGAAACGCTATTTCTTTGGCTAGAATGACATGTAAAGGCTCTCTGGTAAAAAAATATGCAATCAAAGCTGATTTGGAGTTGGATTTTATTTGGACGTTTATTTAAGGTTTTGGTGTCCGTCCTCTTCTGTCAACTCCAGCTGTCTCAACTCCACCGTGGTGACTACCCCGGGCAATTCCAACCGTCTGAATAGCACCCGATGTTTGAACCCCACTGGTCTATAATGGAGTTTGCAACTAAAAAGAATAATAATAATTTATTTATAAGCAGTAGTTACACATAACATGTGAAACAATAACAGTAGGTATTAGGGCCACCGCAGACATGCTACTTTTTGCATCGGCGATCGGCGATTTTGCGACCGTATCAATGCTGTATCGCAATTTGACGACTCTCTGCGTTCGGACGCAGCGACTGCTCCGATGCTAAAAGCGACTAAATTGCCGATCGCCGATGCATAAAGTAGCGTGTTTGCGGTGGCCTTTAAAGAGGTTTTACTATGGATCCCAAACTAAGCAAAAGCTTGTATCTTGGGAGCCAGAGTAATGGCTTGTTCGAAACATAATATAAAATTGAAATAATTATAATGAAATCTAATAATCTTAGAGAGTGAAACTTAAATAAATTAAATTGAAGTGGAGCAGAAGCTCGCAAAAAAAAAAAAAAATCCCCACCCTATTATGTGGTCAATGACCGTAAATTAGTGTTGTAATCATTAAGAGTAAGTAAATTAAGCTGAGTAATACTGAGTAATAACTGGAGCGCTTGCCGAGACAAATATGTAGTCGTTAAATCGAGACTGGTCGTGGGAGTCACAAGAATTTTGGTATTATGATGATGTTTTTCATGTCACTAAGGTGGCAAACAACCTTACGGCCCGCCTAATGTTAAGCAGCTACCATAGCTTATAGATTACAATACCAAATCCATCGCCTACACGTTGCCGACCTGAAGGGGAGTGGGACAGAGGGAGGGGAAGGGGCAGTTACATTATCGTCCTGTCGCATGACTAGGCCAAACTAGGCAAGGCAAATAACAGCACTCGGGCGCGCCGAGTCAAACTAAGCGAGGCAAAGCCTCGCGCGGCATGTGAGACAACTGGCGCGGCTAAGCGCGGACGCGGCCATCCATAAATTCACGTCTCACGTAAAGGGGGGCGGGGAGGGGTCGACGAAATGTGACATTGTGTCACAAGGGGGTGGGGAGGGTCCTAAGTTTTGTGACGTCACATTTTAAAATCTAATATATCTAAGTATTAAAACCGAAATTTGAATTGTTAACGAAAAATTTTGAAATTTCTGAAAATTTGAAAAATTACGTTACGTCACACAGGGAGGGGGGGAGTCTCGAAAATGTGACCAGTTGTGACAAGGTGGGGAGGGGTCTCAAAATCATGAAATTCGTGTGACGTAATTAATGGATGGCCCCTAATCGCTTATAGCTTAAACCAAACTTAAGTTACCTAATATCGGGTGCTAACGGCAGGCAACATCTGGCGTTGACGTCGCAAATAGGGATTTAGCTTTGTTTCAAAATAATTGTTTCAGTAATATGATTAAAATTATGTATGCATAATCCAAGCTTCTACATGTTTCTGTCTCTATCTATGGGAACGTATACACTTATACTAAAAGGTGTCTTAAAAGTCCGAAATAATACTTTAGGTAGATGACGTAGCTGCAATGTAAATATAGGTATTTAAGACAAATTATATATAACTATCATATTTTCTGAGTGGGCCTTTAAATATTTGTGACAACTTTCGTGTTCTAGCTTTAGAATACATCATAGTGTTAACTGTATTTAGGAGTCGCAGTCACTAATATTCAAGAACAAGTTTCAACATTCTGCAAAGTTATTGAGATATTACAAATTATCAAGATTGGAGGGAAAGAAATATTCGAAAAAAAGATGTTCGAATTTCAAATTCTATTCCCGATACTCCAAAACTCCATATATTATATCGCACTATTGAAACATGCTGTAGTTTTAGGAATTACCCATATCGCTATAACTTATATTGGCATATCAAAACGTATGTCGTAAGCCAATTAAGATGGCAAGTGGCACGACCAGCTGTGAAGGTATGTGACAGCCAATATCTGGGTATTATGACTTATGCCACCATTGGGCCCAACTCCAAATTATAGCCAACATTTGTTATGTGTGTCAGAAATGTATGCAAATAAATACAATTGAAGTGTCTATTTGTAATGTCCAAATAATAGCTTTTGACTAACATATGAAAGTAAGTAGGTATATACCACAGAGTAAAGACTAAAGAAAGAGGTGCCCTTATTAGATATATGTATGAAAAAAAACGTGGTCATTGTTTTTTCATTTTCATTCTTCTATCTACCGGTAAATAGTTGAACTACTCGCTTCGTTTTATGTCGATGTTAGTATAAGGCCGACCTCTCGGCCGAGTTGCTTAGGGCCAGTCCCCTTAGTAATTGGTCCATGGTATTTACCTACAGTATTTAAATAAACAATTTTTAAGACTTTTGTCAGTCTGTCTGTTGGTTCCAAAATGGCTGGACCGATTTTGATGGAACTGGCAGATTGCTGATGTTATAAAGAGTAACTTAGGCTGCTTTTAACAATTTTTTTTTTTTGTTAATTTCTATTATTCATTTTTTAAACCGACTCCAAAAACCTTAAAGCACAAGAAATAAGAAAATGCAATAGGTATGTTTTGCATTTGGAGTCGGTGCCATCTTCGCATTACTGACGACTCCAAACTTAGGTACCCAAAATTGGCACCAACTCCAAACAAAACACATGGGTGGACCTTCTTCTTTATTTGAAGTCAGTTAATTCTTCTGTCCTACGTCACTGCTTTCAGCCCTTTTGTAATCACGTTTCAAAAAAAAACATTACATGATACAAGAGGCCGAAAAAAGTCGCAGGTCCGTTAGTTTTGTTTTTCTATATAAATTTCCTTTAATAGAAAATGGACACGACCGCTTGGCGCAGTGGTTTGAGCGTTAGCCGCTCGGCTCACTGCGGTTTTGGGTTCGATTCCCGACAGAGGCAAATTTCAGAAATGGTCTTTCCGTAATTTTCCTTGGTCTGGGTGTCACTGGGATCGCACCCAGTCCATTGTGGTAGCCATAGTACAAGCATTGCTTAGTTTGGGACCATACAGTTGGTGTGTAAGTCTGGCGATATCTATTATTTATTTACGTTACAGTAAGAATACTTTATCTGCTATGTAATTCTGTTATCTTTTCGTCCACGTTTACCTTCGTAGGCACATAAAATATAATAAAATAAAAGATAAATATAACGTCACGACTTTTATCCCCATTCGGGGGTAGTCAGAGGCTTGAGTGGCCATACACCACCACATTGTGGAGGTATTAATCAACTCAAAGCCCACGTTTCAATAGATAGTCAGAACCCAACGTGACAGGTGGTGAACCTTGTCGCCGTGTATACAGGAACTGACTGTAATAATAGGTAACCCAATATTTCCGGTTCCTCTGATTGGGCGTGGATTGGGGCGGGCGGGCGTATGCCGTAACGAATTGACGTAGCATTCATATTTTGGACTTGTTATAAGTTTAGCCGCACCACTTATGGATGATACACCGATAGGAGGGAGACTCACTGTCCGAAATAGTTTGTCCTAGTAAATTGAGTCTGTGGACACAGTACGGCTCAGTCGTTCGCGGAAAATAATGTCGAAAACATGTCAGTATTGCAAATACGGCTCATCTTCTGGTAAATAATGTGTTCTCGAATTGCGATTGCGATAACAGATTGACGATTGACGGGCCCGTTAGCGTGGTTGGCGCGGAGGCGCCTTTCACGCTGCAGGTCGTAGGTTCAATTCCTACCCGGGACATGCATTTGTGTGCATGAACATGTCTGTATGTCCCGAGTCTGGGTGTATATGTATATTAAGTATGTATTTACAAATAAAAAAGTAGTATATGTAGTAATATCAGTTATCTGGTTTCCATAGTACAAGCTCTGCTTAGTTTGGGATCAGGTAGCCGTGTGTACAAAAATGTCCCAGGATATTATTTATTACTATTATTAGATGCGTGAATACTGCTGCATGTAGTGATGCGCTGAGCATGCATAAGTTTTGTTAAAGCGTTCGTTTTAACTTTTTTCGAAATCTTGCTTCAATAATATTCATCTGTGAAAACGCCATCTAGGTTCTTACATCGAAAACTTGGGAAAACTCGAGGCTCGCACGTATCGCGCGCGGGAAACTTTTCGCAAGCTTTTCATGTTTTTGTACAGATGGCGGTGTTATCAAATTTTAAAAACTTTTACATTAAAAAAATTTTGGATGCTTTTTGCTTAGAAAGCAAGGTACTATTATAAATAGGTTATTTAAACGTTTTCTTTGTCTCCAGGGCTGACACATCATCATCAGATGGAGGCAGGGAGAAGAGTACAAGCAGACTGAATGGGTTCCTTAGTCTCAAGACTCCACTCATCAGTACGAAGACTTTGGGGTGAGTTTTGATAATAAGACTTAGACTAAAACTTAAGGTGATGGCGTCGCTTGAGTTCTCCATACATATTTCTAACCGTATCAACTCGATACCCTCGGAGTTTTTCCTTGAGACAATGGATTATATCACTTCTCTATGATGTATTGTAATCGCGAATAATGATTTCAGGCAGTTAAAAATAGATTAATATAATTTAAATCAACTTTGAAATTTGATGAATTTTACGCCTGTGTGAGTGATTTTTTCAGCGCCATCTGACTAATTAGGCCATTACTAACATACAATTTGTACTTTGTGTAAACTGCGTGCTAGGAATTTACAAGTCGAAATGACAGATGGCGGTTCAAATTATTATTGCAAATGTATATTTTACGTCATATTGTAATAATATTATATTCAACAACAACAAAAAAACAAGTAACGAGCCAAGTATGTTTATTTATTTTCCCGGACATTATACGGTTCTAATCCCCAAATTCATAGAGAGTTATGATCGACTAGCAATGGAATTACAAATCACATTTGTTCCTAAAAATGCTTTTCAAAACCATTGTAAATTGGCAAAAATTTGGGGATTAGTTTCTAATACTACCATACAATGGACTGGTGGCGATTCCAGTGACACCCAGATTAGGGAAAATTACGAAAAGGCCGTTTCCAAAATTTGCCTCTGGCGGGAATCGAACCCACGTCCATCCGATGGAGTGAGGCGAGCGGCCAACCGCTCAAACCACTGCACTAGCCAAGCGGTCGTCAAGATGCCACACGAGCGAGATGCAGACGCCCGCGACGTTGCGAGTCCGCCATTGTCCTCGAGTGGGCAACGTGTGAATTTATTATAGCTACGTTTGCTGTTGAAAATATTTTTCTCGTTTAGTGTAGGTCACAGAGTAGGTACTTTGTATGTATAGGTAGTGTGCCGTTGGCTAGCTACCTACTTTTAGGATTACCGTGAATAAAAAAGTAAATAAATTATCGTATTTGACAAAAAATACACAAACCATTCTACTGTATATTATATACCTATTATAAATAGGTAATAAGTAATAAATATATCTACTACCTATTCGATGTGATGTAAGATTACCGTATTTTTAGAGTACGTACCTATACGAGTACCCTGGACCGTACATTGTTGGATTTGAAGGCCTTATTACTGCACAAAACTGTAATAATCATACCTACTTCTGGCAACGTTGGTCTAGATAGGATTTACCTACAAAGGTAGAAGTATCTACCTACCCACACAACGCGGCGCGGGCGGGCGGTGCATTTGTGGGTACCATATTATTACCATAGCGTAGAGTACAGAATTGTATGAATATCGACACACCTAGCACAATTTTGTAAAAAGTACCTATCTACACTAATATTATAAAGAGAGAAGATTTGTATGTATGTAGGTTTGTTTGTATGGATGTTTGTAATGCGTAAACTCAAAAAGTACTGGACTGATTTCAAAAATTCTTTCACCATTAGAAAGCTACATTATCCCTGAGTAACATAGGTATTTATTACTAGAAAAAATTAGGGATCCCTACTAAAACTTCAATAATGTAACCCACGGTGTAAAAAATTTGCCATAAGAGCGCGATCTGGGATACGGACCCGGGATATTACGGAACACGGAAAACGGGATCCGGGATATCTCGGATACGGGATCCGGCGAAGGGGATATGGGATCCGGCAAATGGGATCCAGGATCCGGTAAAAACGGGAAACGTGATCCGAGATCAGATACCTATTCGATGTCGCGGGGAAAAGCTAGTTACTTATACCTAGTATACCTATTTCTTTCGATAGGTACCTACTTATACCTAGGTATATAGAAGCAGAACACAATATGCAAATACAAACATATACTTATTGCAAATATTCCTACTAGGAAGGTGCAACCGAGTGATACAATAGTATTATTATTACTAAATAGATACCTACCTACGTACTACCTAGGTATATTTACAACAGCTCAGAGGTAGGTACAGTACAGTACTTAGTTCGCCACGCTGTCCATCTCACGGGCCAGTAACTTTATTCATACAACAATAATAGGTAAGTAGGTACCTATTTTAGTTTCGTCTCTTTACCGGGTGCTGCAAATGCCAAGTTAGAGAGAGAGAGAGACACAATCACGCGCACAGTCGACGTTACTACTTTGATTAGGTACCTATTTTGTTTATCTATTACCTACCTACGATAAAAAGTAGGTTCTCTTCTGTTATCTTACGCAAAACTTGATGTTGATGAACAGAAAGAATGAGAAATGATGGCGAATTTTATATTTAGTTATTATGGTTCTTTGTAATGCCATTGTACAAACAAATAAATGGTTTATCAGGGAATTTGTTGAAAAAACCACAAAATTTTAATTTTCATTCAAAAAACCGCTTACTATTTTATTACTAGGTAGGTACTCAGATAGAAAGCTACCTAAAAACCTACCTAGGTAGGTACCTACTTTACCTACTAAAAAAGCATACATCAGCCGACATTTCAAAATTGTATACCTACCTACCTTGGCAATTTGTGAACTCATTTTTGTCATATAGGTACCTAATTTTGTATTAGTCCGTAAGTCTTCTATAAAATAACTCATAGGTACCTATTAGCCAATGACGAAAGAAAGCTTTATATAATTATATGTCATTGTAGCGTGTATATGTAGGTAGGTACCTACTTATATACATACTAGAAAGAAAATGATAACCCTGGAACTATCTAGGGGATGTTCGCCAGTTCACCGACCATGTCCAATTCGCGAACATTTAGACGGATCTTTATATTCAATGGCAAATAATAGAAAACTTGACTATACACATGCACGAATATGTCCTCACTTGCGTAAGCGATTGATTGGTACGAACTGGTCCGCACCAGTCAATTCGTGAAAAAAAAATTGTGACGCGCCGCAACTTTGATGGCAAGTTTTTCTTAGTTTATTACCGTTTTTAGGTTTGTGTCTTATTTGTAAACCTTATTTACGATATTTAAATGATGGCTACGCATGTTTTAACTTTGATTTCATTATTATATTTCTTAGAAAATCCTGTTTCCGACCGAGCGGCCGGGAATGAGATTATCGTGTCTAAGTGGATTGATTCTCGTATTCAACTACACTTAGCGGTAAAATTAGAAGTTCAATTCCGTGGCCAAATAAAAATTCTGCGGTTCGATTTATAATGGGGAAAAAACAAATTCGTCTTCTTCACAAACACCACCTAAATATTCCAAAGAAAGCGTCAAATAAAAAAGAATAATTGTTATTACTTGTCCTCCTTACTTGTATTCCTTAGTAATTAGTGGTCGAAAACTGGGGGCCGGCTCCCGACCGGTAAATAGACGGTCGTAAACCAGATTTTGCGGTCGAGAACTGGTAAAATCGCCATTTACTTGAACATTTTTGTTTCGCTTCCCTAACTTGGCAACTCCACTAAGTGGTCGAAAACTGGCGAACTTACCCTACGTCGGTCAGGATTTTTGTTACAAAAAATCATTCAAATCTGAATTACGTACGGTGCACAACAGCCAACTTTAGAAGAAGGTAAAATAAAAGATTTATACCTAATACCTACCTGCATATGAAAATAATGGTAAGTAAAATTATTTATAATACCTACCTATCCAATCTATTTTTCAAAGTTTCAAACTCAACGACATACCTATATAATCTGTGTTTATTATTATCCATGGTCGTTATGATAATTACCCAAAGAAATTACCTAGTATCGAGCTAGAGTTGGCGCCAAAAAAAAAACTGGTCTAATTAGTGTTGCCAGATGGGTACCTAGTCCTCCAAGAGACGGTTTTCCGTCCCATTTGATTGTTGATTATCGTCACAGTCTGCGCTTACGTTACATTCCGACAAGGTACTTTATGAACGCTGCGATTACTTATTTACTTTGTACTTACTTTTTTACGATTACTTACTTTTTTTTGTAATATTTTGTTTGACTTGCCCATATTCACGTCATATTCGTCCAACGTATATTTGTCCAACGGACAAAATGGAATCACTGAGCTGGCAACACTCTTAGTCCTACTACGACTGCCGAACCTATTGCGATTATCTGGTGATGTTTTTAATTTCTTTACAGTTATACGAATATTGTTTGTGTGGAAAAAGTTTGTTTTGTTTTTCATTTGTGTTGCTTTATTACAGACAATGTTGAAAACAGACAGGAAGGCGTACAAGCGACACACATATTCGGGCGCACGCAAATGCCTGAGTCGAGTTCGCGCCGGCCTGAAGCGTTTCCATGAAGAAACTTCGTAAGTACTTTGTTTTATAGTTTGTATCGGGGCGCCTGCGGTAACCTGCGCGTTCCCAAATATGACGAATGTGTATAGAGGTTATATCTACTCCCGTTTTATTGTTCTACCCGCGCTACCCTACAAATAAGTCGACTAGTTTCATTTTCAATATGTTTCATTGCAATATGTTGTGATTATCGTATTCTAGACGTGCAGTTGTATGGCGTAAAGAAAAACAGCCGACGAATGAAGCAGCGTCGACGAATGAAGCAGCACTGAATCAAAATATTAGCTGTGATGACCATATTATGTAAGTATCAAAGATATTGTCTTACGCGCGGAAATCCATGTTACAATTTACCTATTATTCATATTTTTTTTCAGTACTCCCAAAATACCCAAATTGAAAACATACCAGCGTAAAAAGCCAACAATCAGCAATGAAGCTTCATATCATGCTGCTAGCACAAGCACAAGCACGGGTGAGCCTGTGATCAATTGGCCACAACCGGATCCAGAAATTGAATCTCACAGACTGACTATGGAAACTGTTCCAACTAATTGTTTATCTGGAATATCCGGATTTCGGATTGTTGACCTAAAGCATGTTATCCAGTGGGCATTTTTACTGGAAAGGCACCGAAATGAGTGTGCATCATCACAAATTGAATTTGTATGTGAGGTGCACAATGGGTTCCATAGTAATTTAACTTTCAAATGCAGTATGTGTGACAAAATATGGAAGCTCAGTACGGCAGAGGATCATAAAATAAACACTTCATTTGTTTGGGCAACTGTGACTGCTGGCAGTTATTATACTCAAGCAGCTCACATAACAAGTCTCATGAATATACCTACAATGGCAGCCAAGAAATTTCGTCGTATTGAAAACCAACTTGGGAAAGTGTGGTCTGAACATTTGACAGAGGAAATAAAGAATGCTGGTGAAGAAGAACGATCAATTGCTGTTGAAAAAGGACATGTTACCTCAGATGGTGTTCCATACATTACTGTTTATGTCGATGGAGGATGGCTGAAAAGGTCATATGGTCACAACTTTGATTCATCATCGGGAATGGTAAGCTTGCACAAAATAATATTTATAAATAGGGTTGTTCACGTTCGTCTGAGCTTTTAGGTCAGAATATAAAACCTTATTGTTTTTACATTTTATTTTTCATTATTATTTGAAGATGATTTTTTATATTTTTTCGTATTTTTGTTTTCAGGCCTGCATTATTGGAAAGGAAACAAAGAAATGCCTATATCTTGGTGTCCGGAACAAATATTGTTATACATGTCAATATTATGAGAGAAGAAATATGGATGTAAAAGCTCATGGTTGCTGCAAAAATTATACTGGTCCATCTACGGCAATGGAATCCCAAATAATTGTTGAGGGCTTTCAAAAGAGTGAAGAAATGCATAAACTTCGTTACTTGAATTTTGTTGGAGATGGAGACTCTTCGGTATTTGCTAATTTGAAAGAGAAAGTACCCTATGGATCTCAAATTAAAAAAATTGAATGTAAGAATCATGTAATAAAAAACTATACTAGTGCACTTTACAAGGTAAATAAACATTTGAATAGTAATCTAAGTTTGTTATAATAATATATCTATTTATTTTATTATAAAAAAGTACACTCTTTTAGATCTTGTCGAACACCAAGCTGCCTCTTTATGGACGAAATATTTTGAAACCAAAGCTGATGAAGCTGACTCAAGTTGCTCGGAAGATTATTGTGCGAAACAGTGATGAGCCGGTGGTGATGGCAGCAGAGTTGAGAAATGGTCCACTTCATGTTTTTGGAGATCATGAAAAATGCAAGGATTATTACTGCAAATTGAAAACAACACCAGCCCATGAGATTCCAGAAAAACAAGAAAACCTGGTGGAAAACCTGAAAAAGACTGCACCAGAGGTTTGGGCTCTGATCTACGCAGCCAATGAAAGAATTGCTCTGAAAGCTGCTCGTTTGTCTAACGAGACAACAAATGTTGCAGAAAATTTTATGAGCATTATCAATAAATTCAACTGTGGAAAACGACTTAGCCTTGGGAAAGGGGGCTCATACCAGCGACGTGTGTATGTGGCGGGTAAATATAAATATTATGTAGTTCAATATAATGAGAAGTCTCGGCCGATTTTGAAAATATCTGAAAATGCGTTATTATTATTTTTTTGCATAATTCACCTCGCTGGGACTTCAATTTTTATTTTTTTTACATTTCATTCCTATTATTTCAGGATTGTCTCATGCCACTGGACACAAATGGCATGCAACTGCATGGAAAAAACAAACCACACAGAGTCCAGGACAACATTTCAAAAAATATATACAACGAAAAGAGAAGAGCAGATTGCGACAGCAATCTTCGATACGAAAACGGCTGTTTACTCAGAAAGAGAAAAGCCAACCGGACGAGCACTACGGACCTGAAGCTTGTGACCCTGTTGATATTGATGAGGCAGAATTGAAGACACGGTGTGAAGAACGGTTAGCAGAATTCCAGAAGACTGCACAAGACATTGTTTCCATTGAAATGGCTACTATAGGGCAACATGACAATGATTTATATGTCACTCACAGGTGTGACCGTCTGACTGCAAGTCAATTTGGAATGGTAAGTGAGGCAGAATTATTTAGTGATATATTTTCTGTTCAGTAAAAAAAGTGCTTAGAAAAAAATCCTTTACATATAAGTATGTGCTTTTTTGATGCTTCATATATATGCTGTATCCGTATTTTTTATTGTTCATATAGGTCTGTAAACGCCGTAATACCACACCATGTCACAACCATGTGAAGGAGATTCTTTACAAAAGGAACATTTGTACAAAAGACATGGTATATGGGCAGCAAAATGAGACTGTTGCCAGGAGTATATTCATGCAACAATATAATAAAAATGTCAGACCTTCTGGTATTTTTATTGATGATGAATTTGGATTTTTAGCTGCCAGCCCAGATGGTATGTAATTTTAAATTTTCAGCTTTCTTACAAAATTTAGGCCCCATTTAAATTCTGATCATTATTTCTTACAGGTATTATTGATGATGAAAAGGCTGTCATTGAGATCAAGTGCTTTCCATCATTGTCAAGGAGATCTCAAAGCCTAGAGGAAGCAGCACGTGAGAAGAAATATTTTGCTCTACAGGTGGAAAATAACTTGCTGGTGATGAATAAAAAGCATGATTATTATTATCAAGTTAGTAAATGTATTATTACACTCTCACACCAGATTAGAACAAATTACAAAAGACCATTATAAATTTGTTCAGTAACCAACGGTAACTATAATACTACAATTAATTATTTTTCAGGTTCAGGGTCAATTGCGAGTAACCAAGATGAATAAATGTTACTTCATTTGTTTCATCTCCGTCACACAGCCGCTTACTGTAATTGAAGTTTCTCGTGATGACGAATTTATTTATAATATGGTGTCCAAGCTGGTAATTTTTTTCAAAACTAGTGTTCTTCCGGAAATAATACTGAGACGTGTTCAGAAAAATGCAAAATGTATGGATTTCACTAAAGTAACAGGTACTAAATCCTTTTACAAGGAATCTTATTTATTTCACTTATGATATCGCATTATAATTATCACGAAATAAATGAATATGAATATTTATTTATTGTACTTATTTGTTCCAGTGAAAAATCTTCCTTCTACATCGACTGAGGGTTTACAATAACGTTTTATGATTATTATACTAGAAGAACAATGAAGACACTTGTGGTAATTATTATTGAATGTAGAAAATATTATTGGCGCAACGTAGATGCACAGGCGTATCATTGCAATACCTACCAAACAATAAACATGTTTGTTTTACTTTTTTAGCGGAAGTTTGAAGACGGCAAAAATCAAGGTGGAGACAAGGTGGCGAAGACAAGGTGACGACGACTACGAGACGTGCTACAAAAATTTAGTTTTTTAAATTATAGTATTTTTTATTATTAGAATTGTATAGAATATTAATTTATTGTTCCATTATTGTATAGAATATTAATTTATTGTTCCATTACTGTTTATAATATTAATTTATTGTTCCATTACTGTCATTGTTCCATTACTTCCACCAGTCGCTTTTGTTAGGTATAATATTATTGTAATTGGTATAAAGGTATACATAGGTATACATTTTTGTTACTTATTCACTTATTTACTCACCTTTTGGTTTGACTGTAAAGTGGGAGTAGGCATGCACAGCTTTTTAGGCTAGTTTTTTTTAATTCACATTGTGTACTTATGCCTGCCTGCTCACATAGCGTTGCTGTTTGATAATGTGTACAATTATTATTTTTCTTTTGAAAAGAGTAACCATTGAGTTTCTTGCCGGTTCTTCTCAATGGAAGCAACATTACAAACCGGTGGTAACGCTAAAATATTGTTTTTTTTTACGATTTATAAACGCTACATATAGCTTACTTGAATAAAAAAAAAATTGAGTTTGAGTTTTGGTTTATTATTATAAATAAAAATACGTTTACATGGAATACCACATTTATTTATCAGTAATGTTTTGATTTCATGTTGGCAAAGTGAAATACACCAACAAGTTTATTACAGTTATATTTTCAGTATATTTAGTAACATCCTGCAATAAAATAATTATATAACAGCTGTATTTTTATTTTAGCACGAGTATAATAAAACAAATTCATATTTTTACATAAGTGCCCTCTAGTGGCTCTAAAAATAAATTTTAAAAAAACGCCCTCTAGTGGCTTAAAAAAACAATATCTGTCAATGTGTGCGTGTGTGTATTACAATAAAAAGTGACAGAAGTTGTTTTAGGATATCATCTCTGATTCTGAATGATTTCAGGTTGATTTTATTGCATATATCAATGCAGTGCAATATGTCTTACTCTCAATTAATAGGATTATATCTCACAAATGCTGAAATATCTCGTAAAAAATAAATAAGTAGAATCTGTTGACTACAACGCCATCTCGTAAAAACGTGCTATCAACTCAACCGACTCCATCACCTTAAGAAAATATTGAAGGTCGTTAATTTTTATTAATTCTTCGCAATTATCCAGCGAAAGTTAATTACAACCGTATCCGCTAGATGGCAGTATTATTAATAATTTAAAAACAATGATTTTTAGGGTTCCGTAGTCCCAACGAGGAACCCTTATCATTTTATCATAGCGTAGCGTTGTTATAGACTACGGTCAACGAAATATTAATTCCTGAGAAGCATGATTATCTTGGGATTCAATTTCTTTGATCAATTCCTATGTCAACTATGCACGTAGGTAGCTGTCAACAGTAAAAGAATTGTCAGAATTGGTTCAGTATTTCCAAATAGGTACTACCTACCTCCTACAAACGAACCAATAACGTTCTCTTTCAACATTAGTAGCAAAGAAATTGGAATAAATTAGTTACTGCCGTCAAACTGCTAAACTGCCGACAAACTGCTAAGACTGCCGACAAACTGCTAAGCAGTTTGGCAGATGATTAAATTATGTAATGTGGATTATGTATAAGTAAATAAACGAAAAAAAATGTACCTACCTTTACATAATAGAGAAACTCAACTGAACTCATGAATTGAATTTTGCGTCTGTCACCTCCACAGAGTAAAGACTAAAGAAAGAGGTGCCCTTATTAGATATAGGTATGTATGAAAAAAAACGTGGTCATTGGTTTTTCATTTTCATTGTTCTATCTACCGGTAAATAATATCCAGGGACATTTTGGTACACACGGTTACCTGATCCCAAACTAAGCAGAGCTTTTACTATGGAAACTAGATAACTGATATTACTACATATACTACTTTTTTATTTGTAAATACATACTTAATATACATATACACCCAGACTCCGGACATACGGACATGTTCATGCACACAAATGCATGTCCCGGTTAGGAATCGAACCTACGACCTGCAGCGTGAAAGGCGCCATCACGCCAACCGCGCTAAAGGCCCGTCTAAGTAGTTGAACTAATCGCTTCGTTTTATGTCGATGTTAGTACTAGGCCGACCACTCGGCCGAGTTGCTTAGGGCCAGTCCCCTTAGTAATTGGTCCATGGTCACCTCCATAAAATGATATAGAATACTACACAGTTCCCCACAGTTTCCCACAGGACACATAAATCCAAGAATATATTTCCTCAACTTCCAACCCTAGAAGACCGACACTTTTTTACATAGAAGTATTTTGCGCACGGAAACCAAATAGGTATACCTAAATCAAAGCTTGAATATAATTGACAATGACGTTTTATATTATAGACATTGAAAGGCTGGCTCGACAGGGGTAGTACCACCCTCTCAGCAGCGTAAAGTAGCTATTACAGCTGCGTTTCTTGCGATGAGTGGGCGTCCCAATTCCCTTCACGCAACGTCGAGCGATGCCTTTGGTATTGCAAGCATCTATAGGGTACGGTGACTGCTTAACATCCAGCGGGCCGTACGCTTGTTTGCCACAATAGTCTCAAAAAAAATGTTCACCTCGATTTCAGCCAATGAATATAAAATTACTAGGTGAGGTTACGGTGTTACGATAACAGATGGCGCTGTCGATTGCTGAATCGCGCAAGCGGTGTCGCGATGAATTATTGAACGTCTCATGACTTAAACGCATTAAATCGGCACTTATCGGCTTATTCGGTCTTTCTATTTCACAGACGCATGACCACAGATTTCACTAAATTGTTTTCACTTGAAACTGCACCTGTCTCTCGATGACACTTAACACTTTTGACACTTTTGACACTTTACTGATACTTGAAGCTGACACCTGTAACTTACTTATAGTCCTTAATAAATTGGTCTCACTTAAAACTGCACCTGTCTCTCGATGACACTTGACACTTTTGACACTTAACACTTCACTGGCACTTGAATGCTGACACCTGTAACTTACTTTTAAGACTTAATTGTTCTCACTTGAAACTGCACCCGCCTCTTGATGATGGACTCTTGACACTTAACACTTCACTGATACTTGAATGCTGACACCTGTAACTTACTTTTAAGACTTAATTGTTCTCACTTGAAACTGCACCTGCCTCTTGATGATGGACTCTTGACACTTAACACTTCACTGGCACTTGAATGCTGACACCTGTAACTTACTTTTAAGACTTAATTGTTCCCACTTGAAACTGCACCCGCCTCTTGATGATGGACTCTTGACACTTAACACTTCACTGATACTTGAATGCTGACACCTGTAACTTACTTTTAAGACTTAATTGTTCTCACTTGAAACTGCACCTGCCTCTTGATGATGGACTCTTGACACTTAACACTTCACTGATACTTGAATGCTGACACCTGTAACTTACTTTTAAGACTTAATTGTTCTCACTTGAAACTGCACCTGCCTATTGATGATGGAGTCTTGATATTTAACACTTCACTGATACTTGAATGCTGACACCTGTAACTTACTTTTAAGACTTAATTGTTCTCACTTGAAACTGCACCTGCCTCTTGATGATGGACTCTTGACACTTAACACTTCACTGATACTTGAATGCTGACACCTGTAACTTACTTTTAAGACTTAATTGTTCTCACTTTTAACTGCACCTGCCTCTTGATGATGTACTCTTGACACTTAACACTTCACTGATACTTGAATGCTGACACCTGTAACTTACTTTTAAGACTTAATTGGTCTCACTTGAAACTGCACCTGCCTCTTGATGATGGACTCTTGACACTTAACACTTCACTGGTACTTGAATGCTGACACCTGTAACTTACTTTTAAGACTTAATTGGTCTCACTTGAAACTGCACCTGCCTCTTGATGATGTACTCATGACACTTAACACTTCACTGATACTTGAATGCTGACACCTGTAACTTACTTTTAAGACTTAATTGGTCTCACTTGAAACTGCACCTGCCTCTTGATGATGGACTCTTGACACTTAACACTTCACTGGCACTTGAATGCTGACACCTGTAACTTACTTTTAAGACTTAATTGTTCTCACTTTTAACTGCACCTGCCTCTTGATGATGTACTCTTGACACTTAACACTTCACTGATACTTGAATGCTGACACCTGTAACTTACTTTTAAGACTTAATTGGTCTCACTTGAAACTGCACCTGCCTCTTGATGATGGACTCTTGACACTTAACACTTCACTGGCACTTGAATGCTGACACCTGTAACTTACTTTTAAGACTTAATTGGTCTCACTTGAAACTGCACCTGCCTCTTGATGATGGACTCTTGACTTAACACTTCACTGGCACTTGAATGCTGACACCTGTAACTTACTTTTAAGACTTAATTGGTCTCACTTGAAACTGCACCTGCCTCTTGATGATGTACTCTTGACACTTAACACTTCACTGATACTTGAATGCTGACACCTGTAACTTACTTTTAAGACTTAATTGGTCTCACTTGAAACTGTTCCTGCCTCTCGATGATTGACACTTGACACTTTTGGCACATAACAATGTACCTGATGCTGACATGCCGATACTTGATGGCCGTCACTTGACTGTACCTAAATCTCGATGATGGACACTGAGTTTCCGACACTATTGACACTCACGGACATTTAACCCTTATGAAATTCAAAATTCAAAACTTAAAATTCAAAACTCGAGTTTTCATTCGCAATTTCCAATTTCAATTTAATTCACAAATTCGCATTTTTATTTGTTTTAGATACGAAATTTTGAATTTTAAAAACACATTTTCAGATAACAGTCTGTATTCAATATACTTATAAGAAAAGTAGCTACCAAAAATAAATGTTTCAGGTTTTATCAACAATGTAGATTCCACATCTTTCTTGTAATATGAATGTACTTACATTACTTGAAAACATACAGTGTTTAAACACGAATGGTACCGCCCGTCACATACAGCTCTGAGAATATACAAATTGATAGTAATGTCTAACCCACTTATCTATAGACAAGTAATATTGGTAGAGCCTAGCTGTAGCCAATTGCAGCTCATATACGGGCTGGCTCGACCGGGGTAGTACCACCCTCTCACAGCAAATCAGCGTAAAGCAGCTATTGCAGATGCTTTTGAAGGGGTTGAGCCAAATCTCACCAAAGGGACGGAGGGCCGGAAAATCGGTAAAATCGCCTCACATAATTAATGGTCCCCGTTCCAGTGTGATTTGATGGCCTATTTAACGTACACAACGGTAATTACCGTACTTCTGGCAACGCTGCTCCCGAGTACTAAGTGCAGTGCCGTGCAGTTTCGAAATTTAAACCCGTGTATTTTAGTTTCGTGAGTTCAGAAAAATATTGTTTCACTCAAGACGCGTACCTCACTCGAGGACACTTATGATCGACTCATAGCTGGTTTATAGGGTTCCCTACATCAAATGGACAGCAATAAAACCCTTTTACTCAAAAATGCTTATAATGTTGTCATTATTTTGCAAATTTTCTTCTAGCAAAGTCGACGTTGCTGCGCTGCAAATAAAGGCGCCATCAAATTTGTATGAGATTTCATATCATATTGAGGAGCTCCTCGCTGGCCAGCCGCCGCGCCCCCGCGCACATGATTCGGCGCCATCAAAAAAATTGCGGACGGGATTTTGCCGCCCGCAAATTTTTTGATGGTGCACCAGCGCGGGGGCTTGCACAGCGAGGGGCTCCTCACTCTGCCCCGCGCCCCGGCACAAACAGTCGTGTTTTTAAATTAAGATGAAATGACATCATGATTATGTGATGACATGTAAGGTAATTTTTGAGTAAAGCACTATACAAGCCTTGGTCCGGTGCGGGCCGGGTTTTGGACCCTGGACCTTAAGCCCGCAAGATGCGTGCTTAACCAATCGGCTATCACTGCTTTCTGAATAATTAAGTACTTAAAAGAATAAGATACGGAACCCTAAATACGCGAGCTTGACTCGCACTTGACAGGGTTTTAAGATGAAGCGATGATAAGGCGGCTCTTCATATGATAACACTCTGCTTTGCGTTTTGAAATTATCTTTGATAATCCGGTCGCCGTTTCGCAAAATGAACAATCTCCTTATCAAGATTTCCATTAATATTTATTACTAGCTGTGCCCCGCGGCTTTGCCAGCGTGCCAATCGTCGTTATGATATTATACATGGGACATGCATTTGTGTGCATGAACATGTCTGTATGTCCGGAGTCTGGGTGTATAATATGTATATTAAGTATGTATTTACAAATAAAAAAGTAGTATATGTAGTAATATCAGTTATCTGGTTTCCATAGTACAAGCTCTGCTTAGTTTGGGATCAGGTAACCGTGTGTACAAAAATGTCCCAGGATATTATTATTATTATTATATAAATCTTTGCGTTCCGTCGTCAAAACTGAGTGCTAGGGCGCGGCACGCCTGATGTAAACGCAACCAATAACCTATACTCAATCAATAACCTCAGTTCGGCACAGAAATGCTGTTGACATTACATATAAACAAAATGACTGCTACTGAAGTTGTAATTGATTGCCGTGTATTATAAGAAATGGAATGCAATAAAGAAATATAATGTTTGGAGAAAATCGTGAAAATAGCACCCCTAGCCAAGTGGCATCATTTAGGCGAAGGCTAGACGTAAAGTATATACTGTGGTCCGTCAGTATAGTACATAATGATGGATGTCATTCCATCGACGCAGGCTACACGTTCAGTATTTATTCCGTCAGTATCGTGACGTAGTTCGTACAGTCCAGACGTCAAATGAAACACGAAAGCTTGGTTTGGATTATTTGGATTAGCGCTTGGTTTAATCCGCAATCTCAGAAGACATGTCCACTCTATTGCTTTCGCGACGCGGAATGCCAAACTGTCATTATGGAATTGAAATTCATGGTAAATACTGTCATCCATCAGTATACTAGCCTACACGATCAGTTTGGACCACGGTTTTTGGTAAATAATGACGGACCACAGTATTTACTTTACGTCTAGCCTTCGCCTTACAAGCATTTCTACAAATCGCTACGCCTCATGTATGGAAATGACTTAATTCACGTGATCTAGTTATCGACATGTAATGTCATTTCCATACATTTAAGCGTAGCGTTTTGTAGAAACGCTTGTAAATGAAGCCAATGGTTATTATCGGGGTCTTTTATATAGCGATGTGCCTCGTGAATCTTGATATCGTGATTCAGGATTTCTATGCAGAGTCGCATGATGTACTGGAGCGTGTATTCAGCACCATCTATCGGTGGCGTCGTGATTGTGTACTCGTGTAGTATGTAGCGAGATGTGAGATCGCTACGTAATCACAATAACTTCATTTACGTTATTTAAAAGATGATAGTGATTTATGTGTTTTTTTAATCTTATTAAGTTTCCAAACAAACTTGCGGCCTACCTGATGTTAAGCAGTTACCATAGCCTATAGATACTTGCAATACTAACGGCATCGCTCGCACGTTGCTTTCCTGAAGGGGAATGGGAAAGAGGGAGGGGGGATTGGGCTTCCGGATCTCTCACTCATCGTACGAAACGCAGCTGTAATAGCTACTTTACGCCGATATTCTATGAGAGCGTGGTACTACCCCGGTCGAGACAGCCCATATATGAGCTGCAGTCAATTGGCTACAGCTGGGCTCTAACACAAATATTTTTTTACCACCAATATTTTAGATTTTTTATAAATAATTATATAACTGAAACTCCAATTTCAATTCGATAAATTATTATATCAACCTGTATAAGTCTCTCGGTAAAACGTCCACGTTAATTATTCTACGGGTAAAGATAACCAGAATTCTTAATTGGATCAGTTAGTACCGCGGCGGCGTGTTTCAAATAATAATTAACTGGCCGAAGCCGACGGGTGTACGCTAACCAGGCAAAATTAACTGTAACTTGCATTTTAAATAAAGATACATTTCTGAAAAAAAAAAAAAAAAGGGAGCTTATGAAAATATTTTTAGAGTTCAATGAATTCAAATAGGATGGGCAATGATTACTCCAGGCATTGTTAGTGTCGTAATATTTTCTTAGAAATACATACATACATATACGTCACGACTTTTATCCCCATTCGGGGGTAGTCAGAGGCTTGAGTGGCCATACGCCACCACATTGTGCAGGTATTAAGCCAACTCAAAGCCCACGTTTCACGAGATAGTCAGAACCCAACGTGACAGGTGGTGAACCTTGTCGCCGTGTATACAGGAACTGACTATTACCTAATCCCGAGGGATAGGTAGGTTTCCTTACGATGTGTTCCCTCACCGTAAGCGAACTGTAAATTATGCACATAGATGATGCTTAGAAATGTGTGTAAATAATATTAATATGATGATAATTTAAATAGCCGAGAGACAGCAGTGATAGTCAATTGGTTAAACACGCGTCTTGCGAGCTTAAGGTCCAGGGTTGAAACCCCGGCCCGCACAACTAGATTTTTCAAAATCTATGCGCGATTCAAAACTTTAATAAACTTATAAGTTGCTGACGGTAAAGTATAACATCGTGAGGAAACCTGCATGTCTTAAAAAATCCAACACGTTTTCGAAAGACATGTGAAATCCACCAACCCACACTGGGCCAGCGTGGTGGATTATGGACTGAATCCCACTCGCATTGGGGGGAGGCCCGTGCCCAGTAGTGGGACTTTAAAAGGGCTAATATTACTTTATTATAGGATGTGGGCAGCGCAAGACCGGTCATTGTGGCAAATCTTTGGGCAGGCCTATGTCCAGCAGTGGACGTCTTTCGGCTGAGATGATGATGAAGATGATCATTATATGTACTTACAACATTTTTACCCAGTTTATTTACAGTTCGCTGACGGTGAGGGAAAACATCGTGAGGAAACCTAGCTATCCCTCGGGATTAGGTAATAGTCAGTTCCTGTATACACGGCGACAAGGTTCACCACCTGTCACGTTGGGTTCTGACTATCTGGTGAAACGTGGGCTTTGGGTTGGTTAATACCTCCACAATGTGGTGCTGTATGGCCACTCAAGCCTCTGACTACCCCCGAATGGGGATAAAAGTCGTGACGTTATATATATATATATTTTTTTTAACCCAGATTGAACTAAGACGGATGTCCTATGTCCGGGTTACTCGGCTTCCTCATTAATAGTTATTTACTACGTCGCTTGGTGATAGTAGCTCAATAAATTCTCTTGAAGTGGTTTCAATTTCTCTATGTTGAGACATCTATACAAATAAATAAAGGAGAAGCCTTTTAATAACTGCATATGAAAGTATATACGGTACTTATAACAAAAAAAAAAAATTCTGTCTGTTTGTTCCGGCTTATCTCCGAAACGGCTGCACCGATTTTGACGGCTAGATCGCTGCTGGTATAATGAGTAACTGAGGCAACTGTTGTTGAATTCCACGCGTACGAAGTCGCCGCACAGCTATACCTATCATATCCTACTAATATTATTATTGCGAAAGTAAGTGTGTGTGTGAGTGTGAATGTTTGTTACCACGTATCTCCATAACTACTAAACCGATTGTAATGAAATTTGAAACGTAGATAGTGTAGGCTCTGAAATAGATATGCTTATCTTATACCTCAATTTCCACGCGGGCGAAGCCGCGGGCACAGCTAGTTGTATAAAAGTAAAAGCTGGCCCCGTTAGAACGTATTTATGCAAATAAAGCAGATGAAACAAAGAGCCGCTAGGGGCGCCCCACGTGACCGCGCGAGATATGAATGCAGAACTTAACACTACTCGGCAGAGTCTGCAAAAAAACAAAAACAGAAAAGAAATATTTGTTTGTATGTGACTTGAGTCCAAAGCCACACACTCACACCTACTGTCACTGCTGCTGCTTCGATACTGCTGCTTCGGCACTGCTGCTTCGTCACTGCTGCTTCGGCACTGCTGCTTCGGCACTCCTGCTTCGGCACTGCTGCTTCGGCACTGCTGCTTCGGCACTGCTGCTTCGGCACTGCTGCTTCGGCACTGCTGTTTTGGCTGACGAATCGTACGTTTTCCTACTCTGAAAGTATTTCGGAAGTGTTCCGGATTCTTTCGGAGTAGGGTTCACGAAAGAAGTAACGTCAAATCACGACTATCGAATCCGAACTTTCCGAAACTCTTTCGGAGTAAAACGTATGATCCTTCAGCCGAAGCAATTCGTTTCGTATTTTGGAACAGGCACCCTGCTCCCCTAGCCATGTGGCTTCGTCAACAAGTCACGTGATCTACTTATCGACTTGTGATGTCATTTCCATACATTTAAGCGTAGCGATTTGTAGAAATGCTTGAGACGGAGCAACTTGGCTAGGGGGGCTGGAGTGGGACGATCAAGGGGTAGTGTTAAGGTACGAGTTTGTAGCAAGCGGCAGACAGCAGACGTCAGTCGGTCCATAGAAATTGTGGCGATGACATGTGCCGCGACGGCAGACGGTATTCAATTTCTATGGACCGACTGACGTCTGCTGTCTTGCCGCGTTGACCGAACTCCCACCTTGAGACCGACTGACGTCTGCTGCCTGCCACTTGCTACGAACTTGTACCTTCATTATTTGTTAAATATTTCATCATTCTTTTGTTTTTTTTCCATCGGTACCCCTATGACGTCACGACCGGTGTCTCAGTTTATTCCGGGTGAATATTTCAGGCCGTAATTACAGTCGCCTTTCAGCCATTCACGGTCGCGAACTGGCCTTAATTTGAGAACGGCTGGCGACACAGTACAAATTAAACAGTGCTACAACTCATCTCGGGTTGTCATAGTACAAATGAAACAGTACTACTACTCATCTCGGGTTGTCATAGTGCAAATGAAACAGTGCTACTACTCATCTCGGGTTGTCATAGTGCAAATGAAACAGTGCTACAACTCATAAGGTAGAGCCAAGCTGTAGACAAATGACTGCACCTCACACATAGGGGTTCAGAAGGGCTAGACAAGTGGCTGACGTCTACGAGCGTTCGTTCAAATCGCTACGCTTCATGTATGGAAATGACATAAGTCCCGTGATCTACATAGCAACTTGTTGTTGATCTACATATCGACGTTTGATATTTCCATACATTGTGAAGTCTATTCTTTTCTATTCGATTAGCGTCCATGCCACTTGGCTAGCCCCACCGGGTAGCTATTCTCTAACCAAAAACTCACTTCGCAGTTTCCGCGCGTGAATCTGCAGGTGATATGTCAAATTTTGTTTTGTAATTTGACATTTCACTAGAAAATTCATGCGTGCGAAGTGAGTTTGTCGTAACATCTAGATTTGGAACCGATTTCCGTGTGGATTTCTGTAATTTACCCCAATCTGGGTATAACTGGGATTGCCTCTCCAAAGTCAACATATTTTCAGTAGGTTAAATAATAAATAATATCCGGGGACATTTTTTACACACGGCTACCTGATCCCAAACTAAGCAGAGCGTGTACTATGGAAACCAGATAACTGATATTACTACATATACTACTTTTTTATTGTAAATACATACTTAATATACATATACACCCAGACTCGGGACATACAGACATGTTCATGCACACAAATGCATGTCACAGGTAGGAATCGAACCTACGACCTGCAGCGTGAAAGTCGCCTCCGCGCCAACCACGCTGACGGGCCCGTCAAAAATAAAGAACTTATGCTGCGTCCAGATGACTCGCTTGAGCACTCATGTTATGACATTATGTCTGAGTACCGACGTCAAAACTGAGTGCTCGGGCGCGGCATGCGCGGGATGTAGACGCACCCTCTTTGCATCAGGTTCTTTCGGGTTCGATGATGGCCTTTTCGTAATTTGCCCTGGTCTGGGTATCTGGGTTCAATGTGGTAGAGCCAAGCTGTAGCCAATTGACTGCAGCTCATAAATGGGCTGGCTCGACCGGGGTAGTGCCACCCTCTCACAGAAGATCGGCGTAAAGCAGCTATTACAGCTGCGTTTCGTACGATGAGTGAGAGAGCCGAAAGCCCACCCCCTCCCCCTGCCTCCATCCCACTCCCCTTCAGGTCGCCAATGTGCGAGCAATGCCTTTGGTATTGTAAGCATCTATAGGCTACGGTAGCTGCTTAACATCAGGTGGGCCGTACGCTTTTTTACAACCGAAGTTCTATAAAAAACAACTGGGATCGCCCCTAGTCCATTGTACGGTAGCCATAGTACTAGCGTTGCTTACAGTAGCGGCATTTTACGATGGCCGGTTTGGCATGTGGGGGAGGGAAGAAAATGAACCTTATTATATCGGAATATGACTGAACGTTTTAAAAAATAAGAATGTCAAAAAATGAATGCAAAAATGAATTTCATTCCGTTATAATAAGGTTCATCCTTTCCCCCTCCCACATGTCAAACCGGCCATTATAACGTGCCGCAGGTATAGTTCGGGACAATACAGTTGCGAAAAAAGTGAATATAAATCTGTTCGGCTGTTTCGAATGTCCCTGCCTATCCCGCGGGACTACGACCGTGATATACAACTATGCTAGTCATCATTTTCCTCAAAGATGTTATGTGTTATTTTACCTCTATCCCCATGAGATACGAATGAACAAGGAAAGTACATTCTGAGCTAAATCCCTGCTCATCCTCTCTGTGATGTTAGCGTCCATTAATTACTATGACGTAACAAGCAGAAAATATATACAGGGTGTTGCTAAAGGGGGAATTAATTACTGTCAAAATGTACTTGTGGATGACTACTACGCACGGTTTTTTTTTTTATAGGACTGCGGTTGCAAAAAAGCTTACGGCCCGCCGGATGTTAAGCAGTTACCGTAGCCTATAGATGTTTACAATACCAAAGGCATTGCTCGCACATTGCCGACCTGAAGGGGAGCGGGATGGAGGGAGGGGGAGGGGGATGGGCTTTCGGCTGCTCTCACTCATCGTACGAAACGCAGCTGTAATAGCTACTTTACGCCAATCTTCTGTGAGAGGGTGGTACTACTACCCCGGTCGAGCCAGCCCGTTTATGAGCTGCAGTCACTTGGCTACAGCCTGGCTCTACCACCTTGAAAATGACGTTTGTAGCAAATTTTCAAATGTTATTGAATAACTGATGTCCTAATCTGACAAATATATGTATATTGAGCATTATTTTGGTATAGAATTCACATAGTATCTGTGAGCCATGATTGTGGTGAGAATTTTACAATGGAAAATAACATATATTTAACTTTTTTCCACAACATTTGGTAACATTTAAACATAAATTACCCAATACATTTTATTGCTGACGATATTAAGTTTCATGTAGTATATTCACATAGCACATAGGCCAACGGATTATCAAAAAAAATCTATAAATTCAACGTACAGAGTCTTAACAGTAAAATTTTCTTGAAGCTGAAACTGATAAAAAAATACAAAAAATTTAGGACCCTCAAAATAGCTGACTGCATAATTTAAATAAAAAAATACGTCTTCCTGTAAATCTTCGTAGCAGCTACGACAGCTACGAGATTTCGTAGCACGGCCCGTAGCATCTCGCTACGCGCATCCACGGACCCCAGTGTTGATACGAACGCCGCGTAGCGAGGTCGTTTCGCGTTCCATCTCTCTCGCTCTATCACTTCTCTCTTGTCAAATGGAATACCTTTCAAAAATTCATATTTCGAACTCGCTCTCGTTGTGCTAAATTATTGTCTGTGCGTGATATATTTTTTTCTGAATTACTTTTTTAGTTTCGGATACGCGCCGTTTTGCCGTTGCGTGTTTTGTTATGTAACAGGTTTGTATAAATATAAATAGCCTACTAAAATGCGATTTGCATTGTCTTTGGAAGTGATTTTAAAGTTGTTTTAAATTTAGAATGCGGTTTATGCCCGAAAGTACTTTTTGAACCTTTATTTTATTATAGTAGCATTAATTAAGGAATTAAAAAATATGATTAACAAATACAATTACACACTTAAACAAAATAAATACAATAATATAATAATATATTTACAATAATATAATTTTCAACCGTAGGTTTTTATAACCAGTTCTATCTACCCCATTTATAGAAGATATACTTGATAATAATATAAGCCCTTTTAACGCCCTACTCCTGGGCACGGGCCTCCCCTCAATGCGAGAGGGATCAGGCCATAATCCACCACGCTGGCCCAGTGCGGGTTGGTGGATTTCACATGTCTAAAGTCATGCAGGTTTCCTCACGATGTTTTCCTTCACCGTAAGCAAGTGATAATCATATTAAAGTTATGATTCACACATAGATTTCGAAAAGTATAGACGTACGAACCGGGGTTTGTACTCTGAACCAATCGGCGATCGCGCTCATAAATATAAGATCTATTTAGGTGATATCGTGACACAATCCCGAATCGACATCTAAAATTAGATATTTATTGAGATATTCCAGAAAATGACCTTTTAAATGTCTCAGCATTCGATTCCAATTTTGGAAACTCTCCACACTCCACTTTTGGAACACTCTCATTAATCATTCACTCATTCATGATTGATGTATGCAAATAGACATAATAATAATAATAACTTAGCCCTTTTAACGTCCCACTGCTGGGCACGGGCCTCCCCTCAATGCGAGGGGGATTCACGCCATAATCCACCACACTGGCCCAGTGCGGGTTGGTGGATTTCACATGTCTAAAGACATGCACGTTTCCTCACGATGTTTTCCTTCACCGTAAGCAAGTGATAATCATATTAAAGTTATGATTCACATTGATTTCGAAAAATCCAGAGGTGTGAGCCAGGGTTTGAACCCATGACCTTAAGCCCGCAAGACGCGTGCTTAACCAATCGGCTACCACTGCTAATAGACATATTGACATTTAATTTCTAATTCAACCGTGTATTGTGAAAATAGAACTCTTTACTTTTACATGCAAAAGTAAGGTGCTAAAGTGGAAAACAAGCGTACGGCCCGCCTGATGTTAGGCAGTTACCGTGGCCTATAGATGCTTGCAATACCAAAGGCATCGCTCGCACGTTGCCGACTTGAAGGGGAGTGGGACAGAGGGAGAGGAAAGGGGATTGGGATTCTGTCTTTCTAACTTTTTCTACGCCGATCTTCTGTGACCCTATCACAGAAGATCGGCGTAAAGCAGCTACTACAGCTGCGTTCCGTACGATGAGCGAGAGAGCCGAAAACTCACACCCCCCCTCCCTCCATCCCACTCCCCTTCAGGTCGGCAATGTGCGAGCAATGCCTTTGGTATTGTAAGCATCCATAGGCTACGGTAACTGCTTAACATCAGGCGGGCCGTACGCTTTTTTGCCACCGCAGTACTATAAAAAAAGCTGCAGTCAATTGGCTACAGTTTGTCTCTACCACTAATAAAATACCAATAAATGTCAGAGATGAACGATCAATATTAAATTAATCATTCACTCATTCATGATTGATGTATGTGAATAGACATATTGACATTTAATTTCTGATTCAACCGTGTGTTGTAACGCTTAGTTAGTTTGAATTAATCAGTCGTTCAGCGCAAAACTCTTAATTAACCTACTTATTGCCGTGTTTCCTGACACACTTTCGGACCATATACTGAAAGAGAGATTAAATAAAATAAAACTTTCTTGCGATAAATTAATTCAGTGACATAGAAGTAAAAAATAAACAAAAATGTTACAAATGTATGTGCTGGTTGACAATAACTATCGCTGGTCGTCCATTGTTTGCGGGCGCAAACCGCTAAGTAAATTAAAGCTAAAAGGCCTGGTACTCAAAGCTATGAGAATTAAAAATAAGAAAAGTATATATAATCTGTGCGACAAGGCACATTCTTTGACCGCAATTACAAAATAGTGAGTGAGTGAGTGATTAAGAGATTTATTATTAATTTACAGAAATTATTACTGTTTTAACGGTTGTTAGTGTATTGGTGAACTCGGCCTCTAGAATAAAATTACTTTTGTAAGCGGCAAACCCAATAGACGTGCAACAGATTAAAATTAGGGTCCAATTCAATTTAAAAATAACATCCTAAGTCAACATCGTGAGGAAACCTACCTATCCCTCGGGATTAGGTAATAGTCAGTTCCTGTATACAGGGCAAGGTTCACCACCTGTCACGTTGGGTTCTGACTATCTAGTGAAACGTCGGCTTTGAGTTGGTTAATACCTCCACAATGTGGTGGTGTATGGCCACTCAAGCCTCTGACTACCCCCGAACGGGGATAAAAGTCGTGACGTTACATCCTAAGTCAATAATAGGGTGTTTTAAATATTCGCAATGAATTTGGAAACTTATTTCACTGAGTGTTCATTCACGCAACGTAAGATAACATTCTAAATATTTTATCACGAATTAAACTTGGTAATTAACTAGGTTAACAGCGTGTTAACATTTACACGCTAAAGACTAACTTTAAGTTAGTTCAAAGAACAAACGTCTGTCCGTCTGTCAGCGGGCTATATCTCACGAACCGTAATAGGTAGAGAGTTGAAATTTTCACAGAATATGTATTTCTGTTGCCGCTACAACAGCAAATACTAAAAATAAAATGACATTTAAAAATAAAGGGGGTCGTCATACAAGCTCATTTATTTTTTGTGGAACTTTAAAGCGTCTGATAAAAGTTCTCGTCCATGGAAAGTGTCTGATACTGTTGGTAGTACTTCGGAGTTATATTCTACAGTATACAGGGTTATTGGTAAAACACTAACAACCTTGCAGGGGCGTATTACTGACATCAAAACAAAAACTTTTGTTCTATGACTTTTTACAAAACAAAAAAATAAATATACAAAAAATCGCACCCTAAAATGTATGAAACAAGAAAATATGCTCATCTAGAGGATAGCCGTGGTCCGTTTAGGTACTTTAGGGCAAAGTGGAATACAACCACGTACCATGGCTTTCCTCTAGAAGAGAAAAAAAAATTGTCATACATTTTAGAAAGTGATTTTTTGTAAATTTCTTATTTTGTTGTGTAAAAAGTTATAGAACAAAAGTTGTTGTTTTTGATGTCAGTTATACGCCCCTGCAAGGTTGTCAGTGTTTTACCAATAACCCTGTATATATAAAAATTAGCCATCCAAATTGAACTTAAGTAACTCTTATTGTTAGTTACCTGTCTCACTTGGTAGCAGCCAAGGCGCCCCAGGGCAAGTCCCCAAAAGTACGCAGATATTCAAAGCACATGAGACACTACTGAGAGCCTAAGGTTTCATCTTTCTGAAAATAAGTTATGTCTTACGGCTCTGGGAACTTGGTCATAACATATAGGAGCTTTTTATTGAGATGTGTGTCTCTTTCATCTTTGTACCGAAAACATATTATGTACATAACGACACACATAACGAATTTTACGATGTCCTTTATTGGAATACTTTGTTGAACGCGTAAAATTGTTCTATATTTAGCATATTATAGCGACATGTAATAGAAAATGAAGTGTCTGTTTATAATGTCATAATAACAGCTTTTTACCAAATGCATATGAAAGTATATATGGTACTTATAATAAAAAACGGGCAAGTGCGTGTCGGACTCGCACATAAAGGGTTCCGTACCAAAATAAGTTTGAAGCAAAAAACGACAAAAATATCAAGTTTCTTGTGTGGGGACCCCTATATTTTTTAATTTAATTTTTAGTATTTGCTATTATAGCGGCAACAAAAATACACATCCCGTGAAAATTGCAACTCTCTACCTATTACGGTTCGTGAGGTACAGCCCGCTGATACACGGACGGACGGACGGACAGCGGAGCCTTAGTAATAGGGTTCCATTGGCACCCTTTGGGTACGGAACCATAAAAAGCAATTTTTAAAAATCTGTCTGTTTGTTCCGGCTAGTCTCCGCAACGACTGGACCGATTTTAACGGGACTTATACTGGCAGATAACTAATGTTATAAGGAGTAACTAAGGCTACTTTTATTATTTAAAAATAATTAGGATTCCGCGTAAAAAACAAAAATCCATTAATATCCACGCGGGCTTAAACGCGGGTAACTTTTTTCTATAATTTACGCGTACAAAGTCGCGGGCATAGCTAGTCGTCTATAAGTAGCGTCTACAGGCTTATTGGTCTGTGACAATAGCTTAGGGCCTCCGCAGACTTGCTACTTTTAGCATCGGCAACCGGCGATTTTGTGACGTATCGATGCTGCGTCGCGTTTCTTCGAGCGCGAACGAGCGAGACGCAGCATCAAAATCGCCGATCGCCGATGCTAA
Source organism: Drymonia ruficornis (assembly GCA_947859195.1). Lineage (NCBI taxonomy): Eukaryota > Metazoa > Arthropoda > Insecta > Lepidoptera > Notodontidae > Drymonia > Drymonia ruficornis. The sequence goes on along the minus strand of OX401932.1, from coordinate 3,373,123 downwards.
AAGTAGCAAGTCTGCGGTGGCCCTTAAAGACGGTAGTCCAACAATAGACATTTATACGAACCTCTTGACCCGACTTCTTTGTTCGAAAGCTCTGTCAACCCTTGTTAGATTCATTTGTTACACCCGCTTATCTTAGAAACTGTCTCAGCGTTATTTGAAGCGGTATTATTAATAACTAGTTATTTCCTAGTCAACGTCACGACGTCACGACTTTTATCCCCATTCGGGGTTAGTCAGAGGCTTGAGTGGCCATACACTACATTGTGGAGGTATTAACCAACTCAAAGCCCACGTTCCACCAGATAGTCAGAACCCAACGTGACAGGTGGTGAACCTTGTCGCCGTGTATACAGGAACTGACTATTACCTAATCCCGAGGGATAGGTAGGTTTCCTCACGATGTTTTCCCTCATCGTAAGCGAACTGTAAATACAAAGATATTACCAACAAAGAGGGAGACATAGGACCATGGACATAGTACGACTCAGTCGTTCGCGGAAAATAATGTTGAAAACATGTCAGTGTTGCCAATGCGGCTCATCTTCTGATGATTTTTTTATTTTACTAAGGTGACAAACAAGCGTACTTCCCGCCTGATGTTAAGCAGTTACCGTAGCCTATAGATGCTTGCAATACCAAAGGCATTGCACGTTGCCCATCTGGAGGAAACTGGGAGGGAAAGGGTTGCGCTTCCGGCTCTACCACTCATCGTACGCAGCTGTAATAGCTACTTTGCGCCGATCTTCTGTGAGTGGGTGGTATTACCCTGATCGAGCCAGCCCATATATGTGCTCAAATTGGCTACAAATTGGCTCTACCACCAATAATGTTCAAGTGAATTGTAGAATTGCGAGCTTTATCATATTTAAAATAATAACAACACAAAGAAACAAGGAAACAATAACAAATAAGTAACACACAAGAAAAAACGATAAAGTACAGAGAACAAGGGTTTTTTTGTATTGTTTATGCCCACAAACTGCTGACCTATATTTTGTTAGGAGGAAAAGGTTTAATATAACGCTTGGGTGACGAATTAGGCGTTTAAGAATAAAAGAAAACGGGATATGACACAATAAAAGAAACGCCGTGGTTACACAATGTGTACTGAAAAAAAAAAACTTCTTATCGTATGTTTCCCTGGTACCTGGTGTCAGAGTTGTTCAAGCCGCCCGAAGGCTTAACAAGGCTTAACGACTGCTGCCTAGATGACAACCGGGCCCGACTTTTAAAATGCCCTCCGAAGCACGGAGACGCTCAGTTCAATGCTACTATGGTCACCCATCTCCGACTGACCTGCTTAACCTCTTATTATAATATTATAATAATAATTATTATAATAATAATTAATAATAATATCCTGGGACATTTTTGTACACACGGTTACCTGATCCCAAACTAAGCAGAGCTTGTACTATGGAAACCATTTAACTGATATTACTACATATACTACTTTTTTATTTGTAAATATATACTTAATATACATATACACCCAGACTCCGGACATACAGACATGTTCATGCACACAAATGCATGTCCGGGTAGGAATCGAACCTACGACCTGCAGCGTGAAAGGCGCCTCCGCGCCAACCACGCTAACGGGCCCGTCAAAATATAATAATAAATAAACTACATGTCCGGTAGCTAATATGTAGATGCTTTGTAAACGACTATACGCAATTATAATGACGACGGACGGACGGGCCCGTTGGCGTGGTTGGCGTGATGGCGCCTTTCTGCAGGTCGTAGGTTCGATTCCTACCCGGGACATGCATTTGTGTGCATGAACATATCTGTATGTCCCGAGTCTGGGTGTATATGTATATTAAGTATGTACAAATAAAAAAGTAGTATATGTAGTAATATCAGTTATCTGGTTTCCATAGTACGAGCTCTGCTTAGTTTGGGATCAGGTAGCCGTGTGTAAAAAATGTCCCAGGATATTATATATTATTATTATATTATAATAGTTTCTGAGTTATAGGCTTTCGAATATTAGTTATAACTTTTGTGTTGCCTTAAATCACATCAAATGGCGTAGAATCCAGTTTAAACTACAGTTAGGAGTAGCTACCACTATTAATAAAGAAAATTTATATCAGTTTTGAGATTTTGTGTACAGGGTGAATTTTTGAAGTGTGCGTGGATGGCCAAATCCGATACTGTGAGGAATAGCGAAAAGTACTCAAAGGAGTCTCGGGGCCAATTTTGATGAAAACTAAAACAGCATCATTGGATTTTTGAAAAAATAATATTCGTAGCCAGGAATAGAACTAGTTGATTTTGAAAAAAACCTACACGCTATATTATTACACCATTTGATAGTGTCACTGATAAGGAACGAATTCTGGGAAGTAATGACTAAATGAATACGGAAAACTTGAGGAACTGCAGTTTTAGTTTTCATCAAAATCGGCCCCGAGACTCCTTTGAGTACTTTTCGCTATTCCTCATAATTTCGGATTTGGCCATCCACGCACACTTGAAAAATTCACCCTGTATATAAGCATGTTTCAAAATTAGCGGAGAACAAAATACTTATTTGAAAAGTTTTCGAATTTCAATAATTTTTGTGCACTTATGAAACACCTTTTATAAAAAAAGTATGGATAAAAGAATAACCTTATATGTTAAACTTTTTTAACTTTTTCTAGGGGCTACTACTACTAATAGAAAATGCTATTTCCCCAAATTCGTAGAGTTTAAAGCCAGTTTAAGATGGTTTTAAAAAGCATTTCTAGAAACAAAAAAAAAATGTTACGTCACGACTTTTATCCCCATTCGGGGGTAGTCAGAGGCTTGAGTGGCCATACACCACCACATTGTGGAGGTATTAACCAACTCAAAGCCCACGTTTCACCAGATAATCAGAACCCAACGTGACATGTGGTGAACCTTGTCGCCGTGTATATAGGAACTGACTATTACCTAATCCCGAGGGATAGGTAGGTTTCCTCACGATGTTTTCCCTCACCGTCAGCGAACTGTAAATTATGCACATAGATGAAAATTCATCCATTGGTGCATGCCCCACCGGAGATCGAACCTGGGACCTTCTGATTGTTAGCCCAACCTGTTCACCCCTGGGCTACAGTCGCTGTCATAACTTTATATTTTGGGAGTTTGAGTGTTGTGCTTTTAAAGGACTTGAGACTTTAAAAGGACTTGAGCCCCCAAAAAGGACTAAAAGACTCGAGTCTTCCGTACCACAATCGGCAGCTACACTTTTAGGCTTTAGGCTAATCGGGGTTTCCGAACGCGATACGTCCATACATTTGGATGGATTTACTGCGATCGGAGTCCCCGATTCGATGTTTCGAAACGGAATTCCGTACGGAATTTTGCGTATGTGTGTGGCGGGCCTTAGCCACTAGACGACATGATGAATCATATGTCAAATATACAAAAACTCATTTCATATTATGAAATATGAAATTTTCAAACATGAAACTTCAATAACTCAGCGACAGGAAACGGAAATGAATGAAAGGAACTGTCGACTCGGCGGGAGATTGAGAAATTCTTTTAATATCTTTTGTATTGAGATTGGTTGAGAATTGCGGTCTAAGCATTTTAAAATAGACTTCTTTAGAACTTAATTTCAAAGTTGGTTTGTGTTGCTAATTCCGTTCTATCGGAATTAGCTTCAAAATTATAAATTGGCTGTATTATCATTACAAAAATTGTCTAAAGTGGAGGTACAAGTTCTGCAAAAAAATACTGCTAAATAACACAAACTTAAATTATATAGTTACTAGCTTTTTTACTAGCGAATTTCTTCCGCGTTGACTTTCGAATTTGGGTCCAGAAAGAAATGAAACATGTGTGAGTAACAAAAAAGTCACATATCTATGTAATATACCAAATTTCAAGTATATATATCCTGTAGTTAATTTTGTATTAATCCCACAGGAACGTAACAGTTTTTCGGGATAAAAGACTCCTATTAATCCGGTTAATAAACTATCTGTGTGCTAAAACCGTTCAACCGTTTTTGCGTGATTGAGTAAAAAACATCAAACATACAAACTTTCATATCAATAGTAGGTATTACACATTGTATACATTGTATTAAAATAAGTAAATGGCATAATACATTGTATTAAAATAAGTAAATGGCGATTTAAAAAAAAACAATGTAAATAAGACAAGCCCGCTGAGTTTCTTACCGGATCTTCTCAGTCGAGGTCGCGTTTCCGATCCGGCGGTAGAATTTAACCCCCAACAGCCTATTTGGCCCCCGTAGGCCTAAAAAAATAAACAATTTGAATTTGAAATAGTAGGATTGTCATTGTACAAAAAAACTAGATTAGAGGTTCTAATTCCGATATAACGGAAATACATACTGAGGGTCGAATTTACCAACATACTAACGGACTGTTTAAGCAACACATGGACTGTCACCACCACATCAATCGGTTACTGCTCTAACGGTCCGTTAGTGTGTTGGTGAACTCGGCTCTAAATGGGCAGTCACAAAAAACTGCTGAATATCAAAGTACCAGTATTATGAGACATAACCACAAAATCAAGTGGATATTGGCAATAGGCATTCCAAGTTATTCTTTTATCTGGTTCCGATTGCCGCTCCAATGAACAATGACTTAGAAATGGTTTTATGTTAGACATTTTTACCGAAAGTTTTATATCTTCGTCCGCGCATAATTTATCCCACGGAAACATACTATCGGGATAAAAAGTATCCTTTGTGTTAATCCAGGTTATAAGCTATCTGTGTTCCAAATTTCATCCAAATCCGTTCAGTAGTTTTTGCGTGAAAGAGTAACAAACATCCATCCATCCATCCATCCAAACCTTCACATTTATAATATTAGTGGGATAATTCAATCGGCAAACAAGCGTACGGCCCGCCTGATGCTACGCAGTTACCGTAACCTATAGATGCTTGCATGCAAAACCAAAGGCACAGTGGGACGGGAATGTAGGGGGTTGGGTTTCCAGCTCTTTCGCTCATCGTACGAAACCCTGCTCAAATACCTGTTTACGCGATTTTCTGTGAGAGGGTGCTACACCGGTCAATCCAGTCCGTAAAAAGATTAAAATGATTGAAATTGTCCAACAAACAAACAAAAAATATTGGATGTTATCGTCCGCTGCGATCTTTTTCAAACAACATTTGGATGTAGAGATAAAACCTACCTATCCCTCGGGATTAGGTAATAGTCAGTTCCAGTATACACGGCGACAAGGTTCACCACCTGTCACGTTGGGTTCTGACTATCTGGTGAAACGTGGGCTTTGAGTTGGTTAATACCTCCACAATGTGGTGTATGGCCACTCAAGCCTCTGACTACCCCCGAATGGGGATAAAAGTCGTGACGTTACATTACATTACATTACATTACATTACACAAATGATTAGTTATTATTCCAATCCCGTACTGTTTATCATTTAAAAGGCCGCCTAAGCACAGGTACGTTGTGATTAAATTAATAGATATAAACCCTAATTTGTCCAAGTTCTGAATTACAGTAATAAGCCCATTTAAATTACAAATGAGTCATATTTAGGCTTAGGTAATTAAACAAAATTACAATAGGGAATACCAAAAAACCCCATACAAGCTGGTGGTAGAGCCAAGCTGTAGCCAATTGACTGCAGCTCATATACGAGCTGGCCCGACCGGAGTAGTACCACCCTCTCACAGAAGATCGGCGTAATGTGGCTATTACAGCTGCATTTGTTACATTGAATGAGAGAGCCGGAAATCCAACCTCTCCTTCCCCTCCCTCTGTCCTCCCTTCAGGTCGGCAACTTGCGAGCGATGCCTTTGATATTGCAAGCATCTAAACAATTTAAATGCATACCTAATGTGAGGTATTGCAAAAAGTTAGTTAAATACTACCTATTTTACCTACAATAGGTTCAGAAAACCTAAACTAGGTAGTAATTAACTAACTTTTTGCAATACCTACATTAGGTTTTGCATTTAACCTAATTTTTTTCTCAGTGTATGGGCTACGGTAACTGCTTAACATCAGGCGGGTCGTACGCATCTTTGCCACCATAGTCAAAAAAAAGGCAGACGGCCAACAAAGTAATCATAATAGTGTTCCATTATTCGTTTTGAGGTACGGAACCCTTAAAATGAAGATAACTACGACTCAAGTAGCTAAAGTACTTTAAAAATACTAGGAGCATAGATTTATAAAAGTTTCGCGCGCGCGCCCATCCAACCTAGAAAAATCTGTCCAAAAATGCGGCAACTTATCGTCGCGGCACGTCAGTTTCATACATTGATTGCTGTTAGTACTGAAGTACGCCGACTTCGGCGTAACGCGCACGCTCCATCGGAAACCAAAATTTATCTATGGCTAGGAATGTTCCACTTAAGTGTTCAATTCTGAACTCACACTTCGAATTTTAACTCGAAAGCCATTTTACAGGTCTAAATTATTCATCATTTGTTTACCTTCAGGGATTCGAACTGATTTCCGATATCCTCTTTGCAACGAGCAACGGTATAGACATTATTTTTTCAGTAGGTATCATTTGTTGGGTTTATTCTTTCAGTCAGAGAATCGTTGTAAAAAATACAGGCTGACTGGTTATAGTACATTACTGCCGCGGTCTCTAATGAGTGTGTTGTTGACCGCGTTGTTGATGGCCGAAAGCGCGGCACAGCATTGCAACTCTTGATGGACAAGCTAAAATAAAGGCCGAGACCAAAGGTCGAGGCCTTTATAGCGCGGCCAGCAAGAGTTGCAATGATGAACAAGCTTGGAGGCCGAGAGCGTAGCGAAGCTTAGCTTGAGGCCATTATAGCGTGGTCAGAAGTACACTCATTAGAGACCAAGGCTTGTATAGTGCTTTACTCAAAAATGCGACTATTAGTTTAAACAAAACTAGCTAAGTAGGTATAAAAACAAAACAATTATATTTATATTTTTACGAACTATATCTATAGTTCGTAAAAATATAAATATAATTGTTTAAGCAGTGGTAGCCGATTGGATAAGCACTCGTCTTGCGGGCTTAAAAGGTCATGGGTTCAAACCCTGGCTCACACCTCTGGATTTTTCGAAATCTATGTGTGAATCATAACTTTAATAGGATTATCACTTGCTTACGGTGAAGGCTTTGACTATTTACTTGTCTAGACAGATTGTTCGAGCGCCTAAACGCCAAAAAAAATATCAGCCAACTGTTGGCTCATAAGCTGATTCCGGCCGATCAGTAGCGAGACTGACATTGTGCGGTGAACACGCTTTCTTTGGTGTATAAAAAAAAAAAACAAAAAACGACTTCAGAAAAACCTGGAGCACTAAAAAGCCTGAAATAATATTTCTATTACCACCTCTGCCTAACCCTTCGGGATAATCAGGCGTGATGGTGTGTTAGCGAGTATTTGGAGTCGGTGCCAATCTTAGTATGCCAAATCTACCTACTATCAAAGTAAGAATATAGATTGGCACCGACTCCAAATACTCGCTAACACACCATCACGCCTGATTATCCCGAAGGGTAAGGCAGAGGTGGTAATAGAAATATTATTTCAGGCTTTTTAGTGCTCCAGGTTTTTCTGAAGTCGTTTTTTGTTTTTTTTTTACAAAAATAATTTTATTTCACGATTTTTAGTGGCGCCATACTTTGTCACCCCATGAGTGCAAAGCTCTCATCAATAGAAATGAATTAAGTCCAAACACAAGGTAGCTACTGTAAAACGTTGAGGAGTTTCCTTGACTGTCCTTCGTTTTCATCATCAGCCCCCTAATGACAGTCACAACCCATCTAGGTGTAAAGTTCTCATCAATACAAGTTAATCAAGCCCAAACACCAGGTAATTGGTGTAAATCGTTGAGGAGTTCCCTCGACTGTCTTTCGGCTCCATCATCAGATCGACTCCAGACCTTCATTAAATAGTAGGTAGTGCTTTAAAATACTTAATGAAAAAAAATAACAAACGCACTAGTATCCACTACGATTTTCGATGGTTCCCCTCGATTTCTCTGGAATGCCATCATCAGATCCTGGTTATCTTATCATGGTACCACCCTTGGGATATTTTCTTTCCAATAAAAAAAAAATCATCAAAATCGGTTGGCGTGATATTGAGTTATACGTCCATTTGTCGCGCACATACTTAATGCAAATTTAAGATTTATGTGGTTTTCTCATGGATGCCATTGTCAGAACTGGATCAAATTGAAATGGGACCACACGAGAAGCACCAGCTTTCAAATAAAAAAAGAATCATCAAAATCGGTTCACCCCATGGATGTATTAACTCAGGATGCGCATCGCATGATCTTCCCCTCTAGCTTTTTTTTATAGGTACTAGACCAAAAATCTCTGACACGTATATAAAAACTGTTTTCGAAATCGATTTGATCAGAGTAAGTATCGTTTTCGCGGTGTAAGGTGCTCCGTGAAAAATGCCGAATTGTCCCATTAAACATATGCAAAGAAATTACAAAAAATAGTAATATACAAAAAGATGGGGTAACATTTCATATGTAAGTATTTTTGATGTAATTAATGCAATTTTTCTATTAAATTCATTAAAATATTAAATGTCATAAGAATCGAAAACATTATCGATACAATTAATCGAGTACGAATTAATCGAATAGTCTACTGTGACCATAGACGAATCTTTTCTACCCTGGCAACTGTATTTTTTATTTGTCAAATAATTGTCAAGTATTTGAACTTTGTAAACAAACGGATAAATACTGAATTACGCGGTGATAAACCAGTCGCAGGACGTTAAAAACGATTTACAATGAATAAATCATTAGTAATTCAACAAGAGAGGTGATTCACAAAGTTTACAGGCGGTGTCTCGCGGAATTTGAGGTGCAAAATATTTTGTCAGAACTCGACCATGTTTACCAAAGAACCGCTGATATTATAGGTATATAAGCAGTTTATTTTACAGTTTTTAAGTTAAATAATGTGTTTATTGTATACAAAGGCAGGCTCAAAGCTTCAGTTTACAGGTTTTTCAGTAAATATACATTGATCGCTTAGAGGTACATTCGATTGAACACACTTGATACTTGGTATTATTTTTATGTGTTGCTTTCATCTCGACCAATACATAAACTAAGGTTGCTTTATTTTTCTATGTTTGCTTGTCAGTTAACATCGTTACTTAATTACTAAATAAACAAATAATCTTAAAGCATTAAAGAAATTATCTTTTATTGAATTATTTTATTTTTCAGGTACCGTTAGAAGAATAGTCGAAAATTGCTCTTTACGATGACATTAATCGATTAATAATAAATCTTCAAGATGACAGCAATGCTGTGGAGACTGATGATGATGAGTTGATGAGGCAGCGGCAGGCCCACGCCAATATATGGATTTATCAGGAGTGGAATATTTAGACCAAGATTAAAATAAAAAAATAATTAAAAAACGCAGTAGCTATGATATGTTTGTTTTATTTTCCTAAAATACAAAAAAAAATAACTAACTCATGTTGAAACAAAAACACCCACTATCGAAACAATTCAGATAAATACGATCTCGATAAATTCTTGATCTTGATAAACGGAATCGAACCTGACACTGCTCCGGGTCCATATGACCCAGAAGCAGGCAGCGTCTGCTACTGAGGCGATGAATCACATATGGCATAAATATATGTATAACAAATATTATCTTATTGACCAACATCAAAGAAAACTTAAAAGTGCTTGCGCTTGCATTATGAATAATAAATAATATGGAAAATAATAAATCAAGTATCAAAATTATTCAGTCGTATTAGTGAATGTTGCAAGAATGATTATTTACTATGAGCTTTTTGATTTGAACAGTGTTGTAGTAGTGTTTATTTATGATTGCAGACCGGTATCGATAAAAATATAATATATATAGTGTATAATAAACCTTGGGAGAGGCCTATGTCCAACAGTGGACGTCTTTTGGCTGAAATGATTATGATGATGACATTAGTATAATAATACCTATTACGTTTATACGTACCTACCTAACAAAAGATATCAGCCAGGCCAGTGGCAGCAGATGGCGCTGGTCGAGTGGGAGTGGGGGGGGATGAAACAGCTTATTTGGGAACATTAGGTACTTATTTTTTAGATAATCTCATTTTCAAGGAACTGAATTGGGATGTACCCGGAATCATCTTGTTTCCGTTGAATATTTACGCCTCGTGAGTTACTCATTATTTCTTGTTCAGCTGTTTCAGTAGAGATAATTCAGTATAATTCAGTAGATTATAATGACAGCTATAAATGTAATAATGAGTATATGAAACTATCGATATAGCTAATTAGAAATATCGATAGTGGTATTCACCCTATTACACCGATGGTCCTACGGTAGTAAAATTTTGTATGTTGACGTATTAGATCTTTTAGTGTGCGTAAAATATACTAGTGTTGCACATTTCTTTACGTGTGCGTTTATAATGACACAAAATATTTTGAGTAAGTGTGCGTCAATTTTAATGTAGTGGTTACCTCCCCTCCCCCAAGAATTGACAGAACATTTTGTTCGTTGAATTATGCGTGTTGCGAGTCCATTTTGTTACTTTGTTCAAGGTTCACCCAGTCGAAAGTTATGTGGTAACAAACATAAAAAATAAAAATGATAAAAAAAATAAAAAAAAACATACAGTCGAATTGAGAACCTCCTCCTTTTTTGAAGTCGTTTAAAAATGACAATATGCGCAATAATAGTATCCAAAAATTACAGGGGACGAATAAAAACAATAATAAAAAAAACATATCATCGGTAAGTAAACTCGAAATAACTATTTGCTAAAGACACAATTAGATTAATGAAATGTAATTTTATTCAAAAATATAACGGCCATTTGACGCCATGTTGGCAGGGTTGCCTGTTTATTGAATTTAAAATTCCCATGTGAGCGTTACCTTATATAAAAAAAAATGTTTTATCATAATGGACCGGGAGCCCAGCGTGCAAATTGTGGATTTACTTCGGCGTCGCCCAAACCTATTAGATTCGGTAGATTAGATGATAGGAAGAATACATTGTTCTAGATGTTTCCACTTTCAGCGGTGGGGGAAGCGTATACATTATAATTTCAAATTTAAAAAAAGCAATGATATGGAAATATTCTAGCGTGTCAGATATTGATACTTTTCATGCTCCAACATGATAAATTAAAAAAAAAAAAATACTCGAGCGCGTCGGATTTTGTAAGCAACTATAGGCTACGGTAACTGCTTAACATCAGGCGGGCCGTACGCTTTATTGCTACGGCAGTCCTTAAAAAAAAAAACAATTTCAGAGGGGGTGTTGAGTGAAACTTCCAGATGCTCCCATTTCTTAGACTGACGATCAAATTAGCAAATTGACACTTTTGACACTTCTTAGCTAGTAATGAATCCCCCTTATCTTAACCTGACGAGTTCGAGTATTTTAAGATGGTCTATTTTATTTTTTTTTGGTTCCCCTGAGCGTACCCACCAATATTAAGGGCTCATACTGGTTGGAGGTTCTTATCAATATGTAAGGTATCTCCTTTATCTTAATCTGACGCGCTCGAGAAAATCCAGAAAATCCTTCTACGGCTCCCCATCTATAATCCAAAAAGCATTATTTCGAAATTTAAAGCCGCCATATAAAGTATTGAATACTAAATAATAAAATTTTAGTTTACCTTTTTTAACTAGTAATATTTTACCTAGTAGGTATACCTAGTAATCCATATGCACATACTCCTAATATTATGAGTAAAACTAACTAAATGAATTAAAATTTAAAATAAATTTTATGTAGATACCTCAAAATCAAAACTTTTTTCCCCATCTTTTACAGGAAATATTCAAAAGCTGGTATCACTCAGCACGCATTATCAGTGACGCAGCGCGTCTTTCAAACAATAGTCTACACATACTTGTGTGCGTGACACGCACACAGCGCTTTCAAATCTGGCCTGTTTTTTTCGTTGCGATTGCAGCTCAAAACTCTGTCTAGACAAGTAAATAGTCAAAGGGTGAAGGAAAACATCGTGAGGAAACCTGCATGTCTTTAGACATGTGAAATCCACCAACCCGCACTGGGCCAGCGTGGTGGATTATGGCCTGAATCCCCCTCGCATTGAGGGGAGGCCCGTGCCCAGCAGTGGGACGTTAAAAAAGGGCTAAATTATTATTATTATTATTATATCTATAGTTGTGTATTTTCTCTGTTTACGTTTCCATGGCAACGGCACGACCTACTCGTTTATAACCTTCAATCAGTTTTTTTACGAACCATAAACATACCTGTTTGTTACGTTTCCATGGCAACGGTCAAATAACAAATATAATGACGATAATACCGGGTAATAATACATTGTATGTCTAGTAGCTCTTGCAGTACGACAAATCCGATTTTGCTCGAAGAAGGTTTGTGAAATAATGACAACATTATAAACTTTTTTGAGTAATACACTTTACATATTGAGGACATGATAATTTATGGTAACATGAAACGTTCAAAAAAATAAAATTAAGAAAATACCAATGAACTACAGAGAAAACCTTCATTAAATGAATGTGCTAAAACTCGGAAATTGTGGACACCGCAGTGCCTCGCGTAGAACGCTAGTGCTAATGACACTAATGACACTTGATAGGTACGTCAAATCAAGGAGGTACGATCCTGACCACGCTTATTGTTTTGAGTGGATAATTAAAGATAAATTAGGCAAATATTAGGCACCTATTTTTTTACATAATTAGAACGAGAATCGAGTACTGAGCACTCTATATCAATATGTAAAGTGTTCAACCAGTCAGCCTGTATAAATATCGCCAGACTTACACACCAACTGTATGGTCCCATACTAAGCAACGCTTGTACTATGGCTACCGTACAATGGACTGGGGGCGATCCCAGTGACACCCAGACCAGGGCAAATTACGAAAAGGCCGTTTCCAAAATTTGCCTCTGGCGGGAGTCGAACCCACAACCCACAACCGAGCAGCCTACGCTTGAAACACTGCGTGTAAATGCCACTAAATGGTCACCCATCTCTGACTGACCTTGCCATGCGTTGCTTAACCTCCGATTGTTCACCGATCAGTTATTGCACCTAACAAATATAACTTAGATTTTGTATTTCATGCTCCACGAACCTCTCCCCTCAGCAAGAGGGATTTATCATTGACCGGAAACGTTTTATAACCTGCTGTGACGTCACGCTGTATATTCGATCACATAACCGCTTGACCCGCAACGGAATGACGTCACTACCGGATCCCAACGGCAATGTTCACTCAATACACGTCGCATCAATTTAGGTCAAGCTTTTATTGAAAAATACAATTATCCCGGTTCAATGTAACCCGTAAGCACCAATAATAATGTTAGCCCTTTTAACGTCCCACTCCTGGGCACGGGCCTCCCCTCAATGCGAGGGGGATTCAGGCCATAATCCACCACGCTGGCCCAGTGCGGGTTGAATTAACATTTCTTTAAAAAATTGGTTACATTTTCTATGACATGCAGGTTTCCTCACGATGTTTTCCTTCACCGTAAGCAAGTGATAACCATATTAAAGTTACGATTCGCACAGATTTTTTATGGGACTGAGGTGTCAAACAAGCGTACGGCCCGCCTGATGTTAATCAGTAACCGTAGCCTATAGATGCTTGCAATACTAAAGGCATTGCTGGAAAGTTGCTGATCTGAATGAGAGTGGGACAGAGGCATGGGAGGGCCTACGGCTCTCTCACTCATCGTACGAAACACAGCTACTTTACGCCGATCTTCTGTGAGAGGGTGGTACTACCCCGGTCGAGCCAGCCCGTATATGAGCTGCAGTCAGTTGGCTACAGCTTGGCTCTACCATCAATGTATGTATTTTGGTTCGAATGTAATAAAGGGGCCCATTGCCATTACACGGGGCATTCTCCCCCTTCGGAGGGGGATTCGGGCCATCGGATTGGCGAACTTCACTCGTTAACTTAGGTACTTAAGTAACATATGAAGACTTGGATCTTAAGGGACTCCTTACATGCTGTTAGTAAATATAATGAAACGTACTTTCTGGCCTAACTTCGGATTAAACTTATTAATAACCCGGATCGTGATTGAACCTGGAGTCTTTAAGTCATATGTCTGACCTTTTCAACCACTAGGTTATTTAGTCATAACTTATTTAGAAAATTATAAATATTAATATAATTATAAATTTTAGGTCCCAGGTTCGATCCCCGGTGGGTCATGCACCAATGGATGAATTTTCATCTATGTGCATAATTTACAGTTCGCTGACGGTGAGGGAAAACATCGTGAGGAAACCTACCTATCCCTCGGGATTAGGTAATAGTCAGTTCCTGTATACACGGCGACACGGTTCACCACCTGTCACGATGGGTTCTGACTATCTGGTGAAACGTGGGCTTTGAGTTGGTTAATACCTCCACAATGTGGTGGTGTAGGGCCACTCAAGCCTCTGTATATGTATATATATATATATATATATATATTATTTTGAAAATTATAACTTTGAACTATCACATTTTCAACCAAAACCAATATTAACGGTATTTAAACTATTGCCGAACTTAGGTACGAAAATATTTAACTGCAAAATAAAATTACGGGAGCCTGAAAATAATTTTCAACCCTCTTGGGTTTGTTTTAAAATTCAATTTAAATTGATTTAAACGAAAAGTTGTGGGTCGCAATTAGTTGAGTATTTAATATTAGACCTTTAATTTTGCGATTCAGAGTTTATTTTAAGTTTATATATTTTATTTTACAAAACGTGGGAATACTCTCGGAGTAACGAATAAATACAAATTATAAAAAATGTCCCCACACTAACACATCAACTGTATGGTCCCAAACTAAGCAACGCTTGTACTATGGCTACCGTACACTGGACTGAGGGCGATCCCAGTGACACCCAGACCAGATCAAAATTACGAAAGGGTCACTTCTGAATTGCCTCTGGCTGGCATCGAACCCGCAACCATTCGATATAGTGAGCCGAGCAGCCTTCGATTCCCGCCAGACGCAAATTTGAAAACGGCCTTTTCGTAATATGCCCTGGTCTGGGTGTCATTGGGATCGCCCCCAGTCTATTGTACGGTACCCATAGTACACGCGTTGCTTAGTTTGGTCGTGAGGAAACCTACCTATCCCTCGGGATTAGGTAATAGTCAGTTTCAGTATACACGGCGACAAGGTTCACCACCTGTCACGTTGGGTTCTGACTATCTGGTGAAACGTGGGCTTTGAGTTGACTTAATACCTCCATATTGTGGTGGTGTATGGCCACTCAAGCCTCTGACTACCCCCGAATGGGGATAAAAGTCGTGACGTTATATTTTTATTATTTATTTTTCGAAAAACTTTCGGTATTTTCGGACTCTTTAAACACCCTGTTTCCTTTTCCATATAGGTACCAGCCCCCTTTCGTCTACAAGCGTTTCCACAAATCGCTACGCTTCATGTATGGAATTGACATAAGTCACGTGATCTACCTATCGACTTGTAATGTCATTTCCATACATTTCAGCATCACCGTGCTTCGGAGGGCACAAAAAGGTCCCGGTTGTTGCCATCAAGGCAGCAGTACTTAAGCCTTGTCAGAAGCCTTCGGGCGGCTTGATAAACTCTATCACCAGGTTGGCCACTAACCATACGATAAGAAGAAGTAGAATTCAGCGTAGCGTTTTGTAGAAACGCTTGTAGATAAAGCCACTTGTCTATGCGGAGGCACCTTCAAACTGTCTGCTCTAATAAAACGTACATTTCTCACAATACAAACCCAATTTCGTCACGAAAATAAAAGCCAGAAGATATTTGACGGGCCCGTTAGCGTGGTTGGCGCGGAGGCGCCTTTCACGCTGCAGGTCGTAAGTTCGATTCCTACCCGGGACATGCATTTGTGTGCATGAACATGTCTGTATGTCCCGAGTCTGGGTGTATATGTATATTAAGTATGTATTTACAAATAAAAAAGTAGTATATGTAGTAATATCAGTTATCTGGTTTCCATAGTACAAGCTCTGCTTAGTTTGGGATCAGATAGCCGTGTGTAAAAAAATGTCCCAGGATATTATTATTATTATTATTATTATTTTATGTCACAGCGAATTATCCCTTAAAAGCAGAAATGTCAGTAAAAGGACTAATGTAAGATAACAAATGGGTTTTAAGTAAACGACTGGACTGGAATTGCGACCGATAAGGTTCAGGCTTAAATAAAGGCCCTTGTAATTGGGCCTCGAGTCTGTTAACAATTGTTCATTGTGAAACCACTGATCTCTTATATTATCTTCGTGAATTCTTCATTGTAAGAGCCATAACACACCGGGACGCCAGGCGACGTCGCCAGTCACCGTAGCCAACTAATTCGTATTGAAATAATGACAGGTAACACACTTGGCGTCGGACTGGCGACGTCGCCAGCCACCGTAGCCAACTAAGAGCCATAACACACCGGAACTCCAGGCGACGTCGCCAGCCACCGTAGCCAACTAATTCGTATTGAAATGTATGACAGGTAACATACCTGGCAACGGACTGGCGACGTCGCCAGCCTCCGTAGCCAACTAAGAGCCATAACACACCGGAACGCCAGGCGACGTCGCCAGCCACCGTAGCCAACTAATTCGTATTGAAATGTATGACAGGTATCACATCGGGCGATGGACTGGCGACGTCGCCAGTACATTGCCGGGTGTGATATACGAGTTAGTTAGCTACGGTGGCTGGCGACGTCGCCTGGCGTTCCGGTGTGTTATGGCCCTTAGTTGGCTACGGTGGCTGGCGACGTCGCCATGGCTACCCGGTGTGTTATGGCCCTAAATCGCAAATTCATGGCAGTCGGCATTTCGCAATGGACCGAAGTTAAGGGCCTCGCGTTGGATTTAACTTCCATAAGAGTACGATGTTGGTACAGGCAAGCTGTAGCCAATTGACTGCAGCTCATATACAGCTCTACTGGGGTAGTACCACCCTCTCACAGACGATCGCTATCAAATAGCTATTTTAGCTGCGTTTCGTACGATGAGTGAGAATCGGAAATCCAAACACCCTCTCTTTCCCGCTCACTGTCCCCATCTGTGCTTCAGGCTGACAACGTACGAGCGATTGCTTTGGTAATGCAAGTATCTTGGCTACAGTATGCAAGTATCTTGGCTACGGTATGCAAGTATCTTGGCTACGGTATGCAAGTATCTTGGCTACGGTATGCAAGTATCTTGGCTACGGTATGCAAGTATCTTGGCTACGGTATGCAAGTATCTTGGCTACGGTATGCAAGTATCTTGGCTACGGTATGCAAGTATCTTGGCTACGGTAACTGTTTTACATCAGGCGGGCCGTACGCTTATTTACAGTGTTAGTTAGTTTAAAAAATAAGTGTTTGGTAAATAAAAAAAAGGTCCAGTGTGCTAAAACGAATTGCTTAGGCGTGCCGCTCGTTACTTGTGAACGCAACGAATAGCGTGTTGTATATGAGAGGTCATCGCGCCATGATGAAACTGACCAACTTTTTCTTCTTATCGTATAGTCAGTGGCCAACCTGGTGACAGAGTTGTTCAAGCCGCCCGAAGGCCTCTGACAAGGCTTAACGACAGCCTAGATGACAACAATCGGGACCGACTTTTTTACGTGCCCGCCGAAGCACGGAGCCGCTCAGTTCAAATGCCACTAAAGTCACCCATCTCTGACTGACCTTGCCAAGCGTTGCTTAACCGATCGTTTACCGATCAGTGATTGCAGCTGGCTATGAGCGCGACTTTTTTTAATCAATATTGAAACAATTTTCACTGAATAAAGATAAAAATTACCATTTTAATCTGTTTGAATGAATATGGAACGAGAATTTGTCCTTTTTTGCGAAATATAAAATGGAGAGAGCTCTTTTTAATTGAAATATCAATAGCAAATTGATTATTCTGTCAGGTGTTTGAACCTTTGGCTAGACGGTCTTATGACATTTTTTTTACTATACAACGTTTTCATGTTCATTTGCTTTAACTTTAAGGGTAAATTCCTTACGTCTTATTGAGTTAATTTCTCAAAGAAACTAAGTGCCTAACTCGTACCGTTTTCAAATTATATAAAATCTAAATTTTATCACTAATCTAAGTTAAACCAGTGTAAAATCTTCTTAATTCATAACCAAATACTATTTTCGTCTCGTTCGTAAGTAAAGAGTTTTCAATGTTCCTTATGTACGAAAAGTTTTAAAAAACGAATTCGTTTTGATGTTGTTTTTACTTTTCTCGCATGTGTCACGTCAAATTGACAATACTTATTGGTTATTGTTGTTACTAATTTAAAAAAAAAAAACATTCAAATATCGTAAAACGGTTTAAGGGATAAGTTTATGTTAATGTTCCAAGCACTTTGTCGAAGTTAAAGCAAATGAACATAAACACGGTGTATAATACCTACTCTTAGCGTACTGACTTTAAATACCTAGTCGGTACGCTAAGGGCCGGGCCCCATTAGCGCGTTGCGTTGCTTCGTCGCAAGATTTTGTACTGGCGCATCACCCTCCCCCGCTTCGTCTCTCGCCCGTCAACCCTTTGATCCGTTGCGACGACGCAACGCAACGCGCTAGTGGGGCCTCGCCCTTAGAGTCTAGGTAGTCTTCAACATTATTAAATAACTAGCTGTGCCCCGCGGCTTTGTCTGCATGAAAATTGGATTAGGCTATGTGTTATTCCAGAGCCTACACTATGTACGCTTTAAATTTCATTAAAATCGGTTTAGTAGTTATGGAGATACGTGGTAACAAACATTCACAAACACAGTAGGATAGTAGCGTGGTGGTAGAGCCAGGCTGTAGCCAATTGACTGCAGCTCATATATAGGCTGGCTCGACCGGGCTAGTCCGACCGGCCAATGAGTGCGTGCACATGCCCCGAGCCTTATGACACTATGTTGACGCGTTTGGACGTTAAAACGGACAGCTCGGGCGCGCCGCTCATTTCTTGTAGAAGCAGCCAATGGGTGTGTACATAAGCTTCGAGCCGCCGCACCCGAGACGTCTATGTCTACCCGTTCCTAGAGTTCCTTCTCCGAAGTACGAAACGAAATGCATCGGCTGACGGATCGTACGATTTCCTATTCCGAAAGTGTTTCGGATTCTTTCGGAGTAGGGTCTACGAAAGAAGAAACGTCAAATCACGACTATCGAATCCGAAACACTTTCGGAGTAGCCAAAGCATTTCATTTCGTATTTCGGAGTAAGCGGCCAATAGTGACAAAATCGCACGAGGCAACCATGGTTGCGCCACCAGCGGGTGATTCCATAGCCGACACCGAATTGGTTGCGCTAACAAGCGGACACCGGGTGCGATACCCTCCATACAGCTCTATACATTTTGTTGGTGGAGCGACTGGTTGCGCTACCACTGGTGTCTTCGTGCGATATAGCACTAATTCAGAATTGTATGAAGGTTACAGGAAAATTACTAAAAATAGCACGAAAATAGAATTTATAACAACGAAAATAAGTAAGGGCCACCGCAGACTTGCTACTTTTAACATCGGCGATCGGCAATTTTGTGACGTATCGATGCTGCGTCGCGTTTCTTCGAGCGCGAACGAGCGTGACGCAGCATCAAAATCGCCGATCGCCGATGCTAAAAGTAGCAAGTCTGCGGTGGCCCTAAGTAATATAGAAAATAATATAATAAGATGTATGTCATCTCTTTATCTCCTGAAACCGCGACCCGGGTGGGATCAGTGTATATGAAACAACCGCACGATATTGGAACTGAAAATGTATTTGTTTCATGAAACCAACCGGCCTTGATACCTTTTTCAGCGATTTTTTGCCGCTGAAATGCTTTGTCTTCCCAATAATCAAATACAAAGGCAAATTGTTTATTTTGTTTACTACACGGGGCACTTATAAATGGTCATTTTAATTTTTTTCGTTAACTGTACTTCGGAGAGCTTTGTAGAGCTGTGGTAGCCGATCGGTTAAGCAAGCGTCTTGCGGGCTTAAGGTCCAAACCCTGGGTTCATACCCTGGCTCACACCTCAGATTTTTTGGAAATCTACGTGTGAATCATAACTTTAATATGATTATCACTTGCTTGCGGTGAAGGAAAACATCGTGAGGAAACCTGCATGTCTTAGACATGTGAAATCCACCAACCCGCACTGGGCCAGCGCGGTGGATTATGGCCTGAATCCCCCTCGCATTGAGGGGAGGCCCGTGCCCAGCAGTGGGATGTTAAAAGGGCAATTTTATTTTTTATTTTTTTATAAATGTACTTCTGGATCGGAATCGCGACTTCTTTGAGAAGATCCGGCAAGAAACTCAGCGGGCTTGTCTTTTAACATTTTTTTAAATTTAATACAAAGAGTAAATAAAAAAGTTCTAGTGTGTTCGAACTATAACTAGTCAGACAGATTTCGTAATTCGTTAACCCATCCAAGGTCCGACCGAGCCGAATGTCGCACATTTAACGCTACGACCTCCTCGCCTTTAACTTACCTTAATCGTTACGCCGATCTTCTGTGAGCGGGTGGTACTACCCCGTCCGAGGCAGCCCATATATGAGCTGCAGTAAATTGGCTACAGCTTGGCTCAACCACAAATCAAATTAGATTGTCTATAGATACCCGGGTTCGCAAAATACTACTTACTCAAAACGCTGTAATCATCGCCGCAACTAAGAACATTAATAAACAAACAATTCTTTTTTTACGGTGAGGGAAAACATCGTGAGGGAACCTACCTATCACTCGGGATTAGGTAATAGTCAGTTCCTGTATACACGGCGACAAGGTTCACCACCTGTCACGTTGGGTTCTGACTATCTGGTGAAACGTGAGCTTTGAGTTGTTTAATACCTCCACAATGTGGTGGTGTATGGCCACTCAAGCCTCTGACTACCCCCGAATGGGGATAAAAGTCGTGACGTTATATTTTATTATATATTTATTTATTTTAATTATTTTCTTCTCAATCCATTCCATTGACTTTGCCTCCATAGATATGTAATGAACTATTATTTGTAAGTTATCGTGCTGTTTAAATATTCTGTATTTTCTCTATATATTGTTTGTATCATTCTCACGTTCTTTTTGCGAAAACAGAAGGCTTATTAAGTATATTAATTTTTTAATCGTTACCACTACTGAACTTAAAAGCTGTTGCTTTTCCTAGCTTTAAATAAATAATAGTACATTACTGCCGCGGTCTCTAATGAGTGTGTTGTTGACCGCGTTGTTGATGGCCGAAAGCGGGGCGCAGCGCAGCTCCAGGCTTCCACAGCGCGGTCAGCATTGCAACCCTTGATGGACAAGCTAAAATAAAGGCCGAGACCGAAGGTCGAGGCCTTTATAGCGCGGCCAGCAAGGATTGCAATGATGACCAAGCTTGGAGGCCGAGAACGTAGCGAAGCTTAGCTTGAGGCCATTATAGCGTGGTCAGCAGTACACTCATTAAAGACCAAGGCTTGTATAGTGCTTTACTCAAAAATGCGACTATTAGTTTGAACAAAACTAGCTAAGTAGGTATAAAAATTAATACAATATATTTATATTTTTACGAACTATATCTATAGTTGTGTATTTTCTATGTTTACGTTTCCATGGCAACGGCACGACCAACTCGTTTTAACCGTCAATAAGATTTTTTTACGAACCATAAAGATACCTGTTTGTTACGTTTCCATGGCAACGGTCAGATAACAGCAATATAATGGTGGTCATACTCGATTATAATACATTATATATCATGCGTTTCTTGCAATACGACAAATTCGACTTTGCTCGAAGAAGGTTTGCGAAATAATGACAACATTATAAACTTTTTTGAGTAAATACCTCTAGGATCAAATTAAATTAAATTAGTTGAAGTACGTTCGTGAATTTATTTTATAACACAATGGTTCTATATATACCGACCCATTTCCATTTCATCCAACATTACAATGTTCAGCAATCACTCAAACCTATCAGTAATGGACTGGATGAGATGTAACTGGCTTGAAATGTGGAGCCATAAAGCAGGCGGGATTTATTTCAAGCTAGCTGTGCCCTGCGGCTTCTCCTGCGTGGAAATTGATGTGCAAGATTAGCCTATGACTCATTCCAGAGCTTACACTATCTACGTTTCAAATTTCATTAAAATCGATTTGTAGCATAGAGATTTAAATCAGAATAGACGTTCTTAGTAGATATCTCTATGAAACAACGCGTGGTCATTTTCCCGGGATGCGTGGCATCTATCTCCCGGTAAATAGCTGAACTACTCGCTTCGTTTTATGTCGATGTTAGTACTCGGCCGACCACTCGGCCGAGTTGCTTAGACCCAGTCACCTAGTAATTGGTCCATGGTTTGTAGCTATGGAGATACGTCATGGTAACAAAGATTCACACACACACACTTTCGTTTTTATAATATTATAGTAGAATTTATAAAGTAGGAAGTAAGTTGGGACTAGGTCCAGCTCACACTCCCACCACTGTGACTCCTGTAAGCCAGGATCGACAGTGTCCAACGATGACGCCAAGGATTGACCCTCGACGAGTCCCGGGGACAAGCTAAGTTGTCTTGGAACCCGCACGAATTTAATTAAAAGAAAGGATAGGAGGAGTTGGAAGAAGATTCACTTTCCTCCGTTGTAAAGCGGGAGACAAAGATAACAGTATAGGCTGATTCCCACAGAAACAAGACAGTTACAACTGATGGAAGACCAGTTGTAAAGCTCCACTGATAGCCATGTGATTATTTGGACATCAACTCGTGAACCCGACCGGGGTAGTACCACCCTCTCACAGAAGATCGGCGTAAAGCAGCTATTACAGCTGCGTTTCGTACGATGAGTGAGACAGCCGTAAGCCCACCCCCCCTCCCCCTCCCTCCATCCCACTCCCCTTCAGGTCGGTAATGTGCGAGCAATACCTTTGGTATTGTAAGCATCTACAGGCTACGGTAACTGCTTAACATCAGGCGGGACGTACGCTTTTTTGCCACCGCAGTGCTATAAAAAAAACAGGTTATTTTTGACTCCAATAATAGGCAGAACATGATGTAGCTGTCGGCAAAGTGCGAGCGATGCCTTTCGCATTGCAAGCTTCCATAGGCTATAACCACATTTTATAATTATAACTATTACAAAAATATACCTTTATAATGACACCAATTTGTACAACCAATCGCTCGTTTAATGGCCCAACTGTTAGGGCAATAAAAAGGGCCGAATCGGTCCCTACTTTGTAGAACCCAATTGGGCCAAAAATGAACATTATTAACTTGTCCCACCGAGTAAGGGAACTCGGCACTAACTGTTAGCAATTATGTCAGGCATTAAGTGTAGCAAGCACTGGCCTGGAATACTAAACACCTAGTACTAAGCACTAGTACTAAGTACCTATCACTAAGTGCTTTTAGTTCCGTGATAAATGTGAATTTCGTGGGACAGGGATATACTTATTTGCATGCAAGAAAATGTACCTAGTCAAGATTTTTTAAGAAGTTAGGATCTAAGTAGTACTATAATAAGTACTTTTCCTGCAAATTCATAATCTTTAGCGTGAATCTACAAAAAATATTAACCGACTCCAAAAAACCCTAAAGCATTGCAATACCACCTCCAATCTTCTCCCCACTCCCCTTCAGGTCGGCAAAGAGCGAGCAATGCTTTTGATATGATATATTGCCTATATATTGCAAGCATATATAGGCTACGGTAACTGCTTAGCATCAGGCGGGCCGTACGCTTGTTTACCACCTCAGTACTATAAAAAAACCAGGCATAATTATAATTATAAAAATATCTTGGAGTCTTCCCAATCCATGTTCTTACTTTCAGTCTAAATTTAAATTCCCACCGACTCCAAAAATTTTCATTACCACATTCCTTTCAATGGAACGTATTCGGATAATAGTCAACCAAAGCCGACTCCAAAAAGCTACGTATCTATTATTTGGAGTTGGTGCCAATCAATCTTCTTAGGTGCCATGAATTATTGAAGACTCCAAACTTAAATTACCACCAACTCCAAATATTGGCATTCTACCGGCCACATTTCCCTCAAAGCGAGGATTCGGGACATAGTTCACCATGCTAACAGCAGGTTACCGAACTTGACACGACTTTTCCTTCACCGTTTAAGATTATCACTTATCTTTGTTGTAAATAAGATATCATAGAAAGGATTAAAGCGATATAATTTTTTAACCCATATCGTCCCACTGCTGGGCAAAGGTCTCCCCCACAACTTTCTACTCCTCTCTGTCATTGGCCATTTCTGGCCAATTAAATCTATACATATAATAAGAATGTAAAATTGGTCGCGTCTGTACATTCGAAATATTTGGAAAAAAAATAGTGGGGGGGACTTAGATTGACCAGCAGAATTCATTTTTATCATTTTTAGAATTTTTGTCTGTGTGTATGTTTGTATGTTTGTATGTTTGCTCAGATTTTCGAAAGAGCACAACTTCGAATCCACCGGATGGATTTCAATGAAATTTAGCATGGATATGACTAATAGTCTAACTTAACATCTAGGATACTTTTTTTTTCGAAAATGTTTAGGGTTGCCACAGAAAATTCAAAAAACTACTTAAAAATTCTAAATGTTTGAAAGAGCACAACTTTGAATCCACCGGATTCATTTCAATAAAATTTGGCGTGCATATCAATAATAATTCAACTTAACACCTTGGATATTTATTTTTTCGAGAATGTTTAGGGCTGCCACAGAACATTCAAAACATTAAAAAAACTACCTAAATATTCGAACGCGCACAACTTCGAATCCAATGGATTGATTTCAATGAAATTTGACATGGATATGACTAATAGTCTAACTTAACATCTAGCATATTTTTTTTTTCGGTTAAGTATAGGGTTGCCACAAAACATTCAAAAACTACCTAAATATTCGAACACGCACAACTTCGAATCCAATGGATTGATTTCAATGAAATTTGGCATGGATATGACTAATAGTCCAACTTAACATCTAGGATATTTTTTTCTAAAATATTAGGTTGTAAATTTTTATGACCACACAGAAATTCTAGCAAAAAATATGTTTTAGTTATTGAAATAAGTCTATTTAGAGCGGAGCCCTACGGAGCCCTACGTTGTGTGTGATCCGACACTATTTGGAATAGATAATCTTAATTTTAATAATAATAATAAATATTTTATTGCTGCGTTCTACAATCTTAAGTTTCGTTTTTCTTAACTAGATGTCGCTATACTTAAAATCAGACAATACCTGCCTTGCACCACATGTCAAAATTTAATATCTTCCTTGCTTCAAAAAATTTAGTTTTTTTATTCCTAATTAGGTACGTATAAAAAACATTAAGCGGGTCTTTGTATCACGCGGAATCTTAGACGTTAACTCTGGAATTCATCTCCACAGTACTAATGCCGTAGGGAAGCTACCTACCTAAGAAGTAAGTCTAGAGGACCTGCTGATTTTGAATTAAGTAGTAATAGAAACATAGACATTGAACTCTGAACTCCAACCCCTCAGGAATGATGCTGCTGGGCAACTGCCTGCTTAAACCATAAATCTGGAGGACCTGCTAACTTTGAATTAGCAATGTGGGTATCAAGTAGAAACTTCTCAGGCGAGGTCGCGTTTCCGATCCGGCGGTAGAATTTAAGGAAAACATGTAAAATGACTATTTGTAAGTGCCCCCCTAGGCCTAAACAAAATAAACGCTTTGACTATTGACTTAGACGATAAACTCCGGACTCTAACTTTTTAAGCACGATGTTGCGAAGTGACTCTTATCTAAGCCGTGAGTCTGGAGCACTCACTCATTTTAAATAAGGAACATGGGTATCAAGTACAAACTTAAGCATTGAGCTCTGGAGTCCAACCGCTCAATCGTGATACTGTGAGTAACTACAGATATAGATAGACGGATACAGATAGACTGGTACAGACAGAGATACTTACCTACCGATAGATTACAGACAGACCGATTCAGACAGACAGATACGTACAGCTAGACTGATACAGACAGACAAATAAAGTCAAACTTTTGTTATACAACTAAGGCGCCAGGCAAGCGTACGACCCACCTGTTGTTAAGCAGTTACCGTACCCTATAGATGCTTCCAACCAAAGGCATCGCTAGCAAGTTTCCAACCTGAAGGGGAGTGGGGTTAGTGGGAGGGGATGGGGAGGTGGCTGGGTTGCGCTTCCGGGTCTCTCCCTCATCATACGAAACGAAGGTAAATTAGCTACTTGAATGCCGATCTCCACCTTACTGGTCAGACTCTACCACCTTACTGGTATAGACTGGTACAGATAGACAGCCACGGACATACGAACTCAAACTGATGCAGACTGACGTAATATGGATTAGACGATAGACAAAATTATATTTAAGGGCTTCACCGACTGGACGCGGACGGAGTCGCGGGCACAGCTAGTTAATACATAAATATCGCCAGACTTACACACCAACTGTATGGTCCCAAACTAAGAAACGCTTGTACTATGGCTACCGTACAATGCGCTAGGTGCGATCCCAGTGGTGGAAAATTACGAAACGGCCGTTTCCGAAATTTGCCTCTGGCGGGAATCGAACCCGCAACCACCCGATGCAGTGAGCCGAGCGGCCTACGCTAGAATCACTGCGCCGCGGTCGTCAATTTTAACTCTGTATAAAATATTATAAGTGTAAAAATCACAATAAATTATACAGTATGTCAACATTAAACAAGATACAGTGGGATGTCTGTTTTTATTATCCAACTTTTGTAATTCCACGCCAAAACTGCTCTGTGGTGTCAAATGGGACAATTTTATTAATTTAAAACGAAATAACGAATACGCAGTAGGCCATTCCATTCTACTCAAAAGAAACTGATTACTAACTTAATTACTATCTTCTTATAGTATGGTTAGTGGCCAACCTGGTGTCAGAGTTGTTCAAGCCGCCCCGAAGGCATGACAAGGCTTAACGACTGCTGCCTAGATGACAACAACCGGGACCGACTTTTTACGTGCCCTCCGTAGCACGGAGACGCTCAGTTCAAATGCCACTAACAGTCACCCATCTCTGACTGACCTTGCCGAGCGTTGCTTAACCTCCGATCGTTTACCGAACAGTGCTATCCCGGTACTAGGTACCCCGGTTGAGCCAGCCCGTATTTGAGCTGCAGTCAATTGGCTACAAAATCCTACCACTGTGGTCTCGAATAAAACGCTTTTTTGTTCACGATGAAAACATAGCGTTACACATGAACGAAAAATTCAGAGCTTTCCTGAAGAATTTACAAAACAATTTGAAAATAAATTGAAGCGCCGGTTTCAGCATTCAAAGAATTTACCTTCCACAGATTAACATAGATTAAATTATTCGGAAGCCAGACGCTCGGGGATTTGCTCGAAATACGAGTGTCAATAACTGATTATTGTTATGCTGTGGCTTTATACAGGGTGTTAGATAACGAGTGACGTATTGAAGTATTCAGTATTCGATTCTCATTCCAAATAATCATCATCATTACATTTCAGCCAAATAACGTCCACTGTTGGACATAGGCCTCCCCCAAGGTTATGAGAGGCCTAAAACTATAGTTAAAACTAAACTCTGTCAAAAGGCCTATTGCAAAATCTTGGATTACTTGGAAGATAAATCAGCTTGGGACTGATCGCTCAAATACACTTCGTTAATAACAGTGTTGTCTTGCCTTACTTACTTCGGAAGGCAGCACACTGGAGCTATTGTTTACCAAAATACATTGTATTAAAATAAGTAAATGGCGATAAAAAAAAAACAATGTAAAAAAGACAAGCCCGCTGAGTTTCTTGTCGGATCTGCTCAGTCGAGGTCGCGTTTCCGAAACGGCGGTAGAATTTAAGAAAAAATGTAAAATGACAATTTGTAAGTGCCCCCGTAGGCCTAAACAAAATAAACGATTTGAATTTGAACTTGTTAGAGGCCTTCCACAACCCTGACATCAGGTTGGCCACTAACCATACGATAAGAAGCAGTACAAGCGTTGCTTAGTCTGGGACCATACAGTTGGTAAAGTCTGGCGAAATATATTTATTAAAGCTAAGTGCCCACGATCCTTCAAAGTCTGCTCCACATAAAATATTATACGATCCCTTCCAATACAAAAGTTTTCCCATTTATTTGGTAATTGTCGATTTATTGCTCTCAAACAATACTTAAAGGGCTTTAGGTCGAAGTCCGTACTTAAAAACGTGAGTATTTACTTTAGGAAGGAGTTTTTTGAACGTAAGATAAGACATGATGTTTTAGAGGTCTGCTATAATACTTACGCATATGCATGATACGCATATGCATTGGGTAAGGAATAAATAGTGAAGAAATAAATTAATATTATTGAAAAACATAGATAATTTACCTAATACATTTTTGCCATTGATGTATTATTATAGCAGATATGCAACCTCCTAACATTGCAATCACTAGACTAGTGCTCAGCGCACCACTACATGCAGCGAAATTCACACATCTGTTATCGCACTCGCAATTCAACAATCAACAACGAATGAGGCATAAGTATTGGAAATACCGACATATTTTCAACATTATTTTCCGCGGATGATTCACTCGTACTATGTCCATGGACTCAGTTTCGCAGGACTATAATAAATCCATGATTTCATACTTATTATTACACTACGAATTTCATAGAAAATAATGTTAAAAATTATCTACCTACTCTCGACCAAGGCAACTAGGCGCTCGGGTATAAATATCAAATAATAATAAATCAATGATTCCGCGGTCCTTCCACCACGTAGTGGGAGCTACTGCCACAGGAGTGCCCAGACAATGGCCCAGGCTCACTACGTTGTGGACGGACCGCGGAATCATTGACTTATTATCATTTGATATTTATACCCGAGTGCCTAGTTAGCTTGGTGGCGTAGTACTGTATTACTGACAGGAACTTTGTAATTACACGAGATAACTTCAAGTGCTTCGCGCAAAAAATCCAGTTCTACCCTCAAATCTACAATCAGGGTGTATGTGACGTCATTCCAGTAATTATAGGGTAGCGTTGGCTTATGTCGCCCCAGTGTGAGGTGTGGTACAAATCATAAGCTGTAGCGTTTTAGAGCGCTTTTAGTCTAACGTTTTATACGAGCGTATAAGCTTTTGGTGGTATAGCCAAAAAGCCAATTGACTTCAGCTACGGGCTGGCTCGACCGGGGTAGTACCACCCTGTCACAGAAGATTGGCGTAAAGCAGCTATCACAGCTGCGTTTTGTATGATGAGTGAGACAGCCGGAACTCCAGGCCCAACGTTTGAGCAATGTTTTAGATATTGCAAGCATCTATAGGCTATGGAAACTGCTTAACATCAGGCGCGCCGTAGCTTGCATCCCGCACAAAAAAGTAAATTTTGTTACGCTCATGTCTGTCTCTGCAATATTTAAAATCGCTCCCGCTTCCGACTATGACTAACACCACACCCGGTCCCTAACGAGCCTCCAGCGGGCGTGTAGATTGCTACATGCGACTCTAATGGCATCTACGGAGCCAAGTTTTAATATTAAACACATGTTTATATCACTGACTTTATTCCATTAACTAAACTAAACTAAATTAAACATAAACAAGAACCTTGGACACTACGCAGTTGTGCAATTTTGAAAACAACCCAATTATCTATGTCTCTCTTTCTTATTATCGGTAGAGAAAGAGTAGCGGCTAACAGTAAAAAAAGATGATGTTTTTGACAGATGTTCTATACATTAGACGTCAAAACTGCTTCTTAAGATCGATATCAACTCAAAGACATTACTATGAAAGAGGGAGATGTGACCGCCCGAAATAGTAAGACCTACTAATGTCTTACTTATGAATTTAGATGATTGAAGTAGTGTGCTGAGCACAAATCTAGGGATTGAAATGCCATGAGGTACATATCTACTAAAATAATACATCAATGGATTAAGTAATTATTTTCAAAAAGTACTTTTAGGCAAAATCTCTTATCGATTTATTAATTCACTGGAGTAAACACGTTGTTTTAATTTTTCAGGTTTACAAACAAACTGTTAGCTGCTTGCAAACTATCAAAACCTAAACGAAAACATCGATAAAATTGTGTCTGTGATAAAAAGAGAGAAACAAGTGAAAAGAACCAACCGAATTTTCTATTACCCGTTAAAAAAAGAAGTATAAAAAAAATATTAAAAATATTTTTCGCGTGTTACCCGTTGCGATATTCGAATATTCAAAAATAGAATTCGATGTTACGTTCTCAATTTGAAAAGTAAGTGTTGCGACCTTTTTCAATAAACTTTATTTTATTAGAGTTGAAAGTTTTTAAAGTATTTTTCAATAGTGTTGCCAGTTCCCGAGTGATTTTTGTTTTTTAATTTGTTTGTGGTTTGACGCTAGTGACGTCTCAAGAGTCTGCAATGACGAAGAACTTTTTGACGGTGACCAACATTGTGAATGAAGGGATCAAGGGATCGAAGATATCAAAGCTTGGCCTTTCCAAGTATTTATCGCAATCACTGTAAGTATTTAGTTTAAAATTTATTTTATAGTTTAGTTACTAAGGCAGGGCTCGCTGTCCGAGCATTTTGGCCATCTGGATGGGTCGAGAGCGCACTAACCCCGCCCTTTTTTGGGAAAATATTGAAAACAATTAATTATGACGTGAAAAACTATTGCCTCACAAAATCTGACAATTATTTTTTAGGTATTATTTTTCTCAATCTTATGGTGAAAAAAAATTATAAAAAATTACAAGCCGTTTAGAAGGAGATAGAAATTTTAAGACGAAAACAGCTATACTTTGATATTTTTTTTACACACAGTAAAATAGCAAGTAACAATTTTTCCTACAAAAAATTCAAGATGAAGGTTTAATAAATACAGTGATGTTTAAAAACAAATTATATCCCACTCGTCTAAGAGTAGATAGCCTCCAATCATACCTGTTTTCCGCAAGTCCCAACACTATGTTTAGGTCTAGGTTTAGGTTTGAGTATGTTGAAGGTCATTCGGGGTTAAAGGTCAAAGGTCATTCGAGGTCAAAGTCGACCCGCGTCCTATTCCCCATCCTTATACTCAAACCTAAACCTAGACCTAAACCTAATAGCGCCCCTAAGGAGACACACTGATAACAATACAGCATAAGGGCCACATCAGACATGCTACTGTTAGCATCGGCGATCGGCGATTTTGCGACTATAGAGAGAGAGCGAAAGACTGTAGAGAGTCGCCAAAACGCGACGCAGCATCGATACAGTCGCAAAATCGCCGATCGGCGATGCTTAAAGTAGCATGACAGCTGTGGCCCTAAGAAAAATCTTCTACTACCTATAACTTGTAAGAAATGAACAAAACAAACGTCTTTTGTATACAAAAATCATCATTTTTTAGGTAAAAAATAACTATTGCCACAGAATACAGACAAGAAAATATTCAAAATAATACAAATTATTTATTACGCCGCTTGTGTAATAGTATTTGTAAACTTTTTTATCCAACAAACTTCACTGCAAAAACTAGATGGCGCTGAAAAAACGTTCCATTTCACGTAATAGCCGTCCATTTGCAAAGAAAGCATGAAATACGGATCGTCGAAATAAAAGCAAAAAGAGAGATGAATTATTATTGAAGAATTTACTGAATACAGTCTTGTAAATGATTTGTTCATTAAATGCAATTTTGCAGCACTTTCCTTTAATAAAAGGCAATTTTATAAAGTTTTAACAAAGACACTCCCAAGAAAGAGGGTGACGGGACTATACAAAATAGTATGTCCTAATAAATAGAGTTTATGGACACAGTACGACTTAGTCGTTTGCTAAAAATAATTTTGAACATAATGTTGGTATTGCCAGTATAATAATATTTAACGGGTCCGTTGGCGTGATGGCGCCTTTCACGCTGCAGGTCGTAGGTTCGATTCCTACTCGGGACATGCATTTGTGTGCATGAACATGTCTGTATGTCCCGAGTCTGGGTGTATATGTATATTAAGTATGTATTTACAAATAAAAAAGTAGTATATGTAGTAATATCAGTTATCTGGTTTTCATAGTACTAGCTCTGCTTAGTTTGGGATCAGGTGGCCGTGTGTAAAGAATGTTCCAGGATATTATTATTATAATACCTACGGCTCATCTTCTGGTGAATAATACGCATCAAAATGCCTTTAAGTTGATTGTCAAATTGCGAGTGCGATAACAGATGTGTGAATTTCGCTGCATGTAGTGGTGCTGAGCACAAGTCCAGTGATTGCAATGTAAGGAGGTAACATATCTGTCAAAATAACACATCAACGAATTAGGCCCACACTAATAAATGCATCTCAAAGTTGAGATCGATCTTAAGATGCAGTTTCACGTTTAATGTATGGAACATCTGTCAAAAACCGCTTCTCAAGTTCCATCTCAATCTTGAGTTCGATTTATACAATTAAGCTTAATATTCAGGATTGTTTTTAGCGACTGTAGCCTAGGGGCGAACACGTTGGGCTCAGCTCACTATTAGAAGGTTCGATCCCCGGTGGGGCATGCACCAATGGATGAATTTTCATCTATGTATGTGCATAATTTACAGTTCGCTTACGGTGAGGGAAAATATCGTGAGGAAACCTACCTATCCCTCGGGATTAGGTAATAGTCAGTTCCTGTATACACGGCGACAAGGTTCACCACCTGTCACGTTGGGTTCTGACTATCTGGTGAAACGTGGGCTTTGAGTTGGTTAATACCTCCACAATGTGGTGGTGTATGGCCACTCAAGCCTCTGACTACCCCCGAATGGGGATAAAAGTTATGACGTTATATATGTTTTGTATTTAGCAAACTACCATCGGCGAAATACAGGCGATGGTAAATGTAGCTAGATTGGTCGTTTACCTAGTCTAGGTTCTTAGCTAACTAGTTATCCTAGTCCGCCTGAGGTGACATTTCAGGCCATAAACTCCACGATTAAGCTGAGCGGCGCTTACCGAGTCTGGCAATATTCATTACCCGAGGCTAATTGTTTTACCTCTTCATTCGGTTAGGGGTTGGCGCAAGTTATAAGCGGAAGCGATAGCGAGAGCGGGCAATAATTGTAATAACTAGGTATATGACGACCTCTTGGCATGAGCGTAGGCCGCTCGGCCCACTGCACTGCCCTTATAGACAAGTGGCTGACGTCTACAAGCGTTCCTTCAAATCGCTACGCTTCATGTATGGAAATGACATAAGTCACGTGATCTACATAGCGACTTGTAATGTCATTTCCATACAATTCCATGAAGTCTATTCTATTCTATCCGATTAGCGTTCATGCCATTTGTCAAGGGGGGTTGGGTGGTTGCGCGCTCGATTCTAGTGAGGGCAGTTTTTGGAAATGCCTTTTCATAATAGTCTGTGAGTTACTGGGATTGTCCCCGGTCAATGGGACCATCCAGAATTTTCGTTGCCACTTCATACAAAAGCTGTCAAAATATTGAACTTTGAGGAGTTCCATCAAAAACCGTAAATTCGCATGGCGCTAGGTGCTTCTACGTCAGCAAGGTTAGTGAATACGAAAATGTATATCGTTGCTACAGCAGCGTCGAATTGAAAGAAAGAAAGAAAAACTTTATTACGGTAAGTAAAAAAAAGGTAAGGTTGTTGCTAAGAGAATAGCAACACTCTGGGTAGCACCACGCTGCAGTAGGGAGACATTGAGACTATTCACAGTTCCGACAGTCTCCAGTCTCCCGATAACAGGGAATTTATAACTTTATAGAATTTATAGTGACATTGACAGAAGTGAAGTGACAGATCTATCAATCCCAGTTCTTTATACGATAGACATAGTACAAGCGTTGCTGAGTTTGGGACCATACAGTTGATATGTTGGTCTGGCGATTTATTATATATTTATTTGAAAATAGAATTCGCATTTTTTTTATTCGCCATCATTGGAGTATTTTAATTACAGTTTCATTTAATAGCCGCTATCTCTTATATCTTGGGCCACACAAAGACCTTTGAATCTCTTCATATAATGAAGTAGTAAGGTATGCGGCCGCGGCCACGCCCCCCAACCTCACACCCTGTATAATCACCTTTGACCTATCACGTATACAGGGGGATGAAAATTTAATACGTCTAGTGTTAAAAATACTTTGGGGCTACCTCTAATAAAATATTTAGGCACCTCTCGAAATTGTCTCGTCTTTTCTTAAGAATAACTTTTCAGTAATTGGTGGTAGACCAAGCTGTAGCTCATATTATTGGCTGGCTGGATCGGGGTAGTACCACCCTCTCACAGAAGATCGGCGTAAAGTAATAATAATAATAATATCCTGGGACATTTTTTACACACGGCTACCTGATCCCAAACTAAGCAGAGCTTGTACTATGGAAACCAGATAACTGATATTACTACATATACTACTTGTTTATTTGTAAATACATACTTAATATACATAATTACACCCAGACTCGGGACACACAGACATGTTCATGCACACAAATGCATGTCCCGGGTAGGAATCGAACCTACGACCTGCAGCGTGAAAGGCGCCATCACGCCAACCACGCCAACGGGCCCGTCAAAAGTAGCTATTACAGCTGCGTTTCATACGATGAGTGAGCCGGAAACCCAACTCCCCAGAAGTGATGCCTATGGTATTGCAAGCATCTATAGGCTACGGTAACTGCTTAACATCAGGCGGGCCGTAAGCTTGTTTGCCGCTTTAGCTTTCTCACACATCGTACAAAACGCAGCTAAAATAGCTTCTTTACTCCGATCTTCTGTGAGAGGGTGGTACTACCCCGGTCGAGTCTCCTATATGAGTTGCAGTCTATTGGCTACAGCTCGGCTCTACCAACGGTAAAAGCGTTTCAGTATTTCGTCGTTACTATTAGTTATTTTTCTACGACCTTTAGATATTAATATTCATTAAAGGTCCTTTCTGTTTGCCCCCAAATTATAATTATATAATCTTTGCTACGAAGCCTTCAAGTTGGACTAAGTACAAAAAATTGTTATTCCTAACAAGTCCACCAGACTCGTGAAGTATCCAAAAGATTTTCGCAAAGAGTAAAGATCCTACTAATATTATAAATGCGAAAGTAACTGTGTGTGTGTGTGTGTGTGAATGTTTGTTCCCACGTATCTCCATAATTACGGCACTGATTTTAATGAAATTTAAAACGTAGATAGTGTAAACTCTGGAAGGAGACATTGGCTAATCATACCTATAAATTTCAACCCCTAAGATGGTTAAATAGGGGATGAAAGTTTGTATGTAGGTTCGTCATTTTTGAAGTTAGAATTATGAAAATTTGTGATTAGGTGTCTTTTAAAAAATAAAAATTAATAATTTCAGCGTTTTTGAAAATTCAACCCCTAAGGGGGTAAAATAGGGGATGAAAGTTTTGAATGTTATTTTGCATGGATGTTTGTCAGTTTTGAAGTTAGAATTGTGAAAATTGGTGTTTAGGTTTCTTTTTATATATGTAAAAAAATAATTTCAGGGTTTTTGAAAATTCATCCCCTAAGGGGGTTAAATAAGGGATGAAAGTTTGTATGCAAGTTCGTCATTTTTCAAGTTAGAATTATGAAAATTTGTAATTAGGTGTCTTTAAAAAAATTAAAACTGTTAAGATCAGGGTTTTTGAAAATTCAACCCCTAAGGGGTTTAAATGGGGGATGAAAGTAAGTCATTTTTGATAGTTAATAATTGTTTTGGTTTCTTTAAATAAAAATAATAATAATTACAGGGTGTATGAAAATTCAACCCCAAAGGTGGTAGAATAGGGGATGAAAGTTTGTATGGGAGTTCGTCATTTTTGAAGTTAGAATTAAGTATGAAAATTGGTGTTTAGATGTCTTCTTAAAAATACAAGTCGGTTTTGGGATACGTGATATACACCGTGTTTATGTTCATTTGCTTTAACTTCGACATAGTGCTTGGAACATTACCATAAATGGGATGAGGGATGCGGGATTCGGGATACGGGATCCGGCAAACGCAATCCGGGATCCGGGAAACGAGATCCTAGATACGATATCCGGGATCCGGGATCAGAGATACGGGATCCGGGAAACGAGATCCAGGAAACGGGATCTGGGATATGGGATCGAGTCCGTTTTTTTGCAATTTAAATTTTGCGCCGACGAAGTCGCGGGCAAAAGCTAAATAAGTGTATGTGTCTGTATGTGTGAATGTTTGTTGCCACGTCGGTATCTCCATAACTACTAAACTGATTATAATGTGTAACGCAGATAGTGTAGGCTCTGGAATAAGACAGACTAATCATAAACATCAATTTCCACGCGGGCGAAGCCGCGGGCACAGCTAGTCTAACATAAATTTTAATTAGGAGGGTACATTATTAAGAGGCAAGAAAAAGAAATAACACGCCGGATAGAAAACGCCTGGGAAGCTATTGGAACCCAGAAGCGAAGAATAATGGACATGTAAAAATAAATAATAATATCCTGCGACATTCTTTTTACACACGGTTATCTGATCCCAAACTTAGCAGAGCTTGTACTATGGAAACCAGATAACTGATATTAATACATATACTACTTTTTGATTGTAAATACATACTTAATATACATAAACACCCAGACTCGGGACATACAGACATGTTAATGAACACAAATGCATGTCCCGGGTAGGAATCGAACCTACGACCTGGGGCCCCACCAGCACCTCTTATAGCAGTATTGTTTTAACGTTTCAGCGACTTTTTGTGCAATGACGTTTCTTATTGTCATGACAATAAGGTACGTCATTGCACAAAAAGTCGCTGAAACGTTAAAACGTTCCTATAATTGAATCGCGATAAGAGGTCGTGGTAAGCCCCCTGCAGCGTGATAGGCATAGGTGAGGATGTGCATTCTCCCATCCTCACCTATGGTGCTCAGACTTGGTCTTTGCCAAAGCAGTGGAAGTCCACACTCGGTTTGCCAGCGGGCTATGGAGCGCAGTATCCTGGGTGTCAGGTTGACTGACCGCATCAGAAACAGTGTACTGCGCGCCATACCACGGTATTGATGGCGCCTTTCACGCTGCAGGTCGTAGGTTCGATTCCTACCCGGGACATGCATTTGTGTGCATGAACATGTCTGTATGTCCCGAGTCTGGGTGTATATGTAGATTAAGTATGTATTTACAAATAAAAAAGTAGTATATGTAGTAATATCAGTTATCTGGTTTCCATAGTACAAGCTCTGCTTAGTTTGGGATCAGGTAGCCGTGTGTAAAAAATGTCCCAGGATATTATTATTATTGTTCTCACCACAACTTCTGGCTTCTGCCTTAGACGTATTCCCGACAGAACCGTTCAGAAGCGGGTGGAATTCTAACTACTACGGTGTTTGTGTATTTGGCTCTTGCTTTTCGCTTGAGACCTGTAAGGGATACACAAAAATATCACTTCGGTCTGGAACGGTTTTTTCGTAATTTACCCTGGCCTGGGTGTCACTAGGATCGCCTCCAGTCCATTGTACGGTACCCATAGTACATGCTTTGCTTTGTTTGGTACCATAAAGTGAGTGTGTAACGGCCGAATACTCATGGTAGGAGTTGGTTGCAGGAGGCAGACGGCCGACGGCAGGCGGCAGACGTCAATCCCATAGAATTGAGTGCCGTCGTGCCGTCGTGCCGTCACGGCACATGTCATCGTGCCAATTTTGTATGCAACTGACAGCGGCAACTGCCGTCGCCGCAACTGCCGCCCGCAACCAACTCCTACCCTCAAAGGCCACTTAAATGTTTAAGTCTCACTTTGCTTTGAGACGTCGTTACCTGTCATTTTTGTATGGCGCGTCAAAGTTAAGCAGCTCTTAAATTTAAGTTACGTTCGATTATTCTGCCGTAAGTCTGGCGACATTATTTATTAATTTCAAGAGTATTCCGCTCGTGTCTGAACAGGCTGTCAGACCTATTTCCAAGCCAAACTGTCTTCCAAAGTTTGCTGGAAGCCTGCCAGGTCATACGGCAATGTAGGGCTCTCCGCAGGCGATGTTTCACGTTAATTGCTTAGTTTTAGGGCAGTCACTGAGTATCAGTGACAGAGGGTATGTAACATTGCCTATAAGGAAGATTTAACTAGGATGTGCCGGCGACTGTAGCCTAGGGGCGAACACGTTGGGCTAGCAATCAGAAGGTCTCAGGTTCGATCTCCGGTGGGGCATGCACCAATGGATGAATTTTCATCTATGTACATAATTTACAGTTCGCTGACGGTGAGGGAAAACATCGTGAGGAAACCTACCTATCCCTCGGGATTAGGTAATAGTCAGTTCATGTATACACGGCGACAAGGTTCACCACCTGTCACGTTGGGTTCTGACTATCTAGTGAAACGTGGGCTTTGAGTTGGTTAATACCTCCACAATGTGGTGGTGTATGGTCACTCAAGCCTCTGACTACCCCCGAATGGGGATAAAAGTCGTGACGTTACATTTTACATTTACATGGTATATACGTACCTATTAAAAAAAAATACAAAATTTATAAAACTAAACTAATTGTTATTGGCAATACAATAATATTTCCTGAGATTGTTTATTGTGGGGTCTTGGTAATTATAAAAATCTAATAATGTTCAATTATATACCGGATTTTTGCGCGCAGGGTCGTATTTCAAAGAAAACTGACTTCGCTCTAATTAAAACACGTTACAAGCGGCGAAATTTGGAGGAAATTAATTAAAAATTTACAATCCATGCAACAGCGATTGAAATTAATGGAGGTTTAATTGCAAAATAAATAATAATGAAAAATAATATTCATAGCGGTGAAAGACGTGCTACAAAACTTATAGAGATTTTTAGCAGCAGTTTACAATGGTATTACCAAACATTTCTAGGAACAAAAGGGATTTCTAATGCCATTGTAAGTCCATCATAAAAAAATGTAAAAAAAAAATTTTACGTCACGACTTTATATCCCCATACGGGGGTAGTCAGAGGCTTGAGTGGCCACACCACCACATTGTGGAGGTATCAACCAACTCAAAGCCCACGTTTCACCAGATAGTCAGAACCCAACGTCACAGGTGGTCAACCTTGTCGCCGTGTATACAGGAACTGACTATTACCTAATCCCGAGGGATAGGTAGGTTTCCTCGCGATGTTTTCCCTCACCGTCACCGAACTGTAAATTATGCACATAGATGAAAATTCATCCATTGGTGCATGCCCCACCGGGGATCGAACCTGGGACCTTCTGATTGTTAGCCCAACCCGTTCACCCCTAGGCTACAGTCACTAGTCCATCATAACTTTTTATAAATTTGTGGGATGAGCTTTAACAATATAAACACTAACACTCACTATGGTGGTGGTAGAGCCAAGCTGTAGCCAATTGACTGCAGTTCATATACGGGCTGGCTCGACCGGGGTAGTACCACTGTCTCACAGAAGATCGGCGTAAAGTTCAATGAGTGAGAGAGCTTCCCCTCTTTCTGTCCAACTCCCCTTCAGGTGGGCAACGTGTGTGCGATACCTTTTGGTATTGCAAGCATCTATAGGCTACGGTAACTTCATAACATTTGCCATCTTAGTAACATAAAAAGGAGATAAAATATATCTTTGTTTATAATTCCCACGCAGTATCTATATTTTCTCATCTAAATCATTTAGAAAGATTTATTATGTACCTACGTGTAGCTAGGTTTCATTGTACGATGTAATTAATTATGACGTTTGTCGGGTTTCGTGTGGACTGGAATAAGGCTATTCGCACACTCTGCTACTTCAAAGAAATTAACTGGTTAGAAATTAAAATGACTAAGGCCTTGGTCTCCTATTAAATGACATCGGCCGCTTACAGCGTCACGCGTACGCCGCGTCACATTGTTACTATAGTGACGTCGGTGAAGGAGACCACAACAGTATATTTCTATAGTAAGCATTGTGACGCGGCGTACGCGTGACGCTGTAAGCGGCCGATGGCATTTAATAGGAGACCAAGGCCTCTAATTGCGCGTGGTTCGTCCACGGCGCTACTTAAAAACAACGTTCCTTCCACTCGACACCACCAAAACGACACCATCGGTGGTGTCGTTTGGAATCTCTAGTCCATACGACACCACCCTAGTGATGTCCAGAAACGCGTGTTTTTGACAAACAGCTCCCAGTTCATTAAAATAAATAAATAAATATCAGACAACATCACATACATTGATCCGACCCCAAAGTTATTATTTCAAGTTATCTATAGTTAAACGATAATTAATAAAACAGAGTTTATGAAATAAATATAAACTAAACTAACTAAACTAACAGATAAATATAAACTTTATCAAATGACATACCTCATTAATGAAACTGCTTGAACTTAATTGGAGTTTTCATATCAACAACTTTGTATGTAGGTAACCTCACTAATAGTCGGTGGTGTCGTATGGACTAGAGATTCCATACGACACCACCGGTGGTGTCGTTTTGGTGGTGTCGAGTGGAAGCAATGAAAAACAACGTAACCGGCTAGTAACTCCCCAAGCTCCATAAAAAAATAAACACAATCACTTAAGTACGCGGTGCAGAAACATTTCTCGAATCCAGCGCGCGACCAGCATGTCGAATCGCGTGCTACTATCATTTCAGCCAATAGACGTCCACTCATAGATTTACTAGATACCGCCCTACTAAGAAAAATCATTTCCAGTAATGAGGCAACTTATTTTCGACGCGGCCTGTCAGTTTCATACAATGGTTGCTGTCAGATGTACTGAAGTACTCAAAAATTTGAGCATTATCAGTTGCCGCATTTTATTAGTGCGCATGCTCCATCTAGTTGGAGCGCCGCGGAAACTAAAATTAATCTATGCGTCCACTGTTGGACATAGGCCTCCCACCAGTTTTTCCACAAGGACCGGTAAAGAAGGACTAGACAAGTGGCTGACGTCTACAAAATCGCTACGCTTCATCTATGGAAATGACATAAGTGACGTGATCTCAAGCGTGATCGTCATAGCGACTTGTTGTTGATTGACATTTCCATACATTGTGAAGTTTATTCCATTCTATTCGATTAGCGTTCATGCCACTTGGCTAGCCCTGCAGAAGGGCTAGGCAAGTGGCTGACGTCTACAAGCGTTCCTTCAAATCGCTACGCTTCATGTATGGAAATGACATAAGTCACGGTGATCTACATAGCGACTTGTTGTTGATCTACATAGCGACGTTAGACATTTCCATACATTGTGAAGTCTATTCTATTCTATTCGATTAGCGTTCATGCCACTTGTCTAGGAGGTTGTGCTGCTTGCATCCAGCGCTTTCCCGCGACCTTCACTAGGTCATCGGTCCAGCTTGTGGGGGGCTACCCACGCTGCGTCTTCCGGTACGTGGTCGCCACTCAAGAACATTTCTGCCCTCAATAACGTTTCTGCCCTGGCGTGCTACTAATTAATTACTAACCAGTTTCTTTTGAGTAGATGGTGTACGAGCCGCCATAGAAATACTATTGCTATTTATTGCATTCTAGCAACTCATAAGTACTTTCCATTAACTTTAGACGCCCGCTTGGTGCAGTGGTTAGCGTAGGCCGCTCGGCTCACTGCATATGGTAGTTGAGGGTTCGACTCCCGCCAGAGGCAAATTTCATAATTTGCTCTAGTCTGAGCGATACTGGGATTGCCCCCAGTCCGTTGTACGGTACCCATAGTACAAGCGTTGCTTAGTTTGGGACCATACAGTTGGTATATTAGTCTGGCTATATTATATTTTTTTGTTGTCTGGATGTCACTGAGATCGCCCCCAGTCCATTGCACGGTACCTATATAACAAGCGTTGCTTAGTTTGGGACCAAACAGTATGTTTATATTACTAGTAAATATCCTGGATCATTTATTTTTTACACACGGCTACCTGATCCCAAACTAAGCAAAGTTTGTACTATGGAAACCAGATAACTGATATTACTACATATACTACTTTTTGTTTGTAAATACATACTTAATATACATAACATATAGTAACAAATATAATACGCGAGAATCACCTCGTCATCCCTGAATTATTAGGTAGGTATGAACCTTCATAGCCCTCCCGACCCCAATCCAAATCGATAGCTTCGACGATCACTGCTAAACTTTCCTGTATTTGCGAGTTCTTCCTTATTATATGCGAGAGTTACCCTAGTATTTTTGACTTTTCTCCTATGTTCCTGATTGCGGGGTCTGAACTTATAGGCGGTGCTTTGGAAGGTAGCAATAATTTGGTAATTTTCAAATCAAATCAAATCAAAAGTTTTTTATTCATGTAAGCTCAATAAAGCGTTTATAAATAGTCAAGATAAACAATATTTTAGCATTACCACCGGTTCGTAATGTTGCTTCCATTGAGAAGAGCCGGCAAGAAACTCAATGGTTACTCTTTTCAAAAGAATAATTGTACTTATACATTTTCAAACAGCAACGCTGTGTGAGCAGGCAGGCATTAACACATAGTGAATAAAAAAACAAAATTAGGTATTTAAATAAACAAAAAAAAAAAAATATAACTATACAATGTATTTATTTGCACAAAACATGAGTAAGTAACAAATATACAAATACAATATACGCCCGTTGGCGTGGTTGGTGTAGATTCCGCCTTTCACGCTGCAGGTCGTAGGTTCGATTCCTACCCGGGACGTGCATTTGTGTGCATGAACATGTCTGTATGTCCCGAGTCTGGATGTATAATTAAGTATGTATTTACAAATAAAAAAGTAGTATATGTAGTAATATCAGTTATCTAGTTCCTAATTTTTCCATTTAGGGAAAAATGGTAAATATTTTGCCCAAATGTATGTTATTTCAAAGAAATAGTTGAAAGTAAATTATAATAAAGTCATTTAAAAAAATATATTCTTTAATTACC
The DNA here is from genome assembly GCA_947859195.1 of Drymonia ruficornis. NCBI lineage: Eukaryota > Metazoa > Arthropoda > Insecta > Lepidoptera > Notodontidae > Drymonia > Drymonia ruficornis. Next base: position 3,330,371 of record OX401932.1, on the reverse strand, counting down.
TAATACTTAACTTTATGTTATTTCAATTTTACATCGCGCTGTAATTGAGTGGATGTAAGAAGGTTGGAACTATTAAATTGTCTTTGGTTGGAACATAGTAGTAGTTCAATAGAAACTCGTATTTTTTATAATTTGACAGAATCTTTGACAGAACGGGCCCAATCGTTATCTGGATATACGATTGAGGCCGTTATGTCAACGATTTTGCCCGATAAGAAAAGTATCACCTTCTGTCGGCTCTTCAGGCACCTTTCAACCTACTTTCCGCGTATCAGTGATGAAGAATATATTTAATAGATATTTCTTAAAATCAATAAACAAAAAGTGATAAGTAATATACATAACCAAGCTGTAGCCAATTGACTGCAGTTCATATACGGGCTGGGTCAACCGGGGTAGTACCACCTCCCATAGAACATCGATGTAAAGTAGCTGTTGCAACTTTTAAAGATTATATTACCATACAATACTAGTTAGTGGCGTCTTGTCATATTGGTCTGTGTCAGCTTCTAATGATTGAAAGGGATATTTTGCGAGTCTTGAGTTCCTGACCCAAGTAATGACAAATGTACTTGACTTAATGGCGCTATAAAGAGAGAATGTTTAAACGAAATGGTGTGGAAATTCTTTGACCATTGACTTCAGAATCGTCGTATACTATAAAGTGCTTAACAGACCCAGATTAGGGCCACCGCAGACTTGCTACTTTTAGCATCGGCGATCGGCGATTTTGAGGTTGCGTCGCGTTTCTTCGAGCGCGAATGAGCGAGACGCAGCATCAAAATCGCCGATCGCCGATGCTAAAAGTAGCAAGTTTGCGGTGGCCCTTAGTGTGCAAATTATAACTACAATGAAAGCAGCCATAATAATTTACAGGATGTTTCAAAGGTCCGAAATAATAATTAGTACGGTTGTTGGATGCAGATTGCAGATGCCCAGGAAGATTCATCATCATCATCATATCATCATCATTTTTTGTTGAAATGTACTAAATTTTGTATATAACAAGTCAAAAATATGTTGTTTTTAAGCTAAATTGTAAATTCTCTCCACAATGGCTCACAGATACTATGTGAAATCTATACCAAATCAATTAAATTTATACATATATTTGACATTTTGAACTTAATAATAATATCTTGGGACATTTTTGTACACACGGTTACCTGATCCCAAACTAAGCAGAGCTTGTACTATGGAAACCAGATAACTGATATTACTGCATATACTACTTTTTTTATAATACATACTTAATATACATATACACCCAGACTCCGGACATACAGACATGTTCATGCACACAAATGCATGTCCCGGGTAGGAATCGAACCTACGACCTGCAGCGTGATAGGCGCCTCCGCGCCAACCACGCTAACGGGCCCGTCAAACGTCGTCATATTTAATAGTACAAGCGTTGCTAACTTTGGGACCATACAGTTATTTATTTATACCTATAGAGTCCCAGGTTCCAGGTTCCAGTTCCCAGGTCCCAGGTTCGATCCCCGGTGGGGCATGCACCAATGGATGAATTTTCATCTATGTGCATAATTTACAGTTCGCTAACGGTGAGGGAAAACATCGTGAGGAAACCTACCTATCCCTCGGTATTAGGTAATAGTCAGTTCCTGTATACACGGCGACAAGGTTCACCACCTGTCACGTTGGGTTCTGACTATCTGGTGAAACGTGGGCTTTGAGTTGGCTTAATACCTCCACAATGTGGTGGTGTATGGCCACTCAAGCCTCTGACTACCCCCCGAATGGGGATAAAAGTCGTGACGTTATTTTTTTTTTTTTTTTATAGAGTCACCTCTACAAGGTCTTTATTATTCCTCCACTGCATGAACTCTCTCGACTCAAAGCGTACACGCTCGCGGCGAAACCTTTTGTGACAAATACAAATAGAGCAAAGTTACGAGTATGTAGAGTCATCAGAAAAGTTGTTACCGCAATGCTAACGCGAAATAAAGTTGCCTAGTTTCATGGTAACTAACTCGGTAGAGTTTAAAAGAGGTAGAGTTTATAATTATATAGAAATGGGTTGGTGTACGTTAGCTCTATGTAATCTCGTGTACACGATGGAACTAGTATGAACTCTACGGAAACTCTATGTCTTCTCTATATCCATACCGATACCAATATAATATGTAAGCAGGCAGCAACATTTTCACTATACTATATAGAAAATACAGTAACTCAATATTATCAAACTTACGGCCGAATACTCAAAGACTACTTAAATATTTAAGTCCCACTTAGCAGTTTGAGACGTCGATAACTGTCATTTTTTGTATGGCGCGTCAAAGTTAAGCAGCTCTCAAATTTAAGTTGCGTACGAGTATTCGGCCGTTAGGCTCATATTAATAAATGCATCTCAAAGTTGTGATCGATCTTAAGATGCTGTTTTTGACAGATATTCATCATTTAACGTCTAAACTGCATCTTAAGATCGATCTCAACTTTGAGATGCATTTATTAATACGGGCCTTACTCACTCACATTTAGCTATTTACTAGTAAGCTAGCCTAGTAAGCTGTGCATGCCTACTCCTAATTTACAGCAAAAAAATTATAATGTGAATGATAGAGACGACTACTTGGCATAGTGTATAGAGCGTAGGCCGTACAACTCACTGCATCAGGTGGATGCGGGTTCGATTCCCGCCAGAGGCAAATTTCGGAAACAGCCTTTTCGTAATTTTCCTTGGTCTGGGTGTCATTGGGATACCCCAGTCCATTGTATGGTAGCCATAGCACAAGCGCTGCTAAGTTTGGGACCATACAGTTGGTGTATTTGACTGTCTATATTTTTTTATTTTTTTGTAGAAAACTTTTGCCCGCGACTTGGTCCGCGCAGAATTCAAAATCGAACTTCCATACAAACTTTCACCCCAAGGGCGACTGTAGCCTAGGGGCGAACACGTTGGGCTAGCAATCAAAAGGTCCCAGGTTCGATCCCCGGTGAGGCATGCACCAATGGATGAATTTTCATCTATGTGCATTATTTACAGTGCGCTTACGGTGAGAGAAAACATCGTGAGGAAACCTACCTATCCCTCGGGATTAGGTAATAGTCAGTTCCTGTATACACGGCGACAAGGTTCACCACCTGTCACGTTGGGTTCTGACTATCTGGTGAAACGTGTGCTTTGAGTTGACTTAACACCTCCACAATGTGGTGGTGTATGGCCACTCAAGCCTCTGACTACCCTGAATGGGGATAAAAGTCGTGACGTTATATTTTTTAAAATTTTTTTTTAGAGTCAGGACCTATCTACTTATTCAGTAATCATTTATACAACCCCAGATCCGTTCGGGAAAACTATAAAACCGATAAATTCTTCACTTTCGGCCCTCCTAGTAATAAATCCGCCCTGACATAACCCGGGCGATGCCTCCTGAATAAATCCAATCCTCCGCGAAAGTTGGTACGTTTGACCCCAGAATTATAGAGATTTTCAAAGTATCGGGATTGAAAGGTTAATACTAGTTCCCGTATTTGAGATCCCTCCTGTGGAGGGGGAGGCGTTTGCCTAGTCTTCAATTGATGTAATGATAATATTACTTTGGCCCCAATAGGTAATGTAATAGGCGAGAGTATTTTTTATGTACTGAGGTGGCAAACAAGCGTACGGCCCGCGTGATGTTAAGCAGTTACCGTAGCCTACAGATGCTTGCAATACCAAAGGCATTGCTCGCACGTTGCCGACATAAAGGGGAGTGGGAAAGAGGGAGGGGAAGGGGGGGTGTTGGGCTTCCGGCTCTCTCACTCATCATATGAACTGCAGCTTTAATAGCTGCTGTACGCCGATCTTCTGTGAGAGGGTGGTACTACCCCGTTCGAGCCAGCCCGTATATGAGCTGCAGTCAGTTGGCTACAGCTTGGCTCTACCACCTTCTTTGTGTCAAAGAAACTTCTTTCCATTTGCTGATAATACATTGCGTTTAACTTATACAATAACTTAAAGTAGGTAATCTAAGTTAAGACGGAGCCAAACTTACCAACAGATTGAACTTAAACTTTAATCCCTTAAGTCTAGCTTAGCGATTATTCTAATTGTATTCCCATTAGACTTACCTATTACTGACGTTTGTTGAAATAAAACAAGTTTTAGTTGTAAATTAGCTTCATTTCAATTTGTAGGTATTTATTTTTTATTCATACAGGGTGATTTCGAATTTATTTGAATAACATACACAAATTAGTACGTGGATCTGAAAGCAAACTTGAACTTGGTAATTCTACGAAATAACGGTACGTAATGTAGGTATTTTACGTTTGCCATAATTAAAAATGTCAATGGACGTTCCCTAGTTATATAAAAAAATACGTTAAACCTTAAAATTCTTTCAATTTGGTAGCGAGTGTTTTCTTTTATTATTAAATATGATTGTCCCAGTCTGTTGCACGGTACAAGCTTTGATTAGTACTTTCAACAAATACAAATATCGATTGGGTGTACGAATCTTACAGCATCAAAATTTTACAGCAGCGCGCTTGGCTATAACTTGCATCTTTAGTAAGATACTAGCTGTACCCGCGACTTCGTACGCGTTAATTTTATAAAAATATTACTCGATCCCGCGAGAAATATCCCACGGTTTTTAATGTTTTGCGCGGAACCCTAATCATTTTTCTAAAATAAAAGTAGCCTACGTTACTCCATGTTACATTAGCTATCGGCCAGTGAATGTCTTGTTAAAATCGGTTCAGCCGTTCCGGAGGTTACCCGGAACAAACATACGTACAGACACGACGTCAAAAAAAATAATTTGCGTTTTTGTTATAAGTACTGTATGTACTATCATATGCATTTAGTGAAAAGCTGTTATTTTGATATCACAAACAGACACTTCAATTTTGTTTATTTGTATAGAAGTTAAGAACAGTTTGATCGATTTTCAAAACATTCAAAACTCATAAGCTTCCAAAATGTCACCCTGTATTATCCTTACCACTATTGCCATTAATCCCATAATTAATAGTCTATTCCTCCGCGTTTTGGTTTGCCAACGAGACGAGTAATCCTGTCTGGCTGGCTGTCTGCCAGCCTCCATTCATTATTTCAGCCATTATCACCCCATAAAATTGTTGTGTGTCTGTCTGTATCATGTACCTATCTTGGCGACGGCTAGCCGTTCAGTAAATACTGTGGTCCGTCATTATTTATCAAAAACCGTGGACCAAACTGATCGTGTAGGCTAGTGTACTGATAGTATTTACCACGAATTTCAATTCCAGAATGACAGTTTGTGGTAAATACTGACATCCATCAGTACATAGCCTACACGATCAGTTTGAACCACGGTATCGTGTCATTACGCGTCGCGAAAGCAATAGAGTGGACATGTCTTCTGAGATTGCAGATTAAACCAAGCGCTAAGGTAATATCCATACAAGCTTTCGTGTTTCATTTGGCGTCTGCACTGTACGAACTACGTCACAATACTGACGGAATAAATACTGAACGTCTAGCCTGCCTGTTTATTCCGTCGGTGAACTGACATCCATCATTATTTACCATACTGACGGACCACGTATATACTTTACGTCTAGCCTTCCCTTATGAGACGTGACGTCAGACATTGTTTTGTGAGGACTTTGTAAGCCAGTTGTATATCCGACTCAAGAAACTACTACTGGTTGAGCCAAGCTGTAGCCAATTGACTGCAGCGTATACAGGGTTATTGATAAAACACTAATAACCTTGCAGGACTGTATTACTGGCATCATAAACAACAACTTTTGTTCTATGTCTTGTTATAAAACGTAATACATTTAACAAAAAATCACGCTCTAAAATTTATTTATTTATTTATTAGTAACAATATGAGCTTACAGTGTATTACCAAAATGCTTATACGTCGTGTCAAGTATACATTACAATAGTTATCCACAATGTGTGCAAAATAATTATAATATTAGGCAATTACTAAATTAAATTACAAGTCATAAAATTACAAATCACTTATGTCGCAAAAAATAATGTTAATTTAAATAGATAATTAAGTATGTAAGTATTGATTAATAAATATCGATAGTTAAATGTAAAATGTACGCATCAAGAAAATATTCCGTGGTTTATGCCACTTTGCTCTAAAGTAGGTACCTAAACGGACCACGGCTATCCTCTAGATGAGAATATAATAAATGCATTTAATAAAAAGCTGTTATTTTTACATTACAAACAGACACTTTAATTTTATTTATTTGTATTGTATATGTACAGGGTGACACAAAAGTAATCTCATAGTTTCATTTAGCAATAACTTTTTTTTAAATGAAGTATACGCAATATTTTTTTGGAATAAAATAAATAGACCAGTAAAATTATTCCTATTAGGTTTTGAATATGAGATTACTTTTGCGCCACCCTGTATACAGAAGATATTCATTTTGAAATAACTCGGCGAAGTACCAGTTTACATAAACAAGTACCAAAACAAGGGTTGGTGTTACCCCATCCCTTAAAATAGGCACATTACGCCCTCACAATCGGAGGGTGCGAAGGCATTACCATTTTTTGTCGGTTTATTTGAAAACTTGTGTGATCAAGGTTGTAATAAGTTGGCCGTTTTTACGCGTCTACGACTGAGTAAAAAGGGTGACGACTTTACCACTCTTTCATTGTTAGGGTTCCGTACCCAAAGGGTGCTAACGGAACCCTATTAATAAGCCTCCGCTGTCCGTCCGTCCGTCCGTCCGTCCGTCCTTCCTTCCGTCCGTCTGTCAGCGAGCTGTATATCACGAACCGTAATAGGTAAAGAGTTGAAATTTTCACAGAATGTGTATTTCTGTTGCCGCTACAACAACAAATACAAAAAAATATAATAAAAAAAATAGTGGTACGGAACCCTTTATATGCGAGTCCGACACGCACTTGGCCGGTTTTTTAGCTACGTGTAAGCATGTCTAACCTAACACCCTGTATATTTGTCACTGAAATTCAAAATGCAATCTGTCGTAACATTTCACCCTGTATAAATAAACTAGGAAAAGGTTTAAATGGTAATTATTTACTTCTCCTTAATTACCGACTGACGCCGGCTTCCACTAAAACCTTCGACAAAAGAGATTTGTTAAATTAAAACGGCGCTTAGTTAGTCACTAAAGACCCACCCAAATTGGGATCGTTAAACCTTTTGAACTTAAGTTTAAAAAAAGAGAATTAACTCCTCTTCCTCCTTGACTGGGGTAGTACCACCTCCTCACAGAAGATCTGCGTACAGTCTATTCTGTTGGACAGTTGCTAGCTGCGTTTCATACGATGAGAGATGGAGCCGAAAGCCGAACCCAATATTTCTTCCCTCCTTGTGTCTTTGTGTCCCCATCAGGTCGGCAACGTGCGAGAGATGCCTTTAATTTTGCGAGCATCTATAGGCTACGGCTTAGCATCAAGCCGCCTTAGTTGTTTAATAAAAACCCGGACAAGTGCGAGTAGGACTCGCTCGGACTCCCTGAGGGTTCCGTACAAACTAATTTGGAGTTGATTTTTTTAAACGCCATACAAACTTTTACCTTTTACCGGGTTGAATTTACCAAAATGCTGCCAGCGGTTTGGGCTGTGCACGTCTTGACAGACGCACAAACAGACAGATAGGTAGATGGATGGACAATAAAGTGATGCTATAAGGGTTCAGTTTTTCCTTTTTTTGGAACCCTAAAATCTCCCGACTACGACTGTAGCCTAGGGGTGAACAGGTTGGGCTTACAATCAGAAGGTCCCAGGTTCGATCCCCGGTGGGGCATGCACCAATGGATGAATTTTCATCTATGTGCATAATTTACAGTTCGCTGACGGTGAGGGAAAACATCGTGAGGAAACCTACCTATCCCTCGGGATTAGGTAATAGTCAGTTCCTGTATACACGGCGACAAGGTTCACCACCTGTCACGTTGGGTTCTGACTATCTAGTGAAACTTAGGCTTTGAGCTAGCTTAATACCTCTACAATGTGGTGGTGTATGGCCACTCAAGCCTCTGACTACCCCCGAACGGGGAAAAAAGTCGTGACGTTACATTTCTCAAATCTCCAGGGAGACCGTACATAGGATCCTGAAAGCTATTTCATTTCATAATATAGCTTTCAAGTATAAAATATCCTGGGACATTCTTTTACACACGGCTACCTGATCCCAAACTAAGCAGAGCTTGTACTATGGAAACCAGATAACTGATATTACTACATATACTACTATTTGTTTGTAAATACAAACTTAATTATACATATACACCCAGACTCGGGACATGCAGACATGTTTATGCACACAAATGCATGTCCCGGGTAGGAATCGAACCTACGTCCTGCAGCGTGAAAGGCAGAATCTAAACCAACCACGCCAACGGGCCCGTCAAATATAGCTTCAAAGTTTATTATTACTGAAAACTTCATGCAATCTTGTGTTGCCGACATTGTATACTCAAGCACCAAGTTTAAAGTGAAATTTACTTGTTAAAACAATTCTCGAGGAAGCTTCCGGTATGTTCAAGTTAAGATACCTGTCATTAACCGACTTCTCTGAAAGTTCTAAATAATACATAACATAACATATAGGTCACAACTTTTCCACATTCGGGAGTAGTCAGAGGCTTGAGTGGCCATACACTACATTGTGGAGGTATTAACCAACTCAAAGCCCACGTTTCACCAGATAGTCAGAACCCAACGTGACAGGTGGTGAACCGTGTCGCCGTGTATACAGGAACTGACTATTACCTAATCCCGAGGGATAGGTAGGTTTCCTCACGATGTTTTCCCTCACCGTAAGCGAACTGTAAATTATGCACATAGATGAAAATTCATTCATCGGTTCATGCCCCACCGGGGATCGAACCTGGGACCTTCTGATTGCTAGCCCAACATGTTCGCCCTTAGGCTACAGCCGCTTTTCGAGATAATACACCTTGGGGTTTAAACGCGTAGGTATCTGTGGGGCTAAAGATACCAAATAGCATTTCTGTTAAAGCAATTAATTTTCTGATATCCTAGTGAGGATTCATAGCAATTCCGCAAAATTTTCATAAAATTCTCACGAATTGCGTAAAATTTGTGGCTATTTTATGTAAATTTAGTGGAATTGCCACGGATTCTGCACGCGCGCGCTCGCCACTGATAATGTAGTCAGTAACGCTACATTGTATATTCATCTCTTTCTAACAACAGGTCCGCCGTATATGGCTTGTACTCATTGATACCTATACAGGGTTATTGGAAAAACACTAAGGGATGCAGGGATGTATTACTGATATCATAAACAACAACTTGTTCTATGACTTTTTACAACAAAAAAAAATCATACACACTGGGCAAAATGGAATATAGGGCCTCCGCAGACTAGCTACTTTTAGCATCGGCGACCGGCGTTTTTGTGACGTATCGATGCTGCGGCGCATTTCTTCGAGCGCGAACGAGCGAGACGCAGCATCAAAATCGCCGATCGCCGATGCTAAAAGTAGCAAGTCTGCGGTCGCCCTAATGTAGCCAGTAGCGCTACATGGTATATTCATCTCTTTCTAACAACAGGTCCGCGGTATATGGCTTGTACTCATTGATACTTATACAGGTTTATTGGAAAAACACTAACAACCTTGCAGAGCTGTATTACTGATATCATAAACAAACATTTTTGTTCTAAAACTTTTTACAAAAAAAAAAACAACTATTTAACAAAAAAATCACACACACTGGGCAAAGTGGAATATAACGCACCACGGCTATCCTCTAGATGAGAATATTTTCTTGTTTCATACCTACATTTTAAAGCGTTTTTTCTTTTTAAATGTATTATTGTTTTGTAAAAACTCATAGAACAAACGATGTTGTTTTTGATGTCAGTAATACAGTCCTGCAAGGTTGTTAGTGTTTTACCAATAACCCTGTATAGGTATAGTGTAATTTGCTGATTTTAGACCGCTCAATTTTTTTATATTTTTTTATAGGTTGCGGTGGCAAAAAGAGTACTTATCTCCTGTGAGAGGGTGGTACTACCCCGGTCGATCCAGCCCGTATATGAGCTGCAGTCAATTGGCTACAGCTTGGCTCTACCACCTCTATGTTCGTGTATGTCGGATATAAAATTAAATATAAAACAAATTGTCATGTCATCATACTCCTCAAATGAATTATTATTTTTATTTAACAGCTTTTAAGGCGTGAACGAAAGAAATTTTATTAATGAAGAAACTCTCCTACACGACTAAAGATGTGATAAACGGCTTTATATTAAAAGCACGCTGTAACGCTTGTGCTTGTTTTTAAAAAGTTTCGCTGTAAAAAGCGCGGAAGTGCTTTTCTGCTTTTTACTTTTTTACTTAGTTTTCTGCTTTCTACTTTTTTTGTACTTTTGTGCATTGAACTTTTAGATAGTAAAAACTTATCTGCTTAAAATTTATAGTGAGCCTTATGCGCATAGAAATATGGTTGTCAATCTAATATAATTTGGTATCAATGTATTGCTTTTTATGGGTAAAGAAATAAGGTTCATTTTAATTAAATATTGATTTGAGCTGTATTTTCATAACAATAAGGTTACTTTTTGTAAATTTTTGGAATTTCTATCTCTTTCTGGCCGTCATTGCTTAAAAGCCACACGCTTGTGTTAGTAAGCGCGCTTGTGTGCTTACGTAAAAAAACGAACTTTTCAAACGACTTTTCGTTTAAGCACCCACTTCTATACACGACTAATTGACCAGCTAATTGGATTCGGAGGTGCAATTAGTATCCTGTCGGAGGCAGAGCTTCACTGACGTCGTTAACCGGTGTCGATTTTAATAGGATTTCTTTTATTCGGATTTATTAATAGCAGTATTGGCTTAGAGGTCGTTCTATCGTATGGCGAAGGCTAGACGTATAAAGTATTTACTGTGGTCCGTCATTATTCAAATACCTTGGTCCAAACTGATCGTGTAGACTAGTGTACTGATGGATGACAGTATTTGCCTGGAATTTCAATTCCAAAATGACAGTTCGGCATTCCACGTCGCGAAAGCAATAGAGTGGACATGTCTTCTGAGATTGCGGATTAAACCAAGCGCTAAGGTAATATCCATACCAAGCTTTCGTGTTTCATTTGACGTCTGGACTGTACGAACTACGTCACAATACTGACGGAATAAATACTGAACGTGTAGCCTGCGTCGATGGAATGACATCCATCATTATGTACCCATCGACGTAATACCATTGAGACTTAAAACTTCCTTGTATGTACCATACTGACGGAACACAGTATATACTTTACGTCTATGGTTAGTGGCCAACCTGGTATCAGAGTCGTTCAAGCCGCCCGAAGGCCTCTGACAAGGCTTCACGACTGCTGCCTACATGACAACTACTAGGACCGACTTTTTACGTTCCTTCTGAAGCACGGAGACGCTCAGTTCGAATGCCACTAAACGGTCACCCATCTTTGATTGACCCTGCCAAGCGTTGCTTAACCTCCGATCTTTTTCCCATCAGTGATTGCAGTTGGATATTACAAGGCTAACATATTTAATGCTAAAACTAGAGAATCCCTGAGCTATCACTTTTTTTAATAACTATGGTGGCAAATACGGCCGGCCCGATGTTAAGCAGTTAACGGACTATAAATGCTTGCAATACCAAAGGTATTGCTCGCACGTGGCCGACCTGAAGAGGAGTGGGACGCAGGGAGGGGAAGTGGCGGGGGTGCTGGGCTTCCGGCTCTCTCACTCATCGTAAGAAACGCAGCTGTAATGGCTACTTTACGCCGATCTGCTGTGAGAGGGTGGTACTACACCGGTCGAGCCAACCCGTATATGAGCTGCAGTCAAATATGATTATTACTGTCAGTTATATTATTATGATTAGCGTTTCGTCTACATCAGCTGTAGGTATGTCGCGACCGAGCACTCAGTTTTGACGTCGAAACGCATTCGTATAAAATAACATTAGTGCTCGGACGAGGCATCTGAACGCACCAATTCACTCAGGCCTAACATAGTATTGGAAAATGTAGGCAAAATCGCAAGTAAATAGAAGTATTTAATATACCCAACCGGTGTGGGACTGTGGGTAGAATTATTACAAACTAAGTTACGTGTGCCGAGCAATTAAACCTTTAATCAAATAGTTATTATATAACTGAGCTTGCTGAAATTAACTTACGTAACGTGCGCTAGTTATAATTAAACCTAAGGCGTCATTCATATAATAAAGAGCAGATTGGTAACAGGTTACAATTAAAAAAAAAAAAACGTATTTTGGTCTGGGTGTTACTGGGATCGCCCCAGTCCATTGTAGGTAGGCATAGTACAAGCGTTGCTTAGTTTGGGACCATACAGTATCGTTCGTTTTTTTGTTACCTAAGGCGGAAAACATGCGTACGGCCCGCCTGATGTCAAGCTGTTAGCGTAGACTATAGATGCTTGCAATACCAAAGGCATTGCTAGCACGTTGCTGAACTGAAAGAGAGTGGGACAGAGGGAGGGGGAGGTAGGGGGGGTTGGGCTTCCGGCTCTCTCACTTATCGTACAAAACACAGCTGTAATAGTTACTTTACGCGGATTATCGACGACGATTACTGTTTCCTCGAAATCGCCTATCGCTTTCGCACTTTTAGGGGCCCCACAAGAACATTAAGTATCTTCCGTATAATTTCCTGGGTATCAGTCTTTTCAGCCCCAATAATCCTTTCGTTTGAAAACCCCGAGCGCTATCTTGCATCTCATCGTGACAGGCCCTCTCTCTCCCTCAAGTGTTAATTTCAGTTCAATCTCAGACTCGTTTCACACGGAATTTGATTGATTGCAACGGAAATCCAAGGATTTTCAGTTGCTGAAAGATGAAGAAAACATACATATACTCACGCTTGTACCCCACGGGGGTAGGCGATATTATAAGAGAGATATTGATGGTAGAGCCAAGCTGTAGCCAATTGTCTGCAGCTCATACACGGGCTATCTCGACCGGGGTAGTATCACCCTCTCACAGATGATCGGCGTAAAGTAGCTGTTACAGCTGCGTTTCGCACGATGAGTGAGAAAGTCGGAAGTCCCTTCCCCTCCCTCCGTGCCACTCCCCTTCAGGTCGGCAAAGTGTGAGAAATGCCTTTGCAATTGCGAGCATCTATAGGCTACGGTAACTGCTTAACATCAGGCGGGCCGTACGATTGTTTGCCACCTGTACTGTAAAAATAAAATAAAAAACAGACAACCAGCCAACAGACCAATAACAATGCGTTATTTGAACATAGTAACTCTACGTAAGGGCTATACCGCACGAGGACACCAGTGGTAGCGCAACCAGTCGCTCCACCAACAAAATGTATAGAGCGGTATGGAGGGTATCGCACCTGGTGTCCGCTTGGTAGCGCAACCAATTCGGTGTCGGCTACTGAATCACCCTCTGGTGGCGCCACCATGGTTGCCTCGTGCAATATCGCGCTAAGGCATAGGTAACAATAATTATTTGTTCTCCTGGAAAGTACCTATTTAGGACTTAAGCACTGTTAAAACTTCACTGAAGCTATGTTCAAAGATTAGTCCGAAATCCAGACGTATTCTGTTTACTTATTAAGCCATATATCTCTGGAGAGATGGGGGGGGTGTGGTTGACCTAAATTAGGTAGATGCATGACCTACTTACATGCGTGAATATTCACTTAGGTACTCGAGCTTTACATTTTAAATGACTTTACTAACACAACCAAAGACATTAAGAAGGAAATGAAAAAGACATGTGACGGTCGTACATAGTATGTCCTACTAAACTGAGTCCGGACACAGTACGTCTCAGTCGTGGAAAATAATGTTGAAAACAAGTCGATATTTCCAATCCAATCTTCTGGTAATAATACGCATCAAAATGCCTTTAAGTTGATTGTCGAATTGCAAGTGCGATATTAGCCCCCCTAGACAAGCGGCATGAACGCTAATCGAATAGAATAGAATACACTTCACAATGTATGGAAATGACATTACAAGTCGCTATGTAGATCACGTGACATATATCATTTCCATACATGACGCGTAGCGATTTGAAGGAACGCTTGTAGACGTCAGCCACTTGTCTAGGGGGGCAGATGTGTGAATTTCGCTGCATGTAGTGGTGCTGAGCACAAGTCTAGTGATTGCAATGTTAGGAGGTGCCATATCCATTAAAATAATACATCAATAAAGACAACAGAATGTTATTTTTGACGACCGCTTTGCGCACTGCATCGTGTGGTCGCGGGTTCGATTCCCGAAAGAGGTTAGTTTCGGAAACAACCTTTACGTAATTTGCCCTGGTCTGGGTGTCACTGGGATCGCCCCCAGTCCATTGTACGGTACCCATAGTACAAGCGTTGCTTAGTTTGGGACCATACAGTTGTTGTGCTAGTCTGGCGTTGTTTATTTTGTTGACGGGCCCGTTGGCGTGGTTGGCGTGATGGCGCCTTTCTCGCTGCAGGTCGCAGGTTCGATTCCTACCCGGGACATGCATTTGTGTGCATGAACATGTCTGTATGTCCCGAGTCTGGGTGTATATGTATATTAAGTATGTATTTACAAATAAAAAGTAGTATATGTAGTAATATCAGTTATCTGGTTTCCATAGTACAAGCTCTGCTTAGTTTGGGATCAGGGGGCTTACCACCACCTCTTATAGCAGTTTTGTTTTAACGTTTCAGCGGCCATTTGTGCAATGACGTTTCTTATTGTCATGACAATAAGGTACGTCATTGCACAAAAAGTCGCTGAAACGTTAAAACGTTCCTATAATTGAATCGCGATAAGAGGTCATGGTAAGCCCCCAGGTGCCGTGTGTAAAAATGTCCCAAGATATTATAATTATATATTATTATTTCAAGGTATAACTGCTTTATATTCACTCTATAACCTTGTTTTAACTACAAAACAATCTGAACTATATAACCGTTAAAATAGCATCCTACATTCAACTAAGTTTTCTCTTTGTTGCGTTGTTTAAACGATGTTATACAGTCTTGTTGGAACTCAACGCTTAACTTACCTCAAGATAACTCAGTTTGTTTAAACTCAACTAGTTTCAGAGAAATTGAAAGTACGAGAAAAGTTTGAAAGACCGAACGAAATTAGTTTAAATGCAGGGCCCTAAGTCGTTTAGCCATTGTGGCGCCACTGTGGCGTTTTGCTATAATGATCGACCCTCTGATTGGTCTGTTGATTCTGTCTGTCTGTATCTTTGTTCCGGGTAATCTCCAAAACGGCTGGACCAATTTTGACATGACTTTCACTGGCAGATATCTGATAATATGATAAGCAGTAGCTTAACCTTAGCCTTAAATAAAGACGGTTCCGTGTAAATCAACAAAAACCCATTAAATTCCACGGGAGTCGGAAGTTGCAGGCACAGCAATAACATAGAAAACCGGCCAAGTGCGTGTCGGACTCGCACATAAAGGGTTCCGTACCACCGTAGAATAAAAACGTCAAATATATCAAGTTTCTTATATGGGGACCCCGTTTATTTTTTTATTTTATTTTATTTTTAGTATTTGTTGTTGTAGCGGCAACAGAAATACACATTCTGTGAAAATGTCAAGTCTCTACCTATTACGGTTCGTGAGATACAGCCCGCTGACAGACGGACAGACGGACAGCGTAGGCTTAGTAATAGGGTCCCGTTGGCACCCTTTGGGTACGGAACCCTAAAAATAGTATTGTCTTTTGAGGCATTGACAGCGATTTATGTAGGTTGTTATTTTGGGTACATTAGCAGAAATGTAACGAAATATAACGTCACGACTTTTATCCCCATTTGGGGGTAGTCAGAGGCTTGAGTAGCCATACACCACCACATTGTGGAGGTATTAACCAACTCAAAGCCCACGTTTCACCAGATAGTCAGAACCCAACGTGACAGGTGGTGAACCTTGTCGCCGTGCAGTTATCCCAATAATACCCAGTCCGGGGAAAATTACGTGAAACCAATATAAATACACGGTAAGTAAATAAAGCTCAATTTCATTTGGTACTCAGTAAGCTTATATCATTGTGTAAACACTAGTTTATTCTGTACATAGCAAAACAAAACTGAACCGTATTGACTGACAGTTTGACCCAGTTTTGGACAAAGCACATTCGGTAGTCCAATATCGCCGTTTGTATACATTTCAGTTTGCTTGTGCTATTTTATATTGGTTTGGACAAAGAGACTTGTCCAAACCAATATACGACCACCCTTGAACTCTACCACCTTCATGTATCGTTTTTACCCGACTACGGCGGAGGGTTATGATTTTGACCGGTATGTATGTGCATCTGTTCCCGCCTAACTTCCAAACTACTTGTCGTAATTTGACAAATGAGGGATCGTTAGAAGCGGCTTAATCGTCCGCTGGTTATACCACGAACCACGGCTATCCTCTAGATGAGAATATTTTCTTGTTTCATACTTTTTAGAGCGCGATTTTTCAGTAGTCGGGTTTTTGCCCTAAAGGACCTACACGGACCACGGCTATCCTCTAGATGAGAATATTTTCTTGTTTCATACTTTTTAGAGCGCGATGTTTCAGTAGTCGGGTTTTTGCCCTAAAGGACCTACACGGACCACGGCTATCCTCTAGATGAGAATATTTTCTTGTTTCATACTTTTTAGAGCGCGATGTTTCAGTAGTCGGGTTTTTGCCCTAAAGGACCTACACGGACCACGGCTATCCTCTAGATGAGAATATTTTCTTGTTTCATACTTTTTAGAGCGCGATGTTTCAGTAGTCGGGTTTTTGCCCTAAAGGACCTACACGGACCACGGCTATCCTCTAGATGAGAATATTTTCTTGTTTCATACTTTTTAGAGCGCGATGTTTCAGTAGTCGGGTTTTTGCCCTAAAGGACCTACACGGACCACGGCTATCCTCTAGATGAGAATATTTTCTTGTTTCATACTTTTTAGAGCGCGATTTTTCAGTAGTCGGGTTTTTGCCCTAAAGGACCTACACGGACCACGGCTAAGGATAGCTGTGGTATGTAACAAGAAAATATTCTCATCTAGAGGACTAGATGAGAATATTTTCTTGTTTCATAATTTTTAGAGCGTGATTTTTCAGTAGTCGGGTTTTAGTTTTTAAACTTACTTTTTTGCTCTATATCTCAAAACGTCTGGTAGAGACTATGGGTGACCAGAGAGGCTAGCCACTCAAATCGAATAGAATAGAATAGACTTCACAATGTATGGAAATGTCAAACGTCGCTATGTAGATCAACAACAAGTTGCTATGTAGATCACGTGACTTATGTCATTTCCATACATGAAGCGTAGCGATTTGAACGAACGCTCGTAGACGTCAGCCACTTGTCTAGCCCTTCTGAGCGCTAGCACCTATTTGGTCAACATATCAGCATTGCCATCCAACGCGGCAATGCTGCCAGTTCAGGGCACCCTGTCGTTGGGCGATTTCTATTAATGGATAGGTTTTTTTTTTTTTTTTTTTCCATTGATAAAAAGCCGTTAAAACCGGCTTTTAAATGTGTTGTAATAAATGAATAATAACAGTGTATTAGGTATAATAAGGTATTTTATTTCCGTGGAGAGTAGAATTTGTTGTAAATTTTTTCAAAGAACAAAACATATATACCTACTTACTTTATCATTATAGTATGGGTCGGTTTTAATCCGGACAGTCGTCCGGAAAGAGTCCGGATCATGAGATAAGAGTGGACAGCGCCCGTATACTTCAAATAGCCATTGAGCGTGAAATTATTTTACACAGAATAAAGAATTTAAGCGTAGAGTCCATTTTGAATGTGGCCAACAAATGGCGATAAAAAACTTTGAAAATAATCTACAGGGTGAATCATGTGTAGAATCACCGTTTAAAAGGATTCCCATGATTTTAAATTTACCCTGTATACCTACATATACAAAAAAATAAAATTGAAGTGTCTGTTTGTAATGCCAAATAACAGTATTTGACTTAATAGGTACATATGCAACTATACATATATGGTACTAATAAAAAAAAAAAAAAAAAAAAATTTTTTTATTTTTTTTATTTTATTTTTTTACTAAATTTTTTTTTGTCTTTCTGTCTGGTTTTTTTTCCGGGTAATCTCTGAAACGGCTGGACCGATTTTGACGGGAATTTTACTGACAGATAGCTGATGTTATAAGGAGTAACATAGGCTACTTTTAGTATAAAAATAATTAGGGTTCCGCGCAAAAAAAAAACCATTAAATTTCACGCATAGTCCTGGGTAATCTTTTTCAAAAACGGACGCCTATGAAGTCACAGGTAATCGTAGCGTATCTGTATTTTGGTTAGAAATAAAAAAAAATCTACACAGACGGAATCATGAACACCAGCTAGTTCATAATATGTGTTTTTATTATTTCCAGACACTGTATCTGTCGTGCTATATTTATTGTCAGTAAGTGTACCACTCATTCACTGGAATTTTTCAGTTTCCGCTTCAGCTGTGAGACGATGTTCATTGAGAGTTGGCGGAGTACTCTTCATTATGTCATTGCATTAGACATTACTTACTAATTCACCCAGCCAACTAGACACTCGGGTATAAATATCAAATGATGGTAACCACACCATCACGATTAAATTACCCAAAGGGGTAGGCAAAAGGTACAGTGGTATTTTGGGTCTAATATAAGGAGACGGGCCTTACCGCCATGAGTATCGAATATTTCCTACTCAACCAAGCCAACTAGACACTCGGTATAAATATCAAATGATAATAAATCAATAATTCCGCGATCCGTCCACAACGTGGTGAGGCTGGACCAATGTCGGCACTCCTGTGGCAGTAGCTCCCACTACGTGGTGGACGGACCGCGGAATCATTGACATATTATCATTTGATATTTATACCCGAGTGTCTAGTTGGCTTGGTTGAGGAGGAAGTATTCGATACTCATGGCGGTAAGGCCCATCCCCTTATATTGGACCCAAAATACCACTATACCTTTTGCCTACCCCTTTGGGTAATTTAATCGTGATGGTGTAAATACTATAAAAATGAATAAAATTTAAATGTCTTCAACAGCATTTTACAAAACGCATGTTATGAAAGTATGGTACTTATTACAGAAAAGGATTTTTAAAGCTAATCTCCGAAACGGCTAGATCGATTTTGACGGGACTTCCACTGGCAGATAGCTGATGTTATAGGAGTAACTTAGGCTACTTGTTAGCAAACATTAATAAAGTATTTTTGTTTGATTCCATGCGTACGAAGTCGTGAGCACAGCTAGTAAATAAAAAAACCAAATATCGACAAACTAATACACTAACTGTATGGTCCCAAACTAGGCAACGCTGTTGTTAACGCTTTACAAAAAGACCGTTTCCGAAATTTGCCCCCGGCTGGAATCAAACCCCGATACATTGAGCCGAGCAGGTTACCCTCGATCCGTGCGTCAAACAGTCGTCGGCCGTATGTTTCAACGATGTTCCATTTTCAAAATACCTTTAGCATCTATTCCCGTCACCGTATCTGTAATACCGGGTCCGCCGAACATACCCGAACTGGCCCGAACATTGCCGACTCAAAATCAATATAAATACAGGATGTATGTTATTTTTGAAATATGTCAAAGCATTGAGCGTCATATGAAAATTGATGTAATTTTTTATCGCTTTTTAATGTTTTGATAATGGTTATAAATTGACGACAGCTTGGCGCAGTGGTTTGAGCGCAGGCCGCTCGGCTCACTGCATCGGGTGGTTGCGGGTTCGATTCCCGTTAGAGGCAAATTTCGGAAACGGCCTCTTCGTAATTTGCCCTGGTCTGTGTATCACTGGGATCGCCCCCAGTCCATTGTACGGTAGCCACAGTACAAGCGTTGCTTAGTTTGGGACAGTTTGTGTGTAAGTCTGGCGATTTTTTTTTTTAATAAGTAGGTACATACTTTCCTAACTAAATCCTCAAAAGGGTATTCTTATTAGCGTACCCTTCTTTACAATGGGGATTGTATATTTATTCCATAATAAAAACCATTCCGAGTAATAGTCTAGTTAACATTGGAAAGTATTTTTTTATAATTAGTAAGTTAATTAATTTATGCCTATATTTTCTTTGATAAGGATGATAACGTCAGTAGTTCCAAGATTAAAATAAGTAAATATTAAAAAAATTGCAGTAAAATACAAATATACAGGTTGACTGGTTGAACACTTTACATATTGATATAGAGTGCTCAGTACTCGATTCTCGTTCTAATTATGTAAAAAAATAGGTGCCTTATATTTGCCTAATGTATCTTTAATTATCCACTCAAAACAATAAGCGTGGTCAGGGGCCCTACTCTTTTACAAACGAAAACGAAATTTCGGACGGAATTCGCGTATTTCCTACTACGTTTCTCATTGATTCCGACATTTCTTACGAACGAAAATTGTTTGACGTTTAGATTCGACGACGACGAAGACGTCAAACAATTTTCGTTCGTAAGAAATGTCGGAATCAATGAGAAACGTAGTAGGAAATACGCGAATTTCGTCCGAAATTTCGTTTTCGTTTGTAAAAGAGTAGGCCCTCAGGATCGTACCTCCTTGATTTGACGTACCTATCAAGTGTCATTAACTCCGTTCGCGCAGAACACGCGTACTAGCGATAGCGGTGTCCACAATTTCAGAGTTTTAGCACATTAATTTAATTAAGGTTATCTCTGTAGTTCATTGTTATTACTGTATTGGTATTATTGTGGTTGGGCTAACAATCAGAAGGTCCCAGGTTCGATCCCCGGTGGGGCATGCACCAATGGATGAATTTTCATCTATGTACATAATTTACAGTTCGCTGACGGTGAGGGAAAACATCGTGAGGAAACCTACCTATCCCTCGGGATTAGGTAATAGTCAGTTCCTGTATACACGGCGACACGGTTCACCACCTGTCACGTTGGGTTCTGACTATCTGGTGAAACGTGGGCTTTGAGTTGGTTAATACCTCCACAATGTGGTGGTGTATGGCCACTCAAGCCTCTGACTACCCCCGAACGGGGATAAAAGTCGTGACGTTACATTACATTACATTCATTGGTATTTTTTTAATTTTTTTTTTTTAAACTTTTCATGTTATCGTAAATTATCATGTCCTTCAATATGTAAAGTGTTTGACCAGTCAGCCTGTATATTCAAATAAGTTTCTTAGAATACACTATCTTTTCTAAAACATATATAAATTCTGAACGTCTTTAGACAATGCTAATTGTCTGTTACAGAATTTGACCGTTTCTAACCCAATTTCGACCATCAGTCCCGTATTAAAGACTTCATTTCCCTTGTTCCTCACCGCTTTTAATGAAGCTTCCTTTTGTAAAACGGAGTTTAATTTAAACGGGCAAAGTTTACAAATCGTTTCAGTTTCTACCAACTCCAACGACAATGGAACAAATAAACTTTGCCGAGTCGATGCAGATAAAACGAGTTGTAAGTTATTTTTAATGTAGTTTAAAAATAACATTTTAAGAGTAATGTAGGTAGGTACTTAGAAATAAAACGACGGGCCCGTTAGCGTGGTTGGCGCGGAGGCGACATTCACGCTGCAGGTCGTAGGTTCGATTCCTACCCGTGACATGCATTTGTGTGCATGAACATGTCTGTATGTCCGGAGTCTGGGTGTATATGTATATTAAGTATGTATTTACAAATCAAAAAGTAGTATATGTAGTAATATCAGTTATCTGGTTTCCATAGTACAAGCTCTGCTTAGTTTGGGATCAGGTAGCCGTGTGTAAAAAATGTCCCAGGATATTATTATTATTATTGTTATTAAAAAATACACACAATAACAGCTTTTTGTTAAATGCATATGAAATGAAAGTATCATCATTTCAGCCAAAAAGACGTCCACTGTTGGACATAGGCCTTCAGGCCACTTGCATCCAGCGGTTTTCCGCGACCTTCACTAGGTCGTCAGTCCACCTTGTGGGGACCCACGCTGCGTCTTCCGGTACGTGGTCGCCACTCAAGAACCTTTCTGCCCCATCGGCCATCAGTTCTTCGGGCTATGTGCCCGGCCACTGTCACTTCAGCCTACTAACTCGCAGGGCTAAGTCGGTGATCTTGGTTTGTCTACGTATCTCCTCATTTCTGATTCGATCTCGTAGATATGAAAGTACATATTTATAGGTACTTATACCAAAAAAGCAATTTAGAAAAACGTGCCTTCCTGTCTGTCTGTTTGTTACGGCTAATCTCCGAAATGGCTGAACCGATTTTGTCGGGGCTCGCACTTGCAGATATCTGATGTTGTAAGGAGTAACTTAGGCCACTTTTATTTAATTATAGCAAACATTAACAAACATTTTTTATTTTCTTCCACGTTACAGGTACAGCTTACAAGTTTAGGTACAAATAGTCAAATTGCTATCCGTGGTGCTTTACAACTGGTTTTCCATCAATTGTAATGGTTTTGTTACTATGGTAATCAGCCTAAACTGTTATTTCTGTCTCCCGCTTTGCAACGGAGGGAAGCTAATAGACCTCTTCCAACTCTTCCTATCCTTTCTTTTGATTAAATTCGTGCGGGTTCCAAGATATCTTAGCTTGTCCCCGGGACTCGTCGAGGGTCAAACCTTGGCGTCATCGTTGGACACTGTCGATCCTGGCTTACAGGAGTCACAGTGGTGGGAGTGTGTGGCAGCCTAGGATCATCTCACTCTTTGATAGAAATGAAACAAATAAGGTGCAAATTCGCAGAAAAGTTGCATCTTTACCTGTAAAATTTCTCACTCTAATAATAAACCATCACCTACCTATCCCTCGGGATTAGGTAATAGTCAGTTCCTGTATACACGGCGACAAGGTTCACCACCTGTCACGTTGGGTTCTGACTATCAGGTGAAACGTGGGCTTTGAGTTGGTTAATACCTCCACAATGTGGTGGTGTATGGCCACTCAAGCCTCTGACTACCCCCGAATGGGGATAAAAGTCGTGACGTTACATTTTTTTTTTTTAATAATAAATATGACTTGTTACTATAAAAGTAATGTATACAGTGAGAATAGTCGCCTCAAGCACCAAGAGAAACTGAAAGAACTGATTAAAACCATCAACTAAGTGCTCCTGAAACAGCACTTTATTTAACTTTCACTGAAACTGTGCTGAAAATGTGAAAGTTTTTAACAAAAAACTTATCACTTCACAGAGTAATATTTTTGAGAAACAAAACTCAATTTTGTAAGGCTTGGGGCTATGAACTAAGTAGGATAAAGATATTCTGAATAAGTTTCTAACTTTGCCCAAATATGTGTGGTAGCTTTCAGACTCCGCCAATTTTAAAAATTAGCCGGAATCATATTCTTAGGGTTCCGTACCCAAAGGGTGCTAACGGGACCCTATTACTAAGCCTACGCTGTCCGTCTGTCAGCGGGCTGTATCTCACGAACCGTAATAGATAGAGATATGAAATTTTCACATAATGTTTATTTCTGTTGCCGCTACAACAACAATTTCTAAAAATAAAAAAAGCTTGCGCTTACGGTGAGGGAAAACATCGAGAGGAAACCTACCTATCCCTCGGTATTAGGTAATAGTCAGTCCCTATACACGGCGACAAGGTTCACCACCTGTCACGTTGGGTTCTGACTATCTGGTGAAACGTGGGCTTTGAGTTGGTTAATACCTCCACAATGTGGTGGTGTATGGCCACTCAAGTCTCTGACTACCCCCGAATGGGGATAAAAGTCGTGACGTTATATATATATATATATTTTTTTTTAATTGATGACCGTTCGCTTTAGTCGTTTTTTTTTAAGGTGACTAACGTGGCAAGCAAGCGTACAGCCCGCCTGATGTTAAGCAGTTACGCCTATACCAAATGCATCGCTCGCACGTTGCCGACCTGAAGGGGAGCGGGACAGAGGGAGGGTTAGAGTTTCCGGCTCTCTCACTCATCGTACGAATCGCAGCTGTAGTACTACGCCAATCTTCTGTGAGAGGGTGGTGCTTACTACCCCTGTCGAGCCACACCGTAATTATATGAACCGTAGTCAATTAGAATCATACTCCGTTTAGTATGACAAACTATTTTGGGCAGTCACGTATCTCCCTTTTCTTGGTAACGTCAAGTACTTGACCTCTTTTTTTAATATTAATTATATTTGCTGGGCAAAGGCCTCCCCTTTCTGTCTCCACAGGTCCCTATCCTGGGCTTGTAATGGCCACGTTTTACCCGCAAAGGTTTTCAAATCGTCGCACCATCTTCGCCGCGGTCTGCCACGACGTCGGTGATGATCATTGGGCGTCCAGGTATTGATGCGATTTGCCCACCTTTGCGGATCCATTCGTGACACGTGGCCGGCCCAATCCCACTTCAGCTTTGCGGTTTTCTCGCCCACGTCAGTGATCTGAGTAATGGAGCGCAGGGTGGTATTATGAAATATAAAATGAAAAAAAATAATGAAATATACGTCACGACTCTTATCCCCATTCAGGGGTAGTCAGAGGCTTGAGTGGCCAAACACCACCACATTGAGGAGGAATAAACCAACTCAAAGCCCACGTGTCACCAGATAGTCAGAACGCAACGTGACAGGTGGTGAACCTTGTCGTCGTGTATACAGGAACTGACTATTACCTAATCCCGAGGGATAGGTAGGTTTCCTCTCGATGTTTTCCCTCACCGTAAGCGCACTGTAAATTATGCACATACATGAAAATCCATCCATTGGTGCATGCCCCACCGGGGATCGAACCTGGGACCTTCTGATTGCTAGCACAATCTGTTCGCCCCCAGGCCACAGCCGCTTCGCTTTATTTGTTTATTATATTTATTTTAATTTATTATGACAGCAGTGGTAGCCGATTGGTTAAGCACGCGTCTTGCGGGATTTTTAGAAATCTATGTGTGAATCATAACTTTAATATGATTATCACTTGCTTGCGGTGAAGGAAAACATCGTGAGGAAACCGGCATGTCTTTAGACATGTGAAATCCACCAACCCCCACTGGGCCAGCGTGGTGGATTATGGCCTGAATCCCTCTCGCATTGAGGGGAGGCCCGTGCCCAGCAGTGGGACGTTAAAAGGGCTAAATTATTATATTATTATTATTTATTATGACAAATAATAATATTCAAATACTACGGTACATCACTATTTAACGACGCGTTTTGCGGTAATCGCGTTAACGATCGCGCCACTAACGCCACCTACCGGGGGAGGTAAGCGCTCATTTCCGCTTCCGGCCTCGTTGTATATTCTACCCTATTGTCTGTTGGGTTAGGTCTATTTTTATTTTATCTGTGGTATTCATTGTATTATACTCTTTAAAGCATTTGCAATAGCTTTGTATTATCTCTATACAAATTAATGTGGTGTATTTTTGGAATGTAAAACATATGAAACTATAGAGGATGAATTTTTCATGTGTGCTTTCATGGCCAAATCCGAAACTATGAGGAATAGCGAAAAGTACCCACTCAAAGGGGTCTCGGGCCCGATTCTGATGAAAACTAATACTGCATAAGTTTGCCGTATGTCATTACTTTCCAGGATTTGTTCCTTAACAGCGATACTATCGAATGGTGTGTGTTTTTATCAAAATCAACTGGTTCGATTAATGGCTAGGATTATTGATATTTCAAAAATCCAATGATGCAGTTTTAGTTTTCATCAAAATCGGCCCCGAGACTCCTTTGAGTACTTTTCGCTATTCCTCATAGTTTCGGATTTGGCCATCCACTGGCACACTTGAAAAATTCATCAATTCAATTCAAATCGTTTCGTTTTTGTTCCAGCTAATATCCGAAACGGCTGAACCGATTTTGACGGGATTTTCACTGGCAGATAGCTGCTGTTATAAGGAGTAACTTACGCTTTTATTTTAAAAAAGTGTCACGGGTCCGCGCAAAAAAAAACACTCAATTCCAGGCGGACGTAATCGCAAGTAATCTATTTCAAAAAAATAAATAATAATATGATTATATCAACCCAGTTGCGTCATATCATAATGAAATACTGACCCACTCCTGAAACAATAATTAAGTTAACCCAAAAGGAAGTGGCGCCATCTTGCGGTACGGCGGGTAAACAGTCATTTCCGGTCGACAATGGACTATTTTGTTTCATGTCTATTGTTTTCGTTTGAAGTTAATTATTGTTATTGAATGGTTATTACATTGGAACTTTATTAATGCTTTATTAGAGCCCGCGACTTCGTCTGTGAAATAACAGTAGCCTTAGTTAGTCCTTATAACATCAGCTATCTGCCAGTGAAAGTCCCGTCCAAATCGGTCCAGCCATTTCAGAGATTAGCCGGGACAAACATCCAGACAGACAAAAAAAAATTAATAGCGTTTTTGTTATAATCGTATATACTTTCATATGCATTTATAGTAGCGGCACGCTATGATGGCTGGTTTGACATGTGGGAGGGGGAAAGGATGGACCTTATTATAACGGAATAAGATTCATTTTCGCACTCATTTTTTGACATTATTATTTTTTTAAAAGGCCTGTTTATTCCGTTATAATAAGGTTCATTTTCTTCCCCCCCCCCACATGTCAAAGCGGCCATCGGAGAATGCCGCTACTATAGTAAAAAGCTGTAATTTTGACATTACAAACAGACAGACACTCCAATTTTATTTATTTAATCTCAAAGTTGATATCGATCTTTAGATGCAGTTTTGACGTCAAATGTATGGAACATCTGTCAAAAAGAGCATCTTAAGATCGATCTCAATTTTGAGATGCACTTATTAATACGACCCTTAAGTAGCTGGAACGAGTCTAACAAAAATCATAATTCGTGGTACAGAACAAAGTAAATATTCTTTTATACCAAACATAAACTGTGAAATTTTATGAAACTGCATACGATGTTCAGATTTAAGCTCTATTTCTACGGCAATAAAAGTCATTTTGTTGTAACAATAGTAACATTATATATTAAGTTGCGGTTTCAGCTATGTACATAACAATAAGGGTAATGTATAACAAAAGTACTTCAATGGTCTGGCGGAACAATGTAAACATTGTTTTAAGAACAAAGGAAAGGTTTTAAGCTAAATTCTTTGGCTTTTACTACTTATTATAAGGTACTTAAGTGGTGGTAGAGCCAAGCTGTAGCCAATTGACTGCAGCTCATATACGGGCTCGACCAGGGTAGTATTACCCTCTCACAGAAGATCCGCGTAATGTCACTATTACAGCTGCGTTTCGTGCAATGAGTGAGAGAGCCGGAAGCTAAATTCCTCCCCTTCACTTCCCTCTACCCTCCAGATTAGCAACATGCAAGCGATGCCTTTGGTATTGCAAGCATCTATAGGCTACGGTAACTATTTAACATCAGGCGGGCTGTACGCTTGTTTGCCATATTAGTAACATTAGAGGGTTATGCTTTCAGCTCACTCATCTTACGAAACGTAGCTGTAATAGCTACTTTACACCGATCTTCTGTGAGAGGGTGGTACTACCTCGGATGAACCACTCCGTATCTATATGGGCTGCAGTCAATAGGCTACAGCTTGGCTCTACCAGCAATTAACAAAAAAAGTACTTAAGTATTATTTATCAAAATCAAAAAAAGATACATAGTCTGTCTGAAAAATGAGGAGCTATCCCGCAATCGAGGGGGGGGGGTGACCACCCCCAGTATTTAAGGCAACGGGTAGGGGGGGTGACTAACGTCCATTAACAAGCGGCAATTTCCGATTAAACTGAGAGCCGTTTAAAAATAATGTATTTTTAAAAATGTTTTAGTAATCAGGTCATTTTAAATAGTCTTTTGTATTAAAGGAAGTATGTAGTTAATGGCTCCAATCTTCTTTTTAGGGTTCCGTACCCAACGGGTGCCAACGGGACCCTATTACTAAGCCTACGATGTCCGTCCGTCTGTCTGTCAGCGGGCTGTATCTCAAGAAACATAATAGGTAGAGACTTGAAATTTTCACAGAATTTGCATTTCTGTTGCCGCTACAACAACAAATCATCATCATCATTTCAGCCAAAAGACGTCCACTGATGGACATAGGCCTCCCCCAAGGTTTCCCACAACACTCGGTCCTGTGCCACTTGCATCCAGCGGTTTCCCGCGACCTTCACTAGGTCGTCAGTCCATCTTGTGGGGGGCCTACCCACGCTGCGTCTTCCGGTACGTGGTCGCCACTCAAGAACCTTGCTGCCCCATCGGCCATCAGTTCTTCGGGCTATGTGCCCGGCCACTGCCACTTCAGCCTACTAACTCGCAGGGCTATGTCGGTGACCTTGGTTTGTCGACGTATCTCCTCATTTCTGATTCGATCTCGTAGAGAAACCCCGAGCATAGCCCTCTCTATAGCTCTCTGAGTGACCTTGAGCCTTCTTATGGAGCCCATAGCTAGCGACCACGTTTCAGACGACTGACCATAAGTCATCACCATTATTAATTTAATAATATTTAACATTCAGCTCACTCGCAAAGTGTTGAAATCACGTCGTCTCGGCTGACATTTTACAAATTATTTTTCCGTCGTAGCTACGCCATTTGCATACGTTTCAGGTACTCCTGTATTTCAGGAGTGAGCGGGACATTTGCAGCTTCTAATTGTTTCGCTCGTTAGAAACAGGTTATTCATTCCGTTTCCTATGGCGGCTGTGGAAACGAGAGATATTTATTACCTTAATAGATGACCCGGTGAACTTCGTACCACCTAAGTGTGATATGACACGAGGCAACCATGGTTGCGCCACCAGCGGGTGATTCGATAGGCGACACCGAATTGCGCTACCATGCGGACACCAGGGGTGCTACTCGCTTTCAAACGAAAACGATATTGCGGACGATATTTCGCGTGTTTCCTACCACGGTTCTCATCCGTTCCGAAATTTCTTCCGAACGCAAATTGTTTGACGGATCGTTTCTCTAAACCTACTCTAATTGGTAAATGTTCCGAACGAAAATTTGATTTTGACAGATGATTTTCGCGATATTAACCTCAAAATCGACGAAACCAAAAGTGTTATCGTTTGATTATCGTTTGTGTTGATTTTATTAGAAAATTGTATTAAAATGGCTGCAAGATTAGTTTTAATCGAGGCTGCTCTATGTAAGGAACGTTTAGAGCGTAGAAGAAGTCGGCGTAAAAAATTCTTCAAGTCAAATTCTTGACTCAAAGAGTTTGTGGGAAATTACAGACTCAGTCGGCAATAATTTGAGGAGTTGTGTAAGGAAATAGTGCCGTTGTTACCTCCACTTCGGAGGTGTTATGGAATCGACCTCACAACTAAGGTGGTGTATATTTTTTATCGTTTTCTTAAATAAATATTGGCATTTCTCTGTTCATAATCCTCATCTTTTTTTCAGGTCCTTACGGCTTTGAATTTTTATGCCTGAGGCAGTTACCAAGGATCTGTGGGACTAAACCTAGACGGGCCCATGGCACAACAGACTGTGTCTTGTTGTTTGCAGGAGGTTACGACTGCCCTCAATGCACTCCATATACTAAGGAAATACATAAAATTCCCGCAAAATATTAATGAAAGGCATCTCATTAAGCGGCGGTGAGTACCTAGCTAACATGTATCTAAGTTTTATTATTAATATTGGCTTAGTGTATTTTGAATAAATGTGATATCATAATGTTCCATATTTAATGAAAAATATGGGCTTCCGGGTGTGATTGGGTGCATTGATTGCACTCATATTGCAATTATTGATGCACCTTCGCAGGAAGAGGAAAAATATTTTAATCGAAAACATTTTCATTCAATTAATACTCAAGTTTTGAGTATAAGACCAAATATTAATTATTGTTTGAATGTTGTTGGTGTAAGATCTAGGTACTGTTGTATATGATTCCCATTAATCTCTATACTTACCTTCTATTTATGTATATTACATTGAATAACTTTCTTTTCTAGATATGCAACAGTGGGTGCTATACTTATAACTAATGTGGACGCTTCATTTTGTGGAGCAACACATGATGCATATATTTGGAGAGAGTGTGACATAAGAACCCACATGGAGGGTCTCCAGAGTGAAATAGTTTATCTATTAGGCATGTTTGAATTGATTTACTTGTGTAAAAATATAATATAATAATGTATGTAATGTAACTCACATTAATATTTATTTTAAAATTTTAGGCGATTCTCGTTACGCTCAAAGGGAGCATATGATGATACCTATAGATAATGCTGTTGAAGACTCTCCTGAGGGAAGATACAACTCTGTCCAAAAGAGTGCACGCACCACCATAGAACGCACATTTGGCATATTGAAAGGTCGATGGAGATGTCTTTTGGCAGCTCGGCAGCTCGCACTACATTACTGTCCTGAAACAGCAGGTAAAATTATAATAGCCTGCTGTGTTTTACATAAGTTATGTATAAATATAATTCATTTGCTTTAATTTATTTTTACTTTGTTTTAGGAGATGTGAAAAAAATGCCAAGCGCTTCCTGCCCCGTTTCTTTTCAACAGCTACACCTTTCAAACTTATAAAAAGTTGTACTTTAAGGTAAAATAAAAATAAATGCCTTATTATAATAGTTTTATTTATTCTAACCCCTACCTACAAAGTTCATGGTAAATAACAGTAATTACTGCCCTAAGCATGTATAGAAGTTTGTACCTA
This sequence comes from Drymonia ruficornis, assembly GCA_947859195.1. Lineage (NCBI taxonomy): Eukaryota > Metazoa > Arthropoda > Insecta > Lepidoptera > Notodontidae > Drymonia > Drymonia ruficornis. The sequence goes on along the minus strand of OX401932.1, from coordinate 3,299,868 downwards.
TATCCATTGACGTAGGAATTTCTACGATTTTATTTTCTCTATTCAGCATTACATATTACTAGGTACAATATTTATGCATAGCTAAGGAAATCGGTACCTTAAGGTAAAATAAAAAAAAACCCTTATTATAATAGTTTTATTTATTCTAACCCCTACCTACAGACGTCATGGTAAATAACACTCTACATGCTGTGTGGAGTGACTAGACGCTTCCTGGCTGTATACGGCAAACTACATGACTTCAGGCAAATCTTGAAACAAACTGAGGCTGTGGGAAGCTCGGTGGTTGGCTTGTTTGACTGGATGTGGATGGCGTTGGTTGATTGGTCTGAAAATAAAGCAAATTTAATAGCTAATAGAATCATGACATATTGTAATCAAATGAGATTTGATGGATTTAATTTAAAATAGATTTAAATTCTTACATAAAAATTCATCTTTATAATGAAATCAATTATCGTTGAAGAAATATTTTAACAACAAAGATGTAGAATTATTTGATGAGATTTGAAGAATGACTTCCTCACTAAAGGCTGACACTCTGGCTATAGTAAGGCGTCCAACAAACCCATCTCCCATGATAGACAGGACTTAATTGCTGAATGTAACTCATCTAATTCTAAGTATCTTAATTACTATTCTCTAAGAAGTCCTCACAGCTGTAATAGGGCAGCCCCTGATGCCTGCGAGCTCGGTGTTCCTGACTGTTTATCTCTCTGCACGGTCCTCTTCCAATTGTATCAAGCTTCTGACATCACAGCCAGCAGTTGATTGCCTTTTCCTTCTGGTATGTGTAGGTTGTGAGTCTGCAAAACAACATTCCAATTTAAATACTTCAACAAAAAATGCCTCGGACACTTAACGGGTTTAGAAAAATAATTTTAACTAAATGGACACTTTTTACTAAGTTAAATAGTTGCCCTGATTATGCTTAAGGGTACCTACTATGTCCAGCAGTGGACGGCCTTTGGCTGAAATGACTTATGAAAGATATTTCATACAAATCCATCATGTACTAAAATATTTATGATAGCATTACTGAAAATACCATTAACAAATACTCACAACTTCTGGAGGTCCGGGATTCTTGTCACATCGGTGGTAGACTCGGGGGTTCTAAGTGGCTCGTGGTTTCGTGGCGGATTTCTACATTCCCCATAACCCGTTTGTGTAGCCATTTTAAACTGAAAAGATGTAGATATGCATTGTTATTATTAAGGAAATGAGATATATTTAGTGAAATAACTAATTACTATGTATATTTATAATGTTTACTTACATGTTTTGGAAGACAAACTTTTGGAGACCCAAAATGCCGACAAAATGGCTTGAAGCTTTTATACGGAATGTGTATCACGATTCCGAAGTATGTAAGAAGCACTTGGAAACGTCATTTATTAATACAACACTTGAGAAACTAACTTCAGAAAACATCAATTAATTCAAACGAAAAATCTCACAACATAAACATTGACTGACAGAGTGTGAATATACGGATAATTATGATTGTCATACGTTACTACCAATCGTTCGCAAGAAATAGTACTCTTCAATTTAGTTGGTTAACAATGTCCGTAAAAGGGAACACCATAAACACTATAGAGAATTATACTGTCTGTGGTATTTTTTGTTCAAAATATAAATTTTTACCCATATATTAATATTTTCTGCATGAATATTACAAGTAATGCTTGATTTACCACATACTATACGTAAAATTTAAAAATAAAGCTACCTAGTTTAATTATTTCAAGATAAAGTAAAAACCATAATTTACCGAAGTTGACGTCAAAAAGCAACCACACTATTTTGCTCGTCCCATTCGTTCACGAAAATTGTCTATGGATCCGTACTTCGTGGGCCCATCCGCAAAAGAACAAGAGTAGCAAATTAGCAAAATTTCGGATTGAATATCGTTCGTTAACGTAAGTTGCGTTTCGCAAACCGTGGTAGCACCCCAGGTGCGATATCCTCCATACAGCTCTATACATTTTGTTGGTGGAGCGACTGGTTGCGCTGCCACTGATGTCCTCGTGCGATATAGCACTAAAAGTATTACTTTATCCTATTAGCTAAAGTACCTATTACCAGAAAGTAGAAATCAGAAGTGCCAATTCCCGTAGAAAACTACCAATTGGTTTTTTTTTGTTTTCTATTAAAAAGAGTAACCATTGAGTTTCTTGCCGGCTCTTCTCAATGGAAGCAACATTACGAACCGGTGGTAACGCTAAAATATTGACTTCACGATTCATAGCGCTTCCTCTAGCTTACATGAATAAAAAAATGACAGATGGCTTAAACAAGTGCGTGTCGGAATCGCACATAAAGGGTTCCGTACCACGGTAGAATATAAACAAACATCCCCAAAATGGTGATATTTAGAGTCACACGTTGAAGTCTTTTGTATGGAAACCGACCATAAGACAAATAAGTTAAAAATATTAAGTTTTTTGAATGGGGACCCACTTTATTTTTAAGTTTTTTTTTTAATGTTGTAGCGGCAACAAAAGTACACATTCTGTGAATATTTCAAGTCTCTACCTATTACGGTTCGTGAGATACAGCCCGCTGACTGACAGACGGACAGACGGACGGACGCCGTAGGCTTAGTAATAGGGTCCCGTTGGCACCCTTTGGGTACGGAACCCTAAAAACAAGTAGGTTTGTCTTTAACTTATCCAAAATATCACCGGTTCGTAATTCCGCTTCAAAAGATTTTCATGATAATAGGTATTCAGACAAACAGCCTAACACCCATTGGGCTAAAATGACGGATTGGGTCCCACGACTAGCCAAACGGCATCGCGGCAGGCCCAGAAGGAAACGGCGGGATGAGTTAGACTCCTACTTGAAGGATTGGCCCAGTATTGCCATAAACAGGGAGGAGTCGAGGAAGGAAAGGGAGACCTTTGCCCAGCAGTGGGACGACACAGGTTGACATAAAAAAGGTAAAAAAAAAAAAAAAATGTAATGTCACGACTTTTATCCCCATTCGGGGGTAGTCAGAGGCTTGAGTGGCCATACACCACCACATTGTGGAGGTATTAACCAACTCAAAGCCCACGTTTCACCAGATAGTCAGAACCCAACGTGACAGGTGGTGAACCTTGTCGCCGTGTATACAGGAACTGACTATTACCTAATCCCGAGGGATAGGTAGGTTTCCTCACGATGTTTTCCCTCACCGTAAAAAAAGGTATTCAGAAAAAATTACCTAACCTATTGTAGGTAGTGTTTACTTTACCCAATATAAACAGATTATCCCAGGATACTGAGGTCCGTGGTATTTATAGATGTGTTTTATATTTCACAAGAGGATTACAAGAGTAGGTACTTAACGTAGGGAAATGTGTGACATACAGACTTCGCGATTGATGAGCACAACACTTATCAAGTAAGGGACACCGCAGACACGCTACACACGCTACTTTTTGCATCGGGGATCGGCGATTTAGTCGCTTTTAGCATCCGAGCAGTCGCTGCGTCCGACCGCAGAGAGTCGCGAGAACGCGATGCAGTCGCAAGATCGCCGATCGCCGATGCAAAAAGTAGCATGTCTGCGGTGGCCCTAAAGTATTAAGTCTTATCTGCCCCCTAGCCAAATCGCTACACTTAAATGTATGGAAATGACATTACAAGTTGATAAGTTAATCACGTGACTTATGTCATTTCCATACATGAAGCGTAACGATTAGTAGAAACGCTTGTAGACGAAGCTACTTGGCTAGAGGGGCTGAGGCGCTAGCCAGCTGCAAACACTGATCGGTAAACGATCTGAGGTTAAGCAACGCTTGGCAATGTCAGTCAGAAATAGGTGACCGTGTAGTGGGTTTTGAAATGAGCGTCTCCGTGCTTCAGAGGGCACGTAAAAAGTCGGTCCCGGTTGTTGTCATCTAAGCAGCAGGATATTTGAATTTAGAATTATTATCAGAAACAAGTATGAAAGTTTTACAGTTTTGGCATCCGTGTGTCGCATTTTACTCCTTTAACAAGGGTATATAAAAGGATTTAAACGTAATCCCAAACGCATTTACATAATTTGTTGTATGTACATACAGGAATGTATGTAGGTATGTAAGCTTATTTTCAGGTTTTAATTATGGTTATTAAATACAAGAATATTCCTTAATTATTTGCTTTTCAGTTTAGAATTAATTAATCTATTTTCATAGATTTATAGAAAGTTCGCGCACGCGGTTTTTTTATTTTTATTAAGTAGATACCGCCATACTAAGAAAAATCATTCCAAAAATTACGGCAACTTATTATCGTCGCGGCACGTCAGTTTCATAGATTGGTTGCTGTCAGATGTACTGAAGTACGCTTCTTCTTCTTATCGTATGGTCAATGGCCAACCTGGGGGTATAGCGATACTATGCAACATTGCAGTAATTCTGCAAAAGTAAGTCATGTTTCCGTCCCTCCAGCAGTTTTTTTTTTTTTTATATATATTTTTTTTTTATAAAACGGTCACGAATGGCGTAAAATGTGAGACTATTTCATAGAAATTTAGCGGGATTACTAAGGATTCTACTAGAAAATCAGAAAATGAATTGCACTGGCAATGTTGCATAGCGTCACTATTAGCCCCACACGTGCCAGCCCCAGTTACGTGATCTACTTATCGACTTGTAATGTTATTTCCATACATTCAAGCGTTTTGTAGAAACGCTTGTAGACGAAACCACTTGTCTAGGGGGGCTGGTGTCAGAATTGTTCAAGCCATCCGAAGGCCTCTGACAAGAGTGACTGTTCATAATATAGGGAGCTCAACTTATGTTGGAAGTGTTACCTTACACGTGCAGACTACCTACCGTACTTATACACGTACATACAGCTCTGACCCTTCAGCTCTGTACTCTTGAACCTTTTAACCCGTCCATAAATTAAATTGAACACCCTACGTTCAAGCACATCAGTTAAACGAAGGGCCCGAGTGTTTTTGTCAGTAATTATAAGGTATTTAAGTTTTAAAACGTATATTTTTTCATTTTCATTTCATTTTGGCATATTATGTTTGACATAACCATTTTACTCTGTGGTCATAACTGAACTATGGCTGTATAAATAAATAAATATCGCCAGACTTACAAACCAACTGTTCCCAAACTAAGCTAAAGACTATCCCAGTGACGTTATCCTAAGATCCGACAACCGTTGGAGTAGACAAGTTCTTGTGTGGAGACCACGAGAAGGCAAGCGTAGTGTAGGACGCCCTGCGGCCAGGTGGAGTGACAACCTGCGGAAGGTGGCTGCCAAAAACTGGATGCAAAGAGCTGAAGACCGAGCTCAGTGGCGTGCATTGGGGGAGGCCTATGTCCAGCAGTGGACAGCAATAGGCTGATGATGATGATGATGATGATGATGATGATGATGATGATGATTATGATGATAATGATGATGATTCCAGTGACTCCCAGACCAGGGAAAATTACGGAAAGGCAGTTTCTGAAGGTTCCCTCTGGCGGGAATCGAACCCGCAACCACCCGATGTAGAAAGCCAAGCGGCTACGCTCGAACTACTGCACCAAGCGGTAGTCCAAGGAAACGACAGCAGTTTCTAAAATTATTAAAGAAGCGAGACGATTATTAAAATCTTAGAATAATTTTTCATACAAACTTTCCTAATCAAAACTAATTACATCTGAAGTTCATAATTTAATTAACGTTGAAAGTTAATTTAGTAAGTTCAAGACAGTGTTTTAGGGGGGATAAAATCAAGGAGGAGGTCGTAGTCTAATTGGTAAGACGCGCGATACATCGGCGCGTTAAGCCACGTTCAGCTCGGTTGGGCCTTGGATGGGTCTCCGAATTATAACATCTGACCTCCTCCGTGCTTCGGAGGGCACGTTAAGCTGGCGGTCCCGGGTGTCATTTGAAGATCTTTGACAGTAGTTACAGGCAGTCAGAAGCCTGAAAAATCTGACAAAAATGGTCTTACCCTTAGGTTGCCGATAGTCCCACTACTTGGGTCTCGGAGGGCAGATAGCAATCGCTCCGTGTAAATTTCGGTGATCAGCCAAATCAGGGTAGACTGAAAGCCGACCCCTCATAATGGGATAAGGCTAGGAAGAAGATTGGTATAATAAAAATATTAGCCATTTTAACGGCCCACTTTTAGGCTCGGGCCTCCCCTCTAGGGATTCAGGCCATAATCCACCACGCTGTACCAGTGTGGGATGGTGGATTTCACATGTCTTTGGAAAATTTGTTAGATTTTATAAGACATGCAGGTTTCCTCACAATGTTTTCCTTCACCATAAGCAAGTGATAACCATAAAATTAAAGTTATGGTTCGCACATAGATTTCGCAAAATCCAATGGTGCGAGCTGGGATTTGAACCCTGGACCGCAAACAAGTCCATGTGAAAAAGATTTACTAATATTTCTTTTTGTTTTGTTACAGGTAAGTCTACACCATTCAACTCTTATAAATAAACGGTTAAGTATATTAATTTTATCTTTGCTACCTACTGTTAAAATCTCACAACTGTTAATTGTATAATGTAAGATGCCCACGAGTGTATTACTTAAAACATTTTCAGGATCTAGCGTGATATTATTTCGACTGCTCCAAAGCCTTTGACCCACTGTCATACTGAACTAAGTACTAGCATCTTTAATATTTGAGACTTAAGACTCTATTTTAAGTCCGTCTTAAATAGTGCTCTAGAGAATTAAGCTAACCTATTAGCTTTACGAGCTGTTGTTTACGATTTGCACCTGTTGCGTCTGGGGTGCCTCAGGGTGTCGTCCTTGGGCCTCCGTTGTTTGTTGTTGATATTTTAATAGCAAACTACTTTACTTCGAATTCCCTCAAGGACTGTTTAAGCCCCGAAGTTCTTTCGACATTTTTAAATGTAATCGCTACGAGTTAAAACTTAAAAGAACTAGTTTGAACTTTCTGAAAGTTTAAAGTTATTTAACATAAAGTTGACTTTTTTCAATTTTACTTAAATCCACTTGTTGCTTATTTTTCTTAACTTTGTAGTTATATTTACGGTTCTTTTTAACTACAAATATTTTACACAAGGATTGTAGCGATGATATGAAAAAGGTAGGTATAAAATCGATCTACCCCCGTTCAAATTATATTTTAGGCATCGTCCGTACCCTTCCGTACCTAAATCAACTATGTAAGGTTAACCTAATGTTTACCGAATAAATTTGAGAATTTTATATCCATGTTAAACATTTACAAACTCATGTTAAATCTATGTTAAGATTAACTTTCGTTGACCAAAATACAAAACATTCGAAAGACTAGATATGCTAGTTTGACGAAATATTGCCATATACACCAACTGTGTGGTCCCAAACTAAGTAACGCTTGTACTATGGAGGGTACCAGGGTAAATTACGAAAAGGCCGTTTCCGAAATTTGCCTCTGGCAGGAATCGAACCCGCAACCACCCGATGCAGTGAGTCGAGCGGCCAACGCTCAAACCACTGCGCCAAACGGTTGTCGATCTAGCTCTACTATGATATGACACTTGCTAGCACCTCGATAGTCTACAGTAGGGCTAGACAAGTGGCATGAACGCTAATCGAATAGAATAGAATAGACTTCACAATGTATGGAAATGTCAAACGTCGCTATGTAGATCAACAACAAGTCGCTATGTAGATCACGTGACTTATGTCATTTCCATACACTCTACATGAAGCGTAGCGATTTGAACGAACGCTTGTAGACGTCAGCCACTTGTCTAGCTCTTCAGAAGGGCTAGACAAGTGGCTGACGTCTACAAGCGTTAATTCAAATCGCTACGCTTCATCTATGAAATGACAAGTCACGTGATCTCAAGCGTGATCTTCATAGCGACTTGTTGTTGATCTACATAGCAACGTTTGACATTTTCATACATTGTGAAGTCTATTCTATTCTATTCGATTAGCGTTCATGCCACTTGTCAAGGGAGGCAGGTCTCTACTACAGAAATGTGTCTGAAATCAAAATTGAAAGAACGATACGGTATATTGCTTCCATATCGGTATTGTCGATTCTCCAACACTTATTTATTCTTTTTCTTTCTAAAAAATGTATGGCTTCCATCGCTGTCGACGATGATTTGTAAATGCACACTGAAAATTGAACCGCGGCGTCGTGTAAAATTTAACAGCTACGCTCAAACGTGAAACGTGAAACGGCAACTGAAAAATGCCGCTGAAAATGCTGAAAGTTGTATGTTCGAAGGCGAAGTGGGTCAACCGTGCCTCTTTCATTATGTACGACCAGTCTACATCTTGCAGTTTTTATATTTTAGGTAACGACTCTAGAATCGTAGAGCAAGAAATACCATCTTGCGTTCACGTAATGGGTTAACAGTAGAGATGATTTTACACTTGACATATTTGAGCGTATTAGGGCCTCCGAGCTACTTTTAGCACCGGCGACCGGCGATTTTGCAATTGTTTTGATGCTGCGTCGCGTTTCTTCGAGCGCGAACGAGCGAGACGCAGCATCAAAATCGCCGATCGCCGATGCTAAAAGTAGCTAGTCTGCGGAGGCCCTTAACTATCCTTCCTATCTTACTAATATTATAAATGCGAAAGTAACTTTTGTGTGTGTGAAAATTTGTTACCACGTACCTCCATAACTATTACACCGATTTTAATGACATTTTTAAAGGTGATCTCATATACTCAGCTCATATACGGGTTGGCTCGACTGGGGTAGTACCACCCTCTCACAGAAGATCGGTGTAAAGTGGCTATTACAGCTGCGTTTCGTACGATGAGTGAGGGAGCCGCAAGCCCAACCCCCCTCCCCCTCCCTCCATCCCACTCCCCTTCAGGTCGGCAATATGCGAGCAATGCCTTTGGTATTGTAAGCATCCATAGGCTACGGTAACTGCTTAACATCAGGCGGGCCGTACGATTTTATGCCACCGAAGTCCTATATTTTTTTTAAACTTAGATTGTGTAGTCTCTGGAATACATAGGCTAATCTGCACATCAATTTCCACGCGGGCAAAGCCGCGGGGCACAGCTGGTAGTGGGATAAAAGTGTAATATAAATTTGACACAAAATATTCAATAACATCATGAAAACTGTCAGCATTTTCAGTCGGTTTCGTTTACGTAACTGGCTGTACCACAGGATATGAGGGCCGGACCGGAAACAAGATGGCGACGGCGAGCCCGGACCGGAAACTACGAAAGTAACCGAATTATCGGATACCCAGTACCCGAAAGCGGCCAAAATGCATGAAAAAATCGTTGCTCTTTTATGTGACTAACGTGGCAAATAAGCGTACGGCCCGCCTGATATTAATCGGTTACCGTAGCCTATAGATGCTTGCAATACCAAAGGCATCGCTCGCACGTTGCCGACCTGAAAAGGAGTGGGACAAAAGGAGGAGAAAGGGGGGGTTGGGCTTCCAGGTCTCTCACTCATCGTACGTACTTTACGCCGATCTTCTGTGAGAGGGTAGTACTAACCCGGTCAAGCTAGCCCGTGTATGAGCTGCAGTCCATTGGCTACAGCTTGGCTCTACCACCATTAAATCTTCACCATTATTACCAACTTTAGGCGCTTTAGCTGCAATCACTGATCGGAAACGATCGGAGGTTAAGCAACGCTCGGCAAGGTCAGTGAGAGATGGGTGACCATTTAGTGGCATTTGAACTGAGCGTCTCCGTGCTTCGGAGGGCACGTAAAAAGTCGGTCCCGGTTGTTGTCATCTAGGCAGCAGTCGTTAAGCCATGTTCGGGCGGCTTGAATAACTCTGACACCTGGCTATTACGTATGTCAGTTGACAACTGGCTTCGGTTGTTCACCGAACTTTGATGGTAAATTAGAATGACATAACATTGGTATTACGTATTTCTTGCAGGGCTCACCTAACCTAAACTCCCTGTCCCTTGATATCCATTCACCGAAATACGTAATACCAATGTTATGTCATTCTAATTTACCATCAAAGTTCGGTGAACAACCGACGCCAGTTGTCAACTTAGATACGTAATAGCCCTGCAGGTTGGCCACTAACCATACGATAAGAAGACGACCAACTTTACAAAATTCTGTTCCCCATGATTACCAACTTTATAAAATTATAATAATATATACCTATAATATATTAGCCCTTTTAACATCCCACTGCTGGGCACGGGCCTCCCCTCAATGCGAGGGGGATTCAGACCATAATCCACCACGCTGGCCCAGTGCGGGTTGGTGGATTTCACATGTCTAAGACATGCAGGTTTCCTCACGATGTTTTCCTTCACCGTAAGCAAGTGATAATCATATTAAAGTTATGATTCACACATAGATTTCGAATAATCCAGAGGTGTGAGAATTCTATTCCCATTATTACCAACTTCACAAAACTCTGTTCTCTATTATCACCAACTTTATAAAATTATGTTCCCCATTATTAACAAAATTTACTAAATTCTATTCCCATTTTTACCAACTTCACAAAACTCTGTTCTCCATTATCACCAACTTTATAAAATTCTGTTCCCTATTATTACCAACTGTACAAAATGTTGCTGGCACAGCTGATTCCGTCTAAAGTTTTATACAATGCGACTGAGGCGTAGCAAGCGAGTTGTGTGAAACTTTGTAAACTAATTTACAACTAACCAGTTCAAAGATATTAAATTTCCAGCCAACTTTTCAGATACATTGACGTAGGAAATTGGTAAAGTGTTAGTTAAATTATATATAACGTCACGACTTTTATTCTCATTCGGGGGTAGTCAGAGGCTTAAGTGGCCATACACCACCACATTGTGGAGGTATTAAATCCACTCAAAGCCCACGTTTCACCAGACATTCAGAACCCAACGTGACAGGTGGTGAACCTTGTCGCCGTGTATACAGGAACTGACTATTACCTAATCCCGAGGGATAGGTAGGTTTCCTCACGATGTTTTACCTCACCGTAACCCACCGTTACCGTTACCGTGACCGTCACCGTTAGTTAAATTTACTTAATTTAAACAGGTAAAGAACTATCAAATTTGTATGTTCTTCTTCTTATCGTATGGTTAGTGGCCAACCTGGTGTCAGAGTTGTTCAAGCCGCCCGAAGGCTACAAGGCTTAACGACTGCTGCCTAGATGACAACAACCGGGACCGACTTTTTACGTGCCCGCCGAAACACGGAGACGCTCAGTTCAAATGCCACTAAATGGTCACTAGTCGGACTGACCTTGCCAAGCGTTGCTTAACTTCCGTTGTATATGAGCGCCTCAAAGAACTAGCTATAATACTACTTACTATCAAATAAGTAGCTTATTACCTACTCTTATTCCGAAGTCCGTACGTCTGTCCATCAGTCTGTCCGTCAGTCCGTCAGTCCGTCCGTCTATCTGTACGTCCTAGATGTTTTAAATTCTAATAGTCCCACTATCTTAAATAGAACTACAACTAAAATGCTTATTAAAAGCTCGGTATATTGGTATTGCAAGCATTTTAATCCTTCGGTAACTGCTTAACATCAGGCGGGCCGTATGCTTCTTTGACACCGTTAATGTATTAAAAAGGGCGCCTATCCTAAACCTTGCTTGAAAATATCCTTAAAAACATCATTTTTATCTCCCACGTCAGCTCTTTATAAACCCCATAAACACCCCTCGGTAAGAGCTATCAAATATCGCTTACACTATCTATATAGCGTGACGCGTGAACTTATATACGATAAGGTGAACAAACCCAGGGATTATAAAGGAGGGATTATTTTATGCGATATTTTATGGCCGCGGTGTAGCGGAAGATATGATAGTTGATGCTGTTTTTTATATTATGACGGAGTGATGAGATTTTGATTTAGTACTGAGTCTCATCAACTGTATGGTCCCGAGCCAGGGATTTTTTTATCAGGGGTATTTTTTATACGATTGATCCCGATAGGAATTGAATCCGGAACAACCCGGTGCAGTGAGGTTACGTTCGAACAAGAAAAGGCAGTTAAAAAGAAACAACTTCAAATATATTTATCTATGTTTTAGCTACTATATTTTTCTTAATAAGTAGGTACCTAAAACTCTTGTTAGAATGGAGACAACGACTAGTATTGAATTGAATATAAGTATATTTTATAATTCTTCGCTATTAAAGTTTGCTAAAACTACTAAGTTATGTCGTCATGATACCTACATTTTGGAAAACTTTAAAATTATGTATTTTTGCCAATTTTAAAAGACATATGTACTTTATGATTATACAAAAAAATACCTACATCACATCTACTTAATAGTGTACTATTTTTCCAAAATTAAATAAGCTATAAAAGAGGGTCGAAGCTTGGCGTCATCGATGGATACCATTGTCGATCCTGGCTTACAGGAGTAACAGTGGTGGAAGTGTGTGGCGGGCCTAGTCCCATAATATATAAGCTATAAAATATATCATCGCGCATCTGGCTATACGCCGTTCACCTTACATTTTTATCTATGAACTACATACGTCCGTGGAGAGCGGCGTTATCTCCTGAACCCTCTTTGAAAGAGATTTATGTGCGTCTAGACTTGCCGCGCGGCTTCACTCACACGGAATGACGGACATTTATTTCGGCTACAAAGAGATTTTCTTAGTGATAACAGAGTTAGTCAAACGCTCGCCTCATTATGGGTGTGATGAGTTTTTTTTAGGACTGCGGTGGCAAAAAGCGTACGGCCCACCTGATGATAAGCAGTTACCGTAGCCTATAGATGCTTACAATAAAGGCATTGCTCGCACATTGCCGACCTGAAGGGGAGTGGGATGGAGGGGGGGGGGGGGGGGGGGGGTGTTAGCTTTCGGGTCTCTCACTCATCGTACGAAACATAGCTGCTTTACGCCGATCTTCTGTGTGAGGGTGGTACTACCCCGGTCGAGCCAGCCCGTTTATGAGCTGCAGTCAGTTGGCTACAGCTTGGCTCTACCACCTTGTTTAAGCCATCGATGATGTGCTGAAGGACACTACATGCTAGGTTCTCAGACGATCTTGAAACAAGTGCCTCTCGTGAAGTATCAACCTCTTACCTATTGGACACTTGAAAATGTTCTACGAGAAATAGTCGTTCAGTTTCATTGTTTGTTGGCAGATAAGTTGGGCAACATGTTGCTCAAAGTATTGCCACTTTTAATAAATCAAATCAAAAGTTTTTTATTCATGTAAGCTCAATAAAGCGTTTATAAATAGTCAAGACAAACAATATTTTAGCGTTACCACCGGTTCGTAATGTTGCTTCCATTGAGAAGAGCCGGCAAGAAACTCAATGGTTGCTCTTTTCAAAAGAATAATTGTATACATTTTCAAACAGCAACGCTATGTGAGCAGGCAGGCATTAACACATTGTGAATAATTACACGACTGCCCAAAAAAAGGAGTGTATATGTGTTTAGGGTTGTATGTATGTTTGTATGTGAGATTCTTTATTGCACCATAACTTATAAATGCCTGAACGGATTTGGATGTATGGGGTATCGTTAGGATCCTTACATAATTACGGGTAACACTGGGTATATTATTTTTGAAAAAAAAAATCAATATGGCGGCATTATGGCTCAATTTTCAAATGTGAAAAAACATTTTTTCTTCCATTATTACAATATGGGTATCAAATTGAAGGCCTTGATGAGCATATTCCAAAACTGTAGAATTTATAGGCATCACATAACATAGGTAGGGTGGGTGTACATGCAAAACAAACATTTCATTTTTATTGGCTGTTGTTACTAAAATGCATGAATTAAAAATAAATAATAAAAAAATTAAAAAACACGACTGCCCTGCCAAAAAACGAAATAAAAAGTATAAAACAACTGCAGTGTCATTGCAGTCGGGGGACCATTCTGTGGAACATATTTAATCTAAGAGGGCCCCCGACTGCAATGACACTGCACTTGATTTATACTTTTTAGTTCGTTTTTCTAATTCTGTTTATCGAATGCATAGATTAATTTTGGTTTCCGCATGGCCGCTCCAACTAGAAGAAGCATGCGCACTATTAAATGAGGCAACTGGTACTACGCCGAAGTCGGCGTACTTCACTTCATCTGACAACAATCAATGTTTGAAACTGGCGCGACGCGTTGTGCCGTATTGAGCTTCCGACTCTCTCAAAAAAACAAGCCAAAAGACAAGCCCGCTGAGTTTCTTGCCGGATCTTCTCAGTCGAGGTCGCGTTTCCGATCCGGCAGTAGAATTTAAGAAAAAAAGTAAAATGACAATTTGTAAGTGCCCCCGTAGGCCTAAACAAAATAAACGTTTTGAATCTTTGAATCTCACTCATTGTATGAAACGCAGATCTTATAGCTACTGAACGCTATCTTCTGTGAGGGAGTGGTACTACCCTGGTCGAGCCAGCCCGTATATGAGCAGCCAATTAGCTACAGCTTCGCTCTACCACTAATACTAATTAACTAAATTCACGAAGACAAAGAGACCCACCCCCCCCTCCCCCTCCCTCCATCCCACTCCCCTTCAGGTCGGCAATGTGCGAGCAATACCTTTGGTATTGTAAGCATCTATAGGCTACGGTCACTGCTTAACATCAGGCGGGTCGTACGCTTTTTTGCCACCGCAGTCCTATAAAAAAAAAAAAAAAAAAAAAAGACCACTTGTTTCGCAATGTAATTTTTTTTTTAATTGTTAATTCAATTCATGTTGTGAGAATCAGGTTTAAATAAATTTTGTTTGCGTATTATGGTAATGGCAGTCGACGTAGGCTAGTCACGTTTTAAATTAGCCATTTTATTTACGAATATCTCACGGTAATTGAAATAGATGTAATAATATTATGAATTGTTTATTTTATTAAGGTGTAGGCTAGACGTAAAGTTTATAATGTGGTCCGTCTGTATGGTAAATAATGATGGATGTCATTCCATCGACGGAATAAACAGGCAGGCTAGACGTTCAGTATTTATTCCGTCAGTATCGTGACGTAGTTCGTACAGTGCAGACGTCAAATGAAACACGAAGGCTTGTATGGATATTACCTTAGCGCTTGGTTTAATCCGCAATCTCAGAAGACATGTCCACTCTATTGCTTTCGCGACGCGTAATGACACGATACCGTAGTCCAAACTGATCGTGAAGGCTAGTGTACTGATTGATGTCAGTATTTACCACAAACTGTCATTCTGGAATTGAAATTCGTGGTAAATACTGTCATCCATCAGTACACTAGCCTACACGATCAGTTTGGACCACGGTTTTTGATAAATAATGACGGACCACAGTATTAACTGAACGTCTAGCCGTCGCCTAAGATATGCGGGTGGCGTTTATGCCCAGATTACATTATGCCAGTGTGGTGACAGTCCAGTAACCCAGGCGCTGACCTGTAACTGGGCCTGTAAATTAGTCCGATCTATATTTCTGTCTCTTTTGGACTCTATTCGGGGAGCTTTGGAGGAAGGGATAGAAATAAATTTCTATTACCTATTCTTCTTTCTTATTATTGGTTCAAAGATTATACAGGCTGACTGGTTGAACACTTTACATATTGATATTGAGTGCTCAGTACTCGATTCTCGTTCTAATTATGTAACAAAATAGGTGCCTTATATATGCCTAATTTATCTTTAATTATCCACTCAAAATAATAAGCGTGGTCAGGATCGTACCTCCTTGATTTGACGTACCTATCAAGTGTCATTAGTGTCATTAGCGATAGCGTTCTACGCGAGGCACTGCGGTGTCCACAATTTCCGAGTTTTAGCACAATAATTTAATGAAGGTTTTCTCTGTAGTTCATTGGTATTTTCTTAATTTTATTTTTTTTAACGTTTCATGTTACCATAAATTATCATGTCCTTCAATATGTAAACTGTTTAACCAGTCAGCCTGTATAGATTTCGAATTGTCAGAGGTTTGAGCCGGGGTTTGAACCCTGGACCTTAAACTCGAAAGACGCGTGCTTAACCAATCGGCTATCACTGTTTTTCCCTCTTCCTTTATTCACCCATAACTAACCCATCATTTAACCCATCGTAACACGCACCCATAATCACCCATAAAAATAGGAAGGAATTAACTATTAGTTACCATTATCCTAACATGCTTGGGTGATGGGCAGTAATAAAATGTTATATCGAAGATCCTTATCGTAAAAGTTTGGCAGTAAAACCGATATAAGTATTGCAGATAAAAGGTATGTCGTTGACTCTTTTTTATATGACTAAGGTGGTAAACAAGGGTATCGCCGTAGCCTATAGATGCTTGCAATACCAAAGCATCACGTTGCTAACCCGAAGGTGAGTGGGACAGAGCGAGAAGGGAACGGGGTGATTGGGCTTCCGGCTCTCTCACTCATCGTACGAAACGCAGCTGTAATAGCTAGATAGCTTCTGTGAGAGGGTGGTAGTACCCTGGTCGAGCCAGCCCGTATATGAGCTGCAGTCAATGGGCTACAGATTGGCTCTACCACCAATAAAATAAGATTTATGTCTTTAACTGTCCGTGCTAATTAATATATTGTATTGTATTGTGTTGTATTGTATTGTAATGCATTGCATTGCATTGCATTGCATTGTATTGTATTAAATATCGCCAGACTAACACACCAACTGAATGGTCCCAATCTAAGCAACGCTTGTACTATGGCAGCCAGTCCCCATCTTGGCGTTGCGACGTGAACACAATGAAAGCTATGTCCCATGGGCCATAAATTTCGGCAGAGGCACGCAAATGGGACGGTGGCCATAAACTAACCGGCCGGTTTAAGGTCGTAAAATGATGAAAAGAAATTCTTATAAGGCCACGGCCCGGGCAGTTCATAGCTCGACTACAGACTCTACCGTGAAACGCTCGGTAGAGACGCTAGTCTTGCTAGGTAAAATACGGATAGTTACAGACAATACTCAATTTCTTGCGTGTAGATCTAGCTAGACCAACAGGGGCCCTACCACCACCTCTTATAGCAGTATTGTTTTAACAATGACAATGTGTTGTTTTGTTTTGTCATGACAATAAGGTACGTCATTGCACAAAAAGTCGCTGAAACGTTAAAACGTTCCTATAATTATTTATGTAACGTCACGACTTTTATCCCCATTCGGGGGTAGTCAGAGGCTTGAGCGGCCATACACCACCGCATTGTGGAGGTATTAACCAACTCAAAGCCCACGTTTCAACAGATAGTCAGAACCCAACGTGACAGGTGTTGAACCTTGTCGCCGTGTATACAGGAACTGACTAATAATATATAATAATATATACTATAATTATTTATAAATGTTTATTTTTCTAGCGGTGGATTAATAAAGAGTTTTCTATATATCTATCTATCTATCTATAATAGAATCGCGATAAGAGGTCGTGGTAAGGCCCCTGGTCGAGGCTGTGGATTGTCTATCAATCAGTTGTTAGTTATTTTCCAGACAAGAAGTACGTCCGAAATGAAGATGAGACGGAAATGCTTTGGATTCACATCGTGGACCAATTATCAATGCAGAAACATCTCAGTGTAAGAGATTTCATCTTTAGAATACGCCACGCCACGTTAGAAATATATTATCATAAAAACAAAGTGTCAACGAGCGAATAATAATATTAGCCCAATCCTGGGCACAGGCTGGCCCTCAATTTGAGGAGCATTCGGCCCATAGCCCACCACGCTGGCTCAGTGCAGGTAGACGAACTCCCATCACTATTTTTTAAAGTTAGTAGTAGTTAAAAGAGTAACTAATTGATACCACGCCGCAGTCGGCGTACTTCAGTACATCTGACAGCAACCAATATATGAAACTGACCGACCCGACTGTCGCGACCGTAATAACTTGACGCATTTTGAAAATGATTTTTGTTAGTAGAATGGTATGTAGTTGGTGCGCGCGCGCGAAACTTTTATAAATCTAGTAGTGACGATTAAAAAAATCTCGAAATAATTCTGATAAAATTTCAATCAGTTTATTTCGAGGCCGACGGGGGCACTTACAAATTGTAATTTTTACATTTTTTACTTAATTCTACCGCTGGATCGCAATCGCGACCTCGACTGAGAAGATCCAGCACGAAACTCAGCGGGCTTTTCTTTTACATTATTTTAATCGCCAATACTTAATTTAACACAGCATATTAATGGCGTAACGTAACATCAATATGTCCATGCGGCGTTCAGGATCCATTCCATCTCAGCTTGTGCAAACATTCCTTCGTTATGAATTCAAAGCGCGTTTAACCACAAACCACCGTAGATGCGAAGTGCCTCAGATTCACAACTAATATTTGTGATAGTTTACGCGTATGTCTAGTATTGTATCGTGAATTTACATACATAGGTACTTATTCTTACGCCTGTATCCCACGGGGGTAGGCAGAGACTATTGATTGCCACATGCTACGATTTTGACACACCTCTATTTCTTCTTTTCTTATGGAACTGAGGTGGCAAACAAGCATACGGCCCGCCTGATGTTAAGCAGTTACCGTAGCCTATAGATGCTTGCCAAAGGCATTGCTCGCACGTTGCCGACCTGAACGAGAGTCGAACTAAGAGAGGGAAAGAAGGGGGGTGGGAGTTGGGCTTCCGGTTCTCTCACTTATCGTACGAAACGCATCTGTAATAGCTGCTTTCCGCCGATCTTCTGTGAGAGGGTGCTACCCCGGGCGAGCCAGCCTGTATATAAGCTGCAGTCAATTAGCTACAGCTTGGCTCTACCACCAATATCTAATACTTATCGGAAACTGACGTCCAATACCCCGTCCGAGAGAGAACAAACTTTGTTATTCGCTGACTTGTTTCTCAAAGTTCTGGTTGTCGAATTCAATTAATATCGGTCTCCCTTTGGGAGCATCTAGCTTCAAGGTTTGGTATAATTTTCAGGAAATACAAAGTGAATTTGAAATAATGGTTATCCTTTTTACCCGACTACGGAAGCGTTATGATTTTGACCGGTATGTATGTATGTACGTATGTATGTATGTATGTATGTATGTATGTATGTATGTATGTATGTATGTATGTATGTGCATATGTTCCCACCTAACTTCCAAACTACTTGTCGTAATTTGACAAATGAGGTATCGTCAGAAGCGGCTTAATGGCGCGCTGGTTATAGGATATGCGACGTCACATAAAATTGCATATGGCGCCCTCTAGAGGACATAATGTCATGAACTAAAAAAAAAACATTTTTTAATGAAACCGTGTGGGGTATCAAATGAAAGAACTTGATGAGCACATTTCAAAAATATATATATTGTTACCTATAACTCCAAAATAATTAAATAAAAAGTAAGTTTAAAAACTAAAACCCGACTACGGAAAAAACGCGCTCTAAAAAGTATGAAACAAGAAAATATTCTCATCTAGAGGATAGCCGTGGTCCGTGTTCATATGCCATTTGGCCCTAAAAGACCTACACGGACCACGGCTATCCTCTAGATGAGAATATTTTCTTGTTTCATACTTTTTAGAGCGCGTTTTTTCCGTAGTCGGGTTTTTAAACTATGACTCTATGCATGGATAAGAATATTATGGGAAAATAAATTTAAAAAATATGATAAAAAAATTATTACTCGAGTAAGCAAATAATTTACTCCAGCGTCGCCCAGACCTATTAGATTCGGTAGATGAGATGATAGGAAGAATACATTGTTCTAGATGTTTCCACTTTCAGCGGTGGGGGAAGCGTATACATGATAATTACAAAATTATAAAAACCCGACTACGGAAAAAACGCGCTCTAAAAAGTATGAAACAAGAAAATATTCTCATCTAGAGGATAGCCGTGGTCCGTGTAGGTCTTTTAGGGCCAAATGGCACATGAACACGGACCACGGCTATCCTCTAGATGAGAATATTTTCTTGTTTCATACTTTTTAGAGCGCGTTTTTTCCGTAGTCGGGTTTTAGTTTTTAAACTTACTTTTTATTTAATTATTTTGGAGTTATAGGTAACAATATATATATTTTTGAAATGTGCTCATCAAGCTCGTTCATTTGATACCCCACACGGTTTCATTAAAAAAAGTTTTTTTTTAGTTCATGACATTATGTCCTCTAGAGGGCGCTATATGCAATTTTATGTGACGTCACATAGCCTATAACCAGCGCGCCATTAAGCCGCTTCTAACGATACCTCATTTGTCAAATTAGGACAAGTAGTTTGGAAGTTAGGTGGGAACAGATGCACATACATACATACATACATACATACATACATACATACATACATACATACCGGTCAAAATCATAACCCTCCGCCGTAGTCGGGTAAAAAAGACAAGCCCGCTGAGTTTCTTGCCGGATCTTCTCAGTCGAGGTCGCGTTTCCGATCCGGCAGTAGAATTTAAGAAAAAATGTAAAATGACAATTTGTAAGTGCCCCCGTAGGCTTAAACAAAATAAATGTTTTGAATTTTGAATTTTGTGGATTTTGTTTAATAAATAAATAAATTCTACCACCAGCTATACTATAGACAGTAGATATTTTTTTCTCTTTGAGCTAGTCTAAAGTAATCAATCAATCAATCATAATCCCACAAAAAAACCACTTACCTAAAGGGACTCCTAAAATTTCAGTAGACAGCTATTTCTCCGAATATTTTTCGGATTCTGAAAGTGCTTTCAGGTTCTGAATCAGCTGAAACTCGCTTCAGGGCGTGGGGAGCGCAGTTTTGGGGAGCGATTCCCTTTAATGTGGCAGTTATGAGTAGGGTTGTCAAACATAATATTCGTATTTAGTTAGAGTATGCCAAAACCTTTTTAAAAACTGTAAACATAATAATAATAGAGCCAGAATTTGATGGTGGTAGAGCCGAACTGTAGGACTGTCTCGACCCTATACCACCCGCGTACAGAAGATCGGCGTAAAGTACATATCACAGCTGCGTTTTCGTACGATGAGTGAGGGAACCGGAAGCGGAGTAAACCAATCCAATGGGTGCGTCTAAATGTAACGAGCGTTTACGTCTAACAACGTAGACATGTAGCCTAATAAAATGTATACTCGGACACGCCACTCACCTCTATATACATTTTCTTTACTAAATACTGTAAATATCGAGCAATGTTTTTTAGGGTTCCGTACCCAAAGGGTGCCAACGGGACCCTATTACTAAGCCTACGCTGTCCGTCTCCCCGTCTGTCCGTCTGTCAGCGGGCTGTATCTCACGAGCCGTAACAGGTAGAGTTGAAATTTTCACAGAATGTGTATTTCTGTTGCCGCTACAACAACAAATACTAAAAATAAAATAAAATTGAAAAATATATGGGCATACAAGAAACTTGATATTTTTTGACGTTTTTATTCTACGGTGGTACGAAACCCGTTTTTTTTTTAAATCATCGTTGTCGGCTCTAGTTTGAGTTTTGGTATAGGTAATACTGCACTTGACAGCCCTAATTATAATGGACAGTGGTTAACAACTGACGAGAAAGTAGGTCACAGGAATCCGCTGTTTTCCCTGAAATACATTCCCACTTTAACTTTCATATACCATCACGCTGCTATTCCCTGAAGGGATAGGCACAGGTGCGCTGTAGTACACCCACATTACACCGAAAACATTTATCGTCCTAATATGAAATAGGTACATAAGCAGAGTTGCAAAAAAACAGATAATTTGAAATGGAAACTTGTTTAAAACGTGTTTAAATCATTGTTTAAAACATTGATTTAAAACAGAAAGAATAAATCACCGTGTTTAGAACATGTTTTAAATGTTTTAAACAAACTCACCAATATTAATAGGATTGCATTGTTTTGTATAGTACGTTTTTTTATACTTGTCCTATTTGGTAAGCAAAGATGGCGTCCAGCGGGGCGATTGCGAAACTTTTTGTCAATGTTTCAATTGGTTTCGTATATAATTGACACAGGATGAACGAAACCAATTGACACATTGACAAAAAAGTTACGCAATCGCCCCGCTGGACGCCATCTTTGCTTACCAAATAGGACAAGTATAAAAAAACGTACTATAGATGCACCGCAGGAGGCATATGGCGCCTGCGTTTGAGAAAAGGTTTATTAAAAATCCAGATATCAAGCGAAGGTATTCTGAATTTATAAACGAACGGAGAAGGTGCTAAATTATTTACGATTTTACTAAATAAATGTGTAATACGCCAGTATTCCACATGTGTTTAAAACAAGGTGATTTTTTTCGTAACAACTCTGTACATAAGTAAATATCGCCTGACTTAGGACCACCGCAAACACGCTAAAGCTAAATGCAGCGACCAAATGGGCTTACGGCTCTCTGACTCACCGAACGAAACGCAGCTGTAATAGCTGCTTTACGCTTCCAGAAGGGTTAGACAAGTGGTTCAACAAGCGTTCCTTCAAATCGCTACGCTTCATGTATGGAAATGACATAAGTCACGTGATCTAAATAGCGACTTGTTGTTGATCTACATAGCGACGTTTGACATTTCCATACATTGAAGTCTATTCTAGTGAAGTCTATTCTATTCTATTCGATGTCAACACTATCATGACATTCATGTGAAGTAAATTTACAAATGGTCCCTATTAACTTAACAATAAATCATTCCAATACCCATTTCTCATATCCATAGTTAAATATAACTGGGAAAGGTCATAAATTGTAAATAGATCGTGTCTCACGGTAAAACACCTATTGAGGGGACCCTTTTGGAAGGGTTGCATTCCGGCGCCTCTCACCACCACTGGACTGACAGATGATATTGGTTTATGTACCAATAGTCCGGCCCGCAGTTTCGCCCGCTTGGAAAATTAAAACCTACCTATCCCTCGGGATTAGGTAATAGTCAGTACCTGTATACACGGCGACACAGTTCACCACCTGTCACGTTGGGTTCTGACTATCTGGTGAAACGTGGGCTTTGAGTTGGTTAATACCTCCACAATGTGGTGGTGTATGTCCACTCAAGCCTCTGACTACCCCCGAATGGGGATAAAAGTCGTGACGTTACACACAAAATTAAAAACCGGCCAAGCGCGTGTCGGACTCGCACATTCGCACGTTTCGTGCCACCGTAGAATAAAAACGTCCAAAATATCATTTTTTTTTTTTTTATTTAGTACCTATTTGTTGTTGTAGCGGCAACAGAAATACACATTCTGTGAAAATTTCAACTCTCTACCTATTACGGTTCGTGAGATACAGCCCGCTGACAGACGGACAGACGGACAGCGTAGGCTTAATAATAGGGTCCCAATGGCACCCTTTCGGTACGGAACCCTAAAAACTGGCTATGCCACTTAGATGTACCTTATAATAGCAATTTTACGCCGATCTTCTGTGAGAGGGTGGTACTACCCTGTTCGAACAAGACCGCATATGAGCTGCAGTCAATAGGCTGCAGCTTGGCTCCACCATCTGTGAAGGTTTCTATTGTCTAGGTTATCGCAAAGGCGACCATTTTCCTATAGCTCCATCTCTGTCTGTTGGACATCCGATTTAATTAAACTAGCCTGCGAGGCCTGAAAATAATTACATGACCGAGTTCATAAATCTGAAACATTTTCAGGGCATACACATAATAATGTCACTATCAATCATAAAGCTAAAAGGCCTGACAGTGACAACCCTATTGTGGTACTTGATACGCGCGATAAAAAATACATTTTTCATACAACAACTGAATAGGGTTGCGTCAAAATATTGTGATGGCTTATTTAACAATTCAGCCGCTTGAAGTAGGTATTGTACTTACAGGTACCTATTGTGCCAGGTCTAGGTAGAGTTTTTTAGATCTTTATACAGGGTGTCAATCAAAAGGTTATAAAGAAATCTGGCTTGAAGCAGATATTATACGTACAGGTAGATACCTGTTGTGGAAGGTCTAGGCTGAGTTTTTTAGATCTATATACAGGGTGTCAATCAAAAGGTTATAAAGAAACATTTAGATTAAAAAACCGGCGTAGTGCGTGTCGGACTCGCACATAAAGGGTTTCGTACCAACATAGAATAAAAACGTCAAGAAAAACAAGTTTCTTCTATATGGAGCCCCGATTTTATTTTAATTATTTGTTGTTGTAGCGGTAACAGAAATACACATTCTGTGAAAATGTCAACTCTCTACCTATTACGGTTCGTGAGATACAGCCCGCTGACAGACGGACAGACGGACAGTGTAGGCTTAGTAGGTCCCGTTGGCACCCTTTGGATACGGAACCCTAAAAAAACTTTCCTTTTGTGGGTACATGCGGCTGATGAAAGCTACGGTACCGAAAAGGCGATGAACCATTTTGAGCCTTAATACTACATCACCAAGCCAACTAGGAACCTGGCAAATGTGACGTCACCCGCACAAAAAGGCGGTGGCGGTGTGCGGGAGGTGTGGCGGGCGGGAAGCCGCAGGCGGTGGCGGGTGTGCGGGCGGGGAAGCCGCATTCCATCCGAGTTCCTAGTTGGCTTGGTGGAAAAAAAAAAACCGGGGATTTTCGAGGTGGTAGAGCCAAGCTGTAGCCAACTGACTGCAGCTCATAAACGGGTTGGCTCGACCGTGGTACCACCCTCTCACAGAAGATCGGCGTAAAGCAGCTATTACAGCTGCGTTTCGTACGATGAGTGGGAGAGCCGAAAGCCCACCCCCCCCTCTCCCTCCCTCCATCCCACTCCCCTTCAGGTCGGCAATGTGCGAGCAATGCCTTTGGTATTGTAAGCATCTATAGGCTACGTATATATAATATTTGCCACCGCAGTCCTATATTTTTTTTTAGTAATAAGCCCATAAATACAAACATGAAATGAAATTATGGATTTTTTATTTTATTTTTTACCTCGAAAGATATAGTTCGCCAACCCGCACTGTGCCAGCGTGTTGCTGAATGCACATATAACTATACAATCTGTGCTGAATGCCCCTCGCAATGAGGGTAATGTTCTCGGTATATGGCAGCCCCCCTCCCTATATCCCCCCGCCATACCATTTTGGAAATATTACCGTTTTATCTTGCGCCATCTGTTGATATTGTTTAGAACTATGAATTTAACGCCATCTCTTGGCAATTCGCAAAACGAATATCGGTGACGCCATCTGTTGGCAGTATTAAGAACTACTCAATGATAGCACCATCTGTTGGTTATAATCCGAAACTTTAAGCGTCACCTTTGGAAAGTGTTTAAGTTTTGTTTTCTTACAAGAGAGGGCGTTTTTTATTTTCATTAAGCTATCATAGATGGCAGTGTACACAATTATTTTTACATGGACAACGAAACCAAAAACTGTGCTAGTAGTGTAGTATCTTCAAAACGGCTGCACCGATTTTCATCAAACAAAACTAAGAATCATGCCAGAGATACCAGCTATACTTTACGCCGATCTTCTGTGAGAGGGTGGTATTTAAGCTGCGTCAATTTGCTACAGCTTAGCTCTTCCAATTAAATACAATGTAAGGACGGCCCTATCTGCTAAAATAATACATCAACGCCCACCAATCAATTTCCAAGCCCCATAAACGTTACCACCCTATAAAACGGTAATGTTCCTAAAGTAGGTCATTATACCGACGCACTTGAATAACAAAGTGGTAAATAGTTACCGTAATTTCGCGTAAATTGCGCGCAACAAGCTGTTTCCTGTTGCGCAACATTTTTATTTAACGAAAATGACGCTTTGTTGACTCTTGTATTTATCAACATTTTCCTTGGAAAAGGCTTCAACCAATATTAGGGGGAGACCCCACCGCGGCGCACGGAGAGGCCACGCACACAGCCACGGCTACGTTTTGCAAGAAAATGTATGGATGACGTCATTTCGTGCGTAGCCTCTCCGTGCGCCGCGGTGGACACGGTGACATATATTTTCGTGCAAAGCGAAGCTTGACCCACGTGCATAGCGTGTGCGTGGCCTCTCTGTGCGCCGCGGTGGGTTTCTGGCTTAAAGTTTCCTTTGCCTTGGTGGGTAAAACTGAACTAAAACTGTCTTATGTAGGAAAAATTCAATCAAAATTGACTTTGACGGGGATAGTTCAATCAAATTTGACCGTTGTTGGGAAAATTCAACCATCATTTTGATTGTCTTTGATGGGAAAAGTTGAAATTATTACATTGTATTTGGTGGGAGAAGTTCAACCAATATTGACCTTAGTGGGAAAAGTTCAACCTACATTGTCTTTGTTGGGGAATGTTCAACTAAGGGCCGGGCCCCATTAGCGCGTTGCGTTGCGTCGTCGCAAGATTTTGTACTGGCGCATCACCCTCCCCCGCTTCGTCTCTCGCCCATCTACCCTTTGATCCGTTGCGACGACGCAGCGCAACGCGCTAGTGGGGCCTCGCCCTAACATCGCCTTTGGTGGGAAAAGTTCAACCAACATTTGATTTTATCTTTTATGGGGAAGGTTCAAGTCAAGTATGTATTTGGCGGAAAGACACTCAAATAATGACTTAAGTGGAAAGTCTTATAGAGGACGGTTTTTAGGGTTCCGTACGCAAAGGGTGCCAACGGAACCCTATTACTAAGCCTACGCTGTCCGTCTGTCTGTCTGTCCGTCTGTCAGCCGGCTGTATCTCACAAGCCGTAATAGGTAGAGAGTTGAAATTTTCACATAATGTGTATTTCTGTTGCCGCTACAACAAAAAACTAAAAATAAAATAAAATTCAAAATTTAAGAGGACCCCATACAAGAAACTTGATATTTTTGACGTTTTTATTCTACGGTTGTACGGAATCCTTTATGTGCGAGTCTGACACGCACTTGGCCGGTTTTTATTTTATTTTTGAGACGTAAGGGGGCGTCCATAAATTACGTGAGGCATTTAGGGGGGGAAGGGGGTCTGGCAAAAAATCGTAATTTCTTTTTACCGCAAGAAATAGTGTAAAATTGCAAGAATACTGGGTTAAATTAAGTAAAACATGTTTCTCCTCTAGAATATAGCTTTTAAAAAATCTCACGTGAGATTATAGGGGGAAGGAGGGGGTCGAAAAATCTCAAAAATCACCTCACGTAATTTATGGACGCCCCCTAAGTAGTAACTCCTTACCTAAAGGTACTTAAGATATTTCGGAATAAGTAAATAGGTTCTGTTTGGAGTTCAATTCTATGTGCCTAGTAAATTTTACTACCTACATACCTTGTATTATTTATAACCTACCGAACAATAATATTTTTACCGCAATAACTTTTAAGTGCGGCATAAAATATATTCTCTACTCCGGCTTTGACCTCTCGAATGTCAGACAGTATTGCAAGTAAGCTACATATACCAAGGCCGGGTAATGGATGGTGTACCTTCCTTTTTAGGGTTCCGTACCCAAAGGGTGCCAACGGGACCCTATTACTAAGCCCACGCTGTCCGTCTGTCCGTCTGTCTGTCTGTCTGTCTGTCTGTCCGTCCGTCTGTCTGTCAGCGGGCTGTATCTCACGAACCGTAATAGCTAGAGACTTGAAATTTTCACAGAATGTGTATTTTTGTTGCCACTACAACAACTAAACAACTAAAAATAAAAAAAGTTTAAAAATAAAGGGGGTCCCCATACAATAAACTCGATATTTTTGACGTTTTTATTTATAACTCATAAATTAAACTATATATAAAGGAAAAACTAATATTTTAGCCATTAGTGATCATTATAACAGCTTTTACATAAATTGTTGACAAAAAATATTGTAAATCATTTTTTTTTTACCAATTAATTTACTTTTAAGCGACATTACCGCCATCTAGTCGCATATGTGTAAACTTTAATTTTCACAGAATGAATATCAACTACTAAAAATTAAATAATATTTATACGGTGATTGGTACGGAACCCTCTATGTGCGAGTCTGACACGCACTTGGCCGGTTTTTTTATAACACTAATGTGGCAAATAAGCGCACGACCCGCCTGATACTAAGCAGTTACCTTAGCCTATAGATGCTTGCAATACCAAAGGCATCGCTCGCACGTTGCTGACCTGTAGGGGAGTGCGACAGAGGGAGGGGAAGGGGGGGTTGTGCTTCCAGCTCTCTCACTCATCGTACGAAACGCAGCTGTAATAGCTTTACGCCGATCTTCCGTGAGAGGGTGGTACTACCCCGGTCGATCTAGTCCGTATATGAACTGCAGTCAATTGGCTACAGCTTGGCTCTACCATCAATAAAAATGCATAAAGTAATTCATAAGATCATACAATGTATTAATAATAAAAAGCCTTTCACTCAAAAAAGTTTATAATGTTGTCATTATTTCACAAACCTAAAATACCGCCGGATCGGAAACGCGACCTCGACTGAGAAGATCCGGCAAGAAACTCAGCGGGCTTGTAATTTTTACATTGTTTTTTTTTAAATCGCCATTTACTTATTTTAATACAATGTATTTTTGGTAAATAATAGCTCCAGTGTGCTGCCCTGCGAAATAAGCAAGGCAAGACGCGCTACACTTTAACATTACACTGTTATTAACAAAGTGTATTTGAGCGATCAGTCCCAAGCTGGTATTACTTTTTATTAAATTAGGTAGGTATTACTTATTATACACAACACAATATTGTTATTTAAAATATTTATATTATTATATTATTTCTCCATTTTGTATTTATTAATTGTTATTATTATTGACAATTAAAATGTATGTTTTTTTAAATTAATAGTATCTTATTTTCCGTACAATGTATTAGACTACGGAAATGTTGTCTATAAGACAGCAGATACTTGCCACTATAGCAATGTATCGGGCCCTAAGTCGCTTAGCCATTGCCATTGAGCTGCTATAGTGATCAACCTTCTGACTGGTCGGCCGACTACTGATCGGCCTCTGATTAGTCAGTCAGAATCAACCAACCAATCAGAGGGTTGATCAATATAGCAAAACGCCACAGTGGCGCCACAATGGCTAAGCGACTTCGCCTCCAGGTCGACTTCGAAGTGGTAAGAAAGGTTGCAGTCATTGTACTCGTAATGATACTAACTCAGCACGAATTGCCGAATTGTTATTGTGAATTGTTGAATTGTGGACTTAAATTCGTCGCTCTTCCAACCTAACAACCTGTATAAATTCACAGCGTAGAAACAGGCATCCCCACTTGTCCAAGGGGAGGCTCCCCAACCCCTCCAAGTTCATTGAATCAAGGGCCTATAAAAACCAGTGAAATTAAATCACTAAGAAATTCAAGAAGGTCGGAGTCGTTACAAAAATTAGACCTCCTTTTGAAATACGACCTTCGAATAGGGTTGGCACTTTAATATTTTAGTAAATTCCATTGCGAAAAACTTTGAGCGTGATTCGATCGTAGGTTCGGCTCAAGGCATCGGGTGGTTGCGAGTTCGATTCCCGCCAGAGGCAAATTTCGGAAACATTTTACACTATCTACGTTTCAAATTTCATTAAAATCGGTTTAGTAGGTATGTGGATACCTACGTGGCGTGGTAACAATCATTCACTCACACATACACACTTTCGCATTTATAATAAATTCATAATAATTAGTAGGATAGTTTGTTATGAGGGAACAGATGAACATACATACCCACCCACATATATACCGTTCAAAATCATAACACTCTGCCGGGTATTGCCATAACTGCCATTCGAGTAAAAATATTTTTTTAATATGGGACTAGGCCCGCCACACACTCCCACCACTGTTACTCCTGTAAGCCAGGATCGACAGTGTCCAACGATGACGCCGAGGTTTGACCCTCGACGAGTCCTGGGGACAAGCTAAGTTGTCTAGGAACCCGCACGAATTTAATCAAAAGAAAGGATAGGAGGAGTTGGAGGAAGTTTATACACTTCTCTCCGTTGCAAAAATAACAGTATACGTCACAGAAACAAGACTGTTACAACTGATGGAAGACCAGTTGTAACGCACCACGGATAGCAATTTGAAGTTATTTTGAAAGGTTTGACAACCCTCCGTTGTAGCCATGTACCACCAGTCCCGGGGGTCCCGGGAAGTCCCGATAACATCTGCGCTGCGATTTATATCAACGAGATAGTAACATCTGTTCCACTGATAAAGGTCAGTACAATATGAGAGCGAATGGGTCTAGGATGAAACTACTTTGTTTTAAGGACTTGCTAGGGCTCAAAACGGTGACTTTACGCACACTTGTTGATGCCTATTATATGTGCTATATAAAATATACCACATATCTACATCATTATAAGCGACTGTAGCCTAGGGGCGAACACGTTGGGCTCAATCAGAAGGTCCCAGGTTCGATCCCCGGTGGGGCATGCACCAATGGATGAATTTTCATCTATGTGCATAATTTACAGTTCGCTAACGGTGAGGGAAAACATCGTGAGGAAACCTACCTATCCCTCGGGATTAGGTAATAGTCAGTTCCTGTATACACGGCGACAAGGTTCACCACCTGTCACGTTGGGTTCTGACTATCTGGTGAAACGTGGGCTTTGAGTTGGCTTAATACCTCCACAATGTGGTGGTGTATGGCCACTCAAGCCTCTGACTACCCCCCGAATGGGGATAAAAGTCGTGACGTTATATATATATATATATATATATATATATATATCTACATCTTCAAACCGTCAGGAATAAAATGTACTTACTTATTTGTTAATTTATGTTTAAATGTTAAATACCTAATTTTGTTGAAATTAAAAATACATAAATAAAATAAAAAAATATAACGTCACGACTTTTATCCCCATTCGGGGGTAGTCAGAGGCTTGAGTGGCCATACACCACCACATTGTGGAGGTATTAAGTCAACTCGAAGCCCACGTTTCACCAGATAGTCAGAACCCAACGTGACAGGTGGTGAACCTTGTCGCCGTGTATACAGGAACTGACTATTACCTAATCCCGAGGGATAGGTAGGTTTCCTCACGATGTTTTCCCTCACCGTCAGCGAACTGCAAATTATGCACATAGATGAAAATTCATCCATTTGTGCATGCCCCACCGGGGGTCGAAACTGGGACCAAAAACCCAAAAAAAAAAAAAAAAAACTGGGACAAATACATTTATTATTATGTTATCATCAAAACAAATTGTAAATTCTTTCCACAACTAAATTTTTGGCGGTCGAGATGTTATCGGTGTTGTCAGCGCTCCGTTAAAGCTCTTTCCCACTTGTCGGGTGTCGGGCGCCGTTTTTAATTGGGTGTTCACACTATTCTAGATATTTTACGGACGATTATTTACGTATGTTGATGACTGGCAAAACAGCCGACATTTCTTGTCGGCACCCATTAGAAAATCATGTCGGATCTCGCTCGCCTATGAGTAACTATGGCGCTGTTCACATTTTGTCGGATGTCGGGTCCGGAAACTCGCTCGCTTAGGTTCGACCTCGTATAGGCTGCTAGAAAATGGCTCCAGCTTCGATCGGGTCCGACAACCGACTAGTGTGAACAGAGGTACCGCCGACATCCGACTAAAATACGGCGCCCGACACCCGACAAGTGGGCAGAGTGGGGCAAAATTTAATTGCAATTAATTAATTGCAAATTGCATGTGGTGTCACAATTAACAGTTAATTTTGATTTGTATGTCAATCGCGAACAAATCACAATTAATTGTTAATTGTGACACCACCTGCAATTTGCAATTAATTAATTGCAATTAAATGCCCAACTCTGCAAGTGGGAACGAGCTGTTAGCAATCGTCTGGCCGACAAAATGAACCAAGAATTTCGATTTACAATGAAGAACTCACGAGATAATATTAGAGACCAATAGACGTGTCTACAACATGCACATGCCGCGCGAGGCTGCTCATCCACATCCTCGCGAAACACGACGTTTGCCTCAGTCGCATGCCGCGCGAGGCAAATGGCGAGGCAACTGACACTCTAGACAGGGAAAGGTATACCCGATCAATCAGTTTGACACGTTTGACATCGTTCTGTCTCACGACTGCCAAACTAGGCGAGGCAAATGTGAGTGCTCAGGTGAGGCAGGGCGCGCATTTGCCTCACGTGAGGCAAGTCAAACTTGGCGAGGAAAATTTTCCTCGCGCGGCATGTGACACTTCTGGACTTAGCTAATGGTTAATAGTTAGCGGACTTGGCGCCCGGACCAAATGGTCAATAAAAAGCCTCTGGTCACCTTTTCAATGACTGTCGTCGTAATGTTATGTAAACAAGGAAAATAAATACAAATTGACATTTAACTTTCTACCAAAATGCCGAAATGACCACAGATACAAAATTAAAAACAATAAAAAAAAAGATCAGGTTCCAATTTCAAATATTAAGCGTGCAAGCGTGATAGCAATAGGCGGGATTGCGTAAGAGTGAACGGGGGAGGTAGTGCGGTATCGCCAATCGATCAGGTTGCCATGGTTACGGTACAGGCGGCTTCAAAAGTTGTAATGGTGAGTACAGTTGTAAACGAAAGTTTTGAAAGCGTTGTTTTTTTAATAAAATGGACCATAAAAACTGTGTCAAACTAAGGCTCGTATTAATAAATACATCTCAAAGTTGACATCGATCTTAAGATGCAGTTTTACGTTTAATGTTTGGAACATCTGTCATAAATTAGGTACTTAATTTACTTTTTAATTCTTATCGTATGGTCAGTGGCCAATCTGGTGTCAGAGTTGTTCAAGCCGCCCGAAGGCTTTGACAAGGCTTAACGACTGCTGCCTAGATGATAACAACCGGGACCGACTTTCTACGTGCCCTCCGAAGCACGGAGACGCTCAGTTCAAATGCCACTAAATGGACACCCATCTCTGCCTGACCTTGCCAAGCGTTGCTTAACCTCAGATATTTTACCGATTAGTGATTGCAGCTGGCTATGAGCGCCTCTTGTCTATTACCTCACTGGGATCGTCCCCCATTGTACGGTACCCATAGTACAGGCGTTGCTTAGTTTGGGACCATACAGTTGGTGTGTAGTCTGGCGATATTAATTATTCACACCAACGCCAATGATACTAAATAGAGGTGAGTCGTATTTATTAGAACAGGTGCGAAGACTAGGTATTTTACGAGACTAGGTGGCACCTATTCCAATTTTGACAGTACCTAGTCCACCTAGTATTAGCGCTCAACACGTCCGCTGACGCACCAAGTACCAAGTACCGTACCGTACTGCGAGACCGTGACGACGCAATCAATATATTATGGAATTATTTTAATCTTAACAAGTTTGTTTACATAATTATTACTATGGAGAATTACATATTGTAAGCAGTAGCGACATCTGAAGTGAGCAAAACGCAGTTTTTGTCCCCATTTGATCTCATGTATCGAGTCGTATTATTGATCTAAGGACTAAGTACGCGAACCATAGCCGATAAGTACTTGAGACTAGGTGGAATAGGTGGAACAGGTGTTTGGATCACGTATTTTTAAATACTAGGAATAGGTGGACCTAGTCCAAAATTTACCTAGTACAACCCATCAGAAGTTAGCTTTAGTATTACTAAAGCTAACTTCTTCCTATTTACATATATTTCGACTTACAAAAGAAAGTAACAAAACGGAAGGAAAAGTAACAAAATTTTAAATTGCCTTCCAAATTAAGATGTAACTCGAAACTCCCGACTGTTACCAGAGAAGTTCGACTGTCGAAAGATTTGAGATTGTTTGAGACACAAAACTTAAGTTACGTTACGCAAACTAGACATTGGAGACTTTAAACTTAGTCTTTCTTCATTCTGGTTATTTTAGACTTTGAACTTGCTAGGAGTAGACTTACAGCAATTTAATAGCCGTGATGGATATCGAACCTGGGGGCTTACCACCACCTCTTATAGCAGTTTTGTTTTAACGTTTCAGCGGCCATTTGTGCAATGACGTTTCTTATTGTCATGACAATAAGGTACGTCATTGCACAAAAAGACGCTGAATCGTTAAAACATTCCTGTAATTGAATCGCAATAAGAGTTCGTGGTAAGCCACCTGGACCCTCTTGGTTAGGGCTGCAAATATCATCGTATTTTTTTGTGAATAAGGTGACAAACAATCGTACAACCCGCCTGATGTTAAGCAGTTTCCGTAGCCTATAGATGCTTGCAATACCAAAGGCATTCGCACGTTGCCCACCTGAAGGGAAGTGGGGCAGAGCGAGGGGAAGGTTGGTCTTGGTAGCTGCCAACCTCCCCCTCCCTTCCCCTCCCTATGTCCCAATCCCATACAGATCGGCAACGTGCGAGCAATGCCTTTGGTATTGCAAGCATCTATACGGTAACAGCTTAATATTCTGTGAAAATTTCAACTCTCTACCTATTACGGATCGTGAGATACAGCCCGCTGACAGACGGACGGAGAGGCTTAGTAATAGGGTTCCGTTGGCACCCTTCGCGTACGGAACCCTAAAAAGTCGCTTCTACTTGATCCCTATTATTCACCTAAAACCTTCAGATTAAGTTGGAATACAATAGAGGCTACTACAAATGAACATAATTTAATTCCACGCATTGTTTTGCGGCTTCGTTTCGCATAAACAGGTAGACAAACAAACAGACGCCCTTCAGGCGGACCTTGGGCAAGTTTCGGGATTTTCAGGGCTGTCTGAGATTTGTTCAAAGGACATTAAGTGTATTACTCTTACTAATGTTATACTAAGCTTCGATTAAAGTTGTAACTTTAATCCTTGCCTAGTTTTTTAACCAAGTAAGGTATAATACCTATCTATGCATCTATACAAATAAATATAATTGAAGTGTCTGTTAGTAATATAAAAAACTCCTTTTTACTATATGCATATTAAAGTGTATAGGGTAATGATAACAAAAACACAATTTTTAATTTTTATGTCTGTCTGTATGTTTGTTCCGGGTAATCTCCGAAACGGCTGGACTGATTTTGACGGAGCTTTCACTGTCAGATGTCAGATAGCGGTGCTTCACCGTAAGCAAGTGATAATCATATTAAAGTTATGATTTGCATATCGATTTCGAAAACTCTAGAGCTCGCACGAGCCGGGGTTTGAACCCTGGACCTTAAGCTCGCCAGACGCGTGCTTAACCATTCGGCTATTACTGCTTTCTTCCTCTATGGTACTGAAAGTATTTTTTTGCTCTACGTAAACATTCATAGACAAGTGTACGGCCCGCCTGCAATTAGCGTAGCCTATAGATGCTTGCAATACCGAAAGCATTTTTTTATAGGTTTGCGGTGGCTAAAAAGGGTACGGCCCGCCTGATGTTAAGCAGTTACCGTAGCCTATAGATGCTTACAATACCAAAGGCATTGCTCGCACATTGCCAACCTGTAGGGGAGTGGGATGGAGGGAGGGGGGGTGGGCTTACGGCTCTCTCACTCATCGAACGAAACGCAGCTTTAGTAGCTGCTTTTCGCCGATCTTCTGTGAGAGGGTGGTATCAACGTATGAAAACTGTATTCAATGTAATGTATGTCAACAAAAAAATGGATGATAGAGTCAAGTTATTGCCAACTTGACTCTATCATCCATTTTTTTGTTTCATCCATTTGTTTGTTTGCCGTAGCCTCCACATATATTTACCTACTTTAATGTGTTTTGATTGTTAAATAGCAATATCTGAGATTAGTAGGTATACAAGGTGTTTCAAGAGTGCGAAATAATACTTGGGGGTTTTGGATGAGTATCAGGAATAGAATTTAGTGGTATCTACTAGGTGAAATCGAAATCGTGGGCAATATTTTAAAATATGACACATGATTCAGAATATTTTGGGAAAACAAATAATAAAATCTATTGATAAAAAAATATTGCTTGGGTGAGCAAATAAGCAAACCATTTAACTGTTACACCTTACCTGGGTAATACATTTTTATCAATTGATTTGTTTATTAATATTCCGAATATTCTGAATCATGTGTAGAATCACCGTTTAAAATATTGCCCACGATTTCGATTTCACCCAATATATAAATTTTATTAAAATTCTAACACTTTGAAAAAAGTATTTTTTTATGTGACAGGTGACAGCAGGTGACCAGCGTAGTACGGCCCGCCTGATGTGAAGCAGTTACCGTAGCCTATAGATGCTTGCAATATCAAAGGCATTGCTCGCACGCGGCCAACCTGAAGGGGAGTGGAACAGAGGGAAGGAAATAGGGGTGGGGGGTGTCGAGAATATCTCAAAAACTATGTAAAAATTGTTTCTTGAATATTAGTAGTTGCTACTCCTAAATGCAGTTTACACTGGTTTCTATGTGTGGATGCGTTCTTCTTATCTTAGGCGGAAGTTATCACAAATATTCAAACGCCCATAACTTGGAAACTATTATAGTTACGTATATTCTGACTTCACTAGGCATCTACATATCAGCTACCGTATATGCAGTTAAATTATTATTTCGTACTTTTGAAACAACCGGTATATTTAAAGATAGATCGGTTAATTTCTAAGATTTTTTCGTGTCAACAAAACCACATTTACAAGACGCACAAAATTGTATATTATACAATAACGTAGTCGTATAAAAGCATTATAACACTGCTAAGCCACAATTAGGTTACATAACACTCTTATAAACGCACTATAACAGCTCTACTATAGAAAAACGAAAACCAACTGTGGCTTCCCATACCTGTCCTACATCTGTACATTACATACCTACCTAAGTTTTGTTAGCTCAGTGGCCAGTTCAAATTGACCTATCATTGCCTACATAAATACCCCGCGTACCCTTGATTGTAAGGATTGAGGGGGGTGAAGGAGATCTCGTTATAATGGTTCGTTTCGTCGAGGGACATGCGCTTTAACATCCCGGGCAGTCTATGTAAGCCGGCGCGAGCTCCCGAACGCACGTACGCGTTCTAAATTCGAATTTCAAAAAAGGAATAATAATAAAAGAAAACGTTTGATATTAGAACGTTCTATATTCGAAAAAAATAATTTAAATTCACGAGTGTCAATTCGTAATTATTATTTTTAATTAGTTACATAACTATTCCATGTTTAATTTTTAATTGTTATTGTTGTTATAGTGTTGTGTTATATTTTAATGTTATTGTTATATTTTATAATATAGGTCAGTGCACCTGTTGCCGTTACGAATGAGTAGGCCGATACGTAGTAGAGTAGGTTGGGGTAAATAGGATCAATTTTCGCACGGAGCGGTGGTACGCTTTTAAAATGATATTCGCGCGTATTTTATTGGAAAAATATGGATACCTTTATTACAATTTGAATATTTGTTATGGATATTGCGTATTTCGCTGAAAGCTTCGCCCGTTCTTAGAATCATAATATTCTTTTTCGTATTACTTAACGTAGAATAATATTCAAATAGGTTACTATATTATTTCGTAAAAAAATATTGTTTTTTTATAAAAAGATATGTTATATAGTGCGAATATGAATACACAAGTCTATTATTTGAACGTAGGTCGCTTGGCTCACTGCACCGGGTGTTTGCAGGTTCGAATCCCGTCGGGCTAAATTTTGTGGATGGTCTTTTCGCAATTTAACATGTTCTGGGTGTCAAAATTCAAAATTACAAAAATTAACATTAATTTGGTTTTTTTTTGTAACTTTTAAAAATTGATTGATTGAATTGATTGGGTGGTTGCGGATTCGATTCTCGCCAGAGGCCGATTTCTGAAACGGCCATTTCGTAATTTTCCTGGTCTGGGTATCACTGGGATCGCCTCCAGTCCATTGTACGTAGCCATAGTACAAGCGTTGCTTAGTTTTAAACTATATAGTTGGTGTGTATCTGGTGATATATTTTTTATTAAAAATAATTTTATATTATTGTAAGCCAAAAAAAGTCTGATTCTATTACCAGTTCAAGATGCTGTTTCCTCTGAGAAGAGCCGACAAGAAACTCAATGGTTACTCTTGCTTGGTCCTCTTTTCAAAAGAAAAAGTTTAAAATTTTCTAGGATAAGGAATTATCACTAGAATTGCCCCCCGTCTGATACTTATAATAGATGTGTTGCTTCGTTTGGGGTCATTCATATGGTATGGTCTGACGATATTATTTATTTATAAGTATGCTACCTACTCTTTTGGGGATTCAGGCGTCATATCGTACTAAAACACAAACAGTGTACATTACTAAAGTTTTATTACACACTGCTTACAAGGGAGAGGCGACGAGGGATGAATTTAATTAAGTTTTAGTTTCATACGTACATAATTATTATTGTACTAAGCTGCACAGGTATATTGTTCGCTGTAATGTTGCATTGTTAATATATGACTCGTTGCATGTACATCCAAGGATACACTATGAGAAATAACAACAAATTATAATAAAAATATTCTTATGCAAACAAGCATACAGCCCAATTGACATTAAGTAATTACTGTAGCCTATAGATGCTTTTAATACAAAAGGCACGCACACTTGCACTTGCACGCTGCTTTGAAGAAAAGTGGGATCTATCCCACTTCCCTTCAAAGAAAATGTAAAAATTATAAAATTTGTCTTTTTTTATGGTCACTCGTATTATTAGTATCGTAGTTAAGATATTATTACGGATTTCTAAAACATGAGAGATTTAACCGTATGTCATGATCCTAGACAAAATTACGGCTGGAGCCGCACTTTATGCGCTCGCCCTCAGACCGGTGAAGTTGTTAAGGCCACTCTGGCCAACAACATATAGTCATACAAAAAAAAAAAAAAAAAAAAACAACACAAAATAAATTGAGTTTTTCGTAAATCTACGTTACGACACAAAAGGTTAATCATTCGGATCCTTATCTCATAAGCGACACTGTCCATCCGTCAACACATCAAAAACTACTGGATATAATCCCGTTGAAAGGATAGCTTTCATGAAATGTTTTTCCGATATCCAATAGAGTGTAAGGAATATTGGCGCCTACTTTCTGTTAACTCGGTCATATTTTTATCTCAAAAGGAAATTATGTTTGTACTTCTATATTTCGTAAGCATAGGATACTATTGGCGGCGGCTTCCACTTACCATCAGGTGGACCGTCTGTCAGTGAGCCATACTAGGCTATTCATTGAAAAATATCTGAAATTCAGGAAAAAAAATATTATATGGAACTAATTTGATCCAAAATTCTTCAGAATCGGTATACTCATCAAAAATACTAACAAAAAAAGAATGTAAAACACCCAGTAGCTCTTTTTAAAACGAATGATTTTCTTGTAGTTTAGATTGGTATCGATTTTTACATAGGTATCTTTTTGTGTTTTCTAAAATTTTGAATTTTGATAGTAATAATAATAATAAATAATATAACGTCACGACTTTTATCCCCATTCGGGGGTAGTCAGAGGCTTGAGTGGCCATACACCACCACATTGTGGAGGTATTAACCAACTCAAAGCCCACGTTTCACCAGATAGTCAGAACCCAACGTGACAGGTGGTGAACCTTGTCGCCGTGTATACAGGAACTGACTATTACCTAATCCCGAGGGATTGGTAGGTTTTGATAGTTTAAAAAATATATTGTTACGAACAGCGGATCTTGTAAAGTATATAAATTTTAAATCGTTCAATTTTTGTAGCAAATAAAACATTTGCGATGTCAGTTCTAAAAATGTTTTATTTCTACGTATATAGGGTAAGGAATATAATGTAACACGATTCTTATTCCTTGGCCTGTCTTGTAGTGTCCTATTTATTTTTCTCAGAAAGAAACACCAGATTTCTACGATAATTTATCAGAGTAAAGCAACAGTCTAAATAGCAAACGAAAAAAAAAGTTTTTTCTTTTTACAGCGGCAGACTGTAATACCTGATACGAGTAGACCAAGAAATATTGTAAAAAAAACCTGATTTACAGATATTTACTTATAAAATTCGTCGTTCGGTCGCGGTTCGTTTAAAAGTCTATTACTGGATTTACAAATTTAATTTATAAAACGATATCTATCATTTTATTTAATTAGGCGGCCTTGGTGAGCCTATTGCGTAATATTTAAAAAGGGATCATTTTAAAATTAATATAGGAGGGGCTAGCCTAGACTAATAAATTAATGAAACCGAAATGAATAAAATAACCGAGCTATTACTATGTCCCATTTCGGCCGCAACTCCCCATGGAAATATAAAGCTATTAGAACATTGTTCCACACCTCACAATTACGTAATGTAACATATAACAAATGTAACAGGTATATGTAACAGGTATATATGTTTCGAGACTAGTTTTAGTGAAGTATGGGTTTACATATCGCCAAACTAATACAATTATATGGTCTCAAACTAAGCAACGCTTGTGCTATGGTACCGTGTAATGAACTGGCCCCTATGTCACTTAGCCATTGAGCTGCTATAGTGATCCATCCTCTGATTGGTCAGCCAACCGGCTGATTGGCCTCTGATTCGTAGGACAGAATCAACCGACCAATAAGTGCTGATCACTATAGCAAAACGCCACAGTGGCGCCACAATGGCTAAGCGACTCAGGGCCCTGCAGGCGATCCCAGTGACATCTAGACCAAGGCAACATAACAAGAAACTACCTATAATTAAGCCCGGACGGAAATCAAACCCGCAATAGCTTTCCAGTGTAGTTACAAGCGGTTACGCTCATTCATGGCACTAACCAATTAATTCATCCAATAATTAAAAAAATAATCAACCAAAAAGTAATTTTGTAACGGTAATAGGTTGTACAGTGAGCGGGTGCGTCTACATGTGACGAGCGGTGCGCCCGAGTAGCCAGTTTCAACGTCCGAACGTATAAACATAATCATGGATGGATGGATGGATGGAGCGGGCGCGGGCTCGGACCCGATCTCATGATAGAAGTTCTCTCCCCACCCAACTAAACAAGTGGCTTCGCCTACAAGCGTTTCTACAAATCGCTACGCTTGAATGTA
Source organism: Drymonia ruficornis (assembly GCA_947859195.1). NCBI lineage: Eukaryota > Metazoa > Arthropoda > Insecta > Lepidoptera > Notodontidae > Drymonia > Drymonia ruficornis. Next base: position 3,259,329 of record OX401932.1, on the reverse strand, counting down.
TGGGAATGACATTACAAGTCGATAAGTAGATCACGTGACTTATGTCATAGCCACTTGTCTAGGGGGCAAGTAGGTTTTAGAATATTATTTTAATGTGTGTAATTATTTAAACGTTAATTTTAGTTAGATCCTACAATTCAGCAAATAACCTCGGTAGATGTGTCAATATAAAAATAAATACTTAACATAAAATAAACAATTCATTAAGAAAAAAAAGTAGTGTTGCGAAAAACAAGTGAACTCTAAACTATAAAGTTTAGTGGTTAACGTTTTAGTGGTACTTAACTATTCTACTAAAACTTATAGTGGTATAATGTAATATTGGTATGTCGGAGGGTCCGTCAAAGTTTCCTTCTCAGCTGGACCCAAAATGCAAGACGCACGAGATGTGGGCCGCTATGACACGGTCCATTGAAATACTTGTTGCATTCTTCGAATACTATGCACAGAGGTAAGCTTTATAAGTAACAGTTAGAATATATATTTGTTATTTTGTTTAGAATAAGTATTTTTTAACAGCTAGTATTTGTATTTTTTGAATAGGTACTTATTTTGTAACAGCTGCATAGCAAAATGAGGATCAGAAACTAATTTAGTTGAGAATGCAGATTTATAGAGCTAAGAAATCCATAACATACCGTGCAAATATGTTTGTTCTACGACAAAAATTGACAAAGTTATGACCAAATTACTAGCGAAGTTCGCGCACGGTTGCAGTGACATGAGCTGCAGTCAATTGGCTACATTTTGGCTATAACATCAATATGATGGTATATCATAGGTATATAACATTGCTGTTTCATTTTAAAAAAGCAATATTAATAACAGGTATAAACTTGCCGCACCCTATATTTGTATAACGAATGACAAATTACCTAGCTTGACACCACTCCGAAAGTAATATCGTATGCGAAATATACAATAAAAATATCACCTGTCTGTCTGTCCTTATTAATCCTGTATGTATAAAGGAGATGGAGATATATTTATGGTTTGTTCGCAAAATACACGATTTATGTACGTCAGGGGAGAGCGGGGGATGTTATTACAACTGCGCTTGTGACATACGGACACAAAGGTTCGGGAACAACGATACAGAACATGCATGGTGCATGCATGGATCATGCATGGTGCATTCATATAACTTATTCATGTATAATATTGCCTCATAACATGGCCCTACTCTTTTACAAACGAAAACGAAATTTCGGACGAAATTCGCATATTTCCTACTACGTTTCTCATTGATTCCGACATTTCTTACGAACGAAAATTGTTTGACGTTTAGATTCGACGACGATGAAGACGTCAAAACAATGTTCGTTCGTAAGAAATGTCGGAATCAATGAGAAACGTAGTAGGAAATACGCGGACTTCGTCCCAAATTTAGTTTTCGTTTGTAAAAGAGTAGGCCCTCTGTTATCGCACTCGCAATTCGACAAACAACTGAAAGGCATTTTGATTTGTGTTATTTACCAGAAGACGTAGGCAATACTGACATGTTTTCAATATTATTTTCCGCGAACTACTGAGTCGTACTGTGTTTAATAAGACTTATTATTTTGGAAGGTCACGTGTTTTCCTATTTCTTGGTAATATCTTTGCTTCAATGAAATAAGTCTTATTCCAAGAAATCGTGACTTTTTTCTGATCCGAGTTATTCAATCCATTCGATAGGAGCAATAATTTAATTTGCTCACTGTATTGAGTGGGGTTCCTGCCAGAGGCAAATTTCGGAAATGGACTGTATGTAATTATTGCCCTGGTCTGGGTGTCACTGGGATAGCCCCAGTCCATTGTACGGTACCCATAGTACAAGCGTTGCTTAGTTTGGGACCATACAGTTGGTGTGTAAATCTGGCGACATATCATCTCATATCTCACCGCATATGCTCCCCAACATGTTGGCAATTTTGTTCGGCACTGTGTCCCCAACCAGTTAAGGTCAGCATGATATATTCCCGGAGAACCCTAACGCGCTTCGTATCTATTTATCACGGCATTACGTGACGTACGATCGGTGCGAAGGTGATTTCGGTTCTGTACACGATAAATTATCATTTTTCCTCTTCGCTTTATTTGGGGCTATGTTTTCTGTGATTTTCGTACTCTTTTTTTTAATTGGGACTAGGCCCGCCACACACTCCGACCACTGTTACTCCTGTAAGCCAGGATCGACAGTGTCCAACGATGACGCCAAGGTTTGACCCTCGTCGAGTCCCGGGGACAAGCTAAGTTGTCTTGGAACCCGCACGAATTTAATCAAAAGAAATGATAGGATGTTCCAGTAGTTACCGTATCCTATAGATACTTGTTAACCCAAGGGCATTGCACTTTGCCCACCTGAAGGGAAGTGGGGCAGAGGGAGGGGAAGGCGAAGGGGGTTGGTCTTCCGGCTCTCTCCATTATTGTACGAAACGCAGCTGTACTAGCTACTTTACGCCGATCTTCTGTGTGAGGGGGGTGCTACCCCGGTTGAGCTAGCCCATGAGCTGCAGTCAATTGACTACACCTTAAGTCTACCACCAAATTGTTAGTTCTAAAAGGTACTGATATATACACGAGCATTTAAAGTAATTCGTGTTCTATGTCAATTTTAATTAAAACGTTTCCTTCATTCGTTGCGACTTGACGTTTCATTTCCTCCCTGCCTCGAGGGGAGGCGTGGTTGTGATAAATTTGTTTTACTATTTAGGTGAGTAGCGCGGTCGTTAGCTATGGGCCTCAAGGTAACTCCGAGAGCTAAAGACGGGGCTATGCTCGCAGTTTCTCTACGAGATCGAATCATGAGGAGATACGTAGACAAACCAGGTCACCGACATAGCCCTGCGAGTTAGTAGGCTGAAGTGGCAGTGGGCGGGGCACATAGCCCGATCTGATGGCCGATGGGGCAGAAAGATGCTTGAGTGACCACGTACCGGAAGACGCAGCGTGGGTAGCACGCCACTAGGCGGACCGACGACCTAGTTATTTTACCACCTTAGGGGTGTATTTTTTTCCAAATCCCTTCCTATGCTCTTCTTTTACGCTATAAAAGGTATCTACTGTTTTTTTTTTGTTTATCACACCAGCGTTTTGGGCTGTGCACGTCTTGACAAACGGACAACAATATTATCCTTACTTTTGTGCCTAGTTTCCTTATATCCTCACATAAATAGGTTAGGTTAGGTTTTCCTTTTGAGATACGGAACCCCAAAAATCATTAAAATACCATAATTATTTATTATCTAACATCCAAGCTTAATAATATTACCCTTATCTTAAACAGTTTAAGGGCTAATAGCCCGCTGACAAGAGGGATTACTTCAAGAAAACCGGCTATAATGACGCGTCATCATTTTTGGAGGTACTTCAAAGACAATGGGTTTTTTATTCAACAAGCATACGGCCCGCCTGATGTTAAGCAGCCACCGTAACCTATAGATGCTTCCAATACCAAAGTCATCGCTCGCACGTTGCCGACCTGAAGGGGAGTGGGACAGAGGGAGGCGGGTGAAGCTTCCGGTTCGCTCACTAATCGTACGCAACGCAGATACTTTACGCCGATCTTCTGCGAGAGAGTGGTATTACCCTGGCTGAACTAGACCGTATATGAGCTGTAGTCTATTGGACAGCCCCTCTAGCCAACTGGCTTCGTCTACAAGCGTTTCTACAAATCGCTGCGCTTAAATGTATCGATAAGTAGATCACGTGACTTATGTCATTTCCATACATGAAGCGTAGTGATTTGTAGAAACGCATGTAGACGACAGCCACTTGTCTAGAGGGGCAGGTAGGTTAAGGTTTAAGAAATAAATATCGCCAGACTAACACACCAGCTGTATGGTCCCAAACTAAGCAACGCTTTTACTATGGGTACCGTACAATGGACTGGGGGCGATCCCAATGACACCCAGACTACCCCCATTACTAACCCCACTAGACAGGTCGACAATTAACCATATCGCACCCCCACGAAGCTAATCCACTGGAGTAATTGTGTTAATTCATATTGTATACGTTGATACCAATGATACAATAAGAAAAGATGTAGATAGGTTACCTAGACAACAAAAGGTGTTTACAAATGGCACAAATTCCGCTCGAACACACATGCGGTCAGCGGAGGCGGACTGAAGAACATTGCTTGCTATTATTTATTTATTTATTTATTTACGTAGGCCGAACGGCCTCAGGCCAATTACACGGACTACTAATCAACTTCTTACTAACAACGATATAATAACCAGTCATGCATCTTTCTCGCAAAACTTCAAACACACTATCAAAATTCTCGCCCATTCATCCGCAAACAAATCTATCCTTGCGTCCGAATCCAAGAGCCCGTTAAGCGCTATGAGGGTGCGCGGTACAGGCGATGTAGCTCGAGCTACAGTATGGCAAGAGGGGACTGCGAACAACTCATGCTTCCTGACGCGGTTGTAGTTGCCAGGTGCGAAAAGTCGGAGCAGCGCACTAAGCAGATCAGGTGCATCGATCCTTCCACACATAATTTTTACCGCGGTTATAATCTGGCCAAATGCTCTTCTGACTTCGAGTGAATTGAAGCACAGACAACCCAGTAAGAATTTGGTGGGGTAGAGATATGGGTAGTATCCGTGGACACGCTTGTACAGAAATCTAAGAAAGACTTTTTGAACTTTTTCCAGTAAAATGGTATATTTAGACTCGTGTGGGTTCCAGATAGACGCACTAGTTTCCAACTTGCTTCGAACCAACGCACTATATACTATAATTCGGAGTTATTCACCCATCAAAACTATGTCCAACGACTGAAAAGGAAAGATATACTCCAGCTACAAATACGATACTGAAGCAGTATACAGCAGTAATCCCATGAGTAGATGTCTTCGCTGGGGACACCCTCGACCCGACAGTACACCATCACCAATACTGCTTAAGGTAGGAGTTCGATCACGACGGCAGATGACGGACGAAAGTCGATCTCATGGAAATTGAATGCCATCGTGCCGTCGCGGCACATGTCATCGCGACAATTTGTTGAAACTGACGTTGACAACAGACGTCTGCCGTCGTGCCGTCGTGATCGAACTCCTACCTTTATAGTATAGATACTGATTTTAGATACACCAGGAAAAAAATAGTATTATATAATCCACGTGATACGTAAAAACGTACAGGGAACAGTTCGCTGACGGTGAGGGAAAACATCGTGAGGAAATCTACCTATCCCACGGGATTAGGTAATAGTCAGTTCCTGCATACACGGCGACAAGGTTCACCACCTGTCACGTTGGGTTCCGACTATCTGGTGAAACCTGGGCTTTGAGTTGGTTAATACCTCCACAATATGGTGGTGTATGGTCACTCAAGCCTCTGACTACCCCCGAACGGGGATGAAAGTCGTGACGTTACATTTATTTTACACGTAATAATGTGTAAAAACAACACCGGCAACGCATCCATTAATGACGCAAGTTCACGCGCGATAGAGTTCAGGTTAGCCAATTAACAAAGTTGCCTGTGCCGCTTACGGAGCGCGAACCTATCTATATTTTTATTTAATATCGTTGGTTAGAACAACAAAACAATTAAAATTATCCGAAAATTAGTCTCGTCGTAATTTTCACAGCCGTTTTGCTGAGCCTAGGTAATCCTTAATTTAGACTCAAGCCACGATTAGTACCTACCTCCTTACCTAGTGCTAAAGCAGGTGCTTATTTCAGGAAAATTACTTTAAAAACACTTACCTAGTGCTAAGTAATTGTTTTTTAAGTAATTTGCTTGAAATAAGATCTGTTAACGAATATTAAAATCTGTTAGGTGTTTTAAAACTTCAAATCAAATCAAAAGGTTTTTATTTCATGTAAGCTCAATAAAGCATTTATAAATAGTCAATAATTAACAATATTTTAACGTTACCACCGGTTCGTAATGAGAAGAGCCGGCAAGAAACTCAATGGTTACTCTTTTCAAAAGAGTAATTGTATACATTTTCAAACAGCAACGCTATGTTAGCAGGCAGGCATTAACACATTGTGAATTTAAAAAAAAACAGAATTAGGTATTTAAATAAACAAAAAAACAAGAACTAGCCTAGAAAGCTGTGCATTAGCCTAGAAAGCGGTCGTTCTACAAGTCTCAGGTATCCACCGCGTCCGGGCCATTCAAAATTCAAAACGTTTATTTTGTTTAGGCCTACGGGGGCACTTTCAAATTGTAATTTTACATTTTTCTTAAATTCTACTGCCGGATCGGAAACGCGACCTCGACTGAGAAGATCCGAATCTGAGAAGAGCAAGAAACTCAGCGGGCTTGTCTTTTTTACGTTGTTTTAAATTTATTATATTTTTTAAATCGCCATTTACTTATTTTAATACAATGTATTTTGGTACGCAATAGCTCCAGTGTGCTGCCCTGCGAAATAAGCAAGAAAGAAAAAAAGAAAAAAGAAAGAAAACATTTATTCGACACACTCGCAACACATAGACAGAGGAAACAGAAAAAAAAAAGGGGTCAGCGCGAACTGTGCCGAAAAGGTATTTGGCTCAGCATGTGCTGGGGGGTACGAGACTCCACCAGCGCTGATTTTCAGCCAAACCCAAGAGAAAAGGCTACTGGCTACCCAAGAGAAAAGGACTAATAAAAATATACATATATCTACTTAATAAAATCAATAAAATAGTAAAAAGACATAGGTACGTGCGAAGAATATATTAAGTAAGTATATAATAAATAAAATACATTATGTTACTTATATTTAATATAATAGAATTAAGAACAGTATAAAATAAAGCACAATGCAGCGGCTAATGTTTCGTCGCTCGCATACCTAGTCGCCCGCGCACGCTACGACGCTGTAGGTACCTACGTCGGTAAATATTGAAGGTGTTGATGGTGTACCGATGCGCTTTATAAAATATAGCTTTTGCCCGCGACTTCGTCCGCGCAGAATATAAATTTAAAAAAATCCGTTTCCGTTTTCTGGAACCCAAATCCCATATCCCGTATCCGTATCCGTATCCTGTATCACGCATCCCACATCCCATATCCCGTATCCCGTATCCCGTATCCCGTATCCCGTATCCCGTAGCCCGTATCCCGTATCCCGTATCCCGTATCCCGTATTCCGTATCCATATCCCGTATCCGTATCCCGTATCACGCATCCCACATTCCGTATCCCGTATCACGTATCCCGTATCCCGTATCCCGTATCCGTATCCGTATCCCGTATCCCGTATCCATATCCCGTATCCCGTAACACGCATCCCACATCCCGTATGCCGCATCCCGCATCCCGCATCCCATATCCCGTAACCCGTATCCCGTATCACGTATCCCATATACAAAATCCCGTATCCCATATCGCGTATCCCGTATCCCATACCCCGTATAATTTTCAAAAACGCTATTTTTTTTTTTTTTTAAAAGACACTTAATCACCAAAATTCTTAATTGTAACTACAAAAACGACGAACTTTCATCCCCTATTTTACCCCCTAAGGGGATGTATTTTCAAAAACCCTGAAATTAATATTGTTTATCTTTTAAAAGTCACCTAATCACCAATTTTTATAATTCCAACTTCAAAAAATGACGAACTTCCATACAAACTTTCACCCCCTATTTTAACCCCTTAGGGGTTTAAACTTTCAAAAAATATGAAATTATTATTTTTAATACGTAAAAAGAAACCTAAACACAAATTTTCATTATGCTAACCTCAGACATGACGAACTTCCATACAAACTTTCGTCCCCTATTTTACCCCCTTAGGGGTTGAATTTTCAAAAACGCAGCAATTCAAGTTTTTTATTTTTAAAAAGGAACCTAAACACCAATTTTCATAACTCTAACTTCAAAAATGGCGAACATCTATACAAACTTCCCAACTAACTTTCATCCCCTATTTTACCACCTTAGGGGTTGAATATTCAAAAACGCCGAAAACCATATTTTTTATTTTTAAAAAGACACCTCAACACAAAGTTTCATAATTCTAACTTGAAAAATGACGAACTTGCATACAAACTTTCATCCCCTATTTAACCCCCTTAGGGGTTGAATTTTCCAAAATCGCTTCTTATTGCTTGTCTACGTCACAAAATATATCTACTATCCAAATTTCATGTCTCTAACTTCAGTAGTTTCGGCTCGGCGTTGATGAGTCAGTCAGTCAGTCAGTCAGTCAGTCAGTCAGTCAGCATTTCCCTCTTTATATATTAGTATAGATATATAGAAAATATTACGGTCATTAAGATATGCCATCTCGCTCATCACAGCCACCAGCCGCCGCGAGCGCGCGCGCCGCCGCCTCGCAGAGATAACGGAATTCCAGCCACTGAGCAATCTATTATTACAAGTTTTAATATTTCAAAATAGCAGATCTAACGGAATGTACTAGATATTTAATTAATGATATATTTAAGTCAAAGTGCTGGTTAATGTATGTGAATGTGTTATGTACAGACTGGAGAAAATTTAAATTGATGCAAGTGCTATCGTTCATAAAACAATGAAACAAGACCGCCATGGACGCCATTAGCAACATGATAAAATGAAATGAAACCGCCGCCGCCGACACTTTTAAACTGGAATACCTAAACTAGGAAGCAGGAACAGCATTAGCATGGTGAGTGGCAAATTCAATAAATAATTATCAAGAAATATAATATTAAAGTAATAATAAAATAAATAAATTAAGTATACGACTACAATATAATTACTTATTAATTATTTATCTACAGGTTAACTGCGTAGGAAATTAACATGAGACTGTACCCCTGCACTAGACCTCACATGGCTCAAGAAATAGGCCAACAAGCCTGAACGCTAGTGGACTAAGCCCATGGAGTAAGTACATGTACCTGTATGTCAAGAAGTAGGCAGATCTAGAATTAATATTTTATACATAAATACATAAATATACATAATATTTTATTTTTATTTCTAGGTCCCGACTAGCAGGCGGGCTACTATTACTTTAAGCACATTCGCACAGACTGGCTGGTCACGGAGGTATGCTATTATAACATTGATATATATAGTATGTGATAAGATATAATTCATATAATAGATATGTCTATGTTTATGTCATTATATTGCCGCTGCACCTCGACCATATGCTTTTTGAGCTTAACCTTAAACATATTTACAGATTCCAGTTTCCTGATCGGCGGCGGCAGGTTATTCCAGCACTTGGTGGCGGCAAGACAAGACACGCTACACTTTAACATGACACTGTTATTAACGAAGTGTATTTGAGCGATCAGTCCCAAGCTGATTTATCTTCCAAGTAATCCGAGATTTTGTAATAGGCCTTTTGACAGAGTTTTGTTTTAACTATAGTTTTAAACTTATTGACAGGCAAATCTCGGATTTCTTTAGGAAGTTTGTCATCAGTGAAGACACTATGTTTACGCGTTCAGACGTTAAAACTGCTCGGGCGCACCGCTCGCTTCTTGTGGACGCAGACATTGGCCGTGTTCACAAGTCCCGAGCTGCCGCGCCTGGGCCGTTAGTTATGACATTGTTTCTGACGTCCAAAGAAACTGAGGGAAGAAGACGACCGCTTGGCGTAGTGGTCCACTGCATCGGGTGGTTGCGGGTTCGATTCCGGCCAGTGGCAATTTTCTGAAATTTTACCTTTTAGTAATTTGCTCTAGTCTGGGAGTCTCTAAGTTCACCCGTCCATTGTACGGTAGTCACAGTACAAGCGTTGCTTAGTTTGGGACCATACAGTTGATGTGTAAGTCTGGCGATATTTATTTATAAAAAACTAGCTTATACCCACGACTTCATCCGTTAATTTAAAAAAATATTTAGCCTATGTGCTATTCCAGACTATAATCTATCTCTGTGCCAAATTTCATCAAGATCCGTTCAGCCGTTTTGACGTGATTGAGTAACAAACATCCATCCATGTGTCCCACTGTGTCCCACTGTGCCCCACGGCTTTGCCCGCGGGGAAATTGATGTGTAAGTTTAGCCTATGTCTTATTCCAGAGCCTACACTATCTACGTTTCAAATTTCATTAAGATCGGTTTAGTAGCTATGGAGATACGTGGTAGCGACTGTAGCCTAGGGGTGAACAGGTTGGGCTAGCAATCAGAAGGTCCCAGGTTTGATCCCCGGTGGGGCATGCACCAATGGATGAATTTTCATCTATGTGCATAATTTACAGTTCGCTGACGGTGAGGGAAAACATCGTGAGGAAACCTACCTATCCCTCGGGATTAGGTAATAGTCAGTTCCTGTATACACGGCGACAAGGTTCACCACCTGTCACGTTGGGTTCTGACTATCTGGTGAAACGTGGGCTTTGAGTTGGCTTAATATCTCCACAATGTGGTGGTGTATGGCCACTCAAGCCCCCGCATGGGGATAAACGTCGTGACGGGACATTTTTTTTTTACTTTCTCATTTATAATATTAGTAGGAAGAATAATGGAAATGATTGTCAAACGACAAACCAAAGGAAAAGACAAGGTTATCCTTGATAATCGCAAGACACTGTATAATGTAGAATCAATGCTAAAAGCTTTCAGCATCGCCGAAAAACAGTTCAAAAGGCGATAAACAGAATTAAATATTCGTTCATTTCGCGAACAGAATACCGATTTAGCTTTAAACAGCAATCGTTGGCATAAATCGATTTTATATCGATACTTATTAATTCACAACACTACGCTTTTTGATCGAGCTTTTAAGCTGAATTTATCGATTCAGTAAATAGGATATTTTTGACAAAATATGGGTAACAGTGATAGCCGATTGGTTAAGCACGCGTCTTGCGACCTTAAAGTCCAAGGTTCAAACCCAGACTCGCACTAACTGACGATAGAGCTAAATTTTAGCGATTTTTCTACCGATTTTACTATTTCAAGTGCTTGCAGCCCTTTTTAGAGGTTGTTTGAGTATATTTTGTGTGAGAATATCTCAATAATGCTTGTTTAACGGACTTTATAATTCAGTTTATCTTTTGGAAAATAATTTGTCGTACTTCAATCCATAGTTGTAATTCAAATTGTGTTTTTATTTTGAATGTAAAATTTAAGTTCAAGTATAATTCTAAGTTTAGTTAGGTAATAGGGATGGCGATTCTTTCCGAAAAAGATCGATTTTTGAATCGATTCGAATCGTAACCTGCTGAATCGATTCACAAAACAATCGAGGTCTAAAAGATCGATTTCTGAAAAATCGATTTTTTTTTCAAGTTTGCGTTTACAATGTAAATATAAATCCATTTTATTAGAAACAAGAAAGATACCATAATAAACGATCTCTTATCAGTAAAATCTGGTAATTCGATAATAACAAATATTGTTATTACTATGTCAAAGTATCAGATGCGCGTGACCTTGTAGTCAAGTATTGCGCATTTATTCGCACAGCCATTGTTAGTGCGTGCGCGAAAGAGACAAAAAAGCGAAACATTTGATTTTTATGGAAAATTATATATCTTCTTGGAGTTCTTTTTTTTTGTATCATGAATTTCACCAGGGTAATGGTTTTAACCAAAACAGAAAAAATCGAATGTTGATATTCAAGGGTGAAATATCGATTTACTGAATCGATTCAGTACTACATATCGATTAAAAAAATCGATATTTTTGGCCCGAAAAATCGATTCTTCGATTAATCGATCTCAGATCGCCATCCCTATTAGGTAACTGAAGACTTTCGGTACAAGCGCGGGTGCAAAGAGAAGAAAGTAACCTTATACCAATTTGACTGGAATGAATGATTCATCATCTCAGTCATATGCCATTTGGCCCTAAACGACCTACACGGACCACGGCTATCCTCCAGATAAGAATATTTTCTTGTTTCATACTTTTTAGAGCGCGATTTTTCAGTAGTCGGGTTTTAGTTTTTAAACTTACTTTTTATTTGTCTACCGATTTTGAGTCCAAATCTACCGATTATTTTAGGGCAATTCTACCGATTATTTTAGGGCAATTCTACCGATTATTTTAGGGCAATTCTACCGATTTCTGGTTTTGATTTTCGAGACCACTGCTTGAACACGTGGAGACCCCTAGAGATAAGTTTGATTATTAAAGCCAGAACAAACCGGGACGCCAGGCGACGTCGCCAGTCAGTCGCCAGGTGTGTTACTTCCTATACGTTTCAATACGAATAGTTGGCTACGGTGGCTGGCGTCGTCGCCATGGCTTGCCGGTGTGTTATGGCCCTTATTGTAAGTATGCCGTAATATCTTGTTAACTCTACATCAGTCTGTATTAATCTGTGTTGTATTTTGTTATGAGCGAACATTCTAATTGATCTGGTAAGACGGGTGTTAACCCCATTCTAATGAGATGTCGTTTCCAGCCACGCGATATAGAATATCTAATGTTTTGATGGAATAATGCGTGAACAATATGAATATTTAGTAGTAGCCTTTTATAAATAAAGGGAATGACATGCTGTCGCTGTCAAAATAAAGGCAGGAGTTGGATCAACGCGGCAGACGGCAGTCGTCAGTCTCATAGAAATTGTAATGCCGTCTGCCGTCGCGGCACATGTCATCGCGAAAAATTGTATGAGACTGACGTCTGCCGACTGACGTCTGCCGTCTGCCGCGTTGATCCAACATGTACCTTATCGGTGGTAGAGTATTTAAGGCAGAGCCAAGCTGTAGGCAAGTAACTGCGGTTCATATACGGGCTGGCTCGACCTAGGTAGTACCGTCTTTTCACAGACGATTGGCGTAAAGTAGGTATTTTATAGATAAAGGGAATGACATGCTTTCGCTAAATAACGGTGGTAGAGTCTTTGAGGGAGAGCCAAGCTGTAGCCAAGTAACTGCGGATCATATACGGGCTGGCTCGACCGCGGTAGTACCGTCTTTTCACAGACGATCGGCGTAAAGAAGCTTGTATCGCTGCGCTTCGTACGATGAGTGAGAGAGCCGGAAGCCCAACCCCGTCCCTTCTCCTCCCTCCGTCACATTCCTCTTCAGATTGGCAACCTGCGAGCGTTAACAACTGCTGCCTAGATGACAACAACCGGGTCCGACTTTTAACGTGCCCTCCGAAGCACGGAGACGCTCAGTTCAAATGCCACTAAATGGTCACCCATCTCTGACTGACCTTGCCGTTGCTTAACCTCCGATTTTACCGGTCAGTGATCGCAGCTGTCTTATAAGCGCCTCATGACGTAGGTAGAGTCAGAAATACGACACCAAAAATGTATCTAAATAAGATACGCGATACGCGATACGTGTCATGCGAGCTTAAGGTCCTGGGTTCAAACCCTGGCCCACACCTCTGGATTTTTCGAAATCTATGTGTGAATCATAACTTTAATATGATTATCACTTCCTTACGGTGAAGGAAAACATCGTGAGGAAACCTGCATGTCTTTAGACATGTGAAATCCACCAACCCGCACTAGACCAGCGTGGTGGATTATGGCCTGAATCCCCCTCGCATTGAGGGGAGGCCCGTGCCCAGCAGTGGGACGTTAAAAGGGCTAATAATATTATTATTTAAGATACTAATCACCAAACTTAACATTTTAAACTTTATATAACCAAGGTTAAAGTTCATTTCGCGTCCGTCTTCCAAAGATTAGTTTTCCATCATCAAATCTCGTAACTTGTAACCTTTGGCTCTGTTTTAAACTTTATCCGATAGAGAACAGAGTTTAATATCTGTTCAAAGTTCTGAGGTTATTCAAACAATTTGACAAATAGTCTTCGAAAGTTTTGCGTTATCCTTGAATACGATGAATAATTTCAGCTATTTAGGGTTCTGTTTAGAAAAATAAAAAACTTCAATAGATTTGGTATGGAGTTTTCAAAACCTCGGTACCTACGTATTATCTTTGAGACGGCTGAACCAATTTCCATGAATCATAGCTAAGAACCATCACAGGGATGCCAGCTATCGATCAAAGAAATTCGCGTCGAAATCAGTCCAGGGAGTGGCAGCTAATGCTGCGTTCCATTCACCGTAATTTTTGTTATTTTCGTTCACAAAAACTGTTAAAAACGATAATAATGATCACTTTCAGCACAAGTTGGTTCGAGTGGAGCGACAATTATGATTGAAAATAACGAAATTAACAAAAATTACGGTGTCTGGAACGCACTATTCGTGCATGAAACTTATAACCCTCTATACCTTGCGTCGGGGTAAAAAAATAGAGTCTCCTTAATCATAGACGGAGTAAGGTAGACCTGAATTGAACAAATACAAGTGCAGTGATATACATGCATTAGCTCAGAGCTGCCAGTGTATCAAGTATACTATAATAATAATAATAAAATCGAAATAAATGCTAAGTACCTACTATTCACCGAAACACAACTCATGTCTGAGAGCTACTTAATTTTGACGTCCCATGTAAAAAAAACATCTGAAAAGGACGTCTCAAAAACCTACAGTGCCTCATACAGACTTTGGCCTCATGGCCAAAACAGGATGCTGTGTTTCATAAACTACTTTATTGCCATCTCATACCTATTTACAAGGTACTTCTATCTAAATTCCCTCTGACTACGAGTTTAACAAAGCAAAATATTCAAATTCAAAATGGCGGCCAGTTTCCACGTCACTTCACTGACGTTGACACTGAATGAATACGTCAACATAAATCATGGATCGAAATGCTCAGTGGAATGGAAAGCAGATTATTATTTTTAATATTTTGAAGAATGATTTTTTAATATCGCTGTTTAACTTCCAAACAACATCCAAAACAAAGACATTGTTTTTTTATTGTCTGCGTACAGCGTCGCGAGAAAATTTGATGACGCTTAACCAATAACTTTTAGCAATTGTTTTAGAGTACAAAATAGAATGAACGAGGACGATAAAAATTGATTGTAATTTTTTAGTCATCATCATCATCATCTCAGCCGAAAGACGTCCACTGCTGGACATAGGCCTCCCCCAAGGCTCGCCACAATGACCGGTCTTGCGCTGCCCGCATCCAGCGGATTCCCACGACCTTAACCGGGCGGGCTATTACGTATCTCAGTTCATTCATTCTAATTTACCATCAAAGTTCGGTGAAAAACCGAAGCCAGGGGGCTTACCACGACCTCTTATCGCGATTCAATTATAGGAACGTTTTAACGTTCAGCGACTTTTTGTGCAATGACGTACCTTATTGTCATGACAATAAGAAACGTCATTGCACAAAAAGTCGCTGAAACGTTAAAACAATACTGCTATAAGAGGTGGTAGTAGGGACCCTGTTGTCAATTGACATACGTAAAAGCCCTGCAGGTCGTCGGTCCACCTTGTGGGAGGCCTACCCACGCCACGCTACCCTTTCCGGTGTGCGGGATTGGCAATAACGACATGTTTCGCACAAATTTTCCAAGAAGGACTGAGTTATACTATGACCATGGACTCATTTTAGTAGGACATACTATTAAGGACAGTCATATGTCTCCATCTTTCTTGGTACCGTGTCTATGCTGACTACTCCACCAAGCCAACTAGGCACTCGGGTATAAATATCAAATGATAATAAGTCAATGATTCCGCGGTCCTTCCACCTAGTGGGAGCTACTGCCACAGGAGTGCCGGCATTGGCCCAGACTCACTACGTGGACGGACAGCAGAATCATTGACTTATGCCATGGGTTCCTCCAATAGCGGCGCCATCATAACGGCCGCACTAGAACATTGGCTACGTAGCGGTAGCGGTCTAGGAAACCGCGCCATTTTGTTTACATAGCCAACGTTCTAGATACGGCCGTTATATGATGGCGCCGCTATTGGAGGAACCCAGCGCTTTATAATCATTTGATATTTATACCTGAGTGTCTAGTTGGCTTGGTGGGGCAGCGATGTCAGATTTGCCGACATCCAACCATCAAAATGATTTACCGACATATCATACTATGATCGTACCTGTAGCTACTACCCGCCGCCCGCAGCGTCTGCCCACAAACCAAGTTATCCCTTACATAATTGAGGGGACCCTTACGCTATTATTAATAGACTCTGGTTGGATGAATGTTATACCTACCAGATGGTACACTCTGTTACTGAAATAACTCAAAATAACTGGTAGAGCCAAGCTGTAGCCCAGGGATTCCCAAACTGGGTTCCGCGGAACCTAGGGGTTCCGTGGAATAGTCATCAGAGGGCCTACTCTGTTTCAAACGAAAACGAAATTTCGGACGAAATTCGCGTAATTCCTATTACGTTTCTCATTGATTCCGACATTTTTTACGAACGAAAATTGTTTGACGTTTAGATTCGACGACGACGAAGACGTCAAACAATTTTCGTTCGTAAGAAATGTCGGAATCAATGAGAAACGTAATAGGAAATACGCGAATTTCGTCCGAAATTTCGTTTTCGTTTGAAACAGAGTAGGCCCTCAGGGTTCCGCCAAAATCCGCCAAAACCAGCGGTGCTGACCGTCCTGGATTATGAAGCATTCACAGATCTTCAGAGTTCATCCACATTAAAACACACATCATTTGAATCTGTATCTCTGAATGAGTTTTGGGTTGGTATTAGGAGTGAATACCCTGAAATAGCCAAAAAGGCTATCTTAACATTGCTCCTATTCGTTACAACGTATCGTTGTGAAACAGGATTTTCAGCCTACGTTTATACAAAAAACAAATACAGGTCAAGATTGGATGCTACGCCAGATATACTCATACAATTGTCGGACATAATACCAAATCGGACATTATTCATAAAACAGTAAAACAACTTCATTCTTCTAAGAATGTGTTTCAATAGGTAATATTACACATGTCTTAAAAAATATGTTCTTATATGAATTTCAGTGGATTTGTAATCATTTGATATGGGGTTCCATAAAATAAAAGGTATTTGGTTGGTGTTCCGTTATCTTTAAAGTTTAGGAACCCCTGCTGTAGCCAATTGACTGCAGCTCATATACGTACTGGCTCGACCAGGGTGGTACCATATAAACGTCGTTCCGCCACTTAGGGCTCCGAACTCAAAAGGGTGCCAACGGGACTCTAATACTAAGCCTACGCTGTCCGTCCGTCCGTCTTTCAGCGGGCTGTATCCCACGAACCGTAAATAGGTAGAGATGAAATTTTCACAGATCATGTGTATTCCTGTTGCCGCTACAACAACAAATAAACTTGATATTTTTGACGTTTTGACGCTTCTAACTTATTTTGGTACGGAACCCTTTATGTGCGAGTCCGACTCGGCCGGTTTTTTTTATTGATTAATTTATTTTCTTCATTTTCTGACATAATCCACATCCTAACTCAAGTATCCGCTCTGCTTTTTATCCCTAGTTTCTAGTGAGCACCTTAATTTCGCATGTAATTTTAACAGTTGACCTGCTGCTTTCTCTCCGCATTTGGGTCAGCCGGCAACCACTTAGCTTGCCAACCGCGTCCACCGTTTTAATATTGAACAAAAGGCCCACGGACTACAGAGTTTAATAGCAGTAATATAAGTAGCTACATTTTGTACTATTATGTAACACAACTTTTATTTAAATATCTTTGTTATTATTTACTAGCTGAACTCGCGACTTCGTCCGCGTAATTTTTTAAAATAGATAACCCGCGTTTATCTAAAATAAAAGTAGCCTAAGTTACTCCTTGTAATATCAGCTATCTGCCAGTGTAAGTCCCGTCAAAATCGGTCAAGCCGTTTCGGAGATCACCCGGAACAAACACACAGACAGACATTTTTTTTTAATAGCGTTTTTGTTGTACCGTATGTACTTTCATATGCATTTAATAAAAAAGCTATTATTTTGACATTACAAACAGACAATTCAATTTTATTTATTTGTTTAATTCTGGTTATGAGCTGCAGTCAATTGCCTACAGCTTGGCTGTACCAAAAACTCTAGTTTGTCTGAACTGTCAAATGTCAATGTCACTCCACTGCAACGTGGCGCCGCCCTGGTGGCGAAACAATCCTTTTTTATAAAACTGAGGTGGCAAACAAGGGTACGGCCCGCCTGATGTTAAGCAGTTACCGTAGCCTATAGATACTTGCAATACCAAAGGCATTGCTCGCACTTTGCCGACCTGAAAGGGAGTGGGAAGGGGGGAAGGGAAGGGGGGGGGAATTGTTGGGCTTCCGGCTCTCTCACTCATCATACTAAACGCACCTGTAATAGCTACTTTACGCGGATCTTCTGTGAAAGGGTGGTACTACCCCGGTCGAGCCAACCCGTATATTAGCTGCAGTCAATTGGCTACAACTTGGCTCTACCACCTTCCAAAATCCTGGTTTCAGGGCTTTTGATTTTTATAACAGCGAAGTTCCAACCCTACCCTACATTCGATACTTACCGCCCCAATAGTATTGAGTACTTGAAATCCAATCTCTCTGAGTGTAGGATAAAATGTTATTTCATTTGCTATCTACCTGTCCTTATCGTTCACGAGGCAATAGAGCAAGACTTACTTATTTTATGTTACCTTTTTGCTATAGCATTATATCATAAATTGGCAAAAACAAGAGCTACATTTTTTTGACGGTGGCTCGTAATAAATGGTTCTCAAAGTTAAGATCGATCTGAAGACGCTGTTTTTGACAGATGTTAGAGGTGTTATACATTAAATGTGAAAACTGCAACTTAAGATCGATCTCAAGTTTGAGATGCATTTATTAATGCGACTCACATAAAAAAGCAGAAGTGCTTCCGCCGCCATTGTAAGTGCTATATCGCACGAGGACACCAGTGGTAGCGCAACCAGTCGCTCCACCAACAAAATGTATATAGCTGTATGGAGGGTATCGCAACTGGTGTCCGCTTGGTAGCGCAACCAATTCGGTGTCGGCTATCGAATCACCCGCTGGTGGCGCAACCGCGCTAAAGGCGTAATGGCAAAAAAGAATCCTTCAAATCGCAAACAAAAGAAAAATTATTCATAAATTACACCCGCGTGCAATAATAGGCGCAGCGTATCTATCTATACATATAATAAGAATGTAAAATTGGTCGCGTCTGTACATTCGAAATATTTAAAAAAAAAATAGTGGGGGGGACTTAGATGGACCAGCACAATTCATTTTTATCATTTTTAGAATTTTTGTCTGTGGGTATGTTTGTATGTTTGTATGTTTGCTCAGATTTTCGAAAGAGCACAACTTCGAATCCACCGGATGGATTTCAATGAAATTTGGCATGGATATGACTAATAGTCTAACTTAACATCTAGGATACTTTTTTTTTCACAAATGTTTAGGGTTGCCACAGAAAATTCAAAAAACTACTTAAAAATTCTAAATGTTTGAAAGAGCACAACTTTGAATCCACCGGATTAATTTCAATGAAATTTGGCATGGATATGACTAATAGTCTAACTTAACATCTAGCATATTGTTTTTTTCGGTAAAGTTTAGGGTTGCCACAAAACATTCAAAAACTACCTAAATATTCGAACAAGCACAACTTCGAATCCAATGGATTGATTTCAATGAAATTTGGCATGGATATGACTAATAGTCCAACTTAACATCTAGGATATTTTTTTCTAAAATATTAGGTTGTAAATTTTTATAACCACACAGAAATTCTAGCAAAAAATAAGTTTTAGTTATTGAAATACGTCTATTTAGAGCGGAGCCCTACGGAGCCCTACGTTGTGTGTGTACGACACTATTTAGAATAAATAATCTTAATTTTAATAATAATAATAAATATTTTATTGCTGCATTCTACAATCTTAAGTTTCGTTTTTCTTAACTAGATGTCGCTATACTTAAAATCAGACAATACCTGCCTTGCACCACATGTCAAAATTTAATATCTTCCTTGCTTCAAGAAATTTAGTTTTTTTATTCCTAATTACGTATAAAAAACATTAAAACATTAAGCTATCTTTGTATCACGCGGAATCTTAGACGTTAACTCTGGAATTCATCTCCACAGTACTAATGCCGTAGGGAAGCTACCTACCTAAGAAGTATGTCTAGAGGACCTGCTGATTTTGAATTAAGTAGTAATAGAAACATAGACATTGAACTCTGAACTCCAACCCCTCAGGAATGATGCTGCTGGGTAACTGCCTGCTTAAAACATAAATCTGGAGGACCTGCTAACTTTGAATTAGCAATGTGGGTATCAAATAAAAACTTCTCAGGCGAGGTCGCGTTTCCGATCCGGCGCTAGAATTTAAGGAAAACATGTAAAATGACTACTTATAAGTGCCCTCCTAGGCCTAAACAAAATAAACGCTTTGACTATTGACTTAGACGATAAACTCCGGACCCTAACTTTTTAAGCACGATGTTGCGAAGTGACTCTTACCTAAGCCGTGAGTCTGGAGCACTCACTCATTTTAAATAAGGAACATGGGTATCAAGTACAAACTTAAACATTAACTAACTCTGGAGTCCAACCGCTCAGTCTGGATACTGTGAGTAACTACAGATATAGATAGACGGATACAGATAGACTGGTACAGACAGAGATACTTACCTACCGATAGATTACAGACAGACCGATTCAGCAGACAGATACTTACAGCTAGACTGATACAGACAGACAAATAAAGTCAAACTTTTGTTATACAACTAAGGCGCCAGGCAAGCGTACCGCCCACCTGTTGTTAAGCAGTTACCGTACCCTATAGATGCTTGCAACCAAAGGCATCGGTAGCACGTTTCCAACCTGAAGGGGAGTGGGGTTAGTGGGAGGGGACGGGGACGGGGAGGTGGCTGGGTTGCGCTTCCGGCTCTCTCCCTCATCATACGAAACGAAGGTAAATTAGCTACTTGAATGCCGATCTCCACCTTACTGGTCAGACTCTACCACCTTACTGGTATAGACTGGTAAATATAGACAGCCACGGACAGACGAACTCAGACTGATGCAGACTGACGTAATACAGATTAGACGATAGACAAAATTATATTTAAGGGCTTCACCGACTGGACGCGGACGGAGTCGCGGGCACAGCTAGTACATATAATAAGAATGTAAAATTGGTCGCGTCTGTACATTCGAAATATTTGGAAAAAAAATAGTGGGGGGGACTTAGATGGACCAGCAGAATTCATTTTTATCATTTTTAGAATTTTTGTCTGTGTGTATGTTTGTATGTTTGTATGTTTGCTCAGATTTTCGAAAGAGCACAACTTCGAATCCACCGGATGGATTTCAATGAAATTTGGCATGGATATGACTAATAGTCTAACTTAACATCTAGGATACTTTTTTTTTCGAAAATGTTTAGGGTTGCCACAGAAAATTCAAAAAACAACTTAAAAATTCTAAATGTTTGAAAGAGCACAACTTTGAATCAACCGGATTAATTTCAATGAAATTTGGCATGGATATGACTAATAGTCTAACTTAACATCTAGCATATTTTTTTTTTCGGTAAAGTTTAGGGTTGCCACAAAACATTTAAAAACTACCTAAATATTCGAACACGCACAACTTCGAATCCAATGGATTGATTTCAATGAAATTTGGCATGGATATGACTAATAGTCCAACTTAACATCTAGGATATTTTTTTCTAAAATATTAGGTTGTAAATTTTTATGACCACACAGAAATTCTAGCAAAAAATAAGTTTTAGTTATTGAAATACGTCTATTTAGAGCGGAGCCCTACGGAGCCCTACGTTGTGTATGATCCGACACTATTTGGAATAGATAATCTTAATTTTAATAATAATAATAAATATTTTATTGCTGCGTTCTACAATCTTAAGTTTCGTTTTTCTTAACTAGATGTCGCTATACTTAAAATCAGACAATACCTGCCTTGCACCACATGTCAAAATTTAATATCTTCCTTGCTTCAAGAAATTTAATTTTTTTATTCCTAATTACGTATAAAAAACATTAAGCGGGTCTTTGTATCACGCGGAATCTTAGACGTTAACTCTGGAATTCATCTCCACAGTACTAATGCCGTAGGGAAGCTACCTACCTAAGAAGTAAGTCTAGAGGACCCGCTGATTTTGAATTAAGTAGTAATAGAAACATAGACATTGAACTCTGAACTCCAACCCCTCAGGAATGATGCTGCTGGGTAACTGCCTGCTTAAACTATAAATCTGGAGGACCTGCTAACTTTGAATTAGCAATGTGGGTATCAAGTAGAAACTTCTCAGGCGAGGTCGCGTTTCCGATCCGGCGCTAGAATTTAAGGAAAACATGTAAAATGACTACTTGTAAGTGCCCTCCTAGGCCTAAACAAAATAAACGCTTTGACTATTGACTTAGACGATAAACTCCGGACTCTAACTTTTTAAGCACGATGTTGCGAAGTGACTCTTACCTAAGCCGTGAGTCTGGAGCACTCACTCATTTTAAATAAGGAACATGGGTATCAAGTACAAACTTAAACATTGAGCTCTGGAGTCCAACCGCTCCGTCGTGATACTGTGAGTAACTACAGATATAGATAGACGGATACAGATAGACTGGTACAGACAGAGATACTCACCTACCGATAGATTACAGACAGACCGATTCAGACAGACAGATACTTACAGCTAAACTGATACACACAGACAAATAAAGTCAAACTTTTGTTATACAACTAAGGCGCCAGGCAAGCGTACGGCCCACCCGTTGTTAAGCAGTTACCGTACCCTATAGATGCTTGCAACCAAAGGCATCGGTAGCACGTTTCCAACCTGAAGGGGAGTGGGGTTAGTGGGAGGGGACGGGGAGGTGGCTGGGTTGCGCTTCCGGCTCTCTCCCTCATCATACGAAACGAAGGTAAATTAGCTACTTGAATGCCGATCTCCACCTTACTGGTCAGACTCTACCACCTTACTGGTATAGACTGGTACAGATAGACAGCCACGGACAGACGAACTCAGACTGATGCAGACTGACGTAATACAGATTAGACGATAGACAAAATTATATTTAAGGGCTTCACCGACTGGACGCGGACGGAGTCGCGGGCACAGCTAGTATAATAATATAATAAATGGATCCGGGAACTTGGAAGCGTATTGTATTCGGGAACGTTTTATGAATATTCCGTACGATTCCGGACGGTGTAATTGGGTTTGCCTATTGTGAGAGATGAACCGTCGTCTTGGGAACACCGTTCTGTCTCTGCGAATATATTATGTGTTTTTTTTTTAAACAGGACTTTAGGTACGTACTTACGATTATACAGCTAGGTGGCAATACTCATTGCTCAATTCTTAGGTAGGCAATGGTGCATTGTGTAAAGTAAGTATATCGGAGACGGCCACTTAAAAAAAATATTGAAACGATCGAAATAGGATGACAGCGCCATCTGTAAGCGTTGGATAGAGTCCACTTGCATTGGCTGGCATCGTCGGAGAGCACAGTACGTTTTGCACCGCCGAGCAGTCGAGTCACGCGCTTGGAAACTGTCTTCGTGCAATTTCGAGATCACTTTAGGACAACGCTAAGTTCCTTTAAACGCCCATAATACGAGAAAACAGACTCCCCATCTTTTTTCTCCTACAAGTATATGTCAACATTTCAAGAATTCTGTAAGGTAAATGATACCAGTCGACCCTATAACCCTATTGCGATTTGGCTCCGCCTAGTTATTTTCTAAACAGTATTTAATTAGGTATATACCAACCTGAATAACAACTTCAATCTATTTTACATACCACCAATCTCAATATATCTTACTTAACATAAATTTATTTCGCGTACCATAAATTTCTTTAGTATACTCGCAATATACTGCTTTAATTAACATTTACGAACTACATAATTAATAACGTCTACGTTTGTTAGTATGTTAATATGTTATTTAAGTAGTGTGCCATTTTTTTGTCCTTGAATGTAATTTTATCAAGCTTCTATACCTACCTATACTTTATCCCGCTAATGTTATAAATGTGAAAGTTTGGATGGATGGATTGTTACTCAATCACGCCAGAACGGCTGAACGGATCTGAATGAAATTTGGCACAGAGATAGATTATAGTCTGGAGTAGCACATAGGCTACTTTTTTTTTTTAATTTTGCGCGGACGATGTCGCGGGCAAAGGCTAGTTGTTATATAAATGCGGAAGTAACTCTCTGTCTGTTCGTCTGTTACGTTTTCACGAATATACCGCTAAACCAATTTTGATGAATTTTGGTATGGAAATAGACAGGACCTTGGAGAAGGACATAGGCTACTTTTTGTGGCCAAAATGAAACTTGAAAAGGGTGAAATAGGGGATGAAAGTTTGTATGAAGACCAAACATTTCTCAAATTTATACAGGGTTATTGGAAAAACACTAACAACCTTGCAGGACTGTAATACTGACATCACAAACAACCATTTTTGTTAGTACAAATTGTACGCAGACAAAGTCGCGGTCAAAAGCTAGTATTTTATATAACCCTGTATTATCATTAAGGTTTACATTAGCATATTATTTTCCCTCCTAATGTTAATCCTCGCATTATGTGTGACCTTTCCGCGAAATTAACCTCTTGTTAGACATTAACGTGAACATGCCTTAATATTTTTAACTCGTGGTGAAAAATAAGGAAAATACTCTAATATCCCTGTTTTTTGGTGTTACATTTTGAATAAAACCCTACACTTATGATTCTATTTTATTACTAATAATTACCTTATCTGTTTTATACTAGCAATATTTCAACTAGCTGTGCACGCGACTTCGTATACGTATATTTTTTGTTAAAATGCCCCCGACTACGTCCTGTCTGTCTGGGTGTTAGTTCCGGCTGATCTCCGTAACTGCTTGACCGAGTTTGACGGGACTTGCACTGATAAATAGGTAATGTTATAAGGAGTAACTTAGGCCACTTTTATTTTAGAAAAATAATTAGGATTTCGCGTAAATAAAAACCATTTAATTCCACGCGGACGTAATCGAGGGTAATTTTTTTTTTAATGTACGCCGTTTAAGTCTCTGGCACAGCTATTATTTTTATTTTTAAAAATTACCTTCCTCAATTATATTTTATGCACTTTCTCTCAAACCTATTTGTTCCACCCTGTATAATCCGACCAGTACATACATTTAACGACCACATAACGTAGATAAATGACATTAATATAATAAGTACATAGTGACAAGGGTCCGTTATATCCGGGATAATATATGACAGTAATATGTTCACAGATGGTCGCGGTTTAACTTGCAATAATTTATATTAAAGAAACTTTTACATGCAATGTATATAATACTACTAGCTGTGCCCCGCGGCATCGCCCGGGTGGAAATTGATGTATAGATTATCCTATATCTTATTCCAGAGCCTATATCTTATTCTATCTAAGTTTCAAATTTCATTAAAATCTGTTTAGTAGTTATGGAGATACGTGATAACAAACATTCACATACACTTACTTTCGCATCCCACTAATATTATAAATGTGAAAGTTTGGATGGATGGATGGATGTTTGTTACTCAATCACGCCAGAACGGCTGAACGGATCTGGATGAAATTTGGCACAGAGATAGATAATAGTCTGGAATAGCACTTAGGCTACTTTTTATCCCGGTAAAATGTATGGTTCCCGTGGGATTAATTATGCGCGGACGAAGTCGCGGAAGCTAGTTTATAATATTAGTAGGAAGTAGTGATGGGATGTTCTCGAGAACATTCTCACCCTCGGAAACTTACTCGTGAGAATTTTCGAGAATTTATCTTCTGAAGCATGTTAAACTTGGCATAAACCTCATTAAACATGCAAGTATGGTGGTTTTAATTGTTTTTAAGATTGAAAGTTAGGATAACGTCGCCCAAAATAAAAAAATCTCACGAGTAAGTTTCCGAGGTCGAGAATGTTCTCGAGAACACCCATCACTAGTAGGAAGTACGATAGTCGTAGCCTTATGTATAATTATTATTTTATGCTTATGATGCTATCCTTGGACTTTCACTACGAGATCGAAGAAGAAATGAGATAAGTAGACAAACCTAGGTGTAGGGCTTTCGGCTCTCTGACTCATCGTACGAAACGCAGCTGTAATAGCTGCTTTACGCCGATCTTCTGTGAGAGGGTGGTACTACCCCGGTCGAGCCCGCCCGTATATGAGCTGCAGTCAATTGGCTACAGCTTGCCGCTACCTATCCGTATTATTCCTTTATTCATAGAACTTGGTAGAGCCAAGCTGTAGCCAATTGACTGCAGCTCTTTAACGGGCTGGCTCGACCGGGGTAGTACCACCCTCTCACAGCAGATCGGCGTAAAGCAGCTATTACAGCTGCGTTTCGTACGATGAGTGAGAGAGCCGAACGCCCACCTCCCTCCCCCTCCCTCCATCCCACTCCCCTTCAGGTCGGTAATGTGCGAGCAATGCCTTTGGTATTGTAAGCATGTATAGGCTACGGTAACTGCTTAACATCAGGCGGGCCGTACGCTTTTTTGCCACCGCAGTCCTATAAAAAAATACTTAGGGCCTCCGCAGACTAGCTACTTTTAGCATCGGCGACCGGCGATTTTGTGACGTATCGATGCTGCGTCGCGTTTCTTCGAGCGCGAACGAGCGAGACGCAGCATCAAAATCGCCGATCGCCGATGCTATAAGTAGCTAGTCTGCGGAGGCCCTTATAAATCACTAAGAGTAAAGTAATTTTACTCATAAAATATTCGGTTTAATATCTGGATAATCTATGGGCGCGGCGTAAATATTTTTTCTTAATAATTTCCCCTTAATTTATTACATCCAGTGTCGTCCTTAACTGACAGTGAATTATTATTTAGTAGTACCTCTTGTGAAATTTATAAAATTTAAGTTCAAACATTTCTCTTGCGGCATCTCGTAAATAAATTAATGTAACCTGGCGACCGACTGGCCACGGTCGCCAGTCCGTCGCCAGTCGCCAGTCGGTCGCCAGTTGTCGCCTGTCATATTTTGACATATTTTCACTTGGCTACGGGGTTGGCGACGTCGCCATGGCTACTAGGTGTGTTATATGGCCCTTAATTTAATACAATGTATTTTTGATAATAGCTCTAGTGTGTTGCCCTCCGAAATAAGCAAGGCAACGCGTCTAAACGCCTCCCTCCCTGTATCTGGGGGAGTGACGTTTCCCTCTATGTCACGTCGTAGAGACACGTCCGCTGCAGGCATTGTGCTCCGGGATCTATTCAACACGCTGCCGTGAAGGCCCTCGCTTCCTTCCTCCGCAGACTTGGCGGTATAAGTAGATGATATACAGGGTGGTGACGACATTACGACAATAAATTTAAACACGATCCCTACTAGTCAATAACAATACTTTAAAATTGTCAAATTAGGTTTACATCAAAATTGAAAAATTTAAATTTTAACACAAATTAAATGCGGAAATAATCTAAACGTAACACTACATCCTTTATAATCGTCTACTGACCTCATCGAATGACCTGTAGGTACAAGGGTGGTATAATCGCTTCGGTGTCGGCGTATTTGGCGGTGCATTTGTAGGCGTAAAGTTAAAATGGTAGAAGTAAAAATGCCATCCCGTGGACTATACCTTTGAATATATTTTGATATTTTTTTATGTACGTACTACCCACGTGATACCCAGTATGTGGTTTCTGTTATTGTCGTTATGTCGTCACCACTCTGTATAGTACTCTCTGTATAGCCTACTCCGAAATACGAACCTAACGTTTCGGCTGACGGATTGTCGTGATTTGACATTTCTTCTTTCGTTTTTCTCTACGATTTGACATTGTTTTGATCGTAAATCGAATCCGTACTTCGGACGATCCGTCAGCGACGTATTTCGGAGTAACCCCGCAGGGCTTACTAACGCAAAACGGTGTCTTTGCGCAAAACTATTGAAGTGTGAGTTTATAATGTCAAAACAACTACCTGCGTTTAATGTATGCCAATAAATTATACAGGGTTATTGGAGAAACACTTACAACCTTGCAGGGCTGTATTATTGACATCATAAAATCAACTTTTGTTCTATGACTTTTTACAAAACAATAATACATTTAACAACTGCGACAAGCGACTGTAGCTTAGGGGTGAACAGGTTGGGCTAGCAATCAGAAGGTCCTAGGTTCGATCCCCGGTGGGGCATGCAACAATGGATGAATTTTCATCTATGTGCATAATTTACAGTTCGCTTACGGTGAGGGAAAACATCGTGAGGAAACCTACTTATCCCTCGGGATTAGGTAATAGTCAGTTCCTGTATACACGCCACAAGGTTCACCACCTGTCACGTTGGGTTCTGACTATCTGGTGAAACGTGGGCTTTGAAATGGTTAATACCTCCACAATGTGGTGGTGTATGGCCACTCAAGCCTCTGACTACCTCCGAATGGGGATAAAAGTCGTGACGTTACATTCAACAAAAAATCACACTCTAAAATGTATGGAACAAAAAAAAATGCTAATATAGAGCATAGCCGTGGTCCGCTTAGGTACTTTAGGGCAAAGTGGAATATAACTGCGTACCACGGCTATCCACTAGATAGAAATATTTTCTTGTTTCATAAATTTTTTTTGACGTGCCCTTTAGCGTGGTTGGCGCGGAGGCGCCTTTGACGCTGCAGGTCGTAGGTTCGATTCCTACACGGGACATGCATTTGTGTGCATGAACATGTCTGTATGTCCGGAGTCTGGGTGTATATGTATATTAAGTATGAATTTACAAATTAAAAAAAGTAGTATATGTAGTAATATCAGTTATCTGGTTTCCATAGTATAAGCTCTGCTTAGTTTGGGATCAGGTAACCGTGTGTACAAAAATGTCCCAGGACATTATTATTATTATTATGTTAGAGTGTGTTTTTTGTTTTGTTAAATGCATCCCATGCATAAGAGAGTTGAATAAGGGATGAAAAATTAAAAGTCTGCAATACTAGTAACTGCTTAACTTAACATCAGGCGGGCCGTACGCTAGTTGGCCACGTCAGGCTTTAAAAAACAACGTTTGTACTCTGATTACCGTACAATTCAATAAACTGGGGCCGATCCCAGTGACACCCAGACCAAAATAAATACAGGGGTGATGTAAGCAGGTCCAATTATACATTCCCCAAATATAAAAATCCAAAATGGCCGCCTTCTTACAATGGCTTGCATTGTAAAGGTGGGCGCAATAAGTATAAACTTTTACAATTTTTCGCATAAAAGTTAATGTCTTGATTTCACCTGGGGGACATCTTGGGAGGAATATTTTTGGTGTTTAGGATTTTTTTTCATTTAACTAGGGTAACAAACAAGCGTACGGCCCGCCTGATGCTAAGAAGTTATCGTAGCCTATGGATGCTTGCAATACCAAAGGCATTGCTCGCACGTTGCCGACCTGAAGGGGAGTGGGACAGAGGGAGGGAAATGGAGGGGGGAGGTTGAGCTTCCGGCTCTTGAACTCATCGTACGAAGCGCAGCTGTAATAGCTACTTTACACCGATCTTCTGTGAGAGGGTGGTACTTCCCCGGTCGAGCCAGCTACCGCTATATAAAACCGGTTTGCAGGTGTTTCAGAAGTCCGAAATAATATTTTCACATGCATGATTTTAGCCAGTTTACTTACAGTGATTTTTAAAAGCAATTCTAGGAACAAAGGTGATTTATAATGCCAGTGCAAGACCATAATAACTTTCTGAAATTCCTTTCCTTAATCTTTGCTAATTTTGCCTAGACATATTTTTTTACAGAACTGTCAAAAACAATGACAAATTGACAGACTAGGATTTTAGCTACCTCGAAGAAGTGATTTTCAAAGCTATTTCGGGGCACGTAAAACCAACAATAACAAAAGAAATACGTGTTATAAATCCCGCTAACGTGTTACACCCTCCTCATGTTATATCTTTTGACAACCGTGACATGTCACGTCACGTGTCACGTGAAAAATATAAGCCATGAGCTTAGTCATGAGTCATCGTAAACATTATAAATGGTTTGAACACCATTCTTCTTCTTATCGTATTGTTCCCTGGTACCTGGTGTCAGAGTTGTTCAAGCCGCCCGAAGGCCTCTGACAAGGCTTAACGACTGCCTAGATGACAACAACCGGGACCGACTTTTATGGCACAGAGGGAGGGCAAAGGGGTTTGGGCTTCCGGCTCTCTGACTCATCGTACGAAACGCAGCTATAATAGCTACTTTACGCCGATCGTCTGTGAGAGGTTGGTACTACCCCGGTTGAGCCAGCTCGTATATGAGCTGCAGTCAATTGGCTACAGCTTAGCTCAACCACCAATATGTTAAAACAGATGAGATCAAACTGTTTTAGGGGTAGGTAGGTTTTTATTTTATTTTATCTTAATTTTAATTTATGTTATATTAAATATTTATCGTTTTTGAATAACAAAAAAAATACTAATAATGTATCGTCACGACTTTTATCCCCATTCGGGGGTAGTCAGAGGCTTGAGTGGCCATACACCACCACATTGTGGAGGTATTAACCAACTTAAAGCCCACGTTTCACCAGATAGTCAGAACCCAACGTGACAGGTGGTGAACCTTGTCGCCGTGTATACAGGAACTGACTATTACCTAATCCCGAGGGATAGGTAGGTTTCCTCACGATGTTTTCCCTCACCGTCAGCGAACTGTAAGAAATGCACATAGATGAAAATTCATCCATTGGTGCATGCCCCACCGGGGTTCGAACCTGGGACTTTCTGATTGCTAGCCCAACCTGTTCACCCCTAGGCTACAGTCGCATTAAAAATACTGTTTTAATATAATAATCAGATAGCCTTCCTAAATCAACTTACCTAATTTAATCAACTGAATTCAAACTAATTTATGTAATTAATATCGCTGCCAGGGCGCTCATTAGTTCTTTTAATTAAATTCAGAGACCCGTAATTGTTAATTTGACCCCTTTTCACCCCACTGACCCACCTGACAACCTGAAAAAGAGAAATACAAATGAACTGACAGCTATTAGTCTTGGCTCGTATTAATAAATGCATCTCAAAGTTGAGATGATCTTAAGATGCAGTTTTGACGTTTGATGTATGGAACATCTGTCAAAAACAGCATCTTAAGATCATCTCAACTTTGAGATGCATTTATTAATATGAGCCTTATTACACGATTATAGACAGAAACAGGGGGCTTACCACAAGCTCTTATTGCGATTCAATTACAGGAACGTATTAACGTTTCAGCGACTTTTTGTGCAATGACGTACCTTATTGTCATGACAATAAGAAACGTCATTAAAACGTCGTTAAAACGTTCCTATAATTGAATCGCATTAAGTGCTTGTGGTAAGCCCCCTGTGATCTGGTTTCATTGATATAAAAAAAAATGTTACGTCACGACTTTTATCCCCATTCGGTGGTAGTCAGAGGCTTGAGTGGCCATACACCACCACATTGTGGAGGTATTAACCAACTCAAAGCCCACGTTTCACCAGATAGTCAGAACCCAACGTGACAGGTGGTGAACCTTGTCGCCGTGTATACAGGAACTGACTATTACCTAATCCCGAGGGATAGGTAGGTTTCCCCACGATGTTTTCCCTCACCGTCAGCGAACATTCATTGATATATTATTAAATTATTTTAGCAGATATGGTACTTTATTACATTGCAATCACAAACTTGTAAACAGCGCACCATTACATGCATCGAAATTCACACATCTTTCATATGTGGTAGAGCCAAGCTGTAGTCAATCGACTGCAGCTCATATACGAGCTGACTCGACCGGGGTAGTACTACCCTCTCACAGAAGATCGGCTTAAAGTATCTTTTACATATTACAGCTGCGTTGCGTACGATGAGTGAGAGAGCCGGTAGCCCAAACCCCCCATCCCCTCTCTCCGTCTCACTCCTCTTCAGGTCGGTTACGTGTGAGCAATGCCTTTGGTATTGCAAGCATCTATAGGCTACGGTAACTGCTCAACATCAGGCGGGCCGTACGCTTGTTTTTCACCTCAGTCCCATAAAATAAAACTGTTATCGCACTCGCAATTCGAATTTAATATTTTTGCTCTCCTGTAACGAAGCTATTATTGGCTAACGCACTGTTGGAACTTCATCGAATATATGGTTTTCATCTCAGTGGCTGCGTCCACATCAGACGCATGCCTCGCCTGAGCACTAACTCACTCATGCGTTCCAACGTCAAAACCACGAAGCAAATAGATAGTGGAGTCGTTTTTATGAGATTTCCCTATGAAACAACGCTTGTCAATTTGCGCGGATGAAGGGGTGTTAGATTACGCCCACTTCTCTATTTTCTATCTACCGGTCAAAAGCAAAACTACACGCTTACGTAGTACGTAGTTTAACTTTTTCACATTAGACGTCACTAAGTGTAGGATGGTAAAAGGGACGTACAAAGGGTTGCCATCTAGTGTCGACAAGAATTATATTTGGGATGCGAACGTTAGCAAGACGTGTGCACGGGGCGAACGCCGACAGTACACTGACTTAAGCCACGCCTACTGTGATGACGTCAGCGGCCTAGTTGAGTCATAGGGCCCAGTTGCTTAGACCAAGTTCTCTTAGTATTTTGTCCATGGTCACAACTGAGTGCTTGCACGAAGCATGCGAGGCATCTGGACGCACCAATTGCGTAGTTTATGAATATCTTCGTGAGAGAATAGCCCTTGTCTACGATATTAAAACAATAGCAACGTAATATCCAATCTCTACCTGTCATCCATGCTCTACCTGTCAGCTCTTTGTGTACGCAATAGAGTGGCTACGTAGAGCGCCTGTCGCTAACTGACGGCATTGTTACTTCGATAGCTCTATGACCTAGATATCTGCCTAGGCAAACATTCGTTTTCTAGATTTCTCCCACAGCTTTGCTCTATTATTTATAAATGTTATCAGTGGTAGAGTCATGCTGTAACCAATAGCTACTTTACGCCGATTTTCTGTGAGAGGGTGGTACTACCCCGGCCGAGCCAGCTTATGTATGGGCTGGATCGACCGGGGTAGACCGGGGTAGCGGCCAAGTTACATGAGGCCAAGATGTATTTGGCTAAAGTATATCCAGCCAAGTTGTATGTAATAATAATAATATTAGCCCTTTTGACGTCCCACTGCTGGGCACGGACCTCCTCAATGCGAGGGGGATTCAGGCCATAATCCACCACGCTGGCCCAGTGCGGGTTGGTGGAGTTCACATGTCTAAGACATGCAGGTTTCCTCACAATGTTTTCCTTCACCGTAAGCAAGTGATAATCATATTAAAGTTATGATTCACACATAGATTTCGAAAAATCCAGAGGTGTGAGCCAGGGTTTGAACCCAGGACCTTAAGCCCGCAAGACGCGTGCATAACTAATCGGCTATCACTGTTAGTTGTAGGTATGTGTCCAAGGTATATTCGGCCAAGGCATTTCTTTAATGGACAATATTTTTGGAATCGAACCCGACCCTCTCGTAACGAGAGCGGCATTTTTAACCACTGTGCTATTGTCGGTAATAAATCAAAAAGTCGCGAAAATTTAATAAAAGGCTTATAGAAGGCCCGATGTTTAGTATTACCATATCAAAAAGCTGTTTACAATAGGCTTTGGACTTTAATCTAAAAGGATTACAGTCTATTTTAGCGTGTTGTTGCCGTTAAATGTAAAATAAATGGTTTGATGTTATTAAAAGGGTGTTGTTTTTGTTGAACGTGTTTTGAAACAACTACGGCAAACGAGCGTACGGCCCGCATGATGTTAAGTAGTTACCGTAGCCTATAGATGCTTTTT
This sequence comes from Drymonia ruficornis, assembly GCA_947859195.1. NCBI lineage: Eukaryota > Metazoa > Arthropoda > Insecta > Lepidoptera > Notodontidae > Drymonia > Drymonia ruficornis. The sequence continues at coordinate 3,225,815 of OX401932.1, read as the reverse complement.
ATAGGACTGACTGTTTTTTAGACTGACTGATTTAATATATAATGTACTAGCTTTTGCCCGCGGTTTCGTCCGCGCATAATTTAAAATAACTCGCGGCGTCGCCCTCGTGGTCTTCAATAATTGTCCCACGGGAATATGCTATCGGGATAAAAAGTATCCTATGTGCTATTCTCTATCTCTGTGCCAAATTTCATCCAGTTCCGTTCAGCCGTTCTGGCGTGATTGAGTAACAAACATCCATCAATCCATCCATCTATCCATCCATCCAACAAACTTTCACATTTGTAATATTCCTGGGATGGGATATTCCCTACTAGCTGTGCACTGCGGCTTCGCCCGCGTGGAAATTGATGTGTAAGATTAGCCTATGTCTTATTCCACCGCTTACACTATCTACGTTCCAAATTTCATAAAAATCGGTTTAGTAGTTATGTAGATACGTGGTAACAAACATTCACAAACACTTTCGCATTTATAATTTTAGTAGGATAGTAGGATTATACAGGCTGACTGGTTAAACACTTTACACATTGAAGGACATGATAATGTATGGTAGCATGAAACGTTTAAAAAATGAAATTAATAAAATACCAATGAACTACAGAGAAATCCTTAATTAAATTATTGTGCTAAAACTCTGAAATTGTGGACACCGCTATCGCTAGTACGCGTGTTCTGCGCGAACGGAGTTAATGACACTTGATAGGTACGTCAAATCAAGGAGGTACGATCGTGACCACGCTTATTGTTTTGAGTGGATAATTAAAGATAAATTAGGCAAATATTAATCACCTTTTTTACATAATTAGAACGAGAATCGAGTACTGAGCACTCAATATCAATATGTAAAGTGTTCAACCAGTTAGCCTGTATACAATCTACAAACTATTTTATGGTAGCTACAAGGGTTTAATATTAAGTCGTCGCTGGTCACGATCCAGTCGTAAACCCTTACCGGTACTAAACGACTTATTCCATATAATCTGATGTTATATCTGGGCCGCGAGTCTGTTAACAATTGTCCATTGCGAAACCACTGGTCTCTAATATTATTTTCGTAAATTCTTCATTATAAATCGTAATTTTTTGACAGTCGCCATGTTGTCGGCCATCTTTTAGCAGTCCTTTGGCGACCAGAATCAAATCAAATCAAAAGTTTTTTATTCATGTAAGCTCAATAAAGCATTTATAAATAGTCAAAAATAAACAATATTTTAGCGTTACCACCGGTTCGTAATGTTGCTTCCATTGAGAAGAGCCGGCAAGAAACTCAATGGTTACTCTTTTCAAAAGAATAATTGTGTAACTCACGCCTCTGACTACCCCCGAATGGGGATAAAAGTCGTGACGTGGCGTGACGTGACGTGACGTGACGTGACGTGACGTGACGTGACGTGATGTGACGTGACGTGACGTGACGTGACGTGACGTGACGTGACGTGACATGACGTCGTGACGATATGTTATGTAAAATGGTTTCCGTACGGAGCCATGTTCCAACAGACTCTTACAAGTGTTAAACCAAGTATAAGGACACTGATAAATCTTTATTAGGTTACCCAAACGTGACCAGTTTTAGGGTTCCGTATTGCGAAAGGAAAATTAAACCCATACCCCCAAATTCATAGAAAGTTATGATCGACTTGCAGTGGAATTACGAATCTCATTTGTTCCTAAAAATGCTCTTCAAAACCATTGTAAACTAGAATTAGGCTAGAATCTCTATGAATTTGGGGGTTATAGTAGGTCACCAGGTTAGCGGAAAAGGGAAGATTTTCCGGCCAGGCGGGTGGTATGGCTGGCTGCCGGATGCTATGCTGTAATACTTGTTATAGGGGTCTTCTATATATACCTATGTGCTTCGTGAATCTTGATACCGTGATTCAGGATTTCTAAGTTGCACTAGAACGTGCAAAACAGCACCATCTGTTGGTCGCGTCGTGAATGTATATTATGTAGCATAATGTGAGGGCTACAGTATAACTTTTTTCGTCTGTCTGTCTGTCCGTCTGTCAATACTACACAGTTCAAACTGCTGGTGTTAGAAACATGAAAATTTGACAGTAGGTACCTTTTATAGCGTAGACATGCGCTAAGGAAGGATTTTAGTAAATTCTACCCCCAGTGGAGTAAAATCGGGGACGAAATTTAGTCCTCATTTTTTCGGAAATAGAGACATGAAAATTAGTAATTAGGCTCATTACAAATAAATACTAAAATTTTCAGCGATTTTGTAAACTCTACCCATATTAATTTTGTACGGAACCCTTAGGACACGAGTCCAACTCGCACTTGTACTTACCATCCTAAATTACAGCCATTTGTGAGAGTGCTAATCTTGACTTATGTTTGTTTCATGTGCCGTGGTTTCTACAGAGCGCAACTTGAGTGAGTATACATGTTCGATTCCCGGTTTTAACCTATATAAAAAGTTCCAATCCACCTACAAACCATTTACAATATTATTACAAAGCAGTTTTCAGAACGATGTGTTTTATACTACGCTTATAAATGAAATTAATAAATTAAATAGTAACAATAAAAATGGAAAAAGTTTTATAAGAGTCTATGGCCAGTTTTTAAGAGGTTTTTTTTAATAATTATCACTTACTTATTAATTGTATGTAAATGTCTAAAAGAACTTTAAAGGTTGGCACTCATCTATCAACTCGGCACCCGACCAGCACCGCTTCGCCGCTCGGCGTCCACTCGTTGTCGACAGGAAGTCCGCGGGCGGACGCTGCTTTTACACCATAAACGTCACGTGACCAACCAGTGGACCACGCGTGGTCAACGAGTGAACGCCGCGTGGTCAGCGCGTGGCCCACTTATTTCCGGTTCAGTTAATGGATGCCGACCGTCGAGGCGGTGCTGCTGGCCTACTCCGAAATACGAACCTAACGTTTCGGCTGACGGATTGTCGTGATTTGACATTTCTTCTTTCGTTTTTCTTTACGATTTGACATTGTTTTGATCGTAAATCGAATCCGTACTTCGGACGATCCGTCAGCGACGTATTTCGGAGTAACCCACCTGGTCGGGTGCCGAGTTGATAAATAAGTGCCAACCTTTAAAGTTCTTTTAGACATTTACATACAATTAATAAGTAAGTGATAATTATAAAAAAAAACCTCTTATTTAAACTATGGAACCTTAAAAACTGGCCATAGACTCTTATAAAACTTTTTCCATTTTTAATGATATTATTTACTTTATTAATTTTATTATTTTTTTATACCTTTACAATTTTCGCAAAGCGTGTCACTTCCAACTCTCATTGGAACTAGGGTCCAAAAATTAAATAATTCGTTCGTTTGTTCCCGTTGACATACACTAACATTCCCATTTATTCCAGGACCACCTCGATAAGTTCACCGCAAGCGAAGTCCCCTGCTGGCAGCAGCGCCGGCGCAGCAGCTTGCAGTGCATCCACAGCAGCGCCTGGGGAACGGACGCCGACAGCTCACAACAAACAGCTCCAGAATGTCAAAGGACAGGACCACCCGCCGCATCCATCTGTAAGTAGCATGTCAAATAAGTAGTGGATGTCATTGGGAACTTTGGGATGTCAACGTAAACGCAGCGTTCTTTGTAAGTAGGATGTTAAGTAGTGTCGGAGTGGATGTTAATGGGAATTTGGGTATTTGATAATGTTTGCTTTGTGGATGCTTAGGGTTGGATGTTGAAGTTATATTGTGTAGGTAATTTCTTCCGAGGTTAGTGTGTTAGTTTGTTAAATAAATCTGTGGATAACAAAAGGTTTTACAATAGCAATTTAAATTGAGATGTTAAAAATATATCACCCACAACGTACTAAGTTTATAAAATAATGTAAAAGTCACAAAAATCAAACAATGACTTGTTATAAAATTAGAGGAAATTTTAGGTGTTAAAACGTAATAACACACTGAGAAAAAAAATATATTAAATGCAAAACCTAATATGGGGTATTGCAAAACAGTTAGTTAAATACTACCTAGTTTAGGTTTTCTGAACCTATTGTAGGTAAATCGTTTTTACCTACAATAGGTTTAGAAAACCTAAACAGTTCAATCGTACTAAAGCTGCAGGTACTAAATTTCAACTACCTTCAAACGGTATCCTGGTTTATTATCAGTGCCATACTAAAATGTAGTACCCATTCAAGTTCCTTAGCCATTACGAATAGGATTCGACACGGGTAATGGGGGTTGAATGTCAAATGTATTTTAACGGCGGATGTTAAATGGAAAATTAATGATTGGGATGTTAGTGGATCTTAAAATATTTAATACAGATATTGGCTGAACTAACTTGGATAAAAATAAATTAATATGTTAGCGAGATTTTATAAGGGGCTATGCATACGGGCAACTTTTGCGGCAACTGGCAACTCGCAACTAGCTGTGTTCATATAAAACAACCGCGGCAACTGTTGCTGCAACTGGCAATTGTTGGCTGCAACTGCCAAAAAAACATTAAAAGTTGATAGTTTCGGTGACTAAAGTTGCTCCGTGTGCATAGCCTCTAAATACAATATCAGCAACTTACAAAGAATTAATATTTGAAATTTCATGATTTGTTTCCAAATAAATTGTAAGTTATTAAAATAAACAATCGGGTACAATTTACATAAAAAGGTTACCAAGATTTATTGTATAAATTATTTAGGTTTTTTCTAGTACGGAGTGTATTTAGTGTTTGCAAATAAAATCTAAAAAGTTTTCACATTTAAACTTGAGACCGCCCAATTAAACTTTATGGGAAAACTAAAACTATGTATCAACTTCGTAAATAGTTTTAAATGGTCTAAAGAGATAAAGGTTTAGGGCTTTAACTACGTACTGTATTTATGTAACTATTTTACGAATTGTACCTAACTAAAAAGTTAAATGAAAAAGGTTTTTTAGTAGGCAAGTTAACAAACATAAACGTTTAACTAAAGTAAAATATGTAGTATTTTATTTTTATACAAAAGATATCTGGGTGAGGCCGTAGATTCGCCACTTTTTAACATAGAGTAACATAGACATTCTATGTTACAGTAACGCAGAAGTAACGCGAATGTAACGCATAATGTTTTAAGGCTGAGTGCATATGTGATGATTCGTAAAATCACAAAAATTAAAACATTCTTATGAAGTACGTAAAACACTCAGAGTTTACAAATCAAAAATGATTCGTTGGGAAACAAAAACAAAATCTTCGCGAACAAATATAGAAAAAATATAAGTTTTGTTGTGCCAAATGTTTGACGGAACCAAAAAGACAGCGTGTTTTTGGCAAAATTTGGGGGTCTGGAGAAATATAATTAAATGTAATGTTTAAACTGTATGACTTACATTCACTTAAAAATACGCTCTAAGAGTTTAAGAATGACATTATCGAACTGATGTACTTTCATTAAAATTGACCAAATACTTTTTTTTTTATAAGCAATCAAAATTTGGGACACTTTTTTTTTCAAAAGTGGCAAAATCTACGGCCTCACCCATCTACTTAGGTATACAATTTATTTGTAAGCAAATTTCAGTATTATGAGGACATGAATAAAAAAAAATAGGCACACTCCTTTTTGTGGGCAGTCGTGTAAAAATAGTTCTATCACAAATCAGTGGTACAGTCAACGTCAAAAGATACGATACGTTGTGGGTGATATTATTTTAATTCTTTAAAAAGTCCTAACTTAATTAAAGTGACCTACATTATTGTTAAATATTAACGTTAAATTCAATTAATATAAATTAATACGAGAAAGGAAAAAGATTATTAACTTTATATTAAAAAATACAGGTATATCCAAAGAAAATTAGATAACCTAGATAGCAAATACATATTCGGATTTGTTTCTTGATTATCGTGTTTTAAGTCGTTTTGAATTGTTATAGTCATATTATAGTAGTTATTTAACCACAGTAAGTAAACTAAACTAAACTAACGCTATTGTTGTTCGTAGTCAATGTTCGATGTTGGCTGTGTTGGATCCACATTTAGTATTTAGTCATTAATAAAGGATGTGATGGAGATATGTATTAATAAATGTATACTAATGAGTGTTTATTATCATGTTTTCGTATTTGGTACAGTCAGCCACGAAAATATTGTATTAAATAGATAATATTTTTTGTTTCTTTTTTAAACACTGAGACGGATTTTCACAACGAAGAGGCCGTTTCCAAAATTTGCCTCTGCCGGGAATCGAACCCGCAACCGGGCCGAGTCGAGCCGAGCGGCTAACACAAGTATCTACCCCACAAAAGATTTTAGATGACCCCAGTCACACCCAGATTCTTACTTTTATACCACACACAGTATAATTTACTGCCCATTACAGTGTCTGAAATTTTAATGTGGTTGTTCTGAACTGTAAACATTTACCTAATTCCTTTTTCATAGACCAGTTTTATTGGTTACCTTAAAATTTGTTGTTTAAATGCTACTTTAATTGCTAAGAACGCGAGTTGTTCCAATCTTTGGTATAACTACATTTTATTGAAACCGTAAGGTGACTTTTAATTGAACATTTATTTGTTTATGTTATTGATTTATTTTATGAAAACATTAATTCTACTAGATAAACTAGGTACATTAATTTAGGTATAAAAAAACCGTCTCTCTGAGAAAAAAGCTAATAAACAAGATTTTTTTAAAAAAATTTGAAATGAGTTCCATGAAAAAAAGTTTGCTGTAACGCTCAAGAAATATACCTAACCATACTTTTCAAATTAACAAATAATGATTCACAGTACAACAACAATTTCATCTATGTGCATAATTTACAGTTCGCTTACGGTGAGGGACAACATCGTGAGGAAACCTACCTATCCCTCGGGATTAGGTAATAGTCAGTTCCTGTATACACGGCGACACGGTTCACCACCTGTCACGTTGGGTTCTGACTATCTGGTGAAACGTGGGCTTTGAGTTGGCTTAATACCTCCACATTGTGGTGGTGTATGGCCACTCAAGCCTCTGACTACCCCCGTATGGGGATAAAAGTCGTGACGTTATATTTTTTTTTACATTAACAAAACTTTTGGCATATTCTTGTTAGATAGATAACACTGTATTGTACATCAGTGATAATACATACCTACATTACATAATTGACAAACAAAACAAAGAACAAACAACAATATACAGTGGGTGGTCTTATCGCAAGCTGCGATCTTCCATCCAAAGGTTGTTTGGAGATATCTTTTTTACATAAAGACAATACTTAAACAAAAAGCAGTAGTCTTTGTGACATTCTATTGTTTTTTTTTTTACGACAATCAATTACATTAGCCGTGTTAATTTGTGCTTGGTGCAGAAAATACAGTTAATCTTGTATATAATTTCTATTGTAATTTATAATGTATTTTTAATTTTGATATACAAAAAATATAAACAATGAACTTTGATACATTATTTCCGTGGCTGACTGTACAACTTGTTATTCATATCGTAAGGCGAACTTTCGAAGCTTTTCCTGTTACTATTATGTTTATTTTTTACCTTTAAATCACATAGAAGGGACAGTTTGGTTACCTTAAATTAATTTAACGTAGAATTACGCAAACTTATTATTTAAAATTAGTATTTCTAATTTACATAAATGAAGTGCTTAAGTTATTTAAATTGAGATACTAATTTAGTTTCAAATTGAAAACAAGTGAATTTCAAAATTAGGAAACATTTTTGAAATGCTGTACTTAGCGGACTTATAAATTGTTTAAAACATAAATTAATTATTCAACTATGCAGAGCGCGCGAATCTATACAAAGAAATAAAATTGAAGTGTCTGTTTGTAATGTCAAAATAACAGCATTTTAATAAATACATAATGAAAGTTAAAAATTCCACACGGTCGTAGTCGCGAGTATTTTTTTCTAAAAACGCGTACGAAGTCGCGACCACAGCTAGTCTGTCATAATTCTATGGTTTGAAAATTATTTTTTTGGGTTACCTATAAGTACTTACACCTATTTTTATTAAAAGAAAAACATTCAAGTAGATATCTACCTATGTTTTTTAGGTAGACCAACGACCTAGTGAAGGTCGCGGGATACCGCTGGATGCAAGCAGCACAGAGGGCCTACTCTGTTTCAAACGAAAACGAAATTTCGTACGAAATTCACGTATTTCCTACCACGTTTCTCATTGATTCCGACATTTCTTACGAACGAAAATTGTTTGACGTTTAGATTCGACGATGACGAAGACGTCAAACAATTTTCGTTCGTAAGAAATGTCGGAATCCATGAGAAACGTGGTAGGAAATACGCGAATTTCGTCCGCAATTTCGTTTTCGTTTGAAACAGAGTAGGCCCTCAGGACCGGGCGTTATGGAACACCGCGGGGGAGGCCTATGTCCAACAGTGGATGTCTTTTGGCTGAAATGATGATGATGATGTTTTTTAATAAATTAAAACGTAAGAAGTCGCGGGCATAGCTAGTTTTATCTAAATCGATAACTCAAGGGGAAAGGGACAGATAATATACTGTTCAAAAACTTTTCCTATTACGGAAAGGTACTTAAGCCTAAACTCATGCGGATGGGTCTGATGTAGGTACCTCAACTTAAACCTAAACCACCCTAAACTACAATTACATACACGGAATAAAAAAATACTGGATAAGGCATAAATAAAACATGTCATCACAAAATTGTGTAAAAAATATAATGACTCCAAAAAAATATGAAAAATCATCATTGGTAGAGCGAAGCTGTAGTTTTTTTTTTTTTTTTTTTTTTTTTTTTAAAATGACAATACGTTGTTGGCCAGAGTGGCCTCTACAACTTCACCCGGACTTTGGTGAGTGCAAAGTGCGCTCCAACCAGAAGGGTAGGGGACAGCACGCTCAAGGGCGCCACATAGGGCTCGGCCTCGGCTTGGCTGCTGTCTCTAGAGAGAGAACGGAGGTAAAAACTACCACCGGATCGTAACGCGACCTCACTGAGAAGATCCGGCAAGAAACTCAGCGGGCTTGTCGAATGCCTAGGTGCGTCTAGGTCCTGCTGGCGCAGGCGCATAGAGGCACCTATTGGCGGAAGAGGGAATACGTCGACCTCGCCGTCGAGGTCGGTGTATGTTGGGTAGTGTGCGTGTGTCGGTCTCCTCGGCATCTGAGTCGAGGAGCACGGTGAGTGGGTCGGGTGGGTCGAGTAGTACATGCCGCGGTCGGCGGCGGTAGGTACTACTGAGTGTGTCTAAGTGCGCGGGCTCGTAATCGACGGCGGCGCCGATTAGAGCATTCGAATGATCGGAAGCCTTTTTAAAGTAGCGTTCGGACGCTTCTTTGAAGTACTTCCGTATGGAGACTAGGCCTAGATCTGAGTGAAGGTCTACGTTCCTCAAAAACCACGGGGCTCCCACGGCTTTACGAAGGAAGCGATTCTGTATGACTTGGAGACTGTTGATGTGAGTGTTGGCCGCGTGAGCGAACACAACACTCGCATAGGACATGATGGGACGAATGCAAGTTTTGTAAAGTGTCACCTTATTTCTAAGGGACATTTTACTCCGCTTGCATATAAGATAGTGAAGGCGACCGAGCACAAAGGCGGCTCGGTTGCGGACTCTTTTAATGTGAGGACCGAAGGTCATGGGGCCATCGAGTGTGACACCCAGATATTTGACTGTTTTGGACCAGGGGATGGGTTGGCCATACAAAGAGACCGTACCTAAATTGGACCTAATGCGACGCGTGGAAGGGCGCCGAGCGGTGGACCTGGCAAAGAGCACGGCTGCGCTCTTGTCCGGGTTCACCTCTATGCGCCACTTCCTGAACCACTCTCCGAGAGTGTTGACTGCGCGTTGGAGGACGCGCGTGATGTACGCTTGGTTGCGGTGTGAGAAATATAAGGCGGTGTCATCCGCATAAAGAGCTAATTGTACATTGGCCGAACGAGGAATGTCGTTCGTGTACAGACTGTATAGTAGGGGAGCTAGCACGGAGCCTTGCGGGACTCCGGCTCTAATGGGATGGGGAGCAGAGAGCGTCCCCTCGACGCGATACCTAAAGGTACGATTCGACAAGTAGTCTCGTAAGATGAGCACGAGACTGTCAGGCACACCCATGAGATACAACTTGTAAATCAAGCCGTTGTGCCAGACTTTGTCGAATGCCTTGGCGACATCGAAAAAGAGGGCCCCAGTGGACCGGGGCTTAGTGGGCCTATTCATACCAGTGAGAATGTACTCCGTGATGCGGTGTACTTGGTGGACACAAGAGTGCCCGGCTCGAAAGCCGAACTGCTCATCGATAAGGATCTTATTGGAAAAGATGAACTCACGGAGCCGAGCGTGAAGCACTCGCTCATAGAGTTTAGCTAAGGCCTTGAGGAGGCTGATGGGACGGTAGCTCGTAGGGACATTACGAGGCTTACCGGGTTTGTGGATGCCGATGACTATTGCGTCCTTCCACGCATCGGGAAAGACGCAGTTCGCCAGAGCGGCATTGAAAATCGAGACTAAGATACAGATAAGCTGAGCGGGCAAGAGTTTAAGAACTCTGTTCGAGACGCCATCGGAGCCCGGGGCCTTCTTGGGATTGAGATCCTTGATCAGATCTTTTACCTCTGCCTCCGTAACTGGAGTGAGTGTAGTGGTAGGGGGTAGGGAAACCCTGCGCTCAACTTCCCTATCAACGAGATCCAGGTGGACAGGATCAATGGAATGGGTGCTCGGGGAACACTGGTTCTCGAGCGTGGAGGCTAGAAGCTCGGCCTTCTCGTCATCATCGAATGCAGGAGGATCGCCTGAGGGGCGCGTCAGTGGGGGCATGTCATACGTAGAGTCGGTCTTCAGGGCCTTCGCCAACTTCCAGTAAGCCTGGTGTGTTGGCGAGATTCCTTCGAGAAGGCTACCCCACCTGGCCTCCCGAAGTTCCGCAATACGTTGCTTTACATCACGCTGCAAAGCACGCATGCGGACACGGTTGGCTTCGGTGGGGTAAGTGTCAAACGCTCTGATGGATGCGTTCTTGTCTCGGATCAGTTCCTTGACGTCGTCCGGGAGTACGAAGCGGTGAAAGTCACTAACTTCGACCCGTTTGGACGAGTGGCTGATGGCCGAATCGATGTGATTGGAGAAGGCTTCAACAGCCTGGGCAGTGTCCTGAGGGGACTGAATAGAGTCTGGGATTCTAACGAGATCTGGCGAGGAGGTATCCGCTAGGGAAGTACCTAGTTTCGCCCAGTCCAACACCGAGCGTGTAACGGGCTGTGAAGTAGGAGGCGGACCGAGCTGCATAAGAACAGGCCGGTGGTCAGAGTCAAGCTCCTGGAGGACTTCCAGGGAGCGCAACCGGAGGGTTATTCCCTTGAGGAGGGCTATATCCAGCACATCGGGACGATGGGCTAGATTGACGGGGAAGTGGGTTGGGTGCATAGGGGCAATAACGTCAAAGTCAAGGTCATCGACCAAGGCGTCAAGTCGTCTCCCATTAGGGGTAGTCAGAAGGCTATTCCACCTAACATGCTTGCAATTGAAGTCGCCGGCCAGAATGACCGCGCTTCCCAGATTAAGAAGTGCTTCGATATCACTTCTAAGGAGAAGCTTATTAGGTGGGAGATAGATAGAGGCAATAGTGACAGCACTATGGCCAGTAAGGGCTAGACGACAGACCGAGGCTTCGATGTTGGTGAGCGCAGGGGTATCGATAGGGATACAGTGCAGGGACCGCCTATAGTAAATGGCAGTACCACCCCCACGGGAGGTGGTCCTGTCATTACGTACCAGTTGGTAGTTCGCGAGCTTAGGGTCGCGGCGGGACGGCTTGAGCAGGGTCTCCTGCACTAGCATGACATCAACTTGGTGATCCCGAAGGAATTCACCAACCTGATCTCTCTGATGGGATAGACCGAAAGCGTTGAAGAACGCCAAGGAGATTTGATGGGGCTTTGTACGTTGTGGGCGTGAATCCATTATGGATTGAAACGCGAGTGGAAAGCGGACAGTGAGTCATGCACGTCCGAGAAGGAGACATACGCTCGGAGGTAGTCGTCCTCGGTACGTGCAGCGCGGAGGTGCTGGGCGAGAGCACGAATCCTGTCGTGGTTGATGGCGGCAAAGAAGTTGCGCACCAGAGCCAGGTCGCTGACAGCATCAGAGGCTGCAGCGGGCGCAGAGGGCGCAGGCGCGGAGGGCGCAGGGCGAGAGAGCACAGGGCGTGCGGGCGCGACGCGTCCATTTTTCGCAGACGCGGTATACGGGAGCGGATTGCTCCAGACATTGCGCACTGGGGGCGCAGTCCCGGGCGCCGCGGGCGCGGGGGCGGAGGGTGCAGAAGGCACCTGGGATTGGGGCGCAGAAGGCGCGGATGGACTGGGCACCGGAGGAGCGGGCCTGGGCGCAGAGGGCGCTGATGGGCTGGGCACCGGTGGAGCGGGCCTAGGCGCAGAAGGCGCAGAGGGCTGTGAAGCAGCCGAGGCGGGCGCACGACGGCGAACGCGCCTCGCCCTTCTGCCGTTAGCCCTTGGGGCCCTGGAGCAGCCGCGATAATTCGCGGTGTGCCCCTGAGTCCCACAGAGCACACAGCTAGGGGGCTCGGACGCAGTTTCCTTCCTGCGCTCGCATTGCGCAGTGGAGTGGTCGCCGATGCATTTGACGCATCGGGGACGGGCGTGGCAGTGACGGGCAGAGTGCCCGTACAACTGGCAGTTATGGCACTGCGAAGGAGTGCCATTCCTGAATGGGGCCTCTATAGAGATCCCCGAAAGAAGGCAGACGGCCTTGAGTCGGAAGACCTTGCGGGCTTCCTCCGTGCGGTCAAGGACCACCAGGACCATGTCATACGGTTGCCTGGTACGGGGCATGTACATCCGGTGCACCTCGCGCACCGGCAGGGACTGCGACAGAAGGTCGCTCTTAATGAACTCGGTGTCGAGTCCAGCAGGAAGACCGCGGATGACCGCACGGAGAACGCGCTCCTCCTCGAGCGCGTAAGTGTGGAAAGCGATCTTGCTCGAACGCAAGAACGCGGACAGCGCTCGATGAGCGTCCGAGGTTTGGACGCGAACGGTGATTCCCTGCGAGGTCGTCCTCGCAGAGAGGAAATGAATGTGGCGCTCATGCAGCGCCCGGGAGATGCCCTCCCATGCGCCCTTGTCCTGAATGACAAGGGGGGGCGGGGCGGACTTACGCGGGGCGGATGCCGTCTGCTGTGAGGCAGCAGGGCTGGCGCCGGACGGTCGCGGCGTGGGCGACATGGATACGTCGCGCGCGGTACCCTGAGTGGGTGTCGGAGACGGCGACGGAGAGGGGGAGGCAGAGCCGGGAGCGGCCTTGCTAATCTTACCGGGAGGGAGGGGGCCGCGCGATTTCAGCGCCCTCTTTTTCCCGACTAGGATGAAGTCGTCCTCGGAGGACGACGAAGTGGTCGCGGGGAGGGGAGGGGGGAGAGTGGAGGAGCCGATCGCCTCCACTTCCATATCGAGGTAGTCCGACTCGGCATCGGACCCGCACTCAGAGGCGGGAACAACCACCGGTGCGGCGGGCGATGCCGGTTCGGAGACCGGGTCCGGCGACGCAGGGGACTCGGAGTCCCCCTGCTGTTGACGGAGAAGGTCCGAGATCAACCCCGGACACCTCTCCTGAACAACTCGGAAGAGTTCCCGAAGGAACTCCTCCGTTGGAGCCATGGACACTGTGCCCATGGCAGTGACGTGCGACCGTACCCGCCCCACCTAGTCGGCGGGGAGGGGGTGGGTACCTAAGGTGTCCTACACTATCGCGTACCTTCGCAGTGTGCAAGGCGAAGGGTGAGTAATAGGTGTGTACCTACTTACGCCCACCGGCGTACCTAGCACCCTACTTGTGACTATCTGCCCCGGGGCAGAGGACACGTAGCCAGAAAACCGGCTCGGCCCAAACAGCACCCAGGGAATAGGAAGCGGGAGAGGGCTGGGTGGGAGGGAGACACCTGGTGTCGACGAGGGTAGCCCCCAAGGTCGGTGGTCCCAGGCCCGGCCAAGTCTGCCTGTCCCAGAAGGGGAGGGCGAGCGCTTGGGTCACGCTCACTATCCACTTGTTAGCACCGCAAGGTTTCCCGTGGATAGTACAAAACTTGACAACAAAAAATTGTTTCTGTCAAAACAGAAACACTCACGATTTGCTGTGAAAACAGCAAATCGCGATCGCGCAGGCGTGCGCGGGGAAGGGCGGCGGAGGCGCGGGGGGCGCGCGGTGACCGGCCGGCGACAGACGGCTGCGGCGACACGACGGCGCGCGCAGCGACTGGCGAGCGGCGGGCGGGCGGGCGGGGGGTGCGGCGACGCGAACTCGACGAGCTGCAACACGCACACACACACACACAAATGTAATACCGATGTGCCGTACTTGGTTCGCTGTAAAAACAGCAAGCCAAGTATGACAACAAAGGCAGAGGCCCTGCGACAGCAGCGGAGAGCGAGACGGCGAGAGCGCGCGGCACAGGGGTGCGCGGCGGGGCGGACTGGCACGGAGCGCGGAGCGGCTGACTGCAACGGCTGCCGGAGCGGGACTGATGAATTTTAGCGAAGCTGTAGCCAAATGACTGCAGCTCATATACGGGCTGGCTCGACCGAGGTAGTACCACCCTCTCACAGAAGAGCGGCGTAAAGTAGCTATTACAGCTGCGTATCGTACGGTGAGAGAGCCGGAAGACCAACCCCCCTTCCCCTGCCTTTGTCCTACTCCCTGTCAGGTTGGTAACGAACGATGCCTTCGACATCGCAAGCATCTATAGGCTACGGTAACTGCTTAACACCAGGCGGGCCGTACGCTTGTTTGCCACCTTAGTAACACTTAAAAGGAAAAATATTTTTTTATATGGAGTCGGTGCCCAGTTCAAATTATTGAAAAATATTTTCCCTCGGTAAATTCCACTCGCTTTGATTTTCAATATACCGAATGAATATTTCCCGTGGGAATAAGTTAAATCAGTGGCAAAGAGAATGAGGAAAATCATAGCATATTCAATTGGGCAATGAATAATGCATGCTACGAGGCGGGCATTTCATTGCCAATCGCGGGCTATATGGGCAATGTAGGCACACTGTAGATACGATATAAATAGCATTCATCTTAGACGCGTCTAATGGACACAGTTCGACTCAGTCGCTTGCAGACAATAATGTTGAGAAAATGTCGGTATTGCCAATAGGGTCATCTGGTGAATAATGCTATCTTATGTATTTTTTTGTGTGTCTAAGTTGGCAAGCAAGCTGATGTTAAGCAGTAACATAGCCTATAGATGCTTGCAATACCAAAGGCATCGCTCGCACGTTGCCGACCTGCCCCCCTAGACAAGCGGCATGAACAGAATAGAATATAATAGACTTCACAGTGTATGGAAATGTCAAACGTCGCTATGTAGATCAACAACAAGTTGCCATGTAGATCACGTGACTTATGTCATTTCCATACACGAAGCGTAGCGATTAGAAGGAACGCTTGTAGACGTCAGCCACTTGTATGTTCCCTTCCTTTTATATATCGATTTCTACCACCAACAAAAAGGTACCATATATGCTAAAAAATATATAATGCTTTCAAGCTTACTTGTAATTACATATTAAATCACACTCAGCCCTTAATAATCTTATATCTTAGTTTAAATTCCGTTCACTCATCGTACGAAACGCAGCTTTAAGACGATACAAGAAAAAAATGAATTTTAGTTTCGGGGTGTGGCTAGCGTCGCGTGAGCTGCCGAAGGATATATCCCTCTCGCTTAGCTAGGACAGAACAGCTATGGAGTAGACTATAGTATAGTTATTTTTTGAAGGAACAATATTGTTTAATTCGTACAATTAAAATAATATGTCCCAGTGCACCTTTTAAAATAGATGAAATGGATGAAAATATTCAAATATATTTTTTTCGTTTTATATGGGATTTTTATGTCGAGTGTATTTGAAAAAAATAATTTAATTTCTATGTTGTTTTTATTGCTGAAGACAAAGTAAGTCAAAAGAAGACAAACGATACCTACAATATGCTGATAGATACGTATAACAATATTTCGATCGTATAATAGCCTATAACCAGCGGACGATCCAGACGCGTCCAACGATATCTCATTAGTCAAATTATTATGATAAAAATAGTTTGGACGTTATACGGGAGCAGATGAACATACATACATATTGGTCAAAATCATAACCCTCCGCCCACCGTAGTCGGGTAAAAATGTACATACTCTGTGTCAGTGACTGACTGCCGGATATGAGTATCTTTTTCATGTTTCGTAGGCAAAGGAATACTTTGGTACTTAACTTCGATGCCGATCATGAAGTCATCAGCGGTGTCATAATATTTTTTTCTACCATATTTAATATTTTTTTTAATTTAATTTTCAGTTTTTATTAATTTTATTGATTTAACCATGCATTTATTTTTTGTTTATCTTTTTATCTTTATTTTTTTATCTATCAAAATCACCCTTAGACTGGTTACCGCCACAGGTGACAAGAGGGCTGGCTCTTTCCTTGCTCAAAAAATTAGCTTGACAACAGGAACAGCTTGAATACAGGGAGGACATGCAGCCAGTATCCCACGCGGACGGTATTTGTTTAATTAGGGGTAGGTTTTTATTTTATTGTATTTTATTTTAATTTATGTTATATTATATTGTATTTTAATGATAAAACATGAAAAATAAAAAATATATTTTTATTTTTTTAAATTTAATTTTACTTTTATTTATTGTTTTATATTTATTGTGAAATTATAATAATTTTAATAATCAATATTGGACTATGTCTGAAACAAATACATTGAATTGAATAATTTAAATACAAAAATTATCACATTAACTCGTTAAATCACGGTTTACACCCGCTAGAACGAAAAAGATCCTAACATGGTAGGTAGGACCTGAGGGTTGGCCAGTTAATTACTTAAAATACACTATAATTATTTATTTCAAGAAAACATTCATAAGATCTGAAGGCGTCGGACTCGCACATAAAGGGTTCCGTACCACCGTAGAATAAACACATCAAAAATATCAAGTTTGAGACTTGATATTTATTTTTAAATGTTATTATATTTTTAGTATTTGTTCTGCACCGGCAACAGAAATACACATTCAGTGAAAATTTCAACTCTCTACCTGTTACGGTTCGTGAGATACAGCCCGCGCTGACAGACGGACAGACAGACAGACGGACAGCGTAGGCCTAGTAATAGGGTCCCGTTAGCACCCTTTGGAGCCCTAAAAAGTAGCCTATGTTCTCCGCCAAGACCCAGTCTATCTCCATACCAAAATTCATCAACATTGGTTCAGCGGTTTAGCCGTGAAAAGGTAACAGACAGAGTTACTTTCGTTTATAATATAATAGATTGAATAGGACGGACAAACATTTTCCTATCCATATCTGTAATGTTATTTTTTACGATAATTTATTGATGTATGATATATTTATTACTTGCCCATCCATACCTACAACAAACGCAATAAAGCGACTCCATTGTTTTGACAAGCAATGTATTCCCACTGTCGGCCCAAGACCATGCTGCAAGTATATAACAGTAAGCGAAATAGGGAGTTTTTACAGAAATGACACGAATAACTATGAAATGACAAGAGATGACACAAAATGACAAGAGATGAAAAGAAATTACACAAGACAAGGAAAAGCAAACGAAAATCACGCTGCAGTGCAGGTCGTAGGTTCGATTCCTGCCCAGGACATGCATTTGTGTGCATGAACATGTCCGCATGTCCCGAGTCTAGGTGTAATTAAGTGTATATTTAGTTTGTATTTACAAACAAAAAGTAGTATATGTAGTAGTATCAGTTTCCAAGGATATTTATTTATTTATCATAGGCGTCGGCGGACTGTAAATACTGTACTGTACCTGTAATGTGGCACGACCGTAATATTTATTCGTAATATTTTTTAAAAAATCCTTCACAGGTCCGACGTCGAACAAGTCCGAGCGGACACTGACAATACAAAGTTAGAGAGAGACATGGTTAGTTCAAGTACTTAAAATGTGAGATGGCGATATTGTGCGCGCGCTCGGAAATAAACAACGTAAGCGCCAAACCACATTTACTTGAATTAAAAAAAAACTACTTCATGAATTAAAATATGGTTGAAGGGTAGTTTAGATATCATTATTTGCTATGTTTTAGAAATAATTTCGTGATCTAAATCGTAAAAACATCGTGGTAGCAAGGAAAATTGTAAATAATTAGAGCTCATTTCATAATTTTTTTTTATCGAGAAAATTTCATCAAATCGTGATTTGGATTTAAAGATACTCAAGATAATATAGTCAAAAATCATACATCTAAATATAAGATTCCTAGTCCACATACTTACTTAAAGAAAAAGTAGAATAGAAAATCAACCAAATTTCGAACCCTCCTCTTAATTGCTGCTGTACGCCAATCTTCAGTGAGAGGGTGGTACTACCCCGGTCGAGCCAGCCCGTATATGAGCTGCAGTCAATTGGCTACAGATTACCATCTGCTAAAATAATATACAATGCTTTCAAGACTTATTGTAATTACATATTAATTCACACTCGGCCTGCCTTAATAATCTTATATCTTAGTTTAAATTCCGTCTTAAGTTTGTTCCCGGATGTTATATTGCCGGGACACCTGCGAGTTTATATCTGTTTCCGGAACAAGGAACAAATTAAGTTACGTGACTTAATGTTCCGTAAAACCAAAGACAAATGAAGATATGTGACAGTTCAAAATAGTATGCCCTAAACAGTGTCCATGGACATAGTCGGCTGATTTTCTGGTGAAATACCACAGAGTAAAGACTAAAGAAAGAGGTGCCCTTATTAGATATTTCTATGAAACAAAACGTGGTCATTGTTTTTTCATTTTCATTGTTCTATCTACCGGTAAATAGTTGAACTACTCGCTTCGTTTTATGTCGATGTTAGTACTAGGCCGACCACTCGGCCGACTTGCTTAGGGCCAGTCCCCAGTCCCCTTAGTAACTGGTCCATGTGAAATACGCACCAAAATGCCTTGAAGTTTTTTGTTGACTTGCGAGTGTGTGTTCGGAGGGCACGTAAAATGTCGGTCCCGGTTGTCATCTAGGCAGTCGTTAAGCCTTGTCAGAGACCGCCCGGCTTGAACAACTCTGACACCAGGTACCAGGGAACCATACGATAAGAAGAAGTAAGAGAATCTACATGTAGTGGTGAGCTGAGCACAAGTCTAGTGATAGCATTGGACGCTTATTTACCACTTTAGTAATTATTTTTTTATAGGACTGCGGTGGCAAAAAAGCGTACGACCCGCCTGATGTTAAGCAGTTACCGTAGCCTTGCGATGCTTACAATACCAAAGGTATTGCTCGCATATTGCCGACCTGAAGGGGAGTGGGATGGAGGGAAGGGGGGGGGTGGGCTTACGGCTCTCTCACTCATCGTACGAAACGCAGCTGTAATAGCAGCTTTACGCTGATCTTCTGTGGGAGGGTGATACTACCCCGGTCGAGCCAGCCCGTTTATGAGCTGCAGTCAATTGGCTACAGCTTGGCTCTACCACGTTTAAAAGTTTTATTTTCTTGTTTTCTTCAAAATTTAGTAACATTTTTATATACCAAAAATGGGCCAACGGATTCATCTAAAGTCGCCGCTTTAAGCCTTAGTAAGCACTTATAAGTTTTTTTTCTTTTTTTAATCGTTATAAGTGTATACCAACATATTTTTGTCCCCGACTGTACTTAACAGTCTCCTGATAATTACTGCGATGAAAAAGTATCCGGCGAGACCCGGCCAACCCCTGGCTTGCCCCGGCCACATCCCCGGCCATATCCCCGGCCACATCCCCGGCCACATCCCCGGCCAAGATCGCTGATAACCTTGTAAGAGTAATGTCTTTCTTTGGTGCGGGCTTTTTGTTTTACGTCTTAGGTCTCTACCTAAGTAAGTATACTAATATATAATATATATATATATATTTACGTACGATACGTGGTATGTACTACTTACTGGCGATGGTATGGTATGTGATACTTGGAGATATAGGTATAAACAGTAACTTCTAATCAAATAAATAAATAAATACTAAACTTATCAACTGTATGGTCTACTAAGGCCCATATTAATAAATCGATCTCAAAGATGACACTTCCAGCTTTCACTCATCGTACGAAACGCAGCTATAATAGCTACTTTACGCTGATCTTCTGTGAGAGGGTGGTACTACTCCGGTCGAGCCAGCCCGTATATGAGCTGCAGTCAATTGGCTACAGCTTGGCTCTACCATTAACCCAGGTCGAGCCAACAAAACATGTTTTTATTTAATAATAAAAACTAATACCCGACTACGGAAAAAACGCGCTCTAAAAAGTATGAAACAAGAAAATATTCTCATCTAGAGGATAGCCGTGGTCCGTGTAGGTCTTTTTGGGCCAAATGCCATATGAACACGGACCACGGCTATCCTCTAGATGAGAATATTTTCTTGTTTCATACTATTTAGAGCGCGATTTTTCAGTAGTCGGGTTTTAGTTTTTAAACTTACTTTTTATTTAATTATTTTGGAGTTATAGGTAACAATATATATATATATATATTTGAAATGTGCTCATCAAGCTCTTTCATTTGATACCCCACACGGTTTCATTAAAAAATGTTTTTTTTTAGTTCATGACATTATGTCCTCTAGAGGGCGCCATATGCAATTTTATGTAACGTCACATAGCCTATAACCAGCGCGCCATTAAGCCGCTTCTAACGATACCTCATTTGTCAAATTACGACAAGTAGGTAGTTTGGAAGTTAGGTGGGAACAGATGCACATACATACATACATACATACCGGTCAAAATCATAACCCTCCGCCGTAGTCGAGTAAAAACTGAAACCTCCTACAGCTTTTTGAAGTCTCGATGTAGGAAAAAATATTGCTATGAGAACCCGCGGTTACTGTTTCATGAAACAAGGCTTTTAGCAACACGGCCACGTACAAAACAAAATAAATTATTCAGCCGAGGTAATAAAATCCACCCTTTTAGTTGGACCAGGTGAAACTCCCTATAACCAGCATTAAACATGATAAAGGGCCATAAAGGTTGGCACTCACCTATCAAACCGCCTCGCCGCTCGGCGTCCACTCGTTGACCACGCGCGGTCCGCGTCGCACGCTGCTTTTACACCATAAAAGTCACGTGATCAACCAGTGGACCGCGCGTGGTCAACGAGTGAACGCCACGTGGTCACCGCGCGGTCCACTTATTTCCAATTCAGTTAGGGCCTCCGCAGACTTGCTACTTTTAGCATCGGCGATCGGCGATTTTGATGCTGCGTCTCGCTCGTTCGCGCTCGAAGAAACGCGACGCAGCATCGATACGTCACAAAATCGCCGGTCGCCGATGCTAAAAGTAGCTAGACTGCGGAGGCCCTTAGTGGACGCCGACCGACGAGGCGGTGCTGGTCGGGTGCCAACTTGATAGATGAATGCCAACCTTAACACACCGGGCGCCATGGCGACGTCGCCTGCCACCGTAGCCAACTAAGTACCGCCATACATGGACTGCTTGTCGACAGCTCTAGAGCAGTTGGTTGCAGTCGACCGCAGTTTCAATACAAAATTGACATTCGCCATACACGGACCGCACAAGCAGTCGGCGGGCGGTCGATGCGGTCGACTGCAACCAGCTCTAGAGCTGTCGACAAGCAGTCCGTGTATGTCGGCGCTTAGTCGTATTGAAAGAACGGCAGGTAACACACCTGCCCCCCTAGCCAAGTGGCATGAACGCTCAACGAATAGAATAGAATAGACTTTACAATGTATGGAAATGTCAAACGTCGCTATGTAGATCAACAACAAGTCGCTATGTAGATCACGTGACTTATGTTATTTCCATACATGATGCGTAGCGATTTCAAGGAACGCTTGTAGACGTCAGCCACTTGTCTAGCCCTTCTGGCGACGGATTGGCGACGTCGCCATCAATACAAATTGTTTGGATACATAGCCGGCGACGTCGCCATAGCGTCCCGGTGTTATGGCCCAAATATCGAATAAGTACGTATTTTTGTACCAGACGCAAATAACAAGGCAGACGGAGCGCGAAGAACTAATGAGTGAAGCCAAAAAAGTAATACCAAATAGCATTGATGTGTTATTTTGGCAGATATGGTACGTCCTAACATTGCTCGACGCACCACTACATGCTACGAAATTCGCTCATCAGCTATCACTTGCAATTCGACTGATGCGTATTAAGTTTGGCACTCATCTATCAACTCGGCACCCGACCAGCACCGCCTCGTCGTCGGTCGGCGTCCACTAACTGAACCGGAAATAAGTGGACCACCACGCGCTGACAACGCGGCGTTCACTCGTTGACCACGCGTGGTCCACTGGTTGATTACGTGACGCTTATGTTGTAAATGCAGCGTCCGCCCGCGGACCACCTGTCGACAACGAGTGGAGGGACGAGGCGGTGCTGGTCGGGTGCCGATTTGATAGATGAGTGCCGACCTTTATTCACCAGAAGATGAGCTGTATTGGCAATACTGACATGTTATCATTCAAATTTTTTTTCCGCGATCGACTGAATCGTATCGTATCGTAATCGTGAGAGGGTGGTACTACCCCGGTCAACCCAGCCCGTATATGAGCAGCAGTCAATTGGCTACAGCTTGACTCTACCACCTTCAATTATAATATTGGATAGTCACGTATCCTCTGTCTTGGTAATATCTTTGAAGTAAATCACGAAATTATCACACAAATTCAATATTTGTCTGTCCACCTCATAACCTATCCCCCTAGCCAAGTCGCTTCGTCACCAAGCGTTTCTACACAACGCTACGCTTATGTATGGAAATGATAACACAAGTCGATAAGTAGATCACGTGACTTATGTCATTTCCATACATGAAGCGTGGCGATTTGTAGAAACGCTTGTAGACGGAGCAATTTGGCTAGGGGTGCTAGACCCTATACGCCCAGCATCCGAAATCCCCGAAACACAATTAAGGGCAGTCTCGTCAGTTGATTATTGAGAATGATTATCCGTAATAGTTTCTGTGTCAATATGGAGGCTTGAATTATTCATGATGTTTTGTCCAAGAGTGGGCCAGGGGAGGTAGGGGGATATTGGGTAGGAGTAAATACTATTATCGAAGGTTCCAGAACTAAAAAAACGCATATAAATATCCTATGAAATTCTTTTACACACGGTTACCTGATCCCAAACTAAGCAGAGCTTGTACTATGGAAACCGGATAATTGATATTACTATATATACTACTTTTTGTTTGTAAAGACTCGGGACCATGGACCAATTACTAAGGGGACTGGCCCTAAGCAACTCGGCCGAGTGGTCGGCCTAGTACTAACATCGTCATAAAACGACGCGAGTATTTACCGGTAGATAGAACAATGAAAATGAAAAAACAATGACCACGTTTTTTTTTCATACATATATCTAATAAGGGCACCTCTTTCTTTAGTCTTTACTCTGTGCTCGGGACATACAGACATGTTCATGCACACAAATGCATGTCCCGGGTAGGAATCGAACCTGCGACCTGCAGCGTGATGGGCTGAATCTAAACCAACCACGCTAACGTGCCCAAATATTGTGAATACTATATACCCGTAATAGTTAGTCTATGTAAACATAGAGGCTTGAATTATTCATGATGTTTTGTCCAAGAGTGGGCCAGGGAGGGGGGTAGGGGGTAGGAGTAAATACTATTATCAAAGTTTCCAGAATTGTGTCTGTATTTAAAAAAAAAAGTGGTAGAGACAATTGACTGCTCATATATGGGCTGTTTTGACAGGTATAGTACCACCCTCTCACGGAAGACCGGCGTAAAGTAGCTGTTACAGCTGCGTTTCGTACGATGAGTGTAAGAGCCGGGAGCCAACCCCTCTCCTTCCCCTACCTCTGTATCAATCCTCTTCAGGTCGGCAACGTGCGAGCGATGCCTTTGGTATTGCAAGCATCTTTAGGCTATGAAAAAAATAAAATAATAATAATATCCTGGGACATTTTTTACACACGGCTACCTGATCCCAAACTAAGCAGAGCTTGTACTATGGAAACCAGATAACTGATATTACTACATATACTATTTTTTTATTTGTAAATACATACTTAATATACATATACACCCAGACTCGGGACATACAGACACGTAAGGTTACATAAGTTTTTAATATTGACATTTATTATTTTATTGAATATTTTACTAGCTTTTTTATTTGCTGTAAATAAGAATCTGTTCTTTTTACATACTTTAAATAAAAGCAATTGCGAAAAAAGTATTATACACATGCTGAATAAAGACTATGACCCCGACATCAGAGGGAGATCGTGGGCCGGGCCAAAACGCGCCCGGACTAAAAAAAACTGCTTAACATCAGACAGGCCGTACGCTTGTTTGTCATCTTAGTAACATAAATGAACGGTTTTCTTTTCTCCATTTTGCCTCCTTCCCTTTGCCGTTCCAACTTAGTTTAACTCACAGAGTAAAGACTAAAGAAAGAGGTGCCCTTATTAGATATATGTATGAAAAAAAAACGTGGTCATTGTTTTTTCATTTTCATTGTTCTATCTACCGGTAAATAGTTGAACTACTCGCTTCGTTTTATGTCGATGTTAGTTCTAGGCCGACCACTCGACCGAGTTGCTTAGGGCCAGTCCCCTTAGTAATTGGTCCATGGTTTAACCGGTGGCGAATGTTTTCATACATCTTCCAGTATTTTCATGGAAAATACGTAGAATAATAAATGAGAGAGAACTCCACATCAAAATTAGACGTTGTTTTATCAGGTGGCAATACGATGCAGGGTTGCCACAAACAAAAAAGTTTTTTTTATAGTAGCGGCATTCTACGATGGCTGGTTCATGTGGGGGGGGGGAGAAAATGAACCTTATTATAATGGAATAAGACTGGCCGTTTAAAAAAATAAGAATGTCAAAAAATGAATGCGAAAATGAATCTTATTCCGTTATAATAAGGTTCATCCTTTCCCCCTCCTACATGTCAAACCGGCCATCATAGCGTACCGCTACTATAGTACAGGGATTCTAGCTGAGCATTTCGCATGTCGGAGAATCTAGGATCTTTTTTATGTAACTTTAATTACATTTAATTGGTGATAGAGCCAAGCTGTAGCCAATTGACTGCAGCTCATGTACGGGCTGGCTCGACCGGGGTAGTACCACCCTCTCACAGGAGATCGGCGTAAAGCAGCTATTACAGCTGCGTTTCGTACGATGAGTGAGTGAGCCGAAAGCCCAACCCCCCTTCCCCTCCCTCTTTCTCTCCCCTTCAGGCATTTTGTATCGCAAGCATCTATACAGGCTGACTGGTTGAACACTTTACATATTGATATAGAGTGCTCAGTACTCGATTCTCGTTCGTAATTATTGTAATTATGTTAAAAAAATAGGTGCCTTATATTTGCCTAATTTATCTTTAATTATCCACTCAAAACAATAAGCGTGGTCACGATCGTACCTCCTTGATTTGACGTACCTATCAAGTGTCATTAGTGTCATTAGCACTAGCGTTCTCCGCGAGGCACTGCGGTGTCCACAATTTCCGAGTTTTAGCACATTAATTTAATGAAGGCTTTCTCTGTAGTTCATTGGTATTTTTAAATTTTTTTTTTTTTTAACGTTTCATGTTACCATAAATTATCATGTCGTTCAATATGTAAAGTGTTTAACCAGTCAGCCTGTATAGGCGACGGTAACCTTAGTCACAAAAAAATGGACGCATAAAAAAGGCTTAACTTTTGTCGCGCCACCCCTAGCCTCCGCTAACAAGGTTGTACATTTAACCCCTCTCCCGAAATAACTTTTGTTTTGCAAGTTAAGTTGGTAGAAGTTTTTCCTTCAAACATTACAGACATTAGGACCCATCCATAAATTACTTCACACGTAAAGGGGGGGGTCGACGAAATGTGACATTGTGTCACAAGGGGTGGGAGGGGTCCTAAGTTTCGTGACGTCACATTTAAAGATCTTATATACATATATCTAAGTATTAAAACCGAAATTTGAACTTTAACGAAAAAATTCAGAAAATTGTAAAAAATATGTGACGTCACACAGGGAGGGGGGTCTCGCAAATGCGACCAGGTGACAAGGGGGGTCCAAAAATCATTAAATTCGTGTGACGTAATTTATGCATGGCCCTTCATTATTTATACAAGACCCTTCTAATAACTCATTGGTAGATAGAGATGACTCTATGAAGGTCTTAAGCCCACTGGCCAACACTATTAGCTGCGTCTATATGGACCGCGCTACACATTGGGCCAAGTTGCTAGGACAGCATGTTGATCGTTGGGCTCCAGCCCTATCAGTCACCGCACGAAACGCAGCTGTAATAGCGTACGGCCCGCCTGATGTTAAGACGATACAAGAAAAAAATGAATTTTAGTTTCGGGGTGTGGCTAGCGTCGCGTGAGCTGCCGAAGGATATATCCCTCTCGCTTAGCTAGGACAGAACAGCTATGGAGTAGACTATAGTATAGTTATTTTTTGAAGGAACAATATTGTTTAATTCGTACAATTAAAATAATATGTCCCAGTGCACCTTTTAAAATAGATGAAATGGATGAAAATATTCAAATATTTTTTTTTCGTTTTATATGGGATTTTTATGTCGAGTGTATTTGAAAAAAATAATTTAATTTCTATGTTGTTTTTATTGCTGAAGACAAAGTAAGTCAAAAGAAGACAAACGATACCTACAATATGCTGATAGATACGTATAACAATATTTCGATCGTATAATAGCCTATAACCAGCGGACGATCCAGACGCGTCCAACGATACCTCATTAGTCAAATTATTATGATAAAAATAGTTTGGACGTTATACGGGAGCAGATGAACATACATACATATCGGTCAAAATCATAACCCTCCGCCCACCGTAGTCGGGTAAAAATGTACATACTCTGTGTCAGTGACTGACTGCCGGATATGAGTATCTTTTTCATGTTTCGTAGGCAAAGGAATACTTTGGTACTTAACTTCGATGCCGATCATGAAGTCATCAGCGGTGTCATAATATTTTTTTTTACCATTTTTAATTTATTTTTTAATTTAATTTTCAGTTTTTATTAATTTTATTGATTTAACCATGCATTTATTTTTTGTTTATCTTTTTATCTTTATTTTTTTATCTATCAAAATCACCCTTAGACTGGTTACCGCCACAGGTGACAAGAGGGCTGGCTCTTTCCTTGCTCAAAAAATTCGCTTGACAACAGGAACAGCTTGAATACAGGGAGGACATGCAGCCAGTATCCCACGCGGACGGTATTTGTTTAATTAGGGGTAGGTTGTTATTTTATTGTATTTTATTTTAATGATAAAACATGAAAAATATTTTTTTTTTTTTTTTTTTGAAATTTAATTTTACTTTTATTTATTGTTTTATATTTCTTGTGAATTATAATAATTTTAATAATCAATATTGGACTATGTCTGAAACAAATACATTGAATTGAATAATTTAAATACAAAAATTATCACATTAACTCGTTAAATCACGGTTTACACCCGCTAGAACGAAAAAGATCCTAACATGGTAGGTAGGACCTGAGGGTTGGCCAGTTAATTACTTAAAATACACTATATTTATTTCAAGAAAACATTCATAAAATCTGAAGGCGTCGGACTCGCACATAAAGGGTTCCGTACCACCGTAGAATAAACACATCAAAAATATCAAGTTTGAGACTTGATATTTGGGGTCGGTGCCAATCTATCTTCTTACTTTTATAGTAGGTAGACTTGGCATACCAAGATTGGCACCGACTTCAAATACTCGATAACACACCATCACGTCTGGTTTTCCTGAAGGGGTAGGCAGAGGTGGTAATAGAAATATTATTTCAGGCTTTTTAGTGCATCAGGTTTTTTTGAAGGCGGTTTTTTTTTTATAAAAATAATTTTATTTCACGATTTTTAGTGGCGCCATACCAATGAACATTTTGGCATATTGAACCGTATGAAGTAAGCCCAACAAAAGGTAACTGCTGTAAATCGTTGAAGAATTCCCTCGTCTGTGTATGGTCTCCATCATCAGACCTGTAATGGCACTTATAAACGATATGGATGCAAAGTTCCCATCAATAGAAATGAATTAAGCCCAAACACCAGGTAATTGCTGTAAATCGTTGAGGAGTTCCCTTGACTGTCCTACGTCTTCATCATCAGACCCCTAATGACAGTCACAACCCATCTAGGTGTAAAGTTCTCACCAATACAAATTAATCAAGCCCAAACACAAGGTAGCTACTGTAAAACGTTGAGGAGTTCCCTTGACTGTCCTACGTCTTCATCATCAGACCCCTAATGACAGTCACAACCCATCTAGGTGTAAAGTCCTCACCAATACAAATTAATCAAGCCCAAACACAAGGTAGCTACTGTAAAACGTCGAGGAGTTCCCTTGACTGTCCTACGTCTTCATCATCAGACCCCTAATGACAGTCACAACCCATCCAGGTGTAAAGTTCTCATCAATACAAATTAATCAAGCCCAAACACCAGGTAATTGCTGTAAATCGTTGAGGAGTTCCCTCGACTGTCTTTCGGCTCCATCATCAGATCGACTCCAGACCTTCATAAAATAGTAGTGCTTTAAAATAGTTTAAAATTACAAACGCACTAGTCGCCCCTACGATTTTCGAAGGTTCCCCTCGATTTCTCTGGGATGCCATCATCAGATCCTGGTTTCCTTATCATGGTACCACCGCTGGAATATCTCCTTTCCAACAAAAAAAGATTCATCAAAATCGGTTCATAAACGACGAAGTTATCCGCGAACACACATAAAAAAAAAATATATATATATATATACGGTCGAATTGAGAAACCTCCTCCTTTCTTGAAGTCGGTTTAAAAAGTAGCCTATGTTCTCCGCCAAGACCCAGTCTATCTCCATACCAAAATTCATCAACATTGGTTCAGCGGTTTAGCCGTGAAAAGGTAACAGACAGAGTTACTTTCGTTTATAATATAATAGATTGAATAGGACGGACAAACATTTTCCTATCCATATCTGTAATGTTATTTTTTACGATAATTTATTGATGTATGATATATTTATTACTTGCCCATCCATACCTACAACAAACGCAATAAAGCGACTCCATTGTTTTGACAAGCAATGTATTCCCACTGTCGGCCCAAGACCATGCTGCAAGTATATAACAGTAAGCGAAATAGGGAGTTTTTACAGAAATGACACGAATAACTATGAAATGACAAGAGATGACACAAAATGACAAGAGATGAAAAGAAATTACACAAGACAAGGAAAAGCAAACGAAAATCACGCTGCAGTGCAGGTCGTAGGTTCGATTCCTGCCCAGGACATGCATTTGTGTGCATGAACATGTCCGCATGTCCCGAGTCTAGGTGTAATTAAGTGTATATTTAGTTTGTATTTACAAACAAAAAGTAGTATATGTAGTAATATCAGTTATCTGGTTTCCATAGTACAAGCTCTGCTTAGTTTGGGATCAGGTAGTCATGTGTAAAAGAATTTCCAAGGATATTTATTTATTTATCATAGGCGTCGGCGGACTGTAAATACTGTACTGTACCTGTAATGTGGCACGACCGTAATATTTTTTCGTAATATTTTTAGAAAAATCCTTCACAGGTCCGACGTCGAACAAGTCCCAGCGGACACTGACAATACAAAGTTAGAGAGAGACATGGTTAGTTCAAGTACTTAAAATGTGAGATGGCGATATTGTGCGCGCGCTCGGAAATAAACAACGTAAGCGCCAAACCACATTTTCTTGAATTAAAAAAAAACTACTTCATGAATTAAAATATGGTTGAAGGGTAGTTTAGATATCATTATTTGCTATGTTTTAGAAATAATTTCGTGATCTAAATCGTAAAAACATCGTGGTAGCAAGGAAAATTGTAAATAATTAGAGCTCATTTCATATTTTTTTTTTATCGAGAAAATTTCATCAAATCGTGATTTGGATTTAAGGATACTCAAGATAATATAGTCAAAAATCATAATCTAAATATAAGATTCCTAGTCCACATACTTACTTAAAGAAAAAGTAGAATAGAAAATCAACCAAATTTCGAACCCTCGTCTTAAGCAGTTACCGTAGCCTATAGATGCTTGAAATACCAAAGGGTACATTGCCGACCTGAAGGGGAGTGGGATTAAGGGAAGGGGGGGTCGGGCTTTCGGCTCTCTCACTCATCGTATGAGATGCGCTGTAATAGCTGCTTTACGCCGATCTTCTGTGAGAGTGTGGTACTACCCCGGTCGAGCCAGCCCGTGTATGAGCTGCAGTCAATTGGCCACAGCTTGGTAAGCTTGGCAAGCTAAAATGTTATTAAAGATTCATAAAAACATTAAGTGCTAGCAATTCCCAGTTATCACAAAATTATTAGTTCCATTAGCCTCTCCGACTAAGCTAAATTCTTAGCTAGAATCCCTGCTAGCCCATATTATGAGCTGCAGTCAATTGGCTACAGCTTGGCTCTACCACCTAAGTATATTCAATAGGAGCAATATCTTCAAAGATAAAAAGACAACCATTGAACCTTTAACAGAATGTTACTTTTTGAACTATTTATTACTATCTGGAGGGTAACGACTGCTTATAAATCAATCTTAGAGCTGCGATACACGCGACTGCTTGTAGCTGCCCATCTCGACCGCTAGAAGCAGACGCTGCACGGCGAACAGCAGTTTCAGTACAAAATTGCCATTTACCATACACGGACTGCTCAAGCAGTCGGCGAGCGGTCGATGAGTATTTCCAAAATATAACTTATGGCTTTTGCCCGCGACTTCGTCCGCGTAGAATTTCGATTTAAAAGAATGGTTCCCGGATCCCGGACCCCATTTCCCGGATCCCGTCTTCCTGATCCCGTATTCCGGAAATCCCGTATCATGGTTCCCGGATACCGTAACTCGTTTTCAGGCTCCTGGATCCCGTATCCCGACTCCCGTATCCCGGACCCCGTATCTCTGATCTCAGATCTCGTATACCTTATCCCGGATCCCGGAACCCGTATCTCCGATTCCGTTTCCCGCATCCCGTATGGCTAATCCCGAATCCATTTCCCGCATCCCGTATCCTGACTGCCGTATACCTGATCTTAGATCCCGTTAGGTTAGGGTTAGGTTCGAAGGTTACGACGTGGGTTACGTGTTAGGTTACTGGTGACCCTAAATGCACGGGGCTCCGTCGACCTTGTGATGGAGTAATATGGCTGACAAGTGAATGTACCTACTTATTCTGTGTTGACTTGTTGGCTTACTCCAACCTGTAACCGATCATAACTTTATGGAGCGCTGACATTATAATTTGTAAATACGCCGCTCTCTGACAGGTCGTTTCCACGAACGTAAATGAATACTGGACAGCTTACTGCAGCACAAAAAACGAGCCGAGTGAGAGGGGCCCATAGTGGTACAGTGTCCCTCTACTAGGGTGTCCACGCAATAATAAAATTTTAACGTACTTATTGTATTATATAGGTACATGAGTAACGCACATGATTGATATTTTATAACTCTAACGGAGGTTTCTCTATGCCTGTCGAAGATATAAAAGAAAGTACCTTATTACTATGTTTCATCTTCGCGTTGGTAGCCACTCTACAAGTA
The DNA here is from genome assembly GCA_947859195.1 of Drymonia ruficornis. NCBI lineage: Eukaryota > Metazoa > Arthropoda > Insecta > Lepidoptera > Notodontidae > Drymonia > Drymonia ruficornis. The sequence continues at coordinate 3,194,238 of OX401932.1, read as the reverse complement.
AAATAAACATTTCAAACAATGGATAAATAAATAAATATCTCCAGACAATACATCAACTATTAGGTCCCAAACTAAGCAACGCTTGTACCTACTATAAATACCGTCCAATGGACTGGAAGCTATCCCAGACCAGAGCAAATTACGAAAAGGCCATTTCCAAAATTTTCCCCGACGGGAATCGAACCCTCAACCAATCGGTGCAATGAGCCCAGCGGCCTACGGTCAAACCACTGCGGCAAACGGATGACAAAGTCATGTGGTTTTATGGCCACCCTAGCTGAGCATTATTACCAATGTTACCATCTAAAGATAAAAAAAATCCGATCTTTTACAAAATATAAATAATATTCAATATTACTTGCTATAAAAAATAACTAGCAGATTAACTGGCAGATAGTTGATGTTATCAGGAATAACTTAGGTTTTTTTATACAGGGTTATTGGTAAAACACTAACAACCTTGCAGGGGCGTATTACTGACAGCAAAAACAACAACTTTTGTTCTATGACTTTTTACAAAATAAAAAAAAACAAAAAATCACTTTCTAAAATGTATGAAAAAATTTTTTTTTTCATCTAGTGGAAAGCCATGGTACGTGGTTGTATTCTACTTTGCCCTAAAGTACCCACGGCTATCCTCTAGATGAGCATATTTTCTTGATTCATACATTTTAGAGTGTGACTTTTTGTTATTTTTTTATGTTTTGTAAAAAGTCATAGAACAAGAGTTGTTGTTTTTGATGGCAGTAATACGCCCCTGCAAGGTTGTAGTGTTTTACCAATAACCCTGTATAACTAGCATATTAATTGGCAGATAGTTGATGTTATAAGGAATAACTTAGGTTTTTTATTATATTTTTTATTAAAAAAAAAAAAAAAAAAAATTCACGCGGGCGTAGACGCGGGTAACCTTACCTATTCTTAAATTTACGCGTACGATTGCGTGCATAGCTATTCTGCCGCACAATTTATAAACGCATTAAGTTCCAAAGCAATCAGTTGTACTTACTGCGTTTATAAATTGTGCGGCAGTATATGACAGAGTCATAACGCACCGGGACGCCAGGCGACGTCGCCGGCCACCGTAGCCAACTAATTCGTATTAGATGGGGAGCCGTACAAGGATTTTCTGGATTTACTCGAGCGCGTCAGATTAAGATAAGGGAGATAGCTTACATATTGATAAGAACCTCCAACCAGTATGAGCCCTTAATATTGGTGGGTACGCTCAGGGGAACCAAAAAAAAAGACCATATTAAAATACTCGAAGTCGTCAGATTAAGATAAGGGGTATTCATTACTAGCTAAGAAGTGTCAAAAGTGTCAATTTTGCTAATTTTATCGTCAGTCTTAGAAATGGGAGCATCTGGATGTTTCACTTTTTCACCCCCTCAGATTTTTATTTTTTTATTTCTTTAGGACTGCGGTGGCATAAAAGCTTAGGGCCCTCCTGATTTTAAGCAGTTACCGTAGCCTATTATAGATGCTTACAAAATCTGGCGCGCTCGAGTCATTTTTTTTTTCAATTTATCATGTTGGAGCATGAAAAGTATAAATATCTGACACGCTTGAGTATTTCCATGTCATTGCTTTTTATAAAAAAAATAATGAAATTATGATGTAGACGCTTCCCCCACCGCTGAAAGTGGAAACATCTTGAACAATGTATTCCTCCTATCATTACCGTGGTTGGCGCGGAGGCGCCTTTCACGCTGCAGGTCGTAGGTTCGATTCCTACCCGGGACATGCATTTGTGTGCATGAACATGTCTGTATGTCCCGAGTCTGGGTGTATATGTATATTAAGTATGTATTTACAAATAAAAAAGTAGTATATGTAGTAATATCAGTTATCTGGTTTCCATAGTACAAGCTCTGCTTAGTCTGGGATCAGGTAACCGTGTGTACAAAAATGTCCCAGGATATTATTATTATTATTATTATCTCATCTACCGCATCTAATAGGTTTGGGCGACGCCGGAGTCAATCCACAATTAGCACGCTGGGCTCCCGGTCCATATTGAAATGATGACAGGTAACACACCTGGCGACGGACTGGCGACCATTGACCATAATGCTGGCGACGTAAATGATTCATTGACTTATTATCATTTGATATTTATACCCGAGTGTTTAGTTGGCATGTAGGAGTAGTGAACCATAACACAACCATAGCCAACTAATTCCTACGCGACGTCGCCTGGCGTCCCGGTTTATTATGGCTCTTTACTCCTACATGCCAACTAGACACTCAGGTATAAATATCAAATGATAATAAGTCAATAATTCCGCGGTCCACCCACAACGTAGTGAGCCTGGACCCTGCCTGGGCACTCCTGTGGCAGTAGCTTCCACTACGTGGTGGACGGACCGCGGAATCATTGACTTATTATCATTTGATATTTATACCCGAGTGTCTAGTTGGCTTGGTGGAGTTGTACGATCGTAAGCCTCGAATCATCTGTACTTAGAACAAGTTATAATCATATTTATTGTTATATATCTAGCCAGTTTTATTGTTGATTTAACTAACAAATTGAAACTTCACGACGAATAAACGTTATGACGTTAATCGCAGAGTTAAACCTTCACGTTTCTCACTAGTACCGCGACTGTTATCTAGTGTGTTATAAACTTATAAAAATATATACATTTTTTAGTAAAGAAAAAATCATAAATATTTTGACTTTTTTTGTAATAATTTTATGGTGAACCGAACTGTCCTCTCTCGAGTTGTGTCTTTTAGTTTGTTTTTTTTAATTTAGTTTATGTTGTGAATATTTCTAAACTATGAATTCTCTTTCCATGCTATCTCCTTCAAACATGGTAGGTAGAAGAGGTTGTATAAAGAAAAAACAGAAAAAAATATTATTTATATAAAATAAACAAACAAGAAAATGTCGATGCTTTCTGAACTGCTTCTGATTTTCTTTTATTTATAACATTTATTAAAAACGCTTGTAATTTTTCAAACTAACAAAAGCTTGAATATAATTTTGTAAATATTAGCGGCACAAAAATTAACTTTATTACTATTATTATTATTTCACAAAAAACTTAAAAATCACCATTTCACGACTGGAGTGATTTTTTAAAAAGTTTTATCATACGAAAAAACGTATAAACAAATGTTTTTTAATAATTTTCACGATTTTAACACAATAAACAATTTTAGACTTAGAATTGTAGTGCTTAGGAATTAGATTCACATTCACATCAAGACTTTTTACGACTTTTATTATTTAATTAGAAAATATATTGTGAGATATTTTGGTAATAAGTTTTTCATGAATATAATGTCAAAGTGAATGGTTTTTATTTTTTAAATTTGTGTGTAACAGAAAGAATTAACATTTTATTTCACTTTGATCAGAAGTTTTTAAATATCTTACATTATATTTACATTTTTTATTAGTTAGAAAAACTTTAATGCATATTTAAGTAAGTATAGTTACAGAGTGCTACCTTTACTTGTTTAATTCTAAAGTGTTTTTTTTTTTCATAAAAAATAATAATAGCAAAACAAGTAACGGTAGCTTATAAAAAAATAATCTTAGTATAGACAATAGTAAATAGTTTTAGATTAAAATAGTTATAATATTTTGCTTAATAGTCGATATAATTTTTATGCATTTTTAGGATTTTTTCAATCAAGTCGTTTCGAAGCTTTAAGGTAAAGTAGAACCCCCTTGAAAAGTGACAATCTTAAGTAGATTTTTTTAACAAATCTAAACCCCTTTTGGTATTGCTTTATTAAAAAGTAACATATTATCATTCCTTGTAAATAACTCTAATGATGTTTTGCATGCTTTTAATTTTAAACTTACAAACACTTAAAATATTTTTTATAAAAAAGTATGTTTTTTAAAAATCTTATTGAAGATAAAAATAATTTGCCACTGTTTCTACCTTCTTGTGCTATGACAATAAATGGAAACATACATTTTTTCATATTTTAATACAAAAAACTATGAAAAAAAAAAATCTTAAACTTTCACGTCATTTGTCGTTTCACGGTCAAAGCCCGATCCTTTTGTTGAGAATAAAATGATATAATAAATTTATTTTTCAACATTTGACTTCTTTATTTATGGTTTAATATTCTATCTAATAAGATAGAATATTAAACTGGTTCTCCGTTTTATTTATTTTTTAAATTAAATTATGAAATAAATATCTTGCTCTCTACACAATGGTTTCATACGAGAAATAAAATAATAAGGCGTTGAAATTTTTATACATTTGAACCTATTCCCATTTGTCATTTATTTAAAAAGTGTATTTGTTCTTTTCTTTATTCAAAATCCCTTGCATTCTAAATTCAAAACCGACAAATGACGTGCACGCTTCGAAACGACTGCCCACCAATCGGCAACGATGCTTCAAATCGTTTACGATTTCCGCTGACAGATGGCGTTTCTCCAGAACCGGTCCATATCATTGGTCGACATGTACATCGACAACTCCGAGCCGTCGGAGAACGTCGGACAGATACACTTCTCGTTGGAATACGACTTCCAGAACACTACCCTGATACTGAGGATCATACAGGTATGATATTCATTTATGTCGACACCGACAACTGTCAGTCCGACATCGATAATAATCGGACTGACAGTTATAACAATCGGACCGACGCTCACAATAATTGGACGGTCAATAACAATTAGGTCGACACTGACAATTGTCGATCCGACATTGACAATCATTGGACTGAAACGTTGATAATAATCGATCTGACACCGAAAACAATTAGACTGACACTGACAATAATCAGACTGACACTAACAACGATTAAGCTGACACTGACAACATTCGGCCTAACACCGGCCGACAGTAATTACACCAACACCAACAATTTTCGGACCGACACTGACAATAATTGGACCGACACCGATAATAATCGGACCGACAATGCCGGCAATAACCGGTGAAGAGACAGATCATATTTTAAGACCTTTGTAAAGAATACAATAGGTAGGTACAGTACCATTGTAACGACATTTGTAAATCAATTATCACTTATAGAATTCGTGATAGTGTGAACACGTAATAATGTATACTTGTCTAATAAAATAGTTATCGAGTAAACTTAGACGAAAACGGAGATAATATTTACTTAAGCCTCTCTCGATCGGCAAAGACGATGTTTTTCATAATATGTTTACTGTATTTTAATCCTCAATACCGTGAATTTAATGGAAAAAATATACTTACGTACAATATCAATCCGAATTTAGATAAAGGTCTCGCGATCCAAAGGTTTTGCTTGCTAAAGGTACGATTCCGACGAACGCGGCAGACGTCAGACGTCAGTCGGTCTCATAGAAATTGTGGCGATGACATGTGCCGCGACGGTAGACGGCAGACGTCTGATGTCTGCCGCGATCGTCGGAATCGTAACTTAAAGTAAATACTGCTGTGATACAGATGGTAGTTGTGATATTTCTAGTATCAGTATTATCAAAAGTATCACGCGTAACACGATCTATATCACAGCAGTATTAACGATAAAGAAAAACATTGTATCGTGATATTTTTAATACTCTTGATATTAGTAGTCTTAAGACCGAATATTCAAAGGCTACTTAAATATTTAAGTCCCACTTATCAGTTTGAGACGTCGTTAACTGATTTTTTTTGTATGGCGCGTCAAAGTTAAGCAGCTCTCAAATTTAAGTTGCGTATGAGTATTCGGCCATTAGGCCCTTATTAATAAATCTATCTCAAGATTGAGATCGAACTTAAGATGCTGTTTTTGACAGATGTTCCATGCATTTATTAATACGGGCCTTAGTAGTGATATCTGATGGCCAATGGGGCAGAAAGGTTCTTAAGTGGCGACCATGTACCGGTAAACGCAGCGTGGGTAGGCCCCCACAAGGTGGACTGACGACCTAGTGAAGGTCGCGGGAAACCGCTGGATGCAAGTGGCACAGGACCGGTCGTTGTGGGACACCTTGGGGGAGGCCTATGTCCAACAGTGGGCGTCTTTTGGCTGGAAGGATGATGATGATGAAATAATATCAGAAGTATTCCGCAACCGCGGTCAAAATCTGTGAAATTAGTCTAGTCTTATTGACGAGACCGTTGGCGTGGTTGGCGAGATGGCGCCTTCCACGCTGCAGGTCGTAGGTTCGATTCCTACCCGGGACATGCATTTGTGTGCATGAACATGTCTGTATGTCCCGAGTCAGGGTGTATATTAAGTATGTATTCACAAATAAGAAAGTAGTATATGTAGTAATATCAGTTATCTGGTTTCCATAGTACAAGCTCTGCTTAGTTTGGAATCAGGTAGCCGTGTGTGAAAATGTCCCAGGATATTATTATATTATATTTTTGTAGGGTAAAGAGCTACCAGCTAAGGACCTGAGCGGTACCTCTGACCCTTATGTCCGGGTGACCCTACTCCCGGACAAGAAACACCGACTGGAGACGAAGATCAAACGACGCACCCTGAACCCGAGGTGGAATGAGACCTTCTACTTCGAGGGTTTCCCGATTCAGAAGCTGCAGAGCAGGGTATGTGGGGTTCAGTTAGGGCATTTTAGGGTACATTTAGGGTCAATTTTAGGTTCCTATAAAGTTTAGAAAGATAGGCATGCCTGCCTAAAAGTTGGCATTGATTTATAAATACTGGCCTCGAGAAGTTCTTGAAAGGTCAGTATAAGAGCCACCACAGACTTGCTACTTTCAGCATCGGCGATCGGCGATTTTGATGCTGCGTCTCGCTCGTTCGCGCTCGAAGAAACGCGACGCAGCATCGATACGTCACAAAATCGCCGGTCGCCGATGCTAAAAGTAGCAAGTCTGCGGAGGCCCTAAGGGTTCTCTTTCAATCTCTATAAGTGTACTTTTAGGGTAATTTTTGGTCCCCATAAGGTTTTTACAGTATGCGTGAGGGTTATTATTTAATTGCCAGTGTTTTCTTGGGCTTCTGCATCCATCCTTTAAGATACCCTTTAGGGTTCTTCAAGGGTCCATAAAGGATTCCCTTAAGGACCTCATCTCGTAGTTTTGGCTGGACTCTACCACTAAATAGAGCTTTGTTCTAGGTGCTACATCTCCACGTGTTCGACTACGACCGGTTCTCGAGGGATGACTCCATCGGGGAAGTGTTCCTGCCTCTATGTCAGGTAAGCATCAAAATCAAAGTCAAAATGTGCTGTACCAACTTTTTTTTCAGTCCTCTATGGTCTTGAGTAGTGCTGCCAACATTCTACAAAATTTTAAGGGAAATCCAGTCACGCATCATCCAAAAAAAATGTTTTAATGTTTATGGAGTCGGCAAGGTTTGTATGAATAATCAACATCAATGTCGTAGCGTTACCATCGATAAATCAAATCAAATCAAATCATTTATTTTGTTTAGGCCTACAGGGGCACTTACAAATTGTCATTTTACATTTTTCCTTAAATTCTACCGCCGGATCGGAAACGCGACCTCGACTGAGAAGATCCGGCAAGAAAATCAGCGGGCTTGTCTTTTTTAGATTGTTTTTTTTTTTAAATCGCCATTTACTTATTTTAATACAATGTATTTTGGTAAACAATAGCTCCAGTGTGCTGCCTTCCGAAGTAAGTAAGGCAAGACACGCTACACTTTAACATGACACTGTTATTAACGAAGTGTATTTGAGCGATCAGACCCAAGCGATATAGGAATGTTATCACCGGTCTATAATGCTGCTTTCATTGAGAAGAGCCGGCAAGAAACTCAATGGTTACTCTTTTCAATAGAAAAAGAAAATGTTTGTACATTTTCAAAACAGCAACGCAATTTGAGCAAGCAACATCATTGCTAGAAAATACAGTAACTCAATATTATTAAACTGCTTATACTTAAGGGCCTCCGCAGACTAGCTACTTTTAGCATCGGCGACCGGCGATTTTGTGACGTATCGATGCTGCGTCGCGTTTCTTCGAGCGCGAACGAGCGAGACGCAGCATCAAAATCGCCGATCGCCGATGCTAAAAGTAGCTAGTCTGCGGAGGCCCTAAGTGGGTACTCAAGCCGCTTTTCTAACTTATAATGAGTACGAATTTTCCCTAAATCACCTATATTTTACCCTTTTAGACGCCCTTAATAAACCCTTATTCAAAATTATGGCCGAATTTTCTACTAAAAGTATACTTAAGACTCCGCTTCCCGGCCGGCAGTTAACGAGCAGCTAACGAGGCATGTTTGGAGGCTATCTCCTCTTAGACGAGTGGAGTAAAAATTTTGAAAAAAATATCACCGTATTTATTATACCCTCTTCTTTAAAAAACAAGTTTGAAAAATGTGAAAAATGCTCTTTTACTATGTGAAAAAAATTACCAAAATGTAGAAATTTTCAAATTTAAATTTCTATCTTCTTCCAAACGGCTGGGAATTTTTAAATAGTTTTTTCACCAAAAGATGGAGAAAGATAATACCTAAAAAATGTAAGCTTGATTTTGCGATGCAATCGTTTTTCACGTCACAATTCATGATTTTCCAAATATTCGCCAACAAAGTGGGCGGATCCGGTGCGAGGGGCGACGGGCGGCAGTACCGCGATGACTGTTGGACGGGGAGGTTGTGTCACTTTTCTACGCTCCAGTCGCTTCAATTATCGTGTATCTCTTTTTTATAAATAAATACGTAAAAATATTGCAGTGGTTTAGAATATTTTGTAGATAGCTAGCATTTGTTAGATTTTATATTTGTGCGCATTTATACGCCTTTTTACCTAAGTAGTTGTGATAAATAGTTGTAATTTAGAACATAAATTACAATTCTTTGTTATTATATAAAAAAAATACAATTGGATACAAATACAATTGCCTAAAATAATAAAAAAATTGAATAACATGAAAAAAAAAAAACCAAAATATAAAACTAGGATTCGATCCTACATACTGTCGCGCGTACACATTGACTCACTGAGCTATTTACATATTACTTGAATCGGCGAAATTATGAACTATATACTTCGTCATGCATTGAAAAATTGACGCCTGCTTCGTAAAGAGGTTTGACGTAGGCTGTTCGGCTCACTGCTTGCGTGGTTGCGGGTTCGATTCCCGCCAAATGAAAATTTTTGAAACTGACTTATGCGTTATTTTTCCTGATCCCAGGATTACGGGGATCGTCTCCAGGCCATTACGGTACCCATAGTACAAGCGTTGCTTAGTTTGGGACCATTCAGTTGGCGTATTAGTTTGTCAATCCAAATAATTTATAAAATGATTAAAATGTAATAAAACATGTAATAAATAGAAAAAAACAATATTATTACAAATAAGAACAATATTATCACCAAAAAATTATTACATAGAATTGCCGAAGGTGAGGTACGAACTCATGGAATAATTGCTAATGCTTTACCACTACGCTAATGAGACATTGCGAATGTGGATGAAATTATTCACTAGCCCTATGATATACATTTTGTGCTATAGTTCTATGAGGAATAAATACATAAATTATATGCATTAAAAAATAATAATTTTGTGTAAATATTCTGATAAATTCTGCACCATTGAAAAATACCATTACTATAATAAATCCAAATATATTTAAATAACTAAATATGGTTGGATTTGAACCCGCGTCGTATGTAATTCTCTCTGTTTTATCAAGATGTCTAACTTCAAAATAAAAAAAAGTATTTTCAAAATCTGTTCACCCAGTCGCAAGTTCTGAGGTAATAAACATAAAAAAAATACAGTCGAATTGAGAAACCGACTTCAAAAAAGTTTGAAGTCGGTTAAAAATATCACATTAGAAAACATTAAAAAATGCAATATTCCACTTTGATCACCCAGGTGGTCAGAGGTTGTGTTGCAGGTTGTGTTGCAAAAGACTCAACGAGTCTTTTAGGCTTATTATTAGGGCTCGAGCCTTTTTATGAAACCTCGGAGGCTAAAGAACTAATTAGCCCCGAGCCTTCGCGGCGAAGAGGAGGCTCTCGGAAATAAAGCCTTTATTTTGAAGCGCTTTCTAAAGAGGCTTTGAGCCCTTTTTGATTTTAGCCCTTTGTGACCATTCTTGACTATACTTGAATATGCATGACTATTCTCAACAATTGTTGACCAGTATTGACCATCCTTGACTATTTGACCATTATTTACTATTTTGACCATTATTTACTATTTTTGACCATTATTGACTATTTTGACTATTGTTGACTGTTTTTGGGACTTTTTGACCAATGTTGACTATTTTTAGCCATTGTTGACTATTCTCAACTATTGTTGACTACTATTGATCATTTTTGACTATTTTGACCATTATTGACTATTGTTGACTGTTTTTGGCCATTTTTGTCAATTTTTTACCAATGTTGACTATTTTTAGCCATTTTTGACCGTTCTCAACTATTATTGACTACTATTGATCATTTTTGACTATTTTTGACCATTGTTGAGTGTTTTTGACCATTGTTGACTATTTTTTACCATTGTTGACTATTCTCAACTATTGTTGACTACTATTGATCATTTTTGACTATTTTGACCATTATTTACTATTTTTGACCATTATTGACTATTTTGACTATTGTTGACTGTTTTTGGGAATTTTTGACTAATGTTGACTATTTTTAGCCATTGTTGACTATTCTCAACTATTGTTGACTACTATTGATCATTTTTGACTATTTTGACCATTATTGACTATTGTTGACTGTTTTTGGCCATTTTTGTCAATTTTTGACCATTGTTGACTATTTTTAGCCATTTTTGACCATTCTCAACTATTATTGACTACTATTGATCATTTTTGACTATTTTTGACCATTGTTGAGTGTTTTTGACCATTGTTGACTATTTTTTACCATTGTTGACTATTCTCAACTATTGTTGACTACTATTGATCATTTTTGACTATTTTGACCATTATTGACTATTTTTTACCATTATTGACTATTTTTTACCATTCTTGACTATTTTGACTACCGTTGACTGTTTTTGGCCATTTGTGACCAATGTTGACAATTTTTAGCCATTGTTGACTATTCTCAACTATTAATGACTACTATTGATCATTTTTGACTATATTGATCATTATTGAATATTTTTGACCAATGTTGAGTGTTTTTGACTATTGTTGACTGTTTTTGGCCATTTTTGACCAATTTTGACTATTTTTAGCCATTGTTGACTATTCTCAACTATTGTTGACTTCTATTGATCATTTTTGACTATTTTTGACCATTGTTGAGGGTTTTTGACCATTGTTGACTATTTTTTACCATTGTTGACTATTCTCAACTATTAGTGACTACTATTGATCATTTTTGACTATATTGATCATTATTGAATATTTTTGACCAATGTTGAGTGTTTTTGACTATTTTGACTATTGTTGACTGTTTTTGGCCATTTTTGACCAATGTTGACTATTTTTAGCCATTGTTGACTATTCTCAACTATTAGTGACTACTATTGATCATTTTTGACTATATTGATCATTATTGAATATTTTTGACCAATGTTGAGTGTTTTTGACTATTTTGACTATTGTTGACTGTTTTTGGCCATTTTTGACCAATTTTGACTATTTTTAGCCATTGTTGACTATTCTCAACTATTGTTGACTACTATTGATCATTTTTGACTATTTTTGACCATTGTTGAGGGTTTTTGACCATTGTTGACTATTATTTACCATTGTTGACTATTCTCAACTATTGTTGACTACTATTGATCATTTTGACTATTTTGACCATTATTGACTATTTTTTACCATTCTTGACTAGATAAAAATGATAAATAGTAGTCATTAATAGTTGAGAATAGTCAACAATAGCTAAAAATAGTCAACATTGGTCAAAAATGGCCAAAAACAGTCAAAATAGTCAATAATCGTCAAAATAGACAAAAATGATCAATAGTAGTGAACAATAGTTGAGAATAGTCAACAATGGCTAAAAATAGTCAAAATTGGTCAAAAATGGCCAAAAACAGTCAACAATAGTCAAAATAGTCAAAAACACTCAACATTGGTCAAAAATATTCAATAATGATCAATATAGTCAAAAATGATCAATAGTAGTCACTAATAGTTGAGAATAGTCAACAATGGCTAAAAATAGTCAAAATTGGTCAAAAATGGCCAAAAACAGTCAACAATAGTCAAAATAGTCAAAAACACTCAACATTGGTCAAAAATATTCAATAATGATCAATATAGTCAAAAATGATCAATAGTAGTCACTAATAGTTGAGAATAGTCAACAATGGCTAAAAATAGTCAACATTGGTCAAAAATGGCCAAAAACAGTCAAAATAGTCAATAATGGTCAAAATAGTCAAAATGATCAATAGTAGTCAACAATAGTTGAGAATAGTCAACAATGGCTAAAAATAGTCAACATTGGTCAAAAATGGCCAAAAACAGTCACCAATAGTCAAAATAGTCAATAATGGTCTAAAACACTCAACAATGGTCAAAAATAGTCAATAATGGTCAAAATAGTCAAAAATGATCAATAGTAGTCACTAATAGTTGAGAATAGTCAACAATGGCTAAAAATAGTCAACATTGGTCAAAAATGGCCAAAATAGTCAATAATGGTCAAAAATAGTAAATAATGGTCAAAAATAGTAAATAATGGTCAAAATAGTAAAAAATGGTCAAATAGTCAAGGATGGTCAGTACTGGTCAATTCTTGAGAATAGTCATGCATATTCAAGTATAGTCAATAATGGTCACAAAGGGCTAAAATAAAAAGGGCTCAAAGCCTCTTTAGAAAGCGCTTCAAAATAAAGGCTTTATTTCCGAGAGCCTCCTCTTCGCCGCGAAGGCTCGGGGCTAATGAGTTCTTTAGCCTTCGAGCTTTCATAAAAAGGCTCGAGCCCTAATAATAAGCCTAAAAGACTCGAGTCTTTTGCAACACAAATTGTGATTGACTAGTAGGGACCGTATTTAAATTTATTGACGTAATGTCGTCACCACTCTGTATAATATTATGCTGTGGGATTCGCACTCGTATCGTATCGTAGATAGTTTTCTTTCCTGCATTATTTGCCCTATGTGATCGATTTTAGACTTTAGTTTATGAATAAATAAATAAATTATTAGATTTAATTAAAAAAAAATTAAAATAAAAAGATCGTGCCTACAATAATTAGAAAATATTAAGAAAAAAAACTACAGGATTCGAACCTTCGTCATCGTCATCGTCTTTCGGAATAATATCCAAGACTTTTCTACTGAGCTATTTATGATTAGCACTTCAGGGCGAAATTATGAACTTATTTGCAGTCGTATTACGTTGTGATAATTTTCGGCTTGGCTTGCGTTGAAATAAGAATACAAGCGACGCAATAAACGCGCGCTGTCAGAGCTGGCGCGGGGAGCGCGGGGTGCGCGGGGCGCAATGCGTTAGCTCCGCCCATTCAGCCAAAATTTCCAGCTCATGTCCCCACCTTAAAATGAATACAGCTTCATTGAATCCAGTTATGTGCTTATTTGTTACAAAAATAGCGTAAATTACGCTGCGTAAAATGTATCGCGTAATTTACGTAATGAGGATAATCTATACATACAATACAAATAAATAAAATTAAGTGCCTGTCTATCTGGATCTTTGTTCTGCCTAAGCTCCGAATCAGCTGAACCAATTTTGACGGGACCTTCACCGGAAGATAGCTGATGTAATAAGGAGTTCATAATTCATAATTCATAATCATTTATTGTGGTACATAGGTTAGGTTAGGTTAGGTTAGTGATGCTTTACGTACAGCTACGACCAGCCTCAAAGGCGTACAATAGTATTAAGTAATAATAAAAATTAAATTATAATTGACGATTGAAATTATTAATTTATGATTAATTTAAAATGTAAAAAATGTAATTATACTAGGATTCATTATTAATTTATATAAGTAAAAATAAGTAAATGTCACATTACTATCCGGTCAATCCATCGTCAAGGTATTCTTTAATTGTATAGTATGCTTTCCTCTGCAGCAGCTGTTTTAACTTAAATTTAAAGTTATTTATATTTGTGCAGTCTATTATGGCTTTCGGCAGATGGTTGTATATGCGCGGTGCCATACAGAAGATACTGTTGTTTAATTGCATGGTTCTATTTGAAGGAAAGCATACTTTATGATTATGGCGCTTACTTTTTAACTTTTCAAATAAATGCATATTAGAGGCTACAAATACAGCAGTCTCAAAAATGTAGATACATGGCACGGTTAATAGTTTCAGGTTTATAAAATGGGGTTTACAGCTGTCGGTAGGTTTAAGCTTACAAATTGACCTCACACACCTCTTTTGGGCTTTAAATACCAACTCCTTATCCACCGAATTTCCCCAAAAAACAATACCATACCGTAACACAGACTCAACGTATCCGCGATAAGCTATAATTACAACAGACTCATTAACTATTTTCCTAAGCATGTAGAGTGCATAGGAAAATTGGTTTAGTTTAGTACATAAACTTTCTATATGAGATCTCCATTTTATACTACTATCGAGTTGAAGACCCAAAAACTTCGTATTCTCTACTTCATGAATCTTTTGTCCATTAACATTTATATTCATATCTAACATTATTTTTTTCCTATTTCTAAATGTCATAAATACAGTCTTGTCTAAATTAATTAATAAACCATTAAAATTTAACCATTGAATTATTAGATTTAAAGTTGAATTCATATTATATTCCATGTCAAATGCATTATTATTGGTAAACATTACTGTGCTGTCATCTGCAAACAAGACCATATCTTCCTGTATGGCTTTTGGCAAATCATTTATATAGATTATAAATAACAAAGGACCTAGGACACTGCCTTGAGGAACTCCCTGTTTAACTGTGCAGAATTGGGATGAGAACACAGATTCCTTTTTGAGCTCTGGACATATACGTGTGATTTGGGTACATTGTTTGCGATTATTCAGGTAAGATTTTATCAGCTTTAGTGCGTTACCCCTTACACCATACTTTTCCAACTTATCCAATAACATTTCATGACTGACATAGTCAAATGCTTTTTGCAGATCCATGTATAGTGCTGAGACCAGGAGTTTGTTATCTAGGCCCGCCATTATAGTATGTAGAAATCGGTATACAGCTAGATTTATAGTTTTATTTTTCCTGAATCCGATTTGCTGTTCAGTGAAGATGTTGTTTTTTTCAAAAAAATCATACAAGTTAGTGTATATAACTTTTTCAAATACTTTGGAAAAAATGGGTATAAGCGCAATAGGTCTGTAGCAACTCATATTATGTTTATCATTCTTTTTGAATAATGGCTTTATAATTGTAGTTTTTAGCCTATTTGGAAAGTCACCGGTAGTTATACATAAATTTATTATATAGCTTAAAACTGGAGCGATTAATTTTGCGACAACTTTCAATATTTTTGTACTAATATCATCATACCCAGTGCTGTTTGTATTTTTTAATGAATTGATAATGTTATTTATGTCATGGTGGGTCGTCGGTTTTATAAATATTGAATGAGAATAACTACTACTTTGTATTTTAAATGCAGTAGTATCCGAAGTAGTTGGATTTAATTCAGGGCCTTGAGCAAAGAACGTATTGAAGGCTTCAGCTATGTGTGAGGGGTTATCAATAAAATGTCCACCAACATTGATTCTTATAATTTCCTCTCTCGGCTTATTATTTTTTGTGTGATTAATAACTGACCACGTTGCTTTAGATTTGTTAGGTGCTGTGCTGATCATATAGTTATTTTGCGACTTTTGGGTTGATTTAACAATTCTGTTAAGCCGTCTTGAGTAGGATTTAAATGCATTTTTGGTATCAGCACTGGCATGTCTTCTGTATTGCCATAAAAGGTTACGCTTTCGTTTAGAACATATTTTGATTCCTTTTGATACCCACTTAGGAGATTTGTGCCGACTTATTTTTATTACTTTCGTAGGGAAACACAAATTATAATATAATGTAAATATGTCATGAAAATTATTAAAGGCTACATCAGCGTCATTAATGTCAAATACTTCATTAAAACGAAGGGATTCCATACATTCTTTAAATTTATCAATATTCCCAATACCATAATCTCTTCTTTCTATATACCAATAATTCAGGGAACATGTTTCTTTTACAGGACAAGATAGCATTTGAGCTGTGTGATCAGATAAAGCAAATTCATATAAATAATATTTGGCGGCTCGTAAGTTGTGAATAAAATTATCAATACATGTGTTGCTTTTAAGCCGGGTGGGCTCAGTAATAGCCAGCTTAAGATTATAGCTATCGATAATTTGCGAAAAATTTTGCGACTCTTTGTTTTTATTCATTGTGTTGATATTGAAATCTCCACAAATAGTCACCTTTTTTTTTGATAAGCAAGATTCATGAAGTATTGAACCAAAGACGGCGAAAAAATCTTCGTAGCACTGACGCGTAGTTCGAGGTGGTCTGTAGATACAAATAATGATTAGTTTATGCACCATGAGTTCTACTGCACAACATTCCATAATACCTGGGATACTATATTTACCTATTTTTTCTAAAACTTCAAACTCGTGCTTTTTGTGAACCAAGATGCATGAGCCACCATGGCGGTTATTCCGACTGTAAGACGCTGCTAGAGAGTAATTTGCTATATATAATTGTTGAGTATCTACTTTCAACATATTGTGCTCAGTTAAGCATAGAACGTCAACTAAGTTACCTTGTTCAACCAGCCATTCCAAGTTTATAGTCAACAAATCAGATTTGTTTATAAGGCCGTTTATATTTTGGTGTAGAATATTTACATGTTTATAAACGAAAAAATGTGTTAGGCGTAATATCACCAGGTATTTCATGCTCAGATAGTTGAGTATTGCTATCTGTTTGTGTGGCAACATTAACAAACGAGTCACTCTTTACGGTAGGCAAAGTAATATCTATTATTAAACATTCTAGATCAAAAATAACAGTCTTTACTCCATTATTGTTAAGTATTCCAGATCTATAGTAAAACATATCGTAGTCATAAGATAGGTTCAAGTTAGAATCTAACAGATAGGCATATTTATGTGTTTCGTTGTCCATATATAATAAATTATTAAATAATTCTATTCTATGATTATACATCGTGTGGAAATTTGTACATTTAAAAGTAGGTAGACAAATTATAAAATTAGTGTGGGTTAGTGACATTAGCTTATCTCGAATAAACGTGATCAGTTCTGCGTAGTTATGTGTTTTGCGAAAATCCTCTTCGCCTATAAAAATAATACAATAGTCTGAGTTTGTAAAATGCCGTACTTTTCCGTCGATTTTCTCAAGCAGTTGTGTTAGATCACATTTTGGTTTGCGATAATGACAAATATCATATTGATTTAGTTTAGTACTTTCTAAGATAGTTTGCATTCTATTAGTTGTTTCGCTGCTTATAAGACATATTTTATTCTGTGGTAATAATTTATTTCTCCTATTGCTTGCACTTGAAGGACTACTTGAGGATATGTCTTGATTTTCCAACGGCTTCTTAATTGTGTCATCATTGCAAGGTTTTGGTGTTCCTGTCGGTGCGTGTCTAGTTATCATATTTCTAGGTGTATGTTTTTTTGGTGTTACGAGCTTGCTTTTTAATGGACTTCTTGCAATTGATTTGTAGAGGTCATTTTTCTTTACTAATTCCTCATTATTTTGTTTAAGTGACGCATTTTCTAGTGACAACAATTCTATTTCTCCGTGTGCACTGAGCAGTTGTTCCTTGAGACTTGATATTTCTTCGTTTAAAGATTTAATTTGGTTATTGCCTTCGTCATCTGATAGCTCAGGCATGCTATTTGTAGTGTCCTCTAGTGTCTGTGATACTGAATTGTTGCCTTCTATAGTATCTGAATGAGTTCGGTTACGACGGAACGTGATGTTATCAAAGAAACTCATAATTTCTGTTTCAAGTGCTTATTTTAGAAATACAAATAGGTTTTTTTTACAATATTTAATTTCCAATATTTAATTTCCAAAAACGGTCTTCGCTGTTACGGTAGGATTTGAACCGTGTGCCACTCAATGCAAGCAGAGCCTTTACCAAATGCGCTACCATCGCTTCATGAATGTATATATAAAAAGTCAACTGGTATCCAATGTACTCGTACTGCTTTACCAACATATGCCGTTGTGTTGATTTGAGGGACTAGATGGCGTTGCTTATATGTTTTGTAATGGTACGAATATTCAAATAAAAAACGAATCACCTGTATCGTAATTTCACAGTTAACATAAATAGGACACTATAACAGCACTAATTATTATCAAATATCACTGAAAAATAATGCTAATGCGTGGTTTTTGGTATTATTTTTGTTCATTCACAGTTTATTTACAAATAAAAATAAGAAAAAACTTATAGCACTTAGTCAGATGTTTATCGCATAAGTTATCCACAGTTTATTGACATTTCACCTAGATAACACTTTTACTGAATAATTAGACGATGCACTTTGACTTGTATAACAAATTCGGTAGGAAAATGTAATAATTCTAATATTTTAAGAAATTAGTATACGGAGCTAGTTTTTTATGGTCACCCAATACAAGTGGCGCCCAATGTTACTTAGGTTTTTATTTTGGAAAAATAATTACTTAGGGTTCCGCGCAACAAACCTATTAAAATTTTACGCGGGCGTAGTCGCGAGTAATCTTTTTCAATAATATACGCGTACGGAGTCGCGGGCACAGCTAGTATTTAATTAAATACGCGTCCTCTATGAATCTGCTTACTCTAAGGGCTATATCGCACGAGGACACCAGTGGTAGCGCAACCAGTTGCTCCACCAACAAATGTATAGAGCTGTATGGAGGGTACCACACCAGAGGGGCTAGCCAAGTGGCATGAACGTTAATCGAATAGAAAAGAACAAACTTCACAATATATGGAAATGTCAAACGTCGCTATGTAAATCAACAACAAGTTGCTATGAAGATCACGCTTGATATCACGTCACTTATGTCATTTCTATAGAGGAAGCGTAGCGAATTTGTAGACGTCAGCCACTTGTCTAGCCCTTCTGGTGTCCGCTTGGTAGCGCAACCAATTCGGTGTCGGCTACCGAATCACCCACTGGTGGCGCCACCATGGTTGCCTCGTGTGATATCGCGCTTATGCCACGGTAATGATTACCGTGCAGGCTAAGGATACACGATGGCACTAGACACTGGACACTCAGTGTAGCTCAGTTTATCGATATGCAACAAGGTGTCGCGGTAGTAGACACACGTAGACAGTCGATGTATACGCTGAGTGTTTTAGTGTCGCTGTGTAGCCTTAAAGCGCCTACACACGACTTGCCAATTTAGGGAGCAAGGATTGTGTCTATGAGGATTGTGCACTATGCAAGAAACAACGGGTTGCACTCCGGGAGTGCCGGCAGAAGTGAAAACTTGAACATTAACGTTGTGCATTTTTAAATATTTTGGAATGGTTAGGCAATAATTTCGCACGAATTGCTTTATTTATCAGTATAAAAGTACTATCATTTATGTGGTTAAATACAATATTCATTTATTGCGCTATTGTACACAAACATGACAATTTATATGTAGTACAAACACACACGCACACTCCGTCTTACGAATTTTCGAACGCGAGTTTAACATTTTTTACCCATCCCGTCTTACGAATTATCGATCAGGTCACGTGCTTCTTACGAATTTTCGATCAGGTCACGTGCCCTACCGCGAGTTTAAAATTTTTTACCCATCCCAAGAAAAGTGCACAACGTCGCTAAAGAAGTTTTCACTTCAAAAATGTGCCGACGAGGATTCCCAACCGGAGCATTGCATCTCTCTGTAAGTAGGGTATTCCCTACGTAGTTATTAAGTCTCTAATGGTATGTTTAGAGAGCTTTGGTCATCCCGCAATCCATGACGGCACGTTTTTTTTCATAGTGCACAATCCTTGCTCCCTAAATTGTCTCTGATGTTAGGGTCATGTGTAAGTCGTTTTAGCATTAGGTGCAAAGCCAGTTATGGTAATACCTGCATCCTATCTCTGCCTACCCTTCAGAGAATAATATAAGCTTGATGCTCGCTTGGTTCTGTGATTTTATCCAGCTTTTCACATACGACAAATTGTCGACAATATTCCGGAATCAAATGAAAGGTCGGAATTGGATTATTGCTCCGATCAGATGGACGGAATGACTCGAGTCACGATTTCTTGGAATAAGACCAATTTGATTGTGATTGAAGGCAGTTATTAGGTTTGGACCTTTCGGAGTAACTTCAACTTCATATTTTTAACAATTTCAAAATAACTAAGGCTCAATTTTTATTAGAAACAACGATTTTGAAGCAAATAGTTTCGTACCCTTTTTTACAAAGATTACGTGGACGGAGGAGTATTAAATTTGGCACAGTTAAAGTTTACATGGAGAAGGAGTGCACAAACTTAATATTTTTATAAAAATGCATTATAAATGCACTAAATTAATAAAAAAAATACATTACCCACACTACAGTCGTTTCACATACACACTTACGTAGATAGATTGTGTATTTTGCTTTTTGTTTTTTTTTTACTTTATTTTCTGCAAGGCCAATACTTTTTGTTAATAAAAGAAGTAGCTACTAAAACTCAAAACTTAAACGAATTATGGTCAAATTGCATTTGTGTGCATGACCATG
Organism: Drymonia ruficornis; assembly: GCA_947859195.1. Lineage (NCBI taxonomy): Eukaryota > Metazoa > Arthropoda > Insecta > Lepidoptera > Notodontidae > Drymonia > Drymonia ruficornis. The sequence goes on along the minus strand of OX401932.1, from coordinate 3,173,648 downwards.
TCTGTATGTCCCGAGTCTAGGTGTATATGTATATTAAGTATGTATTTACAAATAAAAAAGTAGTATATGTAATAATATCAGTTATCTGGTTTCCATAGTACAAGCTCTGCTTAGTTTGGGATCAGGTAGCCGTGTGTAAAAAATGTCCCACGATATTATTATTATTATTACTAGTTATTCATTATGATTCCAACTTCTTCCAGGTGGACCTGAGTGAGAAGCCCTCGTTCTGGAAGGCGCTGAAGCCCCCCGCCAAGGACAAGTGCGGGGAGCTGCTGACGTCACTGTGCTACCACCCTAGCAACAGCGTGCTCACCCTGACCCTCCTGAAAGCAAGGAACCTGAAAGCTAAAGACATCAACGGAAAGTCAGGTAAGAGTTAAGACCATGGATTTATTTTATTTTATTTATTTCATAAAAACATACAATAATAAAACATTAAATAATAAAACAACAACCGAGCAGTCGGTTCGACTGTGGGATCAAAGTTATTAATTAATTGGAAATTAAAATTATATAATAATAATAATAAGTAAATAATTAAAAAAAAATGTAACTAGTGGTCCATGGGTCTACTACATAACTCGGTCGCGCACTTCTTTTTTTTTTTTGGTTCATTTGATATTGTACTTTATTGACCCACGAGGCGAGGGCCGGGCGCACTTTGGACACGTTTTTGTACGAATTTTACTCGAGCGAACACGTACGAACACCCACGAACGATCCCGACCTCTCAAGTACTATGGGAGCGCGCAGATTGGGCGTCAATTACTATTACGTATACTGCGTGTAGTTCCGACGTCAGAAAACAATCCGAAATCACCGGAAAACTACCTATTTGACGAAGAAAAACGTATTCATGTGCGCACTAAGGGGCCATCCATTAATTACGTCACACGAATTTCATGATTTTTAGACCCCTCCCCCCCTCACAGTTGGTCACATTTTCAAGACTCCCCCCCCTCCCTGTGTGACGTCACATATTTGTTTCAATTTTCAGACATTTTTAAAAATTGTCGTTAGCAATTCAAATTTCGGTTTTAATACTTAGATATATTAGATTTTCAAATGTGACGTCACAAAACTTAGGACCCCTCACCCCCTTGTCACACAGTGTCACATTTCGTCGACCCCCTCCCGCCCCTTTACGTGTAACGTAATTTATTACGCCACTAAATTCGTATGACCACAATCATACGTTGACGTACGATACAAATTCGTGTCCAAATTGCGTTCGGCCTTAGGCGATAGTTTCTGGATGCCTACTCCGAAATACGAAACGAAACGTTTCGGTGACGGATGGTACGTTTTCGTACTCCGAAAGTGACGGTACGGTTCCGTTCGTGAGATTCGGTTCGTGAGATACAGCCCGCTGACAGACAGACGGACAGACAGACAGATGGACAGCGGAGTATCAGTAATAGGGTTCCGTTGGCACCCTTTGGGTACGGAACCTTAAAATAATGTCGTTAGGTAATATTTCTTAGAAAATATGGCTATCTCAAATTCCTTTTTTACTCCCCCTCCCCCTTTAAGTAGAGGGGTTCATTTACTTGAGTAACGGGTCCTGAGATATCACCGGAGCCTTTTTTCAGTCGCTAATGATCTCAAGACATTCCTCAAGGAGAATATCTCGGAGATAAGGCGGGCACTTAATTAAACTCTATAATTGATGGTACTGACGACTTTAGCAATTTGTCTCTGGTCATTAAAAAGTCGCTGACTATTATTGTTTGTTTATTTTGAATTAGGAACACGTTTTTTAAAATACGCGCGGGCTTTTTGGCGGGAGGTGCAAAAATATTTAATTTTTGTTTTAATTTCCAAAACATGTGTTTCTTTGAATTATATTGGTGGCATACTTACTTAACTACCGGGACGCCATGGAGACGTCGCCGGCTACGTATCCAAACAATTTGTATTGATGGCTACGTCGCCAGTCCGTAACCAGGTGTGTTACCTGTCAATCCTGTCATACATTGTAATACAAATGAATTGGATAATTATGATGGCTGGCGACGGCGCCATGGCGCGATGGCGTCCCGATGTGTTATAGCTCTTATATGTTCATAAAAGTACGTGAGTAATTGGAACAAAAGTGGTGAAACATGATTTTCGGGTTCCCCATGAAGTCTAGTAATTTGTCAGTAAAGTATACGCTACTTTATTGATAGGTTTTGGGTTGGAGAGAATTGCAACCAGATAGTCAGAACCCAACGTGACAGGTGGTGAACCTTGTCGCCGTGTATACAGGAACTGACTATTACCTAATCCCGAGGGATAGGTAGGTTTCCTCACGATGTTTTCCCTCACCGTCAGCGAACTGTAAATTATGCACATAGACGAAAATTCATCCATTGGTGCATGCCCCACCGAGGATCGAACCTGGGACCTTCTGATTGCTAGCCCAACTTGTGCACCCCTAGGCTACAGTCGCTCTATAACATTGTAACAATTGTCTATAACATTGTATTTATTTTTAATTCCAGATCCCTATGTCAAAGTTTGGCTTCAATTCGGCGACAAGCGCATTGAGAAGCGCAAGACAGCGATCTTCAAATGTACCCTGAACCCTGTATTCAACGACTCCTTCTCCTTCAACGTGCCCTGGGAGAAGATCAGGGAGTGCTCCCTGGATGTACAGGTCATGGACTTCGATAACATAGGCAGGAATGAGCTGATTGGCAGAATACTGCTGGCTGGTAAGACTCTTTTATTCATTCCTTCTTCTTATCGTATGGTTCCCTGGTACCTGGTGTCAGAGTTGTTCAAGCCGCCCGAAGGCCTCTGACAAAGCTTAACGACTGCCTAGATGACAACCAGGACCGACTTTTTACGTGCCCTCCGATGCACGGAGACGCTCAGTTCAAATGCCACTAACTGGTTACCCATCTCTGGCTGACCTTGCCAAGCGGTGCTTAACCGCCGATCGTTTACCGATCGGTGATTGCAGCTGGCTATTTAGTTTTCATTTGTTTGTATGAGGCGGATGGTTGCGAGTTCGATTCCCGCCAGAGGCAAATTTTGGAAACGGCATATCGTAATTTGCTCTGGTCTGGGTGTCGTCCATTGTATGGTAGCTATATGACAAGCGTTGCTTAGTTTGGGACCATACAGTTTGGTGTGTGTCTGGCGATATTTTTATTTATAAGTATATGAGAATAATTAAAATTAGTATTATTATGAGTTTAGTATTTTATTGGCGGTAGAGCCAAGCTGTAGCCAATTGACTGCAGCTCATATACGGGCTGGCTCGACTGGGGTAGTACCACTCTCTCACACAAGATCGGCGTAAAGCAGCTATTACAGCTGCGTTTCGTTCGATGAGTGAGAGAGCCGAAAGCCCAAACCCCCCGTCTCCTCCCTCCATTCCACTCCCCTTCAGCAATGTGCGAGCAATGCCTTCACGCATCTATAGACTACGGTAACTGCTTAACATCAGGAGGTCGCTTTTTTGCCACCGCAGTCCTATAAAAAAATGCAATATCTGCGAATTTAAATTAAAACAATTTACAATTTTGTTATTTTTATTTTTTCAGGGAAAAATGGTTCCGGTGCTACAGAAACCAAGCATTGGCAGGACATGATAACGAAACCGCGACAGACCATTGTCCAATGGCATCGCCTGAAGCCCGAGTGAATTAATTGTTGAAAAAATAAACAAGAAAAATATAACAAAAAAAATAAATTCAAGTTACAAAATACGTCATAAGACTGAACGGTTAAAAAATTAAAAATGGAACACGAGAATTACTATGAGAATCTCTTTCTGGACCTGTCTTCGTACTTGGCGCAGTGCACATTTTTTTAGTATTTATTTCTTTTAATTTTGTGTTAAAATTATTTTATTTATTATTAACACGATGCAGGAAAGTATCAATTTATTTTTATTTTAATGAGGTGTTTTATTTGAAACACTTATGTTTTTAAATATTAATAAAAAAATATTTATTTTTAATAACTTTTCCTGCATATTATTTTACTTAGAGCGCACGCAATTTTTCCCAACTTGACTAAGTATCTATTAAAAAATATGAAAATGACATATTTACTAAAATCAAACAATGGTGATATTTCTAAATAAAAGAAATTAAAATGTTGAATATTAAACTTTCTGCGTGAGGCCAATTTGAAATGCTATTGAAATATGTTTCCTTATAAAATACATTAAAATTTGCTCAAGCATCTTCTGTCACAGCAAATACTCCTTGAAGGAAGACGCAGTATTGTTGGAAATAACATAACAATTTAAAAAAGAAAAATTTTTAACAGTTCCAAACTACGAAAAAAATTTTTTTTTTCTAAATCTTAAAAAAACATCTGTCTACGTACACAATAAACTACTATGACGAAAGTATGTAGATACTAGAAGACGCAAAACTTAATACTTTATCTCATTCTATTGCGGTGCTATCGCCGCACTTCACTCTGTTATATTCTCTAAACCTGACACGTGGTAAATGAAGACGAAGTACATTGCAGCTATGTATTTATTTTATCAGAAAAAAAAATGAATATTTTTAAAGCATTTCAAATTAATCTCCAAATCTTCAAATCTATTGACGTTTAATATAAGTAAAATGGTTGGTCGTATGTTGACGAACACTCAAGTGTTAAAAGTTTAATTAAAATATAAAACAAATATTGTTAGAATTATTATAATTGTTATAAACGTAGCGATTATGAAAAAGTCGAGTTCTATCGCACAAAAATGTGTAGAAAAAAATTAATTTAAATTTTTGTGTGTGTTATATTACATAAATTATAAATTTACGAATGAATAATGGAATCAAAATGCCGTGATGATGAGTACATATAGCTGAAAGTGTGTTCTTTGAAACAACTAGATGTCGCTACGCTGCTAGCACGATTTAACGGTGTTACTAAATCAAATTAGTTACTTATTTAAATAATAATATTTATATATTTACAGAAATACAATGATAAAAAACCTTCTAAAAAAATATGTTTTTTAATCGAATTTTAATTACTTGCTTTATAACTAAGTATCGTAATAATAGGTATATCTACCATATTCCGTGTTCTGTTCTGTACACATCGTCTTTCGTGCTAGTATAATCGCATATAAACACATGTTCAATTGGTCCTATATTAATTAAAATAATAAAGAATGATTTTGACTTGCTCAAAATGAGTCCTAAAGATTTTACTGGACTTATACACACTTATACATTTAATTGTATCAAAAATATTTAACTGCCAAACAAAGAAAAACATCCATACAATGAAATCGGAAAAGATCTCAAGAAAATCTTGCTTTTCCCTTTTTTGTCATTCGGACTAAGTACCTACATTCTAAATTAATCGTTAAAAAGTTAAGGAAGGGTGAGCGATGGCGGTCAATTTTAGATGAGATTTTAAAGTGATGTAAAATGATTACCCAATGTTTTATACCTCTGAAATTGTGTGGTTACAAACATTTTTTTATTAACCCCTAATAATCAGTAGGTTAAAATATGATGGCCAATACACCTATTAAGTTTTGTAAATACTTATCTGCAGCCAGATAAATAAATAAATGAGACAAATTTTATTATGTACTTATATTATCACTTAAGACAACTATGAGTTACTTAATTTGGTCGATATTTCAAGTTTGATGAAAAAAAAAGTAAATGTAATTTATTTCTTTATCATACCCTCCCCTCAATTTTATTGAGAATGATTTTTGTCGTATTATTTTTTTTATCGACAGAAATTTGTAAAAATATTTTATTATTTTATTTAAGCAATTTTCGAACGGATAGTTTTGAAACAATGTTTTTTTTTAATTAAAATGTATGTGAATTAATGTAATAAACTAGTAAAAATAGTATTCAAATGCTTGTTGTTACATGTTACGATGCTTATATACATTTCAGTAGATCGAATTGACGTTACGTATTGAAAGTCATCACCATATTGGATACATTTATAAAAAAGTTTTATAGAAATTAGAATATAGGTGTACCTTACCATGTAGCTTGTTGTTATAGGTGTTAGGCAGTTCAATGTTCATAATAAAATAATTAGTTGCGAGAAAAATCCTACAAATAAAAATATATAATTTAATTTGGAAACCAACTGAGCTACAAAAACCATTTTAGTGAAAAATTGCCAACAGAGAGAATAGTAGTTTTTTTTAGATTGGTATTGTTAATACTTGTTTCAAAACACACTAAGGTAATAACAAGACTTAAAAAAATATTAATAAAATTGAGTCCAACTCTGTTCGTGTTTCGCAACTTCCTTGTATGTAATCGCACGTCAATAAACGTGTCACGAATACTGGTTTTCGAATAAATCGTACATATTTGGTTGTTCACAGTTGATTTATGTTGAAACAAGTATTAATGCTACCGAGTACCGAGCGTAAAATTTTCACATACTAAATACAGTGGATACCAACATTTTTTTTCATTTTCAAATTTCGAGGACAGCCAATCTCTACATTTTATTTTTATGATTTTTGTTTACGGTATAAACGCCACATTCTAGTAGATTTTACTGTAATTCTCTTATTGTTTCAATACAATCGATTCTCGAAGTATTTTTTAAGTTAATTTAATTTAAAAAACTCCCTATTTTTTAAAAAGACAATTTCTAATTTTTATATCATAAATAAACATTATATTTTGTACTCGGTTGTTTATTGAAATAATGTTTTACTGTAATATTTTAGTGGGGTGTTTTATATACATTAATATGAAAACATTCGAAAAAATGCTTTGAAATTAGTTTTGCTACGCATTTTATTGTTATTTCTAACTTTGGTGTGCTTATTGAATTTAAATGAAAATCAGAACCTTTTTCTCGATCTCAATTTTGAAGATTTTACCACGAATAAATTTTAGTATCTACCTCATCCTTTTATCTTACTTTAATCAGTAAGTAATTCAAACATTATGAACCCACGTTTCAGATATATTATTTTTTTATTGTGAGCATGGTTTTTATGAGTCTTTATTTATACAACTCATTTTTTTTAAGTAAGACAGTAATAATATCGATTTCCAGGAACAACGATTATTTCTCAGGCATTTTTAAAACAGGCATATCCAGGTATCGGTAGGAAAGTTAACATTTTTAATATTGTAAGTATAAAAGAAAGGTCAAAATGAGAGGAATTATAATAAATGTACATAATAATAGGAAATTATACGCATTGTCGTCACGCAAATATTTCGAACTCATCGCGAAACTTCATAGTTGTAAAAATTATATAAAAAAAAGATATTTTTGCATCTTCCGAATAATACTACCTCTTTTTTGCTTTGTCTACAATATTTTTTTAATAAAAAATAATGAAAGAGATTATTTTTCTATGAAATACAGCGATTTAGTTCTTACTACATATTAACCATTTGTCAAAAGCTAAATCAGCAACTTTGTGGCCAGCAATTGTATTTTCTTTTACATTTTGTAATCAATAATAATTGTACAGCGCTTCAAACAACAAATAAATGAGAAAAGGCAATCAGCGCTGTCACACGTTCTCATGACTTTTATTACTTGTTAGATAACTTACATTTTTAAATATATTTAAAATGTACTGCAGATTGACGATGGAATATTATTAAGATATTTTTTATACGGCAGAAAGACAATTTTTTAATATTTATTTTTAAATATTTATTTAACTTTTGACAATTGGATAATTTTATCTAATTAAGCTTCTATTCCGACGCATTGTGATATTAAATTATTACATATCAAATCATCTTTTATGTTCAAAGCCTTCGAAGAATATATTTTCGTGAAATATTCCTTAAAATATGTGCATAAAGCACAATCATAATTTTTTATCTATATACAGTTACTCTTCCTATGTAATTTAAATTGCTAAAATGTTATGTATACAATCGTAACAAACTCTCGATTTATTTTGCATCTATAAACCATATATTATTATTATCTAACTGTTACCTATGGCCAAAAAAGTTACATGAAAAATGTTTGATGAATTCGCGCGCTTTTGTCACATCAGCCATTTTGACGTGTTTGACAGCTTATAAATCATTCGGAAAAGTTTGGCTCAAACGCCGTAACTTAAAAACGCGGTCTGTGTATTTTGTGCAATATAAATGTGTTATAAAATTAGGGAAAATGTGATTTTAAAAATATAGTTGATTATATTCTATCGTATAGTTTAAAAAAATATATTATTATTATAATAATGTTTTAAAATATAATATTATAATATCATGGTAATGTTAAGATCAGTGTCTAGATTAGATAAAAGACGTTAAAAATGTATTTATAGACTGTTACGTTTAAAAATAAGGATGTATCCGCTTTGAATAACATTTTTTGTCTTTTAATTTTTTAATTATTATCTTTTTTGTTCACGCGATGTCTGTGAAGCAATTAGATTAGTTTAATTATTTTGTATTATAAGAGATTGTTAGGTACGGTTCATATACACGTATTATAAAGTGTTGACAATCATAATGTATTGTGTATTTATTAATTATAATGAAATTCATTATTCCCGAATAAAATATTGAGTTTAATTATTGGAACATCATTTTTACACAACCTGTAGAATTTAACATTTTTATGGATAAAAATAATAAGGTGGTTCCATCTATGGGGACAGTAACCAAAACTATCTGTTTTTAGTATTTTATCAATACTAAATCCCACTTAATATTATAAATGTGAAAGTTTGGATGGATATCCATCCATCCGGATGGATGGATGTTTGGTACTCTTTCACGCAAAAACTACTGAACGGATTTGGATGAAATTTGGAACACAGATAGTTTATAACCTGGATTAACACATAGGATACTTTTTATCCCGGAAAAATGTGTTCCTGTGGGATTTTAAAGTTAACGCGGACGAAGTCGCGGGTAGAAGCTAGTACTAAATAAATCATAGAGCAAGAAGGTAGATAAAAAAATAATTCGTTCATCCATCGTGTTATAATTGAAACACAGTTGAAACTATTCTCGCTAGGCACATTGCATCAAGCGGGCAAGAGTACTGGGCGATACCTGGCCGAAACCCTAGCGCCATCTGTCAGGAAACAGCTGAACCCATTCACAAGTTTTTGTTTTTAGGGTTCCGTACCCAAAGGGTGCCAACGGGACCTTATTACTAAGCCTACGCTGTCCGTCTGTCCGTCTGACCGTCTGTCAGCGGGCTGTATCTCACGAACCGTAATAGATAGAGACATGACATTTTCCCAGAATGTGTATTTCTGTTGCCGCAACAACAACAAATAAAATAAAATTTAAAAATAAAGGGGGTCCCATACAAGAAACTTAATATTTATGATGTTTTTATTTTACGGTAGCATGGAACCCTTCATGTGCGAGTCGGACACACACTTGGCCGTTTTTTTTTATATAATGCAGTTAATTATTATGTTCTATACTGGCTGGCTCTGAAACTAACAGGAATACGTGAAGGCAAGGAGGTTGTTTAACCTAGAAGTATTTGAAACCTTAGCGCTATCTGTCGGTAATAGCTAAGCTAAGCTAAGCTAAAACCATCGACAGATGTCATATTTATTTCGAACTCCATTTGGATTTGTCTTGAGGGTAGTTGAACAAAAGTATGAGAGAATATTGTGTGTAACGCCATCTCTTGGCCCATCGCAAACATTAATTAAAAATCTTTAATTAGCGCGATCTATTCGGTAATATTCATAGAGAAAGCATCAATAGAGATGACACGGTAATAATAATACCGTGTTTGAGCGAGACATGCTTACGCCCGATATCCTCAGAGTGAAAGAGATAGACGTACTATCTTTTGTCACTTTCTGCGTATCGCCCTAAGTTTGTTGGGCACAAACATTTGATAGGTCTTTGGTCCAGGATGAGCCAAACAAAGCATCACCCAACCAAATTTAGAAGTAGTATACGTCAGGTCACGTTCCATAGACATTAGGGTTAAGCGTAATTAGCAGGATTATACTTCTTTTGTCCCTTACGGGTGTACGCGCTTGTCAAATCTACAGGTACATTCTTTATCTAAGGTAATATAGAAGGGATGGGGTTGCGGAAATAAAAACAGATGATTAGAAATTTTGTTTTTTTTTATTGAATAACTTTTCTATTTATTATTAATGTTATCAATATCACAAACATTACAATTAGGCAGGTATTCAAGTAAAAAAGCTGTTACTTCTAAAAAAGAGCGGTATCGCAGAAATTTATGAAAAAAAAATGTTTTTTTTTTTTTAATTTTTAAAAATAATTTTGTTTCATAAATTTCTGCAGTAGCACACAAAAATCACAAAAACATCGTTATCTTTTAGATTTTTTGATGTCAAACGCAAACTTTCTATTGTATAACGCTGACTGACGCTATTATCTGATGTTTCGTCAATTCAATAAAAACACAGGAAGTAGACCCACTTTTGAACTCATTGTGTTGTGGCTAAATGACCTCAATGACTGGTACCAAAACGAATATAGCGGTTTTCTTTTGTAACACAACTGACAACCAAAACGGTCACACCATAGACAAAGATTTGTTTAAAAAATGGAATGTGTCAAACTGACAATTATTTTGACAGATGCCTGAATAAAATTTGAAAACAGAATAGACCCACGGAATAATGGAGTCTTAATACAAACAAATTTTGGTAATATTTTTGAGACCAATGTTAAAATTACGCATTTTACCAACTTTTTACGTATTTTTTTTGTAAAATGCTTTTTTTATATTTTTATTTAGGCTTTCTTCGCTTCCTCTTTCTTCTCTCCTTCTGGGGGAGGCGTGGGGAGTTCAGGGTACTCCAGTTTCACGCCGTCTTCGCAGGTGAAGATCGGACAGCATGCGGGGAAGGGAGCAGTCTTGTTGGTCTTGTCTGAAAGATGAAAAATGTAGATATTAATTACCAGAAAAAATAATTAAATTACAATCGCAGGTAAAGCAACGCTTGGCAAGGTCAGTCAGAGATGGGTGACCGTTCAGTGGCATTTGAACTGAGCGTCTCCGTGCTTAGGGCACGTAAAAAGTCGGTCCCGGTTGTTGTCATCTAGGCAGTCGTTAAGCCTTGTCGACTCGAACAACTCTGTCACCAGGTACCAGGGAACCATACTATAATTTTATGATAATTAGTGTAATTGGTCAGTGACCGTTCTAATTATTAAATAAATAAATAAATAAATAAGAAGACTAACTTGTCAGAGGCTCTCGGGCTGTTTGAACAACTCTGTCACCAGGTACCAGGGAACCATAGGATAAGATGACGTACCAGTGTCAAGCTTGCACTTGGGGCTCTCCAGCGGCAGTAGTCCGCATTCCTCAACCAGTTCGGAGGTTAAGCAACGCTTAGTAAGGTCAGTCAGAGATGGGTGACCATTCAGTGACATTTGAACTGAGCGTCTCCGTGGTTCGGACACGTAAAAAGTCGGTCTAGGTTGTTGTCATCTAGGTAGCAGTCGTTAAGCTTTGTAGCCTTCGGGCGGCTTGAACAACTCTGACACCAGGTACCAGGGAACCATACGATACAAAAACGTACCAGTGTCAAGCTTGCACTTGGGGTTCTCCAGCGGCAGAGGTCCGCAGTCCTCGACGAGCTCCAGCAGCCTTGGGGGAGTGTCCTCGCTGACGACGCAGGTGCTGCGGCCGCAGAACGGAGACAGCTCCCAAGTGTTGCCGGGCTCGACGGTAGCGCAGCGGGTGGACGCGAAGCACATGCCGGGGAAATCTGCAAGAGGGGAGAGATGAGGTTGAGTGATGAAGAAATTGGGTTGAGTGGTGAATAAGTTGGGTTGAGTGGTGAATAAGTTGGGTTGAGTGGTGAATAAGTTGGGTTGAGTGGTGAATAAGTTGGGTTGAGTGGTGAAGAAATTGGGTTGAGTGAATTGAATCTTCTTCCAACTTCTATCCTTGGATCTGATTAAAATCGTGCGGGTTACTCTTGTACGGGGACTCTTATAAGCTCTTATACAGGGTGAATTTGAAATCATGGGCATCCTTTTAAACGGTGTTGCTAATACTACACATGAACAGAATATTTAGGGTATATTAATCCACAAATCAATTGATAAAAATGTATTGTCCAGGTAAGGTGTAACAGTTTACTGGTTTGCTTATTTGCTTACCCGAGCAATAATGTTATCAATAGATTTTTTTGAGCGTGGGCTTTGAGTTGACTTAATACCTCCACAATGTGGTGGTGTATGGCCTCTCAAGCCTCTGACTACCCCCTAATGGGGATAAAAGTCGTGACGTTATATTATTATTATTATATATTATATTAGATTTTTTTATTTATTTTCCCAAAATATTTTGGATCATGCGTAGAGTCATAGTTTAAAAGGATCCGATGATTCCAAATTCACCCTGTATACTCTCTCTTTATACTCTTTTGACTAGACTGTTTTTTATAGTTAGTTAAATCAACTGTATTAGTTGTATGCGGTGCTAAAAGGGATTGATTGCTTAACCAGTGTGGACACAGCCTAATAACAAACAAAAGTAATAACTACAGTCTATGATGCAATACTTTTAAGTAAACAATTCGAACTCACAGCCTCACAATAAAAGGCGACTTTCTAACATCTACACAGTGAGAGTTAATTTCCATTTCGTACGACTAATGTTTATTTCTAGTTATTTGTTTAACTTTTGCATTTTGTCATGTGTAATGATCCTACTAATATTATAAATACGAAAGTGTGTGCGTGAATATTTGTTACCACGTATCTCCATAACTACTAAACCGATTTTAATGAAATTTGAAACGTAGATAGTGTAGGCTCTGGAATAAGACATAGGCTAATCTTACACATCAATTTCCACGCGGGCGAAGCTGTGAGGCACAGCTTTTTAAAATAAAATTGATAATTTGAATTTAGTTTGAAGAAGTTAAGTTGATTTTTGATGATCGCTTGGTGCAGTGGTTTGAACGTTGGCCGCTTGGTGCAATGAACTGGGTTGCGGGTTCGATTCCCGCCAGTCTTTTCGTAATTTGCACTTGTCTGGGTGTCACTGGGAACGCCCCAGTTCATTGTATGGTAGCTATAGTACAAGCGTTGCTTAGTTTGGGACCATACAGTTGGTGTGTAAGTCTGGCGATATAAAAAATGACTCATCATGTTTTAAATTGGTAGGCAGTAAAACAAAAATAATACCGAATTTATAGATGGTTTTAAATTGACTTCGTACATATTTTTAAATGACTAAAACTTTTTTATGACTACTCAGCTTTGTAAATGCTACTTATTTCATTAAAATCGCGATCAATTTCTAAACTAAGTTTACTATTTTACAAAATTATTTCAGTTTCACGACGAATGTTGTAAAACAAAGTTGTTTAACAATAATCGGTGACATTATTTTTAGCAACTGCTTTTTAAACCTTGTTTACAAAAGACTCATTAAAATAAACGTTGGTAATTGTAAAACTCCTTTCCCACAGCACAAGGTAACAATAAAAGCAAATGTCAGAGCCGGAGTGAACGCGCAGACGCGACATTTGCGACGATCTATAACGATCTATAGATCATGAAAATGAAAGGCGGTCATGATATGGCACTAACAATATAAGCAACGCAGAAATACTACTTCACCAAGCCAACTAGACCCTCGGGTATAAATATCAAATCATAGTAAGTCAATGATTCCGCGGTCCGTCCACCACTGTCACAGGAGTGCCGGCATTGGTCCAGGCTCACTACGTTGTGGACGGACCGCGGAATCATTGACTTATTATCATTTGATATTTATACCCGAGTGCCTAGCTCGCTTGGTGGTGTAGTAGGTGGCAATATTAGGTACAGATTGTTAGAATTGATATTCTTTTTTGTATCTGACTAATCTATTGTTGTTCTCATAGCAATGGGCAATAGAATAATAGAGTTGAACAATATGTACTTAAACAATACTCTTATGATTCACACACTATGACCGTGATCCAAATACGCGGAAAGTTTTCATAATACGCGATTGTTCATACAAATCTGTGTGTGTGAACCATACAGTAGATTCTAAAAAGGTATAATTACGCTTATTTATTGACAAGGGGTCAGCAGAACAGTAACTTAAAACTTAACATTTATCACCATCCACTAACCCGCACTGGGCTAAGGTGGTTGATTAGGGCCTGAATCCCCCTTGCATTGGGGGGATGCCCGTGCCCGAGTGGCACAATCTGTTTCTTCTTCCTAGCCTTATCCCATTATTTGGGGTCGGCTTTCAGTCTACCCTGATTTGGCTGATCGCCGATATTTACACGGAGCGATTGCCATCTGCCCTCCGAGACCCAACTAGTGGGATTATCGGCAACCTAAGGGTAAGACCATTTTTGTCAGATTTATCAGGCTTCTGACTGCCCGTGACGACTGTCAAAGATCTGTGAAGAGTGGGCAATAAAAGGACTAATATTTAATTATTTAAAAAAAATCTGATCGGTTTTCAAAGTCGTAATTTTCTTGTATCAGATTTTACACTTTAAACTATTGTTAAGGAACTCTAGTTAATCCGATAATTAGGCTGTAGTTACAAGCAGTTAAACACGGTCCGGTACAGTCGGCAGTGAAAGTGAGGCATCTAGATTCTTCGATGTAGGACAACCTTAGGGATGTCTCAAATTTTTTTTTAATCTTGTGTCATTTCAGTACTAATAGAATGTAGATTTTGTATGAGTAATATTCACTGTGACGATAGAAAGCCAGATGTAAATAGATGAAGCGAAGAAAAATGCTATTTCACTGTATTTCTGTATCCCTAAAGGAGTGAGATTACACCCACGTTCCACAGCTGGAAAAAAGAAAGAAATAAAAGCAAAACAGAAAGATAGAGGAAGGAACAGAATGAGTTTTTTATCTGTGCATATTTCTATCTTGAAATTCTTTGTCAACGTTCAATAACCATCGCACTACACACATCTAGTTTTTCATAAATGTGTATAAAAAGGCAAGCCGATGAGTTTCTTGCCGGATCTTCTCAGAGCTTGGGTCCGGTAGTAGAACTAACGAAAAAAATACAATTTGTAAGTAACTACTCTTATAAGCGTAAACTAAATAAACGATCGAACATAACATTGGATCATTTTAAATTTAAATTTGTTATTACTCAATAACAAATTTACTGGACATAAAGCATTATCTAAATAAGTGCTTTGTAACCTATGCACCACAATAAATAATTTAATTTGATTTGACTTTAAATTTGTAACGCGTGACAACCCTACTTGCAAGGCGTGTGCCGGTTAATCCGAAGACGGATGGCGGTGTCGAAATACATTACACAAGCAAGCCTGTTTGTATTGTTCAACAAACTGGTAGGACGAGAATCCTTAATACTACATGATTACAACATCACGCCGAAGTACCTAAAAGGGGTAAGATGCACTGTTGTCCACGACACCTAATGACAAGCGAGCGGTTTCTGACAACATAACTGTCAAGACAAGCCCGCTTGCCAGGGGCCTAGACAAGTGGATTCGTCTACAAACGTTTCTACAAATCGCTACGCTTAAATGTGTAGAAATGACATTACATGTCGATAAGTAGGCCACGTGAGTTATGTCATTTCCATACATGAAGCGTAGCGATTTGTAGAAACGCTTGTAGACGAAGCCACGTGGCTAGAGGGGCTGTAGTGTTATGTGGAAGTGATAGTAAGTTTGACAGAAGGGCTAGCCAAGTGGCATGAACGTTAATCGAATAGAATAGAATAAACTTCACAATGTATGGAAATGTCAAACGTGGCTATGTAAATCAACAACAAGTTGCTATGAAGATCACGCTTGAGATCACGTGACTTATGTAATTTCCATAGATGAAGCGTAGCGATTTGAAGGAACGCTTGTAGACGTCAGCCACTTGTCTAGCCCTTCTGAAGCGTGTCGCAAGAACGGCTGACCGGATTTGAGTGAAATTTGGTAAATAAATAAGGTTATTCATTGAGATCTGCGCAGCGTTCGGCGTTAATAAACCTTGCGATAGCATAGACAAAGAGCTTTCTAACTCAGAACATTCTAGATCATTCAAATGAATGAATGAAACAATGAATGTCATATAATGATTTCCTGAGTCACCTTTCACTGCACAAGAATCGCTCGCAAAACACATAACAAAAGTGAAAGGAACTACTCAACTTGTAGGTTTTATCACCCTCTCACAGAAGATCGGTGTAAATTAGCAATTACGATAACCTTTCAGACGATGAGTGAGAGAGCTGGAAGCCCAACCCCTTAACCTTTCTCTGTCCCACTCTTCTTAAGGTCGGCAACGTGCGAGCGATGCCTTCGGTCTGGCTTTTTAACGTCCCACTGCTGGGCACGGGCCTCCCCTCAATGCGAGGGGGATTCAGGCCATAATCCACCACGCTGGCCCAGTGCGGGTTGGTGGATTTCACATGTCTAAAGACATGCAGGTTTCCTCACGATGTTTTCCTTCACCGTAAGCAAGTGATAATCATATTAAAGTTATGATTCACACATAGATTTCGAAAAATCCAGAGGTTTGAACCCATGACCTTAAGCCCGCAAGACGCGTGCTTAACCAATCGGCTACCACTGCTTTCAATCGGCTACCTCTGCTTTTCTGGCTTTGGGAGACAGAAATGTTACGTGCCCTCGGAGACGCTCAGTTCAAATACCACTAAATGGTCACCCATCTCTGACCGACCTTGCCAAGCGTTGATTAATATCCGATCGTGTACAGATCAGTGATTGCAGCTGGATATGAGCGCATCAACCATATTTCCTATAGAAACAATATTAATCTTTATTCTAATCAGCAATTCTAATGCGAAACCTGTTAATAAAGCTGTCATTAATTAGTAATTAATTAATTTGACATTTCTAAGATTAATAATAGTAGAAACTTAATTCAATCAGAATCAAAATGTCATCAGAGAAGTATTTTAACGTCGACTTTGACATTGCAATAACCTTTCTAATTATTTTCTAGTAGGTATTACAGATTGTCTAGTCGGGTAGGTAGTCTGCTGAACGTGAGATCCTGGGTTTGATGCCCTGGTCAGTATAAATTATTTATTTCTTCGTAATAATTTATTTATTCTGACGAACGCTTGGTGCAGTGGTTTGAGCGTTGGCCGTGGCGTTCATTTTTTATTTTATAATATCAACTATGGTGGAAAACCAGCGTACGGCCTGAAGTAAAGCAGATACCGTAGCCTATAGATGCTTGCAATACTAGAGGCATCGCATGCACAATAATAATTTAATAATACTACTTCGTCAGGAAACCTAAGCAACGAGTAGGTACTTATAATACCTATTAAGATTTTAGACATTTATACCATCTATATAAAGAAACTCGCTCTAATTGACAGCTAAGGAAATGGCATTTAATTTGACATTTAAGTTTTATTGACACGTCAAGTGATGACAGATGAGTTATGCATCATTTTAGGTGTTAATTAGATGGCGTCTTTTATTATTTTAGTGAAGTTATATAAGAGACCACGAACGTAAATACATACTGGACTGTTCTCTACTGCACAAAAAACGAGCCGAGCGAGAGGCCCTAGTTGGGACCGTGTCCCCCTCATTTCGAGTTGCCATGCCAAAATAATATTATCGTTGGGTAGTGATTGTTAGTTTTTCAATCAAGCAAATTAATTAATTTAGTATTTATCGTGACTATTGTTAATATGATAAAACAGACTGATTTAGCGTTTCCCATTATCTGGGGTCGGCGCAGTATGTCATATTCTTCCATTCATCGCGCTTTGCTGTCATACTTACATCCACTCCAATCTCATTCATATCACTCTTTATACAATCCATCCATCTTTTCTTGGGTCTTCCCACAGAGTAAAGACTAAAGAAAGAGGTGCCCTTATTAGATATTTGTATGAAAAAAACGTGGCCATTGTTTTTTCATTTTCATTTTACTATTTACCGGTAATTAGTTGAACTACTCGCTTCGTTTTATGTCGATATTAGTACTAGGCCGACCACTCGGCCGACTTGCTTAGAGCCAGTCCCCTTAGTAACTGGTCCATGGGTCTTCCTCTCGCTTTGTACCTATCCTTCCAAGTGAGTAATAAAAATCGGTCAAGCAGTTTCTGAAAACATCGCGCACCCGAATATACATACGGAAAATAGAACCTTCTTATTTAAAAGGTTATTAAGTTGGTTAAAAAACAACCTTCCATTTTCAGAATCCATAACGGTTGAGTTCCGCGAAGCTAATTTAAACTCTTTTTCATAGATTTACTAGATACCGCCCTACTAAGAAAAATCATTTCCAGAAATGAGGCAACTTATTTTCGACGCGGCCTGTCAGTTTCATACAATGGTTGCTGTCAGATGTACTGAAGTACTCAAAAATTTGAGCATTATCAGTTGCCGCATTTTATTAGTGCGCATGCTCCATCTAGTTGGAGCGCCGCGGAAACTAAAATTAATCTATGCTCTTTTTGCTTAACAATGTAACTGTTGATTTTCCCGTTACAAGAATATTAATTAATGTAAACAACTCTCAGGTAATTCATTTTAGTTAATCGGTGAACAGAGGTTAATTAGCGCTTGGCAAGGTCAGAGATGGGTGACCATTTAGTGGTATTTGAACTGAGCGTCTCCGTGCTTCGGAGGGCACGTTAAAAGTCGGTCCCGGTTGTTGTCATCTAGGCAGTCGTTAAGCCTTGTCATACCATAATAAGAAGTTAATATTTAACGTTACAGTACCACAAAATAATCTTTGCCGCTGAAAGCGTCGCTAGCAAAGACATTACCAAGAAAGAGGGAAACACGTGACTGTCCTAAAAAAGCTTGAGTCAATGCACACAGTAACGACTCAGTCGCCCGTAGAAAATAATGTTGAAAAAAATTGGCTCATCTTTGGTGAATGATGCCTTCTGCAATAACAGATGTGTGAATTTCGCTGCATGCAGTGCGCTTTGCACAAGTAATGATTACCATGTTAGAAGGTAACATTTCTGCTAAAATACATCAATGATTCATGAAAAAATCATTAAAAATTAAAAAAAAAAACAATGAAAATCAAATCATGAAAAATTCATGAAATGCATTCTGAAGGCAGGATTTGGCCATGTCATTTTCTCTCAGTATAGTTTTAATAAATACAGCATTATACACGTGGTTGTCTCGAATGTTCCAAGGTTCGTATCCGTTCACTTTTCCAATATGAGTCAGACTGGTCACTTAGTTTTTACTTAGCCACCTCTTACGTTATAAGGACAGCAGGAAATGTTAAAAGTAAATTGATATTGTCACGTATTATGTATTTAATACTACTAAAAAGTCATTGTTGAATACAAATTAAAGATTTTTTTTATGAGACAAAGGCCGTGGTCTCCCATTAAATGCCATCGGCCGCTTACAGCGTCACGGGTACGCCGCGTCAAAATGCTTACTATAGAAATGTACTGTTGTGGTCTTCTCACGCCGACGTCACTATAGTAAAATTGTGACGCGGCGTACGCGTGACGCTCTAAGCGGCCGATGGCATTTAATAGGGGACCACAGCCTAAGGCAAACAAGCGTACGGCCCGCCTGATGTTAAACTTCGGTGAATACCGGCGTAATCCTAATTCAATCACTTGAGTAATTAACCAACAATAAATCTAATTTGACGCCCGCATATTCGCTCAATTCGATATGATTGCTTCAATAATTGATTCACTTTACCAATATGAATCTATCGTTGCATAACACAAGAGTTCTTCTTATCGTATGGTTCCCTGGTACCTGGTGTCAGAGTTGTTCAAGCCTCTGACAAGGCTTAATGACTGCCTAGATGACAAAAACCGGGACCGACATTTTACGTGCCGAAGCACGGAGACGCTCAGTTCATATGCCACTAATAGGTCGCCCATCTCTGACTGACCTTGCCTAGCGTTGCTTAACCTCCGATCGTTTACCGATCAGTGAGTGCAGCTGGCTATGAGCGCCTCAATACAAATACAAGAGTAATCTGTGGTAAATAGCCAATTTTATGTATAAAAAAAACAATATCTAAGTTTTGTTCTATAAATAGAATAGTTGCCATTTTGTTAAAGGTAAACCTTTAAAACAAAATGGCAACTTTAACACAGCTTCAACTTTTTAAAATACTTAAAATAAAATACAACTTTTGAGAAGACAATAGAATGCAACATTCTAAATTCAAAAATTAATAGTACAGTGCACTCGTTCCATGAATACAAATCGATTAATCGACTAATCGTCATTCGAGCGTCGTTAATGCGATGTTACCCGATTCGATTGTAATCGCGCTAATAAGCAGAATGCCGGCTTGCGACATTTCCTACTTGTTTGTATTGCGACAATATCCTATTATAAGTGCAATAACCGTGCAGTTACGTTGCGTATAAGTCCTGTTTTCGAAAGCGGTTTCGTTTCCTTTTCGGTTGAATAATCGTGACATTTACAATGTATTTTTTTTATCGTTATTATACTATATTCTTGGTGTTATAGTGAGATTTCGGCGGTTAATACGAACGATGGAATAATTCACAGTAGCGTGTGAAAATTTATGCCAAATGTTTTGACAAGGTAGAGACTGTTAAATTAATTTCAATTAAATAGCGCAGTGATACATTGCGGGTTTTATAGGTTTCTTAGCCGTATCGTAGGATCAATGTTGTCATGAAAAGTTAAAGAAACAATTTGTCATGTAAATAAGTTAATATATTTCATGATGTTATATAAAATATTTATATTATGATTTCATTATACATTTCTTGTTTAAAAAAAAAAAAAAAAAGTACCAATGATCTCAATTATTTTTTAAATGCAAATGCCCTACTTTCCCTCAAGATGTGACTCAATTCGTGACAACCAATGCTGGCATCAATCAGGATTGAAGGTTTAATATTGAAGGGGGTCACTTGTCGAATCACTTAATCCAAATCACCAGTTGCATACAAAACGAGTTAAATATTCCACGTCGAGTTCTGATTACGAGAATTGAATAATATTAAAGGTTATATCACCGTCACACCTGGTTGGTGCTCTTTGCAATAATACGTATACGTAATCTTGCGGTTACTGGCTATAAATTATAGCGAGAATGTCACAGGATATATTTTGTATCATCTGAATATTGAAAATGTAAATGCTTGTGATTATGAAAGTTTAAGCACGATATATCTTATATCTTGCGGAAATAACTATACATTAAAATGAAAGTGGTTTGCGAAATTTTAATTTCAATGCTTGGGTACTCCAAATAATAATTCCTCACGAAAGCGTTAACTTTAGAAGGAATTTGACGTTATACATACAGTTCTAAATTCCAGAACTTTGATATTTACGTACAACTTGATACCTATGATACGAGTCTAAAGGGTACCTCAATAAACGCACTCTCAGCTGAAACGAGAACAAGGCCATCCAGTTTAGGTTTACAACGCCCTATATCCATATTACTGTCTACTATACTAAGCTTTATGGTAATGTTCGTTGTGAATTCAGTACAAACTAGATTAAATTAGCTTTTAACTGTATTTACTCTTCTGTAGTTAAAGAAGCTAACGTTATTGTGATACCTAGGCATAAGTATCGAAAGCCAGTTACTGGCTTTCGATACCAGACCACCAATAACCGATCACCGGAAATAACTGATCAAGATAATGATTGAAGGTTGACTAACACACTATGTATCGGATTGACTAATTACTGCAGTAGCCGTGGCTATGAGTACATCTGGATAGCCGCCAATTTGAACCAGCTTGGCGAGACTGACTTCCCTTGAGGTGACTAACGGACTGACGGTTCAGTTTAACTGAGGCTTAACGAAGCTGTAAAGAGGTCCAATTAACAATACTACAGCTTCTATATTTAGACCAAGGATCAACTTACACTTTCGTTTCATCAGTATATGTCAAGGAGTTTTCGAGTTAATGCCACGGGTCGTGATGAGTCATATATTGAAATCGAGAGTGGACTGTATACTCCTATTATTACGTCGCACTAGTTTCAGAATTATACACAACTTTCATATAATAACAATAATAATAAACCGGAGCAAAACCGAGAATAAAAAATACAACAAAATAATAATAGTAAATATCGCAAGACAAACATACTAACTGTATGGTCCCAAACTAAGCCACGCTTGTACTATGGCTACCTCACAATGGACTGGGGGCGATCCTAGTGACACCCAGGACAGGGCAAATTACGATAAGGCCGTTTCCCAAATTTGCCTCTCGCTGGAATTGAACCCGCCACCTTCCGATGCAGTGAGAAATGATATCAATAAATAACATCCAAATATGGGCACAGTACCGTATACCTCTTGCCTACCCTGAAAACCTACAGGCATCAAAATGAAAGAAATATCTTTTAGATACCCCAAAACTTCAAATTTTTCTCTATTTTATTTATCAAGTATTACATCAAAGCTGAACAAATCGACATAGAAATGAATTTAATTAACAGAGATCCAATTAACAGGAGTAGCAATAAATTATTCAATTTTACGATCCACAAGATTTGCAAATAGATATAAATTATTCGCTTTCGACGTGTTTCTTACTAATCATGTTGATATTTATAAAAAAGATGTTCCAATTCATAAACCAGTTTTATTTTAAGTGTCAAGGTCTCAATCTCGATTATTAATACGTCGGATTATTGAACTCATTAATTTCATTTATAGTGCTATTATCCCCACAGGTATCTGCCAATATTTCATTTTTTTGCCATTGCTAGGCAAATTCAAAACTTGCGATGCAACTTAGTTGCTTCCAGCCATCTCTATGACATTAATAATAATAACCAATCAAAATGTCACGCTAATCGTACGATCGAACACCTGCAGGAAATTCAATCGATTAGTAAACGTTTCTATTTATAATCGGGACATTTAGTCGATTTCATTTGCGCGGCTCTATTTATTATTTTTTATTAGATATACGACTTCCAAAAACTATCGATTTAGACTATTGCACCCATTTTTTACACGACTGCCCAAAAAAAGGAGTGTATATGTGTTTATTATAGACACCGCTCAGTAACAATTTTATAATTATAAACATACATAGGACATTTGAATTTGAATCAAAATTAGTTTATTTCCTTGAACTTAAGAAGACATACCCACATTTAAATAAGTTTATTTATTAAAATGTCATACATTTCTTGAACTTTAAGATGCTGAATTACTGGTACAGCCAAGCTGTAGCCAATTGTCTGCAGCTCATATATGGGCTGGCTCGACCGGGGTAGTACCACCCTCTCACAGAAGATCGGCGTAAAATACCTATTACCTCTGCGCTTCGTACGATGATGCCCTAACCTCCAGCCCCTGTCTCTGTCCCACTTCCCTTCAGGTCAGCATCGTGCGAGCGATGCCTTTGGTATTGCAAGCATCTATAGGTTACGGTAACTTCTTAACATCAGGCGGGCCGCACGATCGTTTGCCACCTTAGGGCTATATCGCATGAGGACACCAGTGGTAGCGCAACCAGTCGCTCCACCAACAAAATGTACCTATAGAGCTGTATGGAGGATATCGCACCTGGTGTCCGCTTGGTAGCGCAACCAATTCGGGGTCGGTTACCGAATCACCCACTGGTGGCGCTACCATGGTTGCCTCGTGCGAAATCGAGCTTAGTCACATTTAAAAAATACAACTCTTGAACTTTAAGATACTGACATTTCATCTAGATCAGCCGCGACCAATCTACAGCTCATTAATCCGTTCTAGCTAGACTGGTTCGTGCAGACTGAAAGTTTATTACATAAGTCGTTATGTAACAGGGAATGTATTGAAACTTACGCAATAAGCATGAGCTTAGATTACCGTGCAGTTTGACTGAAATGACCTATTCATTGAAATAATCTACACTTAATGATATGCGAAAGTTACTCTGCCTTTCTGTTACGTCTTCACGACTAAACCGCTGAACCAATTTTGATGAATTTTCTTATTCTACTATTCATCGCGCTTTGCTGTCATACTTACATCCAATCCAAACTGATTCATATCACTCTTTATACAAACCATCCATCTTTTCTTGGGCCTATCGTTTCTTTTAGTTAGTCGATACCGACTAATTAATAAACTAAGAAGTCACGTCACTACGAATAAAAGGTCGGTCAATTGATCGACTAGTGCAGTGACGTTATAGGCAGATGTGAATAGCAGTTTTTTCCCTCCCTTTATATAAAACAAAAAAAAAACTGGTTACGCATCGTTACTTTATAAATCCTTGGCCTAGTTATTGCTTTTTTAATATTTAACCATGGACGAAATCATAAGAGGTGTACACACTCCATCGAAACACTAATTCAATAAATGAAATGAAAAAAAATATTGAGTATAATAGGTGTTTTCGAAATTCAACCACTAAAGATACGAAAAATATGGTAGAATATTGTATTTATAAATCGCAGACAGTATTACTGAGCATGAAATTACATTATAACGCTTTTACTTATAACATTGTGTTCGGGCAAAAAATGTACTTACAAGTTTTATTACTAGGAAGTTGAAAATCATGCGATATGACAATTAACAAAAAGAAACTAGGTATTACTCACGAATTTCACTGTTGTATCATAGCCTAAACAATCTTTAGGGTTGGCGAATATCAGAAAATATTTCAACTATTATGTATGTATGTAGAAATTCCATTTATAATAACAAAATTGATATTGTATTACTAATGTTAAGATTTAAAAAAAACTCAAAAAATCTTCAAATTTGTCCCTTGAAATCACATATTTTGTCTTTATAGAAAGTTATCATAGACTTACACTGACATTACAAATAACTATTGTTCCTTTGTTTCTAGAAATGCTATGTAAAACCATTTTGAACTGGCTAAAAAGCTCTATAAATTTGGCGATTAGAATATAACTAGAGCGATAATCAGTTAAAAATAATAATTAATTAATAATAGTACTATTACCATATCGTGCAAATATGTATGACGTGGATTATGTTCTAGAAGTTTCGATTCTAACGTGTGACAACCCTACCACTGACAGCTGAATCGTTGCCGCCATCTGTTATGTAATCGTGACACTTTTTTAGTCCATATTTCACGCACGAACTCACACATGCACTTCTAATTACATACTGTTACATTGTGTTACATTATAACGGTATTACTTGAATTTCGGCTTAAAAAAGTAGGCATAAAAAACTTAAATAGCTGAAAAAATATCTATATAGTTTTGAAATTGAATAAGATGAGTTCTTGGCGGGAAGTGGAAATGCGATGTTGTCATTCTTGTTTTAATTTCCAAAAGTTGTATTTAACTATTATGTGTAATGTGGCAGAATATTATCAATTTTACTTGTCACTTGCTAAATACGAAAAGCGAAGCCATAAAGAAAAATAAAACAATTTATTATACCTAAAATCAGTTCTATGATTTTTAAAACTAAAAACTTTTGGTAAGAAAATATATTTTTGCAATCATTTATTCTTGTGTGAGTCATAATAATGTTTTGTGATTACGGACCTGGAAGCTTACGTGGGTAGGTCCCCATTAAAGCCCATTTATCTATAAGTGGGCAACACCTACTTTCAATTGTAGTATCTTTAAATAGCTACATAAGTAGTTCTGTCTTGAGTTGACTATGTAATAGTGTACCTACAAACTAATTTTAGTAGATTAAATCAACTAAATAACTTTTTTTATAAAATGTAAGTTTCTAAATTTTTTCATTAAATTTGTAATAGTTTTTTTTTCATAAATTACAATCATTATTATTTATTTAAATAATTAATAATAATAATGTTCGCCCTTTTAGGGTGCGTTTCCACCCACGCTTTTTATTTATTCATTCATTTATTAGTATACTTAGCCGACATAGGCCCATAGATAAATAGGTACCTTAAAGACTAACCATACATAAATTATTATTAGATTTTTTTACTCGATTCGCACTTGGCTAAAAAAAATCGATTTGTCGACACACAAATGCACTACTCACCACATGCCCACCACTACTTTTTCTTTTGCTTTTTTTTTAATAAATAAAAGGCACTGACCTCTCAACACATCAGCGGGGATTAGCCTTCTGAACGTCTTCTTGTCATCCTCCTTCTTCTCCTCCGCGGCGAACACAAGAGCGACAAGGGCAAACGCGACGAAATATTTCATTTTGGCAACACCAAAGAAATTTAAAAAATAATATAAAAAATAAAGTTTCGCGGTATTTTTCGACCGTTACGCGCCGTCTCGGAGCCCAGACTGAGTCAATGGTTAAAGTTTCGCGGGCTTTTATGGTGTTTGACAGGAGGGGAGGTGAACGGACCAAAATGGCGGCTGCGCGGGGTATTATTTTGTTTCGTTTCAGGGTTGGGTTTGGCTTTTGTTACGACATTTTTAGTATTTTTTCCTTTGTTAAGTACCGTCCTATGAAGATTTTATCAATGCATCTTATTTGTCTGACGAATTACCTACACTTATCTACCTATTTCAAGTCTTTTTAATGTGTCGATGGTGGCAGTTACCGTAGCCTATAGATGCTTGCAATGCCAAAGGCATCGCTCGGGACAGAGGGAGTGGAAGGCAGGAGGAGGGTTGAGCTTCCGGCTCTCCCAGTCATCGTACGAAACGCAGCTGTAATAGCTTTACGCCGATCTTCTGTGAGAGGGTGGTACTACCCCGGTCGAGCCAGCCCTTATATGAGCTGCAGTCAATTGGCTACAGCTTGGCTCTACCAGCAATCAAACAACATGATCGTCATTGTCATATATTACTGCGATATAGATATTAGATAGATC
This sequence comes from Drymonia ruficornis, assembly GCA_947859195.1. Lineage (NCBI taxonomy): Eukaryota > Metazoa > Arthropoda > Insecta > Lepidoptera > Notodontidae > Drymonia > Drymonia ruficornis. Next base: position 3,146,990 of record OX401932.1, on the reverse strand, counting down.
CTAAAAATAATTCTAGATGTGCGGCAAATCGTTACTTCCTTAAGGGGTTGAAGAGGGGGAGGACTCTTCACTCTACAATTTGCCACAATCAAATTATATTGAACGTAAATGCTAGCATTAGCGTAAAACCATGGACCAATTACTAAGGGGACTGGCCCTAAGCAACTCGGCCGAGTGGTCGGCCTAGTACTAACATCGACATAAAACGAAGCGAGTAGTTCAACTATTTACCGGTAGATAGAACAATGAAAATGAAAAAACAATGACAACGTTTTTTTTTCATACATATATCTAATAACCTCTTTCTTTAGTCTTTACTCTGTGGCGTAAAACATTTGTAACACACGAGTAAACGTATAAAACGAGGTTTCATCATGTCTAAAATATGGATAAAACATGAGTAAAACATGTCCAAAACATGAGTAAGACATGTCCAAAACATAAGTAAAACATGAGTAAGATATGTCCAAAACATGAATAAAACATGCGTAAAACATTAGTAACACAAGAGTAAACATGTCCAAACATGAGTAAAACACGAGTAAAAGATGCCTAAATCATTTACAAAATATGATTAAAACATTGTTTTAGGCTCGTATTCATAAATGCATCTCAAAGTTGAGATCGATCTTAAGACGCTGTTTTTGACAGATGTTCCATACATTAAACGTCAAAACTGCATCTTAAGATCGATCTCAACTTTGAGATGTATTTATTAATACGGGCCTAAATCCACTGAGCTACTGTTTATTGGTCTATAATAGTCTCAGGGAAAGGAAGTGCATCTGTGACTATAGTGGGCGGATCGGTCTAGATAATTCTAATGGCAAGGTTATTGTAAGCTCTTTGTTATACTGATTTATAAGATTTTTTACTCCACACAGCAGCGACAATAAATAATCCGGCTTTAAGGGCCTCCGCAGACTAGCTACTTTTAGCATCGGCGACCGGCGATTTTGTGACGTATCGATGTTGCGTCGCGTTTCTTCGAACGCGAACGAGCGAGACGCAGCATCAAAATCGCCGATCGCCCATGCTAAAAGTAGCTAGTCTGCGGAGGCCCTAAGTAACTATCGAGTGTGTCAAAAGTACGAAATAATAATGAGAGCCATAACACACGGGGACGCCATGGCGACGTCGCCGGCCATCCAAACAACTTGTATTGATTGGCGACGTCGCCAGTCCGTAGCCAGGTGTTACCTGTTATACTTTAATATGAATTAGTTGGATATGGTAGCTGGTTACGTCGCCATGGCGTCCTAGTGTGTTATGGCCCTTACACTCATATACGGTAGCTGATTTGTATAGATGCTAGACTACACGTAACTACAATAGTTTCTGAGTTATGGGCCTTTGATTATTTATTGGCAAATTTCGTGTTGCGGCCTTAGAACACATCAAATGGCATAGAATCCAGTATAAACTGCATTTAGGAGTAGCAACCAGTAATATTCAGGAAACAGTTTGTGAAACTTTTACATCGTTTTTGAGATAGGTATTATTTTTTTTTTCAAAATAGTCGCGACTATAAATACTTATTTGAAAAATGTGTTCGAATTTCAATAAAATTTGTATACCATTTAATTAATTCTATTCCCGATACTCATTAAAACCTCAAGTGTTATTTCGCACTTTTGAAACGACTTTTGGAGGATTCTTGACATGACTAAATAACATATTATTTTAGCTACAATAAAAAACCATTTCAGACATAATGACATAAGTTTCAGTGGATCGAGCGTAGGCCGCTCTGCTCATTGCATCGAGTGGGTTCGATTCCCGCAGAGTTAAATTTCTGAAAGGGCATTTTCGTTATTTGCCCAGGGGGCTTACCACAAGCTCTTGTTGCGGTTCACTTATAGGAACGTTTTAACAACGTTTTAATGACGTTTCTTATTGTCATGACAATAAGGTATGTCATTGCACAAAAAGTCGCTGAAACGTTGATACGTTCCTGTAATTGAGTCGCAGTGGGAGCTTGTGGTAAGCCCTCTGGTCTTTGTGTCACTGGGATCGCCCCCAGGTACCCATAGTATCCATCCAAACATGTAAACATACCAACTTTCACATTTATATACACTGGACCGCAAAGAAAAAGGGTCGGTTAGAAAATCTTCAATAATATCTTCAATCACATTTTATTTATTTTACATTTATTAAAAATAAAAAGCTTCAATTCATTTGTTAGGGTTTCTAACCCAAAGGGTGCCAACGGGACCCTATTACTGAGCCTACGCTGTCCGTTTGTCCGTTCGTCCGACCGTCTGTCAGCGGGCTGTATCTCACGACCCGTAATAGGTACCTAGAAGTTAAAATTTTCACAGAATGTGTATTTCTGTTGCCGCTACAACAACAAATAGTAAAAATAAAATAAAATTTAAAAATAAAGACTTCATATTCTTGACGTTTCTATTCTACGGTGGTACGGAACCCTTTATGTGCGAGTCCGACACGAACTTTGCCGGTTTTTTATTTTCATTAAAGCCAGTAAAATACTCTTTAATTTAGTCTTTTATTTCATAAAGCTAGGTCAGGTACTTTTGAAGATATTGAAGATTTTCTAACCGACCCGTTTTCTTTGCGGTCCAGTGTAGTAGGATTTATTAATTAATAGCCGTGCAGGTTTCCTCAATACAAAATAATTAAATTCATAATATGTCTGAAGTTTTACATTCATAAATTAGTTTTAGTCATAATTTATTGTTGAATTTTTAATAAATTCGGCGGAACATAATGTTATGTGCCGTTCGGATTATGTACCATGACGCATTTACATAATAATAAAGCCTTGTCTGTATTTCTTGTAAAGAATGTACAATATACATAATAATATGCATATTACTACGCTTACATAATTGGCATATTTTCTAATATTATTATTGTATAGGTAATTATATTATAATTATAACAAGTAAGTAGGAATCTCAAGTTCAAAATAACTTTAAAATTGATAAAAATACAGACGTTTAGGGCCTCCGCAGACTAGCTACTTTTAGCATCGGCGACCGGCGATTTTGTGACGTATCGATATGCTGCGTTGCGTTTCTTCGAGCGCGAACGAGCGAGACGCAGCATCAAAATCGCCGATCGCCGATGCTAAAAGTAGCTAGTCTGCGGAGGCCCTTATAGTTAAAAAAATATTATTTTCAAATATCAGATAGATTTATTTAGATGTTATTTTTTTTCGAAAATAAGGATTATTTTTGAATATTGAAGTAGCATAGCCCCCAATAAAGTTACTTCTTTGTAGTAGGTACCTACACTAAATTTCATAATTTCTTGTTCAGAATTTATTGCATCATGTTGTGATTTTTAGGATTCCGTAGCTCAAAAGGAAAAACTGAACCCTAATAGTATCACTTTGTTGTCCGTCTATCAAGACGAGCACATCCCAAACCACTGGTAATAGAAACATTACATTTTAACAGTAGCTACCTTTTATAGCGTCGAAGGAAGGTTTTTGGAAAATTCCACCCGTAAAGGGGGCAAAATAAGGGGTGAAAGTTTATTTGTAAAGCTAGGAACATAAAAAGTATTTAGGCTACTCATTAAAAATAAAAATTATCATTTAAAGCGTTTTTGAAAATTCTACCCCTAAAGTGAAGGAAGTTTGTATGGGAGTCCCAATTTTCCTGAAGCTGGGGCATCAAAATTAGTATTTTGGCTACTAATAACAAATATAACTGCGTTTTTGAAAAATCTACTTCTTATAAGTTTGTACGGAACCCTGACTACTAATAACAAAAATAAACGGCGTTTTTGAAAATTCAACTCCTTATAAGTTTGTACGGAACCCTCAGGGCGCGAGTCCTATTCGCACTTATTCAGTTTTTGGAGATATATAGCCTTAACAAGATAAATAATCTTATAGACGGTAATTATTTAAATTTGCAACTCCTAAATTGATGTTTAAACAAATTCACGCCATGTGCAATTAATTGGTAGCGGATTACTAAATAAAATGCGACTCGACGGTTTCTAATTGGTCTCAGTGAGTAATAGCTTGTTATTAACCAAAGATGGCTGATGTTTGTGCAATTTTAATTGCAACATTACGCATGTATTCACAGATACCCCACCACCAAGCCAACTAGACACTCGGGTATACACATCAAATGATAATATGTCAATGCTTCCGCGGTCCGTCCACCACGTAGTGAGACTGGCTGGCCTCCCTTCGTTCCACCCCCTTCAAGTCAGCAACGTGCGAGCAATGCCTTTGGTATTGCAAGCATCTATAGGCTACGGTAACTGCTTAACATAAGGCGGGCCGTACGCTTGTTAGCCACCTCAGTCCCATAAAAAACTGTCTGAAATGTCACTGACTTCAGAAATCCCAGGCGTTGAAATTCGCGCCGTTCTCTGAACCTGAAAGCGTTGTGATACAATCTCCATTGTAATTGTATTGTAATTATACACAATAGAATTTACAGTGTAGCGGAAACACTGCCATCGAAAATGGTCAGTAACACCATCGCAGGCCACACTAGGTACATACTACTAGGCGGGACACGTGGGGTAGAGGGGGGGGGGTCTCGGCAAATCTCACGTAATTATTTTTTACCGCAAAAACAGTATAAATGTGCAAGAAAACTGTGTTTAAAAAAATCTCACGAAATCTCACCAAAGGGGGTGTCGAAAAACCTCAAAAATCACCTCACGTAATTTATGGACGCCCCCTTATCACTATGTAATGATCATAGTATTTCGACCTCCCTCTACCCCGCCAACCGTGGCATTCATTCATTCGTTCAATTGCTTCATTATGACGTCATAATATCATTCAACCGGTACAATTGACCCGTAAACACAGCAATGCATAACTTTTTTATTTGACTATATAAGATGACAAGCGAACGGCCCACCTGATGTTAAGCAGTTACCGTAGCATACAATATTATGTAGATGCTTGCAATACCAAAGGCATTCGTACGTTGTCGACCTGAAGGGGAGTGGGACGGAGGGAGGGGAAGGGGGGATTGGGTGTCCGGCTCTATCACCCATCATTGACTGAGGGCCTACTCTGTTTCAAACGAAAACGAAATTTCGGACGAAATTCGCGTATTTCCTACTACTTTTCTCATTGATTCCGACATATCTTACGAACGAAAATTGTTTGACGTCTTCGTCGTCATCGAATCTAATACGCGAATTTCGTCCGAAATTTAGTTTTCGTTTGAAACAGAGTAGACCCTCTGATCGTAGGAAACGCAGCTGTAATAGCTACTTTACGGCGATCTTCTGTGAGAGGGTGGTAATACCCTGGTCGAGCCAGCCCGTATTATATTATGAGCTGCAGTCAATTGGCTACAGCTTGGCTCTAACGAGTAATCATTCTTTGGCCATCTACTCAATGTTATAATTAAAATGAAGGGCGTATCCAATTAGAGCAAAAAATATGAGGTCTTACTTCATATCTGTTAAACGATGATGTATCTAGCCTACTTTTTTATACAGGGTGTTTGTTGGGTAAGGGCCTCCGCAGACTAGCTACTTTTAGCATCGGCGACCGGCGATTTTGTGACGTATCGATGCTGCGTCGCGTTTCTTCGAGCGCGAACGAGCGAGACGCAGCATCAAAATCGCCGATCGCCGATGCTAAAAGTAGCTAGTCTGCGGAGGCCCTAAGACGAGAGACGTATTGCGGAGGGTATTCACTATTCGATTCTCATTCCAAGTCTGTAAAAAAAATATTATTCACCAAAAAATAAAATTATTGACAATACCTACAGAGATACGTCCGTTCGTTCGTTTAAATGATGTTCCTTAGGTACTGTGCCCATGTACTCAGTATAGTAAGACAAACTATGTTGGACATATCCCTCTCTTTTGGTTATGACTTTAATAATAATAATAATAATAATATCCTGGGACATTTTAGTACACACGGTTACCTGATCCCAAACTAAGCAGAGCTTGTACTATGGAAACCAGATAACTGATATTACTACATATACTACTTTTTTATTTGTAAATACATACTTAATATACATATACACCCAGACTCCGGACATACAGACATGTTCATGCACACAAATGCATGTCCCGGGTAGGAATCGAACCTACGACCTGCAGCGTGAAAGGCGCCTCCGCGCCAACCACGCTAACGGGCCCGTCAAACGACTTTGTCTGTAAACTGATTTTTAAATGCGGTATGTTTCAACAAAGGTTACTCGGAAAATATAACTATCGCCTCCACGCTTCGCGGCCACGCTTTGTAACCCTACTTTAAGGTCACTGTATTGTTTTTATGGGTGCTTAAAAAGTTCTATTGTTGTCCCAGAGGTCCCCACACTTTTTTGTCTCATAGACTACTTGCCATGTTTAATTATGCGTTTCTTTGAAAATTCATCAACCTCAAGTGTGTTAGTGTCTAACGCCCGTATTAATAAATCGATCTCAAGTTTGAGATCACTCTTAAGATGCTGTTTTTAACAGATGTTCCATACAATAAGTTCCATATATTAAGTATGTATTTACAAATAAAAAAGTAGTGTTTGTACTAATATCAGTTATCTGGTTTCCATAGTACAAGCTCTGCTTAGTTTGGGATCAGGTAGCCGTGTGTAAAAAATGTCCCAGGATATTATTATTATTATTAATAAACGTCAAAACTGCATCTTAAGATCGATCTCAAATTTGAGGTGCATTTATTAATACGAGTCTTACTGTAGTGAGATGTAAATGAAAAACGAGTGGCCATACACCACCACATTGTGGTGGTATTAAGCCAACTCAAAGCCCACGTTTCACCAGATAGTCAGAACCCAACGTGACAGGTGGTGAACCTTGTCGCCGTGTATACAGGAACTGACTATTACCTAATCCCGAGGGATAGGTAGGTTTCCTCACGATGTTTTCCCTCACCGTTTAGATTTTATCCAGTTTCAATTAAAACTTTAAATACCATGGGTTCATAGAGTTGACACAATTCTAGATCTAGACTGGTCTGACTAGACCGCCCGGCTAGCTAGTAACCAGTCTAACTGCCTAGTGACGTAACACAGTGGAAACATACTGGCGACATAGATTAGGGAGCTCGCAGTGGTATAATTATGGAAAGATTTGAAATTCACGAATAAATTATGTTAAGAAGATTATAATACCTAAATCGGAATGAGTTTAAAAGATAGATATAAGTAATTATATCAAATTCTAAGTTAGCTTAATACCTAGCTTAAAAACAATCTATAACCGTAAATGACCTTGTACCTATTTTTTTTTAAATCAAATGCAAAGGAAATGAAAAAAAAAAATTGAATAAGTTTTAGTGAAACATCGATGCATATATCTCAATAACGGATGGGCCGATTTTTATCAAACAAAGTTACAAACCATCCCAAAGACACCAGCTACTGAATAAAAGAAGTTGCTTTGAAATCGGTTTATCCGTTTGGGAGCTGCGATGCCATAAACACAACAAGGCATAGACATTACCAAGAAAGAGAGACATGTGACAGTTCAAAATAGTTTGTTCTACTAAACGGAGTCCATGGACTCACTGCGACTCAGTCGCTTGCGGAAAATAATATTAAAAACATGTCATAATATGGCCAATATGGCATTTTCTAGTGAATATCGAATGCCTTCTTATGTATTTAATAAGTTGTCGAATTGCGAGTGCGATGTGTGAATTTCGCTGCATGTAGTGATGCGCTGAGTACAGGTTTAGTGATTGATTTGTTGGAAGGTAGCATATCTTCTAAAATAATACATCAATGCAACTAAGTGGGATTTTTAACACCATTTTTGCGTCATAAAATAACTACTGGACCGATTTTAGTAAATAAATGTAATGATTGTACAACTGAATAATCTGGAACAATCCATCTGACCTCTTAAGACGTAAATAAAATATCTAGACTGAAACCCAGATTAAAATTGTTTCCTCACACCTAGACAATAGTCTTAGCTACGAAAGCTTTTTTAATATCCATTCACTTTGAACTATTGTCTATGCGTGTGTGAAACTGAAACAAAAAAAAAGGTTAAGCGTGAGTCGTAAATATTGATAGGGTTCTGTACTATAAAATGTATAAAAGCTGTGATGTAGGTTGTAGGCTCAAGGTCACTCAGAGAGCTATGGAGACGGCTATGCTCGGAGTTTGTCTACGAGATTGAATCAGAAATAAGGAAATACGTAGACAAACCAAGGTCACTGACATAGCCCTACGAAATAGTAGGCTGAAGTGGCAGTGGGCGGCACATAGCCCGAAGAACTGATGATAAAGATATATAATAATTTACCTAGTAACATTAAGATGTTAGATTTGCCAAATTTTAGGAAATCTCTAAAAAAAGTCATTATTGATAATTGTTTTTATGATTTAAAGGAGTAGGTACTTTAATTTAATTTAATTTGGAAAAAAACTAATTATTATTTATTTAATATTCACTTAGTACTTTAAGAATATGCTATTGCATGCCTATTTAGGTAAATTGTGTAGTTCCTATACTTTTTAAGACCACAATAATTGTATTACCACAATTATGCAATAAACAATTTGTATTTGTATTTTGTATTTGATGGCCGATGGGGCAGAAAGGTTCTTGAGTGGCGACCACGTACCGGAAGACGCAGCATGGGTAGGCCAAGGTGGACCGACGACCTAGTGAAGGTCGCGGGAAACCGCTGGATGCAAGCAGCACAGGACCGGGCGTTGTGGAAAACCTCGGGGGAGACCTAAGTCCAACAGTGGACTTCTTTTGGCTGACATGATGATGATGAAGATGAATACATTTAACACGCTAATAATAATAGTCCCACTGTTGGGCAAAGGCCTCCTTCCACTTATTCCACTACACCCTGTCGTGGGCTATACAAGACCAATCCCTCGCAAAGGTGTCCAGTTCGTCGCGCCATCTCCATCTGGGCCTGCCGCGTACGTCTTACATTTTGTGGGACCCAATCAGTAACAGTTTTGACCCAAAAGGTTGACATTTTTTAATAAATAATTAATAATAATATCCTGGGACATTTTTACACACGGCTACCTGATCCCAAACTAAGCAGAGCTTGTACTATGGAAATCAGATAACTGATATTACTACATATACTAATTTTTTATTTGTAAATACATACTTAATATACATATACACCCAGAATCGGGACATACAGACATGACAGCTTTTTATTTCAATATTCGTGCGGAACCCTAAAAATAGAACCGATTACCGTGAATAGTGTGAATTCATGTGTAATGTTTAACTGTGTTGCTGAAATAACCAGTAGAGATTAATAATAATTGTTTATTACTACATTGTTTGACAATTCAGGAAATATTTTAGGGTTGGGCACTGAATACGCAATCCTTTTCGATTGGTCGCGGGTTCGAATCCCAGCATTGCTCATTCCCATTTTTGTAGCCTATAGATGCTTGCAATTCTAAAGGCATTGCTCGCACGTTGCGCTTGCTTACCTAAAAGGAAGTGGGATAGTGGGAGGAAAAGTGAGGGGGGGTTGGGCTCCCGGCTCTCTCACTCATAGTACGAAACGCAAATAAATTAGCTACTTTACGCCGATCTTCTGTGTGAGGGTGGTACTACCCTGTTCAAGCCAGCTCGACTATGAGCAAGTAGTCTATTGGCTACAGCTTGACTCTACCTTAGTTGATTGTTTATTGAACTGCATTATTATGCAAGCAGGAAATATATTGCTCTATGGAGAGTCAGCATAGCAACTGCCTGACATTTCATTTAATTAATACACTCATATTGACATTTATATAAATAAATGTTGATTTAAATAAATAATGGATTCTAGGAAAATATAGTTTAAAATAGCATAGAGTCAATGCAGTTTTATATTATAGACCTGACATACACGAACATTAGCGCCCTATCGCACGAGGCCACCATGGTTGCGCCACCAGCGGGTGATTCGTTAGCCGACACCGAATTGGTTGCGCTACCAAGCGACACCAGGTGCGATACCCTCTATACAGCTCTATACATTATGTTGGTGGAGCAACTGGTTGCGTTACCACTGGTGTCCTCGTGCGACATAGCCCTTAGTGCCCTAAAAATAGACCATTGAACTATATCTACTATATTAATGAATACAAATAATAATAAATATCCTGGGACATTTTTTTACACACGGCTACCTGATCCCAAACTAAGCAGAGCTTGTACTATGGAAACCAGATAACTGATATTACTACATATACTACTTTTTTATTTGTAAATACATACTTAATATACATATACACCCAGACTCGGGACATACAGACATGTTCATGCACACAAATGCATGTCCCGGGTAGGAATTGAACCTACGACCTGCAGCGTGAAAGGCGCCTCCGCGCCAACCACGCTAACGGGCCCGTCCAAGCATACAAGCCATACAAGCCATATATGCCAGACCGTTGTTAGAAGGAGATGGATATACATTGTGGCGTTATTAGGTACATAATCATTGGAGCGCGCGCGCAGCCGTGCAGCCGCAACGCTCGGTGGCGCGTGAATAAACGGATATCGGGCAGTTACCTTGCATTCATGTTGGCGAAATAAGCGCGGCAAGTTCCGCAGCTAATGTTCAGTTACCGTAATCTATAGATACTTGCAATACCAAAGACATCGCTCGCTCGGTGCCGATCTGAAGGAGATTTTTTTTTTATTGGACTGCGGTGGCAAAAAAGCGTACGGCCCGCCTGATGTTCAGCAGACAGAGGGAAGGAAAGAGGGGTTGGGCTTCCGGCTCTCTCACTCATCGAACAAAACGCAGCTGTAATAGCTACTTTACGCCGATCTTCTGTGAGAGGGTGGTGCTATAGCTGCAGTCAATTGGCTACAACTTGGCTCTACCACCGTCAAACCCTGAAATCATAATCTTAAAAAATACAATTATTCGCATTTCATTTAAAATTATTATTTTTGTATGTTGATGGCGACACATACCGGACATTACGAGTTTATGCCATTTCAAATTTATGACCCGTTAAAGATTGTACGATCACAAGTAAGAAAGTGAAAGTGTTTTCGAGCATTTATCAAACTGACTGCACAAAAATAACGCCGACTGCAAGAGGACTGCACCTTAAAGGTACGATTCCGTCGAACGCGGCAGACAGCAGACGTCAGTCGGTCTCAAGGTAGGAGTCCGTTGCAAGCGGCAGACAGCAGATGTCAGTCGGTCTCATAGAAATTGTGGCGATGACATGTGCCGCGATGGCAGACGGCATTAAATTTCTATGAAGGTTGGAATTCGGTCAACGCGGCAAGACAGCAGACGTCAGTCGGTCCATAGAAATTGAATGCCGTCTGCCGTCGCGGCACATTTCATCGCCATAATTTATATGAGAACCGTACCTTAACTCCAAGCGGACTGCAAGCGGACTGCACGCCGACTGCACGCCGACTGCACACCGACTGCACACCGACTGCACGCCGACTGCACGGACTGCTTGTAGCTGTCGGAACCGACAGCTCTAGAGCAGTTGGATGCAGTCGACCGCATCGACAGTCCGCGCCGCCGACAGCTCGCTCGGCGAGGCTAAGTTGATTAAATATCAACCATAGATATTATACTTAAGTACATAAAAAATTGTATCAACAATAGAGTTGTTAAGTCATATTTCGTAAAGATGATGACTCATAGAGTTATACTAACAGGAAAATCCTTATGACACCTTGAAGGCGACTCAAATTACTACAAGTCTTGGTTATCTTGACATTTTGGTTGCTCAACTTTATATCAACTGCCTACATTTTTATAGTTCCCTGGTACCGGATTTCATTTTAAAGACTAATTTTCTTGCACGTTGCCGACCTGAAGGTCAGTGGGAGAGGGGGGCGGGGGGGGGGGTTGTCCAGCTCTCTCTCATCATACGAAACGCAGCTGAAATAGCTACTTTACGCCGATCTTCTATGAGAGGATGGTACTACTCCAGTCAAGCCAGACCGTATGAGTTGCAGTCGATTGGCTTCAGCTATGCTCTACTACCTTAAAAGTTACTTTTCCGCCATCGCACTCTTCGAAACTAGGAGAGACCGATTCCACTAGCACTATCAGGGCCCTAAGTCGCTTCGCCATTGAACTGCCATTGCCATTGATATTATTGCTGCTATAGTGATAGCTGGATGCTTGATAGCCCACCTTACTGCTTAAACCTTACTTCTGTGGAATGAATACCCTCATGAAGTATTTCCTTTGCACTACAACATGGATTTCTTGAAAGGGCATGTTTACAGGTCCCTAAAAGGTCGCCGCGTCTGCTCCCCTGAAAGACAGGAAGCTGGTTGGAAGGTAAGTAACAGGTGGTCCGTCTGTCCGAGTGCCAGAGCATTAAAAAATTACAATTTATTGGCAACAAATAAGGATTACGAAGAAAGTCTTGTAAAATATATTCGATTGTGCCAAATTACATAATAGTGTTTATTATTAAAAGCTTGCAAACGATATCGCATGTCTTTTTACGAAACTGGAGAAATTTTTCGCTCGTTTTGACTGCCATCCAAATTTAAGCGGACTTAAGCAGACAAGCCGTCTGTGTGGTGGCAATAAAATTAGCGGATTTCTCAAAGATTTTCAATGAAATCCGGCCAAGTACGGGCCACGCATAATGTGGGGTTCCGTAGCCATTTCAATTACGAAAACTTCTTTTAGCTAGATAAGAATTACCCACACTTTTTTAAATTTTTTAACGGTTAATCATAAAATGATGTATGGGAATACTATTTCGTTTAAAAAGTCCTTTCCACATTATGGGGTTACTAAAAAAATATTTTACTTTTCGTTAACCGTGTGGTGCGTTACAATTGGTCTTCCATCTTATTTCTGTGGCTATACTGTTATTTTTGTCTCCCGCTTTGCTACGGAGGGAAGTGGATAATCATCTTCCAACTCCTCCTATCCTTACTTTTGATTAAATTCGTGCGGGTTCCAAGACAACTTAGCTTGTCCCCGGGACTCGTCGAGGGTCAAACCTTAGCGTCATCGTTGGCCTGTCGATCCTGGCTTACAGGAGTAACAGTGGTGGGAGTGTGTGGCGGGCCTACTCTAAAAAAAACTATGAACCTAGGTGGTTCAGAGTATTTAGGGCCACAGCAGACATGCTACTTTTAGCATCGGCGATCGGTGATTTTGCGACTGTAGAGAAGGAGAGAGATACTGTAGAGTGTCGCCAAAATGCGACGCAGCATCGATACAGTCGCAAAGTCGCCCATCGCCGATGCTAAAAGTAGCATATCTGCTGTAGCCCTCCAACAGAATCGCAATTTTTAAAGCCCAACCTAATGATTCAGATCGGCGAAAGTGTGCCAGCATCGCAAGAGTGCGCCGTGGGAGGGAAACGCTTAATATGGGCATATTAGAAGGTGCCACGTTCGATCCCCAGCTTGCGAGGGAATATACTTAGTATGTTATGTTATGGTAAGTATATCCTTGAGTGACTAACTGAGAATACGACCTAACATACATAAACCTCGTTTTAATAAGTAAATAAACTAATACACGATATACGGATACGGAGATATACGGAGCGAAAGTGAGTGGATGCGTCGGAAGAGGTCGCCCAAGGAGAACTTTTCACGACCAGATTAATGGTCTCTTCCAGAAAGGTCAAGTCCGTAGCACGCTCAACCGACGGCAGGGCATGCGAAGATGTATGAATGTGGATGAAGCAAAAGAGGTGTGTCAAAATCGTAGCATGTGGCAATCAATAGTCTCAGCCTACCCCCTTGGGATACAGGCGTGAGTATATGTATGTGTATAAACTAATAACTATACCTACTATAGTAGATATATGCAAAATAACTCTGGCTGTCTGTCTGTCCGTCACAGGACAGGATTTTGGAGAAGGACATAATGCTGCTTTTTGTCACTGTCCTGCCCTCGTTGCCCTGGTGACAAAAAACTGGATTAATTTATTTATACATGTCCCTTAACATCATCATCATCATCATGTCAGCCAAAAGACGTCCACTGTTGGACATAGGCCTCCCCCAAGGTGTTCCACAACGACCGGTCCTGAGCCACTTGCATCCATACGTAGTAGGTATAGGTGTAATTACCTAATTTAAAATAGGTAGATACGCCATAGTAATTTAGGTAAATAACATACTTTACGTTACAATCTTCACGCTAAGTTGCTTTTGGGTGACCAACAGGAATTAATTGCAGCCTTGACATGCATGCCCGCTCGTATGAAACTGTTAGAATTAAGTAATTTGTGTTTGAGTTGAAATTATAAGTTATCTGCCTCAGGTTATAAAACAATTTATGTTACTTTTTTTTTTAATGGAGCCAGAAAACTTACGCTTTTTTCCGCTCAGTCTGAACTGACCCTAAGGAGACCAGTGTTTCCCAAACATTGTTCTGCCATGGCCGGGTAATTTTCATACTACCCACTCAAAAGTTTGAAAATGTTTTTACTTTAACTTGTCCAACTATATTTCGGTACCAGCTATTTATTATTTATTTATTATTTTAAAACAAGGCGGGAATTTTTCGACCAGGTATTTCATTTTTATGACCCGGTACCGGGTCGCGACCACCAAATGGGAAACGCTGCCCTAAACAAAGAGATGGTGAGGAAGAGAGTTAGTTACCTATGTAAGTATTTTGCAAAAATGAAAGTTTCAAAAGTACAACCGTAACAGATGGATTTTTAAAATAATTATGATACGTTAAGATTATAATCTGAAACTGCGTAATAATAGAAAGTTCAATTCAAAAATCACACACCGTAAAGAAATTAATAATAATGCCATCTATGTATTGTAGTCTAAACAATTTTTAAATTGGTTATAGCGACATCTATGAGAAGTATTAACATTGGGTTCAGTAGGTGGTATCATAGTTGGTTTTTATGTTTTAAAACATTTCCATAGATGGCATTACTAAGGCAAGTATCCATAGCTACCAATCTTACAACACTAATCAACTTTGACGTGTAATCCTGCAAAATTAGAAAGGACAAGAGATGTGATAAAAAAATCTTCCCAATGCTGCATTTTGAACTGTTCTCATGTATATTCGTTCAATAACCTAATCACCGCTGCAAACTTCTTGGAACTTTTTAGAATAAAGAATTACCTATTTTTGTTAAAAAATATTAGTTACTATGCAAACCAAATAGGTCAAATTGTAGCCTTTTTTTCATCATATTCTATTGTAATATTATACTACTTATCTTTTTCTGTGTAGGGTGATGTAATTTCCGAACTAAAAAGTTTCTATCAATCAAGGTTAAATATAGTTTTGTAGTGTTGGCACAACTGGCACGTCGCGCGACTCGCTTGCACAACGCACGCACGTATCGACACGGCAAAACTCGATAAAATTCCATCAAATACCGTTCAGTTCAAGTTGTGTTATCAAAATAATAACAAATCTAACATTATTTAACATAAACAACAACCTCTGCGGTCGTTATCAGTGATATTGTGTCAATTCTAGTGTTTGTAAACGAATGTTTTTTGTGTGAAACAGTGAGAGCATCTAAGATGAGTAATTTCACAAAAATTATCAAAACTACGCCAATAACTGATGACTATGACATCTCCAACACGGTCCTCGGCCTTGGCATCAATGGAAAGGTGAGTATTTATTTGTGAAATTCACAAAAAACTTATTTTTTTAACACGCACAAGTTGCTTGTTTACGCATGACGTAAAGATATAAAATTAGCCTCTTCCTCGTTACGGGTTTTATCTCATCACGGTTGAATGATGCGACACAATCATTATATCTAAATTACTTATTTCAAGGGTAAAATTGATAATTTTGCGCGTTTCACAATGATACTGCTTTTTTTTATTTATACGCTCAAACGTACAAGTTTTTAGTAAGAACCTACCTACATACTATCTGTGCTATTCTTGTCAATGAGTCATGAACAAAAGATAAAAATTCCTAGGATTACCCATTACATACACGTGAAACAGTCAAATAGAATTCATAGCTTTCGCTATTTCTATGAAATACTATTCATAGATCCATATAATCTCTTTGACCCAGTAGTTTGCAATCAAGCTTATAAATAAATATCGCCAGACTACACACCAACTGTATGGTCCCAAACTAAGCAACGCTTCTACTATAGCTACCATACAATAGACTGGGGGCAATCCCATTTATTATTTTCCCAGGGAAAATAATGAAAAGGCTGTTTCTGAAATTTGCCTCTGGCGGGAATCGAACCCGTAACCACACGATGCAGTGAGCCAAACGGCCAATGCTCAAACCACTGCACCAAGCGCTCGTCAAAGGTGTTAAGAGCTATATATGATGCTAACGGCCGAATACTTGTACGCAACTTAAATCTGAGAGCTGCTTAACTTTGACATGCCATACAAAAAATGACAGTTAATGACGTCTCAAACTGCTAAGTGGGACTTAAATATTTAAGTAGCCTTTGAGTATTCGGCTGTATGAGTTAAAAAAGAATGTTAGAGCAGTAAACAAATGTAAATAACCTGTCTTACTACTCTACCAAGCCAACTAGGAACTCGGATGGAATGCGGCTTTCCGCCCGCCACACCTCCCGCACCCCGCCACCGCCTGCGGCTTCCCGCCCGCCACACCTTTTGAAGGTGGTAGAGCCAAGCTGTAGCCAATTGACTGCAGCTCAAAAACGGGCTGGCTCGACCGGGATAGTACCACCCTCTCACTGAAGATCGGCGTAAAGCAGCTATTACAGTTGCGTTTCGTACGATGAGTGAGAGAGCCGTAAGCCCACCCCCCTTCCCCCTTCCTCCATCCCACTCCCCTTCAGTTCGGCAATGTGCGAGCAATGCCTTTGGTATTGTAAGCATCTATAGGCTGCGGTAACTGCTTAACATCAGGCGGGCAGTTAACAATTGTAAATAACCTGTCTTACTCATTTCTCTTTCATTCACAAATGGTATTAGTAAAAACATATCAGCTGAATGTTGAGTCACATCTATGTAATTGAATTGTCTGTCTGTATTCTTGTTGTTTTGGGTTTTTACTGAAATGACGAATACAGGATGTCTTTGTTTGTATTATTTTTAAGCCTAAAAAAATATTGCCTATAAAATAGCTCACCATAAATTCAAATAGTTTATTTCGTTTAGGCCTACCGAGGCACTTACAAATTGTCATTCTTACATGTTTTATTGAATTCTACCTCCGGATCGGGAACGCGACCTCGACTAAGAAGATCTGGCAAGAAACTCAGCGGGCTTGGCTTTTTACATTGTTTGTTAATATACCTATATTATATCTCTTAACACCTTTGATTGACGACTGCTGGTACGAACGTAGGCTCACAGCAATCGCCACAGGCAAATTGCGGATCTTTTCGTAATTTGCCCTGTAGCCCGATTCACGTAACCAAAACCGTAACGACATCTCAGCGATATAGTCGTTGGTAGCCTTTTCGTATTATGAAAAGGCTATCAACGACTATATCGCTGAGACATCGTTACGGTTTTGGTTACGTGAATCGGGCCCCTGGTCTGAGTTTCACGAGGATCACCCCCAGTTCATTGTATGGTAACCATAGTACAAGCGTTGCTTAGTTTGGGACCATACAGCTGGCGATATTTTATTTAGATCGCAGTCTAATAAAGACATTAAACTCCTGTCTCAAAACATAAAATAAAAAACGGAGTTAGGTATTTTTATAACAGCTACATGAGTCATAGGACTGATACGTGTAATACTTAAGTACACGTAAAAAATATGATAGAAGAATACTAATGTATGGAAAAATATTGTGTGTGTATGTTCCTCGTAGACGGTAGGTAGTCTTGTGGTCTGGGCGCCGACTCCGAAATACGAAAGCGTTCCGGATTCTTTCGGAGTAGGGTCCACGAAAGAAGAGACGTCAAATCACGTCTATCGAACCCGAAAAACTTTCGGAGTGTAGAAAAACGTACCATTCGTCAGCCGAAACGTTTCGTTTCGTATTTCGGAGTCATCATCATCATCATCATCTCAGCCGAAAGACGTCCACTGCTGGACATAGGCCACCCCAAGGTTCGCCACAATGACCGGTCGCGCTGCCCGCATCCAGCGGATTCCATTTCGGAGCAGACGCCCTGAACCAAAGAAACTTACGAAGTTGCGTAACCGATTATAATCTTTAGCGTAACTATAGCACCGTCGTTATCACTCATTATCATTAATGATAGCTGATTACGTGAATGATAATTATGTCGACATGGAATGAGTTCAAAAACTCGAAAATAATGAGTTTTGTTTGCCACTGGGGGGCTAATAGCGACGATATGCAACTTGCCAATGCAATTCATATAAAAATAACTAATGTAACGTCACGACTTTTATCCCCAATCGGTGGTAGTCGGAGGCTTGAGTGGCCATACACCACCACATTGTGGAGGTATTAAGTCAACTCAAAGCCCACGTTTCACCAGATAGTCAGGACCCAACGTGACAGGTGGTGAACCTAGTCGCCGTGTATACAGGATCTGACTATTACCTAATCCCGAGGGATAGGTTTCCTTTTCTGATTTTCTAAGGAATCCTTAGCAATTCCTCAACATTTCTGTAAAATAGTCACTTTTAAGGCTTCCGTGACCGTTTCACGGAAATTTTGCGGATTCTACTGGAGGGTCGGAAAAATGAATTGTTTTTTCAACATTGCTGCAATGTTGCATAGTGTCGCTATTAGACCCCCTGGTATGGGGTAGTCGTGGAGTGACTAATCGAGCAGCCTCACGAGGCAACCTCGCCTCCTTCAAACAGCACGTGCCGCGCACGATGTACGCTTACACTGCCTTGCACACATTTAACTCAATGACCGACCTCGCACGTGTATCTCAAAAAATATCGCCATTCGCCACTAATCGCCGCCATAGACGGTCTGCTCGGAGCAGTCAGTGCCGACAGTTTCAAGCGGTCGCTGTTGGGCGATCTGCAGTTTCAATACAAAATTGACAATCGCCATACACGGACCGCTCAAGCAGTTCGTTTGCAGTCGCAGCTAAAAATGCAGCCGGCGTGCGGTTGATGCCGGCAGCAAAGAGCTGCTCGACACGCCGTGCACGGACCGCTTGAAGCGGTTCGCGTACATACAAACACAACTGCACAAGGACTGCTTGGAGCAGTCCGCCATAGACGGACTGCTTGATTCAGTCAGTGCCGACAGCTTCAAGCGGTCGAAATTGACTGCTACAAGCAGACCGTCTATGGCGTCGCTAACACAAACTACGGTCTCAAACTAAGCAACGCTTAGGCGAAGGCTAGACGTAAAGTATATACTGTGGTCCGTCAGTATGGTACATAATGATAGATGTCATTCCATCGACGCAGGCTACATGGATGGGAATAGGAAACAAAAAAAAAAATAGACCATCTTAAAATACTCGAACTCGTCAGATTAAGATAAGGGGGATTCATTACTAGCTAAGAAGTGTCAAAAGTGTCAATTTTGCTAATTTGATCGCCAGTCTAAGAAATGGGAGCAACTGGAAGTTTCACATTTTCACCCCCTCAGTTTTTTTTTTTTAATATTGGACTGCGGTGGCAAAAAAGCCTACAGCCCGCCTGATTTTAAGCAGTTACCGTAGCCTATAGATGCTTACAAAATCTGGCGCGCTCGAGTATTTTTTTTTTTTTTTAATTTTTCATGTTGGAGCATGAAAAGTATCAATATCTGACACGCTTGAGTATTTTTATGTCATTGCTTTTATAAAAAAAAAAAATCCCTCACCGCTTAAAGTGGAAACATCTAGAACAATGTATTCTTCCTATCATGTCATCTACCGAATCTACTAGGTTTGGACGGCGCTCGTTCAAATCCACGAATTGCACGCTGGACTCCCGGTCCAACACGTTCAGTATTTATTCCGTCTGTATTGTGACGTAGTTCGTACAGTCCAGACGTCAAATGAAACACGAAAGCTTGGTATGGATATTACCTTAGCGCTTGGTTTAATCCGCAATCTCAGAAGACATGTCCACTCTATTGCTTTCGCGACGTGGAATGCCAAACTGTCATTTTGGAATTGAAATTCCAGGCAAATACTGTCATCCATCAGTACACTAGCCTACACGATCAGTTTGGACCAAGGTATTTGAAAAATAATGACGGACCACAGTAAATACTTTACGTCTAGCCTTCGCCTTATATTATGCATTTTTTTATACATTACATACTATTTCTACTAGGTCATAAAGCAATGTCAATGCACCATGATGTCATAACCACAGTCCGTTAACATAGGACGATTCGGTTCAGCGCAGAACGCTTAACTGTAAATGATAAAACAATGACGTGAGCGCAGTGATAGTTCAGTGTGCAGTGGTCAATGTCTTCTTGAGTATTTAATAAGGGGCCATCCTTTAATTACGTCACACGAATTTCATGATTTTTAGACCCCTCCCCCCTTGTCACAGCTGATTACATTTGCGAGACTCCCCCCCCTCCCTGTGAGACGTCACATATTGTTTTACAATATTCTGAAATTTTAAAATTTTTCGTTAACAATTCAAATTTCGGTTTTAATACTTAGCTAAATTAGATTTTTAAATGTGATGTCACAAAACTTAGGACCCCTCCCACCCCTTTGTCACACAATGTCACATTTTGTCGACCCCCTCCCCCCCTTTATTTATTTATTTAAAAACGACACCAACAGTATACCTATTAATACACGGGTACAAAAATAATTAAAAATAAACTGGTCTGATAGGTAAACCAATGACAGGCGTGTACAACGTTCGCCGACGTGAGACTGTATGAAAAAGGAACAAATAAAGTTAAAATTAAAATTAAATCTAAAAAGAAAACAAAAAACTAAAGCTATAATTAAAAAAATAAAACACCCCCCTTTACGTGTGACGTAATTGATGGATGGCCTCTAAGTGAATGGTCGAATTGCGAGTGCGATAACAGATGTGTGAATTTCTCTACATGTAGTGGTGTGCCGAGTACACGTTTTGTGATTACAATGTTCTTCTTATCGTATGGTTCCCTGGTACCTGGTGTCAGAGTTGTTCAAGCCGCCCGAAGGCCTCTTTTAAGACTTAACGACTACTGACAACCAGGGCTGACTTTACGTGCCCGAAGCACGGGGACGCTCAGTTCAAATGCCACAAATTGATCATCCATGACCTTGCCAAGCGTTGCTTAACCTCCAACGTTTAACGATCAGTGATTGCAGCTGGCTAGGAGCGCCCCAGCGATGTTAGAAGGTACTTATCTGCTAAAATAATACTTAAACATACATACATACATACTTCACAAAGCCAACTATAGTCCGCGACAGGTCGAGATGACATTCTGGTTATGAGATTTTTGCAGAATAAAATCCGAATCAAAATTAACGGGACCCGCAACGCAACAGAATAATTTAATTTAATAATTTTTGTGGCAGCAGTGATAGCAGATTGGTTAAGCACGCGTCTTGCGGGCTTAAGGTCATGGGTTTAAACCCTGGCTCACACCTCTGGATTTTTCGAAATCCATGTGTGAATCATAACTTTAATATGATTATCACTTGCTTACGGTGAAGGAAAACATCGTGAGGAAACCTGCATGTCTTTAGACATGTGAAATCCACCAACCCGCATTGGGCCAGCGTGGTGGATTATGGCCTGAATCCCCCTCGCATTGAGGGGAGGCCCGTGCCCAGCAGTGGGACGTTAAAAGGGCAAATTATTTTATTTTTTTTTAATTTTTGTGGGCGATTTTAATTGTTTATCGGGTCCTACTAATTTTGATTCGGATTTTATTCTGTAAAAAGCTCATAACCCGAATGTCATCTCGACCTGTCGCGGGCTATAGAAGTCTGTCAAATGTGACGTCACTCGCACAAAAAGGCGGTGGCGCGGGCGGTGAGGCGGGCGGGAAGCCGCAGGCGGTGGCGGGTGTGCGGGCGGGGAAGCCGCTTGCCATCCGAGCTCCTAGTTGGCTTGGTGGAGTAAACTCCATATTATGCTCTCAATATCATCAGCTTTCGATCGAGCTGAAGTAATGTGACGTCATCGTAACTTTCCAAATAGAAGGACATCGGATGACGCAAAGTATTTTATTGACATTGTGACGTAAGCGTAACACAGCAAGAAAAAATATCGCAGTCGAATATTAGTCATGTTTTCCTGTTCTTGGACGGTTCGGTGGTGGGCCTCCACTCGTGAGGGGAAGGTCGTTCATACACCCGTGTGGGGCCATCCATTCATTACGTCACACGTAAAGGGGGGGAGGAGGTCGACGAAATGTGACAATGGGGGGGTCCTAAGTTATGTGACGTCACATTTAAAAATCTAATATATCTAAGTATTAAAACCGAAATTTGAATTTTAAAAGAAAAAATTTGAAAATTTCTGAAAATTATAAAAAATATGTGATGTCACACAGGGAGGGGGGTCTCCCAAATGTGACCAGCTGTGACAAGGGGGGGAGGGGTCTAAAAATCATGAAATTCGTGTGACGTAATTAATCGATGGCCCCTGTGGATATTGAACAATAGATGATCTTTTGCCTGGTAACGGTCCCTCGTTAGTTTAAATTGTGTTGGGTATCGTCTAGAAACAAGATACGCAGTAAGCCTCAAAGTTTTTTGCTGAGTCAGCAACTAACTGGCGTTATGATAAAGTACCTATTTACTGAAATAGAATATTCACAGATAAAGTTACTATAATCAATCTTCAGATAATGTTTTCTTTTATCTGAATTAAATAATTTATTTTCAGGCAACCTTAGCCCATAGAGTTAGTATATAAAACTTATAACTATGTATATAAGTACTAGCTGTGCCCCGCGGCTTCGCCCGCGTGGATATTGGATTAGCCTATGTCTTATTCCAGAGCCTACACTATCTACGGTGGGGAAAAACATCGACGGTGAGGGAAAACATCGTGAGGAAACCTTCCTATCCCTCGGAATTAGGTAATAGTCAGTTCCTGTATACACGGCGACAAGGTTCACCACCTGTCACGTTGGGTTCTGACTATCTGGTGAAACGTGGGCTTTGAGTTGGTTAATACCTCCACAATGTGGTGGTGTATGGTCACTCAAGCCTCTGACTACCCCCGAATGGGGATAAACGTTACTACACTATCTACTTTTCAAATTGGGTTATTCCCGTTCGCCACCCCCAGGTTTGCCCCCTCCGGGGGCAAATGGGACATTTTCTAAGAAAAATATCCCAGTTGCCACCCCCAGCGTTCCTTCCTCCGGTGGCGAAAGGGATATTTACATTAGAAAGAATCCCATTCGTCACCCCGGGTGGCAACTGGGGATGGCGATCGGGAATAACCCTTCAAATTTCATTAAAATCGGTTTAGTAGTTATGGTGATACGTGGTATCAAACATTCTCACACACACTTTCGCATTTATAATAGGTATTAGTAGGAAAGTAGGATAGGAAGTAGGACTGTCTCTGTGTGGTCTTGTGGCACTTGTCCGCGAAAAGGACTGACCACCACTCCATTCGGCCAGAAGTTCTCCTCCATGACGAGGTGCAGATAAGGGGGCGTCCATAAATTATGAGGCATTCCGGGGGGAGGGGGTCACGCAAAATCTCACCAAATCTCACGTGGGGGAGAGAGGGGGTCGCGGCAAATCTTTTTTTTACCATAAGAAACAGCATAAAATTGCAAGAAAACTGGGTTAAATTAAGAAAAAACATGTTTCTCCTCTAGGATATAGCTTTTGAAAAATCTCCCGTGAGATTAGAGAGGGTGGGAGGGATCTAGCAAAATCTTCCCAAGGGGGGTGGGGCGGTCGAAAAATCACCTCACGTAATTTATGTCGGTATTCGCACCACAAGCGCCTAAGTTGACGTTGCGGCGTGATGCTAACAGTTTTTTTATGCCCGCCTGAGAGTTAAAATTATTAAAAAAAATACATTTTGGACTCGGGTCCTGGCCCTACCACTCTTTGAACTCCGCACTCTAGGACAATATATCCCGAAACAAACGCTTAATAAGGTGTATAAGATTAACGATCGAGCATTCGCAATACATACATACACATACATATACTCACACCTGTATCCCAAGGGGGTAAGCAGAGACTATTGATTGCCACGTGCTACGATTTTGACACCCCAAATAAATAAATAAATATTTATTTTTTTGCATTCGTAATCTATTATTATTTTTACCGGACACGGCGGATGGCTATGATTTTGACCGGTATGTCCGTTTAGGTCCTTTAGGGCGAAATGGCATATGGCCACGGACCACAGCTATCCTTTAGATGAGAATATTTTCTTGTTTCATACTTTTTAGCGTGATATTTCAGTAGTTTGGTTTTATCGATGGACACAATCAATATCACACACAATCAATATCACTTTTTCGGAATTATTATTATGAAATTATTCCTATTTAGGATTACAAAAGCTTGGTTCGAAGTAAACAAGCCAATTGTGTAAAAAGTACCCACAAAACTTCCGCAATTTGACTACAATTGGTTGTAAAACCTTGAGTAAAAACAATTATAACTTTGCGAAACTAGGGTTGCCACTTTTGTAAACCACAAATAAATAAATAAATATCGCCAGACTTGCACACCAACTGTATGGTCCCATACTAAGCAACGCTTGTACTATGGCTACTGGGTGTCACTGGGATCGCCCCCCTCCAATGGACTGGGGGCGATCCCAGTGACACCCAGACCAGGGCAAATTACGTCAAAGCCGTTTCCGAAATTCGCCTCTGGCGGGAATCGAACCCGCAACCACCCGATGCAGTGAGCCGAGCGGCCAACGCTCAAACCACTGCGCGAAGGGGTCAGCGGTCTTTTTACCAGTATCTTGGGAGGTGGATAATCTTCTTCCAACTCCTCCTATCCTTTCTTTTGATTAAATTCGTGCGGGTTCCAAGACAACTTAGCTTGTCCCCGGGACTCGTCGAGGGTCAAACCTCGGCGTCATCGTTGGACACTGTCGATCCTGGCTTACAGGAGTCACAGTGGTCGGAGTGTGGCGGGCCTAGTCCCAATTAAGAAAAAATAAAGTAGGTAGGTATAATCTTTTTCACCAAAACCCCATTATCGATAACATATCATTGGCAACGCACCATGCAATCACCGTGTTAGCACTTAGATAACAAGACCCCCCTTTCGGGAAGGGGGCGTTTCACACCACTTACTTGTTAATTTTCCGTGCACACCTTATCAGTTAGTCAGTACTCATGAAACAATGAAAATATACCTACCTACGTATCGAAAACCATTAAGTAGGTATATACGTTGAATACATTCGACTTGTCAGACAAACCAAGGTCACCGACCATAGTCCTGCGAATTAGTAGGCTGAAGTAGCAGTACGCACATAGCCCGAAGAACTGATGGCCGATGGGGCAGAAAGGTTCTTGAGTGGCGACCACGTACCGGAAGACGCAGCGTGGGTAGGCATACAAGGTGGACCGACGACCTAGTGAAGGTCGCGGGAAACCGCTGGATGCAAGCAGCACAGGACCGGGCGTTGTGGAAAACCTTGAGGGAGGCCTATGTCCAACAGTGAACGTCTTTGGCTGACATGATGATGGTGATGATGATGATGATGATGATGATGATGATGATGATGTTGAATACAATGATGTATTGAATGAGATTTTCTAAGTATTGTTCCTAATGGAATTATTGCAAAAATACTACTCCACCAAGCCAACTAGGAGCCTGTCAAATGTGACGTCACCCGCACAAAAAGGCGGTGGCGGTGTGCGGGAGGTGTGGCGGGCGGGAATCCGCATTCCATCCGAGATCCTAGTTGGCTTGGTGGAGTTATACTTAGTGTAACGCCACGACTTTTATCCCCATTCGGGGGTAGTCAGAAGCTTGAGTGGCCATACATAAACAAACAATGCAATGCAATGCAATGTTGTTTGTGCAATAAACAATTTGTATATGTACACCACCACATTGTGGAGATATTAAGCCAACTCAAAGCCCACGTTTCACCAGATAGTCAGAACCCAACGTGACAGGTGTTGAACCTTGTCGCCGTGTATACAGGAACTGACTATTACCCAATCCCGAGGGATAGGTAGGTTTCCTCACGATGTTTTCCCTCACCGTTATACTTAGTGGTCTTCCAATTCCAAGTCTCCGCGAAACTACAACTAACCTTATTAAAGCGTTGTTGTACCTAGCTATCTCGACACGGCCGCGCGTCCAATCCCCTTATATTTGCATATGTACCTACGCGATAACAAGGAAAATATAAGTGGTACTTACAGAGTAAAGTATGATAATAATGTTGACAAGTACTGAACGGTGAATGAAAACTGTGAGGAGACTATTCCCTACTACAGGAGCAATATTAATAGGCTACAATATTTACAGTTCGCTGACGGTGAGGGAAAACATCGTGAGGAAACCTACCTTTCCCTCGGGATTAGGTAATAGTCAGTTCCTGTATACACGGCGACAAGGTTCACCACCTGTCACGTTGGGTTCTGACTGTCTGGTGAAACGTGGGCTTTAAGTTGGTTAATACCTCCACAATGTGGTGGTGTATGGCCACTCAAGCCTCTGACTGCCCCCAAATGGGGATAAAAGTCGTGACGTTACATTTCAATATTTATGTTTAGTTAAAATCACAAGCATACAAGCCTCCTGATGAAGCAGATACCGTAACTTATCATCATCATCATCATCATGTCAGCCAAAAGACGTCCACTGTTGGACATAGGCCTCCCCCAAGGTTTTCCACAACGACCGGTCTGTGCCACTTGCATCCAGCGGTTTCCCGCGACCTCAATACCAGAGACATCACTCGCTGCCTATCTGAAAGGGAGTGGGACAGAGGGAAAGGAGGGGAAGGGGGATTGTACTAACAGCTCTGTCACTCATCGTAGAACGCAGCTGTGATAGCTACTTCATGAAAGCCGATCTTCTGTGAGACGATGGTACTACCCCGGTCGAACCAGCCCGTACTATGCGATTAAAATAAGAATAGGACCGGCCTAGCGCCATGTTGTGACGTCACAACTGGAACTTGTACAGGCTCTCGGCTAACTTCACTCATAAGTACAGTACTTGGTACCGTACTTATATGAGTGAAGTTGGCTGAGAGCCCGTCCTAATCTTATTTTAATCGCTTTGTATATGAGCAGCAGTCAATGAGAATCAATATTAGGTCAACAAATCAACTCATAACCAACACTATAAGTAAAACTAAGCTTTCTTATCAATATAGATTTAAATCATCGAAATAGGTCCGGTCCATCCGTTGCGATTTTATAACATTTTATGTAAGGTGCGGCATGTGCGTGTGACGTCACACGGGACCGTCGGATTCAAGACGCGCTGTACCCGTGCCGGCCCGCGCTGTGTTCATTACAAACATAGAGAAAATACGAAAAAGCGCGCGTGATCCAGATGTCGTCACAACCGCGCGCGAACTTCGCTAGTAATTTGGTCACAGCTTCGTCAATTTTTGTCATAGACCAAAAAAAATTGCACTGTATGCTATGGATTTCTTAGCTCTATAAATCTGCGTTCTCAACTAAATTCGTTACGGAAACCCATTGGCTACCTCTCTCGCTCTTCGTACGAAACGCATTGTAATTTACAGGTAGTGTTTAATTAACGCCTCACAAAACCTTTGATATCCTTGATAAGAATATCCAACCGTCTATTTATAAAACATCAAAGAGGAAAACATCACTCCATCAAATATAATTCGTAGTAAACTCACATTATAATATTAAACATCGATGGAGGTCACGCATGTTTACAAAACCATTCTAAGAAATTTGTTAATCAAGGAACGAGAATACAGATCCAGATTTAACATCTATACTATACATTGCTCTTCTTCTTATCGTATGGTTCCCTGGTACCTGGTGTCAGAGTTGTTCAAGCCGCCCGCCTCTGACAAAGCTTAACGACTGCCTAGATGACAACAACCGGGACCTTTTTCGTGCCCTCCGAAGCACGGAGACGCTCAGTTCAAATGCCACTAAACGGTCACCCATCTCCGACTGACCTTGCCAAGCGTTGCTTAACCTGCGATCGTTTACCGATCAGTGATTGCAGCTGGCGATTTCACATCACTTTACATACTACACCACCAAGCCAACTAGGAGCTCGGATGGAATGCGGCTTCCCCGCCCGCACACCCGCGGCTTCCCTCCCACCACACCTCCCCGCCACCGCTTTTTGTGCGGGTGACGTCACACTTGACAGGTTCCTAGTTGACTTGGTGGAGAAGTACATTCACGACGCCACCGACAGATGGCGCTGATTGCACGCTCCAGTACAAAATAGAAGTCCTGAATCACGATATCAAGATTCGCGAGGCACAGCGCTTACTTTCTTGGCTCGACACATTCACGGCTTTTATCGTGGTAGAGCCAAGCTGTAGCCAATTGACTGCAGCTCATATACGGGCTGGCTAGCGGAGTAGTGCCACCCTCCCACAGAAGATCGGCGTAAAGTAGCTATTACAGCTGCGTTTCGTACGATGAGTGAGAGAGCCGAAAGCCCAATGCCCCTCCCCCCACTCCCCTTCAGGTTGCAATGCCTTTGCTCACTCACATATAAAAGTCATCATAAAAACCACTGACATGGAGAGGCTAGACAACGCAAACGTCCGACCAAGCGTGCCGCAAGTTTGCCATTTTGTATTCTCATTCCTATGCAATCGAATCGATTAAAAATCGATTCAGTCGTAATCCTGTTAGCTCACTGACGCTTAGCGTTTGAAAAGATTCTGATTACGTTGAGCAAATCACTAAAACGTCATCGTAAAGGGGCCATCCATTAATTACGTCACACGTAAAGGGGGGAGGGAGGGGGTCGACGAAATGTGACATTGTGTGACAAGGGGGTGGGAGGGATCCTAAGTTTTGTGACGTCACTTTAAAAAATCTAATATATCTAAGTATTAAAACCGAAATTTGAATTTTTAACGAAACATTTCGAAAATTTCTGAAAATTATAAAAAATATGTGACGTCACACAGGGAGGGGGGGGGGTCTCGCAAATGTGACCAGCTGTGACAAGGGGGGAGGGATCTAAAAATCATGAAATTCGTGTGACGTAATTAATGGATGGCCCCAAAGTGTCTAAAAGATGGCACGCTTGGTTTTCATACTATCTAATGAACTTGCGTTGCTTAGACTCTAGCCTCTCCATGTCTCTGATAAAAACCTTCACGGATTAAAATAGCAATTAGGTAAACAGAGTGAAACCTTTCTGTCTTTGTCTTTGCAATGTTTACCACAAAAACAAGTAATAATATCACAGCACCGTAAACATCCTTATTACGTGCGCCTGCGACTCGTAGCGACGTCATTGACTTCGAGCTAGCGTAATCTGCGCGCGCAATACATGTATGACATCATCAGAATAGTAAACAGTAATGTTTTTTAGATAAGGAAATAGTAATACACATTACAACATTTTGAGGTCACTTAAACCAAATTAAGTTGTCTTGGAACCTGCACGAATTTAATCTAAAGTCAAAGTCAAAGCGTTTATTTTGTTTAGGCCTACGGGGGCACTTACAAATTGTCATTTTACATTTTTTCCTTAAATTCTACTGCCGGATCGGAAACGCGACCTCGACTGAGAAGATCCGGCAAGAAACTCAGCGGGCTTGTCTTTTTTACATTGTTATATTTTTTTTTTTATCGCCATTTACTTATTTTAATACAATGTAATTTGGTAAACAATAGCTCCAGTGTGCTGCCTTCCGAAATAAGCAAGGCAAGATAAAGAAAGGATAGGAGGAGTTGGAAGAAGATTATCCACTTCCCTCCGTAGCAAAGTGGGAGACAAAAATAACAGTATAGGCTGATAGCCACAGAAATAAGACTGTTACAATCGATGGAAGACCAGTTGTAACCCACCACAGATATTGATTGACTATTTGGACCGCTTATTTTCGCATAGCTATATCAATAGCTTGTCCCCGGGACTCGTCGAGGGTCAAACCTTGGCGTCATCGTTGGACACTGTCGATCCTGGCTTACATGAGTAACAGTGGTGGGAGTGTGTGGCGGGCCTAGTCCTATAAAAAAATAGCTTTTGGTTTAATAAAACCCGACTACTCAAAAAATCACGCTGTATAGGTATGTTGCATTCGATATTCCGTTTCGGAATATCGAATCGGGATTCCGTAAGCTTATCACACACATACGTTTATTTCCGTTCGGAATAATTCCGGATGCACAGGCTACCATTCGGAATTCCGAAGCGGAAAAATTTCGAACGGAAAAATTCCGTACGTATGTGATACGTACATACATTTGGATGGATTTACTGCGATCGGAATCCCGATTCGATATTTCGAAACGGAATTCTGTATGTATGTGGCAGCCCCAAGGATCTTTTAACACTACAGGATAAACCAGTTGAGTTTTTGGTTAAGAAGAAATTCAACTTTATTCTCCTGGTTTAAGGTCTATTATACCTTGACAATTCTGTAGACAGAAAAACGAGCCGAGTGAGAGGGCCCAGTTGGGACCGTGTCCCTCTCATTTCGAGTTGCCATGCCAAAATAATATTATCGTTGGGTAGTGATTGTTAGTTTTTAAATCAAGCAAATAAATTAATTTATTATTTATCGTGACTATTGTTTTATCATATTAACAATAGTCACGATAAATACTAAATGAATTTAAATGCTAGATTTAAAAATTACAATCACTACCCAACGATAATATTATTTTGGCATGGCAACTCGAAATGAGAGGGACATGGTCCCAACTGGGGCCTCTCGCTCGGCTCGTTTTTTGTGCAGTAGTGAACAGTCCAGGTACCTATGTATTTACGTTCGTGGGCAGCCCTTAGTAGCGAACCATAGAGCTGATGAATTTATTTTATTTATTTATCTGTTACAGGTCGTGGAATGTAAAGAGAAAAAGACGGGAATGAAGCGCGCTCTGAAGGTTCTACACGACAACACCAAAGCACGGAGAGAGGTGGAACTTCATTGGAGGGCCCGTGGATGCATACATATTGTACAAGTGAGGACATACACATTGACCTTATAACCCGTAGACCATAGATACCACATTAGGGAAATACTTTTCATCCCATCTACTCGCTAAACGAGGTTTTATTCCCAAAAAAGTAAAAAAAGTACAATAAATAGTGCGAGCAAAGTATAGTTAAGGTCGCTCGACAGCTGCTGGCCTACTCCGAAATACGAACCTAACGTTTCGGCTGACGGATTGTCGTGGATTTGACATTGTTTTGATCGTAAATCGAATCCGTACTTCGGATGATCCGTCAGCGACGTATTTCGGAGTAACCCCCCTGGACAGGTCGAGATGACATTCGGGTTATGAGCTTTTTGCAGAATAAAATCCGAATCAAAATTAGCAGGACCCGATAAACAATTAAAATCGGCCACAAAATAATTAAATTAAATTATTCTGTTGCGTTGCGAGTCCTGGTAATTTTGATTCGGATTTTATTCTACAAAAAGCTCATAACCCGAATGTCATCTCGACCTGTCGCGAACTTATAGGTATTTCTGCACTAGACTTTCACAGAGGGCAGTAATGAGTTTTGAATTTGGAACGTACCGAGAGCAAAGAGTTCGAATGCAAATCTTGTAAGAATAAAGTTACTGGCCGGTAATATGGAAGAAACCGGGCGCGCCGCGCTGTCTTTAAAAAAACAAGAAAAGAAATGAATAACGCGCTACACGCAAAAACAAATATGTTGTCTATGGTCCGTGATAAAAATGCACTTTAATTCCAAGCTAGACTGCCATTTATTATCTAAAGCTGTGTCTAATAACACAGTATTCCTTGCACAAGTTGTGACATTCAGACAAAACATGCCATTGTTATCGTAATGTTTCGCAATCTGGCCGAGACGGTTAGTCACGATACTACGTAATGACGACCGAGTCTAAAGGCGCCGGCGACGTTCGTCCGATAGATCCTTAGGCCATTCGCCCACGGGGCTACTCAAAAGAAACTGGGGGCTTACCACGAACTCTTATTGCGATTCAATTACAGGAACGTTTTAACGATTCAGCGTCTTTTTGTGAAATGACGTACCTTATTGTCATGAAAATAAGAAACGTCATTGCACAAATGGCCGCTGAAACGTTAAAACAAAACTGCTATAAGAGGTGGTGGTAAGCCCCCTGGTTACTAACTTAAATCACTAATGATTTGCTCGAATGTAATAGCACTAGTATTTCTATGACGGCTCGTACACGATGCTACTCAAAATAAACTGCTGAGTAATTAATTTGGTGTGTCCAAATGCCTCGTATGAGCACACAGTTTTGACGTAGGAACGTGTAAATACAGGGTTAATTTGAAATCTTGGGCATCCTTTTAAACGGTGATTCTACACATGATTCAGAATATTTAGAGAATATCAATCAACAAATCAATTGATAAAAATTAAGTGCCCAGTTAAGGTAGAACACGTAACTGGTTTGCTTATTTGCTTACTCGAGCAATATTTTTATATCGATATAATAATAATAATAATTTAGCCCTTTTAACGTCCCACTGCTGGGCACGGGCCTCCCCTCAATGCGAGGGGGATTCAGGCCATAATATATATATATATGGTTATATCGATAGATTTTTTTATTTATTTTCCCAAAATATTCTGAATCATGTGTAGAGTCATAGTTTAAAAGGATACCCTTGATTTCAAATTCACCCTGTATAATGTCATAACATGAGTGCTCGGGCGAGGCATGCGAGGCATGCTCGACATGCTGATCGCGCGCGACTGGTTACACCACCGCGTACTTGGGTGGTTGTGTTGTGTATTTGTATGAAATTTGGGATGTCGCGTTCCTTTTGAGTACCTAGCTCACGGCGCTACTCAAAAGGAGGCTACGAGGCACGCGCGACTAGCGTTACTAACCAGTTTCGTTCCTTTTGAGTAGCGCCGTGACCGAATAGCCTTAATGTTGTGCTCCTGAGTCTGTACCGCAGAGTAAAGACTAAAGAAAGAGGTGCCCTTATTAGATATTTGTATGAAACAAAACGTGGTCATTGTTTTTTCATTTTCATTTTACTATTTACCGGTAAATAGTTGATGTACTCGCTTCGTTTTATGTCGATGTTAGTACTAGGCCGACCACTCGGCCGACTTGCTTAGGGCCAGTCCCCTTAGTAACAACTCCATGGTCTGTACTTACAGTGTATTAGGAAATCTCAGTATTTTCTCAGTACAGACAAGCAAAGCCTAAATATAACTCTGAATCAGATCACCTATTGGCAGATTTTTTAGCGGTTAGTACTGCGAAGAGCCGTAGGAAACGAGATAACCCTTCGATTAAACGTATGAGTCATATTGTTATCAGATATCTTTGAAAATACACTCCATTCACGATATGATATGCCTGAAACATATCTAGCTATGGAGAGGGCTATGCTCGGAGTTTATCTACGAGATCGAATCAGAAATGAGGAGATACGTAGACAAACCAAGGTCACCGACATAGCCCTGCGAATTAGTAGGCTGAAGTGGCAGTGGGCGGGGCACATAGCCCTTTGCAAGAACAATGCAATGTGCGAGCAATGCCTTTGGTGTTGTAAACATCTATAGGCTACGGTAACTGCTTAACATCAGGCGGGCCGTACGCATTTTTGCCACCGCAGTCATATAAAAAAAAAAAAGAACTAATGACCGATGGTGCAGAAAGGTTGAGTGGCGACCACGTACCGGAACACGCAGCGTGGGTAGTTAGGTAGGCCCTGACAAGGTGGACCGACGACATAGTGAAGGTCGCGGGCAACCGCTGGATGCGACCAGCACAGGACAGGGCGTTGGGGAAACCGTTGGGGAGACCTTGGGGGAGGCCTATGTCCAGCAGTGGACGAGTTTTGGCTGACATAATGATGATGAAGGTGAATCTAAATGTAACGTCACGACTTTTATCCCCATTCGGGGGTAGTCGGAGGCTTGAGTGGCCATACACCACCACATTGTGGAGGTAGCCAACTCAAAGCCCACGTTTCACCAGATAGTCAGAACCCAACGTGACAGGTGGTGAACCTTGTCGCCGTGTATACAGATGTGATGTGATGATTGAATCCGTTTACAGGTAATAGACGTATATGAGAACACATATGGCGGCCGAGGGTGTCTGCTAGTAGTGATGGAGTGTATGGACGGAGGGGAGCTGTTCCAGAGGATACAGGACAACAGGGAAGGTGCCTTCACTGAGAGACAGGCCGCTGAGGTAAGCCCCTCCCGAGCTACCCTCAGATCGACCACAATTTGGACTCCGCAATGTATCGATTGATGGTCGTAGCCTAGTTGGTAGGACGCCCGATACGGCGCGTTAAGCCACGTTCGGCTCGGTTGGACCTTGGATGGGTGTCCGCATTATAACATCTGACCTCCTCCTTGCTTCGGAGGGTACGTTAAGAAACTGGCGCTGAGCTGGCGGTCCCGGGTGTCATTTCAAGATCTTTGACGGTCGTTACAGGCAGTCGGAAGCCTGAAAATTTTCGTAAGACATGTAAAATTCACCAACCCGCACTGGGCCAGCGTGGTGGATTATGGCCTGAATCTCCCTCGCATTGAGGGGAGCCCGTGCCCAGGAGTGGAACGCGACGCCAGGGCTAATATTATTCTTATTTATGTTTAAGTATACCCTCTCCGTTACACCCTGTATACTGACGTCGCAAGTACTTTATCCCATTTATAACCAATTTTCCAGATAATGCACTCAATATGCGTAGCGGTCCGCCACCTGCACGACACGAACATAGCGCACCGGGACATCAAACCCGAGAACCTGCTGTACACGAGCATGGAACCCAACGCGGCGCTCAAGCTGACAGACTTCGGCTTCGCTAAGGAGACCCTGACGCCCGCTGACACGCTGCAGACGCCGTGCTACACGCCGTACTACGTGGCGCCCGAGGTACGTGACACACGCGCACACACACACGCACACACACACACACACACACACACACACGTACACAGACACACACACACGCACATGCACATACACACGCACAAACACACCCACACAGACACAGAGACCCACACAGACACACACACACACACACACACACAGAGACCCACACAGACACACACACACACACAGACATACACCCACACACACACACGCACGAACCCACACACCCAAACACACATACACACACACACACGCACAAACACACACGCACACACGTACACACACACACACACGCACACACACACGCACTGAGACGCTGCAGATGCCGTGCTACACCTTTTGCGTACGGCCTTTTCGTAATTTGCCCTTGTCTGGGTGTCACTGGGATTGACCCCAGTCTATTGTATGGTATCCATAGTACAAGCGTTACTTAGTTTGGGACCATACAGTTGGTGTGTAAATTTGCATAATTTACAGTTCGCTTACGGTGAGGGAAAACATCGTGAGGAAACCTAACTATCCCTCGGGATGAGGTAATAGTCAGTTCCTGTATACACGGCGACACGGTTCACCACCTGCCACGTTGGGTTCTGACTATCTGGTGAAACGTGGGCTTTGAGTTGGCCTAATACCTCCACAATGTGGTGGTGTATGGGGCCATCCATAAATTACGTCACACTAATTTCATGATTTTTAGACCCCTCCCCCCGTTTTGACAGCTGGTCACATTTGCGAGAATCCCCCCTCCCTGTGTGATGTCACATAGTTTTTACAAGTTTCAAAATTTTTCAAAATTTTTCGTTAACAATTTCGGTTTTAATACTTAGATATATGCCATTTTAAATGTGACGTCACAAAACTTAGGACCCCTCCCACCTCCTTGTCACACATTGTCACATTTCGTCGACCCCTCCCCCCCCTTTTCGTGTGACGTAATTAATGGATGGCCAAGTCTCTGACTACCCCCGAATGGGGATAAAAGTCGTGACGTATATGTTTATGTTATGTAATTGAATTTGCAGGTGCTAGGCCCCGAGAAGTACGACAAGTCGTGCGACATTTGGTCGCTGGGCGTGGTGATGTACATCCTCTTGTGCGGCTTCCCGCCCTTCTACTCTAACCACGGGCTCGCCATCTCGCCAGGCATGAAGAAGGTACGCTCATCATCATCATTACCATCATCATCATGTAACTAGCCCCGCCACACTCCCACTACTCCAACCACGGGCTCGCCATCTCGCCCGGCATGAAGAAGGTACGCTCATCATCATCATCATGTCACTAGCCCCGCCACACTCCCACTACTCCAACCACGGGCTCGCCATCTCGCCCGGCATGAAGAAGGTACGCTCATCATCATCATCATCATCATCATCATCATGTCACTAGCCCCGCCACACTCCCACTACTCCAACCACGGGCTCGCCATCTCGCCCGGCATGAAGAAGGTACGCTCATCATCATCATCATCATCATCATCATCATCATCATGTCACTAGCCCCGCCACACTCCCACTACTCCAACCACGGGCTCGCCATCTCGCCCGGCATGAAGAAGGTACGCTCATCATCATCATCATCATCATCATCATCATGTCACTAGCCCCGCCACACTCCCACTACTCCAACCACGGGCTCGCCATCTCGCCCGGCATGAAGAAGGTACGCTCATCATCATCATCATCATCATGTCAGCCAAAACACGTCCACTGTTGGACATAGGCCTCCCACTAGGACCGGTCCAGCCCCCCTAGACAAGTGGCTTCGTCTGCAAGCGTTTCGACAAAACGCTACGCTTCGAATGACATTACAATTCGATAAATAGATCACATGACTATAAGCTACGGTAGGTCAAGGGTCGAACCTTGGCGTCATCGTTGACGTTGACCACTGTCGATCCTGGTTTAAAGGAGTCACAGTGGTGAGAGTGTGGCGGGCCAAGGCCCATTTAAAAAAGCTACGGTAACTGCTTAACATTAAGCGGGCCGTACGCTTGTTTGCCAGCTTAGTAACACGAAAAAACTAATTGCAGCGCATCAGATTGGGCCAGTACGATTTCCCGGAGCCGGAATGGTCGAACGTGTCTTCGGAAGCCAAGAATCTTATCCGGGGCATGCTCTCCGTCGACCCTGCCAAACGACTCACTATACATCAGGTAAGTCAAATGCCGGCTACGGACTCACGCGAGAAGTCTTGCCGTGAGAACCGAAAAGGGGGCGTCCATAAATTACGTGAGGCATTTAGGGGGGAACGGGTCCAACCAAATCTTACGTGGGGAAGAGAGGGGATCTCGGCAAATCGCACGTAATTTTTTTTTACCGCAAGAAACAGTGTAAATTTGCAAGAAAACTGGGTTAAATTGAGTAAAACATGTTTCTCCTTTAGAATGTGGCTACTGAAAAATCTCACGAGAGATTAGAGGGGGGAGGGGGTCGAGCAAAATCTCACGACATCTCACGAAGGGGGTAGGAGGGGTCGAAAAATCTCAAAAATCACCTCACATAATTTATGGACGCCCCCAAAGGTATCTACACTCACGCGAGCTTCTCATTTGTATCCTCTAATTCCTTTGAATCGGGCACAAAAACCGACACGAGAAGACGAGAAACCAGATCACATTCACGCTTCTCGGGTCTTCTCGGGTCTTCTCGGGGGTTCTATGTAGCCGCTATAACAACAAAGTTAAAATAATAATAGAAAGAAAGAAAAAAATATTTATTTGACACAGCTCAATATGTCACATTACAATTTAAATTAAAACAAACAATAGGTAGACTATTAAAATAAAACAAAAACCGGCCAAGTGCGTGTCGGACTCGCACATAAAGGGTCAAGTCAAAGTCAAAGTCAAAAGGTTTTTATTCATGTAAGCTCATTAGAGCATTTATAAATAGTCAATATAAACAATATTTTAGCGTTACCACCGGTTCGTAATGTTGCTTCCATTGAGAAGAGCCGGCAAGAAACTCAATGGTTACTCTTTTCAAAAGAATAATTGTATACATTTTCAAACAGTAACGCTATGTGAGCAGGCAGGCATTAACACAGTGTGAGTAAAAAAAAAACAAAATAAGGTATTTAAATAAAAATAAACAAAAACTAGCATAGAAAGCTGTGCATGCCTATTCCCACTTAATGTATCACCGTAGGGTTGTATCACCGTAGAATAAAAAAATCAAAAATGTCAAGTTTATTGTATGAGGACCCTCGTAGTTGTAGTTGTTGTGACCCTTGTAGTTTTCTCTCCCGCCCTTCCCCTTTATTTTAAAATTTCCTTTGATCCCTTTATTTCAAAATTTTATTTTATTTTTAGTATGTGTTGTAGCGGCAACAGAAATACACATTCTGTGAAAATGTCAACTCTCTACCTATTACGGTTCATGAGATACAGCCCGCTGACAGACGGACAAACAGACAGACGGACAGCGGAGTCTTAATAATAGGGTTCCGTTGGCACGCTTTGGGTGCGGAACCCTAAAAACCATGTCTCCCTCTTTATTGGTAAATTGTTCCTAATTTCTTTAATTGGTGCAGGTGATGGCAAGCCCCTGGATCCGGCAGTTCACGCAGGTCCCCCAGACGCCCCTCTACACGCACACTCTTCTACGTGAAGGGGGGGAGGCGTGGGCGGAGGTCCAGGACGAGATGACCCGGTCGCTAGCCACCATGCGCGTCGACTACGATCAGGTGACGGCGAGTGTCTCGTAACGTATTTAACACGCGAGTACGCGGCGTACTACAATACGCGGTGGTACTGTAGTACGCGGTGATACTATAGTACCCGGTGATACTCTAGCATGCGGTGGTACTATAGTACGCGAGGATATTACACACACGGTGGCATTATAGTATGCGGTGATACTATAGTACGCGGTGGTACTTTAGAATGTGATGGTACCTATAGAACGCGATGATACTATAGTACCCGGTGATACTCTAGCATGCGGTGGTACTATAGTACGCGAGGATATTACACACACGGTGGCATTATAGTATGCGGTGATACTATAGTACGCGGTGGTACTTTAGAATGTGATGGTACCTATAGAACGCGATGATACTATAGTACCCGGTGATACTCTAGCATGCGGTGGTACTATAGTACGCGAGGATATTACACACACGGTGGCATTATAGTATGCGGTGATACTATAGTACGCGGTAGTACTTTAGAATGTGATGGTACCTAT
This sequence comes from Drymonia ruficornis, assembly GCA_947859195.1. Taxonomy (NCBI): domain Eukaryota; kingdom Metazoa; phylum Arthropoda; class Insecta; order Lepidoptera; family Notodontidae; genus Drymonia; species Drymonia ruficornis. Next base: position 3,108,044 of record OX401932.1, on the reverse strand, counting down.
AGAATGCGATGATACTATAGTACCCGGTGATACTCTAGCATGCGGTGGTACTATAGTACGCGAGGATATTACACACACGGTGGCATTATAGTATGCGGTGATACTATAGTACGCGGTGGTACTTTAGAATGTGATGGTACCTATAGAATGCGATGATACTATAGTACCCGGTGATACTCTAGCATGCGGTGGTACTATAGTACGCGAGGATATTACACACACGGTGGCATTATAGTATGCGGTGATACTATAGTACGCGGTGGTACTTTAGAATGTGATGGTACCTATAGAACGCGATGATACTATAGTACGCGGTGATGCTGCAGTACACGGTGATACTATAGTACGCGGTGGTACTATAGTACGCGGTGATACTTTATAGTACGTGGTGATACTATGGTATTTTGTGATAATACATTGTGATCTGCGCTTTCTGTTTATCAAATGTATTAACTAAATGTTATATGTTAAATAACTAACCTTCAAAAACATTGTTCATAATATGACCTAATTGGTCATTGCCCAAAATTAGATAATAAATTACCTCCTAACCCCCTTATTCATAGAGATTTTGGCCAGTTTGCAATGGTTTTGAAAAGCATTTTTAGGAACAAATTTGATTTTTAATTCCACTGCAGGTCTATCATAACTTTCTATGAATAAGGGGGTAAATTTATAGAAAGTTATGACTGGCTTTACAAATTAATTTTGTTACAAACAGCAACACACAAACAGTAAGGCTACTCTGAAATACGAAACGAATCGTTTCGGCTGACGGATGTCACATTTTCCAACTCCGAAGGTGTTTCGGAAACGTTCCCGATTCTTTCGGAGTAGGGTCCACGAAAGAAACGTCAAATCACGACTATCGAATCCGAACTTCGGATCCGAAACACTTTCGGAGTAGGAAAACGTACCGCCGAAACGTTTCGTTTCGTATTTCGGAGTACCCCCAAAGGTCCTTAGTATAGTTAGTCTCGTATTTAGACTCATTATCTGATTTAACGAATTAAAATTTCAGGTACAAATCAAAGCGCTAGAACAGAGCAACAACTCCCTATTGAACAAGCGAAGGAACAAGGTAGGCGCTTGAAACTGATATCATCACGCTACACTCTATACAGGAGCGGCAGGACTCCCGCTACATACATACATACATACATGTACTGTGTAAACTTGTTATAAGCGCCAAAACTCGCATTGCCCACGCGCACATTGTAAAACTATACTGTACTGTTATTTGTCTATTTAATAGTTTAACATAGGGGCCATATGCATATCCATAAATTTCGACGAATTTCATGATTTTTTTGACCCGCCCCTTGTCACAGCTGGTCACATTTGTGAGACTCCCCCCTCCCTAGTGTGACGTCAAATATTTTTTAAAATTTTCGGAAATTGTCAGAATTTTTCATTAACAGCTCAAATTTCGGTTTTAATACTTACATATGACGTCACAAAACTTAGGACCCCTCCCACCCCTTGTCACACTATGTCTCACTTCGTCGACCCCCTCCCCCCCTTTACGTGTGACGTAATTTATGGATGAAGGCTATGTCTGCCAAAAAAAAACTCAGGTTTACTCGGCTATTTCTGAAAATCGGGATATTCCGATAATTTCAATTTTCTACTAAACACGGCAATATTTTTGCTGTGGCAACATAGCTAGTAGTTAAAGTTCTTTTTGTGGTAGGTATCATCTTTAGCATTTACTAAGGCGCCATGGAAAATATCGTGCACTAGTAATTTAAAACTTTATATTAGTAATAAAAAATGAGGTTGCACATCACTAGTTGTCCCGTTAGCCTCTCCAACTAAGCTAAATCTAAGCTATACATCATCCAACCATTTATTTAACTTTTGACATTTAAGAATGTCAATGAAGAATGCGTACGTCCTATTCCGTCATAATAATGCTGCTGTCAAATCTATGGTTGATTGTATAATAATATAGATAGATGAACCATAATGTAATAAGATTCATTTTTTTTTGACATTATTTTATGTCAAAAATAAAATAAATGGTTGGACGAAGTATATAGTATGCTCACGGAAATAGTGTACCGGTGGCGGGAATCGAACTGCGACCTGTCTTGACCGGTGTTTTTGACGTTTGGTATAATATGGCGTTTAATAGTATTAATAAATTAAGATGCGACTTAATTGCTAATATTTAGTTACTAGCGACATCTAGATTCTATATTTTGAATTGTGAATTTAGTACCGCCATCTAGTGTTTAAATAAATGAAACTGAAACTTACGTCGGTGTAAATCGATGTCTCTTGGAAATGTCATCACGGACCAATAAGTCAAGGCGCCACTAACATCTATTATTGTATGAAGAGAATGCAATCGTCTAAATTTGACGGGGTATCGGGGAAGACGGCCTATTATGATTGGTCGTTGAACGGACCAATGGAAATGGCGAGAGGTGCTATTTTTATGGTACTAGGGTGGCAAATAAGCGTATGGACCGACTGATGTTAAGCAGTTACCGTAGCCGATGCTTGCAATACCAAAGGCTTCGCTTGCATGTTGCCGACCTTAAGGGGAGTAGGTCAGAGGAAAGGGGAAGGGTTTGGCTCTCTCCCTCCTCGTACAAAACACAGCTGTAATAGCGACTTTACGCCGATCTTCTGTGAGAGGGTGGTACTAAACCGGTCGAACCAGCCCGTATATGAGCTGCAGTCAATTGGCTACAGCTTGGCTCTACCACCATGCAGCGCTATGCGGCGTCTATGCCTAATTGGTCTGTGAGTACAATACTGCATCTCAAAAGTGTTCTCAAGTGCATTCTCAGATTTGAGATCGGTTGATTAATACCGTCCTAATTACCACTTAAGCTTTTGAGAAATCATTATTTTGTATGACGCGTCAAAATTAAGTAGCACTCAATTTTGAGTTGCGTTTGAGTGTTCAACGTTAATCGACTCAAGTTTATAAGTAATTTAAATAAATTTGTGTTAAAAAAGTTGTGCGATTTGTTGACCAACTTGTCGATGGTCAATATTATATTTTTGTTACTATAATAAAATCACAATTATTAATGTAATTTAATTATAAATTAAGATTAAAAATAAATATACTTATTGGTTATGTAAGATTTTTCTGTGAAATCCTTTTCAATAGAACATACAATGTTTGTAAATTATTATGGCGGTGTAACGTTCTATTTCAACCAATAGGAAGGTGCCCGGCAATGTTTACGGTCTCCTATTGGTTGAAATTAAATGTCTATGTATACATATATTGTAAATATTATTGAAAAGAATTGTATACTGGCTGAAATCGAAATCGTGGGCAATAATATTTTAAACGGTGATTCTACACATGATTCAGAATATTTAGGGAATATTAATCAACAAATCAATTGATAAAAATTTATTACCCAGGTAAGGTATAACAGTTAAATGGTTTGCTTATTTGCTTACCCGAGCAATATTTTATTATTTTATTTGTTTTCCCAAAATATTCTGAATCATGTGTTGAGTCATATTTTTAAAATATTGCCTTTCGATTTCACCCTGTATATAATAATATACATACCCCCAAATTTATAGAAAATTATGATGCACTTACAATGGCACTACAGATCACTTTTGTTCCTAGAAATGCTTTGTAACGCCATTGTAAAAAAATCTATAAATTTGGGCGTTTATAGCGTGTCCATTCTCAAATATTAGAAATGCAAAAGCTGATTTATATTTTTAATAATTATATTATAATATAAACAAATATTTACATCACATTATAAAACAACATACCTATTTGACACGCCTAAAAGTAGCTCAGTCCCGCTCACTCATTGCAAGCATGAGAAAGACGACAACACTGTCAGTTTAAGCTTAGTTTGTATAACAAACCAACAAAACTACCTTATTAAAATACACTTCTCATCAAAAAAATCGAAACAACTGCATTCATTTATTAGATGAAAATTCTACAATTGAAATTGAAATTTGGAATTGTGGTACACCAACCATGGTAGACCAACGGTCGGCAACAGGCGGACCGCGGTCCGTTTGCGGACCGCGAAAGGTCGAACCCCGGACCGCCAAATATTGTAATGTATTGTATACCAAGTATAAATTAATACGTAGTAGGGTTTACTATACCTTTATTAATTGACATAATATTTTTAAGCCACATAGAATAACTAACTTAGTACTTATTCTATTTTAAGTTGCCTAGTTAACCTGTTTTACAAGTTCCTACAACTGATATAGTTTGATTAGTTTCCTATCTAGCCTGTGTGTGTGTGTTTGTGCGAATTAGTTATAACTGATGTGATTTAATTATTATTATTATATTACAGTTCGCTGACGGTGAGGGAAAACATCGTGAGGAAACCTACCTATCCCTCGGGATTAGGTAATAGTCAGTTCCTGTATACACGGCGACAAGGTTCACCACCTGTCACGTTGGGTTCTGACTATCTGGTGAAACGTGGGCTTTGAGTTGGTTAATACCTCCACAATGTGGTGGTGTATGGCCACTCTAGCCTCTGACTACCCCCGAATGGGGATAAAAGTCGTGACGTTACATTTACATTTTTTTAATTATTATCAGTTGTTATTTCTGGACCTCGTTAAAATTTTCCCACAGTATCCGGACCCCACCTAAAACTACTTGCCGACCCCTGGTTTAGACTAAACTGCCAGCTATTTATTGGCGTATTGTTTAATGATATCATTCATTTTATTTATTTAAATGCCTGAATAGTACTTGCAGTAATATTTCGATTTTTTATGAGAAGTGTATAATTAATTAAAAACCAAACCAATTTAGAACGTAGAATATTATAACGTAAACTGAAAACACCAATTTTGAAAGAGATCACTTTTAAGCGACACTGTAGTTTCAATCTACATAATAACACTTAAGCTTATACCATCGTCCTTTATATCCTGTAGACGCCTGGTATACGAACGGTTTCCGGGACCACATTAGGAAAAAAATCATCTATAAATCTATGTTCACTGTTTGGCCAGTAACGACCGATCTGGACCAATCAGCATTCAGTACAGCGTTCACGCACCTCAATTGACAGGAAAGTTGAATTGCGAAAGAATAGGTATTAGTCGTCTATGTTGTATGAGGTCTATGATCCCAAGCTTACAGTGAGTGCTCAGTGGTGTCGCCTGTGGTCAAAATGAGAACTAATTTTGACAATAATGTAAAAAAATATGTTTTGAAATCATGCTACAACTGATTTCGTAAATATTATTTACAAACTGATTTCTGGACATAATACGTTATAAAATATGTAAAAAATATTGACTGTATGTAAAAGTGTGCTTAAGTATCATACTTAGTTCTACCAAGTACTTAAGAGTTTATCATCCAAAATTCCAGCTTCCTAGCTCTCTGAATTCATAGAGGTGTAATTTTAGCAACCTTTAAGCTCGTCTTAATAAATCCATCTCAAAGTTAAGATCGATCTTAAGATGCAGGTTTGATGTTTAATGTATGGAACATCTGTCAAAAACAGCGTGTTAAAATCGATCTCAAATTTGAGATGCATTTATTAATACGAGTATTCTAGCTAGGAAGCCTAGATTCAGGATGGTGAAATCGCCCTTTACTAGGTATGTCAAACTGTCATTGCTTATTACAGGCTTTGATAAAATGCAAAAAATATGTCAATTTTGTCAAATAAATATATTATTATAATTTTGGTGCTGTCACAAAATGTATTGAGAAATAAATGATTAAAATTATTACGTGAATATAATTTGTTTTTTTGTTATTTAAATGGACCCTCTTCTTATCGTATGGTTAGTAGCCAACCTGATGTCAGAGTTGTTCAAGCCGCCCGAAGGCCGGACAAGGCTTAACGACTGCTGCCTGGAAGACAACAACCGGGACCGACTTTACCTTTAATAGACCTATTCAGTCTAGACTTCATCTCATATCTACGCGAGGTATAATCAATTTTCTAATTTTTGTTCGGATAGCTATGACTAGCCCCGATAAAATCCAAGACATCCAAGAGTAAGTAATGTACTATATTACTGCCGCGGTCTGTAATGAGTGTATCGTTAGCTGCGGTGTTGATGGCCGAGAGCGCAGCGCAGCGCAGCTCGAGGCCTCCACAGCGCGGTCAGCATTGCAACCCTTGATGGACAAGCTGAAATAGCCGGCGCCCGGCTCCTCACTCGACACGACAGTTATTGTTTTGCTGGCAACTAACCACGACAGTAATGAAATCTCATACTACTTCGCTGGAGCCTTGCAGCGCAGTAACATCAACTTTGCTTGGTTTGCAAAATAATGACAACATTATAAGCATTTTTTAGTAAATAAAATAGCTGTTTACAATAGCCGAGCGGGCCTTAGCAGTCTGACTGCGTAGACATAACGTCGTAATTGATTGCTCGGGACTTGTGGACGCGCCTATACTAATATAAATGCGAAACTGTCTTACGTTTTCACGACTAAACCGCTAAACTAATGTTGACGAATTTGGTTTAAATTTGTATTAAACTTCCGGCTCTCTCATTCATCGTACGAAACGCAGTTGTAATAGCAACTTTACGCCGATCTTCTATGATCAGACGAAGTCGAGGGCGGCTAGTGAAATTAAAAGCCTTTTTTTGAAACAAATTTTATTAATAATCGCACCAATATCCAATTGGAATATAAATTTAATAGTTAACATTCATCCCGTAAATAGAAACTTATTTACTAAAGAATACATTTTTTAAATGCCGAAAAATATACTGATGTCTGAACAGATCTATTTGCCTCTCGCTTGCACGTAGTTGTTTGAGCGAGACGCAAATATGAACCGTTCACAATAATTTAGGTTTGGTTTTTAATATTGCTTTTAAAAATTCGCATTAAATGCACTTATTACTAAAATTACAAAAATATGTATTTAAAAAAAAAATACTTTATCTATGTTACTATAAAAGCCGAATTCTGCGCTTAACTTAAAATATATCAAGTACTTATACTTAAGTACTATTTTCCTTTTTACCCATATTTACTCAAATAAATAAATAAATATCGCCAGACTTACACACCAACTGTATGGTCCCAAACCAAGCAACGCTTGTACTATGGGTACCGTACAATGGACTGGGGGTGATCCCAGTGACACACAGACCAGGGCAAATTACGAAATGACAATTTCCAAAATCAGCTCTATAAGCCTTGGCTTATCGATAATGTTTTATAAATATCGATATAATAAGTATCGATAGTTTTTTTCACTTCCCCATACCTAATGTAAGTTCTATCGATATTTTCCATTATTCATACTTTTACAGTAACATATTACAGACAATATTTCGATTGGTTTATGACATCAAAGACCAATAAGACAAGACGCCACTAACAACCCCTTATACCTGCGGCACGTTATGATGTCCGGTTTGACATGTGGGAGGGGGAAAGGATGAACCTTATTATAACGGAATAAAATTCATTTTCGCATTCATTTTTTGACATTCTTATTTTTTTAAACGGCCAGTCTTATCTCCTTATGATAAGGTTCTTTCCCCCCCCCCCCCCATGTCAAACCGGCCATCGTAAAATGCCGCTACTGTAGGGGCCATCCATAAATTAGGACACACGAATATCATGATTTTTAAACCCATTCGGGGGGAATATTTAGATTCGACGAAGACGTCAAACGAATTTCGTTCGTACGAAATTTCGGAATGAATGAGAAACGTAGTGGGAAATACGGGAAATTTCCGAAATTTCGTTTTCGTTTGTAAAAGAGTAGACCCTCAGGCGCGGTCACATATGCATACTTATGTTAGACGAGCGGGATGCGGCGTCTATATCTTATTAGTCTGAGATTGAGATTCAATCAACTTTATATACCCTCTGGTCGATCATTCAAGGGATTTCTGTTTAAACATCTCTGCTGACCCCTTATAGGAAGCTGTATAGTATATAGAATACAGGCGCGATCCACGCCGACTGTGTCATAGTAAGTCCAACCAACCACGCGAACATATACCATGAAACCCAAATGGTTAGAAGCTGCCATATTACATGGAAGACCAGGAGCCTGGAACAAGATAGTTATATTTAAAAAAAATCGGATCTCTGATCCCGGATCCCGTATCTCGGATCGCGTTTCCCGTTTTTACCGGATCCCGGATCCCGTAGCCCGGATATCCCGGTTCTCAAAAAATATAGCCTATGTTAATCAGGGATAATGTAGCATTCTAATGGTGAAAGAATTTTTGAAATCGGTCCAGTAGTTTTTGAGTTAACTCATTACAATCATACATACAAAAATACAAATCTTTTCTCTTTATAATATTAGTATAGAAGTATAGATTAGAGCCAAGCTGTAGCCAATTGACTGCAGAATATAGACCGGGGTAATACCACCCTCTCACAGAAGATCGGCGTAAAGTAGTACAGCTGCGTTTCGAATGAGTGAGAGAGCCTGATGTTAAGCAGTTACCTTAGTCCTATACCTATACAGGGTTATTGATAAAACACTAACAACCTTCTGTATTACTGACATCAAAAACAACAACTTTTGTTCTATGACTTTTTACAAAACAATAATAGGTACATTTAACAAAAACAAAATCGCTCTAAAATGTATGAAACAAGAAAAAAATCTCATCTATAGTCTGATTAATAATTCAGTGGAGTAAAATGACAGCTTTTTATGTCAAACGTAAAATTAATTTGATCCGTTCATCATGAATAGTTGTTTTATGATTCTGGTTCAATTAATTCAATTTTATTCACTAAAAGAATAACAAAAACATGAACACTCATAAAAAATAGATTCAATTAAAATATAAATTCACATTTATAGCTGTCATTTTACACCACTGAATTAATAATCAAACTTTAGATGATACTTTTTCTTGTTTCATACATTTCAGAGCGTGATTTTTTAGGCAAGTTTTTTAGTACAAGGCTCAGGGAGGCCACCATCTCACAGAAGATCGGCGTAAAGCAGCTATAACAGCTGCGTTCGCGCTGCAGAGAGCCGAAAGCCCAAACCCCCCCTTCTCCTCCCTCCATTCCACTCCTCTTCTGGTCGGCAATGTGCGAGCAATGCCTTTGGTATTGCAAGCATCTATAGGCGGTGCTTGCCGCCGGTAAGGCGGGCCGTACGCCTTTTGGCACCGAAGAATTATAAAAAAAAAGAAAAAAAAAGAGGCACATCAAAAATTTATATAAATTTAGGAGTAAGGCTTATACTCACAGTGTGTCTTTTTGTCTGGCAGCAGGCAATGATGACTCCTTTTCCTTATTTAAATATCTTCGCACTCCCAAATGTAGTTTTCTAAAATATTCCTCCCACTGTAATATAATAATATGATGTTAGTCCATTAAAGGTCCTTTCATAACTTGAAACTATTTAACACACAGGATACGTTACTATTAAAATTAAAATAAATATATAAAAAAATACACTTCATTTTCCATAAATAAATTAACTATAAATTTGTTATCTCTTTTGCGCATGCAATAAAGTAATTGCCGCGAATATACGCGAATATTTTTTTATTCCTCTAATCAAATCAAATCATTTTTTTTTTATTCATGTAAGCTAGATATAGCATTTATAAATAGTCAAAAATAATATTTTAGCGTTACCACCGGTTCGTAATGTTGCTTCCATTGAGTAGAGCTATGTTCTTGGGTAGTAATGCCTACATTATAAAATATTGTTTGTCTGTGCGAGGCTTGACCAGTCGTAAAAGGTTTTCAAAAAATATATTTTGGCCAATGACAGGAAAGTGGAGAGTTGTGGGGAAGACCTTTGCCCAGCAGTGGAACGATGTGGGTTCGAAAAAAAATAGTATAAAGCCGATACCATAGATACCACGATAGATGGAAGATGATTCTACTCACGTAAATGCCAGATATATCAATGAAGAATATTTCTCGATCAAGACTGCTCAACTTCTTGCCCAGAGCAATACTGTTCTTGTTATTAAACTTCCATTCGTTGAATATGAACTTCTCCAAAAGAGCCAGTGAATTCCACACGTTTTTATGGAGACGTACTAATCTGTAAAAAATACGTTAAGTCTCTTATTACATTAATAATATAAAATAATAATATCCTGGGACATTCTTTTCACATGGTTACCTGATCCCAAACTAAGCAGAGCTTGTACTATGGAAACCAGATATCTGATATTACTACATATACTACTTTTTATTTGTAAATACATATTTAATATACATATACACCCAGACTCGGGACATACAGACATGTTAATGTTAACGTTAATGTTTTAGAGCAGGACTTTAAAAACCAGACAAGTGCGTGTCGGACTCGCACATATAGGGTTCCGTACCACCGTAGAATAAAAACGTCAAAAATATCAAGTTTCTTGTATAGGCCCCCCTTTGTTTTTAAATGTTATTTTATATTTATTTATTATTGTAGCGGCAACAGAAATACACATTCTGTGAAAATTTCAACTCTCTACCTATTACGGTGCGTGAGATACAGACGGACAGGGTACGCTTAGTAATAGGGTTCCGTTAGCACCCTTTGGGTACGGAACCCTAAAAAACATGTAGTGTACTTACATGGGTCTACCTCCAGTAACTCGTAACACCATATCTAGTAACAATGCCGGGAAGAAGTGCACGAATATCGCCGATATACGGAACATCAGTAGAGACGGCACGAATTTCAGATGTGGGTACCTGAAAAATAGAAATATAATGTAACGTCACGACTTTTTATCCCCATTCGGGGGTAGTCAGAGGCTTGAGTGGCCATACACCTCCACATTGTGGAGGTATTAACCAACTCAAAGCCCACGTTTCACCAGATAGTCAGAACCCAACGTGACAGGTGGTGAACCTTGTCGCCGTGTATACAGGAACTGACTATTACCTGATCCCGAGGGATAGGTAGGTTTCCTCACGATGTTTTCCCTCACCGTCAGCGAACTGTAAATTATGCACATAGATGAAAATTCATCCATTGGTGCATGCCCCACCGGGGATCGAACTTGGGACCTTCTGATTGTTAGCCCAACCTGTTCACCCCTAAGTTACAGTCACAAAAAAAAAAAAAATTGATTGTGAAATTACGGCTAAATTAGTAACGCAAGGTCATTATAAACTCTATCTCCCAACGGTTCTAGCCAGCAGTCGTTAAGCCTTGTCAGAGGCCTTCGGGCGGCTTGAACAACTCTGACACCAGGTACCAGGGAACCATACGATAAGAAGAAAACTTGGCCACTAACCATACGATCTTCTTCTTATCGTATGGTTCCCTGGTACCTGGTGTCAGAGTTGTTCAAGCCGCCCGAAGGCCTCTGACATCAGATGACAACAACCGGGACCGACTTATCACATTCCCTCCGAAGCACGGAGACGCTCAGTTCAAATGCCATTAAACGGTCACCCATCTCTGACTGACCTTGCCGAGCGTTGCTTAACCTCCGATCGTTTACCGATCAGTGATTGCAGCTGGCTATGAGCACCATGACCATACAATAAGAGTCAAAGAAACAGCGTGGGTCCCCCACAAGGTGGACCGACGACCTAGTGAAGGTCGCGGGAAACCGCTGGATACGACCAGCACAGGACAGGTCGTTGTGGAAAACCTTGGGGGAGGCCTATGTGCAACAGTGGACGACTTTTGGCTGACATGATGATGATGATGATGATGATGATGATGATGATGATGATGATAATGATGATGATGATGATAATGATGATACTTACCAAACGGCGCTTTTGAGTGGGTACTTATGCAGCATGCCGTTCATAGAGTTTTCAAGCATAGACCATCGGAACGGCTTCTGAGTGGATGATGAACAATGGTACACGGACAATCCAGACCTGGAAGAAAAAAAAAGTTAATCCTACTAAATGTGAAAGTAAGTGTGTGTGTGTGTGTGTGTGAATGTTTGTTGCCACATATCTCCATAACTACTAAACCGGTTTTTATGAAATTTGAAACATAGATAGTGTAGGCTCTGGAATAAGACATAGGCTAATCTTACACATCAATATCCACGCGGGCGAATCCGCGGGGCACAGCTAGTTTATAAATAAATATCGCCAGACTTACACAAAAACCGAATGGTTCTAAAATAAGCAACGCTTGTACTATGGTTACCATATAATGGACTGGGGGCGATCCCAAATTACGAATAGACCGTTTCCGAAATTTGCCTCTGGCGGGACACGAGTGAAATCAACCAATCCGCACTGGGCCAGCGTGGTGGATTATGGCCTGAATCCCCCTCGCATTGAGGGAAGGCCCGTGCCCAGCAGTGGCACATTAAAAGGGCTAATATTATTATGTTTTTATTATTATTAATTTAATAGTGCATGATATTTTGCGACTGCATGACTGCATGGTAAGCGACTGTAGCCTAGAGGTGAACAGGTTGGGCTAGCAATCAAAAGGTCCCAGGTTCGATCCCCGGTGGGGCATGCACCAATGGATGAATTTTCATCTATGTGCATAATTTACAGTTCGCTGACGGTGAGGGAAAACATCGTGAGGAAACCTACCTATCCCTCGGGATTAGGTAATAGTCAGCTCCTGTATACACGGCGACAAGGTTCACCACCTGTCACGTTGGGTTCTGACTATCTGGTGAAACGTGGGCTTTGAGTTGGTTAATACCTCCACAATGTGGTGGTGTATGGCCACTCAAGCCTCTGACTACCCCCGAATGGGGATAAAAGTCGTGACGTTACATTTTGCATGGCGTCTCAATCTACACTAATATTATAAAGAGAAAAGATTTGTATGTATGTTTGTATGGATGTTTGTAATGAGTAAACTCAAAAACTACTGGACCGATTACTTAAATTCTTTCACCATTAGAATGCTACATAATCCCTGAGTAACACAGGCTATATTTTTTGGGATCCGGGATATCCGGGCTACGAGATCCGGGATATCCGGGCTACGGGATCCAACAAACGGGATCCGGGATCCGGTAAAAGCGGGAAACGGGATTCGAGATACGGGATCCGGGATCAGAGATCCTTTTTTTAAATTTAGTTTTTACGCGGACGAAGTCGCGGGGAAAAGCTAGTTGTTGATAAAGATGATGTTTACCACCTATATTCATCTTGAAAATTATATCGATAATTATCAGTTCGAACCCTACTACCTAGCCCTTTGGAGTTACATGCGTGATGATAATGTGTATATTACTTACTTGGTTTTGCCTGCCTCCCAGCCCGCTACCAGCAGTTCATTCACCACCACGTCGACTGGAATATAGTCAGCTATATTGTCCTTGGCCAGTGGCAGACGACGAACAACACCTGGCGAAGAAAAACAAAAATCTAAATCGGTTCATCCGTTCCGGAGCTATGCTGTCGCAGACACTTCAAACTTATAATTTTTTCATCGGGTGTCAATAATATAGCCCAGTATCTTTTAATAGATTTATTGAAATAGAAACATGTGTAAGCCAGGATCGACAATGGTGTCCTACGATGACGCCGAGGTTTGACCCTCGACGAGTCCCGGGGACAAGCTAAGTTGTCTTGGAACCCGCACGAATTTAATCAAAAGAAAGGATAGGAGGAGTTGGAAGAAGATTATCCACTTCCCTCCGTTGCAAAGCGGGAGACAATTATAACAGTATAGGCTGGTAGCCACAGAAATAAGACTGTTACAACTGGTGGAAGACCAGTTGTAACGCACCACAGACAAAAACATAGTTTCCTCACCCTTAGCGGCCCCCATAAGGAACCCTTGAGGGCCGACCTTGGAGCAAGTCCAGCCAGGCACGGGCTCCTTCCACGCCGCCACTATCATAGTGGGTAGTACTATAGCGCACGGGAACAACTTGCTGCATTGCACCACTTCATGTTCAGCCAAGTGTTTGGTGAATAGTTTACTCACCCTTAGCAGCCCCCATAAGGAACCCTTGAGGCCCGACCTTGGAGCATGTCCAGCCAGGAACCGGTTCTTTCCACGCCGCCACTATCATAGTGGGTCGTACTATAGCGCACGGGAACAACTTGCTGCATTGCACCACTTCATGTTCAGCCAAGTGTTCCAAGTGTTTGGTAAAGTTTACTCACCCTTAGCAGCCCCCATCAGGAACCCTTGAGGCCCGACCTTGGAGCATGTCCAGCCAGGAACCGGTTCTTTCCACGCCGCCACTATCATAGTGGGTCGTACTATAGCGCACGGGAACAACTCGCTACATTGCACCACTTCATGTTCAGCCAAGTGTTCCAAGTGTTTGGTAAAGTTAACTCACCCTTAGCAGCCCCCATAAGGAACCCTTGAGACCCGACCTTGGAGCAGGTCCAGCCAGGCACGGGCTCCTTCCACGCCGCCACTATCATAGTGGGTCGTACTATAGCGCACGGGAACAACTCGCTGCATTGCACCACTTCATGTTCAGCCAAGTGTTCCAAGTGTTTGGTAAAGTTTACTCACCCTTAGCAGCCCCCATCAGGAACCCTTGAGGCCCGACCTTGGAGCATGTCCAGCCAGGAACCGGTTCTTTCCACGCCGCCACTATCATAGTGGGTCGTACTATAGCGCACGGGAACAACTCGCTGCATTGCACCACTTCATGTTCAGCCAAGTGTTTGGTGAACGTGTAAGTGTTCGGGTGGTCTTTGAGTAGTCTGGAATGTTGAAAAAAGATGATTAATAAATGCATCTCAAAGTTGAGATCGATCTTAAGATGCAGTTTTTGACTCAAACTGCATCTTAAGATCGATTTCAACGTTGAGTCTCAAACTAACTAACTAACAACTACATATATCGTCTCGAACTAAGCAACGCTTGTACTATGGTTACCGTACAATGACAAACTGATCGTTTACTCTAGTGTACCCACCGATGGATGTCATTATTTACCACAAACTGTCATTCCGGAATTGAAATTCGTGGTAAGTACTGACATCCATCAGTACACTAGCCTACATGGCCAGTTTGGATCACGGTTTTTGAAAAATAATGACGGACCACAGTATTTACTGAACGTCTAGCCGTCGCCTTAGCGTCTTGAGTGATGAGGCTGTCCCCCCCCCAGTACTTACTTTGGCTCAATCTGGAGCAGTGCTTCATCAGAGAGGGTTCCAACCAATGATATCACCTTCTCAGCGTCTTCGGGGGCATCATACACCTTCTCCTCAACGTCGTTCAGATACGCGTTGACGTATGCCGACGATACGTGCACCAGTACCTGTGGAAAAAGCCGCATTGAAATCGGCCCAGCCGTTCAGGAGCTATGTTGGCACAGACATGAGGCGTGAAACATATCCCTCTTTATATTTTGACTAAAATTCTTGTAATGGATGATGCCTGAATATATTGGGGAAAAACCAAAGGAGTCATGGAGCGGAAGGGACCCTAAATATATATTTATTATGACTGAATCGAGTGCAGCTTATACGGGCTCACTCGACTGGGGTAGTACCACCCTCTCATAGAAGATCGCCGTAAAGTAGCTATGATAGCTGCGTTTCGTACGATGAGTGAGAGAGCTGCAAGCTCGACCCCCCTCCCTCAGTCCCACTCCTCTTCAGGTCGGCAACGTGCGAGCGATGCCATTGATATTGCAAGCATCTATAGGCTACGGTAACTGCTTAACATCAGGCGGGCCGTGCGCTTTTTTGCCACCGCAGTCCTATAAAAAAAAAAAAAAAAAAAAAACAGCGTAGTGCCTGCCTGGTGTTAAGGGAGGGGGAGGGGGGGTGGGCTTACGGCTCTCTCACTCATCGTACGAAACGCAGCTGTAATAGCTGCTTTACGCCGATCTTCTGTGAGAGGGTGGTACTACCCCGGTCGAGCCAGCCCGTTTATGAGCTGCAGTCAATTGGCTACAGCTTGGCTCTACCACCTTCTACCACCTTCTTGTGTTTGCCACGTTAGTTAAAATTACCTTCAAATTCTTAGCTTCTTTACACAACGCCATAATCCGTCTGGTCCCCAGCAGGTTAACCTTCACCGTAGGCCTCAAGCTCTCCTGGAAGTCAAGGGTGGCTGCCGAGTGGATCACCACATTGATCTCATCCACCAGTGTCTTCCGGTCTTCGGGACTCAAGCCGAGGCCGTCCTCTCCCACGTCACCGGCAACAGCAACCAGTTTCTTGAAGATATCTGGTGAATGATCTTCTAGAAGTTTCTCGAAGACCTAGAAATTGTATCTTAATGTTAATAACGGGAGGTATGTTACACACGCTCCTAAATTAGCATGTTTAAACCAGAGTTGCAAAAAAACAGGAAATTTAAAATAGAAACTGTTTTAAAGTGTCTCCTTTCCCATGTCCTCTCCCTTTCCTTCTGTTTTAAATCAAAACAATGATTTTTAAAGAAACATTGTGTTTTAAATGTTTTAAACATGTTTTTGTTTTTAAAACAAGATGATTTTTTCGTAACAAAGCATTTCTAGGAAGATTTTAATTTTTTGTTTAATGGCCTCTTTCCCCATTGAGAATGTGATTCCGCCAATGTCAACGTAGTGACGAAGACACAAAGGAGATTGATTATTGTTATTATGAAGTTATTTTTAATACCAATGTAATGGCCAAATACTCGTACGCGAGTTAAATTTTAGAGCTGCTTAACTTTGACGAGCCATACAATAAATGACAGTTGATGTCTCAAACTGCTAAGTGGGACTTAAATATTTAAGTAGCCTTTGAGTATTCGGCTGTCCATCATAATTTTAGTACTTAAATGTCAAAATATGTATGTTGAAAGAGGTTAAGTACTCGCAGAGGTTCTTTTCATTTTCATTCATACTTATCTTACAACTTACAGAATGGATTTTAATAATTCAATTTTCAATAACTATTTGACTCAGATCATATTTGATCTGAGCTATTTGAGAACAAAATAGAACTCAAAGCTAGATTAAAATATAGTTTTAAATATCCTTTCAACATACGGAATTCAGTCTTCTTGGCTAGATCTTTGCATTCAGACAATTTAAATCGCAATCAGCATACTATCTAGCTTCAAGGCACTGTCATCCTAGCTAGGAAAGGCGCTAGGTAGCCTAGATTCAGGATGGTAAAGCGAGCATTACATTATCCAATTTACAGAGTGCTAGGTGAGCTAGTGTGCTAAAATTTGATGGTTTAAAGGTTAGTGATCCAATCTAGAGCGATCGTATGGGCATCTCAAACTGCAGCACTAGTTTAGCGCTCTGCGAATTGGATAAAGTAATGCCCACAGTAAACTTACAGGATTTTTTGGGAACTCTTCCAATCTTTGAGAAATCTCGACTCCTTTCTTCGGTCTCATCAGTAAATACACTTTTCCGACATCAGGAATACACCGTAGGATCTTTTCTATGAGGCATAAACCAACAAAGCCGGTTCCTCCGGTAATGAAGACGTTTTTGCCGGCGTAAAACGCGCGAACCTCTGATTCTTCACCCATTTTGTGTTGTGTTCCACTTTATTTCGCTCGAATTCTGTAAATTAAGAAAGAATTTCAGTCAGTTTTGTAGAATTCGTATATGATTCATTTAATTTTCAACTAATTTCAAGTTCAATTAATACTTTAAGAGTTCAACCCAAGTTCAACCTCCGTGATAGAGATGTGCCGAGTACAGACTGACTCGAGTACTGACTCGAGTACTTAGTAAAGATGTGATAAACGGCTTTATATTAAAAGCACGTTGTTACGCTTGTGCTTGTTTTTAAAAGTCGTTGTAAAAGTTCTTTTCTGCTTTTTTGCTTTTTTAAAATAAACAAAAATTCGTCCGACAATAAACGGACAACAAAAGCAAAATGCTTACTAAACATAAGTTCAAGCAAAAAGCCAAAAACTTACGCGCTGAAAAATTGATAGTGAGTCTTATGTGCATGGAAATATGGTTTTTAATCTAATATAATGTATTATAAATTATTGCTTTTTATGGGTAAAGAAATAAGGTTAAATTTAATTAAATATTGATTTGAACTGTATTGTCATACAAATAAGGTTACTTTTTGTAATTTTTTGGAATTTCTTTCTCTTTCTTGCCGTCATTGCTTAAAAGCAACACGCTTAAATTTGTAAGCGCGCTTAGGCGCTTAATTAAAAAAGCGAACTTTTCAAACGGCTTTTCGTTTAAGCACCCACTTCTAGTACTTAGTAAGTACTCGGGTACTCGAGTACTCAGATTATAGAACTCGAGTACCCGTTACTCGAATACGGGTTCCGAGTACTTCATGGTTTTCGAATCCTAAGTCGAGTACTCAATTATATAGAGGTGCAATCAATAATTTGTTTATCATCCCACTGTACTGTATTAGTGTTATATATGAAAAGAAATGCCGAAGATTCATTCTTTCAGAATATCTACAAATTAAAAGCATCCACAGTCTGGTAAAAAGTGAGTGATGTGAAAGGTGTAGTGAAAGTGGACAGGCAAATTCTCGCCTTTGTGTGTGCATCATATTATATTTTCTAATTGGAAAAACAGGTAATTATTAATAAATATTTAAGTAGAATTTATACAGGTTTTTTTAATTTGCTGTAACAGTTGTAGTTTTTGAGAAAATACGTTATAAATCGGGGCGCTCGCCAAAATTTTCGCCATTTTCGCCAATTTTCACGAGTGGACGTACAACACACTCATTAGATGTCAAACTCAGACGTTTGAGTGGTTTAAAAAATACATAATACAAAAGTACTCGAGTCCTATTAAGTACTCGAGTACTCATTACAAGTATTCGAGTACCTGTCCGAGTCCTCCGACTCGAGTACTTACTCGATTCTTTTTTTAGCGAGTACCAGAATACTCGAGTACCAAAAATAGCGTACTCGGCACATCACTACACTCCGTGAGTATTTTTGTTCTGTGAGTTCAGCAACTTTTTTTATCAGTCATTGGTCATTTTTCCACTAGACGGCACGGTGGCACCGGCACCGGCATGGCGGCAGCTTTTTTATTGGTCAGTGACCAGTTGTCGTTGATTACTGACCAATGAAAACTCCACAAATAGCTGTCACCGTGCCGGTGCCGGTGCCGGGCCAGCCAGTGGAAAATAGCGAATTCATATCTGTTCATGTCATACGACTTTTGTTTGACACTTGCTTGACTTTAATGGATTTCGAGGGAAAATTAGGATTGAGCAAAATATATCGATAATAGTTTATATTATACCATCGACATTTTAAAAATTGAAAATCCCGATATAACATAAATTATGATTTTTTCCAAGTATCACAATGTATTAAATTCTATATTTTATAAAGTTACTTTTTCCAGTTTTCATTTTAACAATTTGGGAATACTGTTATAGATAGCTACCATCGTCGGACGAAATATCGATATATTGATACTTTTATTGATGTTTTTTCATTAAATATCGATATGGTTTGTAAAAGTAATAACGAAATTTATCGATATTATTTTTTTCTAGCTCATCCTTAGATTGACGGATGGGTAAAAATTGTGTTGCTACATTTCAATTCTTTTTTACCGTTTATTGTATGTTTTATTAATGAATAATTGTTGCTGGATTTTGTTTGCGTAAGCGAAAAGGTGATTTTAATTTAAATGTTCGCTTTCAAATATCAGCTGTTATTTAAAGTGTTATTATATTATTTTTATGTTTATTAGATACCTACTCATTCAGGTTGTTTTTAAATTTAATCGGTTTATTTTATAATTTTATTATTAGTAATAGCTACAAATTATTATGTACCTATCATTAATGTACCAGTAATTGCGACGGTTGGCAACTAATAATATTCTGTTAATTCGGATTTTTTTGCCATTTACGCAAAAACAGAACCATCCCATTGTTATTAAAAGACCGGTAATAATGAATTAAAATACGAATTAAGCTTAACCTCGCTTAATATCTTGCTTGAATACACGACCTTCGACGCTAAAAATAAAACAAAATCACCTGTTAAGATCAACGCGAGCTAAAATAATTTCCTTATATGCGACGCATTAGGTCAACCGGTTAAGATGCTATTGAAACTTGTTCATCTTAAGGTTAACATATATCGATGATATGTATTACATGAAAATGTTGTTAATTATGGTCAAAATCTCTAGGTATAGTTATCTTAGTTAACTTTCACGCATGTCGGTCGGACTATAATATTTTTGGACTCATCTAGATTTTTTAAACCCTAGTTAGGGGCCTCCATAAATTACGTCACACGTAAAGGTGAAGGTAAGGTTTTAATTTAGGTACTTACTAATTTCTAGATGTAAAATTGCAAAAAATATGTGACGTCACACTAAGGAGGGGGGAGTCTCATAAATGTGACCAGCTGTGACAAGGACGGGGGAGGGGTAAAAAAATCATGAAATTCGTGTGACATCATTTATGGATGGCCCCTTAGGTATTTAGAATAGGTACCTATAGAAGATTAAAAAATGTTGACCCTTTCAGACAGAAGTGGTAGAAGCCGTATAGTACGTTTTTTTATACTTGTCCTATTTGGTAAGCAAAGATGGCGTCCAGCGGGGCGATTGGGTAACTTTTTTGTCAATGTTTCAATTGGTTTCGTTCATCCTGTGTCAATTATATACGAAACTATTGAAACATTGACAAAAAAGTTACGCAATCGCCGCGCTGGACGCCAATACGTAATGTTTAGTTTCTGTATATTTTTACTCGTTTATGTACTTAGTTACTTATCAAGAGGTACTTACTAGTTTCAAGTGAATGTCTTTTTACTAAGTTAGGTACTCATAACTTAATGGAGCCGTAATACGTAAATAATAATATGTTGGATTATCCTCAAGTCAATATTACCTTATTATTATACCAGCCAGCCAGACATAAAATAAAATTCATACACGTTATTCTAAAGTTGTAATGGGACTATTTGCAGTCATCCGTAAGATTTCCAACCTAAGCTCTCTTACCTACGGGTGACAACAATAATAAGCGCTCAGCTTATGTTGGAAATTTTACCATAGATGTTCAGAGGGCCTACTCTTTTACAAACGTAAACGAAATTTCGGACGAAATTCGCATATTCTATACTACGTTTCTCATTGATTCCGACATTTCTTACGAAATTGTTTGACGTTTAGATTCGACGACGACGAAGACGTCAAACAATTTTCGTTCGTAAAAAATGTCGGAATCAATGAGAACCGTAGTAGGAAATACGCAAATTTCGTCCGAAATTCCGTTTTCGTTTGTAAAAGAGTAGGCCCTCAGGCCATCATTATTTTCTAAATAATATGTACGGAAAAAACCCAATATATCGGCTTAACAGATTTCCAACAAACATAGCTAAGAAAAAGCCGTCTCATACATTTTATTATAAGCTTGACATCAATAAAAACGAAATCTTTAGTAATCTTTTTAAATAAGCACCATTAAATTTGCATTATCTAGGTTAATTTTATGGTACACCTGGTAACACCGCACATTTTTTTTCATGGCGAACTAGTTTTGTCCAAGGAATTTAAAAGGCTTAAGTCTATGGTTTTGACCCAAGAGGTCATTGGACCTTAGCCTTTTTGACTTTTGGTTTTGTGTCCTAACTTTGTTCTATTGTTATTACAAGAATAATTACTTTTTTTTCGTATATGTACTACATTGGGGGCAAATAAGTACCTGACCATTCGAACTGCTATTGAGAAGGTGACCATCAATGTCGGATTCGGCAGGATATTACCGAAAATAAAACAGGGTTATTGGAAAAACACTAACAACCTTGCAGTAATACAGTCCTGCAAGGTTGTTAGTGTATTCCCGGTATATTATGCTTCATAAAGCATAATATACCGCAACCTTAAAATTAACCCTGAATACATTAAGTGCACACTTTTTTGGGCAGTCGTGTAAATAACATTGATTTAATGTCCCTTTTGTCCCCCATTCCGCAGATTGTTTTTACACTCACCTCAAAAAAAAATATTTTTCACTTATTATTATAATAACCGGCCAAGTGCGTGTTCGACTCGCACATAAAAGGTTCCGTGCCACCGTAGAATAAAAACGTCAAAAATATCAAGTTTCTTGTATGGGGACCCCCCTTTATTTTTAAATTTAATTTATAGTATTTTTGTTGTAGCGGCAATAGAAATACACATTCTGTGAAAATTTCAACTCTCTATTACGGTTCGTGAGATGCAGCCCGCGTACAGACGGACGGACAGACGGACAGCATAGGCTTAGTAATGGGGTCCCGTTGGCACCCTTTGGGTATGGAACCCTAAAAAGCAGCATTTAAAACCAAAAATCTACTACTTTTCACCTTTCCATCGATTTTGAAAACTTAGTAGCTACTCCAGTAGCTACTTACCTATTTATACAGGGTGAAATCGAAATCGTGGGCAATATTTTAAACTATGACTCTACATATGATTCAGAATATTTTGGGAAAACAAATAAGAAAATCCACCAACCCCCACTGGGCCAGCGCGGTGGGTTATGGCCTGAATCCCCCTCGCATTGAGGGGAGGCCTGTGTCCAGCAGTGGGACACAAATTTAAATAAGAAAATCTATTAATATAAAATATTGGTCGGGTAAGCAAATAAGCAGACCATTTAACTGTTATACCTTACCTGGGCAATAATTTTTCATCAATTTATTTGTTGATTAATATTTCCTAAATATTCTGAATCGTGTGTAGAATCACCGTTTAAAATATTGCCCATGATTTCGATTTCACCCTGTATAATGAATGATAGGTAGGTATGAAGTCCACTTTGATATTTCTATAATAATAACTCATTAAAATGTAAACCTTTATATTATACATATGTAATAAGCATAGTGAATTAATACAAAATAAAAGGTCAGAGTATCTCGTCACAAACTTTGTATGCATTTCCGCGTATTGGTAAGTATAGTCCGTTTTTTTTATACTTGTCCTATTTGGTAAGCAAAGGTAGCGTCCGGCGCGGCGATTGCGTAACTTTTTGTCAATATAATTGACACAGGATGAACGAAACCAAATGAAACATTGACAAAAAAGTTACGCAATCGCCCCGCTGGACGCCATCTTTGCTTACTAAATAGGACAAGTATAATAAAAACATACTATAGGTAACTTCTGGGTTTTTGCTTGTCTGCCACGTTAATTTAAATAATTTAATAAATATACGTACAAAGCTTATTAATATTTATAGAGGATGTCTACCCACCTACTTACATACTTGAGTATCTAACTAGTTGGCATATAGAGATAATATTAATATAGATATTTTAAATGCAATAAAACTTAAAACTCAAATCTTCAACGAATTCCAGTACTTTGATGCATTTTACGGAACAACACGGGACATTTGTCCAATACAGCCCTTCCCCTTTGGTATTGCAAGCATCTATAGGCTACAATTCCTAAATATCAGGCGGTCCGTAGGCGTGTTTAACGTCTTAGTTTAATAAAAAATCCGTAATTTAATTTAGTTTCCGGGACTATCCCGAAGTATTTGAATACGTTGGTCGCCTTACAGTTGGCGCACAAATCGTACACAAAACCAAACTCCTGCGCATATACTACGTGCGGTCATTGCACCTATCAATATATTATCCCATTGAAGTAATCTATATCTATACAAATAAATAAAATTGAAGAGTCTGTTTGTAATGTCAAAATAACAGCTTTTCACTAATTGCATATAAATGTACATACGGTAGGTACCTACTTATAACAAAAAAACGCGATAAAAAATATCTGTCTGTATGTTTGTTCCGGGTAATCTCCGTAACGGCTGGACTGATTTTGACAGGACTTTCACTGGCAGATAGCTGATGTTACAAGGAGTAACTTAGGCTACTTTTATTTTTGAAAAATAATTAGGGTTCCGCGTAAAAAAAATTCAAACTCATTACATTCCACGCGGGATAAAATCCGGGTAATCTTTTTCTAACATTTACGTGTACGAAGTGGCGGGCACAGCTAGTAAACATTAATAACATCAATATAATGCTTACTTTATAGCCATAAATAATCTGTAATAGTTACCATAAACAATTTCTCGAAATTTTATTGTAATTTCATTGAATTACTTTGTAGATGGGTACTTTATACAAGCAAATAACAGAAGATTACATACTTGCATCACATCTTAATTATAAATCTTATACATGAAACACTTGAGTGTTTATTAGTGGTTATTAAGTAATTTCACGCAGCGTAAATACGCTGCAGCAATAATAATCGCCAGACTTACACACTAACCCCCTTATTCATAGAAAGTTATGATCGACTTGTAGTGGGATTACAGAACACATTTGTTCCTAAAAATGCTTTTCAAACCCATTGTAAACTGGCTAAAATCTCTATGAATAAGGGGGTAACTGTATGGTCCCAAACTAAGCAACGCTTGTACTATGGCTACCGTAAAATGGACTGGGAGCGATCCCAGTGACACACAGACCAGCGCAGCGGGGCGATTGCGTAACTTTTTCGTCAATGTTTCAATTGGTTTAGTTCATCCTGAGATGCTTTAAAAAAATATATATGTAGCCCTTTTAACGTCCCACTGCTGAGCACGGGCCTCCCCTCAATGCGAGGGGGATGGAATGGGGGGGGGGGGAGTTGCTTTATCAATTGAAATTTATTGAAATCGGGAAGAGTGAACTCGAGACTCATCCGGATTTCAATTAATTTCAACTGAAAATGCAATATGGGATGAACGAAACCAATTGAAACATTGACGAAAAAGTTACGCTATTGCCCCCCAGGGCAAATTACGAAAAGGCTGTTTCCGAGATTTGCCTCTGGCGGGAATCGAAGCCACAACCATCCGATGCAGTGAGCCAGGCGGCCAAGCGGTCGTCGAATCGTTGCTTAGTTTGGGACCATACAGTTGCTGGGCACGGGCCTCCCCTAAATGCGAGGGGGATTCAGGCCATAATCCACCACGCTGGCCCAGTGCGGGTTGGTGAATTCCACATGTCTTTCGAAAACTAATTAGATTTTCTAATACATGTATTTGATCAGTCCCAAGCTGATTTATTTCCCAAGTAATCCGAGATTTTGTAATAGGCCTTTTGACAGAGTTTAGTTTTAACTATAGTTTTAAACTTATTGACAGGCAAATCTCGGATTTAGTTAGGAAGTTTGTTGTTGTGTTCGATGTAGGTACCATCCGTCAGCCGAAACGTTTCGTTTCGTATTTGTGAATAGTCCCACTGGACCTTAAGCTCGCAAGACGCATGCTATCACTGCTCTGGCTATTAACTATGAGCCCTTTGGAAATCAGAAGTTGTATAGACCTTAGGTATAGTTCGTGACAGGTCGAGATGACATTCGGGTTATGAGCTTTTTGCAGAATAAAATCCGAATCAAAATTACCAGGACCCGCAACGCAACAAAATAATTTAATTTAATAATTTTGTGGGCGATTTTAATTGTTTATCGGGTCCTGCTCATTTTGATTCGGATTTTATTCTGCAAAAAGCTCATAACCTGAATGTCATCTCGACCTGTCGCGAACTATACATAAGTAAGTACCTACAAGTTGGTTAGAAAGTACATTTCACTTCACTCTGGCCACAGTCACGCACGTCTCACTCACTACCTACCGTTTCGTAACCGGCAACTCAGTGGCTTAGAAACTTAGAATTATTGACATAACGATGTTTTGATTATATGCCTACTACGTAAAGAACATTACGAGTAGGGTTGCTACTTGCACATCGCAGCCAAGAGCAAATAATAGTTATCTATACCTACTTCCTACTATCCTGCTAATATTATAAATGTGAAAGTAGTAGATAGATAGATAGATAACTCTTTATTAATCCACCACTAGAAAACAAAATTAATAATAATTTATAATTTACACAGAAAGTGGAAAATGGGCGGCCTTATCACTAAAAGTGATCTCTACCAGGCAACCTTAGGATGGAGAGGATCTAATGAAAAATAATACGGGGGTGTACTTACGTAGTGTGTGTGTGTGTGTGAATGTTTGTTACCATGTATCTCCATAATCATATCCTTTTATTGTCATTTTATCATAATGTTCAATAATCTATTGTAATTTAATTTTAATTCAGTTTGGATATCTAATTTTATAAAAATTATGTACATATTGTATGCCTACTACGGCGGGACATAGCGGAACCTCTATATATAACCTAATGTAACATCTTCATTGAAATAAGGTCTACATTGCAATGCTCGGTGATCGACATGGAAACAAGAGAAAATGCTCCGATGCCGATCATCGAGCATTGAAATATAGACCTTATTTCAATTGGATAAGTATTGAATTCGATTGATAAAAATTAAAATGCCATGCCATGCCGTGCCCAGTGTGCGCCGGCCATAACAAATACCTATGTATTCCACAATAAAATGATTGATTGATTGACAACTACTACACCGATTTGATGAAAATTTAAACGACTAATGAAATTTGAAACGTAGATAGGTAAGTGTAGACTCTGGAATAAGACAGGCTAATCTTACACATCAATTTCCACGCGAGTGAAGCTGCGAGGCACAGCTAGTAGGTACTATAAATGCGAAAGTAAGAGTTTGTGTGTGAATGTTACCACGTATCTCCATAACTACTAAACCAATTTTAATTAAATTTGAAACGTAGATAGTGTAGGCTCTGGAATAAGACATATGCTAATCCAATTTCTACGCGAGCGAAGCCGCGGGGCACAGCTACAGCTAGTTTAAGCGCGATATCGCACGAGGCAACCATGGTGGCGCCACCAGTGGGTGATTCGGTAGCCGTCACCGAATTGGTTGCGCTACCAAGCGGAGACGGTGCGATAACTCCATACAACTCTATACATTTGTTGGTGGAGCGACTGGTTGCGCTACCACTGGTGTCCTCGTCCGATATAGCCCTAAATAATACCTAGGTACTGATTCATGTGGTATCTATCATGGACCAATTACTAAGGGGACTGGCCCTAAGCAACTCGGCCGAGTGGTCGGCCTAGTACTAACATCGACATAAAACGAAACGAGTAGTTCGACTATTTACCGGTAGAACAATGAAAATGAAAAAACAATGACCACGTTTTTTTTTCATACATATATCTATTAAGGGCACCTCTTTCTTTAGTCTTTACTCTGTGGCTATCTATTACCGATGTAGTAGATACCAATAGATAAACTATCTCCGAATCATAATAATTACTATTGTTGCCCTCCAAACCATCATTGTTTGCAAGATTTCCCCATAACAGTTCGCGTGTCCAAAAGCTATTTAATACCTATCAACATGATGCCATCATGCGTACATTAAGTGCCCAATTCACGTATCTGAGTAAATACTTTCACAGTAAGTATGGAAGTACAGACACCTTCAAATTAACATAAACTTTGTAGTTTACTTAGCAATGAGGTAACCAAAGGCAATAACCACAGAGAAAATAGACAGTAGAGATGTTCTTACTAGATTTCCCTATGAAACGACGCTTGACAATTTGCGCGGGTGAAGGCACAGGTGAAGGCACAGAGTAAAGACTAAAGAAAGAGGTGCCCTAATTAGATATATGTATGAAAAAAAACGTGGTCATTGTTTTTTCATTTTCATTGTTCTTTCTACCGGTAAATAGTTGAACTACTCGCTTCGTTTTATGTCGATGTTAGTACTAGGCCGACCACTCGGCCGAGTTGCTTAGGGCCAGTCCCCTTAGTAATTGGTCCATGGGTGAAGGACTGTAGATAACGCCTACTTTGCTATTTCAATCTACCGGTCAATAGCAAAGCTAGGTACTCGCTTCGTTCTATGTCGATGTTAGTACGTAGTTTACCTTTTTCACACTAGACGTCACTAAGTGTAGGGTGATAAAAAAGACGTACAGAGGGTCGCCATCTAGTGTCGAATACAATTATATTTGGGATGCGAACGTTGGCAAGACGTCTACACAGGACGAACGCCAACAGCACACTGACTTAAGCCACGCCTACTGTGATGACGTCAATGGCCGAGTTGCTTAGACCCAGTCCTCTTAGTAATTGGTCCATGGGCATAACCAACGAAGAGAGAGAGACTCGAGGCTATCCAAAATAGTTAGAAAGCCTTCAAATTATACTATAGGCCTGTATTTAAAAATGTATCTCAGAGTCGAGATCGATCTTAAGATGCAGTTTTGACGTCTAATGTACGGTCAGCAACGAAAGTCGCTGAACATTCTCAGTTTTTCAAATAGCTTGCACACTTTTGTTTTGCATCAAATCCATAATTTTTCTTTATCGAAACAAAATTTAGACATGTTGCTAATGTTTGGTTTTATAAAGGTTTACCAACGTTTGTAGAATAAAGAGTAACACCGATTTGAAAAATTCAGAATGTTCAGCGACTTTCGTTGCTGACTGTACCTATGGAACATCTGTCAAAAACAGCATCTCAAAGTCGATCTCAATCTTGAGATCGATTTATTAATAGGTACGGGCCTTAGAAATCATTCAAGATTACACAACTTTATTATTATGCTCAACTGAAGGAGGTAATTGACGACCGCTCGGTGCAGTGGTTCGAGCGTAAGCCGCTCGGCTTAGTGCATCGGGTGGTTGCAGGTTCGATTCCCGCATTTCGGAAACGGCCTTTTCGTAATTTGACCGACTCGGTGCGACATAATGCGTGACAATTCTTGTCTTGACGCCTGTGCTAACCCATCAGGAGTAAATTATTTTTTTATATATTTTTATTTTTTTATAATAATTATTTTTTTAATAATAAATTGAAGTCTCGAGTACTGCTGTTCGCCTCACAAGGCAGGTACAACAGGTATTTTATTAAGTATTATCGACCTTCGCCAATCAGTGCGTCACTAACATAAAATGTAAACATCCCAGTTCAAATTCCACTAGCGAACAAAAAATGGTGGAAATAAACCTTTGAACCAACCAGTTCGTAAATATTGTAAGTAATTAAGTAGAATATTAATTAATTATTATTAATTATTTGACGGGCCCGTTAGCGTGGTTGGCGTGGAGGCGCCTTTCACGCTGCAGGTCGTAGGTTCGATTCCTACCCGGGACATGCATTTGTGTGCATGAACATGTCTGTATGTCCGGAGTCTGGGTGTATATGTATATTAAGTATGTATTTACAAATAAAAAAATAGTATATGTAGTAATATCAGTTATCTGGTTTCCATAGTACAAGCTCTGCTTAGTTTGGGATCAGGTAACCGTGTGTACAAAAATGTCCCAGGATACTACTACTATATTACCTACTTAAGTCAAACTTAAAAAACATACATTAGAAAGGACCTAATAACTTAGGTACATTAGGTAGGAAAAAAATCTGTGGCAGCCGATTGGTTAAGCACGCGTCTTGCGGGCTTAAGGTCCTGGGTTCAAACCCTGGCTCACACCTTTGGATTTTTCGAAATCTATATGTGAATCATAACTTTAATATGATTATCACTTGCTTACGGTGAAGGAAAACATCGTGAGGAAACCTGCATGTCTTTAGACATGTGAAATCCACCAACCCGCACTGGGCCAGCGTGGTGGATTATGGCCTGAATCCCTCTCGCATTGAGGGGAGGCCCGTGCCCAGCAGTGGGACGTTAAAAGGGCTAAATTATTATTATTAGGTAGGACTATTAGTTAAAGGTAGGCAAGTACTTAGGTATGTACCTATCCCTATGTCTCCCTAATCTACAATTTTTGTGCTAAATTTATAGAGCTTTTTATCCAGCTTACAGTGGTTTTATAAAGCATTTCTAGGAATAAAAGTGATATGTAATGCCATTGTAAGTCCGTTATAACCTATGTTAAACCTGTTTTAAAAACCTATAATCATGGGCTTATAAACTGGTCTCTAGGTTTACTTTTGTACCTATTTGTCCCTCTTAGGTTTATAAGTCTATAAGGGCTTGAAATTATAATTAGAGCCTGTTTTAAAATCATCAGATAAATTTTATCCACCAAATAAATATGGCGTTTTGACAGTTTCTTATACGTATTTAATATTCTGCGAATTCTACGCAAATGATATATCTTAGGTTACGGGTAAATATGTAAGTATTGGAGACTGAAAGCTACCACAACTAAGAAAACTAAATTAAAAAGTAATCTAGCGACACTAACCTGTATTATTAAATCACGAATTTCAGTTTCCTTTAAAGACACAAAATCCACACGGAGACGCGTGCGCGTGTCACGACTGCGCAAGAGTGACTGATGCTATGCTATGTCCTTATTCTTCGCATTCCGTTATTGGCTGCTTATATTTTAGGGTTCAGTGTATTTTTCCTGTTGATGTTTGTTGTAGCGACTGTAGCCTAGGGGTGAACAGGTTGGGCTAGCAATCAGAAAGTCCCAGGTTCGATCCCCGGTGGGGCATGCACCAATGGATGAATTTTCATCTATGTGCATAATTTACAGTTCGCTGACGGTGAGGGAAAACATCGTGAGGAAACCTACCTATCCCTCGGGATTAGGTAATAGTCAGTTCCTGTATACACGGCGACAAGGTTCACCACCTGTCACGTTGGGTTCTGACTATCTGGTGAAACGTGGGCTTTGAGTTGGTTAATACCTCCACAATGTGGTGGTGTATGGCCACTCAAGCCTCTGACTACCCCCGAATGGGGATTAAAGTCGTGACGTTACACATGTTTGTTTTGTAACATGTTCAAAACATACTGTAGGAAACAATAAGCAAAAACAATACTTATTCAATGTAAAAAGACAAGCCCGCTGAGAATATTGCCGGATCTGCTCAGTATAATAAGGGTTGCGTACCGGCCAAGTGCGTGTCGGACTCGCAAAGGATTTGGTACCACCGTAGAATAAAAACGACAAAAAAAAAACAAGTTTATTGTTTGGGGACCCCCTTTATTTTTGAATTTTATTTTATTTTTAGTATTTGTTGTTGTAGCGGCAACAGAAATACACATTCTGTGAAAAATATAAACTCTCTATTGCGGTTCGTGTGGTACTACAGCCCACTGACAGACGGACAAACAGACAGACGGACAGCGGAGTCTTAGTGATAGGGTTCCGTTGGCACCCTTTGAGTACGGAACCCTAAAAATAACAATTTCTAAGTGCCCCCGTAGGCACAAACGAAATCAACTACTTATTGGAATTCGTACGCCTGAGTAGATCTCAAGCACGAAGTAGATACTTTGGTAGGCTACCTTGCGCAACGCAGCGGTAATAGCTACTTTACGCCGATCTTCTGTGAGAGGGTAGTAGTACCCCGGTCGATCGAGCCGACTGGCCAACGCTCGAACAGCACTAAGCAGTCGTTAAGTTATTTATACACTGTTACGGAACCCGTTTGAAAGTAAATAACAACAGTAAATAACCTTTATACAATGTTGTACTTGCGTCACGGACACAATGTTGCTTGCTATACACAGACGTAGACCTAAATAGATGCCGCAAGTCTATGTACTTTGCGTGCCAAAATGTGCATAAAAGGCAGTGCATTGCACTGCCTTTGATATTACCTTTTTTTGGTATTGCAGCTGTAATACCTATTTTGTAACAGTCAGTGAAGTGAGTCAGTTTGTCAGTGAAGTGTACATAGGCTATAAAATATATTAATAATATGTATGTTAGTCTTTAAGGTATTTATAATATGGGCTGTAAATGCGTTAGTGAGTATATTGTTATATACTACATATTTCGCTGCCTGAAATAAATTAATATTATTATTATTATTTGTGTCATTCGGTTCAAAATAAAACTTCAATTCTAAACAGCTACAATTTAATGTTGTATCATAAACAATACGAATTTGTGGATCTTCTTATTATTAAACTAGAAAAATCTATTCAATCTAAATACATGAAAATTACAATAATTATTATAAATAATGCTATTATTATAGCATGTTTAGCATACGTTACTGGGTGACGTCATAGGACGGTAAAGGAAAACGCATCGAATTATTTGTTTTTATTTTTAACGGTTTCAAAATTATATTTTTTTTTTTGCACATTAGAATGTGAAACTCCGTTATTTCTCTTTTTGATATATAACATTATTTATGTATAAACGTAGGTATACTTTGTATAAGGGCATTGTTAGGTATTATTTTATGGTAAGTACCTAAATAATAATAAAAAAATACACTGGAAAATCAAAAGTGTATAATATTATTTTAATAAACAAGATAATAATTAAAATAACATTATTGATTATGATTATAAATCATCATTAAATCGTACGGGAGGGTTCGTGTATTTATGCAGCGTATGCTAAACTTGTCATAAAATAATAAACAAAAAATAAGATACTATTTTTAACTACTTATCTACATAATTGAGATTTTTCTAATTAGATAGAATAATTTCAATGCGATTCTGAGAACAAATAATACGCATTTTACGAATAATACATGTATTAATGTAAATAATAATTATTATTATTCAGAGTTATATTAATAAGATTTATAACATAAAAGGTGTGTATAGTTTCTCGGATGATTATTAAGTGTTATTAAAATCATAGATATTATTTTTCAATCATTATGTCTTAACTTTTGCGTCAAAATAATCGGATATTTTATTAAATAAGTAAATAAATTAAATTCATGTGATGTTTTTAGTTTATAATATGGCAAGAAAAAAAAACTATCACTTACTCACTATAAAATTTAAGCCTAAAATCCTCTACCATCGATTGTGATATCATAAAGTTATTTTACAATAATAGTTTTAATTTATTATTATTAATAATAAAATTATTTTATAAATATAATTATTGAGAAATGTATTGAGATTTAAATAAATATTATTACACTGAGATTGCTGAAATAAAGCTAAAGATATGTAATTTTTTGAGATTCTATTTGAGTAAAATGTGAGGACACCTTGATGCTATTGTTGACATAAAGCATTGACATAATGTTTTAGCGCATTATTGACATTATGTTACACTCAAAAAACCATTTGCACGTTATATTTTTTTAAATACTGTTTTATTGGGGATATGAAGAGCTGCATGAATAATAAGAATATAAAAATATGGAAATTTTACAAGACCAAAATTCAAGTGACGTTAATCTCAAAAATATTTACATAACAAAAACACTGCTACAAAAAATCAATTACATAAAAAAATATATGCAAAAAACAAACTAAAAGTTCTAAAACATTGTTAGACATCCTACCGCTACAAAGACAGGCGGCGTAGAGAGGCAGCACTCTCTACAGGTGACTCTACCGACTCTGTCGACTCTACCGGTTTGTTTGCAAGTACCAGCAAGTATTGCTCTATCAATATAATGACCTTGTTTTAAATGACTTTAAAAATTATGGACTCCTTTTTGTCGATGACTTCTCTTGCTTTTCACTTTGTCTTCGCCGCCTGTCCATGTAGCGGTGTGCAGAAAGCTGCGCTTACGTCACAAACGTTACTTTTTACGTTACGTTAACGTGACAGTTTCAAAATGCCTATTAACTTATAAACTAATTAAGTACTGGCTTGGAATGTATATAATATACATAGAGCATTGGGTACTAACACCTACGTATTGGGATATCATTATTTTTGTTGGAAATACACTGAAATAGTCATTATTTTAGAAATGATTCAGTCACTGAACATTTTAATGAAAAGTCATGCAAAATTATTTAGTCACTAAAAATTTTAATTAAAAGTCACGTGAAATATTTACTGATATCGCGAATGATTTCTTCTTTTTTTAAAATAACAAAGATAGACATACTATTTAGGTATGTCTATAGACAGGAATGTGCATACAAGTATACAAGGGTCATATACAATTATGTATACCTAATAAAAAAAAAATCTAAAAATAAAAAGAACAGCAAAGATACTTATTATATAAATACCATCAGATAGAATATGGCTCATTATTTTATTTAAAAATAATCAAATTTCAATAAATGAGTATTTAACTAACATAAATTCCAATTAAACCTTAAATGCTATTTAAAACTAAATCTTAGAATAAAGCTGCAAAAATATTACAAATAATAAATCGTAAATAAATTCTTTCTTTTTTTTACAATAAAAAATAATTATGTACTAAGAAAAAATAATCAAATAGCTACCACCGTTCAAAAGTGTATAAAATATTTTTATTTCATAAAATAAACCAATTCCTCCTTCTACAAAAAAACTTAAAACTAAAGTAGTTTATATATTATTTAAAAAAAATACAAAAAAAGGTTAAATTGTGTACAAGAAAGCACGCTTTGCCCCTTTGATGATAAAACCTTTAAAAACTAAGTTTTTTTTGTCTCACTGGCAGGTTTTAAATGAAAGACGAAAACAAAAATATTGGAATACATAGTTTAAAGTAAGAGAAAAACTGTGAGACATTTAAATTTGAACTTTCAATCGTTAGGTAACACAGTTTTTAACAAAATTACGTTTTTCAAGATTTGTCAGTAGTATTATGACGTCATAAATCCTCTTATAGCACTTTCTAGAGGGAATTCTATGTCAGTGAAGCTTAAAAAATACATAATGCGTTACGTAAAAGTGTTACCGATTTCTTGTAAGTAGATATTAATAACAGCTACTTTGTAACTTTAGCTACAGTGTCAGGCTTACGCACATAATCTAATATAACTCTTTAATTATGTTGTTGCCTCTATTTTCATGTGTCAAAAATAGAGATAGCAAGATAAATCGTTCCTATAATGTTACTGTCCTTTCACAGTTATGTTACCTCTGAAATTTCTCATTTTATTTTTAAAACGCAAAGTCAGCCTTTAAACTTGGCCTTTGAGACCATAGATTAGGCTTTATTCTACAGGCTACATGACTTATAAAAACCTAATATCGACGTTTTTTCAAAAATAAATTAATAAGGTAAATATCAGAGGTAAAATAACTGTGAACGGACGTCAGTACATCAAGTTGTTACGTCAAGCACCCGTCAGAGTCGCGATACTGTCAATGCGTGAGCGAGACCTAACAAGGATACCAGATGTCACGAAATGTCAGCCGATCGTGACAAGACAAAACGCGAGATAAATAGATTTTGTCCAATTCTCTCCTATGCATTGTGTGCGAATCGGTGCGACATAATGCGTGACAAAAGTCTTGTCATAGCGTGTATGCTAGTCCTGCAGGATGTCACAAAAATTGTCTGAAATGTCACATAATATTCTAAGAATAATTTTGTGAATTATTCTAAGACTGAACTTATAAATTGGACGATTGTCAATTATTATTATTTTAGGACGGATAATTACAATAATTGCACTTTTGGAATGTATTACATTTTAATAATAATATAATAATTATTATATCTATTGATATTAATGACAATACTAATAATAATATACTAAAAGCCGAATACTCGTAAACTCAAATTTGAGAGCTGTTTAATTAGTTGTAAGTGGTACTTAAACATTTTAGTAGCCTTCGAGTATTCGGTCGTAAAATACTTAATAATATAAACCTTATTAATAAACGCATATAAGGCCTAGTTTTAGATTCCTTTAGATTTTAGTTCCCATAGACTTAAGAGTTTATTACACTTAACTAAATTTAGAAGCCTAAATTCAGAAGCTTCTAAATATTTAAACCATTCTAGCTTCTGAATAGCTTGCTGAATGCGATTACACTTGCCTAAATTCAGTAACGACAAAATTAAGTAGCCTAAATTTAGTTAAGTGTAATAACCCCTTTAGCTATTGGTTTGAGAGTAGGCCGCTAGGCTCACTGCACTGGGTGGTTACGGGTTCGATTCCCGTCGGGGCAAATTTCTAAAATGGTATTTTGATTTTCGTAATTTGCCCCAGTCTGGGTGTCACTGGGATCGCTCCAGACCAATGTATGGTAGCCAAATACATTAGCCCTCTTTATAGAAAGTTACACCGGCATTACAAATCGATTTTGTTACTACAAATCCATTGTAAAACTATTGTAAGCTGGCTAAACATCTCTGTAAACTCTGTAAAGTAAATCTTTGCAATTTCATCTCTGTAAAACCGAAACTTAAGCTCGTATTAAATGCATCTCAAAGTTGAGATCGATCTTAATACGCTGTTTTTGACAGATGTTCCATACATTAAACGTCAAAACTGCATCTTAAGATCGATCTCAACTTTGAGATGCATTTATTATTACGAGCCTTAATCGCTACAATAAGGACGGTATTAATAAATCGATCTCAAACTTAAGATTCTGTTTTTGACAGAAGTTCCATACATTAAACGTCAAAACTGCATCTTAAGATCGATCTCAACTTTGAGATGCAATACGGGCCTAAAAGGTGATGGTGGCTGGAACCTTGAGTGTTGCTACTTATATGCATGAGTCATAAAATTGTAGCGTTTATTATTAAGGCTACATTCTATACGCCTATACAGGGTGTTCAGTTAAACGAGGAACGTATTCAAGTCCATGATAAATTCATGCTTTCATGTCATAAAAAACCACTACTAAATGACAGAGAAAACTTAAAAAAAAATGCAAAAAGTCTCGCAACGTGCGTCCCTTAGCCAGCGACTATGATATTTCTTATCAAAGTGAATTTATTTTAATCTTAATCCGTTTTTCCTTTATTAAAAAAAAGGTTACTTAATTTTTTTTTTACATAATATTTGGAATGGGAATCGAATACTGAATACCCTCCTTCAATACGTCCCTCATGTTACCTTACACCCTGTATATCAAAGCATTTATACAGCATGTTTTGTGTGACAGACATATCAATTGTGACAATTTCTGTGTATATGTATATTGTATTCTATGAAAGGTGTTTTGGGCTCGTGCGATGGGTAGCAGGGGTCCTGTGGACAAATAAATAAGTACTATTTTCACTTGTTCTTTGAGTATTTTATGTGACTACGGTGGCTAGCGTACGGCGCGCCTGATATTAAGCAGTTACCGTAGATGCTCGCACGTTGCCGACCTGAAGGGGAGTGGGATAGAGGGAGGGGAAGGAAACGATGAGTAGGGTTTCCGGCTCTCTCACTCATTGTACGAAACGCAGCTGTAATAATTACTTTACGCCGATCTTCTACTACCCCGGTCGATCCACCATTGTCACTATTGTCCACAGAGTAAAGACTAAAGAAAGAGGTGCCCTTATTAGATATATGTATGAAAAAAAACGTGGTCATTATTTTTTCATTTTCATTGTTCTATCTACCGGTAAATAGTTGAACTACTCGCTTCGTTTTATGTCGATGTTAGTACTAGGCCGACCACTCG
Organism: Drymonia ruficornis; assembly: GCA_947859195.1. Taxonomy (NCBI): domain Eukaryota; kingdom Metazoa; phylum Arthropoda; class Insecta; order Lepidoptera; family Notodontidae; genus Drymonia; species Drymonia ruficornis. Next base: position 3,071,072 of record OX401932.1, on the reverse strand, counting down.
GCCGAGTTGCTTAGGGCCAGTCCCCTTAGTTATTGGTCCATGCTATTGTCGATCCTGACTTACAGGAGTAACAGTGGTGGGAGTGTGTGGCGGGCCAAGTCCCATAAAAAAAAACCCGGTCGAGCCAGCCCGTATAAGCTGCAGTCAATTGGCTACAGCTTGGCTCTACGACCAATCAATATACCTCTCCTCCACTAACCATAAAAAAAAAAAAAAAAAAAAAAAATTAGCCCTTTTAACGTCCCACTGCTGGGCACAGGCCTCCCCTCAATGCGAGGGGGATTCAGGCCATTATACACCACGCTGGCCCAGTGCGGGTTGGTGGATTTCACATGTCTAAAGACATGCAGGTTTCCTCACGATGTTTTCTTTCACCGCAAGCAAGTGATAATCATATTAAAGTTATAATTCACACATAGATTTCGAAAAATCCAGAGGTATGAGCCAGGGTTTGAACCCAAGACCTTAAGCCCGCAAGACGCGTGCTTAACCAATCGGCTACCACTGCTGCCACTAACCATACGATAAAAAAAAGATATCTTGTTCTGTGAGAGGGCGGTACTAACCCGGTAGTGATGGGATGTTCTCGAGAACATTTCACCCTCGGAAACTTACTCGGAAACTTACACGTGAGAATTTTTGAGAATCTTACATTTTGGGTGACGTTATCCTAACTTTCAGTCTAAAAATCAATTAAAACCACCATACTTGCATGTTTAATGAGGTTTATGCCAAGTTTAACATGCTTCAGAAGATAAATACTCGAAAATTCTCACGAGTAAGTTTCCAAGGGTGAGAATGTTCTCACATACCATCACTAGTCGTACCCCGTATATGAGCTGCAGTCAATTGGCTACAGCTTGGCTCTACCACGAATAAGGTCCCTAAAAGGTCGGCGCCGCGTCTGCTCCCCTTAAGTTGCAGATGTCCTGGGCGGCGGCTTCCACTTACCATCAGGTGGACCGCCCTTGTGCAATCCTTGGTTATAAAAAAAATCGCCTCTAAAATGAGGGGCCGAAAAAAGTCCCGGTTGTTGTCATCTAGGCGGCAGTCGTTCAGCTCCGGATACCTCCGATAGCGGTGCCGTCATATAGCGGTGAATGACGTCACTAAAACATTGGCTATGTAAACAACGGTGTCCAATACCGCTCTCTAGGAAACCGCGCCATTTTGTTTACATTGCCAATATTCTAGTGACGTCATTTACCGCTATATAACGGCACCGCTATCGGAGGAAACCTAAGCTTTAGGCCCTGTCAGAGGCCGTCGAGCGGCTTGAACAACTCTGACACCAGGTACCAGGGAACCATACGATAAGAAGAAGATATCTTACCATGCTAGGACTGTGGACCTTGAATGGCGTGAAGCTGGCCACGAGCCTGACGAGCTGGTCCACGTTGCACTCTAACGCCATCTTGATGCTCCACACATCATCCAGTTGTGCATGCTTCGGCTGTTCCTTGCCGTTCTGACAGACCTTGGACGACTCGAAGCACTGGATCTCGCATAGACGAAACTCTTTCAGTTTCAACGACCTGGATGGTAATTAAATGGTTATGTGATTAGGAATGTCTCAAGACAAAGAGAAAACAAAGAAGACAAAGATATATACGGAGCAAAAGTGAGTGGATGCGTCGGAAGAGGGCGCCCTAGGAGAACTTGTCACGACCAGATTAATGGTCTCTTCCAGAAAGGTCAAGGCCGTAGCACCCTCAACCGACGGCATGAGAAGATGTATGAATGTGGATGAAGCAAAAGAGGTGTGTCAAAATCGTAGCATGTGGCAATCAATAGTCTCTGCCTACCCCCTTGGGATACAGGCGTGAGTATATGTATGTGTATGTGTGAGTGTCACAAGTGATTTATACGGGGTGAAACTGAAATCATGGGAATCCTTTTAAACTATGACTCTACGCATGATTCAGAATATTTTGGGAATATTAATCAACAAATCAATTGATAAAAAAATATTGCCCTGGTAAGGTATAACAGTTAACTAGTTTGCTTTTTTGCTTGCTCAAGAAATATTTGTTTATCAATAGATTTTTTTATTTATTTTCCCAAAAGATTCTGAATCATGTGTAAAGTCATAGTTTAAAAGGATGCCCATGATTTCAAATTCACCCTGTATAAGTTGTTACACATTCATATCAAAGTCGTCAATCATTTTATATCAGTTGTTAAACATTCATATCAAAGTAGTTCAACCATTATTATAATATTAATACGTGAAGCAAATAGTTTCGTTCCTTTTTTTACGAAGATTACGTGGAAGGAGGTGTATGAAATTAGGCACTGTTAAAGTTTACATGGAGGAGTTAACAAACGTAATGTTTTTATGGAAAATGCATTAGAAATGCACTAAATTAATAAAATAAAACATTACACACACTACATTCGTTTCACATACACACACATTATTATATACAGATGTCGATTGTGTATTTTGTATTTTGACACATTGTCAGTTTGTTTTTTTAAAGGCCAGTACCTACTTAAGCTTTAAATTTAAATGAAATATGGCCGAATTTCAACCACGGGCGATCACGAGTATCAGTTATTAACCATTTATATCAAAGTCGTCATCCATTTATATAAGTTATTGACCATTCATATAAAAATTGTCAATCAATTATATCAGTTGAACCATTCATATCAAATTGTCAATCATTTATATCATTTGAACCATTCATATCAGAGTTGTCAATCATTGATTTCAGTTATTACCATTCATATCAAAGTCGTCAATCAAGTATTTATTACCAATTCATATCAGAGTTGTCAACCATTTATATAATTAACCAACTAATAATATATTTACCTGAATGTCACATCGATGTTCTTGTGACTGAGACAGTGTGACAGTGGCACAGTGTACGTGAAATTGTGCATTTTGTTGTCACAAACCTCCTCAGTGAAGAGGGACGAGTTATTTATCGACTTGCTCGCTATTCCCATGCGGACGGTGTCACATTCTGAAAGATTGCCATTAATTTATTTAGTCGTTCATACACCCGGGTGTTTATTAAATAAATAATAGTACATTACTGCCGCGGTCTCTACAAATTCTAATGAGTGTGTTGTTGACCGCGTTGTTGATGGCCGAAAGCGCGGCGCAGCGCAGCTCCAGGCCTCCACAGCGCGGTCAGCATTGCAACCCTTGATGGACAAGCTAAATATAAATATAGCGCGGCCAGCAAGGGTAGCTATGACGACCAAGCTTGAAGGCCGAGAGCGTAGCGAAGCTTAGCTTGAGGCCAGTATAGCGTGGTCAGCAGTACACTCATTAGAAACTAAGGCTTATATAGTGCTTTACTCAAAAATGCGACTATTAGTTTAAACAAAACTAGCTAAGTAGGTATAAAAATTAATTATAATAATAATATAATAATATCCTGGGACATTCTTTTACACACGGCTACCTGATTCCAAACTAAGCAGAGCTTGTGCTATGGAAAGCAGATAACTGATATTACTACATATACTACTTTTTTATTTGGAAATATATACTTAATATACATAATTACACCCAGACTCGGGACATGCAGACATGTTCATGCACACAAATGCATGGAATCGAACCTACGTCCTGCAGCGTGATAGGCGGAATCTAAACCAACAACGGGCCCGTCAATAAGTAAAATAAATATTGCCTCATAAACACCAACTCTATTGTGCTAAACTTAAGGCGCAAACTGCAATCACTGATCGATAGGTATAATCGATCGGAGGATAAGCAACGCTCGGTAAGGTCAGTCAGAGATGGGTGACTGACCCAAACTAAGCAATGCTTGTACTATGAGGACTGGGGTTGATCCCAGTAACATCCAGATCAGGGCAACACCCCCCTTCCCTTCCTCCGTCCCACTCCCCTTCAGGTCTGCAGCGGGCGAGAAATACCTTTGGTATTGCAAGCATCTATAGGCTACGGTAACTGCTTAACATCAGGCCGTACGCTTGTTTGGCACGTCAGTTCTATAAAAAAAACTAAAAGTCCATTTTCCGAAATTTGTCTCTGGCGGGAATTGAACCCGCAACTACCCGATGCAGTGAGCCGAACTACCTACTCTTGACCCACTGCGCCAAGTACCTCAAATACTCCTGAAATCAAATCACAACTAAGGCCCGTATTAATAAATGCATCTCAACGTTGAGATCGATCTTAAGATGCAGTTTTGACGTTTAATGTATGGAACATCTAATGTATGTTTTGACGGGCCCGTTGGCGTGGTTGGCGTGATGGCGCCTTTCTCGCTGCAGGTCGTAGGTTCGATTCCTACCCGGGACATGCATTTGTGTGCATGAACATGTCTGTATGTCCCGAGTCTGGGTGTATATGTATATTAAGTATGTATTTACAAACAAAAAAGTAGTATATGTAGTAATATCAGTTGTCTGGTTTCCATAGTACAAGCTCTGCTTAGTTTGGGATCAGGTAGCCGTGTGTAAAAGAATGTCCCAGGATATTATTATTATTATCTGTCAAAAACAGCATCTCAAGTTTGATTTCAATCTCGAGATAGATTTATTATGGGCATGTAATGTAATTAATAATGTCTTTTTGGTAATAAATATTATTATTATTATTATAAAACTTACCATGAGGCCCATTGTGATGACTCTCCCTCAACATCATGTCTTCAGAACTATACCCCTCCCTGGTCTCCCGTCCTTCTCTAACACCCCTCTTCACCCTAACCCCGTTCTCTGTCCCGTTCTGTTTATTTGGATCCAAATCATTGGACTCCGCACCCGTCTCTACATTGTTATTCGTCTCTACGTTATCCTTTTTGTTCTTGAATGAGTCGTTTTCGGACTTTTGAGTTTCTTCTTTAGTATCAGTTGTGTTATTGTCTGGTGTGTTTAGATCTGGTGGTTGTAAGGGCCTAGGGTTGGAGTCATTTAGTTCTTTTTCCGATTTCCGGTCCAAAGTCTCCTGATTCTCGAAGGGCTGGGCCGCATCAAGGGCACACGGGGACTGGAAAATAATTATCGTAAAATGAATATCAACTCTTCTTATCGTATGGTTCCCTGGTACCTGGTGTCAGAGTTGTTCAAGCCCGCGCCTCTGACAAGGCTTAACGACTGTCTAGATGACAACCGGGACCGACTTTTTACGCGCCCTCCGAAGCACGGAGACGCTCAGTTCAAATCAGAGTTGCAAAAAACAGAAAATTTAAAATGAAAACTATTTAAAACGTGTTGAAATCATTGTTTAAAACATTGATTTAAATCAAAACGAATAAATCACCGTGTTTAAAACATGTTTTAAACACGGTGTTTAAAACAAGGTGATTTTTTCGTAACAACCCTGGTTTAAATGCCACTAAATGGTCACCCATCTCGTGACTGACCTTGCCAAGCGTTGCTTAACCTTCGATCGTTTACCGATCAGTGATTGCAGCTGGCTATGAGCGCATTTGATACCAATTAAATTGGTGTGGTCTGTCGATATTTCATCATCATCATCATGTCAGCTGAACTGCTGAGGAACTGAAACGTGGTCACTGACTGTAGGCCTAATAAGAAGGTTCAAGGTCACTCAGAGAGGTATGGAGAGGGCTATGCTCGGGATTTCTCTACGAGATCGAATCAGAAATGAGGAGATACGTAGACAAACCAAGATCACCGACTTAGCCCTGCGAATTAGTAGGCTGAAGTGGCAGTGGCCGGGCACATAGCCCGAAGAACTGATGGCCGATGGGGCAGGAAGGTTCTTGAGTGGCGACCACGTACCGGAAGACGCAGCGTGGGTAGACCCCCCACAAGATGGACTGACGACCTAGTGAAGGTCGCGGGAAACCGCTGGTTGCGACCAGCACAGGACCGGTCGTTGTGAAAAACCTTGTGGGAGGGCTATGTCCAACAGTGGACGTCTTTTGGCTGAAATGATGATGATGATGATGATCATGTCAGCCATGTGCAGAGAGATGGGTGATCATTTAGCGGCATTTGAACTGAGAGTCTCTGTGCTTCGGAGGGTATGTAAAAAGTCGGTCCCGGTTGTTGTCTAGGCAGCAGTCGTTAAGCCTTGTCAGAGGCCGCCTGGCTTGAACAACTCTGACACCAGGTACCAGGGAACCATACGATAAGAAGATTCAGGAAGGATTTTTGAAAATGGATCCCATGAGGGGGTATTTTTGAAAATAGTCATTTTGGGGAAGTGGTAAATAGTGTGAAATTTGGTGATTTTTAGAAAGTAGTAGGTACTTTTTATGTTATTTTTGGGAATTTGAAATATTTTGAAAGAGGTCATTTTGGGAAATTTGTCATACAATTTGAAAGTGTCACAGTTTGAAGAAAATTGTCATTTTGGGGAAGTGGGAAATTGGTAATTTTGGGAAAGCGTTTACTATTGAAAGTGGTAATTATGGGAAAGTGCTCATTTTGGGGAATTAGTAATGTTGGGAAAGTGGCAATTATGGGAAATTTGACATTTTTGAAATTGGTCATTTTGGGGAATTTTGCCATGGGTGTCTTCGGACTAGTCTCAAGACTCACCTGACAGTCCGGATCCAGTTCATTGTTAGTATTTATGGCGAAGGAGCATCCTGCGCCGATGACGTCAGCAGTCCGAGATATTGGCCTCTCTGTCACGACCAATGGTAACGCGTGTAGAGTATCTGAAACAAAACAAAAAATATACAAAACATATACATATTCTATACACTCACATAAAAATTTGCGTTGACGCTGGAGGCCATCATTTGAAGGACATCATATTCAAAACCTAATACTAATTTGACAGGTCTATTTATATGTATTCAAAAATATTGAGTGTATTTTATTTAAAAACAGTTATAGATAAATTAAACTGTTTCATTACTTTTGCACCACCTTGTATTATTCTTAGTGGGATGTACTCACTTATAAGCTGGCTTATATTATTCTTAGAGGAATGTACTCACTTATAAGCTGGCTTACGTTCTTCTTAGAGGAATGTAAATGGCTTACAATATTCTTAGTGAGGTGTATACACTTATTAAATGGCTCATTTTATTCTTAGTGGTATGTGCGCACTTATTAAATGGCTTACAATATTCTTAGTGAGGTGTACACACTTATTAAATGGCTTATTGTATTCTTAGTGGGATGTGCGCACTTATTAAATGGCTTACAATATTCTTAGTGAGGTGTACACACTTATTAAATGGCTTATTTTATTCTTAGTGGGATGTGCGCACTTATTAAATGGCTTACAATATTCTTAGTGAGGTGTACACACTTATTAAATGGCTTATTTTATTCTAAGTGGGACGTACGCACTTATTAAATGGCTTACAATATTCTTAGTGAGGTGTTCACACTTATTAAATGGCTTATTTTATTCTTAGTGGGATGTACGCACTTATTAAATGGCTTACAATATTCTTAGTGAGGTGTTCACACTTATTAAATGGCTTATTTTATTCTTAGTGGGATGTGCGCACTTATTAAATGGCTTGCAATATTCTTAGTGAGGTGTATACACTTATTAAATGGCTTATTTTATTCTTAGTGGGATGTGCATACTTATAAACTGGCTTACATTACTTTTAGTCGAATAGACTCACTTATAAAATGGCTTACATTATTAGTGGGATGTACTCACTTATTAGATTGTTTGCGATATTCTTAGTAGAGTGCGTTGTGGAGGAAATGACGTGATTCACCTCTGTGGGGGGTGTTGTGGCATATTCTTGGGTGGTTTTATACGTTCCTTTCTCTGTAATAAAAGGGGTAAGTTACGAAATCATCATCATCATCATCATTTAAGCCAATAGAGTCTACTGTTGGACATAGGCCTCCCCCAAGGTTTTCCACAACGACCGGTCCTGTGCTGCTTGCATCCAGCGGTTTCCCGCGACCTTCACTAGGTCGTCGGTCCACCTTGTGTACGTGGTCGCCACTCAAGAACCTCTCTGCCCAAGTTACAAAATCGTTATGTATCATTTGTCCCCTAGTAATATTTTCGATGGCGGCCGTTGAATTAATATCGCCATACTTACACACCAACTGTATGGTCCCAATCTAAGCAACGCTTGTACTATGGCTACTATAGCTACCATACAATGGACTGGGGGCAATCCCAATGACACCCAGACCAGGGAAAATTACGAAAAGGCCGTTCTCCCACTTATCGTAAGAAGCGCAGCTGTAATAGCAACTTTACGCCGATATTTTGTGAGAGAGTTACACAAATCGAGCCAGCGCATATATGAGCTGCAGTCAATTGGCTACAGCTGGTCTCTGCCAGCAATAAACTTGAGAAAATGTAAAAAAATAGAGAACCACAACGCAGAGCGACGAAAATCATAACCAATAAAAAAAACTTAAGTTTTATATTACTTACCTCTTGTTTTCTTCTGAACAGAATGCTGTGAAGATTTTGAATGCTGAAACAAATGACAAAATCGTTATAAACGGCGAGTTCGTTTTTAGGGTTCCGTAACCAAAGGGTGCCAACGGGACCCTATTGCTTAGCCTACGCTGTCCGTCTGTCAGCGGATGTATCTCACGAACCTTAATAGGTAGAGAGTTGAAATTTTCACAGAATGTGTATTTCGGTAGCCACTACAAAAACAAATACTAAAAATTAAATTAAATTTAAAAATAAAGTGGGTCCCCATACAAAAAACTTGATATTTTTGACTTATTGTCTTATGGTCGGTTTCCATACATAAGACTTCAACGTGTGACTCTAAATATTACCATTTTTGGGAATGTTTCATAATATTCTGCGGTGGTACGGAACCCTTTGTGCGCGAGTCCGACACGCACCTGGCCGGTATTTTATGTTTTTTTTATATATTATTTACCTGTTCCAAATCCTGCGGCGAGCGGTGTGTGGCATCTGAGTTCACTTTCCCGTGATGTGGGTTGTAGTATTTGTCCTGCATTCGTATCTCTCGCATAGTTATTAATTCCTGGTGTTCTCGGAAGTATAACGCTGACATTACCACTAGGCTGGAAGAAAATAGTTATTAGATTCGGCCCAAATAGGTAATTTTGCCCAAGCGGGTATTATTGGCCTTAACGGATAACAGTCCTCGTGAAGTGTAACTAAATATTACGACTAGGCTGTTAGGAAACAGTTTTTAGGTTTGGCCCAAGTGGCTAATTTTGCCCAAGCAGTTATTTCCGGCCCAACGTAAACGTTCCTGGTGAAGTATAGAACTGGCATTATGACCAGACTGAAATAATACTTTTATTAGATTTGGTTTTATTTGGCTTTTGTGTCTAATTTGGTTAAGGAAATGACCGTGGCCAAAGTAGGTAACTTTGCCACAAAATAAAAAATAGACCGTACTTGATTTGGCAGACAATTTGGGCCCTAATAATCTGCGTACATTATTCTCCAAATGTAAAGAGATTTTTAGTCTGTTTCAAATTATTTAACAAAGCATTTTTCGGAACAATAGTGATTTGTAATGGGGTATACCTAACTTTAATTCGCGATTTTAAACCAAAAGATTCTAACCACACTTTCCAAATGTTTAGCTAACGTAATACAATTAAATAACTTACCACACTGCCATCACAAAAATCAGTACAGTTATAACAATCTGTAACAGCTTATTTGAGATCAATTCTCCACTGGTATCCCCATACTCCCGTCGGCAACAGAATCCCAACTTAGTGTTGCTAGTTGAAATATGATCGTCACTCTTCAACCATAAGCACGTATCCTTCTTCTGTGACAATGTACTATAATGGTCATCGGGATATTTCTGAATAGCTTCAGTATAACAAGGATTCTCTGGTTTATCCTCTTTATTCGAATACCTAACCGAGGTTTTATTAGTGTTGTAATATTTCCCGTATTTCGTGTGGTTCCCGTGGCAGTTTTTGCACTGTTTTCTCGTGTATTTCGGGGAGTGGTGGCTCAGTTTGTGGCAACACTCGTGTTTGCGGATGTTCCGCGCGATATCGCGGATCTGGTCTATGGAAACGTTGCCATCACTGTACAGTGATTTAGAGGAATTCGATATGACGGAATAGTGGGAGTCTGAAAGAAAAATACCTTAAGTTATGCCCAGGTGACACTTCTTCTTATTGTATGGTTAGTGGCCAACCTGGTGTCAGAGTTGTTCAAGCCGCCCGCAGGCCTCTGACAAGGCTTAACGACTGCCTAGATGACAACAACCGGGACCGACTTTTTACGTACCCTCCGAAGCACGGAGACACTTACTTTAAGTGCCACTAAATGGTCACCTATCTGTGCATGAGCTTGCCAAGCGTTGCTTAACTTCCGATCGTTTACCGATTAGTGATTGCAGCTGGCTATGAGCGCCTCAACGACGAAACTGTGACACTCGCAGGCAGCAACTCCAGGGATCATTATATAAAGAACAAGAGCTCTAATGATAGGGTTTCTTTGTCATCCTATTTTGAGCTGTCATGACGTATTTTTACCGTCGCATTAATTCATTATCTACGTACTAATAAACTATAAATACCGCAAGTTTGTCGTCTCAGTGCTCTTATCTACAGTGATCTGTCCTATGTAAGGGGGTAGGAGGCTTCCTCTCCCTTTTCCTTTTTAGTACTCCCATGACTAGGCACACTCTCATTAATGCAAAAGGGACATTTATTTCCAATTTAGCCCAGTGTGTATAGTGTTCTCCAGCTGATCAAACCTGGACTCCAAGAGTCAAAAACTCACCGTTGCTGACGCTGGACCGCGAGCTGTCCCGCCGCTGCAGCGCTGTAGTCCGGCACAGCTTCTTGTTGATCCTCTCCAGCTGGTCAATCCTGGACTCCAAGTGGCCTGTCACCTTGCACAGTTCCTTCACAGCACCCAGGTTCTCCATGAAGATGCGGTCCTGATTGAAAATTTGGTGACTATTAGCTGGTATTCATTTAAAGGTTCACCAACTGCTGTGGAAAATTCGCGCGAATTTTCCGCACTTCAATCATGTACTGTGTGCTTAACGGCTGTCAGTTTTTACAAGGTTAATATAGTTATGGCATGCACATGTGCCTGAATATTACAGAAAACAGAAAAATTAACGGTTGTGTATCGAAATTGAATACTTTTATTCTGATTACGAATCATTTGCCTTTGATATGCTCATCATTTTGCTTTTAACTTATTACATTGAACGACTTATATACTCTGTCTGGGGTAGGCAACATGAACTGACTTGGGTAGGCTCATGCTTAGTCCATACCTATGAACATAAAGTAGATTAAAAATATATATATTTTCTAAATGTATTTAAATGTATTTGTATATAATATACAGGGTGAAATCGAAATCGTGGGCAATATTTTAAAATATGACTCAACACATGATTCAGAATATTTTGGGAAAACAAATAAAAAAATCTATTGATAAACAAATATTGCTCGGGTTAGCAAATAAGAAAACTATTTAACTGTTATTATACCTTAACTGGGTAATAATTTTTTATCACTTGATTTGTTGATTAATATTCTCTAAATATTCAGAATCATGTGTAGAATCACCGTTTAAAATATTGCCCACGATTTCCATTTCACCCAGTAGTAGGGGTGACAACTCTAACACAAGGATTAAATATGCCCCCAGGCTATTGTAAATCTGGGCTACTTGCAACCACGCCACAGATAAGATAAAATGCATTTTAGGCTCTATGAATAACGATTTTACACCTTCGTCCTACAAACGCTGTGTAAAGGAGATGTAACTGGGTCCAAATTTGTATGAATAAGACGGTAAGAATAACCAACCTTATTGACCACCAGAAACTTCTGTATCGTGTCTCCGTTAGGCAGGACGACGTCCCCGGCCTCCTTGACCGCGTCGGGGATGACTCGCCGCACTTCCTGCGCGATGACGCCGGTGTCCAGCTGCGGCGCCGGCCGCGCCGGGTCGCAGCCCAGCAGCCCGGAGTGCTCCGCGAACGACCGGTCGTAGTTGAACCTGCGAGGGTCATTCGATCAGTGATTTTTAGGGTTCCGTACCCAAAGGGTGCTAACGGGATCCTATTACTAAGCCTACGCTGTTCGTTTGTCTGTCCGTCTGTCAGCGGGCTGTATCTCACGAACCGTAATAGATAGAGACTTGAATTTTTAACAGAATGTGTATTTCTGTGGCCGCCACAACAACAAATACTAAAAATAAAATAATATTTAAAAATAAAGGGGGTCAAGAAACTTGATATTTTTGATGTTTTTATCCTACGGTGGTACGGAACTCTTTATGTGCGAGTTCGACACGCACTTGGCCGGTTTTTTATAAAATAAATATAAAGAAATAAATATCCTGAGACATTATTTTACACACAGCTACCTGATTCCAAACTAAGCAGACAATATTGTAGTGTACTTACTTGACAACTCGTATGCTCTGCACGTTGCGGAGTTGTTGTGCTGTGTCCAACTCCTCAATGTTATGCTTGGCTCGTGCGTCTGAAGGATGCAGGATGTGCCCACTCACCTTCAGGTTACCTTCAATTGAGAACAGTTCTTGTAGCTATAACACGTAGCCCAAATGAATCAGCTTTAAATTATATAGACAGGTTACTTTAATATAAATGGCGTTCAAATGCGACCGGCTAGACACTTGCCAAATGTGCTGTCAACGCTTGCATCGGCGATGCAAGACTAAGCTCGGGTTGGCCAATTAGCCAAGTTTGAAAGTTCCACTTTTGGAGCGCGAATAATGTATGTTATTATATTTGATCATAGATATCCGAATTTCAATACATAAATAATTAGCAGACTTAGCTTTGTGAGCTAACAATTTCTTTGCCCAATACTTGCCTAATTTACCATTAGCTGAAAATAATTTTCCCAATACTTGCTCAACTGACTATTAGCTGAAAATAATTTGCCCAATAATTGCCCAACTTACCATTAACGACGCATGACTCATCCGGCCTGTCGGTGTTGATGCCCACTCTTCCACTGAAGTGGACGGTGTTATCGTTGACCCCCCGCTGCCACCAGCTCTCGGTGCAGTCGGACTCGAACTGACCAGGATTCGAAGCCTAGTGGAGAAAGAAAAAAATAGTTCATTTTTAAACCGTTACAGTATCAGCACACTGGAAACTGGAGTTATTATATTTACCAAAAGTCACTATTAAAATAAGTAAGTGGAAAAAAAAAACAATCAATGTAAAAAAACTGCCCCGCTGAGTTTCTTGCTGATTCGTCTTAGTCGAGGTCGCTTTTCCCATCCGGAGGTAGTATCAAGTAATATGATATAAAAATTACTATTCATAAATGTTCTCGTAGGCCTAAACAAAATAAACTATTTGAATTTTGATAACTTATGAAGTAGATACTAATTTAAATAGTCAGGACGCTAGCAAAGATAACTTAAACAAATTCATGTTCACGTTAATTAAAGCTGCAACCGACTGCCGCGGCAATACCGCGCGAATTATCCGCATTCAAAACATAGCTAAATAAAATTATGAAAAGCAAAGATGCTGTAATGTTTCTTTGGCAAAATAACCGCGGATAGTGTATTGGACATTCTTGCGATTTTCATTCGATAGAGGCCTTTGCCCAGGAGTGGGACACAAAAGTAGACTAATAAAAAAAATATAAAAATTATGTACCAATATTATTGCAATCTTGGGCAATACTTCCTAGTATTTTTTTAATAGGCAAATTTGTCACCAATGTAATCGATTTGGGCAATCTCACTCACCCTGACAATGATGCGGTCGCTCGCGTGGGCCGCGATCATGCAATCAGCGTGGGCAATGTGTGCCCTAAGGGCCACCACGAGTTGGAAGTGGCGCTGGTCGGGGTTGGGCCTGCCCTTCTTACGCATGTTGTTATTCGTCGTCTCAGCAAAATGGAGACGCCCTACTGTGATCTTTGCACCCTCCCGACGGAGTTCCACACTAGATTTAAAAAAAAAACTTTAAAAGGCAAAGATGTAATGTGAATGATGCAGCGTGGGTACTAGGGGGTGCATTCCGAAATTCCGAAATTTCATAATTTCGAAATTTCGGACCATTTTTGCATAGTTTTCAATTTCGGAATTTCGGCCTTTCAGTTTCGGAATCCGAAATTAAATTTAGTTTCTTAACAGCCGCCGTAATTCTTGAATGAATCATTTTTCCATTTCGTGCGCTATCCTAGAGTCTTTATATTGGAACTGGAACATTATGGAACTATTAAAATGCCTGTAGAATAATATCCCGCGACCTAAATATTGAGAATAAAAGTTCAAAAACATTATGTGAGAGGGATACTACTTACTTATATTCCCAAAACTGTTCATATTTCCTGGAGGGGTTTATCAAGACAGGGCAAAATTCGACAAGTTTCATCAAGTCTTTCAAATCAAAGGCTTGCGTCAGCCTGGTCTTTCTCTCAGTTTTAACTTATTGAGCCTAAACATGATGCGTAAAACTAGAGTCTATGAAACCAAACCCAAGAAATCGTTTGAACATAGAGGCACGAAACAGCTATAGAGTGAGGGTGTATTTCTGTCCTGAACCTGTTTCTTATTAATCCGAATTTGATCAATAGTAGAAGACCCTATTTGCTAATCATGAGATTAGGTTAGGCAGAGGCACGTACAGAGGACCAGATCATGAAGGTGAAGGCTAGAAATTTGTGGAATAGATCAACGGCACAGGAGTGAAATCAGTGTCGGGTAAGGAAAGAGCCCAGACTGTTTTTATTGTCCTTTCGAAATTTTCCCCAAAAAATCCTAATTCTCCTTTAACCGTTTCGCATAGACTTCCTTCAGTATCCTCCTTTTATCTGTCTAACAGGACCTTTCCAGTTCATGCGGCCTTCTTAACGTCATCTTTTCATAGCACTTGAGGTCCCCTTAGTGGACATTTATTTTTCGATAGTCTCGAGTCTCCACTAGAGTAGCGATTTGCACCAAGATCCCTGATTTTGCTTAACATGACTTGTCCTTCATTCAATTTGAGGCAGGTTACTTGTTTCCTGACTTTGCTCTGGTTTCTAACGATCAATGGTCCAGCTTGCTGAGGTATTTCGCTTAATAATATTGATCTAATTACGCCGATGAGACCGCCAGCAATGTGGAGACTTTGCTTATTTTATCTGCTTCTTCTATTTAAGTACCCGAAGGCCCTTGTCATCGTAGCTGATGAAGCTCTTTCTATCATTCCCAGTCTAGGGCAGTATCTTTCACCTCCTGATACGATATGATATTAACCTTAAAATAAATCAGGCTCATGTAATTTATTCCTGGTCCTGCGTCTTCCTCATCATCGCTTTCCTCCTATCTTTTCTTCTAAGATGATTTTCATAAAGTTGTCATATTGTATGAGATGAAAACATTTTTCTTCTGCTACTAAGTATTGTTTCTAAACGTTCTTCTTTATTTGACTCTCATTTGTAACAGTTTTTTTTCCATTATCCTTCATCACCACATTTCAAACGTTTCAATCTACCCTATGCTCGTCTCTTTCAATGAGGGTCCACGTTTCACACCCATATAGCGCTACGCTTTATTTTATTTATACAATTTCGAAATTGCCTGAGCTGGTCTGTGAAAATATTTTTGAAGGTAACTGAATGAAATGCTTTTGGTTTGTTGTCTGTTTGTCTGTATATTTGTACTTATGTTCGAGCATCACAAGAAAATGGCTCAATTCTCGATTCTAACGAATTTTTCACTAAACATATCATTACAATATTAGGGGTCGAGCTACAGAATAAAATCTAGCACTAGTTGAAGCTGCGGCTGAAAGCAATTTTTCGTCGTAAAATGATTCGAAAACGACGTATCTATTGTTTTTTTAATGAAACTAGCCGTCAAACACAAATTTATACTAAACGTTTCAAATTTTACAGTAAAATTGCAATTTATAATAGATTTACCAAAATGTCGTTTCAATTTCGGAATTCCGAAATTTCGAAACTGACGAGCCCAATTTCGTAGGCCAATTCCGAAATTGAAAATCTACGAAACTGCACGCCCTAGTGGGTACTCCCACAATGTGGACCACAGAGTAAAGACTAAAGAAAGAGGTGCCCTTATTAGATATATGTATGAAAAAAAACGTGGTCATTGTTTTTTCATTTTCATTGTTCTATCTACCGGTAAATAGTTGAACTACTCGCTTCGTTTTGGTGTTAGTACTAGGCCGACCACTCGGCCGAGTTGCTTAGGGCCAGTCCCTTTAGTAATTGGTCCATGATGTGGACCGACGGCTAAGGGCAATAACACACCGGGTAGCCATGGCGACGTCGCCAGCCACCGTAGCCAACTAATTCGTATTGAAATGTATGGGAAGTAATCTGGCGACGGACTGGCGACGTCGCCAGTCGGTCGACGTCGGGCTACGTCGCCTGGCGTCCCGGTGTGTTATGGCTCTTAGGCACGTATTAATAAATCGATCTCAAGATTGAGATTGAACTTAAGACGCTTTTTTTGACAGATGTTCAATACAATAAACGTCAAAACTGCATATTAAGATCGATCTCAACTTTGAGATCCATTATTAATACGGGCCGTGACTTAGTGAGGCGCCCATAGCCAGCTGCAATCACTGATCGGTGGCTAAGCAACGCTTGGCAAGGTCAGGCAGAGATGGGTAACCATTTAGTGGCATTTGAACTGAGCGTCTCCGTGCTCCGGAGGGCACGTAAAATGTCGGTCCCGGTTGTTTCTAGGCAGCAGTCGTTAAGCCTTGTCAGAAACCTTCGGGCGGCTTGAACAACTCTGACACCAGGTTGGCCATACGAGAAGAAAAAAACAGAAGAAGCCATTTGGCTACAGCTTGGCTATACCACTAATAATAAGCCCGATATCGCACAAGGCAACCATGGTGGCGCCACCAGTGGGTGATTCGGTTGCGCTACCAAGCGGACACCAGGTGCGATACCCTTCATACAGCTCTATACATTCTGTTGGTGGAGCGACTAGTTGCGCTACCAAGCGGACACCAAATTCGATATCCTCCATACAGCTCTATACATTCTGTTGGTGGAGCGACTGGTTGCGCTACTAAGCGGACACCAGGTGCGATATCCTCCATACATTCTGTTGGTGGAGCGACTGGTTGCGCTACCAAGCGGACACCTGGTGCGATATCCTCCATATATTTGTTGGTGGAGCGACTGGTTGCGCTACCAAGCGGACACCAGATGCGATACCCTCTATACAGCTCTATACATTCTGTTGGTGGAGCGACTGGTTGCGCTATTGGTGTCCTCGTGCGATATAGCCCTTAGAGTATAATACTCACGGCACCGGATGAAAAGGTTTCTTTGTTCTGTCGGACTGGCTTTGTTCGATCCTAACTTCTTGGCTTGGGTCTTCCGCCTGTAAAAAAAAAACTGTTTATAACAATCTACTCCATACAATACTAATATCCGTATTTTGATCGTGAAATAATTTGTCAAGACTTCCTACTAATAGTAATTTACAGTTCGCTAACGGTGAGGGAAAACATCGTGAGGAAACCTACCTATCCCTCGGGATTAGGTAATAGTCAGTTCCTGTATACACGGCGACAAGGTTCACCACCTGTCACGTTGGGTTCTGACTATCTGGTGAAACGTGGGCTTTGAGTTGGTTAATACCTCCACAATGTGGTGGTGTATGGCCACTCAAGCCTCTGACTACCACCGAATGGGGATAAAAAGTCGTGACGTATGTTATGTTATGTTGCTATGCTTACTGTTGGCGTGGTTGGCGTGATGGCGCCTATCACGCTGCAGGTCGTAGGTTCGATTCCTACCCGGGACATGCATTTGTGTGCATGAACATGTCTGTACGTCCCGAGTCTGGGTGTATATGTATATTAAGTATGTATTTACAAATAAAAAGTAGTATATGTAGTAATATCAGTTATCTGGTTTCCATAGTACAAGCTCTGCTTAGTTTTGGGATCAGGGGGCTTACCACGACCTCTTATCGCGATTCAATTATAGGAACGTTTTAACGTTTCAGCGACTTTTTGTGCAATGACGTACCTTATTGTCATGACAATAAGAAACGTCATTGCACAAATGGCCGCTGAAACGTTTAAAACAAAACTGCTATAAGAGGTGGTGGTAAGGCCCTAGGGGGCTTACCACGACCTCTTATCTCGATTCAATTATAGGAACGTTTTAACGTTTCAGCGACTTTTTGTGCAATGACGTACCTTATTGTCATGACAATAAGAAACGTAATTGCACAAATGGCCGCTGAAACGTTAAAACAAAACTGCTATAAGAGGTGGTGGTAAGCCCCCAGGTAGCCGTGTGTAAAAAAATGTCCCAGGATATTACTATGCTTGTAAATCTTACCTTAACTCCATAGAAGTGTATACAGAAGTTGGTAATCTTCTTGAAACCATCACTGGTCTTGACATACTGCGGGTCGCCTTGCATCTGTATCTGACAGGTCACTTGGAAATGATTCTTCTTCTGGCAGACGAAGGCTTCGTCTATTTGCGAGAAGTTGAATCCCTTGTCCGCGCCGACCACGTAGGATGGGGTTTGTCTGATACGAAAATGGAGTTTGTAGTTTTTTTATGCCATGCGGCTTTGGCTGAGTGGAAATTGATGTGTAAGATTAGCCTATGTCTTATTCCAGAGCCTACACTACACTATCTACATTTCAAATTGTATTTAAATCGGTTCAGTAGTTATAGAGATACATGTTAACAAACATTCACACACACACACACACTCTTACTATTGCATTTACAATATTAGTAAGACTAACATAAGCAGTTATAATGAGGGTATCTAGGATGTTTACCACTAGGTCGGCGCCACTGTGAGGTGGACTGATACTGACACTTGACAGTTCTGACAGACTCTCATACCAATCTCCTAAGACTTCGTGTTAATTAAGTAGTATTTGTGATGACACCGATATAAGTAAAGTGACAGAAAATGTCAGTTCAGTCTAATTAACCGTTATCTGGTCAGCTGAAAATTGGCTTCATTGTGCGAGCTAGTGGTGTTGGAGTTTTAGGGTCCATGGCACCAAATGAGGCGACGCAGGGAAATATAACGGGACGTACAGTCGTTGCGTTGTATAGCCATCTCTTTTTTCTAATGAACTAATCTCTCGAGTTTGAGGAGTAGAGAATACGTGGCCTCCTTCTTACCTCTATCGGATACTTACAATAGCTTGAAATTGCAGTCATAGAGAGCATGCCACACATTTTGCTGGAAGGGCGCGAATCTGATGCATTGCATGGGCGCGTCGTCGCCTGCTTCTGAACCATCTACGGAGGGCGGCGCGGCGCGCGGGACATGGGTCACGCTCTCCGGAGATAGAGCCGCTAGTAGAGCGATAGAGCATTTACAATAACGTCACATCTAAGGGCCTCCGCAGACTTGCTACTTTTAGCATCGGCGACCGGCGATTTTGTGACGTATCGATGCTGCGTCGCGTTTCTTCGAGCGCGAACGAGCGAAACGCAGCATCAAAGTCGCCGATCGCCGATGCTTGAAGTAGCAAGTCTGCGTTGGCCCTACACATCGCAACATCGTAACATCTAAACTTTAGATAGGTATATAGGTATATAGAATTCAACTATCTTATATTAGATGGTTGAATTCTATATACCATCTAATGTTTAGATGGTTGAATTCTACCATAAGTTTAGGTGGTTGAATTCTACCATCTAAAGTTTAGAATCTAAACTTTAGTTGGTTGAATTCTACCATCGAAAGTTTAGCTGGTTGAATTCTACCATCTAAAGTTTAGAATCAAAACTTTAGTTGGTTGAATTCTACCATCGAAAGTTTAGCTGGTTGAATTCTACCATCTGAAGTTTAGATGGTTGAATTCTGCTGAATTTAAATTCTAAACTTACCAGGTTCACATTTCACTTGCGAATTCGTATCCTGGGAATGCTTCCGTTTCTTCGAATGCGGTTCTTGCAGGCTAGTGTACACGGGCGTCAAACCATCCCCCAACGCGACCAACTGGGGGTTGATCAACCCCTGTTCCAACTCCATCTGATTGTACCTGCTGTACGCAATATCCCCGATACCCAGCTCATGTCTCACACCCCTTAAACCTAGCTCAACCACATTGGGATCTTGGGGTAGAACAACTACATCATTCAAGTTGGTTCTCAAGACCTCATGGTCAATGCTATCCGTCT
Source organism: Drymonia ruficornis (assembly GCA_947859195.1). Taxonomy (NCBI): domain Eukaryota; kingdom Metazoa; phylum Arthropoda; class Insecta; order Lepidoptera; family Notodontidae; genus Drymonia; species Drymonia ruficornis. The sequence continues at coordinate 3,051,045 of OX401932.1, read as the reverse complement.
TCAACTCCTCGTAGATGTAGTCTCCGCTCTGTTGGAGGATCTCGTGAGTAGGGATGTGGTCGTGGACTAGCATATAGTCTTGTGTGAGGACGGATTGGGGGACCGTGATCGTGTGAGGGACTTGGGTCTCTGATGGACTGTATGGGTTCTCTGATCCCGAGTCCGGTGGACTTTCTGGTAATTGATGGCCTCTGTAATAAAGGAGTCTTATTACCAATGGTTTCGGAATTAACGAGTGGAGAAATAAAGGACTATGCTTTTCCGAATTCCAAAACTTCGACTTATACCTTAGGGCCACAGCAGACATTCTACTTTCAGCATCGGCGATCGGCGATTTAGCCGCTTTTTACAGTACAGTAAATTCGATACAGTCGCAAAATCGCCGATTGCCGATGCTAAAAGTAGCATGTCTGCTGTGGCCCTTATTAGATTAAATAAAAAGACCGACACAAAATGGGTGCGTCTAGAAGAGGCGAGCGGCGCGCCCGAGCAACAGTTTCGACATCTGAACGCATAGATATACGTCATAACTGCTCGGGTGCCGCAGCTCGCGTCATGTGTACGCACCCAACTAGTAAAATACTGTTAAGGTAGGAGTTGGTTGCGGGCGGCAGACGGCCGACGGCAGGCGGCACACGTCAATCCCATAGAAATTGGTGCCGTCGTGACGTCACGGCCCATGTCATCGTGACAATTTTGTATGAAACTGACGGCGACAACTGACGTCGCCGCAACTGCCGCCCGCAACCAACTCCTACCTTTACCGAGAGTCTTGACAAGCCAAACACATTTGGTTTGTAAACTGCAGCATAAAAAGGCTTGAACTATAGTTATACCGCAGGAGCCGTACCGCGCCTTAGGTACGCGAGCGGCGAGACGGGGGGCTCATCGCTCTCGCCGTCCCACTCCCCCACCCGTCATCGCTCTCGCCGTCGCGCATACCCAACGCGCGGCACTGCACTTGCGGTATACCAATAGGAATAGTGTCAGTCTCTTTAAAAATCAGCTGGTGGTAGCATTTTTACTTTTTTATATGCTAGGTACGCCCACACTGAAAGTGGTAACCGTCAGTTATATGCTTCATCTTCAAAGAGCATGCTAGGACCCTAAAAGGTCAGCACCGCGTCTGCTCTCCTTAAGTTGCAGATTTTGTCAACGTTTACCCATTACTATCTCGTGGACCATTTATCCATGTGCCTTCCTAAGCAATAAAAGTCCTCGTTGATGTGAGGAAAATATGATTGTCATACCCAGTCCGCCGTGGGTCCAGCGTCTGCGGCGCGTAGCAGCCTTCACCCACGGCATTAATGTACGTCTCTATGTCCAGCTCTTCGAAACTCGGACCTGTAATCAAAGACACGATTTTAAACTTAAGGTACTTCGAAGCTGACTGTCAGATTCTGACCACCCAAGCGAAGTCCAATAGCCGCGTTGACAAGCACCGAGCAAATGCATCCGAGCATTTGGATATCCTGGGACATTCTTTTACACACGGCTATCTGAGGGCCTACTCTGTTTCAAACGAAATCGAAATTTCGGACGAAATACGCGTATTTCCTACTACGTTTCTCATTGATTCCGACATTTCTTACGAACGCAAATTGTTTGACGTTGAGATTCGACGACGACGAAGACGTCAAACAATTTTCGTTCGTAAGAAATGTCGGAATCAATGAGAAACGTAGTAGGAAATACGGGAAATTCGTCCGAAATTTCGTTTTCGTTCCCTCTGATCCCGAATTAAGCAGAGCTTTTATTATGACCCAGACTCGGGACATGCAGATATGTTCATGTATACAAATACATGCCCCGGGTAGGAATCGAATACGACCAGCAGCGTGACAAGTGGAATCTAAATCAACCACGCCAACGGGCCCGAGAATATGAAGTTATCTCTTCGTGGTCAGGCGTCAAAACTGACATCCAGACTGCAAACCGAATGCAAAATTTAAGTTCGGATGCCGTTGCACGCTGACTGCACTCGGACTGCAAGCAACTATTCAGTTACCCATGCCCTTTTAACTGGTTTGTCCACGGATTTCCGATAAGTTTTAACGGCTTATTATAACTAAATTTATACGTAGCTTTTTACAACCATCTTCCCCAAAGGAGATTCAGCTCATCACTAGACTATTGCACGTTTACACATCACAGATTTCAATGCGTGAGAGTTGACTGGCAGTGGACAACTGAACGATGCATCTATAATTGTGTATTGGCAAATATACGTAGAAACCAATCAAGCGTGGATGTTTTAAGGTTCCTTAGGAGAACGGTGGTAGAGCTCGCTGCTAGCTGTAGCTCGTACGGGTTGGATCTATTGCGATGGTACCACATTCTCACAGAAGAACGGCGTAAAGTGGCTATTAACGATATGTTTAGTATGAGTGAGAGAGTCGGATGCCCAACACCCCCACTTACCGCTCCCTCTGTCCCACTCCCCTTCAGGTCAGCAACGAACGAGCAGTGTCTTTGGTATTGCAAGCTTGCAAGCATCTGTAGGTTACGGTAACTGCTTAACATCAGGCGGGCCGCGCCTACGCTTGTTTGCCATTTGAAAAAAGGTCTCTACTGTGAATAATTGAACATACAGAACCATAGCTTTATCTGTGAATCTAATGTCATTCACACTGAATGTATAAATGAATGAGAGAGTGAAAGGAATGAGGTGAATGTCTCGGTCAGTGAAGCATATCGCATCGCTGACGTCATATGGTTATAGACCACTAGTGCCATATGCCTCACCATATCGCCCCACCATAAAGCCGGGTCCAAATATGTATAATTTGCCAGATCCGATCACCATATCCGTATTGCCGACGCGTATAATGGTCGTCTATCTGGACGGGTGATGATACGTGATCGTGATACGCAGTCTTGCTACGATACGTGATACGGTCCGTTCAATTTAAAGTCGGTTTTTGTCCGACAATCAAAGGAGGTACGGATACGCACGCGGTTTTGATTTTGAGGATATGACAGCATGATACGAAGTAAATTTAAGATTACTATATACGGAGCTTGATACGGTGATACGATTACAGCTATCATTATCATCATCATCTCAGCCGAAAGACGTCCACTGCTGGACATAGGCCTCCCCAAAGGTTCACCACAATGCCCGGTCTTGAGCTGCCCGCATCCAGCGGATTCCCGCGACCTTCACGAGGTCGTCGGTCCACCTTGTGGCAGGCCTACCCACGCTACGCTTTCCGGTGCGCAGCCGCCACTCGAGAACTCTTCGGCCCCATCGGCCATCTGTTCTACGAGCAATGTGCCCTGCCCACTGCCACTTAAGTTTAGCAATCCTGCGGGCTATGCCGGTTGCTTTGGTCCTTCTGCGTACCTCCTCATTTCTGATTTGATCCCGCAGGGAAACTCCTGATACATATTTGGACCCGGCTTAACATTGCCGAATTTCGTCCACGGCGGCCAATCTCAACGGAGACTAGCCAGCGCAGGAGATGTTATAGTGCAGTGCGTGTGTGCGGCGCTTTTTAGGGTTCCGTACCTCAAAAGTAAAAACGGAACCCTTATAGTTATTATAGGACTGAGGTGGCAAACAAGCGTTAAGCCCGCCTGATATTAAGCAGCTACCGTAGCCTATATATGCTTGCAATACCAAAGGAATTGCTTGTTGCCGACCTGAAGGGGAGTGGGACGGAGGGAGGGCAAGGATGAGGTTGGGCTTTCAGCTCCCTCACTCGGTACGAAACGCAGCTGTAATAGCTGCTTAACGCCAATCTTCAGTCAGTGGGTGGTTCTACCCCGAGCCAGCCCTATATGAGCTGCAGTCAATTGGCTACAGCTTGGCTCTACCATCAATCTATCTATCATGGAATGACCTTGCCCAGCGCTCTTTAACCTCAGATTGATTACAGCTAGATATGAGCGCCTCTAAGCAGTAGCTGATAGGAAGAACTTTGAACTGTCTGATAACTGTGTCAAGGAGAGTAGGCCATCTTATCATTATAGACGTCAAATTCACTTCTAGTTCTGATAAAACCATAAAACCTATATTATTTTGCGCTGTGCCAACTTTCCGGGGCAGTGAGATCGCCCCCAGTCCATTGTATGGTAGCCATAGTACTAAAGGTGAGGTATATTATATTGGATTAGGTACAGGGATTAGGTATTTCACGAGATTAGGCCGCACCTAATCCAAAAATATCACATTATCGTTCCACGGATTCAACATAACCCCAGTCCCACAGTTTAATATATATACGTAATAACAGGAACGCGTATTTTAAAGTATTTCTGTTTCTGTCGCTGTCCTAAACATGTACCTAAGTATGTATAGTCCGCGAGAGGTCGAGATGACATTCGGGTTATGAGCTTTTTGCAGAATAAAATCCGAATCAAAATTACCAGGACCCGCAACGCAACAGAATAATTTAATTTAATAATTTTGTGGGCGATTTTAATTGTTTATCGGGTCCTGTTAATTTTGATTCGGATTTAATTCTGCAAAAAGCTTAAAACCCGAATGTCATTTCGACCTGTCGCGAACTATAGGAAAGATTTATATTTGCTAGGGAAACATCAATTTATACGTGAGGGAATTATTAGTAGGTATTTTGAAATTTGTAGGCAAGTGATACAGCTACCTTAACTTAAGCTAGCTGGCACAACAAAGACTTCGTGATACATAGATTGAAGGAACGCAGTGATTATTAATTTAATACTAACTAGTATTAGTTTATCTACCGTCTGCTCCATCTCTGTGGACTTCATGCCGATTACGTTACGTGGATTAGGTGGATTCAATGGATAGGTAATAGGAACAGGAATAGGTGGGACGATTCCTAAATTTACCTAATCCAATCCAACACATCTCTACATAGTACAAGCGTTCCAGGCCGTTCCAGGCCGTTTCTACAAACCGCTACGCTTAAATGTATGAAAATGACATTTCAAGTCTATAAGTGGATCACGTGACTTATGTCATTTCCATACATGAAGCGTAGCGATTTGTAGAAACGCTTGTAGACGAAGCCACATGTATAAGGGGGCAGTTCATTGTATGGTAGCCATAGTATATGCGTTGCTTAGTTTTGGACCACACAGTTATAATTATGGCGATATTTATTTATACTTATTAATAATAATTTAGCCCTTTTAACGTCCCACTGATGGGCGCGGGCCTCCCCTCAATACGAGGGGGATTCAGGGCATAATCCACCACGCTGGCCCAGTGCGGGTTGGTGGATTTCACATGTCTAAAGACATGCAGGTTTCCTCACGATACACTCACGGTTTATACTTATTGATCAAACACAAATAATGTTTGACCTCAGCACCCTCTGCACCTGTTTTCACCCTCAAACCCACCCCCAACATGATCGTTTTCCACAAATCACAAGGTTGACTGAGCAAGGCAATATTCACCCTTTACGCTAATTTGTAAAGTAAATTACGTTCAACCCCTACCGAGGGTTGGGACTGGTCATCCGTGACAATGCATCTGTCCTGGTACACCTGACTGAGGAATAACATCGCGCTTTTTACCCTGAAGAGGTAGGCAGGAGTGCACTTTTACGTAACTCAATCTATGTAGTAGTACCTATACACCGTGTTTATGTCCATTTGCTTTAACTTTGACATAGTGCTTGAAACATTAACATAAACTTATCCCTTAAACCGTTTTACGATATTCGAAAAAAAATCTTGTTCAGTATCCCATACAAAATAATTAAATATTTAATTAATGGCTATTGTAAAGGGTCATTTAGAGTTGAGTATTGTCAATTTGACGTGACACATGCGAGAAAAGTAAAAACAACATCAAAACGAACTCATTTATTTAAACCTTGTTCCATAAGGAACATTGAAAACTCTTTACTTACGAGAAGAAAATAGTATTTGGTTATGAATTAAGAAGATTTTACACTGGTTTAACTTAGATTAGTGATTAAATTTAGATTTTAAATAATTTGAAAACGGTACGAGTTAGGCACTTAGTTTCGGTGAGCAATTAACTTAATAAGACGTAAGCAATTTACCCTTAAAGTTAAAGCAAATGGACATAAACACGGTGTATAATTTAAAGTCCTGACTGACTGACTGATATATCAACGCACAGCCTAAACCGCTGGTCCTAGAGACATAAAATTTGGAGGTTGTGTTCTTTGTGAAGACTGAGTATGCACTAAGAAAGGGTTGTTCGAAATAGCACCCCTAAGGGCGTTAAATAGGGGATGAAAGTCTGTATGGAGCCGGAAGCCCAATCCCCTTGCTCTTCCTTCTCTCCCACTCCAACGTGGGCAACGTGCGAGCATTGCCTTTGGTATTGCAAGCATCTATATGCTACGGTAACTGCTTAACATCAGGCTGGCCGTACGCTTGTTTTCCGTCATATACTCTTACGCATCTCAAATTTAGGAGCTGCTTATCATTGACGCGCCATACAAGAAATGGTAGATAACGTCATCTCAAATCAAAGTTATATCGCTCTTAAGATGCTGTTTCTGACAGATGTTCCATACATTAAACGTCAAAACTGCACCTTAAGATCGATGTCAACTTTGAGATGCATTTATTAATACGAGCCTAAACGTCAAAACTGCATCTTAAGATCGATCTCAACTTTAGAGATGCATTATTAATACGACCCTAAACGTTAAAACTGCATTTTAAGATCGATCTCAACTTTGAGATGCATTTATTAATACGAGCCAACGTTTGAGTAGCCTTTGAGTATTAACCGTCACATAAAAAAAATCTCGCGCACGCGCACGTACTAGTAAAAACCAACCATTGCAGATTGGAATGTTGTATGTAAAATATTAATTAGTGTTTTATCAGCAAAAATTATATCAAGTTACCCGAACGGATCGACTCAGAGTTCCATATCTGGATGTAATACGCAGTATTTATATACGTCAGGGGATTTAGGTATGACGTAGGTGTATTTACTGGGGACGATCCCAGTGACATTTCCCCACATGATGAGTGAGAGCCAGAAGCCCAATCCCCCCCTCCCCTTCCTTCTGTCCCACTCCCCTTCAGGTCGGCAACGTTTGGTGTTGCACGTATCTATAGGCTACGGTAACTGCTTGTTTGTCACTTCAGTCCCATAAAAAAAGAACTCCGAAAGTGCTTCGGATCCGATAGTCGCGATTTGACGATTCTTCTTTCGTGACCCAAGAATCTTTTAATAGAGGATAGACAAGTTGAGTTTTTGGTTAAGAAGAAATTCAACTTTATTCTGCTGCCTTAAGGTTTATTATACCTTGACAATTCTTAGACAGAAAAAACGAGCCGAGCGAGAGGCCCTAGTTGGGACCGTGTCCCTCTCATTTCGAGTTGCCATGCCAAAATAATATTATCGTTGGGTAGTGATTGTTAGTTTTTAAATCAAGCAAATAAATTAATTTAGTATTTATCGTGTGTTAATATGATAAAACAATAGTCACGATAAATTATCTCGTTCGTTGCGGCGCTCGGCTCGTTTTTTGTGCAGTAGTGAACAGTCCAGTATGTATTTACGTTCGTGCGTGGACCCCACTCCGAAAGAATCCGGAACACTTCGAAACGCTTTCGGAGTAGGATGATGTAGCCTCCGTCAGCCTAATCGTTTCGTTTCGTATTAACGAGTAGCCTTACAGAGCAAATTATGAAAAGTACGTTTCCGAAATTTGACTCGGGCGGGAATCGAGCCCGCGACCACCCGATGCACGGACCCGATAGTTACGTATAGTCTTCACTATATTAGCGGCACGTTATGATGGCACTTTTGACATGTAGAGGGGGGAAGATGATGAACCTTATTGCAACGGAATAAGATTCATTTTAGCATTCATTTTTTGACATTCCTAAAGTTTAAAACTGTCATTCTTAATCCGTTATAATAAGGTTCATTTTTTCCCTCCCCCCACATGTCAAAACGGCCATGTGCCTCATAGCGTGCCGCTACGGCACGCTATGAGGCACATTTCAGTTACCGTATATAACCTAAATTATTGTTGGTGCGTTACAACTGGTCCACCAGTTGTAAAAGTCTTATTTGTGGCTACCAGCCTATACTGTCATTTTTGTCTCCCGCTTTGCTACGGAGGGAAGTGGATAATCTTCTCCCAACTCCTCCTATCCTTTCTTTTGATTAAATTCGTGCGGGTTCCAAGACAACTTAGCTTGTCCCCGGGACTCGTCGAGGATCAAACCTTGGCGTCATCGTTGGACACTGTCGATCCTGGCTTACAGGAGTAACAGTGGTGGGAGTGTGTGGCGGGACTAGTTGGTCCCATTAAAAAGAACCTTAATTATTGTTCCGTACTTTTGAAACTCAGTAGAAATAATAATTATAAGTTCAGCCATGATTATCGGTCGATGACTCAATATATACTCAGGTTTGAGTCTGTAATCGCACATCGGAGACATACCTACTGTGGGGTCAATATCATTTCATCATTATCATTACACTCTATAAATTATAATGATAATGAATTACACTTTGTTTTGAAGTTTTTAAAACTAAAAACCCGTTCAGCTGAGTTCGGGAACGGCCTTTTCGGAATTTGTCCTGGTCTGGGTGTCACTGAGATCGGCGCCATAGTACAAGCGTTGCTTAGTTTGGGACCATAGACTTGGTGTGTTAGTTTTAGGGATGTTATGAATATGAAATTTCGGATTTTGTCTGCTCGGCCGGACAAAAATAACAACCTGTCACATAAACATGTTAAGAAAACCCTGTCCGACCCGAAAACCTACTGTTGGGTATCGAGATTAGATTCGATTTTTTATAAAAAAAAACTTTTTTTTTTTAAATATTTTTTTTTTATATTTTTGAGCATAGTAAGTGTCCCACTGCTGGGCAAAGGCCTCCCATATTTTTTGGAAACAAATACCCCGTTTACATAAAAAATAACATAAAATGACGTCATCACATACTTTGTGGTCAGAGATGCCGCCACACGATCTAACGATCACGATCTTCCGGTAACGGTGTTGTCATATTTTTAATATTTGCTACATTTTGAGGGAAAAAGGCAAAAAAAAATTGGCATTTCAAATTGTCATTAATATGTTTACTATCATGAATATTTATTTTATTTTATTTGGTCATGTGATTTGGAAACCTAAATACCGGTTTCGGCTCGGACAGGGTTTTTTTAACATATTATATATCATTTAGACTCCGCCCGTATCCGAAATTATTCTAAACTTATAGATCGGTTTCGGTTACGGTTACTGTTACGGATACATTTTTATTTCGGATATGTTTTGGTCGGCTACGGAGCTCCATAACATCCCTAGTTAGTTCGGCGATATTTATTAAAACATAGATGCTTACTTACATTCATAAGTGGCCTAGTTATTAGTTTAATCGAGCTTGTCGCTTTCGATATAACTTGCCCCTATTTAAAAAGTAACTAAATGAACTGTAGACTGGTTTAGCAGACCGTATGTGCACTGGCACGTGGAAATTTAATTATAACCACTTTTAACCGCTTTGTAAGGCAGTGTTAGTGTTAAATAATAAAATCGCCAGACTAACCCACCAACTGTATGGTCCCAAAGTCCCAAACTAATCAACGCTTGTACTATGGGTACCGTACAATGGGCTGGGGGCGATCCCAGTGACGCCCAGACCAGGGCAAAATTATGAAAAGGCTGCTTCCGAAATTTGCCTCTGGCGGGAATCGAACCCGCAACCACCCGATGCAGTGAGCCGAGCGGCTAACGCTCAAACCACTGCGGCAAGCGGTCGTCAAACACAAAATGTCGACCGCAAAATTGCAATTTACAATTTATTCACGAAGATAAATATGATGACCAGTGAGTGGTCCAATGGACCGGTGGACCAATGGACAATTGTTAAGAGACCCGTGGCGGCCTGCTAGCATTTAACCACTGAAAAACGATTTGTCTTTAATATTACTTTTGTGAATTCTTCATTATCTTACCTAAAGCGTCTGAAAAATTACTCACAAAAAATAGTACTTATCATTAGTGCTATATCGCACGAGGACACCAGTGGTCGCGCAACCAGCAACAAAATTTATAGAGCTGTATGGAGTAACTTTCTCTTCAATGTTTCAATTGGTTTCGTTCATCCCGTATTGCATTTTCAGTTGAAATTAATTGAAATCCGGATGAGTCTGGAGTTCACTCTTCGCGATTTGAATAAATTTCAATTGATAAAGCAACACAGGATAAACGAAACCAATTGAAACATTGACGGAAAAGTTACGCAATCGCCCCGCTGGTGTCCGATTGGTAGCGCAACCAATTCGGTGTCGGCTATCGAATCACCCGCTGGTGGCGCAACCATGGTTGCCTCGTGCGATATAGCACTTATGGTGCGTTCCATTCACTGTTAATTTTGCTATTTTCTTCCACAAAAACTGTTTAAAACGATAATAATGATCACTTTCAGTACAAGTTGGTGCGAGTGGAACGACATTTATGAACGAAAATTACAAAATTAACAGTGAATGGAACGCACCATTAATGTAAGCAAGTTAAGTCTATGGTAGGTACTTACTCAATTTTTTTGTGAGTCATATATTTTTTCTCTGTAGTCATATCGTTTTCCTCAGTAGCAGGTTATCACAGAGGCTAAATTTATTTGTCAAATAATTTATCATTAAACAAATATTATTGTTGTTATTACCTTGACCTCTGCTCTGCAAGCGATTGTTTGCATTCCTCGAGTTTGTTTCCTGACCGCCGTCCTCCATTTGCCAAGTATATTCCATTTTAATTTAATAAACAAACATCTTTATTTATTTATTTCATTTCACGTCGCATCGAGGACGAACCCGAAATGACACATCGCGGGAAAACTCGTGGAGTTCCAAATTCGAACTGTATTTTTTTTATAAAAGTTTTTTTTAAACTGGCACTGTCTTTTTATTTATTTTTTTGTTTCTGGTTATAAGTTGGCAGAGTTAATGTTAATATTATGTTATTCCTAGAAACATAAATTAATTAACACTTTATGTTTAGTCACGCGTTTCCTCATTGCGAGGAAAATAATTCATGCATTCTTTAAACATCTTTTGAGAACTAGTAAGGTTCTCCAAACATGCAGGTTTCACAATGTTTCCCGTCACCGTTTAGCAAGTGATAATCTTTGTTCAAAGGCAAGAGCCGAGAATCGAACCTACTTCGGTTTCAAGGCGACTAACGTAGCTACCGCTATTTCCTATTAGAAAAAAATATTAGCATAATGTATGTAAGGTTTTTTAGTACAGTTTTCACTTTTAAATCACATTGCACAGTGAAATTAGTATGAGCATCGAACCATTACGTCTATGCACAACGAATATTAAATATGTAGGTACCACAAACAACAGCTTTATTAACTTTTTATTTTTATTTATAACACTATCGCACTACTTTATTGATTTTTTAAAATTTTAGAACGCTTTTTTATTTTATTTTTAATCTGTTCGTCGAGAACGTCCGTCATTAGTTTAAACTTAGAAGGCACTGACAGTAAACGTCAACAGCGCATTCCACCCCTTGCGTGCGACGGGGAAAGCAGATACGACTGTAAACGAGTTAGAAAGAGATGGATATGTTTACAGTTTCACGGTTTCCACGAAAAACATTGGTGGTTAGAGGGAAAATGTTAGCCAATCGCGTGATTTCGCTTTTACGTTTCAAATGGTTAGGGGTGGTTTTTCGGTAATTTGAATATTGGGGGAGTGGGGGGAGATATTGCGTTGTGAAAGTACGGTATGTAAATACTAGAGTATTTATTTAGATGATGATAGTATCCATCATATAGGTACTTAATCATTTGCAATTTAAATTAATATGATCTTCTTATCGTATGGCAGAGTTGGGCAAAATTTAATTGCGATTAATTAATTGCAAATTGCAGGTGATGTCACAATTAACAATTAATTGTGATTTGTTCGCAACTGACAAACAAATCTAAATTAATTGTTAATTGTGACACCACATGCAATTAGTAATTAATTAATTGCAATTAAATTTTGCCCAACTCTGTCGTATGGTTAGTGGCCAATCTGGTGTCAGAGTTGTTCAAGCCGCCCGCAGGCCTCTGACAAGGCTTAACTGCCTAGATGACAACAACCGGGACAGACTTTTTACGTACCTTCTGAAGTACGGAGACGCTCAGTTCTAATGCAACTAAATGGTCACCCATCTCTGACTGACCTTGCCAAGCGTTGCTTAACCTCCGATCGTTTATCGATCAGGGGCCCTACCATCAACTTTACAATGAAAGTTCAAACGCAAGGCAGTTGAGTTTAGATTCGTAAATTGAAAAGCTTTCTATCGTACCATGACATTCTTAAAGTTGAGCAGAGTTTAAATCATTATTAATGAATGAATGACCGATATTTGTCTCTGACCGGCATTAAAAACGCCTTGTGTGAAAGCGACAGAGTTATAGCTGTACCACGTAAGTTTGTCTCGTTCTCACAAGACTGATGGATACGTTCAAAAACTAATAAATGCTTAGACTTTCAACTTTACCGGTTTTTAAAAAACAGAAAGTACTTTTACATTCGAAATTATAAAAAATAACATTAGCGAAAAAACTACTAGTAAATCAAAATAGACATTATTTTGTTTATTACCTATTTATTTAACACAAATAAAACGTTACTTGTGGTGTTAACTAATATCGTGTGTGAAAATATTTGTGATTTGAACGTACCTACTTTCTTGTTATAAAAATACCTAGATGACGGTTGTCGGTAAAGATGTGATAAACGGCTTTATATTAAAAGCACGCTGTAACGCCTGTGCTTGTTTTTAAAAGTCGCTGTAAAAAGCGCGGAAGTGCTTCTCTGCTTTTTACTTTTTTACTTAATTTTCTGCTTACTACTTTTTTTAGTGCTTTTGTGCATTGAACTTTTAGATAGCAAAAACTTATCTGCTGAAAATTTTATAGTGAGCCTTATGTGCATAGAAATATGGTTGTCAATCTAATATAATTTAGTATCAATGTATTGATTCTTATGGGTAAAGAAATAAGGTTCAATTTAATTAAATATTGATTTGAGCTGTATTTATTTCATAACAATAAGGTTAGTTTTTGTAAATTTTTGGCATTTCTTTCTCTTTCTGGCCGTCATTGCTTAAAAACCACACGTTTATGTTTGTAAGCGCGCTTGTGTGCTTACTTAAAAAAACGAACTTTTCAAACGGCTTTTCGTTTAAGCACCCACTTCTAGTTGTCGGTTCGGTATGTCAAATTGTCAGTCTTGTCATTTTCGCGGCGAATTTAATTTTAATATTTGTTGCGTTGTATTCATAAATTTGTAAGTATTATTAATTTGTAAGTTCTGGAGCTTAAAAGAAATAATGATATCAAAATTACCTTTGAAACTGAAAAAGAAAGTTATGGATGGATGTTTGCTCCCTTGCATGTCATACGGATCACAAACTTGGAATTGGATATACAACAACTATGCAAAGGATAAAATACAGAAAACCCAACGTGCTATGGAAAGGAGTACCTATCCTGAATATCAGGCTAAAAGACAAGCAAAAATCAGAAAACAAACGCAAAAAAACCAAAATGATAGATGCTCTCCAATATATGAAACGACTGAAGTGGAAGTTGGCAGGACACGTGGCAAGATCAACAGATGGAAGATGGATAGAATTGGTCACAAACTGGTCAGGTCCATGAGGTAAGAGAGCCAGAGAACGCCCCAGAGAACGATGGATACACGAGATTAATAAAATAGCTGGAAGAGACTGGACAAAGAAAGCGATGACAAGGACAACTTGGAAACTGTTGGAGGAGGCCTATACCCGTCAGGGGCCTTAACTGAATAACTGTGTAAATGCATATTATGTTATTAACTTAATGGTAATGTTTAATGATATAAAAGGCATTCATAAATTTGTGGAGATTACTTTTATTTATAAACTAGCTTTTGCCCGCGACTTCATCCGCGCAGAATATAAATTTTAAAAAATCCGTTTCCCTTTGCTGGAACCCAAATCCCGTATCCATATATCCCTGATTCTGTATCCCATATTCCGTATCCCGTATCCCTTATCCTGTATCCCGTATCCCGTATCCCATATCCCGTATCCAGTATCCGGTATCCGGTATCCGGTATCCCGTATCCCGTATCCGTATCCCGTATCACGCATCCCATATCCCGTATCCCGTATCCGTATCCCGTATCAGGCATCCCACCTCCCGTATCCGTATCCCGTATCACGCATCCGTATCCCGTATCACGCATCCCACCTCCCGTATCCCGTATCCCGTATCCCGTATCCCCCATCCCACATCCCGTATCTTGTAACCCGTATTCCGTACCCCATATCCCGTATCCGTATCCGTATCCCGTATCACGCATCCCACATCGCGTATCCCGTATCCGTATCTGTAAAATAAGGTGATTTATGTATCTGTTTATGTATTAATTGAAAATAACAGTAACGAATAACTATCTAAATATAATTTAGGTTTATTATTTACGTTACCGTTTCAATGAAATTCACAACGGGCTGCAAAAAGAGCAACTTTTACGGAATCGTCAACTTTGACAGTCCAGCGTCTCAGTTTATGTTTTCTTAAGAGGTCATGGTACCGATTAAACGAATGAAATGAGCATTAGCGCACGCAACTTGACAGTGAATCGCTATCAAAGAGTTGGGCGTAAATGTCAATCGCAATTATGACCTTGTGGTACGAATAAGCAAAATAATTCAATTGAGGTCCCTATTTGCATCGCGCTAACAGCTTGTGGTAAGCCCCCAGTGATTGCAACTGGCTGTGTTTCTGACGGTCAAATAATTAAGTATCGATAGGTCAGTCACACGATCCCTCTAACGCGTATATCCGCTGTAAACCGCCATTAACACCATTGATGTATTCTTTTAGCAGATATGGTACCTCTTAACATTGCAATCACCATCCCCCTATAGTCTGATTTTTAATTAGACGAAGCCAACTGACAGCTGAAAATCTCGAATTTGAAACTTATTTGTTCTATTTATATTGAAAAGTGACATAAGAACCTGTCAGCCCACTTCGTCTAATTAAAAATCAGACTATAGACAAATGGCTTTGTCTACAAGCGTTTCTGTAAATCGCAACGCTTCATGTATCGAAATGACATAAGACTAAGTCACTTGATTTAATTATCGACTTGTTAAGTCATTTCCATACATTTAAGCGTAGCGTTTTGTAGAAACGCTTGTAGACGAAGCCATTTGTCTAGGGGGACTGATGTATTCTTTTAGCAGATTTGGGAGCTCCTAACATTGCAATCACCAGAACTATGCTCAGCGCACTACATGCAGCGAAATTCACACATCTGTTACCGCACTCGCAATTCGACAATCAACCTAAAGGCATTTTAATGTGTATTATTTACCAATAAAAAAAAAAAAAATTAAAAACACGACTGCCCTGCCAAAAAACGAACTAGAAATTATAAAACAAGTGCAGTGTCATTGCAGTCGGGGGACCGTTCGGTGGAACATATTTAATCTAAGAGGGCCCCCGACTGCAATGACACTGCACTTGTTTTATAATTAGTAGTTCGTTTATTGGTAGGGCAGTCGTGTTTTTAATTTTTTAAATTATTTATTTTTTATTTTATGCATTTTAGTGACAACCGCCAAAAATGAAATTTTTGTTTTGCATGTACATCCTACCTATGTTAAATTATGCCAATAAATTCTACAGTTTTGGAATGTGCTCATCAAGGCCTTAAATTAGATACCCATATTGTAATAATGGAAGAAAAAAAATTTTTTTTTCACATTAAAAATTGAGCCATAACGCCGCCATATTGACTTATTTCAAAAATAATATACCCAGTGTTACCCGGCATGACGTAAGGATTCTAACGATACCCTATACATCCAAATCCGTTCAGGCATTTATAAGTTATGGTGGAATAAATAATCTCACATACATACATACATACATGAACCCTAAACACATATAGGTACACTCCTTTTTTTGGGCAGTCGTGTAAATTAGCCGTATTGGCAATACCGACAAGTTTTTTTAACATTATTTTCCGCGAACGACTGAGTCATACCGTGTCCATGGACTCTGTTTATAGGAAATACTATATCGACAATCACATCCCTCTTTCTTAGTAATGTTATTGGTTGAAGTCATTTTTTGACACAAAAATTAATACAGAACATTAAAAAAAAATCGCTCAAGGCGTATGAAAAAATCAGAAGCATAGACTAATAAAACGATTAAAAAAACAATTAGCCGTAACTTTCCCACGGCAGCGATTATGTTCACGGCAACAATAGGGGGGTGGGCAGCCATCGGAGACGACCTTTGCTCGCTAAATTACCGTTTAGCGTAATTATGAATTTATAGCTATAATTTAGGGGCGTCGAAGGATACGTGCCTATTAGGTCGCGTTCAAATTACTTTCGCTAGGTATTGATGTATTATTGAGGCGCTCATAGCCAGCTGCAGTCACTGATCGGTAAACGATCGAAGGTTAAGCAACGGTTGGCAAGGTCAGTCAGAGATGGGTGACCGTTTAGTGGCATTTGAAGAAAAAAACTGAACCCTTATAGGATTACTTTTTTGTCCGTCTGTCTGTCTGTCCGTCTGTCAAGACGTGCACAGCCCAAACCGCTGGTGATACAAACGTGAAATTTGAACAGTACAGGTACCTTTTATAGCGTAGAAAAAGAGCATAGGAAGGATTTTGGAAAATTCGTACCCCAAGGGGGTAAAATAAGGGGTGGAAGTTTGTATGGAAGTCCCTCATTTCTGAAGTTAGGAACATGAAAATTTGTATTTAGGCTTCTTAATACAAACAAGGAATAGTAATTTCAGCGTTTTTGAAAATTCCACCTCTAACGGTGTAAATAGGGGATGCAAGTTTGTATGGGGTCCCAATTTTTCTGAAGCTAAAGACATGAAAATTTATATTTAGGCTGCTCATTACAAATAAAAACCGGACAAGTGCGAGTAGGACTCGTGCCCGGGGGGTTCCGTACAAATTTTAGATTCTTTTATTGTTTAGATTGTTCCGAAAACAGGCAAAAATCGTGGAGACTCGAATCTCGGGATGACTATACTTATGTACAAACATAATATTTGTACGGAACCCTCAGGGTGCGAGTCCTACTCGCACTTGTCCGGTTTTTTTTTATTGCACGGTATAGTACAAGTGTTGGGTAGGCCCGCCCATGAGTGGAACATTAAAATGGCTCATACCTATTTATTTTTTTATATTTAAACCAGGTGCCTATCGCCACGGTACATTGGTTGCAGTCACCTGATGGGAACCCTAATCTATAAGACCCTGTTACGGTTCATCGGTTTTAAACGGTGGTATACTGAACTCACCAAATGGTCCACCTGTAATACGGTCCAATACACAATGAATATCATCTACAGAAAAAATAAAATTGAAGTGTCTATTTGTAATGTCAAAATAACAGCTTTTTACTAAATTAAATGCATGTCTTTTCTTTTGGGACCAGGCCCGCCACACTCTCCCACCACTGTTACTCCTGTAAGCCAGGATCGACAGTGTCCAACGATGACGCCAAGGTTTAACCCTCGACGAGTCCCGGGGACAAGCTAAGTTGTCTTGGAACCCGCACGAACTTAATCAAAAGAAAGGATAGGAGGAGTTGGAAGAAGATTAATGAAAAAGAAATGCATATCCTACTTCCTACTATCCTATCCTATTTCCTGCTAATATTATAAATGCGCAAAATAAGTGTGTGTGTGTGAATGTTTGTTACCACGTTTCGCCATAACTACCAACCCGATTTTAATGAAATTTGAAACTTATATAGTGTAGGCTCTGGAATAAGACATAGGCTAATTTTAAACATCAATTTCCACGCGGGCGAAGCCGCGGGGCATAGCTAGTAAAGAATATACCTATGACACTTCATAATCCGTGCTCTGTGGTTTCATTCCTATGCATATGCAGTGGTAATGCATATAAAATAATAAAATAAAAATAAATTTATTTTCAAAGTACACACAGGAAATAATTGCTAACAGTTTTTATGACTAAGAAGGTGTACATGGTGTACATTTAAAATTAAGTAAAATTGTCAGTGGATCTCACACTAGGCCTAGCCTGTATCGTGAGGTCCAAAACAAAGGTTTACCAGTAGTTTATGTAAACATTATGAAATTATGAACTAAATGTTATTAAAGACATGAAAATATATAATATATAGTTTCTTTACAATAATAGAAAAATAATAAAAATTCTTGCATATCTGTGGGGCTAACTCGATCACAAAAATGAATCACTTTATGATCATAATATGATTCACCGAAATCGTAAGATGGTTACTCCCAAGCAATTCATATTATGAATCGCAATTCATCTATTTGACAGTTATATGAAATTGGTAATATGGTCCACGAAGAAAGATGAATTGCAATGTTGCAAATTGTCAATGTCAATTTAATGACAAATAGGTCAGAGAGAAACTTATATATAGGAAATAGGTACCATACCTATTTATCATAACCTATGAAGATGTTTATTGTTTTTTATGTATTACGAAATATTACTTAACATGAACATCAAGAGTCTCCACGACGACCCCTCAACATGCCAACGCAGGTGCCTAAGAATCCGGCACCGCTGGGAGAAAAGCACGAGCTTTCGCGAGTTTATCCGCGGGATTCCGATTCGGAATTCCGTATGTATGAGACCGGCCTAAGTCACAAAGGTATAGTCAAAGGTGACGAGCTCTCAGTGATATCTACCTACTGAGGGAGGTTTTCATAGTCCATTCCGCCTTTTTGTCATCATTGCACAAACTGGACTACGCAGGCAAGACGGAGCGTCTGGCTGGCCGGACTTAACAGGAAAACCAGCTCAGTCAGAGTGGGAGGCTTGAAGTCCTACCTACTGCGTCTCTATCGTGAATCATATAGCGCAGCGGATACCGTCAAGTAGGTACCTAATAGGTGCCATTTCGAACTACAAAAACCATTAAACGTGAATCAACAAAAAAAAATTGCCCGATTTTCAATAATTTTAAAGATGTTACTATACCTTATAATGTATTTTATGTACGTATCTAATTAATGTTTGTACAAAAGCAATTATTCTTAATAAAATAAGATCAAAATAAATTCAACCATAACTTTATGGATTTTATCGTTTTTCTATAGCAACCTTGAATACCATGGCTCTAAAGGGCTTGTATCTAGGGCAGTAAAACAAATTAAAAAAAAAAAGGATTCAGATATGAAATTGTCTATGGAGCAGAATTGCTCGTGAATCGCGGTTCATCTGTGCCCATATTACCGAAATTAGATGAAATGCAAAACGGTTCATTTGATGAATTGGAATTGCAATTCATAAGCAATATTGCATAGTGACGCAGTTAGACCCGCTGAACTGTGGGGCTAACTCGATCACAAAAATGAATCACTTTATGATCATAATATGATTCACCGAAATCGTAAGATGGTTACTCCCAAGCAATTCATATTATGAATCGCAATTCATCTATTTGACAGTTATATGAAATTGGTAATATGGTCCACGAAGAAAGATGAATTGCAATGTTGCAAATTGTCAATGTCAATTTAATGACAAATAGGTCAGAGAGAAACTTATATATAGGAAATAGGTACCATACCTATTTATCATAACCTATGAAGATGTTTATTGTTTTTTATGTATTACGAAATATTACTTAACATGAACATCAAGAGTCTCCACGACGACCCCTCAACATGCCAACGCAGGTGCCTAAGAATCCGGCACCGCTGGGAGAAAAGCACGAGCTTTCGCGAGTTTATCCGCGGGATTCCGATTCGGAATTCCGTATGTATGAGACCGGCCTAAGTCACAAAGGTATAGTCAAAGGTGACGAGCTCTCAGTGATATCTACCTACTGAGGGAGGTTTTCATAGTCCATTCCGCCTTTTTGTCATCATTGCACAAACTGGACTACGCAGGCAAGACGGAGCGTCTGGCTGGCCGGACTTAACAGGAAAACCAGCTCAGTCAGAGTGGGAGGCTTGAAGTCCTACCTACTGCGTCTCTATCGTGAATCATATAGCGCAGCGGATACCGTCAAGTAGGTACCTAATAGGTGCCATTTCGAACTACAAAAACCATTAAACGTGAATCAACAAAAAAAAATTGCCCGATTTTCAATAATTTTAAAGATGTTACTATACCTTATAATGTATTTTATGTACGTATCTAATTAATGTTTGTACAAAAGCAATTATTCTTAATAAAATAAGATCAAAATAAATTCAACCATAACTTTATGGATTTTATCGTTTTTCTATAGCAACCTTGAATACCATGGCTCTAAAGGGCTTGTATCTAGGGCAGTAAAACAAATTAAAAAAAAAAAGGATTCAGATATGAAATTGTCTATGGAGCAGAATTGCTCGTGAATCGCGGTTCATCTGTGCCCATATTACCGAAATTAGATGAAATGCAAAACGGTTCATTTGATGAATTGGAATTGCAATTCATAAGCAATATTGCATAGTGACGCAGTTAGACCCGCTGAAGTGTATAAGTGTGGTGTGTGTGGTGTGAGTGGAGTGTGTAGTGTGTGTGTGGTGTGTGTGTGGTGTGTGTGGCGTGTGTGGGGTGTGTAGTGTTTTGTGGTGTGTGTTTTGGATTGATGTTAAGGTATAAGCTGTTGGCATAACTAACTTATTATTTTAAGTATGTTTTCAGTCTCGGAGTAAGTTTGTTGCGATAACCATATTTTTAATTTTATACTGGCTTCTTTCAATTTAATGTCTTTTATGTCACATTTAGATGCTAATTTGTTATAGATATATGGCGCTAAAAAGTATGAAAACGTTGAGCGAAAGAGGACTTTACACTAGGCACTGGAACTCTGAAAATTCTTCTATTTGTTAAGAGATCAGTGCTAGTAGAGCTACGTTCTCAGCTATGCGGCGTCTATATCACATTGGTCTGCGATATGGTAAGGTACGTCACGGGGTCACGATACGGTAACCACAGTCAGTTTGTTCGATACTATAATGCCCATGAAAATATACACGCAAGGGTCCCACCCTTGGGGAGGGGGGAGTAGGAAATACGATCATAAGACATCAACCACACTAGGGCCCGTATTAATAAATGCATCTCGAAGGTGAGATCGATCTTAAGTTGCTGTTTTTAACAGATGTTCCATACATTGAACGTCAAAACTGCATCTTAAGATCGATCTCAACTTTGAGATGCATTTATTAATACCGGCCTAGATAAATAGATCTTAAGATTATGGCGTTGACCGCTTGGCGCAGGGGTTCGAGCGTTGGCCGCTCGGCTAACGGCATTGGGTAGTTGCGAGTTCGATTCCTGCCAGGCCAAATTTCAGTTGGCCTTTTACGTTATTTGCCCTGGTCTGTGTGTCACTGGGATCCCCCCAGTCCATTGTACGGTACCCATAGTACAAGCTTTGCTTAGTTTGGGACCATGCAGTTTTTTTTATAGGATGCGGTGGCAGAAATGCGTACGGCCCGCCTGATGTTAAGCAGTTACCGTAGCCTAAAGATGCTTACAATACCAAAGGCACTGCTCGCGCATTGCCAACCTGAAGGGGAGTGGAGTGGGATGGAGGGAGGGGGAGGGGCGTTGGGCTTTCGGCTCTCTTACTCATCGTACGAAACGCAGCTGTAATAGCTGCTTTACGCCGATCTTCTGTGAGAGGGTAGTACTACCCCGGTATATGAGCTGCAGTCAATTGGCTACAGCTTGACTCTACCACCTTGAAAACTAACCAGTAACTAGTTGGGACCATGCAGCAGGTGTGTAAGTCTGGCGATATTTATTTATTTATTTAGGTATATTATAATTAATTTTGTTTCCTAATAACAGTGAAAGGGTAACAATCAAACCGGCGTCTTTACTACCAAAGCCAATGCGACCATCGAACCTTGTACTAATTCCACTAATATTAGATCAAATATTTGGTTAACCCCCATTAAATACAAGTTTATACCATAACAACATCGATCTAACAATCCCGTAGCAACCTGTAGTTATAAGTAGGCGGGGCTTATATCCACCCCTCCGTGCAGCCTTCCAATCGGGTGGCAGCATTTTAAATTAAGAACGCGTGCTTGCGTCGGCTCTTTTATAACGTCAAGAATTGACGTATCGTCAAACGAAAACATTTGCGTACAGGTTGTTGTTTTTAATTCGTAAAAAGATTTATTTATCCTTGTTTTTGATTTTTGTGTATTATTGAAAAGTAACTAACTAAATGCAGTATATAAGGAGTGTTTGTTTTTTAAATGTGTTTGTTATGGTGCAATGCTTATTTATTTATAGCTATTATATTTTTATAAGACACCAGTAATATCGCTGTTATCCAGTTACAAGGTAACAACATCTTATGTTATCATATCTATCCTTTCAAAGATAGTTGTTCGCCTTGACATTTAAGGTACTCTTCGGAAAGATCTTAGCGATCGGTTCAAGCTATCCTACTAGGTCGAAATTAAATTACAGGCGTATGTATATGTTTTTTTTTTTTTTGTTTTTTTTTTATACATATTATCAGGGACAACATTTTAATGAACGGTGAGAAAACATGGCGCAAGAGTAGAATATTGCTATGCGAAAATGAGCTTAAGGAGTCAGGCAATATGTACTATTTTATTATCTACAAAACAAATACATCTACATTTCATTAATTCATTTCTTACGTATATTCTTTTTACAAACTCACTGCACTCGAGTGGTTGCGGGTTCGATTCCCGCCAGAGGAAATTTATTTCGGAAACGGCATTTTCGTAATTTAGCCCTGCTAGGCTATTCTGTAACGACATACTCACTTCGCACGCGTGAATTTGCAGGTGATATGTCAAATTTTGTGTTGAAATTTGACATTTCACTAGAAAATTCACGCGTGCGAAGTGAGTATGACGTTACAGAATAGCCTAGCTGGTCTGGGTGTCGCTGGAATCGTCCCCAGTCCATTGTATGGTAGCCAACGTCGATTAGTTTGGTACCATACAGTTGGTAAGTCTGGCGATATTTTTTTATGGTGATTTTGTAACACCCTGTATATTCTAATGCCACCATAATATGATAAATTTTCAGTGTCATGTCTTTCATGATAATAACAGTTCACATGAAAATGAATAAATTAGACATTAATGTCTGTAAAACAAAATCGACACGAACAGTCGAGTTTCTTTAAGCTCACGTCTGGATTTAGCGATTCTTCTTCTTATCGTATGGTTCCCTGGTACCTGGTGTCAGAGTTGTTCAAGCCGCCCGAAGGCTGCAAAGCTTAACGACTGCCTAGATGACAACAACCGGGACTGACTTTTTACGTGCCGTCCGAAGCACGGAGACGCTCAGTTCAAATGCCACTGAACGGTCACCCATCTCTGACTGACCTTGCCGAGCGTTGCTTAACCGATTGTTTACCGATCCGTGATTGCAGCTGGATATGAGCGCCTCATTTAGCGCTGTTAGATGTATGGTCCCAAACTTAGCACTATGGACTGGGGGCGATCCCAGTGAAACCCAGACCAGAGGGCCTAAACGATATTTCGGACGAAATTCGCGTATTTCCTACTACGTTTCTCATTGATTCCGACATTTCTTACGAACGAAAATTGTTTGACGTCTTCGTCGTCGTCGAATCTAAGCATCAAACAATTTTCGTTCGTAAGAAATGTCGGAATCAATAAGAAACGTAGTAGGAAATACGCAAATTTCGTCCGAAATATCGTTTTCGTTTGAAACAGAGTAGGCCCTCAGGATAAACTACGAAAACGCCGTTTCTGAAATTTGCTAATGACGGGAATGGAACCCGCAACCGCCCGATGCAGTGAGCCGAGCGGCCTACGTTCAAACCACTGCACCAAGCGGTCGTCAAAAGGTCAAAAGATGATTATTGTTTAATTCTATTTAGCAGCATTGCGAATCCAATGCATAGTTACAATACGTAAACTTTTAACTTCAGATTAATCTTAAGCCTCAGATAATCGCGCATCGTATAAATAAGTAGCAACAAGAATAAGAAATGACTATTAAATCGGTATGTCTTGTCGCAATAGAAGATATTCCATTTCTTTTTAAATGCATAATTATAATATGGCATACCTTACGATCTTTTTAGGGCCACCGCAGACATGCTACTTTTATCATCGGCGATCAGCGATTTTGCGACTGTATCGATGCTGCGTCGCGTTTCTTCGAGCGAGAACAAGCGAGACGCAGCATCAAAATCGCCGATCGCCGATGCTAAAAGTAGCATGTCTGCGGTGGCCCTTATATGATGACTAAGGTGGCAAACAAGCGTACGGCCCGCCTATTGTTAAGCAGTTACCGTAGCCTTTAGCTGCTTGCAATACCAACGGCATAGCTCGCACTTCGCCGTCGTGAAGAGCAATGGGTCAGAGGGAGAGGAATGGGGGGTTAGGTTCCGGCTCTAACAACAAACGCAGCTGTAATAGCTACTTTACGCCGATCTTCTGTGAGAGGGTGGTACTACCAGGTCGAGCCATCCCATATGGATATATAGAAACATATCGACAGTGCCAATACAGGTCATCTTCTGGTGAATAATACGCAACAAAATGCCTTTAGGGCCACCGCAGACTTGCTACTTTTAGCATCGGCGATCGGCGACTTAGTCGCTTTTCAGAAGCTCGATGCAGCGACTGAACGCTACACCCCGCACACTTGCGGATGCCGGTCGCAGCGATTTTTCATGTTGACTACAGGCTACCGGATCAGCATCGGATTAGTCGCTGCGTCCGATCGCAGGAAGTCGCAAAATCGCGATGCTGCATCGATGCAGTCGCAAAATCGCGCGACTTTGATACTGCGATCGAACGCAGAGAGGCGCCAAAACGCGATGCAGCATCGATGCAGTCGCAAAATTGCCGATCGCCGATGCTAAAAGTAGCAAATCTGCGGAGGCCCTAAGTTGGTTGTAATTTGTTGGTTGCGATGACAATTGTGTAAATCGCTGCATGTAGTGGTGCGCTGAACACTAGTATAGTGATTGCAATGTAATGAGGTATCATATCTGCTAAAATAACACACCCATGTACTTAACAGTTTGTTTTTAAAGTAGGCCGATATTTTTTTAATAAACGGCCATGCCTTCATTTTAATAACATAATTAAAAATCTCTTGACACCAATTGCATAAAAAAATATAACTATAGATAACTAATTTCACACTTGGCTAATCGATATCTGTCCAGCAATTTTATAGCTACAAGGGTACAGACAAACAGACACGAATTACCACAAAAAATAACAATGAAGTGTCATTAAAAATGCAGTTTTTGCATTTAAAAAGTGTAAAAAATAATAGTAGGTAAGTAATTTACTGGTTAAATGATTTTCTAGTTGTAAGATCGGCAACGGTTCATATCTTCTTAAGTTCGCAGTTACCGTGGTTATACACTAACTGAAGGTTAAGCAATGCCAAGGTCTAACTGAAAAAAGTTAACTCCTAATAAAAAACTGTTATCGTACCGGTTAAAGTCCGGTTAATTATGTTGTTTCTTCCTGACCGCTGACTCGATTAGGGGTAGTACCACCCTCTCACGGGAGAACGGCGTAAAGTGCCTATTTAGCTGCGTTTCGTACGTTTAGTAAGATAGCCCAAAGCCCGACCCCCCTTTCCCTCTGACCCACTCCCCTTCAGGTCGGTAATGTGCGAGCGATGCCTTTATGCAAGCATCTATAGGCTACGGTAACTGCTTAACATTAGGCGGGCCGTACGCTTGTTTACCGCCTTAGTTATTTTATTAAAACATTTCTGCACTATCGGTCATCGGTTCTTCGGGCTATACAATAATATGTTAAAAAAACCCTGTCCGAGCCGAAACCGGTATTTTGGTTCCCCAATCACATGACCAAATAAAATAAAAATAAAAAAATATTCATGATAGTAAACATATTAATGACAATTTAAAATACCATTTTTTTTTGCCTTTTTCCCTCAAAATGTAGCAAATTTTAAAAATATGACAACACCGTTACTTGAAGTAATTGTGGCGACACCTCTGACCACAAGGTATGTGATGACGTCATTTTATGTTTTTTTTTATGTAAACGGGGTATTTGTTTTCCAAAAAAATATGGGTGGCCTTTGCCCAGCAGTGGGACACTTACTATGCTAAAAAATATTAAAAAAAATTTTTTTAAAAAAGAATCTAGTCTCGGTACCCAACAATACGTTTTCGGGTCGGACAGGGTTTTCTTAACATGTTGTATGGTATGAGTATAATTAGGGGGTCTAATAGGCGCTCATAGCCAGCTGCAATCACTGATCGGTAAACGATCGGAGGTTAAGCACCGCTTGGCAAGGTCAGTCAGAGATGGGTGACCATTTAGTGGCATTTGAACTGAGCGTCTCCGTGCTTCGGAGGGCACGTAAAAAGTCGGCCCCGGTTGATGTCATCTAGGCAGTCGTTAAGCCTTGTCAGAGGCCTTCGGGCGGCTTGAACAACTCTGACACCAGGTTGGCCACTAACCATACGATAAGAAGGAGAAGGGGGTCTAATGTTTAATCGTGTCTCAAAATGACGTGTATTTTATCAAAGTATAATTAGGCACGCGTGTGACAGAGACAACTGTATTTTTCTCAGTGTCTTTAAGACTGGGCAGGTAGCGAACGAGGTATTTTTGGAGGCTATCTCCTCTTAGACGAGTGGAGTAAAAATTTTGAAAAAAATATCACCGTATTTATTATACCCTCTTCTTTAAAAAACAAGTTTGAAAAATGTGAAAAATGCTCTTTTACTATGTGAAAAAAATTACCAAAATGTAGAAATTTTCAAATTTAAATTTCTATCTTCTTCCAAACGGCTGGGAATTTTTAAATAGTTTTTTCACCAAAAGATGGAGAAAGATAATACCTAAAAAATGTAAGCTTGATTTTGCGATGCAATCGTTTTTCACGTCACAATTCATGATTTTCCAAATATTCGCCAACAAAGTGGGCGGATCCGGTGCGAGGGGCGACGGGCGGCAGTACCGCGATGACTGTTGGCCGGGGAGGTTGTGCCAGTTTTCCCGCGCTCCAGTCGCTTCAATTATCGTCTATATCTTTTTTGTAAATAAATACATAAAAATATTGCAATGATGTATACGCCTTTGTACCTAAGAAGTTTTGACAAGGAATTGTAATTTAGAATTTTTTTTTTGTTTTGTTAAATAATCATATAAAAATAATACAAATAAAAATAAAAATAATAAGAACTAAGAATATATTATTATTTAATTACATACAACAAGAACTATACTAAAAACTACAACTAAAGAAAAGATAAAATAATAAATAGAAAAACAAATTATGAATATAAAAGGTCGACATCGTCGTCGATACCAAAGGTTCCCAACAGGCTGGCCGCATTTCCGCGCTGTATAACTATACTTATTCGCTGCGCGAAATAAAAGCCAGCCCGCCGGTCACGTGAAGCGGCAAACAGACGCGTGGCAATCTCCTTAAAGAGGCGACGCGCATTTGGGCCCCATGTGCCCAGGGTTTCGACCCCAAACGGCTCAAACAAGTAGCCTCCGGGAAGGCCACTATATTTGCGCCGTTTGAGGTTCTCGGCCTCTGCAGCAGCAGCGCCAGAACGCATCGACGTGCTAGGAAGGTGTGACGGCGCCAGGGTGTCTACGCAAGTTGCATCCCACACCATGGGCCGTCCCAACCTCCACGGCACCAAAGACATACCGTCGGGCCTCTTGCCGTCATCACGCGCCAGCCCATTGGGTTCTAATACGGCGGGCACACCGGCGGTGACGAGGGCCCGACGAATTACGTCGTTGATGCCTGCATGCCGTGGTATGCGACCCGCGCTCCTGCTGCAGGATAATCCATGGTGGCCCAAGCTGTCCACCGCCTCACCGCATCGACAACGATGTGGGGCATTACAAGCTGCCCCTAAACGGAGGGAAGTAGCGAGACGAAAGGTCGTGTCATCTAGAAAGGTGCCGATGTTAGATGAAGGCAGCGCTTGCAACCAGAGACCGGCTTCCCATTCTCCCACCGCCAGCAGGCGCGCACGCTCTGCAGAATTCCTGCACGTATTAAAAAGTTCGTTCCGTGCGGAAGTGCAGAGCGGCGCATCCCACTGGCCCTGGGAGGACAGGTTGCCAGGTAGATCTGTGCTCGGGCAAGCTATTTTCCATGCGTTCACGGCATCGGACAAATACGGCACGAGGTAGTCAACCATAGAAGGCGCTAGGATCTTCTTGGTTAAAACCTCAGTGCTGTAGACCGAGGACAGGAACGCAGGTAAACTGACACTTGAAATTTTGCGAATACCGAGTCCACCAAAACGAATTGGTAGAGAGGCTTGCAGCCAGGCTCGGTCATCCAAAGAAATATTTAGAATTTTAACTAAAGTTTGGTGTATTGTTTTATCTAACTTTTCTAATAGATCTGGGTATTGCCAAAGATGTGTAGAACGGAGAACGTACGTAAATTTAGGAACAAACAAACAGTACCTAATAATTGTAAACGCCGAATGCATATTAATTTTTACAAGTCTGTCAAAAGATTCACTAAAATTTTGTATCTTTTCCTCAACAAATGAAGCGAAAGATTCACCAGGTACTGGGGACCCGAGGAGGTGGAAACAGGATCTATCTATTGTTTTAATATTAGGCGCTAGGGCTTGAAACTTTTGTATTATATTAATTTGATCCAAAACTTGTTTGGTAGGGTTCACGAAAAGTTCACACTTCGATGTGTTCAATTGTAGGCCTATAGTTTCAAAATGATGTTTTATAAAAGACAAATCTTCTAGTACTGTATGTACATCACCTCCTAGGGTTCCGTCGTCTAAGTACCACACATTGAATTTTGAATTTAGCTTCTTAATGATTGGGTGAATCGCGAGACTGAAAATAACTGGCCCGAGAGGGTCACCTTGCTGACATCCGACGGCCGAGTCTATAATATAATTTTGGTAATGTAATTTGGTAGTGTTGCCATAACATTGCCAAAGAAAGTTGTAAATTTCTGGAGTTTCTTTTTGGATTTCGGATAACAAGGTGTCCCTATTCACAGAATTAAAAGCATTCTTAATATCTACCTTTAAAATAACCTCTGCGACACCCGAGTCCAGATAGGTAGAAAGAGCGTGGATGGCAGCTTCACAACCTCCCTTGGAACCGTAGCCTAATTGTGTCGGCTGAAATACAGGTGACAATTTATCCGCGTAGAAGTGGCAGCAAACTTTGGCCACCAAACGCCGGTACGTACAGCCGACAGCAATTGGGCGGATACCTCCATCCTTTTTACGCAAGGCACAAAGATTGGCTCCATACAAGGTAGGGATAATGGCCTCGCACACTTTGCCTGATAACATTAGATTAGCCAGGGCGGTAAGCTCCTTCAGCAGTGCCTCACCGGCAGAACTGGCACCCACCAACAAATCTTTCAGGTGTTGGGGCGTCAAACCGTCGAGACCACCTGCAGAGCCACTCCGGAAAGAGCCCACCGCCGCAGCCACCTCACGGGTCGTGACAGTTAGCGCGTTCACGCTTGAGTCGGGTGGGTCAGGGTAGGAGAGGCTGGCCGCTGGAGATGGGTGTTTGTCCTCCAGCGCTTGTTTTGTCCCAGCACAAAACGGAGCGATCACGTCGCTACTAAAAAGTAATCTGGCCGCACCGCCAATGTCACCGTCACCTAATTTGGTCTCTACATGGCGGTACACGCAGTACGGCCTATTGCAGCTATTGGGAGATACACTGGAATCCGGTGGATGAGTAGTAGGCTTACAATTGTCTTTTATAAGGGCTGTCAGTGACTTCATGGTGTTTGGATCTTTATTTGCATGTAAAACGGTATATGGAAAAATGAGGAGTTGTTCCCAGGCACTAATTGAGTTTTGATTTACAGTGAGATGTATAGCTTTGGCCAGATGGTCAGCCACGGTTGAACGAGCGCCTCGAGGTATTCTCTTTAAGATTGTTACGGTTTTTTTCTTTATGGACAATGTTTGGCAAAAATCTGAGGGGGATGGGTTCTGGGCATCTGATATAGGCGCTGTGGGGGTGACGCCAGAAGGAGCAACCTGCGGTTTGTGAACTCGACCAAGATGCACCTTTAGGCCTCGCTCACCTTTGAAAAAACGTGCCTGGGAACAAAGAGGGCAAGAAACGAGATCGCTCCGATTTGTACTAGGTTGATGAACACTGCCGGCGGCGACGCTTTGCCCGCCACTTCGATCCGACATAAGTACTTATCTATATACACAATACAAACTAAAAATACAAACTATAATATCATACAAAACAAATATACAAAAATCTGGTGACACAAAGCAGTCTGTTGACAGATTTTGTGTCAAATTTTCGGCAGGCATCGGCTGACGAAACGGACGAAACGAAGCTGCTGGCGAGCAAACCGCAACTACGCGTGCGTACCAGCCTGGTTGCCATGGTTATCTTGTCTCACTGGGCAACGCGAACAAATGTCACCAAATAAAATAAAATATATTAAAATCGAAAATATAGATATAGGATTCGAACCTGCGCTCCTTATAGCATTCACCCAGCCAGATCAATTAACTTACGAGCTAACAAGACATTGAAATTGAAAGCGAAATTATGAACTATATACTTCGTTATCATGGAATCTTGGAATTTTTTTCATTGAATGTGATTTGAATTTGGAATCTTTTTCACGAAGACGACTGGCCCTTGCTTGTGTTCGACATGTACAAACACATTGTGACAGTGTGCGTTTGCAGTCGCCTTCATGCCTTCGCCTACATTTAGAATAACATGAAAAAAATATTGATTTCGAAAATATAAAGATTAGGATTCGAACTTATGCCTTGACGAACTTATGCATTGACTTACTCAGCTAATTTCATGTTAGGGAACATAGCGAAATTATGAACTACATACTTCGTCGTCCATTGACAATTGACGCCCGCTTGGTGAAGTGGTTTGAACGTAGGCTGTTCGGCTCACTGCATGCGATGGTTGCGAGTTCGATTCCCGCTAAATGAAAATTTTGGAAACGGCCTTATGCGTAATTTTGTCTGGATCCTGGTATTACGGGGATCGCCTCCAGTCCATTACGGTACCCATAGTACAAGGGTTGCTTAGGTTGGGACCATTCATTCGCGTCTCATGTAATTCTCTCTGTATTATCACAGAATAACTATCTACATATACAGTAAGGGCGAGGCCCCATTACCATTCTTGACTATACTTAAAAGTGCACGACTATTTTCTCAACAATTGATAAACCACTATTGACCACTCTTGACTATTTTGACCATTATTGTCTATTTTGACCATTATTTACTATTTTGACCATTATTGACTATTTTTGACCATTGTTGAGTATTTTTAGTCTTTGTTGACTATTTTTGACCATTGTTGCCTATTTTTGACCATTGTTGACTATTTTTTACCATTGTCGACTATTTTGACCATTGTTGACAATTTTAGACCATTTTTGACTAATTTTGACAATTTTTGACCGTTGTTGACAATTTTTGATCATTGTTGACTATTTTCACCATCAACCGTCAACAATGGTCAAAATGGTCAACAGAAGTCAACAATTGTCAAAATTAGTCAACAATGGTCAAAAATTGTCTACAATGGTCAAAAATAATCAAAAATGGTCAACAATGGTCAAAATTGGTCAACAATGGTCAAAATAGTCGACAATGGTAAAAATAGTCAACATTGATCAAAAATTGTCAAAAATAATCAACAATGATCAAAATTGGTCACAATGGTCAAACATAGTCAACAATGGTAAAAAACAGTCAACAATTGTCAAAAATAGTCAAAAATGGTCAACAATTGTCAACAATGGTAAAAAATAGTCAACAATGGTCAAAATTGGTCACAATGGGCAAAAATAGTCAATAATGGTCAATAGTGGTCAACAATAGTTGAGAATAGTCAACAATGGTTAAAAAAAGTCAAAACTGGTCAAAAAATTTCAACAATGGTCAAAAACAGTCAACAATGGTCAAAAATAGTCAATAATGGTAAATAGTGGTCAACAATAGTTGAGAATAGTCAACAATGTTCATATAGTCAACAATGGTAAAAAAAAGTCAACAATGGTCAAAACTTTTCAACAATGGTCAAAAACTGTCAACAATGGTCAAAAATAGTCAACAATGGTCAAAATTAGTAAAAAATGGTCTAAAATAGTCAAATAGGGTCCAGAAAAGTCAGGATAGTCAAAAATAGACAAGAATAGTCACTCCGAGCCCATTTGGGCTCGGAGTTTTTTTTTTTTTTTTATAGGACTGCGGTGGCAAAAAAGCGTACGGCCCGCCTGATGTTAAGCAGTTACCGTAGCCTATAGATGCTTACAATACCAAAGGTATTGCTCGCACATTGCCGACCTGAAGGGGAGTGGGATGGAGGGAGGGGGAGGGGGGGGTGGGCTTACGGCTCTCTCACTCATCGTACGAAACGCAGCTGTAATAGCTGCTTTACGCCGATCTTCTGTGAGAGGGTGGTACTACCCCGGTCGAGCCAGCCCGTTTATGAGCTGCAGTCAATTGGCTACAGCTTGGCTCTACCACCTTCAAAGTTCTATTGGAGCTCCGTTGTTGTAAGCTTTCTAAGTAGTATAAGAAGTCTTAGTCTAGTAAGTATAAGAAAAAGAAAGAAAGAGTCGCCTTATAGCTGACTATTCCTGGCTAGCCTATTGTATTTCTGACTATTCTTGACTTTCTTGACTATCCTGACTTTTCATGACTGTAATTGACTGTTCTTGACTTTTCTTGACTATTCTTGACTGTAATTGACCGTTCTTAACTTTCATGTTTATTCTTGACTATTCTTGACTATTCTTGACTATCCTTGACTATCCTTGACTATCCTTGACTATCCTTGACTATTCTTGACTTTTTTGACTATTCTTGTCTATTTTTGACTATCCTGACTTTTCTGGACTGTATTTGACCATTGTTGACAATTTTTGACCATTGTTGATTATTTTTGACTATTTTGACCATTGTTGACTAATTTTGACCATTGTTGACTTCTGTTGATCATTTTAACCATTGTTGACGGTTGATGGTGAAAATAGTCAACAATGGTCAAAATTAGTCAACAATGGTCAAAATTAGTCAAAAATGGTCTAAAATAGTCAACAATGGTAGAAATAAGTCAACAGTGGTCAAAATAGTCGACAATGGTAGAAAATTGGCAACAATGGTCAAAAATAGTCAACAATGGTAAAAAACAGTCAACAATTGTCAAAAATAGTCAATAATGGTCAAAATAGTCAATAATGGTCAATAGTGGTCAAGAATAGTTGAGAATAGTCAACAATGGTCAAAATAGTCAACAATGGTCAAAAAAGTCAACAATGGTCAAAAATTATCAACAATGGTCAAAAATAGTCAACAATGGTCAAAAATAGTCAATAATGGTCAAAAATAGTCAACAAAGACTAAAAATAGTCAACAATGGTCAAAAATAGTCAACAAAGACTAAAAATACTCAACAATGGTCAAAAATAGTCAATAATGGTCAAAATAGTAAATAATGGTCAAAATAGGCAATAATGGTCAAAATAGTCAAGAGTGGTCAATAGTGGTCAACAATTGTTGAGAAAATAGTCGTGCACTTTCAAGTATAGTCAAGAATGGTAATGGGGCCTCGCCCTTACTGTATATACATATAGTTATTCTGTGACAATACAGAGAGAATTACATGAGACGCGAATGAATGGTACCAACCTTAGCAACGCTTGTACTATGGGTACCGTAATGGACTGGAGACGATCCCCGTAATACCAGGATCGAGACAAATTACGCATACGGCCGTTTCCAAAATTTTCATTTGGCGGGAATCGAACTCGCAACCATCGCATGCAGTGAGCCGAACAGCCTACGTTCAAAAATAGACAAAAAAGACCAAAATGACAGAAAATGATGGAAAAATTAAAAATTACAACATTTCAGATATGACAAGAAATGTCAAAAATTACAGAAAATTGCAAAACTCACAGAAAATTACAATAAATGACAAAAATGCCAGAAAATGCCAGGAAATAACAAATATGACAAAATGACAGAAAAAGCCAGGAAATGACAAATATGACAGGAAATGACAGAAAATGAAAGTAAATGACAGAAAATCACACGAAATGCCAATAAATGACAAGAAAAGATACACAAGACCAGGAAAACAAAGAAAAAAGACAAATACAAAAAAGTTACAAAGACAGGAGAAGACAGTACCTAGAAGAGTCAAGAGAAATAGTCTGAAATAAGTAGGTATTCCTTTAAATATTATAATGTGTGCCAACCCTTACACAAGTAGTCGTCGCACCAACTGTCAAGACGTTGGCGGCATGTTTATATTTATAGTGTTGTCAAGATGTCAAACTTCAAAATACAAAATATTTGGAAATATCACATTCGAAAAAACGCTATTTATAATGTACACAATCGTTAGTAGGCCAAATAAATAAACAAAAATAAGTAAATAAATAAACATTAAAAAAATATTATGCTGATGTGGGATTCGAACTCGAATCGTATCGTAAATTGCTCCGTCAGTTTTCTTTCCTACGTTTTTGATAGTTTATCGTTTGTGATCTATTTTATTTTGAGTTTATGAATAAATAAATAAATTATTCGATTTAATAAAAATATAGGTAGGTATATAAACGTAAAATAAAAAGATAATGCTTACAATAAAATTAGAAAACATAAAAAAAGCAAATAATTATAGGATTTGATCCTGCGTCATCGCCATCGTCGTTTTGGATGACTTTTCCACTGAGCTATTTAGGATTTGCATTATAGAGCGAAATTATCAACTTATTTGTAGATCTACTACGTTGTGGTAGCTCGGCTTGTTTTGAAATAAGAATACAAGCGACGCAATAACCGCGCTGTCAGAGGCTCTTGCCGGGAGCCAGCCGCTGGCGCGGGGAGCACACCCCCGGCGATGCGTTAGCTCCGCCCATTCAGCCAAAATTTCCAGATCATATCCCCACCTTAATAAATAAACCCAGTAATTTAAATCCACTATACAGGAAGAATACAGAAATACCAAATTTGCGGATTTTGTAACAAAGACAATCTATACTAATATTATAAAGAGGAAAGATTTGGGTTTTTGTTTGTTTGCATTAAATAGGCTCCGAAACTACTGAACCGATTTGAAAAATTCTTGCACCGTTTAAATGCTACATTATCCCTGAGTAACATAGGCTACATTTTTTGGGATCCGGGATACGAGACCCGGGATATCCGGGCTACGGGATTTAGCAAACGGGATCCGGGATTCAGTAAAAACGGGAAACAGGATCTGAGATACAGAATCCGAGATCCGGGATCAGAGAACCGATTTTTTTAAATTTAAATTCTACGCGGACGAAGTCGCGCAGAAAAGCTAGTCTGTTATAAAGAGACATTACCAAGGAATAGAGAGACATGTGACTGTCCAGAATAGTATGTCCTACTAAACTGAGTCCATGGACACAGTACGACTCGGTCGTTCGCGGAAAATAATGTTGAAAACATGTCGGTAGTGCCTAGCAATAAAAGTACATCCTAACATAGCAATCACTAGACTGCTATGTTAGGATGTACTTTTATTGCAACATGCAGCGAAATTCACACATCTGTTATTGCACTCGCAATTCGACAATCAACATAAAGAGGATAAAGACATTTTGATGCGTATTATTCACCAGGAGATGAGTCGTATTCGCAATAACATGTTTTCAACATTATTTTCCGCGAACTACTAAGTCGTACTGTGTCCATGGACATCATTTAGTCGGATACACTATTTTGAACATCAAATGTCCCCATTTTTACCCGACTACGGCGGAGGGTTATGATTTTGACCGGTATGTATGTATGTATGTGCATCTGTTCCCACCTAACTTCCAAATTACTTGTCGTAATTTGACAAATGAGGTATCGTTAGAAGCGGCTTAATGGCGCGCTGGTTATAGGCTATGTGACGTCACATAAAATTGCATATGGCGCCCTCTAGAGGACATAATATCATGAACCAACTTTTTTTCTTGGTAATGTTGTCTCGACCTTGACTTTCAAACTAAAGAATGTAACAAAATACTTGTCACATCTTCTTAACTTGTCACATCGTGTCATATCACAGCTCTGTCAGAGTTGTACTTACTTGTCACATCGTGTCATGTCACAGCTCTGTCAGAGTTGTACTTCTGACCACACTCCACAGTGTTGGTTCTCACGTATCAGAAACAACAATGGTGGTAAAAGGAACGAGATGTGTTCCATTGTGACGACAACTGATTACACATTAGAACACCTGTGGTTGGTTGGAACTGGCTAGAAACCGGCCGTGGCCAACAATTTAGATGATACTAGCATTTGTCCGCGACTTCGTCATAATTTATCCGTCATAATTTATCCCACGGGAACATACTATTGGGATAAAAAGTATCCTATGTGTTAATCCAGGATATAAACTATATGTGTTCCAAATTTCATCCAAATCCGTTCAGTAGTTTTTGCGTTAAAGAGTAACAAACATCCATCCATACAAACTTTCACATTTATAATATACTAGCTTCCGCCCACGACTTCGTCCGCGCATAATTAAAAAAAAGTAGCCTATGTGCTATTCCAGACTATAATCTATCTCTGTGCCGAATTTCATCAAGATCCGTTCAGTAGTTTTTGCGTTAAAGAGTAACAAACATCCATCCATCCAAACTTTCACATTTATAATATTAGTGGGATTAGGCGCCTTGACGGCCAGGCGGCCAGGGGGCCAAGTCGCTTAGCCATTGTGGCGCCATTGTGGCGTTCTGCTATAGTGACCGATCTTCTAATTGCTCGGTTGATTCTGATCGACCCCAGTCCATTGTATGGTAACCAAGCGCTGTCTAGGACCATACAGTGATGTCAGTCTGGCTATTATAAACACTGAGAAAAATTTTACGACAGCAAAATGGTTCTTGTAATTCCTAGTAGTGTTTGTAATATTTTTTACCAAACGTTTTGTATTTGCAGCAAATGTGTTATGTAATGTCTCGCATTTATAAAACATTTGCTGTAAATACAAAACTTTTAGTAAAACATACTAGGAACAACAGAAACCATTTTGTTGTCGTAATTTTTTTTCTCGGTCTATATACTTATTTTTTATTTTTGACGTTCCCGTCCTAATACAATAGACGTGGATGGCGTCTCGGATTATTGTTTTTTTTTATGGCAAACAAGCGACGGCCCGCCTGATGTTAAGCAGTTACTGTAGCCTATAGATGCTTGCGATACCAAAGGCATTGTTCGCACTTTGCCGAACTGAAGGGGAGTGGGACAAGGAGAAGTAGGGGGGGGGGGGGGGGTGTTGGGCTTCCTGCTCTCTCACTCATCGTACGAAACGCAGCTGTAATAGCTGCTTTACGCCGATCTTTTGTGAGAAGGTGGTAGCCCGATCGTACCCCGTATATGAGCTGCAGTCAATTGGCTACAGCTTGGCTCTACCACCTTGAAAAACTATGCTTCTAATACATGTGGGTGGTTTCTCATCTTATTTGTCTGTGATATTTTAGTGTCCTCGTCTGCTTACCCCAGACCAGATAGCGCAATGGTATCGGAGCGAACAAATCAGGCTAATCTCTTGACCTTACATCAGCGAGAGCAGACTAGCCACGAAACGTTGCTGATAACGCATTGGTGGATGGTCCAAGTTAAACGCGAGAGCGATTTTAGGTTCCACTATCACGCATTATGCGCCGAGGTAAATTCGAAGAAAAGTCATATCTAAATTATGTACCTATTCATAAATTTTAAAACATTCGTTTAATGAAATAAAATATATATTGTTTAGCCCATTCGTCATCCAACTTTGACCACTGGTCACCTAATTTTGACCAACAGTCATAGGCATAGATTTATTAGATACCGCCCTACTAAGAAAAATCATTTCCAGAAATGAGGCAACTTATTTTCGACGCGGCCTGTCAGTTTCATACAATGGTTGCTGTCAGATGTACTGAAGTACTCAAAAATTTGAGCATTATCAGTTGCCGCATTTTATTAGTGCGCATGCTCCATCTAGTTGGAGCGCCGCGGAAACTAAAATTAATCTATGGTCATAGGTATATTACTCAACCGACTGTCTCCTATTTTGACCACTTGTCGCCTGACTTTGACCAATTATCGCTTAATTTTGACCACTTGTGGCTTAATTTTAACAACTTGTCACCAAATTTTCAACACTTGACACCAAATTTTGACCTATCCTAACCACATTAGTTAGTAATTTGTAGGGTCCAATTTGGGTCCAATCGAGATTTCGTTCTCGGTTTCGTTCGCAGCGAAAATATTGGTAGAATCTCGGCCGAGAGACTGCGCATGACTGGGAACATGTATTTTAAAGTTGGCTGGTAGTATTTTGTTGATTTATTGTCTTATTAGGCCCGCCACATACATACGGAATTTCCGTATGGAATTCCGTACGGAAATTCCGTATGTATGTGGCGGGCCTAACTTATGTAATTTCTCGTTCTCGGTCTCGACCGAGATAAAGAAAATTAGGCCCGTATGAATAAATCTATCTCAAAGTTACGATCGATCTTAAGATTAAGTTCAGCATCAGCATCAAAAAACAGCATCTCAAGTTAGTTCTCAATCTTGAGATCGATTTATTAATACAGGGGGCTTACCACCACCTCTTATAGCAGTATTGTTTTAACGTTTCAGCGACTTTTTGTGCAATGACGTTTCTTATTGTCATGACAATAAGGTACGTCATTGCACAAAAAGTCGCTGAAACGTTAAAACGTTCCTATAATTGAATCGCGATACGAGGTCATGGTAAGCCCCCTGGCCTTAGTAATTTGATAAAAAATTACTTATGTTTATATAAGCCCGCCACAAGCCCCGCTGCCGCTCACCCCCCGCACCACACATCTCACCACAATACAAATCAGATAATAGGCGCCTGCGCCGGAGTGGCGGCCTATTGTCCACTCGTTGAGGGCTCTACCTTTGCACCTTCCCATCATCTTCCAATTTGGACTATTGAGCTGTTAACAGGCATACTTACTCTTCTCAATGGATCACATATGGACTCTAATTACGAATGGACTTATAATAATAATAATAATAATATCCTGGGACATTTTTTACACACGGCTACCTGATCCCAAACTAAGCAGAGCTTGTACTATGGAAACCAGATAACTGATATTACTACATACACTACTTTTTTATTTGTAAATACATACTTAATATACATATACACCCAGACTCCGGACATACAGACATGTTCATGCACACAAATGCATGTCACGGTAGGAATCGAACCTACGACCTGCAGCGTGAAAGTCGCCTCCGCGCCAACCACGCTAACGGGCCCGTCTATGAAGGACTTTTGCTTTGAAAATCTACCCAAACACTTTAGAAGTGGGTAATATTTTTTTATGTGTGCTTCATGACCCGAATTACAGATGTCTCCCACAAAGCCGCCAAGCTCATGGAACTGGGCTGGCCATATCAGCCGCATGCCAAACACCCATTGGGCTAAAATGATGGCCGATTGGGTCACACGACTAGCCAAACGGCAACGGCCTAGAATTGCCATAAACAGGGAGGAGTGGAGGAAGGAAAGGGAGACCTTTGCCCAGCAGTGGGACGACACAGGATGACCAAAAAAAAGGTGGCTAAAAATTGTGGAAAATATTTAGGGGAGATTGGGGAAAATTGTTAGTGGAATTATAATATAATTTGAAGTCATAAACTCATTTAATAAATATCAACTTAAGGTACTGATGATTGTTTTTTTTATTATTTATTAGAAGTTAGCAATGTTTCGGAGAAAAAGTTTGTTTGAAGTATTTTTAATGGTGCTAAGTATATTGATTCTGCATGAGGAAATGTGCCCGTATTTATGTCTAGCAAAAAGGCTAGGGAAAAGATTCTATCTATTTGTCATCGCAATTTTTCTAACGTTTGCGTCTTTATGACAAGGAAAATGATTGCCCTTTCCACCTCAAAGCAATTTAGAGAACATTTTTATATAAAATATTATTCAAATGGAGTCATCACGTGGAATGATTCTTATTACAAGTCTTATTAATGTTTTTTTTTTCACATAATATTATTCACATGAGACAAAGGTTACCTATATCTATTTAAAAATAAATAGTCATCGCTTGGCTGGCGTATTCATAATAAAAAGAGAAGTAGGTAATATTCGTATAAGATCACCGATTTTGCATACACATTGATGGTAGAGCCAAGCTGTAGCCAATTGACTGCAGCTCATATACGGGCTAGCCGACCGGGGTAGTACCACCCTCGTACGGAAGATCGGCGTGAAGTAGCTATTACACCTGCGTTTCGTACGTTAAGTGAGAGAGCCGAAAGCCCAACAGCCCAACTACCCTTTAGGTCGCAACGTGCGAGCAATGCTTTTGGTATTGCAAGCATCTATAGGCTACGGTAACTGATTAACACAGGGCTTGTTTGCCACTTTAGATCTACAAAAAAAAACCCTGATTCTGCCATCCATTGATAGAATCTCATGGACTTCACTAGTCACTAGTCAAGGCTACTTTGCAGTTAGTCCAGCTGCTTTTATATTAACTAAATGAACGAGCATACGTACAGTCAATGGATAACTATTGTTCGGTATACCCACAGGTGTGTAGGATGCGTTCAAAGGTATAATGACTAATCACTAATCAATGAATGCGATTCGGAAATATTTTGCCAAAACGCTCTTCCTCATGTGAGGATGACATACTAGCCAAACGACGATCTACGAATTTAAATTGAATGAAAATCATGCGAAAATCAGGAATTTTTATATATTACCGATAGTTTCACTGATCTGAGGAGTATCTACTCAAAAGACGAATTAAATGGTCACATTGCAAGAATTAGCTACTTGAACCAGATTAAAGAGAAGGTCGTAATAAGGAGGTGAAAGAGACTTCTTCTTATCGTGTGGTTAGTGGCCAACCTAGTGTTAGAGTTGTTCAAGCCACCCGAAGACTGTCCTAGAGAGCTCCATCAGCTACAATGACAAGGGTCTTAAGACAATCAATAAGAAGAAAAATGGTTAGCGACCTGGATGTAAATCCCCTCGCATTGAGGGAAATCCCATGCTTATAGGAATTAAGAATAATCAGCTCACGACTTTAAGTCCAATAAGTGTTATTACTACCCATAATGATTTCCAAGAGTTATTTTTGTCTCCTGCTTAGTAATGGAGGGAAGTAAATAATCTTCTTCCAACTCCTATCTTTCTTTTGTTATATTCGTGCAAGTTCCAAGACAATTTAGCTTGTCTTCGGGACTCGTCGAGAATCAAACCTTGACAACATCGTTGGACACTATTGTAGATTTTGGGTTTCAGGAGTTATATTACCTCCAAGACCCTTTGTGCACTGACTTTCCTCTACTGTGCATAAAAGCTTCAAGTTGAATTAAATGTTATGGGTAGGTATTGTAAATAAAAAACAATACTATAGCATCGAACGAGTTTCTACCGAGCCATTCGTGAAACAGGTTCCTTGCGACTAGGTATCTTGTTAGCGGGAGATGTTCGAATGTAATACGGACCAATAAGTCAAATAGACACCGCTGATTTCCAGTATTGTATGAGAATGCAATCGTCAAAAGTTGGAAGGGTATCAGGAAATGATGAATTTTGATTGGTTCGGTTAGGTTAGGTTAGGAAGGTCCTTGAATGGACCAATCGTAATGTCAGGTGCAGTCACACATGCCGTGGTGATTTTTAATTGGGACCAGGGGGCTTACCACAAGCTCTTATTGCGATTCAATTACAGGAACGTATTAACGTTTCAGCGACTTTTTGTGCAATGACGTACCTTATTGTCATGACAATAAGAAACGTCATTAAAACGTTCCTATAATTGAATCGTAATAAGAGCTTGTGGTAAGCCCCCTGGTCCGCGACATACTCTCACCAATGTTACTCCTGAGCCAGGATCAACAATGGTATGGCATAAGTTAAGCAAGTGGGGGTGCCTGGCTATGCAGCGTCTAAAGGATTATTGGTCTGTAGAATGCAGGTAGTGACGTTAGCCGCCCAACAGGTCACGATGTCTTTGAATATCAATAGAAGTTAAGGTAATATAGGTAAAGTTAAGATAGATTAGATGTTTCTAGGAATTCTGTAAGCTAATTAGGCGAATCTGAGCTAAAATAAGAGAATAACAACAAATGTTCTTTGGAAAACATTTGATAATGAGGAAAATTGTTTTGATATTCGTTGTTTTTCGCGTGTATGTCACTGCCGTTAGGGTTAACGAAATCATTTCATGGCAACCTTAGAAAAGTTTAAATCCTTTGTCTTTGCCTGTGGGTGCCAGACAACCCTAAAGCACGGTAAGGGAAAAACTTACGAGTTCTGTAGTGCATTCTGCAT
Organism: Drymonia ruficornis; assembly: GCA_947859195.1. NCBI lineage: Eukaryota > Metazoa > Arthropoda > Insecta > Lepidoptera > Notodontidae > Drymonia > Drymonia ruficornis. The sequence continues at coordinate 3,008,729 of OX401932.1, read as the reverse complement.
CATTATTTTGTAAGAAATCCTCACTCTAGGTTCCTAGCCCCTTTCTCAGCTAGGATTCTGGACCCTAGCGCTCTTTAAGGCTAGATAGGATGCTGAATAAGGGAGCTAGGAAATTTGAATTCAAGATGATGAAGGTTTTTTTATTGCCTAGCAAGGCAAGGACACACGGTTCATCTGATGGTAAGTGGTAACCGTAGCCCAGGACATCTGCAAATTAAGGGCAGCAGACGCAGCGCTGACCTTTAAGGGATCTGTAGTCATACCCTTTGAAGAACCCCATTAAATAGTGCTAAGGAAAAATAAAGCTTAAAAATATTTTGATTGTAAGATGAAGAACGACATAGTGAATCATCGCCGCGGGGGTTGGCGGATTCTACTCCCGTCGTCGCAAATTTCGGTAATTGTCTTTTAGTGTTTTGTCCTCATCTGGGTGTCATTGGGATTTTCCCCAGTCCATGGTATGGTACCCATATAATCGTTGCTTAGTTTAGGACAGACACACACAGACACACAGTTGGTGTGCTAATCTTGGCTATAAAAAAGGTATAATGTTCCATTTGTTCAAATCTCCCCCAGACTTCTATTTATGTCCTGGATTTTTACTTACTCAAGTATGTAACTCGCTCAGTAGTTGTCTCTTATAATAATTAATAAAATTAATAATCGGAAATGTGTGCTTGTCAATATCTATTACGCATAAATCAACATAATTATTAAATAAATGAGTTACGTGTAGCTATGCAAGTAATAAAAATGAAGATAGGTTTGTTATAATATTAATAAACCGTCTATATAATAATATAAATCTGTCTACAAGGTAGCTATACATGTGTGTGTATAATAAAAGTAGCACACACAAACATATAAAAGCTCTTTCAACAATAAAAGCGTAACACATGCAAACATTTGGAATGTAAATACCTGTGTTAGGTATGTTCGTAGACCCTAATACCGCCTCGAATAACAAACAGCTCACAGCTGAGGTGACCCTTTTCCCATAACATAGAAAGCCATACTCACTAAGAGGGGATAAGCCAGTTATCAGATCCATTTTTCCAACAAAACACCAACTTTAAATGTACTTTTCACTTTAAATGGATGTTTTAACCTGTCACCCATTTCTTTGACACTATGTTGCACTAAAAACTATTAACTGAACAGTATTTTGGCACATTATTAACTGTTTAATCGTGTAGATTGTCACCGTGCAAGCATTTTTTCCTTGTTTATGATTAAATCACTGGCATTATCATTGGTTTCATTCACCCGTCCGCTCTGCAGTTTCGTGTGACAATCACTGTTTTATACAATTCCAATCTAATAATTTTATACTCAAAACCCAAATACACACTCAACACAATATAATAGTTACATACAATAGTTAGTTATATACAATCGCGAATAAAGCTCTATTTTATCGATATATATGTAAAAATCACGAACTTCGCTTCTTAGTATCAAACACAACGTAAAAACATGAGAAACGTCACCGTACTAAACAGGTTTTGTTTTTTTTCTCTCTTGCTGCGTTCCATTCACTGTTCATTTCGTTATTTTCGATCACAAATCTCGTTCCACTCGTACCAACTTGTACTGAAAGTGATCATAATTATCGTTTTTAACAGTTTTTGTGGACGAAAATAACAAAAATTACGGTGAGTGGAACGCAGCATCTCTAGGTCCAGTTACTGCGTGATAGTTATTGGTAGATGACAGCTAGTTCGTCACACCGCCACTAGATGGAGCTATTTATAAGTATTGATTTAATAATTAATTTTGTATGGTATGCGAGGTAAGATTATTTAATTTACTCTCGCGTTTATTAAACCATGATAATTTTTATGATGTAATGAATTTGATCCTGTGGAATGGGATTTTAGTTTTATGTTGATTGAATTGCGGTATCGTGAGCTGTTTCACTGAAATATTTTTGGTACTTACAAAGTTTTAAGTTCAATGAATGTTTGGTAGGTATATTTACAATACGTAATGTTTTATTTTTATTTCGAATATTTACCTTCTAACAATAGTGTTTAGCTAATATTATTTACCGGTAGTTTTATTTTTTCACTTTAATTTTTGTATGTTATGCATATTATGTTTGTTATTTAAAATACTTCTTTTATGTTTCTAAAAAAATAAGAAATTTACAGGCTTGCATTTTTATTAAAAAAAATAACTTATGTTAAATTGAACGAAATAAAAAAATACCGATTTACTTTAAAATAAAAAATAATAAATAGGGCACGCTGCCGATTTGACCTCAGTCTCCCCTTTTATAAATCCAAGTATGATTTAAATATATTTTTGGGTTATTGACAAATTATTTTTTATATCATTACCCTTATATTTTTCAGAGGGGTAGGCTGAGGTGCTAGTATCCTAAATTAACTAGCACTCAGTTAAAATAAAATTTCTTAGGTTTTATTCATCATTATTTTATTGATCTATAGAAAAGGTAATAACAATTAATAGGAAGATAAATAGTGATACAAATACCTAATAATTATTTGTAATATTGATGGTGACTTGAAAGCGTTAATTAATTAATTAATATAATTTATTCCGTACCGGAAGACGCAGCGTGGGTAGCACCCCACAAGGTGCACCGACGACCTAGTGAAGGTCGCGGGAAACCGCTGGATGCAAGCAGCACAGGACCGGGCGTTGTGGATACCTTGGGGAGGCCTATGTCCAACAGTGGACGTCTTTTGACTGACATGATGATGATGATGATAATATTTTATTATTTTTTATTTATTTATCAATAATATTTATTTAATATTTAATTTCAATCGGTGATCACTCCACCCGTAGCGACTTGCTCTTTCTTTCCAGTTTCTTCTTCTTCATATTTGTACTCCACGTACCTGTAAACGAGATTAAAAAGTAATAAATATCGTCAGACTAACACACCAACTGTATGGTCCCAAACTAAGCAACGCTTGTACCTACTATGGCTACCATACAAAAATTTCGGAAATTTCGGAACTGCTGTTTTAATTTAATAATTATAGAAGTAAAATTGCAAAAAATATGTGACGTCACACTAGGGAGGGGGGAGTCTCACAAATGTGACCAGCTGTCACAAGGTCGGGGGAGAGGTTTTTTTTAATAGGACTGCGGTGGCAAAAAAGCGTACGACCCGCCTGACGTTAAGCTTACCGTAGCCTATAGATGCTTGCAATACCAAAGGCATTGCTTGCACATTGCCGACCTGAAGGGGAGTGGAATGGAGGCAGGGGAAGGGAGGGGGGGGGGGGTTGGGGTTTCGGCTCTCTCACTCATCGTACGAAACGCAGCTGTAATAGCTGCTTTACGCCGATCTTCGAGAGGGTGGTACTACCCCGGTTGAACCAGCCCGTATATGAGCTGCAGTCAATTGGCTACAGCTTGGCTCTACCACCTTAAACAATCAAATCACTCACTTTTCTAATGGAGGGCACAAGAAGTGCCTGATGTTCCTCGGCATGGCCACATCGGCCTGAACCTTGGCCACCTCCAGCATATACTCCGTGAACTCGTTCATGATATCCTCGTCCACTGGCGGGCCTATCCCTGGTACAGCGTACACCATGGTTATCTGGAGATCAGAAGGGTGAAAACGTTGACTTTACGAAAATCGTTTGAGGAATCCGTTGAAAAATGTAACTAAAAAAAATTTAACGTCACGACTTTTATTCCCATTCGGGGGTAGTCAGAAGCTTGAGTGGCCATACACCACCACATTGTGGAGGTATTAACAACTCAAAACCCACGTTTCACCAGATAATCAGAACCCAACGTGACAGGAGGTGAACCTTGTCGCCATGTATACAAGGACTGACTATTACCTAATGCCGAGGGATAGGTGGGTTTCCTCACGATGTTTTCCCTCACATAGATGAAAATTCATCCATTGGTGGATGCCCCACCGGGGATCGAACCTGGGACCTTCTGATTTCTAGCCCAACCTGTTCACCCCTAGGCTACAGTCGCTTTTTCCGTTGGTAGATGCCAAACTGTCACTATCGATAGTGATTAATTATTTGCAATAGTATCGATAGTAATCACGTCAGGGACGGAAAAAGTATCGATAATATCGATAGTACCTATCAATAGCGTGCCGACTATAAGGGTACGTTTCCACTGACGCGGAGCTGGGCGGAGCGGACCGTGAATTGGCCAATCACAGTGCCCGAAATCTCCACTCCGCCCTTGGCCCATCACAGTTGGCCAATCACAGTCCGCCGCTCCGCTCCGCCCAGCTCCGCGTCAGTGGAAACGCACCCTGAGGCTTAAAGCCGGAAACCCACCGCGTCGCACGGCGATGCCACGCACGTGGGTCAAGCTTCGTTTTGCAAGAAAATGTATGTGTCGCCGCCAACTGGTTTAATACGCTATTCAATTGGGCAGCTAGGCCGTTCATTAAACGCCGACACTCAATTGGCCGCCTAGGCCGTTCGTTGAATTGACACATATAGCAAAACGCCCAACGAGTTGGCTGGTTGAAAGCTAGCCTTTTGGAGAAGGCTGAAAGAAACGCCGCCGGGTCATTTAAATTTAATTACTTTTTCCGCCACTGCAGCGCCAGTAGTCATCTAACAAATATGGCGTCCCTATTTGTCAACAGCTGCTTAAATGTGTATTGTTTTTTTGTCGAATTACCGTGTTTAGTGATTTTGTAGTGTGTTAAAAAGTTCAATTGATAATTATTAATAGTAAACAAGACCATAACATGGATTTAACTACTTATAATAAGACGGAACCGAAATTTAAACTAATTGAGGTTATCGACAATGTTCGAAAGGCTAAGGTGACCATGAATTATCTTAAAAGCATACGGACGATGATGCAGGACTACTGGATGTCATTTCGTCATCTGGATACCTTAGTAAAACAATGTTTAGAATTAAAACGTTTTAAATAATGCACGCGTGAGCGAGCGAAGTGAGCTCGGGACTTTGGGGCACTCGACTTGGCTGGGTTAGGTTCGAAGGGAATGATGGGGGTTAGCGAGCGAGCGGAGCGAGCGAGCTAAACCCCCATCATTCCTTTCGTGTTAGGTTACTTGTGACCCCGAACGCAGAAATAGGAGCCCCGCGAAGCGGGGCTCCGTCGACTTTGTCATAGACGTCATGGTCACCCTAACAATATTCACAAATGTCATTAACCCAAGCGGCTAGGCAACGTTAAGCCCCTTTATCAAACGTTGCATTCAACAATTTGCCTAGGCGTCCTTTAGCCATTGTGTTGAGTGCCGGCGTTTAATGAACGGGCTAGCTGCCCAATTGAATGGCCTATTAAACCAGTTGGCGACGACATATGTAACGCCGCGCACGGAGAGACTACGCACGAAATTACGTCTTACATACATTTTCTTGCAAAGCGAAGCGTGGCCCGTGTGCGTGGCCTTTCCGTGCGCCGCGGTGGGTTTCCGGCTTTATAGAATCGATACTATTGCATTTTATCAATACTATTAAGTATTATAGGACACCAACTGTGTGGTCTCAAACTAAGAAACGCTTGAACTATGGCTACCGTACGGGGCGATCCCAGTACCCCAAGACCAGAGAAAATTACGAAAAGGCCGTTTCCGAAATTTGCCTCTGGCGGGAATCGAACCCGCAACCACCCGATGCAGTGAGCCGAGCGGCCTACGCTCGAACCACTGCACCGAGCGGTCATAAATTCGAATTCAGTTTATTGATTCCGATGTTATAAAATACTACCTACAGGGTGAGGATTGAATCAACTACTACACTACCAAGCCAACTAGGAACTCGGATGGAAAGCGGCTTCCCGCCCGTCACACCTCCCGCACACCGCCACCGCCTTATTGTGCGGGTGACGTCACATTTGACAGGTTCCTAGTTGGCTTGGTGGATTCGTAAGCATGAACCTAATACTAAGAAGGACTGGGTCTAAGCAACTCGGCCGCAGTGGCACTGTGGTGGTTCAACTAGGCCGTTGACGTCATCACAGTAGGCGTGGCTTAAGTCAGTGTGCTGTTGGCGTTCGTCCTGTGCAGACGTCTTGCCAACGTTCGCATCCCAAATATAATTCTATTCGACACTAGATGGCGTCCCTTTGTACGTCATTTTTTATCATCTTACACTTAGTGACATCTAGTGTGAAAAAGTTAAACTACGTACTAACATCGACATAGAACGAAGCGAGTAGTTTTGCTATTTACCGGTGCCTTCACCCGCACAAATTGTCAAGCGTCGTTTCATAGGGAAATCTAATAAGAACATCTCTTTCTTCGTAATTTCTCTGTGGTCGTAAGTATGTAGTGATAAGATGTTAGCCCCTCACCTCAGGTAAAGGCTGTTCCTCCTCCTCAACCTCCTCAACCTCAGGCACGATGATGTCCATGTTGTCATCCAGGAACTTCTCCAGGATCTCACGAATCATCATCACCTCCGATGGTTTTGCCTGTGATAAGAATTTGACTTCTTGAGTGGCGACCACGTACCGGAAGACGCAGCATGGGTAGGCCCCCACAAGGTGGACCGAAGACCTAGTAAAGGTCGCGGGAAACTGGATGCAAGCAGCACAGGAACGGGTGTTGTGGAAAACCTTGGGTGAGGCCTATGTCCAACAGTGGACGTCTTTGGAGATACCGTAGTCTATAGATGCTTGAAATACCAAAGGCATTGCTCGCACATTGCCGACCTGAAGGGGAGTGGGATGGAGGGAGGGGGAGGGGGGGCTTACGGCTCTCTCACTCATCGAACGAAACGCAGCTGTAATAGCTGCTTTACGCCGATCTTCTGTGGGAGGGTGGTACTACCCCGGTCGAGCCAGCCCGTTTATGAGCTGCAGCCAATTGGCTACAGCTTGGCTCTACCACCTTGAAAAACTAAACGTTGTGAGAAACCTTGGGATAGGCTGTCCAACAGTGGACATTTTTTGGCTGACATGATGATGATGATGATGATACTAAGCTGGTAAACAAGCTTACGACCTGCTTGATGTTATGCGCACGTTGCCGAGCTGAAGGAGAGTGGGACGTAGGGAAGTGAAGGGGGGGGGCTTCCGGCTCTCTCACTCATTGTACGAAACGCTGCTGTAATAGCTGCTGTACGCCGATCATCTGTGAGAGAGTGATCCCACCCCGGTCGAGCTAGTTCGTATATGAGCTGCAGTCAATTGGCTACAGCTTGGCTGTACCACCAAAAAACCAGAATTCCTTAGGGTTCCGTACCCAAAGGGTGCCAACGGGACCCTATTACTAAGCCTACGCTGTCCGTCCGTCTGTCCATCTCTCCGTCTTTACGTCCGTCTGTCTGTCTGCCAGCGGGCTGTATCTCACGAACCGTAATAGGTAAAGACTTAAAATTTTCACAGAATGTGTATTTCTGTTGTCTGTAAAAATAAAGGGGGTCCCCATACAAAAAACTTAATATTTTTAACTTATCTGTCTTATGGTCGGTTTCCATACAAAAGACTTCAACGTGTGACTCTAAATATCACCATTTTGGGGATATCTGTTTATATTCTATGGTGGTATGGAACCCTTAAAGTGCGAGTCCTACACGCACTTGGCCGGTTTTTATAATACCTTCTTCCTCTTCAAGTCCGGGTCTGGCAGAATAGCGATCTGTTCATTGATGTACGTCATAATCTCCTTTTCAATATGCTGAACTATGAACTCGCCGCTTGTAGTGGACATCTGACGGCCAGCCACCATTCCTGCAACAAGCTTTCACGGTAGCACCACGACCAGGGCCGTATTATGCCATGGGGTCCTTGAGCACACAGAATCCGGGCACTTTTAGACATTAAATGAATAAATATCGCCACCACACCACAGAATATACGCCAATTGTATGGTGCCATGAGCCATGGGGCCCTTGGACACACAGAATTTGGGGCCCTTTTACAAAGTAAATATCACCAGACACGCACGCCAACTGTATGGTCCCAAACTAAGCAACGCTTGTACTATGGCTACCATATACATTGAACTGGGAGCGATCCCAGTGACACCCAGACCAGGGTAAATCACAAAAAGGCCGTTTCCGAAATTTGCTAATGACGGGAATAGAACTTGTAACCAGCCGATGCAGTGAGCCTAGCCGCCAACGCTTAAAAACCACTGCGACAAGCGGTTGTCGGGAATACTAGGTCAACAAATCAACTCATAACCAACACTATAGTTAAAACTAAGCTTTCTTATCAATATAATTGATGGAATCAGGCGTAACTTTGCGGAAATCCATTGTTAAACAATTATAGAGAGGGACCCACCACTCACCCTCGGAATTGTCAACCTCCAATATTATAAACCAAATGAATTGATCGATAATAGAAGAAGCCAACAAGACCTAACTCCCTGTCAGTCGAGAGTATGCCTGTCATGAGTCATGGACCCTAACAATTAGCAATTCTCCGCAGACAAAGCGAATCCTAAATAAATTCGACACGTGTTTCGCCTCTAAACGAGGCATCCTCAGGAAAGCTGGACTGTGACTGAGCCAATGATGATGCTGATGGGCTGACTGCTGTTTGGAGGTTGACAATTCCGAGGGTGAGTGGTGGGTCCCTCTCTATAATTGCTTATCAATATAGTTTTGAAATCATCAAAATCGGTCCATCCGTTGCGATTTTTTAACACATTTTATATAATGTGCGGCTTGTGCGTGTGACGTCACGCGGGGCCGTCGGATTGAAGGCGCGCTGTACCAGCGCCGGTCGCGCCGCCGGCCCGCGCTGTGCCCGCGCCGCCGTTCATTACAAAGCGCGCGCGGGGTAAATGACGTCACGACAACCGCGCGCGAACTTCGCTAGTAATTTGGTCACAGCTTCGTAAATTTTTGTCGTAGACCAAACATTTTTGAACTGTATGTTATGGATTTCTTAGCTCTATAAATCTGCGTTCTCAACTAAATTCGTTACGGAAACCCATTGTCTAACCCAGGTCATAGCTAGCCGCCATGCATCTGTCCACGATGGCCACCAGCTCATCCAAGGTCTGCTCCAGGTCTATGAGACGTTCTTCACGGAACTGATGATACTGAGAGGGCAGGATTAGAGGAATAGGATTAGCGGAGTACAAATTCTTGGAAAAGGTTTGAGGACTTTTAGAGGCTATGCACAGCAACTAGCTGTTTTCATACAATCGCGGCAACTGTTGCTGCAACTGGCAACCTTTAACAAAAAACCATTAATAAGTTGATAGTTTCGGCAACTAAGCTGATAGTTTCTTTAACTAAAGTTGGTCCGTGTGCATAGCCCCTAATGCTATGGGTTCGTCCAATAGCGGTGCCATCATATAACGCCCGCACTAGAACATTGGCTACGTAAACAGGTAGCGGTCTAGGAAACCGCGCCATTTTGTTTACATAGCCAACGTTCTAATTACGGCCGTTATATGACGGGGCCGCTATTGGAGGAACCCAGCGCTTAAGGCATCGATAGGCATAGAGCGTATTTTCTAGCTTCAAACAGGGTTACTTTTAATGAGACGTATTCCCTGTAAGGTGTGGTTCAGTAACATTATGTTACTAATCAGGGGGGCTATCAGCGCCACATAAGAATTCAGCTAACGCAACCCTTAGCAATTCTGCTAAATTTCCATGAAATAGCCACGAATGTCGTAAAATGTGCTTAGCAAAAGTTTCGTCCATTATACTCTACAGATTGCATGAAAAAGCGTTTGAACTGCTTATCGCTGGCCACCGGTGGATGTGGTCGGTGGCCCGTTTGCGCCGAGCCTTAGGCTGACCCCACATTGGGCGTGCGCGTTCCTCGAACGTGTGAACGACGCGAACGCCGCGTGCGAGCCGCGATAACGCGTCGTGAGCGTCGCGTTTTACCAGCGTGCGGCGTGTGTACAGCGTGAACGCCAGTGTTGTGTTAGCGCAGTGTTGTACGCGCAAACGCCCACGCCTTATCTGGGGTCAGCCTAAAGGTTGGCACTCATCTATCAACTCGGGACCCGACCAGCACCGCCTCGTCGGTCGGCGTCCACTAACTGAACCGGAAATAAGTGGACCACGCGCTGACCACGCGGCGTTCACTCGTTGACCACGCGCGGTCGACTGGTTGATCATGTGACGTTTATGGTGTAAAAGCAGCGTCGGCGCACCTGTCGACAACAAGTAGACGCCGAGCAGCGAGGCGGTGCTGGTCGGGTGCCGAGTTGATAGATGAGTGCCAACCCTTAATCTACAAAAAACAATTGAAAGATGTATTACTTCAGCGAGGAAGAGAGCAACTCTTTCAGCTTCAGCTGACATCTGTCCCACAAAGTCGTCCTGTTCAGGAAGATCTTCCTTATCGTCGGCGTTATCTTTAGGTTCTCCTGGTGTGTTTAGTTTAGTTTAGTTATTTGGAGAGTCAATAGAGACACTATGCAGGGTTGCAATGACTATACACTACTTACTTACTGTACTCTTTTGTTTTTTTAATCCTGGGACATTATTTTACACACGGCTACCTGATCCCAAACTAAGCAGAGCTTGTACTATGGAAACCAGATAACTGATATTACTACATATATTATTTTTTGTTTGTAAATACATACTTAATATACGAGGGTGGTCCGATAAGTACTTAGCCTCACCGCCCGATGGCGCCATTATCGCAAGAGAAATTTACTGTCGTGTAGTACATCCTCGTAGACGGCTACTGTTAAAATTTCAACCGAATCGAACTTGTAGTTTTGTTTTGACCGCGTGTGAGAGGCCGTGTCCGCGGATTTTAGAAAAATGAAAAAAGAGCAATATCGGTCGGTGATTCGATTCTTGTTTTTGGAAGGGAAATCGCGCAGCGAAATCAAAGAGCGCTTGGATGCTGTGTACGGTGATTCTTCTCCTTCGATGGCAACCGTCAAAAATTGGTTTAAGGAGTTGCAACGTGTTCGCACGTAGGTTTTTGATGAGCCACGCCCAGGTGCCCCTAAAACGGCTACCACGGAGGATAACGTGACAAAAGTCCACGATCTCGTATTGGCAGACCGCCGATTGAAGGTGCGCGAGATAGCTGAGACAGTAGGCATCTCAAAAGACCGCGTGGTCATATTCTGCATGAAATATTGGGCATGATAAAGCTGTCGGCGCGATGGGTGCCGCGTTTGCTCACTCCGGACAACAAGCGCAACCGTGAGACCATTTCAGAGCAGTGTTTGACGCTGTTTAAGCGCAATCCGAACGATTGGAAGTGGAAGTGGAAGGAGCGAAAAGGAGACTATGTTGAAAAATAAATCGCCACTTTTCCAAAATTTTCGTTTTTTTTTTGTAGGCTAAGTACTTATCGGACCACCCTCGTACATATACACCCAGACTCGGGACTTACAGACACGTTCATGCACACAAATGCATGTCCCGGGTAGGAATCGAACCTACGACCTGCAGCGTGGAGGGCCGAATCTTAGCCAACCACGCCAACGGGCCCGTCCATACGTATATAATAGGTATATCTAGGGATTTAGGGAATAGCGACTGTAGCCTAGGGGTGAACAGGTTGGTTCGATCCCCGGTGGGGCATGCACCAATGGATGAATTTTCATTTATGTGCATAATTTACAGTTCGCTGACGGTGAGGGAAAACATCGTGAGGAAACCTACCTATCCCTCGGGATTAGGTAATAGTCAGTTCCTGTATACACGGCGACAAGGTTCACCACCTGTCACGTTGGGTTCTGACTATCTAGTGAAACGTGGGCTTTGAGTTGGTTAATACCTCCACAATGTGGTGGTGTATGGCCACTCAAGCCTCTGACTACCCCCGAACAGGGATAAAAGTCGTGACGTTACATTACATTTTTACATCTAGGGATTACCTACTAATTAGTGGATTAATTAACCGTATATCTCGTAAGGAATCTGGTTGTCCTCTTCATCATAAACGAATATTTCTACTGACATCTTACTCAGTTCAATATATTCCTCTTCTTTTGGTTGTTCGTGATGGGCTGACAGCAAATAAAAGGATTTATACAAAGTTAAGATCTTTTATTATTGCCAGAAAAATCACAATCTATTCAGTACAAACCATGGGCAAAAGACTAAGAGGACTTGGTCTAAGCAACTAGGCCTTATGACTCAACTAGGCCGCTGACGTCAACACAGTAGGCGTGGCTTAAGTCAGTGTGCTGTCAGCGTTCGTCCTGTGCACAGCTCTTGCTAACGTTCGCATCTCAAATATAATTCTACTCGACACTAGATGGCGACACTTTGTACGTCCCTTTTACCATCTTACACTTAGTGACATTTCGTGGGAAATAGTTAAACTACGTAGTAACATCGACATGGTCGAAGCGAGTAGTTTTGCTATTGACCGGAAGATAGAAAATAAAGAAGTGGGCGGACTCTAACACCCCATCACCCGCGCAAAGTGTCACGTTGTTTCATAGGGAAATCTAATACCAACAACTCCTCTATCTATTTGCACCGTGGCTGTCATAGAGCGGTGACAGCTGACGTTTCGTTTCGAAACAGTATTGCGTTTATTAATCTAACAGTTCAACCGCTTACATGGAATAAAATAAATAGAAAGACATTACCAAGAAGGAAGACATGTGATTGTCCAACATAGTATGTCCTACTAGACGGAGTTGGTCACAGTACGACTCAATCGTTAGCGGAAGATAATGTTGAAAACATGTCGGTATTGCCAATATCATCTGAACACGCATCAAAATGATTTTAAGTTGAGTGTCGAATTGCGAGTGTGATAACAGATGTGTGTATGTCGCTGCATGTAGTGGTGCGCTGAACACAGGTCTAGTGATTGCAATGTTAGGGGGTACCATATCTGCCAACATAATTCATCAATGCTTACGAGCTTTATACTAACAACATTTAACTGCTGATATCTCTAATCGGTAAGCGATTAGAGGTATGCAATACTCGGTAATTTCACTCTGAGATGGGTGACCATTTAGTAACATGTGAATTGTGAACTGAGCGTCTCCGTGCTTCGGAGGGCGCGTAAAAAGTCGATGCCGGTTGTCATTTAGACAGCAGTCTATAAGTCTTGTCAGAGGCCTTCGGGCGGCTTGAACAACTCTAATAGGTACCAGGTTGGCTACTAACCATACCAGCTATGATAAAAAGAAGTAGCTACTTACGTAAGCTGTAACTAGCTCATAAAGTTGTTCGTTGAGATTGCTCGTAAGTTACTCAAGTAAGTGAACTTACAAATACTAAGCTTACAGATAAGTTACAAACTTACCCTCTTTAGAGTCTTCCATCTGTGATCCCAGCATACTACTCATAGCTCTAAGATTTTTCTGAAACAAAATAAAATATCAGTAACATTAAATATTCCGCGAGCTATGAAAAATCATTGCTCGCCCGCATGTTGCTCACCTAAAAGGGAGGGGGAAGTGAGAAGTTGAAGGGGGAAGGGGAGGGGAAGGGAAGGGGGAGGGGGAGGAGGGTTGGGCTCATGCACGAAAGCCTCGAGGTCCCGTTTTAAATACGGTCTTCTTCTTCCTAGCCTTATCCCATTATGAGGGTTCGGCTTTCAGTCTGCCCTGATTTGGCTGATCGCCGATATTTACACGGAGTGATTGCCATCTGCCCTCCGAGACCCAACTAGTGGGACTATCGGCAACCTAAGGGTAAGGGGGCGTCCATAAATTACGTGAGGCATTAAAGGGGGGAGGGGGTCGAGTCAAATCTCACCAAATCTCACGTGGGGGAGAGGGGGGTCCCGGCAAATCTCACGTAATTTTTTTTACCGCAAGAAACAGTGTAAAATTGTAAAAAAATTGGGTTAAATTAAGCAAAACATGTTTCTCCAGAGTATGGCTTTTGAAAAATCTCACGTGAGATTAAAGGGGTAGAGAGGGGGTCGAGCAAAATCTCACGACGTCTCACCCAGGGGGGAGGTCGAAAAATCTCAAAAATCACTTCACGTAATTTATGGATGCCCCCTAAGACTATATTTTGTCTGATTTTTCAGCCGTTTTAGATACGGTAATAGAAATGACGCCTAACTGCATTGATCGTAACGTAGCCTTGGGAAATCATGGGAAGAGAATCCTGGTTCCATTATATAAGAGTTAACACTATTCTTTATCTGCAACTGGTTGCAACAGAAGAATTTCTCTTCTTTCTCCGCAACTATAACTAAATACGGCGTGAACAGTTTTAGAAAATAAACAAGATTCAGACTAACTTCCACATCTTCATTTGGCACTGGTCTACCTGGAATTAAAATGTTAGTGCTTATTCTGTTCATATGTACTTAACATAGTGAACGGAACTAAACTAATAAAAAACTAAAACTAAACTTAAGCTTTAGAACACAAAATATGCGTTCGATTTCTTCGATTCTCAAACATTTATGTTCGTAAACAAAGTTAATATTTTGTCTATATCCATCTTTAATTTTTACGCACGAACGTGTTTTAAATCCCAACAGGTTCGGATTGTTTTCGGACGTCGGACCTACACGCACCTATTATGTACGAGTAAGGGCGAGGCCCCACTTGCGCGCTGCGCTGCATTGCGCTGCGTCGTCGCAAGATCTTGTACTCGCACATCACCCTCCCCCGCTTCGTCTCTCGCCCGCTCACACTTTGATCCGTTGCGACGACGCAGCGCAACGCTGCGCAGCGCACAAGTGGGGCCCGGCTCTAACTCGCGCCCAGTCTACGCGCTTCCATAGTAATTGAAAGGTCGGGATCATTCGTGCGTATTCGTACATGTTCGCACGAGTTAAATTCGGATGAAAACGTATCCAAAGTGCGCGCGGCCCTAAGTCCGCAAAAGCCGCCAAAAGCCTCCTCAAAAGCCTAATGAGTCGACACAAACAAACATATAACCTTTCCGCTCTCTCATATAGTTTTCCCTCTCAATCTGTCCCGCTCTCTCCACAGAGGGGGACCTTTCTATCTTGCCAATCACTGGCAAGTTTAGTTTCACGCTGAGTCTAGCCGTTCTAGCCACGTGATCGTCTATGAGCTTCAGCCTTTGAAGGTCTTGGGTGCCGTCTTGCCAGAAGTCATCGGAAAGGATCTGGATAGGGAGACAGGATATGGATAAGGGGATGATTAGAAATCCTATAAAAAAATTATGTAACAGGGTTAAAAAGACCTGGACACGTGCGAGTGGGGCTTGCACCGGGGTTCGGTACCTACAAACTTAAATAGTACGAGATACGCTTAAGTACGACCTTCACCCATCGACTTACCGGATCAACCCTAGATTTTATCAAATAAAATATGTTTCTGAACATATACCAATAGGATTGGCGTTAAAAACTTATAAACAATTTTTGCCGACTTGCTTGCCAAATGAAAATTATATCAAAATGAAGGCATTTTTATTGCAAATACAATGTATGGTGTTGCTTGCGAAAATCCAGTCCAGAATAACGGTAGCCGGGCTTTGAAAAAAAAAAAATGGAGCAAGCAAAAATGTATGACAGAGAAGCATTGCGCATCCGCGTTCTATTTGATGCGATAGAGGAGGACGCGGTACAACAGCTGCGCACGACGAAGCCGTGCATGCTTTTAGCTTTTTTTTAATCCTTGAGCATATTCTTTATGGCAACCCTATTGGTATATGTTCAGACACATATTTTATTTGATAAAATCTTGGGTAGATCGATGGGTAAAGGTCGCTGTTCAATGTATCTTAGACCATAATAGGGAATTTTCAACGACGAAAATATTTAATTTTTTATTTGTACCTAGGTTCTGCCCGTAACTTCGTCCATGTTTACTTAAGAATCAGGTCCAGGCCGAAAAGTTCTCGAGTGGCGGCCGTGCACCGGAAAGCGTAGCGTGGGTAGGCCTCCCACAAGGTGGACCGACGACCTGGTGGAGGTCGCGGGAATCCGCTGGATGCGGGCAGCGCAAGACCGGTCATTGTGGCGAACCTTGGGGAGGCCTATGTCCAGCATTTGACACTTTCGGCAGCCCTTTCGGCTGAGATGATGATGATGAAATGCCTAGTTTGCTTGGTAGACTAGTAAATTACATCACATTCTTGTTTTGTTTGGCTAATTTTCGATTCAAATTAGCTTAATCCACCAAGCCAACTAGGCACCTGTCGGGGGGGAAGCCGCATTCAACCATGTGCCTAGTTGGCTTGGTGGATAAGTATATTTAAGATTTTAAATACCTACCTCATGCATGGAGACGTGTGAGGCCGTTGTCTCGGCTTCCTCCTCTTGGGCCACCGGCGTGGGGGTGTAGCCTAAAAAAATACAAAAGCTTCAGTTACTCATTTACTCAAACCAATTCGAGGCCCAATATGATTGCAAGGTAACTGCCTGATATCCACTTAGTCACGCATGACACACTACCTACATAATAGTAAGATGTTAAGGTTCACGATAGACCAATCACTAACCATTATTATTTTCAATCAATGCGTTGGCTCCGTTCCCGCCTTTTTCGTACAACATATTTCGTAATATATTTTATTTTTTTGCGCGGAACCCTAATTATTTTTCTAAAATTTAAGTAGCCTAAGTTACTCCTTATAATATCAGCTACCGTTAGTAAAAGTCCCGTCAAAATCGGTCTAGGCGTCTCGGAGATTAGCCAGAACAAACATCCAGCCAGATAGACAACAAATTTTAAAATTGATTCTTTTATAAGTACCGTAGGTATGTACTTTCACATGCATTTAGTATAAAGCTGTTATTTTGACATTACAAACAGATACTTCAATTTTATTTATTTGTATAGATAATTTGTAAACCTTCTTTAAATCCGTTGTAGTACTTGATATTCTTCGAGGCGTCCATGTTGGCCAGAAATCGGTACATGGTGATGAAGTTCTTGAGCGGTATGGCGGCAGAGCCACCGTCAGGCTCGTGTGTGAGGGACTCACACAGCAGAATCATGGTGTGAGTCAGACACTGTTGACATATGAAACTATTTTACACTAGATTTGCTAATTATACGAAATAATACTTGAGACTGTATCTCACGAACCGTAATAGGTAGAGAGTTAAAATGGTCACAGAATGTGTATTTCTGTTGCCGCTACAACAACAAATATTAAAAATAAAATAAAACTTAAAAACCCATACAAGAAACTTGATATTTTTGACGTTTTTATTCTACGGTAGTACGGAACCCTTTATGTGCGAGTCCGACACGCACTTGGCCGGTTATTTTAAATATTTATCCCGCCAATTTTTAAAAACTGTAATATATCAAAAACTATGTAAAATGTTCACAAAATATTTCTTGGATTATTATTGATTGCTACTCCTGAATGCTGTATACCTACATTGGTTCCTACGCCATTTGATGTGTTCTAAGCCGAAATATGGAAGTTGTCACAAATATTTGAAGCCTGTTACTCAGAAACTATTGTATTATCTGTCTTTACTAGGCAACTACATATCATCTACTGTATATGTAAATAAATAAATAATAATTTAGCCCTTTTAACGTCCCACTGCTGGGCACGGGCCTCCCCTCAATGCGAGGGGGATTCAGGCCATAATCCACCACGCTGGCCCAGTGCGGGTTGGTGGATTTCACATGTCTAAAGACATGCAGGTTCCCTCACGATGTTTTCCTTCACCGCAAGCAAGTGATAATCATTATTAAAGTTATGATTCACACATAGATTTCGAAAAATCCAGAGGTGTGAGCCAGGGTTTGAACCCATGACCTTAAGCCCGCAAGACCCGTGCTTAACCAACTGTATATTATGTATAGTTTAATTATTAGTTCGTACTTTTGAGACACTCGGTATAATAAGAAAAGAGATAGATTTATGTTACCTAGATGACAAAATAAAATCACAAATGGCCCGAACAATCGGAGTCACCTGTCCCCTCCCCCTTACAGGGTCTTGTTGCCCCCCCCAAAGCCAGGTTTTTTAAAGGTTTCAAACTTTACCTTGGTGAGCATACCGCCAGCAACAGCGATGAAGTAGAAGAAGTTCACCGTCTCCTCGCGCAGGTAGACCTCACAGAGACACATGATGCGCTTCAGCTCATTCTGGTCCAAGCAGAAGCCTTGCCAGGCCGCTTTCAATACTGGCAACGGCACTAGATCCATGCCTGACAGCTGTTGGAACATTTTAAATGTGAACCTTGGGCTTCCGAAAAGGAATAATGACAATTATACCACGGCCTAGCCACTCGTTGGACTCCGAACTCTAATACAAAAGATTCTGAAAAATATACGCTTCATTATACCACGGCCTAGCCACTCGTTGGACTCCGAACTCTAATACAAAAGATTCTGAAAAATATACGCTTAATAAGGTACCTATATAAGATTTAGATTTCGTTAGCGTGGTTGGTAAGATTCCGCATATCACGCTGCAGGTTGTAGGTTCGATTCCTACCCGGGACATGCATTTGTGTGCGTGAACATGTATTTATGTCCCGAGTCTGGGTGTAATTATGTATATTAAGTATTTATTTACAAACAAAAAGTAGTATATGTAGTAATATGTGTTATGCCTGCCTGCTCACATAGCGTTGCTGTTTGAAAATGTATACAATGATTCTTTTTCTTTTGAAAAGAGTAACCATTGAGTTTCTTGCCGGCCCTTCTCAATGAAGGCAATATTACGAACCGGTGGTAACGCTAAATATTGTTTTATGACGATTTATAAACGCTACATATAACTTACATTAATAAAAATAAGTTTGAGACCGACCTGGTGAGCTAAAACCTTCAAGCAGCCCCTCGTGAGGCCGCCCTCAGTGCTGTAGATGGGGTACTCGAGACGGAGCTTCACTGGAGGTGGGCGGTGCTCAGACAGCGCCTTGAAGTACTCGAAGGACCAGCGCAGTAGATCATACGGCTGAGTTTTGATGGCAGCTATATGAACAATGATAATGTAACTCTTCTTATCGTCTGGTTCCCTGGTACGCGATGTCAGAGTTGTTCAAGCCGCCCGAAGGCTACAAGGCTTAACGACTGCTTAGATGACAACCGGGACCGAATGTTAAGTGTCCTGCGAGGCACGGAGGCGCTCAGTTCAATGCCACTAAATGGTCACCCATCTCTGACTGACCTTGTCAGGCCTTGCTTAACCTCCGATCGTTTGCAAGGACCAGCGGAGTAGATCATACGGCTGAGTTTTGATGGCAGCTAGACGAAGAATAATATTGTAACTCTTCTCATCGTATGGTTCCCTGGTACCTGGTGTCAGAGTTGTTCAAGCCGCCCGAAGGCTACAAGGCTTAACGACTGCTTAGATGACAACCGGGACCGAATTTTTAAGTGTCCTTCGAGGCACGGAGACGCACAGTTCGATGCCACTAAATGGTCACCCATCTCTGACTGACCTTGCCAAGTGGTGCTTAACCTCCGATCGTTTACCGATCAGTGATCGCAGCTGGCTATGAGCGCCTCTATATCTCTAGTGTATCTCTATTGTAACTTTCTTTTATAGGACTGCGGTGGCAAAAAAGCGTACGGCCCACCTGATGTTAAGCAGTTACCGTAGCCTATAGATGCTTATAATACCAAAGGCAGTGCTCGCACATTGCCGACATGAAGGGGAGTGGGATGGAGGGTTGGGCTTTCGGCTCTCTCACACATCGTATGAAACGCAGCTATAATAGCTGCTTTACGCTGATCTTCTGTGAGAGGGTGGTACTATCCCGGTCGAGCCCGTATATGAGCTGCAGTCAATTGGCTACAGCTTGACTCTACCACCTTCAACTCTACTATGAGTGACGTTCACACCATAGATTAATTTTGGTTTCCACGAGGGCTCTTACTAGATGGAACTCCAACAGATGCTACGCCGAAGTTGGCGTACTTCAGTACCTCAAGATCTATAATCGACCTGGTGACAGCAAGCAACGTATGAAATTCTCATGAACACGGCGCCTACTCCGAAATAAGAAACGAAATGCTTCGGCTGACGGATCGTACCTACGTTTGACTACTCAGAAGGATCGGGCCCCATTAGCGCGTTGCGTTGCGTCGTCGCAAGATTTTGTACAGGCGCATCACCCTCCCCCGCTTCGTCTCTCGCCCGTCGACCCTTTGATCCGTTGCGACGACGCAACGCAACGCGCTAGTGGGGCTACGCCCGAAAGTGTTTCGGAAGCGTTCCGGATTCTTTCGGAGTAGGGTCCACAAAAGAAGAAACGTCAAATCACGACTATCGAATCCGAACTTCGGATCCGAAACCCTTTCGGAGTAGGAAAACGTTACGGTTCGACAGCCGAAGCATTTCGATTCAGTATTTCGGATGCTGCATTTTTTGGAATTATTTTTCAAAGGGGCGATTTATTTAGTTAAAGCGCGCGCGCGAATTTTTTATAATTCTATGGTTCACACTCTATTAGTAATTCCCGCTCTCAGTGAGGGGAGGCCGCCTTACCTTTTTTGTTACTAAGGTGGCAAACATGCGTACGGCCTGCCTGATGTTAAGCTGTTACCGTAGCCTATAGATGCTTGCAATACCAATGGCATCGGCCGCACGTTGCCGACCTGAAAGAGAGTGGGACACTAGGGGAGTTTAGATTTCCGGCTCTCTCACTCATCGTACGAAACGAAGCTGCAAAAGCTACGCGGATCTTCTGTGAGAGTGTGGTACTTTCTACACTACTTGGGTCTACCGCCAATAGAATTACCTTTGCAATATCTCTTCAGGATGTAAGGAAACTTAGGAGGTATAACGATCTGCTGTGAGCAGTACATTTGCTCTATAAGTTCCGGCATTTTGAAATATTCACACTACACTGTTAATGAAAAATGGTTTAAATATTAACTCAGGCTTATTTCAGTCCTGAAAACGTATTGACAGAAATCCGCATGAAATTTTGATGGTTCATTGTTTTGAGAGGCGTTGCTATAGCAACTGTCAGTGTGTTGCCATAGGGTAGTCCCCAATTTATAGAAAGTTCATGAGAAAGTTTCGACTTGCACTGCCATTACAAATCACTTTTGTTCCTAGAAATGCTTTATAAAACCATTGTAAAATTGGAGCAAGAGGTGTTTGCTTATAGAACGAGATACGCTGAAGAAGTATCTACCCCCATGTGTTATGTGATTTTGACCAAGATTATATGTTAGATAGTATGTAGATTGATAAATCGCACATGGGTTGCCTAGCTAAAAGGGTTCTTACACTTAACTAAAATTAGGCTACATAATTTAGTCGTTACTGAATTTAGGCAAGTGTAATCGCATTCAGCAAGCTATTCAGAAGCTAGAATGGTTTAAATATTTAGAAGCTTCTGAATTTAGGCTTTTAAATTTAGCCAAGTGTAATAAGCTCTTTAATCTGGGGCCAATACTGTTAAATAATATTTACTGAAATTAACTTTTGTAGAAAAACTTACCTCATCTGTTATTTATAAAAATCAAGCATTAGTCGAGAGAATCACACGACGAATTGGAAAAATATAGGTTGCCTACTTTCCGTTGGGCCCAACTATAGGTTGCCGGGTACAAACAGGTAAACAGGCGTAACCCTTAGATTACATTTATAATTAAGTAATGATGTAACATCCGTTAGCTAACCTAATAAATAAATATAATAAAAAATCTCATTATTCTATTTTTTTTTTTAATAGCCCATTAACTGTCCCACTGCTGGGCAAAGGCCTCCCCTTTTTTCTTCCACAACTCCCGATCCTGAGCCATTTGCTGCCACGTTCCGCCCGCAAAGTTGACCACCTCGTCTCTCCACCTTCGCCTCGGTCTGCCTCGACATCTGCGACCGTCTAATTAGTTCGATGCTGTTCTGATAGTAAGTTAGTTGATTATTCTAATTAGTTCGTGGAAAATAATGTCGGAAACCTGTCAGTTGGTGATCCGGGTCATCATCTGATTAATAACTAACACTATTTTATTGCGATTGTGATAACAGATGTGTGAATTTCGCTGCATGTTGCTGAACACAAATCTAGTAATTGCAATGTTATGAGGTAGGTAATCGATGGGTAGGTACCATATCTGCTAAAATAATAGATCAATGATGTCTGTAATAAGGTATCTATGGGCTATGTCGCCTGCTTAATCGTACTTTGGGGGTAAAGGGAAGATCTTCCAGCCAGGCGGGTGGTATGCCTGGCGGGGCCGGCCGCTATGCCCCGATGGTTATTGTCGGGGTCTTCTATATATATACTAAGTGTCTTGCGAATCTTGCTTGCGTGGTTCAGACTTCATTTTTGTCCTGAAGTGTGCGTGCACTCAGCGCCATCTATCGGTTATCTATCGGTGGTGTCGTGAATGTATGTATGGTCGCTACAGTACAATGCAACTACGCCTTGTCCGGTTCGCGACGCGTCGCACCACGTGGCTGTGGTTTGTTAAGTTCATACAAAAACTTACTAAAAATACAGTTTGATAAACCGTTATTTTTAATTATGTATAGTAATGTTGAAATAGGCGACCTAGTCTCAGCAACAAATATCTTATATTTAGTGTACTATTAGAATAAGATCTTTATTGTACCTACCATTGTGTTCTTTTATGTCTTAAATAAATGACCTTTTAAAATCAATCAGACAGTCGTTTGAGCGTTGGCCGCTCGGCTAATTGCATCGGGTGGTTGCGGGTTCGATTCCCGCCAGAGCCAAATTTTGGAAACGAACATTACGCAATTTTCTTTGGTGTGGGTGTCAAAAGTTTAACATGTTTGTTAGACATTTTACAGTCCTGGGTACTTTCGGTATGTGAAAAAACTTAAACGCATGTGATTCCCGCATTTTATATATTTGGATTTAACTTTGGGGTAACTAAATTCTATATACACCATAATAACTTAGCAGAAACATATTTCACCGGCAATCCACCGAACAATATCGTGTTACCTTAATTAAAAATACAAAAAAGCGCAAACACAAAACGTTTACAAGCCTAAGAAAAACAATTTAAACATTTGAAGTATTTTCACCCTTTCAAAATGTACATATAATATACTTACAAGCAAAAACAAATATTTATCCGTACGCACTGGTGAATAATTTATCGAAGAAAACGAATAAATAGCGGAGAACATTTATCCACCTTCCCCGTTCGTTTCGATTCGATAAACTATTTGAAATCTCCAGCTTGAACCACTCTCGAATTCAAGTTTCAAATATACACTAGGGAAACTTAAATTATTTCGAAACTGGAAGAAGATTGGAATTGATTATGCAAAGTTGGAATTAGTATCGCACTTTTATTGGCATTATTGGAAGCTCGATAAATGGAATTATGAAGAAAATGGATAAATTAGGAAGTAATGCCACAGTTCTCCTAGTTTTTTTCGTGTTGCCACTAACACCTGTCACTACACTTAGCGTTTGCTATATTTTCCTTGTATTTCTAGGAGCTGTATGGAACTCTTATACACTGTTCTTCAATCCAAAACCCAAACATTTCGCTTTCCTGTCATTTACATTTGCCTTAAATACCAGTCCTGAAATATTTAAGATTGTGAGAAAGGCCATAGACAATGTAACAGGAACGTCCTTTTATTAAATATGTCAGGCACTGTAATGCTATTGTAGAACTAGTAGGCCTATTAGCCCCTTCAATAAAGCTAAATGCTTGGAGTGAACCATGTCAATAGTTTAATGGCCAAGACGGGGATTGAATCTGGAACCTCTTGGCTATACTGACTGACTATACTGACGCTTTGGGGTAGTCATGGTGGTGTAATATTTAAAGCAAGGCAGCAGCGGCAGGTTATAAGTATCCCCACATCCACTTAGTCTTAGGCCCGTATTAATAAATCGATCTCAAGATTGAGACCGAACTTGAGATGCTGTTTTTGACAGATGTTCCATACATTCAACGTTAAAACTGCATCTTAAGATCGATCTCAACTTTGAGATGCATTTATTAATACGGAGCTTAGTCATTTTAGAAGTCGCAACACTCTGAAGACGGCTAGTTAGGAACCGTATAACTCACTAATTAATTAAGGAAGTCGTATAAGAGAGTTAAATAATGCTATTATAATTCCAACTCTACAAAAATCATTCCTAATTACAATAGCTGTGGTATATAAGTAACAGTGAGAGCCAAATGTGTCCTGCGTTAGACTTAATATAATAATAAGTGACAAAAGAAATAATGCTAACACTTAAATAACAATGTCTGTATAAACTTAGGCATTACTTAACATGTACAGCTTACACCGATAACTGTATAAAGTGCTTGTAAACGGCCTAGTCTGTATAGCTGCATTTTGGTCGTATAGGAGTCCTCAAATTGAGTTACGGGAAACGGCTCTAGCTGGATAGAAAAAGCTTTATTATTAGTAGAGGGATTAAAAGTAGTTTTTATCCTCTTGCAAGAGGCTCACTTGAACCCCCTAAGGAACTCTTAAGGGGTATTGGGGGCCACAGATACTAACAATTAATAGGCATATTATAATCAAGTGTCAACCAAATTTGACCGCATGCCACCCGATGTTGACCGCATGTCACCCAATTTTGACAGCATGTCACCCGATGTTGACAGCATGTCACCCAATTTTGACCGCATGTCACCCAATTTTGACCACATGTCACCAAATAAAGGTTTTTCTATCCAGTTTGACCTGTTTTTGCATAGATTAATAAGGACTATTTACTCCAGTAACATCGCATTTATAATTTAGCTGCATGCGTCTATCTCGCTTTGACTATAGGTACTGCATAAGAGTGTCCTTTTCAAATATAACTGCAATACAGCCCGTTTATAAAGCACTTAAGGGATGTTTACAAACGCTCTAGTAGACGGCTGGTATTATGAATCTATGACTCGTGTTAATAAACGCATCTCAAAGTTGAGACCGATCTTAAGATGCTGTTTTTGACAGATGTTCCATACATTAAACGTCAAAACTGCATCTTAAGATCGAGCTCAAATTTGAGATGCATTTATTAATATGAGCCTAAGTCTGTGAGAGATCTTGAGTACGCTTTTGATAAGTGTACCAGTATGACGTAACATTATGATACAATTCAGAATATCGGTACTTATCATAGACATTTCCAAGATCGCTTTTAGACTCATCGATTTATTAACGTAGCCTTAAACAAGTGTGGTGAGTTTGCGAAGTCCTTTTCGGACGCTGTTTTGACACTTTACACGCCTGTAAAGTACGTAATTTGAGAGCCATTTACTTCGATATCAGGCGTCAATATTTAAGAAACTTCTCAGACGTGTAACGTGTTAAATTCACAATCAATTCATATTGCTAACAAAATGTCATAAACAGACCGGTGTTCTAAAGGTATCCTAGCATAGATGTTCAACTGATAATTTCTATAAAAAACGTTCAATAAATACTTACATTACATTATCACTAAGGAAGCGTCATTTTGGAACGAATTTATATATTTTTTTAATTAATAAAAAAGGTTAGTTCTGCTTTATTACAAGCGACGGAAGAACCCATGTCATATTTAAAAAGACTGGCCCCCAAATTTACAGAAAGCTATAATGGACTTACACTGGTTATACAAATCACTTTGTAAAACCATTGTAAGCTGGTTAAAATACTCTATAAATTTGACGGTAGTTATTGGGGTACTGGGATACCACAGAAAAGCGATATTCTAAGTGATAAAAGAAACAGATGACATCATAGGCATCATAACAACTTTGACCACGCAAGCAGATTACAACTTTGACCACGAGTGCGATACCAAGTGTGGAACGACCCTACACAAGACCTCAAACGCGTTGTAGACTCGCGGTCGCGACTGGAAGAAGACCAGTGCTGGTAGCACACCCGGCCGTGACAAAACAAAACGCGCGATAAGTCGATTTCGTTTCATTCTATCACATTCATTAAGTAACAGTGAGAGCGATTCGATGCGACATAATGCGTGACAAGTCTTGTCTTGTCTTGCAAGTCGCGTGTGCTAGCCCCGCAGGAAGTGTGTAAGTCATTGGCAGCCTACGTCAAGCAGTGGACTTCCGGCTGATGGACGATACGTGCCGCAATCGTCTGATGACCTAAACGGCCAAATATTGGGACATTTGAGTCTCACTCAGCTGTTTGAAATGTCGTTATGTCATTTTTGTATGACGCGTCAAAATATCTGTCATTGTTGTATGACGCGTAAAAAAATTACAGCCCTCAAATTTGAGTTCAGTATATTAGGGTGAGACGAGAATAAAGGAATAATAATTTCATCATCTTGAATCTTTTCTTTTTATATTCTCGTTTATCTAGATTCTAGATAGATGAGAATTAAAGTACAATATTTTATTACGTTTGAACCTTTGTATCGTCCATAACGAGGACACAATTAATTAATTTATAGCTCCGTACATCAGAATTAATTAAAACATCAATTTAATTCCGCGCACATATCAAAACTAATTTGACAGTTACTCAGCATCTAATTAATTTTAATTTAATTACTTGATAATAACGCTCTTGGACAACACTAGAGCTTTTCTCATTTAAATTTCCATAAATATTTTGTACGTTTCGTTGAATTTATATCCTAATCTCCTAAAAATGACTAATGACATGGGAACTTCATGTGTCATTTACAAACAGACAACATTAACACGCTTCTTGTAACAAGCTTTTTAAAATAGCACGCGGTAGGAAGAATTAAACTGTTTATAGACTGCTGAAATAAGAGTTTCAGGAGCTTGGAATATTCGCTGACATGTCATGGCTCCAATAGATGAACATAAAATATTGTTTTGGCGTAATCAAACTTATGGAAGAATGGCATATTATATCTCACTAGCGGCCGAACACTCAAAGGTTACTTATTTAAGTCCCACTTAGCAATTTGAGACGTCGTTATCTGTCACATTTTGTGTGGCGTGTCAAAGTTAAGCAGCTCTCAAATTTAAGTTGCGTAGTATTCGGTCGTATGGCCCGTATTAATAAATGCATCTCAAAGTTGAGATCGATCTTAAGATGTGTGTGTGATCTGTTAATTTTGACGTTTAATGTATGGGACATCTGCCAAAAGCAGCATATTATTAAGTTCGATCTCAATCTTAAGATCGATTTATTAATACCGGCCTAGGATTCCAGTGGCGGCGCAACCAGTCGCACCACCAACAAAATGTATACAGCTGTATGTAGGGTACGTCACTTGGTGTCCGCTTGGTTGTGCAACCAATTCGGTGGTGGCGACCGAATCACCCGCTGGTGGCGCAAACATGGTGTCCTAGTGAGATAAGGGCCTGCATTCATTGGTACACAGAATTAACAAACCCCTTAAAATGGACAAACAAT
The DNA here is from genome assembly GCA_947859195.1 of Drymonia ruficornis. Taxonomy (NCBI): domain Eukaryota; kingdom Metazoa; phylum Arthropoda; class Insecta; order Lepidoptera; family Notodontidae; genus Drymonia; species Drymonia ruficornis. The sequence continues at coordinate 2,981,646 of OX401932.1, read as the reverse complement.
ATACAATGCCAACCCTCAATAGGCCAGTGACGTGGACTTTGGCTTGAATCCCCCTCGTATTAAGGGGAGGCCCGTGCCCAGTAGCGGGACGTCAGAGTACTTTTATTCTCAAAAATACATTGTAAGGCCATTGTAAATGGTTTAGTTTTTTCATTGGGAGAGATCATAGATTAATTTTGGTTTCCGCGCTCCAACTAGATATAGCATGCGCATTTATAAAATGCGGCAACTGACACTACGTTACCGCTTACTTCAGGACATCTGACAGCAACCAATGTATGAAACTGACGTGCCGCGACGATGATAAGTTGCCGCATTTTTTGTAATGGATTTTTAATAGGGCGGTATTAAGCGCGCGCGTGAAACATTTACAAATCTATAATAAATCAGTTTGTATACCAAGTCACAATCTTTTATAGAAATGGGAATTAAATCTATTTAAAAGAAAAACCATACACCATACGTTTTGAGACGGCACAATAGGACATCGACTTATGTAAAAATTTGACATGCTAGACGCGTATAAGCAACTCCTGTCATAATTCCAATCAATAGTGTCGCCGTGTCGTGTCGTGGTTGTTTTGAGCACGAACTGTATTAATAATCTTTGATCATCAAATCTGAGTACTATCTTGTGTACGCTTTTGACATGTCATTGTGTACTATGACATAAGAATGACAGTTCCAAGATTACTCTCAGATTAGAGATCAGTCTATTAATAACAAGCCTATGATTTTGAATTAGCACTTCTACGGGCTCCCAAGTCCTCCATATTTAGAGTGATGCACTAAAGTCTATCATTGACCTTATATCCCATAGACGACTATAACGCGAACGGTTATAGATACCACATAAGGCAAATAGATCTAAATTTGAACAATAACGAACGATCTGTCGGTGTGTCAGGATTTGTCATGACCTAATCCTGACCAATAATTCAGCACCCCGTGCAACTCAGTTGACAGAAAGTTTGCATTGCGAATGAATAGGTATTAGGCGTCTACGGAGTATGGGGTCTATGGATGCAATCTCCGGTAATTACCTCTCAAAACGTACAGAGTGTAATGAAATGTGTTATATCAATTATCCATTGCGCGTCAACTCTACGTATCGTTACTATCGACCAATCAAACTACGTTTATCTAGCAACTAACCATTCGCGCGATCCATAGTTTTATCATAAATTTATTTAGACGACATCGCACCTTCTAATAAATCGACATTGGACATCACAGACCAATAAGATGAGACGCCACTACACTATTGTATAGAATACAATTAGCAAAGTTGGCGGGGTCGGGGAAAACGGCGAATTTTCATTGGACCGATCAAACTGTCAGGTGCGGTTATACATATGCAGTGGTAATACATATGTTAGGCGAGCGGGGATGCCCAGCGATGTGGCGTCTATAATTTATTAGTCTGTGTTGGAAAATTATTTAATTTAATTAGAAGCCGCCATGCCGCAGTAATTATATAAATATTTTAGCTAATTATCGTTTTTTGTTTAACAATTTTATTTTGGGAGTTTTTTAATTATTATTTTACATGGGTGCCCTATATAAGTAAATACAATAAAACAAACGTATTCATTTACAATTAAAGTTATTTATAGATTGGCCGTGTTCAGATATAGGCGTTATTCGGGAGTGGCATCATTGAAATTAGACAGGGACACAGCTGAATGAAGAAAGAGGCGAGGTAGTTTTTGTTATGCTCTGTCTCATTTGGTCAGGTTTTATGTGGTCTATAGGTCTAAGGTCTTGACACTCGGTGTTTCTTAAACAAGGTCACTTCACTCTGTCAAGAGATATTGACAGTGGACTGACCTTACGGTGCATATTTTAACAGTGTAGTCTTTCAAAGTCATGTTTTTGCTTTAGGTGCAAATTTATGGTAGAGCATACCGCTCTATTCTGAACAAGCCATCAAGCTGGTAATGACAGCATTAAGAAATAGTTAACGATTATAAAACTCGAATCGCGTTGTCTATGAATACGATTGTCTTTGACTAGTTCATAAATTTCTATTTTTTTTAATCATTGAGCGTTGAGAAAATCCTAATTTGAAAATATAGTTTCGCAAAAGAAATAAAATTCCACATTAAAAATCGACGAAAATGTAAATTTTTGTGCAAAAATTTGCGATTTTTGTACCAATATCATTTTGTATGATTTCAGAGTAAGCGTTGAGTAAATTTTTTGTTGATGACCCAAAAATGTTCTCAAAACATAATTCAAACAGAAAACCACAAATTTCGCACATTATAACAATTTTACAGCAATCATATGGCGTTATAATGTAATTACAACTATGCGACAACAGATAGTTTGAACTCTTTAGATAGTTGAGCTGTTTAAGGATGAGGCTTCATTAGTGTGTTGCGTTGCGCCGTCGCAACGGTTCGACGGACGAGAGACGAAGTGGGGGAGGGTGATGCGTTGGCATACAATGAAAAATTCAGATGTTTTTATTCGGATTTGATACACAATTTTTGGTGCCTGAGTTCCCACATTAGGTTGCCCTGTGTGCCCGATGTGAGTCACGCTCTTTCGACATAGGAATAATAGCATGAAACAATGCGTTGATCCATTGCGACGACGCAACGCAACGCACTAATGAGGCCTCACCCTAAAGGTACAAAATTATTGGAATCACTATCACCTTATAACGATTCGTAACAGCCTAGCGCTTGGAAAGTGACAGAATTGTACTGTGTCACATAAAAATAATTAATAATGGACTGTTTAAACATCAAGGCACGAAAAGGCCATATTGTTGCGCAAACAAAAATATTTCCCAGTGATTTTGACACTAATATTGCTATCCTTTGCACGCATCTAGGATAAAACAAGGATAACGATATCCCTTCAAGTGTAGGTATAGTTTGTAAGCAAAAGAAACTAATTTTGTTTTATTATTTTAACCGCCATTTTGTAAGTCTGCCGCCATATTGTCGAGTCCACTTGCATTCTCAAATGACACAGCACAAAACCGAAGCAAATACAACAGCCCCGTAAGCTTAATCGAAGGAGAAATAAATTATCACCTAAATTATTCATTTTCCGCCCTCAATCCTCGTGTTGCTTAACAATTAACTATTGGTGTCAAATGTTGTGTTGGCGGGAACCGCCGCCATCTTGTAACAAATGTCAAACGTCACATTTGACGTGTGTCAAGATTTAAATGTTATGTTTTGTTCTATCGTGGCATGAACGGAAGCTTTGAACAGGGGGCGTTGTTAACGAAGATTTAACGTTAAGAGGCGGCCATCAGGCTATAGCTAAAAGGCGTGCGGCCCTCGTTAGGAAGTCGAGAATACGCCGCCATATGTTGCGCAGCGCGTTCGAGCGGGAGAATAGAAATCTCCATAGGAAAAACACTGCGGCCACTTGAGTTAGAATGTGGACTATGTGTAATCTGGAAGAAAAGAAATTATTCAATTTAAATAATGTATCATTACTTTCTAGATAGTTCTAAGTGATCTTCACTTTCATAGTGATCTGACCTTACCAAGATTAATAAATATTATACTTCATGGTTAATCTGCTAGTGGAATGACCTTACCTAAGGTTACTCTGACAGAATACTTCAACAATGGACTCTACTTGCCTTAGGAAATAAGGTCAGAGCATTGTGGAACTCTCTTATTTATTCCAATTAAGTAGCTCTGATAAAATAAGAATTATAGGTTACTTTAAAGTGGAGTGACCTCGCCTCGTTAATGTTATAATGGTATATTGAAACAAGCTGCATTTTGACTGCAATCCAACAACAAAATTGCAGTTTAAATGCTGCAATTTTGCAGACAGTTCAGATACAGCTCGCCTGTACCCTAAGACAAGGCTATAAAGGTTACTTCCCAGTGTACTGACCTTTACAACACGGTCGTGTCTATGACCCTAGTAATAAGCTTTAAAGGTCAATTCTCAGTGTACTGACTTTCGCAGAACTTTTGTGTCAATAGACCCTAGGACAAAGCTTTAAAGGTTAATTCTAAGTGTACTGACCTCCGTAGAACGGTCCTGGAGCGCGGCAGCGTGTCGGGGCTCTCCTTGAACAGGAACCGCCGGATGCCGAGCACGTACGACTCGATGTACGCGTCCCAGTCGATGTTGCGCACGTTGAAGTCGAAGGTCCTGAGGGGATAAATAATAATAATATCAGGCCCTCTAGCCAAGTGGCTTCGTCTACAATCGTTTCTACATATCGCTACGCTTCATATATAATAATAATAATAATAATATCCTGGGACATTTTTTACACACGGCTACCTGATCCCAGACTAAGCAGAGCTTGTACTATGGAAACCAGATAACTGATATTACTACGTATACTATTTTTTTTATTTGAAAATACATACTTAATATACATATACACCCAGACTCAGAACATACAGACATGTTCATGCACACAAATGCATGTCCCGGGTAGGAATCGAACCTACGACCTGCAGCGTGAAAGGCGCCATTACGCCAACCACGCCAACGGGCCCGTCATATGGAAATGACATCAGTTACGTGATCTACTTATCGACTTGTAATGTCATTTCCATACATTTAAGCATAGCGATTTGTAGAAACGCTTGTAGGCGAAGCCACTTGGCTAAGGGACAGCCCCTCTGACGTCCCACTCTTGGGCACGGGCCTCCCGTCCATGCGCGGGGAATTCAGGCCATAACCCACCATTATTATTGATGGTGTGTTAGGCGCTCATAGCCAGTTGCAATCACTGATCGGTAAACTATCGAAGGTTAAGCAACGCTTGGAGAGGTCACTCAGAGATGGGTGACCATTTAGTGGCATTTGAACTGAGCGTCTCCGTGCTTCGGAGGGCACGTAAAAAGTCGGACCCGGTTGTTGTCATTTACACAGCAGTCGTTAAGCCTGAAGCCTGCGGCTTGAAAAACTCTGTCACCAGGTACCAGGGAACCATACGATAAGAAGAGTTGATAGTGTTACCTGCGGTCGTCAGGCGAGAGCGCGCCGCAGAGCGCTTGTACGTTGTCGTCAGCGAAGGCCCATTGGCGCGTCGTGAAGTACTCCAGACACGCCGCCGCCTTTTCCAGCTTGTTCTGAACGCGGACCATCCTGGGAACCACCACGTACGGAGGTCAGAAATCGTGTCACTTAAAGGGGTGTAGCGACCTCACACTACGCTACATTCACGACGCCACCAATGGATGGCGCTGAGTGCACGCTCCAGTACAAATAGAAATCCTGAATCACGGTATCAAGATTCGCGAGACACATCGCTATAAGAAGACCCAGATAACAATCATCGGGGCATAGCGGCCGGCTTCGCCATGCATACCACCCGCATAACTGGAAGATCATCTCTCGTTTCGATTTTACGCTAGATTCAACGGACATAAGTGATTTGGTGCATCCAGGGCCTTGAGTCCCATAACAATTGTACATTGCGAAACCGCTTGTCTCTAATACATATTACCTTCGTGGATTCTTCATTATAAATCCATAGCCAGGAATTTAGCCCTCTTTGCGTCCCACTGCTGGGCACGGGCCCAATGCGAGAAGGATTCAGGCTAATCAGGCCAGGATTTCACATGTCTTCCGAAAATGTGTAAAATTTTCCAAGAGATGCAGGTTTCCTCACGATGTTTTCCTTCACCGTAAGCAAGTAATAAGCATATTAAAGTAATAATTCGCACATAGACCTCGAAAAATCCAGAGATGCGAGACGGGTAAGCCCTGAACCTTAGGCTCGCAAGACGCATGCTTAACCAATCGGCTATCATTGCTATATAGACCTCCCCTCAAAGCGAGAGGGAAAAGCACAGAGTAAAGACTAAAGAAACAGGTGCCCTTATTAGATATATGTATGAAAAAAACGTGGTCATTGTTTTTTCATTTTCATTGTTCTATCCACCGGTAAATAGTTGAACTACTCGCTTCGTTTTATGTCGATGTTAGTACTAGGCCGACCACTCGGCCGAGTTGCTTAGGGCCAATTGGCCCATGGGGGAAAAGCACAAAGGTCTACTTACATAGGTTTCTTGCCGCTAGCAGTAGCCATCAGGTCCATGACGGCAGCTGGCGCGCGATGCTGCAGCATCGAGAGTACTCCATGCTTTACGCGATTACTGGTGATATCGCCGCCGGGGTACCACACCACCTCGTCTAGAGAATACATACATCAAGGGTCAAATAGTCTTTCCTTTACACTATAACATGGGGTTCTTGGCACCTATAGGCCATGGTAACCCTGTATACAGGGTTATTGGTGAAACACTAACCACCTTGCAGGACTGTATTACTAACATCATAAACAATAACTTTTGTGCTACGACTTTTACAAAACAAGTTAAAAAAATCACGCCCTAAAATGTATGAAACATGAAAATATTCTAATTTAGAGGATAGGTAGCCGTGGCCCGTAGTAGTATGCCACTTTGCCCTAAACTACCTAAACTGACCACGGCTATCCTCTATTGGTATATGTTCAGAAACATATTGTATTTGATAAAATCTAGGGTTGCCCCGGTAAGTCGAACTATACACTGTATTCGCAATAAAATTGCCTTCATTTTAATATAATTTTCATTTGGCAAGCAAGTCGGTGAAAATTGTTAAAAAAAAATGTTTTTATATTTTTCATAAATCATAGCCATGACCATATTTTTTACGGCAACCCTATTGGTATATGTTCAGAAACATATTTTATTTGATAAAATCTAGGGTTGCCCCGGTAAGTCGATGGGTGAAGGTCGTCCTTAAGCGTATCTCGTACTATAACCCTGTATATGAGACCCCAACAACTACCATTGGCCTGGCCGACCCCGCCAGGCATACCACCCGCGTGGCCGGAAGATCTACCCTTTTCCCGCTAAAGTAGTATAAAGGAGGTACTAACTGAATGGATGTTTCCGCATGTATTTGAAGCTGGTCTTGACGAACCGCTGCCACGTGATGGGGTTCTGCTGACCGGTACAGCAGTTGTACACCACCACACCCTCCCCTCTGCAGACAATACAAATGTATTAATTATCACCAGACAAAGACCAGACCAGAGATAAATTACTTTAGACTCATGGAGGCCATTCATTTACCTACCTTCTCAAAACATGGAGGCCATTCATTTACCTTCTCAAAAGCCCAGGTAGCAAATGTTCGTCATAAAGACGTACGATTTCTTTACTGACGCTAAATTGACAATAGATTGACGTCTTTTTTTCGTCGCCGACGTTATTTGCTACCTGGGGGATTACCACAAGCTCTTATTGCGATTTAATTATAGGAACGTTTTAATGACGTTTCTTATTGTCATGACAATAAGGTACGTCATTGCACAAAAAGTCGCTGAAACGTTAATACGTTCCTGTAATTGAATCGCCATAAGAGCTTGTGGTAAGCCCCCTGGAAGGAACAGTGGGGCTACGCCGAAATACGAAAAGTAACGTTTCGGCTGCCGGATGGTACGTTTTATACACTCCGAAAGTGTTTCGGATCCGAAGTTCGGATTCGATAGTCGTGATTTGACGTTTCTTCTTTCGTGGACAAGAATCCGGATCACTTCCGAAACAACTTCAGAGTCGGAAAATGTACCGTTTGTCAGCCGAAACTTTTCGTTTCGTATTTCGGAGTAGCCGCACTGGTTACGATCTTAAATAACTAATTCTTCTTCTTATCGTATGGTTAGTGGCCAACCTGGTGTCAGCCTAAATGACAACAACTGGGACCGACTTTGTGGCCGTGTTGGTGTGTTAGTTGTTAATTAATTCATCTCAACGTTGAGGTCGACCTTAAGACGTCGTTTTGGACAGATGTTCCACACATTAATCGTCAAAACTGCAGCTTAAGTCACCGTCTTACGGTAGGTAGTACTCAAGACACTCCTTAATTTTGAGTTTCGTTTATTAATTAATCCATATTCAGCTGAGCTGGAATACCTATAATGTCATTATAATTTCTCAATCTTGAGATCGAACTCAAGATGCTATTTTTTTTTGCCATATGTTCCATACATTAAATGTCAAAACTGCATCTCAACATCGATCTCAAATTTAAGATGCAGTTTCGACGTTTAATGTGGAAAATCTGTCAAAACAGCATCTTAAGTTCAATCTCAATTTTGAGACCGATTTATTAATACAGGCCTTATGGCCGAATACTCGTACGCAACTTAAATTTGAGAGCTGCATAACTTCGACGCGCCATACAAAAGATTACAGTTAACGACGTCTCTAACTGCTAAGTGAGACTTAAATATTTAAGTAGCCTTTGAGTATTCGGCCGTTAGTCTGATGATGATACGTATCAAACTCACCGTCTCAAGTGCGTCCGCCAAGCGCACACGATCATCAGGTTGATGACGGTGTCGACGGGCACCAGGTCGGCCACCTTGGTGCCGGTGCCGAGCATCGTGCGGAAGATGCCCTTGCCGACCGCGGCGATGATGCCGTTGGGGCCGTTCCAATTGTCCACCCATCCTTTTACCGGCTCTCGAGCGGATGAGAGCACTGGAACACGAGATGAGATTATCAGGAGTGTCTTGTAAATGTAACGTCACGACTTTACAACGTCGTACACGACTCAAGCCTCTGACTACCCCCGAATGGGGATTCGGGGGTAGTAAACAAAAATACATATCTTAAAAACACATTTAATGTGTTTTTAAGATTGAAAGTTAGGGTAACGTCACCCAAAATATAAGATTTTCAAAAATTCTCACGAGTAAGTTTCCGAGGGTGAGAATGTTCTCGAGAACATCCCATCACTACCTAGTACCCAATCATGATGGTTATCAAAGTAAAATAATTTCTCGGTCAATAGCCAAAACGGCGTGTTATCGTTGATATCGTTATCAAATACGATAACCCACTGATATAGTGCAATTTTACGTAAAAAATATGATTCATTATTATTATCTATCGTACGATTCACGTAATTAGGGCAATGTAACACATCCGGTTTATAGGGGTTGAATTTCCAAATACTATAGCCAATTTAAAAAAAAAAATACTGATAAAACCAATGACATAATCAGAAAAGAGGTAGATAGGTTACCTAGACACCGTAGGGTAAACGTAAGCCATGATGAATGTCCAAATAGTAATACTTACCGATGGATGGTCGTACGATGGCGACTGGTAGGTTGCCACTCTCTTTTATGAGCATATCCTCTGCCAACGCCTTTGTAAACGTATAGGTGTTGGGCCGGTCACCTGAAGATAAGAACTCTTTGTAAATAGGGCATAATATTTAAAAAATATTTTGCGTTAATCCCGTGATCGATCAACTTTAGCCAGCTTACAAAGGATTTCAGAAGAATTTCTAGGAACCAAAGTGATTTGTAATTCTATTGCAAGTCCATGGTTTTTTTTTATTGGCCTGTCAAATATCCCACTGCTGGGCAAAGGCCTCCAATAATAACTTAACGGTTCATGATAACTTTGTACAAATTTAGGGGTAAGGGTGTAGTCTCACCGACGAGGTCCGGCGTGATCCTGTCGACCAGCTCGTCGGGCAGCGTCTGCACGAGCGTGACCACGTGCTCGGGGTGCGCGGGCGGCGCGTACACGGTCTCCTCGACGCGCTCGCGCTCGCAGTTGCAGTACGCCGTCGACACGTGCACTAACGCCTGACAATGAGAATCCGTAACGAATTTAGTTGAGAATGCAGATTTATAGAGCCAAGAAATCCATAACATACAGTGCAAAAAAAAAAATTCTACGACAAAAATTGACGAAGTTATGACCGGATTACTAGCGAAGTTTGTGTGACGTCATGAGGTCCACTCGCGCTCGATAGTGAATGGCGGCGCGGGCGGCGCGTGCCTTCCAGCCGATCGGCCAAGTGACGTCACACGTGTAGCCCGCACATTATATAAGAGACCGTACCCATACGTGACCCAAAATTTTCAAAAGAAATAATGTTACCCAACTCTGATGACAGCCTTGTTAAGAAAAATATATTTGGAATATTACCCGTGACAACCCTTACACAAGTAGTCGTCGCGCCAACTGTCAAGACGGTGGCGGCATATTCGCAAACATCAAAAGGCCTACGATTTTACAAACGAAAACGAAATTTCGGAGGATTTTCGCGTATTTCCTACTACGTTTCTCATTGATTCCAACTTTTCTTACGAACGAAAATTGTTTGACGTCTTCATCGTCGTCGAATCTAAACGTCAAACAATTTTCGTTCGTAAGAAATGTTGGAATCAATGAGAAACGTAGTAGGAATTACGCGAAAATCCGTCCGAAATTTCGTATTCGTTTGTAAAAGAGTAGGCCCTCAGAGGCGTCGGCCGACTGTATGTACTTAGGCTATGGTATATAGTATACCTCTAAGCTGAGCATGCGATGGCACAGCTGGACCAACTGCTGGGTGCCCAGCATGTTGATGGTCACTGAAAGTTTCAGCTTCTCGTCGAACTTCACCGTCGCCGCCGAGTGGAAAACCACGGACACCTGAAACGGGGTGACGTTTAACTTGTAGCCAATCGACTGCAGCTCATTATGGGGTGGCTCGACCGGGGTAATACCACCCTCTCACAGAAGATCGGCGTAAAGTAGCTATTACAGCTGTGTATACTGCACCGGAATCCAAAAAAACTTGATCTGTCACTTTACTTGTCAATGTCAAATATTAATCCTGAACGTGACGGGGGGGGAGGGGGGAGATGTATCAGAATACTCTGGACCTGGACTTCAACTCACTTCCTCATGAAATCAATGAAATTAATGACTAATAGGCAGCTGTACCTAATCACTGATCGATAAACGATCGGAGGTTAAGCAACGCTCGGCAAGGTCAGTCAGAGATGGGTGACCGTTTAGTGTCATTTGAACTGAGCGTCTCCGTGCTTGTTGGTACAGTTGTTGTCATATAGGCAGCATTCGTTAAGCCTTGTCAGAGGCCTTCGGGCGGCTTGAACAACTCTGACACCAGGTTGACCACTGACTATAGGTACGATAAGAAGAATTACTAATTGAATTGAATTGAAAAAGGAATGATATTGAATTCAATTCAATTCAGAATGAGGAATTGCACGGTGAAGAGAATCATCTTGCTAGGGTATGAGGATTCCTACACTTAACTGCTGATATGCCGTAATTTCAAACACGATAGAGAATCAAATTCTGCTTCGCGCAAATCCGAGTTCCGGAATACTACTCTACCAAGCCAACTAGAAACCTGTCTAATGTGACGTCACCTGCACCGCAAGGCGGTGGCGGTGTGAGGCGGGGAAGCCGCATTCCATTCAAGTTCCTAGTTGGCTTGGTGGGGTAGTACAAAGGGTTCAATAAGACGAGGTACCTCTTACCCTTTCTTTTGATTAAATTCGTACGGGTTCCAAGACATCTTAGCTTGTCCCCGGGACTCGTCGAGGGTCAAACCTTGGCGTCATCGTTGGACACTGTCGATCCCGGCTTACAGGAGTCACAGTGGTGGGAGTGTGTGGCGGGACTAGTCCCAATAATAAAAGACGAGGTACCTACCTTCTGACACAGCATGGCCTGGTCCGCGGCGCTGATGCCGAGCTCCGGCTCGGTGATGTCGCCCACAATCGGCACTATCTTGCTCAACTCCTGAGGTCGCTCTCTCCGTAGTGTCTCGAATAACTGTTGACAAACAACATAATTAATAACAATATTTTCAGCCCTTTTAACGTCCTACTCCTGGGCAAGGGCCTCCCCATTTACTTATTAAAAATTTAATATGTTTTAGTGACAAATTTTATTTTAATCGTGTGCAGCTAAAAATGAAATGTTTGTTTTCCAAGTACCTACACCCTACCCAGATTTGGGCATATTAATTAATTGCAAATTGCAGGTGGTGTCACAATTAAAAATTAATTGTGATTTGTTCGCGATTGACATACATATCAAAATTAATTGTTAATTGTGACACCACATGCAATTTGCAATTAATTAATTGCAATTAAATTTTGCCCCACTCTGACCCTACCTATGTAAAATGATACCAATAAATAATAAAGCTTTGGAATGTGCTCATCAAGGCCTTCAATTTGATACCCATATTGTAATACTGTTTTTTTTTTTTACATTTGAAAATGGAGCCATAATGCCGCAATTGAAATGTATTTAAAAAAAATACAGTGAGTGTTACTCGGGGTAATGGTTTCTAATGATACTCCATACATCCAAATCTACTCAGGCATTTAAAAGTAATAAAGGAATAAAGGAGTATACATACATACACACATATACCTAATATACATGAACCCTGAAACCCTATACACTTGTTTTGTGAAAAAAATACATTTTTTTTGTGCTACAGACGTCTTTTCAGAATAAAACAGCTCTCAAACTTGAGTACCACTCGAGTAGTCGACGATCTCATTAAGATGACGTCATAACGAGTAACCACAAACAATACAGATTATATATTCTACGCGCGCAAACCAGAAGCATAGAGTAAATTGCCAGAAGTACCTATATCGACTCTATTTAAAATAAGTAACAATTTATATTCAAGCTGTTTGCGTTCAAGACATTAGATTGCGCATTGCAATACATATTTCTTTGCGCAATTTGACACATATCCACGAGGACATCCAAACAAAGCGATTAAGCGCGATTAAGCGATTCGAAGTCCACCTGTGTTTCCGTATTTATATCGAAGCATCGCTTGCTAGGAAAGCTAGAAAAGCTACCCTAAAACTAGGCAAGCTTACGATAGCTTTTCTGGCCTTTGTAAAGGAAAGCGGTACCGCTGTTTGACAGCCTTTAAATCGCTTTTTCAGATTTCAACAATTTTTAAAGGTAAACGCTAGCTTAAGCACTGCCAGTAGTCCTGTAGTATTTTCATACTGTCCAACCTTAAAGCTATAGCTACTATTAAAGCTATCCTTCAGTTTAAGATTACTTAGAGGATAGCTTTTGTACCCAGTAAACCTGGGTAATAAAAGAAACCTTCCACAGGACATGCCTAGCCTAGTGTGGAAGGTTTCCAGAAATTATGTGCACAATTGATGTATCCTTTCCTTTGGAAAATAAACGATTTTATTTTATTTATTTATTTATATTTTAGGATAACTTTTCTATATCAGGATAGCATTTCTATATCAGGATAGCATTTCTATATCAGGATAGCATTTCTATATCAGGATAGCTTTTCTAAATCGGGATAGCTTTTGATATACGAACCGGTGACTGTGTGAGCTCCGTGAGTCGTGACGCAACATCCTGTCCACGCTTCGGCCGCATCAGAAGGTAGATCTTCTTGATTTTTGGACAACTTCTCAGCAATTTCTCAACCAACACCTGAGGACACATACAGACTGAATAACTATCACCGCAGCCGTCGTAAGACTCTACCTACGTAGACGAGACACTCTATCTAACCCAACGGTGGTACAGCCAAGCTGTAGCCAATTGAATGCATTTCATATAGGCCGGCACGATCGGGGTAATACCACAGGAGACCGGCTTAAAACAGAGTTGGGGAAAAATGAATTACAATTATAATTAATGCAATTGAATTTGATTGCAATTGTAGAGTCACAATAATAATAATAATATCCTGGGACATTTTTTACACACGGCTACCTGATCCCAAACTAAGCAGAGCTTGTACTATGGAAACCAGATAACTGCTATTACTACATATACTACTTGTTTATTTGTAAATACATACTTAATATACATATACACCCAGACTCCGGACATACAGACATGTTCATGCACACAAATGCATGTCACGGGTAGGAATCGAACCTACGACCTGCAGCGTGAAAGTCGCCTCCGCGCCAACCACACTAACACTAACGGTGATTGACAATTCATTGTCACAATGTTTGTCAATCACAGGTAGCTATTGACTGCAACTCATTTATGGGCTGGCTCTACCGGGGTAGTACCTCTCACAGAAGATCGGCTTAAATCAGCTATTAAAGCTGCATTTCGTACGGTATGTAAGAAAGCCGCAAGCCCAACCCCCCTTTCCCGTCCCTCTGTCACACTCCCCTTCAGGTTGGCAACGTGCGAGCGATGCCTTTGGGTATTGCAAGCATGAATTTATAGGACGGTGAGGGAAAACATCGTGAGGAAACCTACCTATCCCTCGGGATTAGGTAATAGTCAGTTCCTGTATACACGGCGACAAGGTTCACCACCTGTCACGTTGGGTTCTGACTATCTGGTGAAACGTGGGCTTTGAGTTGGTTAATACCTCCACAATGTGGTGGTGTATAGCCACTCAAGCCTCTGACTACCCCCGAATGGGGATAAAAGTCGTGACGTTACGTACGAATATATAGGCTACGGCTGAGGCTAGTGGAGACGAGCTGTCAGGAGTGCAATTCGCCAACATTGAACGTGATCACGGCTGCTCTGCCAAGAGCGTTACGACTGAGACGAAGATAGGCTACGCTTACCGCTTAACATCACGCGGGCCGTACTCTTGTTTGCCACCAAACCAGAAGTGGGATAAGTGCTAATTTCTCACCTTTCCCATGAAGCCAGTGCCGCCCGTCACAAATATAGACTTGTCTGCGTAGAAGTCAGCCACTGGGACGTACTCCTGGCTGCCGGGCCCGTAATGCCCCGAGACACACGACGCCATTGCGATCCAAAGCTTCAATCAGTCAGCTAGCATTCAATTATTGTAACACCATGAGCTGGATCTGGAGTGATGTGTAGTATGATTGCGTTAGTACGAAGGCTGTTGATTTAACATGGTTGGTGCTTTACGCCTGGAACAAGAGAAACATTTGGATTCATCATCATCATGATCATATATCATCATGACGGGCCCGTTGGCGTGGTTGGTAAGATTCCGCCTATCACGGTACAGGTCGTAGGTTCGATTTCTACCCGGGACATGCATTTGTGTCTGCATGTCCCGAGTCTGGGTGTAATTATGTATATTAAGTATGTATTTACAGTAAATTACAGTTCGCTGACGGTGAGGGAAAATATCGTGAGGAAATCTACCTATCCCTCGGGATTAGGTAATAGTCAGTTCCTGTATATACGGCGACAAGGTTCACCACCTGTCACGTTGGGTTCTGACTATCTGGTGAAACGTGGACTCTGAGTTGGTTAATACCTCCACAATGTGGTGGTGTATGGCCACTCAAGCCTCTGACTACCCCCGAATGGGGATAAAAGTCGTGACGTTACACACACACACACACACACATAAGTATGTATTTACAAATAAAAAAGTAGTATATGTAGTAATATCAGTTTATCTGGTTTCCATAGTACAAGCTCTGCTTAGTTTGGGATAAGGTAGCCGTGTGTAAAGAATGTCCCAGGATATTTATTTATTTATTTATATCAGCCAAAAGACGTCCACTGTTGAACAGAGGCCTCCCCCAAGGTTTTCCACAACGACCCGTGTGATTAATAGAAATAAGACCGCCGGTAGCCCACCCGCCTCCCCCTCCCTCCATCCCACTCCCCTTCAGGTCGGCAATGTGCGATCAATGCCTTTGGTATTGGAAGCATCTATAGGCTAAGGTAACTGCTTATCATCAGGCGGGCCGTACGCTTTTTTGCCACCGCAGTCGTTTAAAAAAGAACTTGTTATGTTAAAAAGCAAAAAACAGCAACCTACACTGCGCTGTTATTCACACTAGCAGGCAGATCTGTGCAATGAAGAGTAGGTAAATTTTATTATTTTTATTTTTACTATGTTTTATATGCTGACCTTATCCCTGTCCACTTGCTATTTTATTGTCGTTTTATTTTTGTTATTTAAGACAAGTTTACTTTTTATACTTTAATTATTATACCCATATACTTAATAAGCTAATAAAAGACTCTGACCCCCACGTCAGAGGGAGATCGCGGGCCGGGCCAAAAAGCGCCCGGACATAAAAAAAAAGTTTTCCACAACGACCGCTCTTAGTGAAGGTCGCGGGAAACCGCTGGATGCAAGTGACATTTGAATTTAAATTTAGAATTAGGCAAAGAAATTACCAATATAGTTTTTATTACTAAACAGAGTCCACGAATAATGCCTTCTTATGTAATTAAGTTAATAATAGATGTGTGAATTTCGCTGCATGTAGTGGTGCGCTGATTGCAATGTTAGGAAATACTAGTACACAACCATGGACCAATTACTAAGGGGACTGGCCCTAAGCAACTCGGCCGAGTGGTCGGCCTAGTACTAACATCGACATAAAACGAAGCGAGTAGTTCAACTATTTACCAGTAGATAGAACAATGAAAATGAAAAAACAATGACCACGTTTTTTTCATACATATATCTAATAAGGGCACCTCTGTCTTTAGTCTTTACTCTGTGTACGCAACAATATTTCCCTATACGTCTGTCTGTACTTTTTAGACCATTTTCCTGTTAGATAACACACTTTTTTAACACATCTATAGGTCTTTATGAGGACAATAATTCGCCACAACGACCTAATAAGCATTTTACAATGCCTGGCGATTGTTTTTTTAAATAATTAATTCTTGACTAGATTTTGCCCGCGACTTCATCCGCGCATAATTTATAAAAAAAAGTAGTTTATGTGCTATTCCAGACTATATTCTATCTCTGTGCCAAATTTCATCCAGATCCGTTCAGCCGTTCTGGAGTGATTGAGTAACAAACATCCATCCATCCATCCATCCATCCATCTAAACTTTCACATTTATAATATTAGTGGGATGGGATTAACGGCCACCATAAATATAAATAGATATAGCCAAATACACGCCAACTGTATGGTCCCAAACTAAGCGACGCTTGTACTATTGCTACCATACAATGGACTGGGGGCGATCCCAGTGACACCAAGACCAGGGAAAATTACGAAAAGGCTGTCTCCGAAAATTGCCTCTGGCGGGAATCGAACCCGCAACCACCCGATGCAGTGAGGTGAATGGCCAGCGTTCATACCAAGTGGTCGTACATATAAATGAAGTTTGGTAGAGAGGTTAGTAGGTACTACTCATGGACCAGTTACTAAGGGGACTGGCCCTAAGCAAGTCGGCCGAGTGGTCGGCCTAGTACTAACATCGACATAAAACGAAGCGAGTAGTTCAACTATTTACCGGTAAATAGTAAAATGAAAATGAAAAAACAATGACCACGTTTTGTTTCATACAAATATCTAATAAGGGCACCTCTTTCTTTAGTCTTTACTCTGTGGTACTACTCCACCAAGCCAACTAGACACTCGGGTATAAATATCAAATGATAATAAGTCAATGATTCCGCGGTCCGTCCACCACGTAGTGAGCCTGGACCAATGCCTGATCACTCTTGTGGCAGTAGCTCCCACTACGTGGTGGAAGGACCGCGGAATCATTGACTTATTATCATTTGATATTTACACCCGAGTGTCTAGTTGGCTTGGTGATAATAAGTCAATGATTCCGCGGTCCGTCCAGCACGTTTTCAAGGGGGTAGAGCCAAGCTGCAGCCAATTGACTGCAGCTCATAAACGGGCCGGCTCGACCGGGGTAGTACCACCCTCTCACAGAAGATCGGCGTAAAGCAGCTATTACAGCTGCGTTTCGTACGATGAGTGAGAGAGCCGTAAGCCCACCCCCCTTCAGGTCGGCAATGTGCGAGCAACGCCTTTGGTATTGTAAGCATCTATAGGCTACGGTAACTGCTTAACATCAGGCGGGCCGTACGCTTTTTCGCCACCGCAGTCCAATAAAAAAAAAAAACGTAGTGAGCCTGGACCAATGCCGGCACTCCTGTGGCAGTAGCTCCCACTACGTGGTGGACCGCGGAATCATTGACTTATTATCATTTGATATTTATACCCGAGTGCCTAGTTGGCTTGGTTGAGTAGTAACTAAAACGATGCGGAGTCGCAGTTAAAGCTATAGTTTATTATGATTATAAATGCATATTTAATACGACCTACGATCACTTGCATATTTTAACCTTAAACTTGCTACAGCCTTGCCATTTACGTAACGATTTATCCCAAAACATAATATTTAGCAAAATTTATTCACCATAAACAAGGCAACACTCCCCATTAGCGAGGCTATCAGGGCCAATTAATTAATTCAAAAGACATTAATTTACATTTTATTTACAAATCTCTTGTAAATAGATTTTATAGTGTGTTTTTGAGCTTTGTCCATGACCTAGACGTTAATAGAAGGCTGTCAATCAACGCTACGCAAATAGCGGTAGAGCCAAACTGTAGCCAATTGACTGCAGCTCATATACGGGCTCGATTGGGGTAATACCACTCTCTCACAGAAGATCAACGCAAAGTTGCAGCTGCATTTCGATCGATGAGTGTGAGAGCCGAAGGCCAACGCCCTTCAAGTTGGCCCCTTCAGTTTGGTATTGCAAGTATCTATAGGCTACGGAGCATATGACGAACGTTGAACCGGACGACTTAGCGCAGTGGTTCGAACGTAGGCCGCTATGCTCACCGCATCGGGTGGTTGCGGGTTCGATTCCCGCCTGACGCAAATTACGGGACGTCTTTTCGTAATTTGCCCTGGTCTGGGTGTCACTGGGATCGCCCCCAGTCCATTGTACGTTACCCATAGTACAAGCGTTGCTTAGTTTGGGACCATACAGTTGGTGCTAGTCTGGCGATATTTTATTTTAAGAAATCTAGTATCGCTGTCTCCATATCTAATCTGTATGATATAGTATGTAATCGTTATCTATACTGGCAACGACAAAAATGTACTATATTATCAAAAAATTGAATTTAATCATACGATGAGTTTATCTTGAAAACGGCTGAACTGATATACATTAAACTTTCGCGGATATCAGATACGACTTAGATAATATAACGACCACTATCAACAAATGGGTTGGGCAGACATATTCCAAAGATATGCCAAACAGTTCAGATTCGGAACATACGCACTTTTTACTAAATTTATAAAAATTAACACTAGCTTAATACGAATATCATATAAAAAACCGGCCAAGTGCGTATCGGACTCGCACATAAAGGGTTCCGTACCACCGTAGAAAAAAAAACGTCAAAGCTATAAAGTTTCTTGTATAGGGACCCCCTTTATTTATTTTTTATTTTTTTATTTTTAGTATTTGTTGTTGTAGTGGCAACAGAAATACATATTCTGTGAAAATTTCAACTCTCTACCTATTACGGTTCGTGAGATATAGCCCCCTGACAGACGGACAGACAGACAGACGGACCGTATAGGGATAATAGGGTCCCGTTGCCACCCTTTGGGTACGGAACCCTAAAAAACTTTAGTTGCCACTACACATATAGAAAGTTTTTTTTTTGGGTCAAGGTAGAGTCGCAAATAATTTCTTGACTGCTGCGTGAGCGTGATACCCCTATAGATATTTGTTAAGTGTGAAAGAGATAGATAGAGTATCTTGTGTCTTGCTCAGCGGGTACGTATATGATGACGTTAGGTGCAGTGGCTCGAGCGTAGGCCTCTCAGTTCATGCATCGGGTGATTGCAGGTTCCCAGACAAACACCAACTGTTTGGTCTTGTACTATAGGTACCGTACAATGGACTGGGGGCGATCCCAGTGACACCCAGACCAGGGCAAATTACGAAAAGGCAGTTTCCGAAATTTGCCTCTAGCGGGAATCGAACCCGCGGCCACCCGATGCAGTGAGCCGAGCTGCCAACGCTCAAACCACTGCGCCAAGGGGTCGTCAAATTTCTGTGTACTGTTGCTGTCCCTTACATACGCAATTATATACTGTCTGTGGCATCCCAGTTCCATGCCCCACATAAATACCGGAAGTGCCTTCTTCAGGGAAACCGGAAACAGTCATGTTAATGAATTATATAACCTAGAATATTAATATAACATTTGTATACAGTTATTGGACCGGTCGGCCTTAGATCAGTTAGGAGCGGCGGGCGATTTGCGAAATAACGAATATTATATTAGATTACTTTATATTGTGAGGTTAAGGTCGACGAATGGCGATAACTTGGATTTCCGGTTTAAGATTTAACTGGGTACTGTTATAATCTTAATATTATTATAGGTAATTAACACATACGGTGAGGGAAAACATCGTGAGGAAACCTACCTATCCCTCAGGATTAGGTAATAGTCAGTTCCTGTATACACGGCGACAAGGTTCACCACCTGTCACGTTGGGTTCTGACTATCTGGTGAAACGTGGGCTTTGAGTTGGTTAATACCTCCACAATGTGGTGGTGTATGGCCACTCAAGCCTCTGACTACCCCCGAACGGGGATAAAAGTTGTGACGTTACATTACATTTTACATTTTGTAATTAACACATCTAATAAACACTGAAATTGGTTTGTTCAGAATCATCGGGAGCCATTTCAACTAAATATTTTTAGGTTTTTTTTTTAAGAAATCACGCTTTGAAACAGTAGATGGGAAAACACAAGAAAAAAAAATGTATTTGGAACTTTTTTAAATATAACTTTAAAACGTAGGTTGTTGTAGGTATTTTTATGAGAGTGTAAATAAATAAATATGAATATAAATATCCTGGGACATTCTTTTACACACCGTCATGACCTGAAAACTACAATATTTGGCACAAGAAGCACAGAAGTTGGCAACCCTCTTCACTACTCATTCTGAGACTACTGGCAACCAAGCGTACGGCCCGCCTGATGTTAAGCAGTTACCGTAGCTCAGATGCTTGCTATACCACGCATCGCTCGCACGTTGCCGACCTGAGTCGGTCAGGGGGAGAGAAGGGGGTGTTGAGCTTCCGGCTCTTTCACTATCGTACGAAACGCAGCTGTAATAGCTACTTTACGCCGATCTTTTGTGAGAGGGTGGTACTACTCCGGTCGAGCTAGCCCATATATGAGCTGCAGTCAATTGGCTACAGTTTGGCTTTTGGCAGTTCATTTTCGTAAACGATAATCTGTCGTGTTTTCCATGAGAAAATGTGCGTTAATTCGTTATATCACAACGTTTAACTAGTAAATAATAATATATCCTGGGACATTATTTTACACACGGCTACCTGATCCCAAATTAAGCAGAGCTTGTACTATGGAAACCAGATAACTGATATTACTACATATACTACTTTTTGTTTGTAAATACATACTTAATATACATATACACCCAGACTCGGGACATACAGACATGTTCTTGCACACAAATGCATGTCCCGGGTAGGAATCGAACCTACGACCTGCAGTGTGCCGAATCTTAGCCAACCACGCCAGCGGGTCCTTCAAACAATAATATGATATAACCATGGACCAATTACTAAGGGGACTGGCCCTAAGCAACTCGGCCGAGTGGTCGGCCTAGTACTAACATCGACATAAAACGAAGCGAGTAGTTCAACTATTTACCGGTACATAGAACAATGAAAATGAAAAAACAATAACCACGTTTTTTTTCATACATGTGGATATAACATACAATATACTCTATATGTACCCAAGCCCGTATAGAGTTCGGCTCTATATTTCTCATGGAAATCATTTTAAACGATAC
Source organism: Drymonia ruficornis (assembly GCA_947859195.1). Classification (NCBI taxonomy): domain Eukaryota; kingdom Metazoa; phylum Arthropoda; class Insecta; order Lepidoptera; family Notodontidae; genus Drymonia; species Drymonia ruficornis. The sequence goes on along the minus strand of OX401932.1, from coordinate 2,960,261 downwards.
CCAGGCTTTAACCAACTCTTGGAGTTCAAAGAGACGTGTTTAAATAAGCATTATGAAATGTAACGTCACGACTTTTATCCCCATTGGGGGGTAGTCAGAGGCTTGAGTGGCCATACACCACCACATTGTGGAGGTATTAACCAACTCAAAGCCCACGTTTCACCAGATAATCAGAACCCAACGTGACAGGTGGTGAACCTTGTCGCCGTGTATACAGGAACTGACTATTACCTAATCCCGAGGGATAGGTAGGTTTCCTCACGATGTTTTCCCTCACCGTCAGCGAACTGTAAATTATGCACATAGATGAAAATTCATCTATTGGTGCATGCCCCACCGGGGATCGAACCTGGGACCTTTTCATTGCTAGCCCAACCTGTTCGCCCCTAGGCTACAGTCGGCTACATTTTGTACTGTTAAATCAGCATTCTTACCACAGAAATCGAGTTAAAACAAACTATGTAGAACCTTTTGGGTTAACGTCAGAATTGTCACACACCGCAACACCGCACTTCGTCTATATTGTCCGACCTAAAAATCATTTTGTACATCACAAACACATATTTATAATAGTTACAACGTTTTTTAATTATCCAATAGACAGTTTATAACTTTTATTTTACGTTACACCACAAATTGTTGTGTGAATTATATAATATCATAATGACATTTGGATAGTCTTGAGTATTTTTTCTTTTTTTCCTTTGTGGCCAATCATCATTTTGTTTTATCTATGACATTTTAATAATCTAAGGAGGTTACATGCCTATTAAAATAAGACAGTGGGAAGATTTTTTACGGCTCTTTGGACGTTACATGGTAGTAGAGTCTGTAGCCAATTGACCGCAGCTCATTTACGGGCTGGCTCGACCGGGGTACCACCCTCTCACAGAAGATCGGCGTAAAGTATAGTAGCTACATCTGCGTTTCGTATGATGAGTTTCAGAGCCGAAATCCCATCCTCTTCCCCGCCCTCCGTCCCACTCCCCTTCAGGTCGGCAATATGCGAGCGATGCCTTTGGTATTGCAAGCATCTAAGCTACGGTAACTGCTTAACATCAGGCGGGCCGTACGCTTGAGTGCCACTTTAGTCGCATAAAAAAACATGTTACATAGATAGTAGGAAAATTTAGTTACATAAGACCACAGAGTAAAGACTAAAGACAGAGGTGACCTTATTAGATACCTATATGTGTATGTAAAAAAACGTGGTCATTGTTTTTTTCATTTTCATTGTTCTACCTACCGGTAATTAGTTGAACTACTCGCTTCGTTTTATGTCGATGTTAGTACTAGGCCGACCACTCGGCCGAGTTGCTTAGGGCCAGGTCCCTTAGTAATTGGTCCATGAATAAGACGACTTCGAGAGCTCAAAAAAATAATATGAAACTACCGAAAACGTAGCCCACATAAAATAATTGATAAGTGCATACATGGGCTATTTTTTATATATCATGTGTTATCTAATACAAATATTTGTCTGTCACGATCAAGCAAGCTTATCAACTGATATAAAAATTACATAAACCGCCTGTTTTGTAAAAATTACATAAACTCTTGATTTTTTTCTTTGTACTACTTGCTACAACATGGACTTCTTTAATGCATGTTTAGGGGCCAAGTCGCTTAGCCATTGAGGGGCCCAGTGGCGGATTGCTATAATGTTCGACCGTCAGAATGGTCGGCTGACCGGCTGATCGGACTCTGATTGGTCGGATAGAATCAACCGAAACAGATTCACTTTGTTTTTTTTTTTGACATAGTAAAAGAGCATGTAGCACTTTTTTCCTGCTTATATTTTAAAGATGAGGGTTCACACGGGTTTTCAAAATTTTTACTCCACTCGTCTATAGTCTGATTTTTAATTAGACGAAGTGGGCTGACAGGTTCTTATGTCACTTTTCAATATAAATAGAACAAATAAGGTTCAAATTCTACATTTTCAGCTGTCAGTTGGCTTCGTCTAATTAAAAATTAGACTATAAGAGGAGATATACTCCAAACATGCCTAGGTGCCTGTCCAGTCTTTCTTTCCATGTGGCAAAGTCGTGGGACACCCTGTATAGATATACAGTGGAGATCCACTGCATTACGCTCATTTCCCGAAGGTGTAGGCAGAGGTACTACATCCACACGACGGTACCTAATTTGGTGTCAATAGGGGCCATCCATAAATTACGTCACACGTTAAGGGGGGAGGGGGTCGACGAAATGTGACAAAGTGTGACAAGGGGGTGGAAGGGGTCCTAAGTTTTGTGACGAATTAAAAAATATGTGACGTCTCTAGGGAGGGGGGAGTCTCACAAATGTGACCAGCTATGACAAAGGGGGGAGGGATAAAAAAAACATGAGATTCGTGTGACGTAATTTATGGATGGTCCCATATAATTGTTTCATTGGTGGTAGAGCTAGCTGTAGCCAATTGACTGCACCTCATATACCACCCACTCACAGAAGATCAGCGTAAAGTAGTAAGCTGCGTTTCGTATGACTAGTGAGAGAGCGGAAGCCCAACCCTCCCACTTCCCCCTCCCTCTGTCCTATTCCCTTTCTGGTTGCAACGTGCGAGCGATGCCTTTGGTATAGCAAGCATCTATAGGTTACGGTAACTGCTTGACATCAGTCGGGCCGAACGCTTGTTTGCCACCTTAGTAACATAAAAAACCGGCCAAGTGCGTGTCGGACTCGCACATAAAGGGTTCCGTACCACCGTAGAATATAAATGTCAAAAATATCAAGTTTCTTGTATGAGCACCCCTTTATTTTTAAAAAATATTTTATTTTTAGTATTTGTTGTTGTAGCGGCAACAGAAATACACATTCTGTGAAAATTTCAACACTCTACCTATTACAGTTCGTGAGATACAACCCGCTGACAGACGGACAGACGGACAGCGTAGGCTTAGTAATAGGGTCCCGTTGGCACCCTTTGGGTACGGAACCCTAAAAAGGGGCGAGCCTATTTGCCATTACACCAAGTACATTCTTGTCTTCTGAAATATCGCAAAAACAGTCCTAGAATTGTGGACTCTAATAAAATGCTAATGAGGTCTTGTTTGCGTCGTCGGTACTAAAAATAGTAAAGGTGGCAAACAAGCGTACGGCCCGCCTGATGTTAAGCAATTACCGTAGCTTATATATGCTTGCAAAACCAAAGGCATCGCTCTCACGTTGCCGACCTGAAGGGGAGTGGGACAGAGGGAGAAAGGGGAGGCTTCTGGCTCTCTCACACATCACTATAATAGCTACTTTACGCCGATCTGCTGTGATAGGGTGGTATTACCCGGTCGAGTCAGCCCATATATGAGCTGCAGTCAATTGGCTACAGCTTGGCTCTACCACCAATAAAAGATTCGAACAAAATAAAATAAGAAGCACAAACTATCATAGAAATAGTTAACTGTACTTGAGAACAAATAAAAAGTGACAAGCGCGAGCGGCTTTTGTCAATGGTTCCGCACATTTTATAGGAAAATATAATAATAATAATAATTTAGCCCTTTTAACGTCCCACTGCTGCACGGGCCTCCCCTCAATGCGAAGGGGATTCAGGCCATAATCCACCACGCTGGCCCAGTACGGGTTGGTGGATTTCACATGTCTAAGACATGCAGGTTTCCTCACGGTGTTTTCCTTCACCGCAAGCAAGTGATAATCATATTAAAGTTATGATTCACACATAGATTTCGAAAAATCCAGAGGTGTGAGCCAGGGTTTGAACCCATGACCTTAAGCCCGCAAGACGCGTGCTTAACTAATCGGCTACCACTGCTTTTAAAAAAATAGGAAAATATTATCAGACATTAAATTTTATAGAATATAATTATCAATTTGACGCTGGTAGAGTTCGCTAAATAAGGTGAGTCCTCGACAAGTTTCTGTCAGGGTCGTAAGATCAATAGTCAAATGTATCCGCCATTTTATTGATAGGGTTTGGGGGGATTATAGGCCTAGCTAGCCAAAAGCCTTGTGCTTAACACATTCAATAACTTGCAAATTATATTCACTTGAAACTGGCTGAACGCGAAAAGCGAAGCCATAAAGAAAAAAAAACATCTTCCTATAAAAAAATTATAAAACGAAGCCATTACAAGACGAAACGAAAAATAATAAACCAAAAATTCTCGACAGAATCACGATGGCTTACGGAACCCTAAAAGTAAATGTTAGAGACATAATGTATTATTGTATTTTTTTTTCATAAAAGATTTAGGTTACACCATGTTCATTTTACTTTCGGTTGGAAAGTAACCCACGATGCGTTCGTTTGGCTATGGTTTGAATAGAAAGCGGTTAACCTACGTCATATAAGGTCTGTAATTGGATCGGTGACCGTTACCATAGATATAATGTTTTTTTTAAATGTATTGTCACGATTTTTATCCCCATTCGGGGGTAGTCAGAGGCTTGAGTGGCCATACACCACCACATTGTGGAGGTATTAACCAACTCAAAGCCCACGTTTCCCAGATAATCAGAACCCAACGTGACAGGTGGTGAACCTTGTCGCCGTGTATACAGGAACTGACTATTACCTAATCCCGATTTTTTTACTTTATAATAAAAGCGCCAAAAAGTGTACAGCCAGATGATGTTAATTAGTTACCGTAGCCTGTAGATGCTTGGAATAAGGCATTGCTCACACGTTCGTCTTCAAGCGTTTCTATAAATCGCTACGGTTCATGGGTTCATGTATGGAAATGACATAAGTCACGTGATCTACTTATCGACTTGTAATGTCATTTCCATACATTTATGCGTAGTTATTTGTAGAACGCATTGTATTTGTAAGCAGTGGTAGCCGATTGGTTAAGCACGCGTCTTGCGGGCTTAAGGTCCTGGGTTCAAACCCTGGTTCACACCTCTGGATTTTTCGAAATCTATGTGTGAATCATAACTTTAATATGATTATCACTTGCTTACGGTGAAGGAAAAACATCGTGAGGAAACCTGCATGTCTTTAGACATGTGAAATCCACCAACCCGCACTGGGCCAGCGTGGTGGATTATGGCCTGAATCCCCCTCGCATTGAGGGGAGGCCCGTGCTCAGCAGTGGGCCGTTAAAAGAGCTAAATTATTATTTTTATTTGTAGAACGCTTGTAGACGAAGCCAATTGGCTAGGGGAGCTGGCATCAGAACGCACCAAATACCTACTTGTCAAAATTCTTGTAATTTTTTAACACCTCACTTATATAATGAGTTTCTAGCTAACGTTATAAATAACACATAGTTCTGCGGTTGTACCGCTTGACGCATTGGTTCGAACGTAGGCCGCTCGGCTCACTGCATCGGGTGGTTGAGGGTTCGATTCCCGCCAGCGGCAAATTTCAGAAACGGCCTTTTCGTAATTTGGGTACTGGGTGTCACTGAGATCGCCCCCAGTCCATTGTACGGTACCCATAGTATAAGCGTCGCTTAGTTTGGGACCATACAGTTGGTGTGTTAGTCTGGCGATATTTATTTTGGCTGGCGCGACAGTGGTTAATCTTCTTCCAACTCGTATCCTTTCTTGTGATTAAATTCCAAGACAACTGAGTTTGTCCCCGGGACTCGTTGAGGGTCCTCGGCGTCATCGTTGGACACTGTCGATCCTGGCTTACAGGAGTCACAGTGGTAGGAGTGTGTGGCGGGCCTACTCCCATAAAAAATGCATTTCCTGACAGAAATTGTCGTGTCCAAAAAAGTACTTTTTTGCCCGATTTTTTATCCTGGCAACAACGTAACAAATATTTGAAATTTAAAATTAGATATTTTTTTATAGTGAAATCGGTCCAGCCGTTCTCAAGTGATGCGCTTACCAACATTAAATGTTTATTTATATAGATTTACCTACAAAATTAAGAGTCTAGACAGACTGAAAATAAGATTTAACCGGCCCGAATAGAATATACCGTCTATTTCGAATAAATAGCTCAGTCGGTTAGTGGTATGTTAAGTGGAACAAGTAATGTCAATGACAAAACGGTTAACGGAGTAATTGTATACAGTGTGTTTTTAACTGAGACAGTACGGACATTCGACACAAAAGGATTTACAGGGAAGCTCTGTTAGGAACTATTAGGTCTTGTTTCTGACAACCATTTTTTTTTTAATAAAAAATATTTAATATTTTTTAATAAAATTGATTTTTTTTTATTAAATGCTGATGGGCTCGGTTTCATGTAAGGATCATTTCATTGTATCGGAAGAAAAAAATTTGGACAGCAGAAGTTGGTCAGATTTTATAAAATGGTGTTTCATACAATTTCACAATTTGTTGTCTGGGTCTTAATAAAACGAATGCTTCAATCATTCATGTTCAAAATGATTCTCTGTATGCTGTCTGTCTGTCTATCTCACTTCCCTTGAGGTCGGCAACCTGAGAGCGATGCCTTTGGTATCGCATCTATAGGCTACGGTAACTGTTTAACATCAAGCGGGCCGTAGGCTTATTTGTCACCTTAGTCACATAAAAAAATTGCCACAAATTGTCGATTATATTTATCAAAGATAATTCAATATCAACCTTTTATTATCTCGATAATTATCAAAGATTATTGATAATGATCACTTCGAACTCTACCGCTGATGGTATTAGATTTAATATAATTTATTTTCTATCACTTGTCTCCTCGCCAGTACAAGTTCTATCGGCCAACACTTTCACCGCAAGGTCATTGACTAGCCGCCGGCCTGCGTACACTCGCGTTCAAAATAACACCGATAGACACGCATCATTGTTAGTCCCAGAGACATCTGATTTTACCTCGCCTTAAAGGTAGGAGTTCGATGAACGCGGCAGACGTCAGACGTCAGTCGATCTCATAGAAATTGAATGCCGTCTGCCGTCGCGGCACATGTCATCGCCACAATTTGTATGAGATCGACTGACGTCTGCCGTCTGCTGCTTGCATCGAACTCCTACCTTAAGAGGGTAGAGATGATTCAGTCTAAGCGTCCGTTCACACAGACCGGCTCGGAGAGGAGAGCATAATTTTTGAAAGAGTTTTGGGTCATTGAAATAAGGTTGATTTTTTAATTTCACTTATTTTAGAGAAATGAGAATGCTTAAGAGCCAACCTAAGGCACTATATGAAAAACCGGCCAAGTGCGTGTCGGACTCGCACATAAAGGGTTACGTACCACCGTAGAATAAAAGCGTCAAAAATATCAAGTTTCGTGTATGGGGACCCCCTTTATTTTTAAATTTTATTGTATTTATTGTATTTTTTGTTGTAGCGGCAACAGAATAAACATTCTGTGAAAATTTCATGTCTCTAGCTATTACGGTTCGTAAGATACAGCCCGCTGATAGACACACAGAAGGACGGACAGACGGACGGGCAGCGTAGGCTTAGTAATAGGGTCCCGTTGGCACCCTTTGGGTAGGGAACCCTAAAAATCAACCTTATTTCAATGACCCAAAACTTTTTAAAACGCGATAAAAATTATGCTCTCCTCTCCGAGCCGGTCTGTATGAACGGACACTAAAAATGCACGCCTATCCACTAAACGTAATTATTTAAATGTGTGAATAATAAATAATATCACCCCCAAACTGGTTACCGCCACAGGTGAAAAGAGGGTTGGCTCTTTCCTTGCTCAAAAAATCAGCTTGACAATACAGCGAGGAAATACAGCCAGTATTCTTGCCACCATCCCACGCGGAAGGATTTGTATGATTAGGTGTAGGTTTTTAGTTTATAATAATTTTAGGGTATGCACGTTCGTATGGAAGTCTCGTCGGGCTTATTAGCGGCTGACCATAAATTACCTCACACGTAAAGGGGGGGGGAGGGGGTCGATGAAGTGTGACATTGTGTGACAAGGGATCCTAAGTTTCGAGACTTCGAATTTCAATATGTAATATTTATCAAAGTTTAGTATTAAAACGCTAAATTTGATTGATTCCAACTCTATCGTTATAAGTATAAGGTTGAAATTTTATTGGTGTTTTCAAAAAATATGTGACAAACTAGGGAGGGGGGAGTGTCACAAATGTGACCAGCTGTGACAAAACAATGAAATTCGTGTGACGTATTTTATGGGTGGCCCCTTATCATCATAGATGTTAAAATGAAACGCGGATATGAGTATGCATATCAGTTACAATCATTGTTATTCTAAGAACACATAATATAGGTTTAAGAGATGACTAACGCAAGTTTCAAGAAAAAGCAAACTTTCTTTTTAAGAGTTTGATAGTAGTTACTTTGGTACATGGAAACGGATATATGATTTGATGAAATCTTTACTAATAATTATAAATACGAAAGTAACTCCCGGACGGGCCCGTTAGCGTGGTTGGCGCGGAGGCGACTTTCACCCTGCAGGTCGTAGGTTCGATTCCTACCCGGGACATGCATTAGTGTGCATGAACATGTCTGTATGTCCGGAGTCTGGGTGTATATGTATATTAAGTATGTATTTACAAATAAAAAAGTAGTATATGTAGTAATATCAGTTATCTGGTTTCTATAGTACAAGCTCTGCTTAGTTTGGGATCAGGTAACCGTGTGTAAAAAATGTCCCAGGATATTATTATTATTATTATTATTAACTCTGTCTGTCTATCTGTTACGTTTTCACGGCTAAACCGCTGAACCAATGTTGATGAATTTTGGTATGGAGATAGACAGGACCTTGGAGCAGAACATAGACAACTTTTTATCGCGGAAAAAAATTAGATTCCTGTGGGATTTTAAAGTTAATGCAGACGAATATGCCATTGTTTATTAGCTCGATCACATAAATGTGGATTGGACAGAGGTACAAAGATGTACAAAGGGGTACAGAGGTGTAAAGATGTACCTACGGAGATACACAGTAGTAGAGAGGTACAAAAAAGTACGGAAGTACATAGAGGTACAAAGGGTACAAAGGGTACAAAGGGTACAAAGGGTACAAAGGGTACAAAGGGTACAAAGAGGTACAGACCGCAACTTGGACAACGTGACACAACACCTTAAACTTGTAATACAGTCACATCGCGTGACAAACTTTCTTTACTCATGTATATTGATATCATTGGTACATTGTTGATGCGTATGGCTAGAAACCAGTCTGTCTGGATTTCGGTCTGGATAGGCAAACACTATGCAAACTCATAGCCAGCTGAAATCACGGATCGGCAAAAGATCGGAGGTTAAGCAACGCTTGGCAAGGTCAGTTACAGATGGGTGACCATTTAGTGGCATTGAACTGAACGTCTCCGTCTCGGAGGGCACGTAAAAAGTCGGTACCGGTTGTTGTCATCTAGCAGTCGTTAAGCCTTGTAGCCTTCGGGCGGCTTGAACAACTCTGACACCAGGTACCAGGGAACCATACGATAAGAAGAGAATGCAAGTTCACGGATGTGGGATTGCGCCAAACACATGTTGTTGATGAGGTTTGAAAACATGTATCGTATTAGTTTGCAGAAATATCCCCAGACAAGCATACTAAAGTCTAGAGCAGGGGTTCCCAAAGTGGTCGATATCGACCCCTTGGTCGATATCGGTTTCTCAGGGGTCGACATAAACGAAAACTGATTTTGGGGGAAGAAGATGTCTAAAAATAGCGACTGTAGCGTAGGGTTGAACAGGTTGGCCTAGCAATCAGAAGGTCCCAGGTTCGATCCCCGGTGGGGCATGTGCCAATGGATGAATTTTCATCTATGTGCATAATTTACAGTTCGCTGACGGTAAATGGGGATACAAGTCGTGACCTTACAAGATGTCTAAAAATCTACCCCTATTAAATAACACAAGATCTTTTTTTAAACTTTCAAGATACTATATAAGTTGTGTTACATGTACTTGTTATCACTGAATAACACAGATTTTTTTATTCTTTAATAATAAATAATAATAATATAACGTCACGACTTTTATCCCCATTCGGGGGTAGTCAGAGGCTTGAGTGGCCATACACCACCACATTGTGGAGGTATTAACCAACTCAAAGCCCACGTTTCACCAGATAGTCAGAACCCAACGTGACAGGTGGTGAACCTTGTCGCCGTGTATACAGGAACACAGGTTTTATTCTTTACTTTGCGATTTTAATGATTTTTTCAAAAAATAATTACCTGCTTAAGTATTTTTAAGTATTTTGTATTAATAGGAAAAGACTAGAGATAGGAGTTTGGAGTAATTTGGCTATGGGGGTCTGAGGTATCAGTTCATTTTGGAAAAGGGGTCTCTTGCCCAAATTATTTTGAGAATCGCTGCTCTACGTTTGTACTACACTACGGCTAACAAGTAGCGATAGGAAATGGTAATAATCTTCGAGTTCAATTCGGACATGACTCTCCAAACTTAGGGCGGCTATTAAATTCGGGGTTTTTGAGTCCGAAAACTATTAATTAAAAATAAACGAAAGCGATACGTTAAAAATAACAGATGAAATTTTAAAAAAAACAATCTAACTTCCACACATAATTTCATCCCCAATTAAACCCCTTTATGGGATGTATTTTCTAAAATTTCTACATAGTACTCACTTACATTAAATAAAGTACTCTTCCGTAAAATTGTATGTTTCTAGATCCGTCTTTAGGCTGTGTGTTATCTGGTTAGTCAGTGAATGATTTTTTTTATTAAGTAGATTTGAGATTTTAGTAGGTATTTATAATTATTTACCTATAATTATTTATTTGTTTCCTCCTCCAATAATAATTTTATATTTTTTATATTTTTATATTATTTTTATACTAGTTATTTATTATGTAAGAATAATATATAAGAAAAAAATAAATAAATAAGCACCAAGCCGCATTGGGCCATCATATTTGATTATGGCCTGAAGCCCCCTTACATTGAGGAGAGGCCCATAAAATAAAGAAAAAAATAATTAAAACTATTCCCTAAAATAACACAAACCAAATAAGTAGATAAAACTTACCTAAAGTAATAAATAAAATAATATCTCTAACAAAAATATCCACACAATATTTTCCTACAAAAATCCCGCACAAATTGAAATAATCACTTCACTATCGTAAATGATCGATCACTAGCTGCGCGGGAGTACGTGCGCACGAGTCTACGCCTAGCGCTCACTGACCGCGCATGTCGAGATCTAAACCTTATAAACTAGGACAAGACAAGCACGGCGTTAGCGATAATTATTGGGGGGTATTACACTGTCAGGGTCGTAGTAGCCCTTGCCCCTTGCGATGGTCGTGGGTTCAAATCGCGTCATGTTACTCGAGGGTTCCGTAGTCCTACGAGGAACCCTCATCAGATCATCCAGTCCGTTTCTGTCAGACACAATGACATAACTTAATTTTTTTATGAAAGTTGGTTGAAAAAGATCGCAATTTAAATAAAGTGTTATAAAATTGCTTTTTTTGTTATAAGTACCTTATACAGGATGAATCTGAAATCATGGGCATCCTTTTAAACTATGACTCTTCACATGATTCAGAATATTTTCGGAAAATAAATAAAAAAATCTATTGAAAAAAAATTGCTCGAGTAAATAGGCAATCAATGTTTATCAATTGATTTGTTGATTAATATTCAAATTCACCCTGTATGTATACTTTTATATGCATTTAATAAAAAGCTGTTATTTGACTTTAAACAATAAATTCAATTTTATTTATTTGAAATGAAAAATTAAATATGCGTCACGACTTTTATCCCCATTCGGGGGTAGTCAGAGGCTTCAGTGGCCATACACCACCACATTGTGGAGGTATTAACCAACTCAAAGCCCACGTTTCACCAGATAGTCAGAACCCAACGTGGCAGGTGGTGAACCTTGTCGCCGTGTATACAGGAACTGACTATTACCTAATCCCGAGGGATAGGTAGGTTTCCTCGCGATGTTTTTTATTTATTTGTACATAGTTTATTTTATGTAGCCTTACTGAGGCGATATGCAAAAAATCGTGCATTATTAACATACCTACGTTGTTATATTAGGGTGGTTCCTGCAAAGCTCGATTTTAGCGGTCACACAGTCTTATCTCTGTTCATATCAGAGATACCGATTAAAAGTATATTTTTTTCGTTTCTTACTACATTTGTCTATTTGGAAAACATAATTTTTATTTCATAAATATATAAATTATACATCCAAACTTCATTTGAAAACCAAAATCGGGGCCAAATTAGCCGTTCTCGCTGTGTCACACGCTTCACTTTCATGAAACAATAGCGTTTAACTTTTCGGTAAATGGTGTTGGGATCGTGTTATAGATATCAAAAAAATTGTAAAAATATACTCTTTTTATTGATTCCAAATTTAATATATTTTATTGTTTAGTTTGAATATTAAACAGCTATTTGTGTTGGTCACACGTTTGTGCACATTTTTACGGCGCATTACTAAATGATGTATAAGTCTACGATGAAACGATGTATGGTCTTGTTTGATGTCACTACTGACAGCCAGTCATGTCGAGGCAGTCCAGCAGAGAGATGATCGAGGGTGTATCTCTCCGCGATGAGATATAGGGTATCAAAGTCCAAAAAACATGTTTTTTTGCCGATGTAACGGAGTTTTGTGGACAAAATTTATTGTTATTTGCAGTCACTTTAGATACTGGGGGTTTTTAATACGGATTACTTAGCTGTCGAAGTATGATTTAGTGTTATTTAATTTATACTACATTTTGAAGTGCAAGAATAATAGTGAAATATGTTTAATTTGACGAGTTTCGTGGTATGAGATTCGTGGCAATTTCTCCACGAATCTCATGAAATTACCACGCATCTCATTTTTCGTAGGATTTTTCATGAGATGAACACGTCTCAGTGCCATAATGTAGTACATATTGGCATCAGACACTGGTTGTATCCCTCAGGCAGCGATCCTCATTGCTGACGCTCATGATTTGCCCGTCGCGGAATGATTTTTTTGTCTCATGATGCTTCGCCATTTGTTTATGTCCATGGTATCGTGAAGCTCAGCGTTGATCGCATTTGCTCCATACTGTCATCTCATTTCATTATTAATTGCTTATGGCTGTGTTCGTCTTTCCTAGTGATTTGTCCAGGAAACTAAAGAACAAAATTCAAAAATATCATTTTTTTATTAATATTAACTAAACCCGCACGTCGTACCTGGCCTATCGACCACCGATCCGATGTTTGCTCTGAACACGATTGCTGATGAATATCACTCCAAAAACCGACCATTGTATGTTGCATTCTTGGACATGGAAAAGGCATTTGAAGATAGGGTCCCAAGAGACACGATCTGGTGGAGCCTTCGGAAGAATAATGTCCCCGAACAATACATCAACAACGTTGCCGACATGTATAAGGGTGCAAGATCAATGGTTCGGACGGTAGTGGGTGAGACAAAACCAATAGCGGTCACAGAAGGCGTACATCAAGGCTCTGTACTGAGTCTCTTCCTATTGCCCCGTTTTGGATTCACTCACGGAGTTAGCGCAAAATTCGGCAGCGTGGACTTTTATATACGCTGACGATGTAGCCATCTGCACAGAGCGCCGTGATGAGTTACAACAGGCACTTTTATCTTGGAAACACCAGTTGCAAGCCGTGACCATGTGCTGAGTGTAGCAAAGACCCAATTCATGTGATTTAACGAACCAGGTCCAAGCGACAGCAGTTCCATTCCCATCGATGGACAATTGGTCACTTTGTGCGATCAATATACCTGGGGAATAATACCTGGGGAGTATGATGCACAATTCCGGGAACGTAGAATGCAAAGTTCAGCACCGAATAGCTGCAGCGTGGCTAAAATGGCGAGAAGTAACTGGTGTTACATGCGATAAAAGAATGACTGTAAAACTAAAGGGCATGGTATATAAGACCATCATAAGACCAGTCCTCATGTATGGCAGCGAGACGTGGGCCATAACCCAAACGAACGTGCATACCATTCAAGTTGCTGAAATGAAAATGTTCAGGTGGATGTGTGGCGTTACCAGGCTTGATAAAATTCGTAACGAGTACGTGCGAGGAAGCCTGGGCGTGCGCGATATCGCCGACAAGATGCAAAAGAGTAGCCTGCGATGGTATGGTCACGTGAAAAGGAGGCCACCTGAATACGTAGGGAACTTGGCACTACAACTTTCCATTCCCAGCCCAAGACCCAGAGGCAGACCCAAAACAAGATGGAAAGCTGTAATGCTAAAGGACATGAAAGAGTGTCAGGTATCCGAAGACGATGTCGAGAATAGAGCGAAGTGGAAGGGAAAGCCTAGGAAGGCTGACCCCACCACCATGTGGGATAACATAGTCAGGAAGAGAGTCAGGATAAACTAAACCCGCAACGCAACAAAATAATTTAAATTAATATTTTTTTGTGCGATTTTATTTGTTTATTGGGTACTGCTAATTTTGATTCGGATTTTATTCTGGACAAAGCTCATACCTAGGTTGTGCTTATGAATCGTTAATATAAACATTTTAGCGTATTGCTTTCATTGAGAAGAGCCGCAAGAACATTCGTTTTGTCTATTTAATTTTAAGATACACCTGACGGGAAGCTCTATTGAGAACATAGAGCTGAGATCCTCCAGTCCAGACCAGGATATCATCAGCAAATTGAAAGTGCTAACAAGTAAACCTATACTCGCCATTAGCATCGATGCTTTACCTTTTCCAGTGGGGAAGATAAAATACATCATTCATCATCATCATTTCGAAGATGGAACGTTTCCCAGTCTGACATCTTTGGCAATTGGATCGGTTTCGAGCTCTAGTTGGTCCTAAAGCTGGATTGATTGAGGCTCTGCTATTATTTGCGAGAATGCTCCCAGATGACCCAAAGAGTCAGAGATGCGCGGTCATGTACTTTTCTCCTCCAGAAAACATGAACACAAAGTTCCTTAAAACGCGAGATCGCTTTAGAATTCTGTCGTTTACGAAGATGTCTGAACAAATGGTAGTCCAGATGGGATATAAGAACTAAGGGCCGCCACCTTCGTGAAATTATTTCCATGCGTTTTTGAGCATCTGGAGAGGACAAGGCTAGAAGTGGACCACAGTGTGGCTCAAATTTTCACGAGACATTACATCTTTTGGAGTACCTAAATTATTCTATTTCATATTAGTTTCTTCACCTCTATAACAATGTTCGACGCCGCATAACGATCACAAACAATTTGCATATCACATCTTTTTGGGAGTGTGGTCTCTGGTAAAACGAACGGAACACTATGTTAAATAGCTTGTAAGTGACATCTGGAGTAGTATATCACACAGAACTTGTAGAAATCAGGGAAAATATCATTAGAATCAAGTATAACCAGCTCACATGTTTATGTTAGATTTTTTCCCCATATTTTGTCTTTTATATTCATACAGAAACAGAAACTGTGCTTTTATATATTCTCTTGTTATTAAACACAAGTCCCAACAACCATAAAGAGAGCAAAACTTATAGTAAAGTACATAAATAATGCGTAAAAAATACCCGGAATTTACTGCGTGAGTTTCGTGTGGTACTGCATGAGTTTCGTGGCACCATTTTCTTCAACCTTGAATTCTGTCCAAAGTTATCATCAGATTTACAAAAGCGATAGAGATTTGAACTTGTATAAAAGGCTATATTATGTTAATAATATAAATTATCTAAAATTCACAAAAACAAAAATTACCACGAAAATCACGGCGAGAATCTTGCTCGCAGGAATGACCCATTACCCAGATATTACCAGAATATACTGATTTCTGGCGGCTTCAAACAAAAGAAATGACCGGACCCACTGCGCACGCGGCTGCATTATACTACTGTGACTCCTGTAAGCCAGGATCTACTGTCATATCCGACTTAAACTAATATTTCTATTACTAACTTTTGGGACCAGTTTTAGTAGCATATTCCCTATTTTTTTTAATAGCACTGAGGTGACAAACAAGCGTACGGCCCTGATGTTAAGCAGTTACCGTAGCCTATAGATGCTTGCTAAAGGCATTGCTCCCACGTTGCCGACTCGCAGGAGAGGGGGGAAGAAAGGGGGCTGTTGGGCTTCCGACTCTCGCACTCATCGTACGAAACGCAGCTGTAATAGCTGCTTTACCCCGATCTTCTGTGAGAGGGTGGTACTACCCCGGTCGAGCCAGCCCATATATGAGCTACAGTCAATTGGCTACAGCTTGGCTCTACCACCAATAAATAAATAGGTCACCCATCCAAATGTTAGGCTACACAAGATGTTGCTTAACCTCGGTGATCGCACGAAACTATGCCAGGATATCCTCAATATAATGTCATTAATAGAGCAATGAATTTGTACCGTCAGCAAAATAACTTATCATTTTTTTTAGACAGTAATTATTGATTGGTGAAACATGCTAAAAAACTTTAGGGTTCAAACCCCGTCTCGCACCCCTACGTTTTACAAAATCTATGTGCGAATCATATTTGAATCAATGAAGTTTTATATTATAGACCTAAAATGCATGAAAATCAGACGTCTTGTGCCGCCCTAAGTAATATTCACTGAAAATCTGGAAAAAAAATCGGAAATTCAGTGTTCTGTCCATGGCTGTCTGTCGCCGACATTAGACGTGAATCTATACAGGGTTATTGGCAAAACACTAACAACCTTGCAGGGGCTTATTACTGATATCAAAAACAACAACTTTTTACAAATTATTTTTTACAAAAAATCACTTTCTAAAATGTATGAATTTTTTTTCTCATCTAGAGGAAAGCCATGGTACGTGATTGTATTCCACTTTGCCCGAAAGTACCTAAACGTACCACGGCTATTCTCTAGATGAGCATATTTTCTTGTTTCATAAATTTTAGAGTGTGATATTTTGTAAAAAAATAAATGTTTTTTAAAAAGTCATAGAACAAAAGTTGTTGGTTTTGATGTCAGTAATACGCCCCTACAAGGTTGTTAGTGTTTTACCAATAACCCTGTATACTTCTATGCTAATAATCATAAATGTGAAAGTAACTCCGTCTGTCTGTCTGCTACGTTTTCACGACTAAACTGCTAAACCAATTTGGATGAATTTTTGTACAGAGATAGACAGGACCTTGGAGAAGAACATAGGCTACTATTCATCTCGGAAAAATGTTAGGGTCCTGTGGGATTTCATAGTTAACGCGGACGAAATCGCGGACAGAAGCTAGTATGAATAAAATATCTAGAAATTTCTAATCTTACAGATTAGTCTGAATACGATATTTACAGCTTTGTTACAATGGTGTTATCTGTTCGTATAACATGAATTATGTACACTGGAATATTTTTCTTCTATTCAAAATGTGCCATTCAGTTTGTTGCCGGCAATTCCCAGAATAGTATGCGAATAAAGTCGTGGGTAAAAGTAAGTCTTAGCAATATTTACTTAACTATAGTCTATCCAACAAATTAAACTATCTTTGATATACACGCGCAGATCATATAATTATCCACTGCCAGTGAAAGCCCCGTCAAAATCGGTCGTCGTTTCGGAAATTAGCGGGAACTAACAGACAATTTTTTTTTTTAAATTGCCATGTCATTTCTTCCCAGAATTCGTTCCTTATTAGCGACACTATCGAATGGTGTAATAATGCAGTATGCGTTTTTTTTTAATCAACAGGTTCGATTCATGGCTAGGAATATTGTTATTTTTTTAAATCCAATGATGCAGTTTTAGTTTTCATCAAAATCGGGCCCGAGACTCCTTTGAGTACTTTTCGCTATTCCTCATTTGGCCATGAACGCACACTTAAAAAAATCACCCCGTATATTCTTTCATAAATGCGTTGTTATTTTGAGATTGTTAACTGACACTTCAATTTTATTTAAAAAACAAATTAAAAAAAGACAAGCCCGCTGAGTTTCTTGCCGGATCTTCTCAGTCGAGGTCCCGTTTCCGATCCGGCAGTAGAATTTAAGAAAAAATGTAAAATGACAATTTGTAAGTGCCCCCGTAGGCCTAAACAAAATAAACGTTTTGAATTTTTAATTTTTTGAATTTTATTTATTTGATATTGATTTGTCGCCGATGTGCTGACCCTACAAACCCGAAATAATGTCATGGGATGAATGTACTTCGGTTATTTTGTTTATTTAAGAGTGATTGCAGAAACTGGGCCTTTCTCCCACGGAGATACACAAGCTACGCGACTAGCCCCGTCCAAATGTCTCACATGCCGCGCGAGGCAGTTGTGCCTCGCTTAGAGTGACAGGGCGCGCCCGAGACAAATGCTCGCGCTGCCTTACCCGAGCGCTTTCATTTGCCTCACCTAGTTTGGTTTAGTCATGAGTCAGAACGATAATGTAACTATTTAATCATCATCATCAGCCTATTGCTGTCCACTGCTGGACATAGGCCTCCCCCAATGCACGCCACTGAGCTCGATCTTCAGCTCTTTGCATCCAGCTTTTGGCAGCCACCTTCCGCAGGTCGTCACTCCACCTGGCCGCAGGGCGTCCTACACTACGCTTGCCTTCTCGTGGTCTCCACTCAAGAACTCGTCTACTCCAGCGGATGTCCGATCTTCGGGTAACGTGACCAGCCCACTGCCACTTCACCTTGATATTCTACTACTAATTGATGGAATCAGGCGTAACTTTGCGGAAATCCATTGTTAAACAATTATAGAGAGGGACCCACCACTCACCCTCGGAATTGTCAACCTCCAAAATTATAAACCAAATGAACTGATCGATAATAGAAGAGACCAACAAGACCTAACTCCCTGTCAGTCGAGAGCATGTCTGTCATGAGTCATGGACCCTAACAATTAGCAATTCTCCGCAGACAAAGTGAATCCAAAATAAATTCGACACGTGTTTCGCCTCTAAACGAGGCATCCTCAGGAAAGCTGGGATGCGACTGAGCTCAGGCTCAGGAGCTGGGGGAGCTTACTATGTAATGATGGCTCGGCTATACCCTTAAGTCTAGAGTGTAGGTTGGCCCGCTCTTTGGCTAATCTTAGCATGTGACTGAGGCTGCCGCGGGTGCCGCGCGCGGCATGTGAGCGCGGCATGCGCAACCTATGGGTCACCCATGGGTCGCTAATTGATATGCTACTCAATCAAGACGGAAATAGAGTCTACCACCAATATTATTTCATAATTATTTTCAAAGAAGTACCAATACTGTGAGCTAAAAACTAAAACCCTACTACAAAAAAATCGCGCTCTAATTAAAAGTATGAAACAAGAAAATATTCTCATCTAGAGGATAGCCGTGGTCCGTGGTCATATGCCACTTTGACCTAAAGGGCCTAAACGGACCACGGCTATCCTCTAGATGAGAATATTTTCTTGTTTCATACTTTTTGCGCGATTTTTCAGTAGTCGGGTTTTAGTTTTTAAACTTACTGTTTATTTAATTATTTTGGTGTTATAGGTAACAATATATATATTTTTGAAATGTGCTCATCAAGTTCTTTCATTTGATACCGCACACGGTTTCATTAAAAAATAGTTTTTTTAGTTCATGACATTATGTCCTCTAGAGGGCGCCATATGCAATTTTATGTGACGTCACAACGATACCTCATTTGTCAAATTACGACAAGTAGTTTGGAAGTTAGGCGGGAACAGATGCACATACATACATACCGGTCAAAATCATAACCCTCTGCCGTCGTCGGGTAAAAATGAAAATAATGCATATACTCTATTTTTTTTTAAATGAAAGTAGTTACCGTAGCCTATAGGTGCTTGCAATGCCATTGCACGCGCCGAGGGAGGGGGGGGAGGCTATAGTACAGCTCGGCTCTACCATAAATAATAATCTCTGACCACCTACCATTTGCGAAATGCTTCCAATTCTGACTGTGCGTCTGCCGGCCTCCTAAAGATGACGGCGTGATGATATGTATTCATACATTAGTGTGGGTAGGTAGAATTATGTCATTCAATTAATCTGGACGGATCATGACGCGGCTTGAAGTTGTAATTCCAAGCATTTGTAGACTATCTTATTTTTTAGGGATCCGCAACTCAAACGGAAAAACGGAAACCTTTAGAACCTTAGTAATTATTCTTGAACTCTAACGACCGCTTGCCGCAATGGTTCGAGCGTTGGCCGGTCGGCTCACTGCAGCGGGTGGTTGCGGGTTCGATTCCCGCCAGAGGCAAATTTCGGAAACGGCCTTTTCATAATTTACCCTGGGCTGTGTGTCACTGGGATCGCCCCCAGTCCATTGTATGGTACCCATAGTACAAGCGTTGCTTAGTTTGGGACCATACAGTTGGTGTGGAAGTCTGGCTATTTTTTTTACTTATTACAGAGCCGTTCATCTCTTAGATATTTAATTATTTATTATACAGGGTGTATCGGAGGGCAGCACACTGAAGATATTATTATTTACCAAAACACATTGTATTAAAATAAGCAAATGGCTATTTAAAAACTATGCCAACTATGGTTCCAAATTATATTCACACTTAAAAACAATAAGATTTAAAAAAAAACCTGAAGGTCGAAAGATTTTCCGATCGAGAATCCGCAAAATTTCGGAGAAACGGTCACGAATGGCGTAAAATGTGTGACTATTTTACAAACATTTAGCGGGATTACTAAGGATTCTGCTAGAAAATCAGAAATATGAACTGCATTGGCTATGTTGCATAGCGTTGCTATAGCCCCCCTGACCTAAAAATCGGGCGGCCGTGAAAATCTCTAAAAAAAAATATAACTATCACCAAATTGTCCGGACTTGAAGCTCACCGCGCATGCCTAATACCCATTCAGGAACGTCGCCAGAGCGGGACGGAGAACGGGAGAGCGACAGAGACGCCAATGGGATTCCGAAAAAATTAGGGAAACCTACTCCCCGGCTGCCAATCACCGTGCTTAAATCTATTACTCATTAGCGTTATGTCACTGGCGTTTTAGTGTTCCAATTTTAAAATTAAACATTCTAGATTTGAAAACGATGTTCTAAATTCGAAAAATTTCCTACGAAACCTTATTTTTTTTCTTTTTTAATTTGCTATGATATAATATCGAGGTGGTAACTATAGGGTGTTGTAACTCGATTTCAGCGCGGCGCTGTTACTAACTGCATTAACTCGAGATTTTTAGGTCACACCGACGGCTTTAAAGTACTCCTAATAGACAGATATAACACAATTACTCACGTTGTATGCGACCGTTGATATCCAGCGAGGATCCATGCCACACTATACAACACTTAAACGAAAAACTAAAGGATACTTAACGTGAATGTAAAATACACAGGTTATGAACGAAACTGTTTGGTTTATTTTCGTACGCACTGCAGCGATGAGATGTAACACGGATATTTATAATTAAACTTGTGTGAGCGGAGTGTGTGTCTAAAAACTGTTTTATTCAGGGGAAAAAATCAATTGTAAGTGTCCGTGGTGGTAGCCATCTTGTATCTGGGTTGGTTGGTCTACGAGGAGGGTTGAGCGCATGCGCGGAGCGAGCCGCCCAAACTCCCAACATACATGTATGTAGGGACTTGTCCGCGATTGCCACATCACAAAAAGTATGAAACAAGAAAATATTCTCATCTACAGGGCTATTGGGAAAACACTATCCTCTATAGTCTGATTTTTTATTAGACGAAGTAAACTGACAAGTGCTTATGTCACTTTTAGATATAATAGAAGAGGTTCAAATCCATAGAACAGTGACATTTTCAGCTGTCAATTTACTTCGTCTAATTAAAAATCAGACAGATACAGGGTTATTGGAAAAACATTAACAACCTTGCAGAACTATTACTGACATTATAAACAACAACTTTTGTTGTATGACTTTTTACAAAACATAATACATTCAACAAAATATCACACTCTAAAATGTATGAAACAAGTAAATTTGCTCATCTAGAGAATAGCCGTGGTCCGTTTAGGTCCTTTAGGGCAAAGTGGAATATAACCGCGTACCACGGCTATCCTCTAGATGAGAATATTTTCTTGTTTCATACATTTGAGAGTGTGATATTTTGTTAAATGTATTTTTGTTTTGTAAAAAGACATAGAACAAAAGTTGTTGTTTATAATGGTAGTAATACAGTCCTGCAAGGTTTTTAATGTTTTTCCAGTAAACCTGTATCTGTCTGACTTTTAATTAGACGAAGTAAATTGACAGCTGAAAATGTCACTGTTCTATGAATTTGAACCTTATTGGTTCTATTATATCTAAAAGTGACATAAGCACTTGTCAGTTTACTTCGTCTAATAAAAAATCAGACTAGAGGATAGCCGTAGTCCGTTTAGGTCTTTATGCTATGGGTTCCTCCAATAGCGGCACCGTCATATAACGGCCGTAACTAGAACGTCGGCTATGTAAACAAAATGGCGCGGTTTCCTATACCGCTACTTGTTTTATTATATACTAGCTGATGCCCGCGGCTTCGCCCGCGTGGATGTCGGTTATCGCGACCAAAAGTATCATGCAATTTTGATCCCGTTCCCGCAACCCATGGGAACCTATTCCATTTTTTTTTGTGATAACTCCTAAGATATTCGTTTAAATTAGATGGTGTAGAGGAGTAAAATAATGTTTACGAAACGCTTCAAGTCTCTAACTTATTTAAAATGATAAGGATTGATACCGTATTTGTGTAAATAGCTTTCCAATTACCGCTTTATAATTTCCCATTTTTTTTTAAGTATTAAAATGGATATAGTATTTTATCCTTAAGAGATAGACATATGCCATCGCGAACTTTTCTGTAGACCTATATAAGATACACAATTCCACTATACATCATTTTGTTATATCTCAAAAGGTTTAGCAGCGTTTTCGTTGAAAGCTCCCAGACGGCTTATTTTTTTCCGACACCTCCAACAAATATCGTTATATTTTAGCCCATGTATACAAAAACTTAACAAATTATATACTAAAACCTTCCTCGAGAACCACTCTATCCACTGGTGAAAACAGCATGAAAATTGATGCAGTCGTTTTTGAGTTTATTGCGAACAGACAGACAGACAGACGCGGCGGAGGACTTTGTTTTATAATATGTAGTGATTATACCGCTATTGGAGGAACCCAGCGCTTTAGGGCAGTGTCATTTGACCACGGACTACGGCTATCCTCTCCTTCTTCCTAGCTTCATCCCATTATGAGGGGTCGGCTTTCAGTCTACCCTGATTTGGCTAATCACCGATATTTACACGGAGCGATTGCCATCTGCCCTCCGAGACCCAATTAGTGGGACTATCGGCAACCTAAGGGTAAGACCGTTTTTGACAGATTTTCAGGCTTCTGACTGCCCGTAACGACTGTCAAAGATCTTCAAATGACACCCGGGACCGCCAGCTTAACGTGCCCTCCGAAACACGGAGTATCCTCTAGATGAGAATATTTTCTTGTTTCAGACTTTTTAGAGCGTGATTTTACAGTAATCCAACAGTGGACATCTTTTGGCTGTAATTATGATACTAAGAGCAATGACATTGCCAAGAAAGGGGGATACACGCGACTGTACGAAATAGTTTGTCCCACTAAACCGAGTCCGTGGACATAGTATGATTCAGCGTTTGCGGAAAATTATGTTGGAATTCCGACTCTCTCTCATCGCACGAAACGCAGCTGTAATACTTTACGCCGATCTTCTGCGATAGGGCGGCTCACCATGGTCGATATATGAGCTACAGTCAATTGCCTGAATCTCAATGTCATCCTGTAGCTAGGTATATAGTTGCATCTTTATTCATAGGTAGTCATTGTTACTAAAATAATTATAAGAATAGAATATAATAACCAATCATTATTATTTTGACAGATATGGTACCTCCTAACATTGCAATCACAGAATTGTGCTCAACGCACCACTACAAGCACCAAAATTCACACATATATGTTATCACACTCGCAATTCGACAATTTATTTATTTATTTGTTTTTAGGAAAATAAACAGCTTATATTTAATGTGATTGAAAATAACAATAAATAAAAACTAAGCCTACAGTTACCACATATAGGAATAATTAATAAATAATAAAGGAATAATTCACCAGAAGATGAGCCCTGTTGGTAATACCGAGATGTTATCAACATTATTTTCCACGAGTGACAGTCTCGTGTCTCCCTCTTTCTTAGTAATGTCTTTGCTAATAACCCCAACCTTACCTCTTTTAATGTTATGCATTTTTTATTTTTTTACTTTTTAGAAGTTTTACATACTAATTACATCGTTAATTCGTGTGTAAATTCGTGTGTGTAAAAAATCTTCAGTACCTACTTATGTAATAATTACGTTTGTAGATATAATGAAGATTTATAAATAGTATTAATTAATTAATATTAATCCCAGACAAGCAGTGGTAGCAGATTGGTTAAGCACGCGTCTTGTGGGCTTAAGGTCATGGGTTCAAACCCTGGCTCACACCTCTGGATTTTTCGAAATCCATGTGTGAATCATAATTTTAATATGATTATCACTTGCTTACGGTGAAGGAAAACATCGTGAGGAAACCTGCATGTCTTTAGACATGTGAAATCCACCAACCCGCATTGGGCCAGCGTGGTGGATTATGGCCTGATCCCCCTCGCATTGAGGGGAGGCCCGTGCCCAGCAGTGGGACGTTTAAAGGGCTAAATTATTATATTATAATTATTAATCCCAGACTCAAAATAATCTTCTACACAGTGAATTTGAAATCATTGGCATCCTTTTACACGGAGCTGGGGGCTTACCACAAGCTCTTATTGCGATTCAATTACAGGAACGTATTAACGTTTCAGCGACTTTTTGTGCAATGACGTACCTTATTGTCATGACAATAAGAAACGTCATTAAAACGTCGTTAAAACGTTCCTATAATTGAATCGCAATAAGAGCTTGTGGTAAGCCCCCAGTACATCTAAACATCCATACAAATAAATAAAATTGAAGTGTCTGTTTTTAATATCAAAATAACAGCATTTAACTAAATGCATGCTCTTGCTCACTACATCGGGTGGTTGCGGATTCGATTCCCGTCAGGGGCAAATTTCGGAAACGGCCTTTTCGTAATTTGCCCTGGTCTGGGTGTCACTGGGATCACCCCAGTCCATTTTACGGTATCCATAGTACACGCGTTGCTTAGTTTGGGACCATACAGTTGGTGTGTATGTCTGGCGATATTTATTTAGTAGAGAGTCAAAAAATATAAAAATAGTTTTTTTGCTAAAAATACCGTATATACTTTCATAATATGCATTTGGTAAAAAGCTGTTATTTTGCTATTGCAAACAGACACATCAATTTTCTTTATTTGAATAGATTTGGAGACGGAAGAAGTGATATTAATTAATATTATATTTGTCGGAGAAGGAAGGATGGGGTCCGTCGCTTTCTCATATTGTGGGCGTCCAGTGGGTATAAAGATGACTAATAAGATCTCAAAATGGCAAGATGACAGTTTCCAATCGCATGTCTCGCTCGACCGCTCGGCGCGGCGGTGCAAATCGCACTATGCTCCCCGCCGGTGCCGGCTAACGCAAGTGGTAGAGATGGGTTGGACTAGGTAAATTTGGGACTAGGTGCACCTATTCCTAGTATTTAAAAATAAGTGATCCAAACACCTGTTCCACCTAGTCCACCTAGTCCACCTAGTCCGCCTAGTCAACCTAGTCTCCAGTACTTATCGGCTATGGTTCGCGTACTTAGTCCTTAGATCCATAATAGGACTCGATACATGAGATCAAATGGGGACAAAAATTGATTTGCTCACTTCAGTTAGATGTCGCCTACTACTTGATGATGACTTGATGATGACGACGATGATGATGATGAAGAAGACGACGACGACGATGATGATGATGATGCGATGATGATGATGCGATGACGATGATGATGATGATGATGACGACGATGACGATGATGGCGATGACGATGATGACGATGATGATAGTGATGATGATGATGATGATGATGATTATGATGGTGATGATGATGATGACGATGATGATGATGATGACGATGATGACGATGATGATGACGATGATGACGATGATGATGTCGATGATGATGATGACGATGATGATAATTAGCTTCCTTTTAGAGCCATTTTTGTTATAAAGACAAAAATAGGTTATATTAACAATTTAACACAAAAATATGATAATAATACTACTTGGACTAGTTACCTACCATATACTATGTAGACTAAGCAGTTCGTTATACTCATAATAATACGCGATATCCGCACGCAATCGAGAGAGCATCACGTCCGCTGGGACGTGTTGAGTGAAATACTAGGTGGACTAAGTACTCTCCAAATTGGAATAGGTGCCGCCTAGTCTCATAAAATACCTGTTCTTCGCACATGTTCTAGTAAATACGACTCATCTCTAGCAAGTGGACTCTGTCCAACGCCTACAGATGGCGCTGTCGTACCATTTCGATCGTTTCAATACTCTTTCAAAGTTGCCATCTTCGACATATTAAATATTATATTAATATTATAATATTATATTAATTAATAATAGTTGTGGTAACTAGAACTTTTCTATATTTATGTTGTGTGTAACGTCACGACTTTTATCCCCATTCAGGGTTGAGTGGCCATACACCACCACATTGTAGAGGTAACCAACTCAACGCCCACGTTTCACCAGATAGTCAGAACCCAACGTGACAGGTGGTGAACCTTGTCGCCGTGTATATAATTTCGGTTTAGTATTTCGGAGTAGCCCCACAGATGTCTGGGTAAGTAGTAGGTACATGCAGTGTCAGATTCAGATTGTTATCTAGACTTCCACAAAATCTTATTACTCCCACAGTATTTAATGGTTCCCACCATTAATATGGAAAAGTTCCCTAGTAACATTACGACGTATAGTACGTTTTTTATACTTGTCCTATTTGGTAAGCAAAGATGGCGTCCAGCGGGGCGATTGCGTAACTTTTTGTCAATGTTTCAATTGGTTTCGTATATAATTGACACAGGATGAACGAAACAAATTGAAACATTGACAAAAAAGTTACGCAATCGCCCCGCTGGACGCCATCTTTGCTTACCAAATAGGACAAGTATATAAAAACGTACTATACGTCTTCGTCATAAAGACGTACGTTTACGTCACTGACCTCAGATTGACGTCTTTTTTCGTCGCCGACCTTTTTTGCTACTGGGGTTCTAGATTAACACACACACGTTCGTTTCGTATTTTGGACTACTCCTAGGCAATTAGCTCGATTATAATAGTCTGTAAACAAACGAAAATGTGACAAAATATCAAAATCATTTCATATTAAGTCCATAAATAAAGCCAGACTAATGTATGGTCCCAAACTAAGCAACGCTTGTACTATGGGTACCGTACAATGGACTGGGAGCGATCCCAGTGACACCCAGGCCAGTCCTAGCAAGGCGGGAGACCAAAACAACAGTATAGGCTGATAGCCACAGTAATAAGACAACTGATGGAACCAGCCCCCGCCGTAGCCAAGTTGCTTCGTCTATCAGCGTTTCTACAAATCGCTACGTTTCATGTTTGGAAATGACTACTTGGCAAACCCGACAAGCCTCGCTGAGTTTCTTGCCGGATCTTCTCAACGAGGTCGCGTGACGATCCGGTGGTAATTTTTACCCCGCTCACTCAAAAGACAGCAGCCCAAGCTGAAGCCGTGCCTAATGTGGCGCCCTTGAGCCAGCTGTCCCCCTGCTCTTACGGCTGGAGCCGCACTTTGTGCGCTCGCCCTCTAACCGGTGAAGTTGTTAAGGCCACTCTGGCCAACAACATATAATATATATAAAAAAAAGACTTCTTGGCAAGGGAGTTGTAACGCACCACGGATAGCAATTTGACTGTTGGACCTAAGCCGGTTAGCTAGCCTGAGCTGGTTATACATTCCGATAATAGGTATAGTATAGTGGTTTAGAGGGGTATGGGGGGGGGGTTTAGATATACTTTATAGGCTACGGTAACTGCTTAACATCAGCCGTGCGCTTGTTATCCAAATTAATGTAACGTCACGACTCTTATCCCCATTCGGGGGTAGTCAGAGGCTTGAGTGGCCATAAACCATCACATTAAATAATAATATCCTGGGACATTTTTGTACACACGGTTACCTGACCCTAAACTAAGCAGAGCTTGTACTATGGAAACCAGATAACTGATATTACTACATATACTACTTTTTTATTTGTAAATACATACTTAATATACATATACACCCAGACTCGGGACATGCACACAAATGCATGTCCCGGGTAGGAATCGAACCTACGACCTGCAGCGTGAAAGGCGCCTCCGCGCCAACCACGCTAACGGGCCCGTCAAATTGTGGAGGTATTAACCAACTCAAAGCCCACGTTTCACCAGATAGTCAGAACCCAACGTGACAGGTGGTGAACCTTTTCGCCGTGTATACAGGAACTGACTATTACCTAATCCCGAGGGATAGGTAGGTTTCCTCACGATGTTTTCCCTCACCGTCAGCGAACTGTAAATTATGCACATAGATGAAAATTCATCCATTGGTGCATGCCCCACCGGGGATCGAACCTGAGACCTTCTGATTGCTAGCCCAACCTGTTCACCCTTAGGCTACAGTCGCCAAATTAGTTATTATTAAGAAGAAATAGATACATCTATGTACACCTATGCTGATCACATTAGGGAAAAGCCGTTACGTTATAGGATAAAACGTCGTTTATTAATAACGATTTATGTTTGTTTGAGTTCGATCATGGCGGCTGAAATCACAGGATACTCACACAATTATCCTCTCTATTTATAATTATTTATAATCATATTGATATAGCCATGATTTATTGGAAAGAGGAGACAAAATAAGACAAAATAATGAATTTGTGTAAATAGCCTATGTCTTATTCCAGAACCTACACTGTCTACGTTTCAAATTTCATTAAAATCTGTTTAGTAGATAAGGAGATATGTAGTAGCAGAGTTGGGCAAAATATAATTGCAATTAATTAATTACTAATTACATGTGCTGTCACACAATCATTGTTATTATTAACAATTAATTTTTGCAATCGCGAACAAATCACAATTAATTGATAATTGTGACATCACCTGCAATTTGCAATTAATTAATCGCAATAAAATTTTGCCCAACTCTGATAAGTAGGATAGGTAACACTAGGCATATGTTAAGCAGTTACCGTATTCTATAGATGCTTGCAATACCAAAGGCATCGCTTGCACGTTGCCGATCTGCCCTAGTACGTACCTACCACCCTCTCACAGACGATCGGCGTAAAGCAGCTATTACAGCTGCGTTTCGTACGATGAGAGAGAGAGCCGAAAGCCCAACTCCCCTTCAGGTCGGCAATGTGCGAGCAATGTCTTTGGTATTGTAAGCATCTATAGGCTACGGTAACTGCTTAACATCAGGCGGGCCGTACGCTTTTTTGCCACCGCAGTCCTATAAAAAAAGCTCAGCCGTATGTGACAAAACAAAACGTGAGATAAATAGATTTGGTCTCATTCTCTCCTATACATTGATTAAGAGAGAGAGCTATTAGGTCCAAAGTTGCAAAAAAACAGGAAATTTAAAATGAAAACAGATTAAAACGTGTTTAAATCATTGTTTAAAACATTGATTTAAATCAGAAGGAATAAATCACCGTGTTTAAAACATGTTTTAAATTATCAACAACAAATATTTTTTTAAAACAAGGCGATTTTTTCGTAACAACCCTTAGGTCCGACATAATACTAGATAAAATTCTTATCTTGGAGTGTGTGAGCCCTGCTGAAGGGGTGTGGGACAGAGGGAGGGAAAGGGGGAGGGGGAGGTTGGGCTTCCGTCTCTCTCTCATCGTACGAAACGCAACTAAAAATGTGTTAGGGGCCATCCATAAATTACGTCACACGTAAAGGGGGGGGGAGGGGGTCGACGAAATGTGACATTGTGTGACAAGGGGGGAGGGGTCCTAAGTTTAGTGACGTCACATTTAAAAATGTAATATATCCAAGTATTAAAACCGAAATTAGAACTGTAACCGAAAAAAATTGAAAATTTCAGAAATTTTTAAAAAATATGTGTCGTCACACATGGGGTATCGCAAATGTGACCAGCTGTGACAAGGGGGAGGGGTCTAAAAATCATGAAATTCGTGTGACGTAATTAATGGATGGCCCCTTACTTTACGCCGATCTCCTGTGAGAGGGTGGTACTACCCTGGTGGAGCTCGTATACCTATGAGCAGCAGTCAGTTGGGTCAGTTGGCTACAGCTCGGCTCTACCACGGTGAACATCGATATATCTATTTTCATCATCATCGTTTCAGCCAAAAGACGTCCACTGTTGGACATAGGCCTCCCCCAAGGTATTCCACAACGGCCGGTCCTGTGCCACTTGCACCCAGGAATTTCCCGCGACTTTCACTAGGTCGTCGTGCACCTTGTGCTACCCACGATGCATCTTCCGGTACGTGGTCGCCACTCAAGAACCTTTCTGCCCCATCGGCCATCAGTTCTTCGGGCTATGTGCCCGGCCACTGCCACTTCAGCCTACTAATTCGCAGGGCTAAGTCGGTGATCTTGGTTTGTCTACGTATCTCCTCATTTCTGATTCGATTAATACCATTTTATTGAACAGGAAAACTCTTTAGCGTCCGAACATTTCTGCTAAACGCATTGTCACTGTACAACCGATGACGATTCATTTAAAGTCCGCCATTGGGATTGTGTTCGTCTTTAATATTGAAAATGCTTACAATTTGATATTAAAATGGTGCTTTTACTCTATATACTTTGTTTTGTGACGAATTTACTGTGTATTCAATGTGGTGAGTACTTTGAGAATACTATTTATTGTCATTCCCTATACAGGGTTATTGGTAAAACACTAACAACCTTGCAGGGGCGTATTACTGATATCAAAAACAACAACTTTTGTTCTATGACTTTTTACAAAATAAAAAAACATTAACAAATAATC
The DNA here is from genome assembly GCA_947859195.1 of Drymonia ruficornis. Classification (NCBI taxonomy): domain Eukaryota; kingdom Metazoa; phylum Arthropoda; class Insecta; order Lepidoptera; family Notodontidae; genus Drymonia; species Drymonia ruficornis. Next base: position 2,929,514 of record OX401932.1, on the reverse strand, counting down.
ATGTTCTAAAATGTATGAAAAAAATTTTTTTTTCTCTTCTAGAGGATAGCAATGGTACGTGGTTGTATTCCACTTTGCCCTAAAGTACCTAAACGTACCACAGCTATCCTCTAGATGAGCATATTTTCTTGTTTCATACAGTGTGATTTTTTGTTAATTTTTTCTTTGTTCTGTAAAAAGTCATAGCACAAAAGTTGTTGTTTTTGATGTCAGTAATACGCCCCTGCAAGGTTGTTAGTGTTTTACCAATAACCCTGTATAACAAAGCCTGTGTCTCCAAACTTTCGGCCAGTACTCTTACTGCTGGAAAATAGACAGCTTTTCAGTGGGGACCAAGACCACAAATGCCTTGAAACTGGCGTTGTGACTCGAGTCCAACAGCTGAACTCTCAAAGAGACATTGCTCTCCTTTCTGATGTACTCAGCAATGTCCCCCACCTTACATCCCTCCTCCACTACATTGACACTCCCTCGATTGTCAATTGTCAAGCCTGTGTCACCAAACTTATAACTTTTTATATACAGGGTTACTTACTATAAACCAAATAGTCTAATTGCTGTCCGTGGTGCGTTTCAACTGGTCTTCAATCAGTTGTAACAGTCTTGTTTCTGCCTCTACTGATATTTTTGTCTCCCGCTTTGCTACGGAGGGAGTGGATAATCTTCTTCCAACTCCTCCTATCCTTTCTTTTGATTGAATTCGTGCGGGTTCCAAGACAACTTAGCTTGTCCCCGGGACTCGTCGAGGGTTAAACTTTGGCAAAGTTTGGCGGAACATGTATGTGGATGAGCTTAGTTGCATTTTGAATCCTATATCACATGCATATTTATTCTAAAATGCAGCTTATTGTTTCTTAATTTAAACAATTTTGCCATAACGGGCCCGTTAGCGTGGTCGGCGCGGAGGCGCCTTTCATGCTGCAGGTCGTAGGTTCGATTCCTACCCGGGACATGCATTTGTGTGCATGAACATGTCTGTATGTCCCGAGTCTGGCTGTATATGTATATTAAGTATGTGTTTACAAATAAAAAAGTAGTATATGTATAGTACGTTTTTTTATACTTGTCCTATTTGGTAAGCAAAGATGGCGTCCAGCGGGGCGATTGCGTAACTTTTTTGTCAATGTTTCAATTGGTTTCATTCATCCTGTGTCAATTATATACGAAACCAATTGAAACATTGACAAAAAGTTACGCAATCGCCCCGCTGGACGCCATCTTTGCTTACCAAATAGGACAAGTATAAAAAACGTACTATAGTAATATCAGTTATCTGGTTTCCATAGTACAAGCTCTGCTTAGTTTGGGATCAGGTAGCCGTGAAAGATGTCCCAGGATGTAATTTATTTATTTATTTATAATTTCAGAATTCAATATCACAGTGCGAGTTGACGAGAAAGACAAGGAATGCACTGTGGAGCCGACCTACTATGTTCCCAGGTCCCAAAATATAACTATTTATTACAAAAATGATCTTATTTGTATACCATCTTCCAGTGAGGAAACTGATAGAACTTGCAACTTCGAGCACATCCGGTGAGTTAGAACATTTTAATTCTATCTAATAAAAAAATCGGGCAAGTGCGTGTCGGACTCTCACATAAAGGGTCCAGTACCACCGTAGAATAAAAACGTTAAAAATATCAAGTTTCATGTATGGGGACCCCCTTTATTTTCAAGTTGTATTTTATTATTATAGTCTCACCGCTACCGCTGTGCCACCCCTTAGGTACGCGAACGGCGAGACGGGGGGGTGCGAATCCACTCCCCACCTCCCCGCGCATACCTAGTTACCCACTCCCCACCTCCCCGCGCATACCCAAGGAGTGGCACTGCGTTAGCGGTCAGACTATAGTATTTTTTGTAGCGGTAACAGTTCATGAGATACAGCCCGCTGACAGACGGATGGACGGACGGACGGCGGAGTCTTAGCTCCTATTAACAAATGCATCTCAAAATTTAGATAGTTTTTAATCTTTTTAATCGCTTTTATTGACAGATGTTCCATACATCATGTTTTGACGGGCCCGTTGGCGTGGTTGGCGCGGTGGCGACTTTCACGCTGCAGGTCGTAGGTTCGATTCCTACCCGGGACATGCAATTGTGTGCATGAACATATCTGTATGTCCCGAATCTGGGTGTATATGTATATTAAGTATGTATTTATAAACAAAAAAGTAGTATATGTAGTAATATCAGTTACCTGGTTTTCCATAGTATAAGCTTTGCTTAGTTTGGGATCAGGTAGCCGTGTGTAAAAAATGTCCCAGGATATTATTATCAAACGGCTAAACTGCATCTTAAGATCGATGTCAACTTTGAGATGCATTTATGAATACGAGCCTTAGTAATAATAGGGTTCCGTAGGTACCCTTGACTATAGCTTGACTCTACTACCTAAGCTGGTTAATAAAAATAACGAAATAGGGTATAAAAATTCGCGACGGGTCGCGATGACATTCGGGTTATGAGCTTTTCGCAGAATAAAATCCGAATCAAAATTAACAGGACCCGATAAACAATTAAAATCGTCCACAAAATTATTAAATTAAATTATTCTGTTGCGTTGCGGGTCCTGTTAATTTTGATTCGGATTTTATTCTGCAAAAAGCTCATAACCCGAATGTCATCTCGACCTGCCGCGAACTTTATAGGTACATTGGTTTTTTTTACTTCTAGGTATTCGTATAAAAATGATGATTTACGACAACATGTAGGTGTTGAAGAAGCAAATTTAGTACATCAATCCGTTACTGAAGGAGTAAGTCATTACTTATTTTGCTTTACTTTACTTTTATAACTTATTTCACCAGTTTGCGCTCACATCGCGAATCACCCGAGAAAACGCAATTTCGGACGAAATTTGCGTATTTCCTACTACGTTTCTCATTGATTCCGACATTTCTTACGAACGAAAATTGTTTGACGTTTAGATTCGACGACGACGAAGACGTCAAACAATTTTCGTTCGTAAGAAATGTCGGAATCAATGAGAAACGTAGTAGGAAATACGCGAATTTCGTCCGAAATTGCGTTTTCGTTTGAAACAGAGTAGGCTCTCTGCTTCGAGTATTTTTCCCTACTCCCTATAGCTGGGGTCGGCAAGTAGTTTTAGATGGGGTCCGGATACTGTGGGAAAATTTTAACGAGGTCCAGAAAAAAAACAACTGATAATAATTAAGTGCTACCTATTTATTGTATGGTTTAAAATATAATTCCGAATTATAAAACACAAGACCTAAAATTAATGTGAGAAACTGCACCGACGGTCTTGAGCCAGTTTTTTATAGTTTGGTTCGCGAGAAGAACAGCAAATTCGAAGTGTATTATAAGTGGGCGTCTGTTAATCTCGAACGATGTTTGTTTTTCAAAAAATTCATCTTTGAGAAAGATATTTCACATACGTATGTCGAGCCAAACATAGTGGCCAAATTTTTTGCAATTTTAATTCTGGGACATGTTTGGCGGTCCGAGGTTCGACCTTTCGCGGTCCGCAAACGGACCGCGGTCCGCCTGTTGCCGACCGTTGCCCTATAGTTTCAGATTGGTCAATCCTCACACATGAACAACTCATACTATACAGTATGTTTCGAAAACCCTGTCCGACCCGAAACCGGTATACAGGGTGAATTTTTCAAGTGTGCGTGGATGGCCAAATCCGAAACTATAAGGAATAGCCAGGAGTCGAACTAGTTGATTTAAAAAAAAAATAACACCAACTGTATTATTACACCATTGTATAGTGTCGCTGATAAGGAACGACTTCTGGGAAGTAATGATATACGACAAACTTGAAGTTGATTCACCGATGTTGATTAAAATCTAAAATGTATCATTACTTTTTTGTTTCCCTAGCTTATAATCAACTCGGTGCATATTTATTACCCGACTACGGCGGAGGGTTATGATTTTGACCGGTATGTATGTATGTATGTATATGCATCTGTTCCCGCCTAACTTCCAAACTACTTGTCATAATTTGACAAATAAGGTATCGCTAGAAGCGGCTTAATGACGCGCTGTAGGCTATGTGACGTCACATAACATTGCATATGGCGCCCTCTAGAGGACATAATGTCATGAACTTATAAAAAAAACATTTTTTAATTTAACCGTGTGGGGTATCAAATGAAAGAGCTTGATGAGCAAATTTCAAAAATATATATATTGTTAGCTATAACTCCAAATTAATTAAATAGTCGGGTTTTAATTTTTATACTTATAAAATAAATCGTTCTTTTCTAAGTGCTTTACCACACTGGTGCGATGGCGGTTTGCGAGCGAATTCCGAGCGGATTGGTATAAGTGCGAGTGAGACACGACGATCTTGTGCGCGCACTCACACCCACGCGTTGATCGACAAAAACCGCTCGCAAACCGTCGGTGTGATAAGGGGCCATCCATTAATTACGTCACACGAATTTCAAGATTTTTAGACCCCTCCCCCCCTTGTCACAGCTGGTCACATTTGCGAGACCCCCCGCTCCCTGTGTGACGTCAAATATTTTTTATAATTTTCAGATGATTCAAAAATTTTCGTCATAAATTCAAATTTCGGTTTTAATGCTAAGATATATAAAAATTTTAAATGTGACGTCACAAAACTTAGGACCCCCTCCCACCCCCTTGACATACAATGTCACATTTCGTCGACCCCCTCCCCCCCTTATGTGTGACGTTATTAATGGATGGCCCCTAAGGCTCTAAGAATCAAATTATAAATAGTACGTTATAGTTTTCAAACGGCAAACGGAAGGCGCTCTGTTTTAGCAAAATCAAGGCTGCCTCCCCAGCATTAATGCTCGAGGCAGACTCGAGGCACAACGAATATATATATTTTTTATTTTACAGGTAATAGAGGCAGATATAAAGCCGAATACTAATAACACAAAATACAGATTTTTGTTTTTGTATTTAAAGAATAAAGGCCAAATTCATTTCGATAACCATAACTACGTTGGATCTAATTGCACTACGAAAATACGCCTGGTAGGTAAGTAGTCTCCATGCACCTATCTACCTAGAATGGGATGGGATGGGATGGGATGGGATGGGATGGGATGGGATGGGATGGGATGGGATGGGATGGGATGGGATGGGATGGGATGGGATGGGATGGGATGGGATGGGATGGGATGGGATGGGATGGGATGGGATGGGATGGGATGGGATGGGATGGGATGGGATGGGATGGGATGGGATGGGATGGGATGGGATGGGATGGGATGGGATGGGATGGGATGGGATGGGATGGGATGGGATGGGATGGGATGGGATGGGATGGGATGGGATGGGATGGGATGGGATGGGATGGGATGGGATGGGATGGGATAGGATGATTTCGGAACGGCCTATCGCCAGACTAATAGTACGGTCCCTAGTTAAGCAACCTGTACTATGGGTATCATACAATGGGCTGGGGCGATCCCATTGACACCCAGACCAGGGCTAATTACGAAAGAGTTACCGAAATTTACTGCTGGCGGGAATCGAACCCGCAACCACCCGATGCAATGAGCCGAGCGGCCAACCCTCGAACCACTGCGCCAAGCGGTCGTCAGCCCCTGTTGCCAAGGCTTCATCTACAAGCGTTTCTACAAATCGCTACGCTTCATGTATGGAAATGACATAAGTCACGTGATCTACTTATCGACTTGTAATGTCATTTCCATACGTTCAAGCGTAGCGATTTGTAGAAACGCTTGTAGATGAAGCTATTTGGCTGGTGTTAATTAGATAATAATAAAGATAATGTAACTTTTGCATTGCATTGCATTGCAGTGCAATGCAATGCAATGCAATGCATATTGTATTTTTTTACAGATCCTGATGACCCAGTTCTAATGAGTAAGTATATTCTAGACTCAAAAGTCGCGTACTGACCAGGGCCCCGAGTCTGCCAGCATTAAACCACTGGGTCCTAAGTAACTTAGCTTAGCTTAGCTTAAAAGTCATAGAACAAAAGTTGTTATGTATGATGTCAGTAATACAGTCCTGCAAGGTTGTTAGTGTTTTACCAATAACCCTGTATAGCTTACATGAATATATATATATATATTATTATTTTTATTTGAATCTTCAGCCAATTATTTTGCTGACCGTGTTTTTTTGCAGGTACAACACCCAACCCAAAGGATAATGGAAGTAAGTAATTATCTCTACCGCCTTTCAAGCGTTGTCTTTATAATAATAATAATAAATTAGCCCTTTTAACGTCCCACTGCTGGGCACGGGCCTCCCCTCAATACGAGGGGGATTCAGGCCATAATCCGGCGGGTTGGTGGATTTCACATGTCTAAAGACATGCAGGTTTCCTCACGATGTTTTTCCAGCAGTGGTAGCCGATTGGTTGCCTTTATAAAACAAAAACAAAAATGTGACTATGGTGGCAAACAAGCGTACGGCCCGCCTGATGTTAAGCTACCGTAGCCTATAGATGCTTGCCAAAGACATCGCTCGCACGTTGCCGACCTGAAGGGGAGTGGGACAGACGGAGGGAAAGGGTTGGGAATCCAGCTCTCTCACTTGTACGAAACGCAGCTGTGATAGCTACTGCACGCCAATCTTCTGTGAGAGGGTGGTACTACCCCGGTTGAGCTAGCCTGTCTATAAGCTCCAGTCAATTGGCTACAGCTTGGATCTACCAAAGTCAAAGTCAATGTAATTTATTTTATTGATGTAAGCTGGAGGAAATCGTTTAGCGTTACTAACAATAAAAACCCAACAATAAAACATTTATTTATTGCAGCTACAATTTTACCAGATGATAAAACAAGTAAGTGATTAGACATGGCCTCTATTCGTGTACTTAGTACTCGCGCTACTTCACGAGGCCGCCTTGCATTGATAGCCATGGCCACTATTCGTGTACTTAGTACACACGCTACTTCACTACGCCGCCTCGCATAGATAGACATGGCCTCTATTCGTGTACTTAGTACTCACGCTACTTCACGGGCCTCCTCGCTTTGATAGCCATGGCCCTATTCGTGTACTTAGTACTCACGCTACTTCACGGGCCTCCTCGCATTGATAGCCATGGCCCTATTCGTGTACTTAGTACAAACGCTACTTCATGGCCGCTTCGCATTGAAAGACATGGCCTCTATTCGTGTACTTAGTACTCACGCTACTTCACGAGGCCGCCTCGCACTGATAGCCATGGCCCTATTCATGTACTTAGTACACACGCTACTTCACGAGGCCGCCTCGCATTGATGGTCATGGCCTCTATTCGTGTACTTAGTACTCACACTACTTCACGAGCCTCCTCGCATTGATAGACATGGCCTCTATTCGTGTACTTAGTACTAACGCTACTTCACGGGCCTCCTCGCATTGATAGACATGGCCTCTATTCGTGTACTTAGTACTCACGCTACTTCACGAGGCCACCTCGCATTGATAGACATGGCCTCTATTCGTGTACTTAGTACTAACGCTACTTCACGGGCCTCCTCGCATTGAAAGACATGGCCTCTATTCGTGTACTTAGTACACACGCTACTTCACTACGCCGCCTCGCATATATAGACATGGCCTCTATTCGTGTACTTAGTACATATGCTACTTCACGACGCCGCCTCGCATAGATAGTCATGGCCCTATTCGTGTACTTAGTACTCACGCTACTTCACGAGGTCGCCTTGCGTTGATAAACATGGCCCTATTCGTGTACTTGGTGCACATGCTACTTCACGACGCCGCCTCGCATAGATAGCCATGGCTCTATTCGTGTACTTAGTACTCACGCTACTTCACGGCCGCCCGCATTGCGCTTCCAGCCCTCCCACTCATCGTACGAAATGCAGCTGAAATAAAATCTTTTATACAATACATCCCTCGTCTTACCCAAACAACCTGTATATTATGTTAAGCTTGCTACGCTTGTGCAAGCATTATTTCAAGTGTATTTTATTTAAATTAACCTTTTGTTACAGATTCTACTGCATCCTCCACTGCATCTTCCACTTGTAAGATCATACGAGATAATTTTGATACATCAGTCCAAATCAAGTGGAATCAAGTTTCAAGGTGGTAGAGCCAAACTGTAGCCAATTGACTGCAGATCATAAACGGGCTGGCTCGACCGGGGTAGTACCACCGTCTCACAGGAGATCGGTGTAAAGCAGCTATTACAGCTGCGTTTCCAAACATCGTACGAGTGCGAGTGCCGAAACAAATATCATTATATTTTAGCCAATGTATACAAAAACTTGAGAAATTTTATACTAAAACCTTCCTCGAGAACCACTCTATCTACTGGTGAAAACAGTATGAAAATCGGTGCAGTAGTTTTTGAGTTTATCGCGAACAGACAGACAGAGACGCGGCGGCGGACTTTGTTTTATAATATGTAGTGATTATTTGTTTGTATGTTCGACCGTCATGGGAAAACGACTGAACCGATTTCAACGGCGCTTTCACTTAGATAGTCTATGGTTAGACTTTTAATAGGTCGAGCTGCAGAATAAAATATAAAAAAGTGCATGCACGCCATTCAAATAATGACAGAATAAAAGTGGGACTTAAAAATTTTAGTAGCATTTCAGTTTCTTCTTAGTATCTTTTTAGTATATCACAGACCAACAAGTCATAGACGCCACATATGCTTTTCTACTACATGTGTGAGACCGCATGTTGACGTTGACCTTGAATGGATCAATCAAAATTGGCCATCTTCCCTGATACCTAACCCGCATAAGATGATTGCATTATCTTACAAAAGTGGACAAAGGTGGCGTCTATTGTTATTGGTTTGTGGCCTATACATATCTTGTCTATGTTCAGCTCCATGGTTGTACGTGGGTAGTGGCCTGGCGGTCGTTGCCGTCATAACGATGGCCGCCCAGACTGCTGGCATCATGTACTTCAAGGCAAAAGGTATCCTACTATATTAGCGGCACGCTATGATGGCCGTTGACATGTGGACGGGGGAGAGGATGAATCTTACTATACAAAAATAAGATTAATTTTCGCATAAATGTTTTTGACATTCTTAAATTTTAAAACGGCCAGTTTTATTCCGTAATAATAAGGTTAATTTTCTCCCCCCCTCCACATGTCAAAACGGCAATCATTGTGTGCCGTTATTATAATACTATAATTTTTTATGGGATTTAGCTCGCCACACACTCCCACCACTGTGACTCCTGTAAGCCAGGATCGACAGTGTCCAACGATGACGCCGAGGTTTGACCCTCGACGAGTCCCGGGGACAAGCTAAGTTGTCTTAGAACCCGCACGAATTTAATCAAAATAAAGGATAGGAGGAGTTGGTAAAAGATTATCCACTTCCCCCCTTACACTAATATTCTTCCACTAATATTATAAATGTGAAAGTTTATAAAGGTGGTTGATCCGAGTTCAACAGTAACTTGAATGTAATTAAAACGTCTCTTATTGCCTCTTCTAAGAACTTCTTCCAAACAGCACTGTTATTCAAAATTACCTTTAATATATTTTAGAAGCGCCTCAAATCTCCTCTAAAGTTCTCATGAAGTATCTTCCCAAAACTTCCTATTTGCTATCAATAATCCCACTATATCCCACTAATATTATAAATGTGAAAGTTTGGATGGATGGATATATGGATGTTTGTTACTCAATCACGCCAGAACGGCTGATTGGATCTGGATGGAATTTGGCACGGAGATAGATTATAGTCTGGAATAGCACATAGGCTACTTTTTATCCAGGTAAAATGTCAGGTTCCTGTGGGATTTTAAAGTTAACACGGACGAAGTCGTGGGCAGAAGCTAGCGTTATCTATTTATTTAGTTCTGTTTGGGGCACACTTATGAACTAATAATGTCTATAGATTAGAAAAAGATAAGATAATATTCGTGAAAACATGAGTTAACATGTAGAAAAACATCGATCTCCTCCAAAAGTCCTTCTTCTATAAGTCCCTTAAGTCTTTTAATGTCTACCTATTCTAAAAGTCCCTTATTTTCAGCTGCAAAACTGGACAGAGTCAAAACACTATCACGCCCTGATGGTGAAATAGATACTGGTAAGTCCTTAGATTTAAACTAGATAGATTTTACTCAAACGCGTTCAGAAGCTTATGATGCAATTGCGGTTATTTTATCACTCGCTCGAAGGTCCAGCTAGGCAATTCTGTAACGACAAACTCACTTCGCACGCGTGAATTTGCAGGTGATATGTCAAATTTTATATTGAAATTTGACATTTCAGTAGAAAATTCACGCGTGCGAAGTGAGTATGACGTTACAGAATAGCCTAGCTGAACGGCTAATTTATATCAAAATTAAATGTGTTATAAGTCGTCCAAATTAAAGTTAAAGGTTCGATCCCCGGTGGGACCTGCACCAATAGATGGATTTTCATCTATGTGCATAAACAGTTCGCTTACGGTGAGGGAAAACATCGTGAGGAAACCTACCTATCCCTCGGGATTAGGTATTAGTCAGTTCCTGTATACACGGCGACAAGGTTCACCACCAGTCACGTTAGGTTCGACTATCTGGTGAAACCTGGGCTTTGAGTTGGCTACCTCCACAATGTGGTGGTGGCCACTCAAGCCTCTGACTACCCCCGAATGGGGATAAAAGTCGTGACGTATATGTTATATATGTTATGTCTTCCAAATACAGCTCGGTACAGCACGATGCCTGGACAGAAAGCGATCAAAATACCACCGCTGGGCAAGAGAAGAGAGCAAGAGCGAGAGCAGGAGAGAGAGAGCAAGATATACGAAACTGTCAACATTCAGATGGCAGGTAAATTTTATAAAAAAAAAGTAATATTGTCGGACTAACAAACCAGCTGTATGGTCCCAAATCGATTGAAATTGATCGGTAAAAACTCGGAAGTTAAGCAACGCTTGGCAAGGTCAGTCAGAGATGGGTGACCATTTAGTGGCATTTGAACTGAACGTCTCCGTGCGCCTGCTCCGTGCTTCGGCTTAGTTGACAGAAAAGTTTGGTTTGTGAATGAGAAGGTATTAAGCTCTCTGCCCACTACACAGTATCATACTATGACCGTGCTATGAACGTGTCAGGCAAAAAAATATTCTCTGTATTAAAAAGTATGAGACCATGCCCACTAGCCCGTTCCGTTACCGACCAGCACCGTAGCGTGCCATGCACGGAGCGGCAAGGATTGTCGGCGAGAATATTTTGCCGGTGGCGATACGCTCTGTGCATGACATTAAAGCCGATACATACGACTTTGATACGTAATTGATACGCTCTAGTGGGCATAGTAGAGCGTATCGTGTTGCTTGTCATGTCTGATACGTTCATAGCACGGTCATGGTATGATACGTTGTAGTGGGTAGAGTCCTTTAAGCGTCTACGGTGTTTGATGGTCTATGATAAGTTACGAATAGTCTGACATCAATGAGTATTGACATTTTGTGCCTAGAATAGTCTAAAGCTATGGTTTCCTCGGAAAGTGGTACCGTCATATAGCGGCCGCAATATAGCGGTGAATGACGTCACCAGAACGTTGGCTATGTAAACAAAATGGCGCGGTTTCCTAGAGAGCGGTATTGGGCACCGTTGTTTACATACCTAGCCAATATTCTAGTGACGTCATTTACCGCTATATTACGGTACCGCTTTCCAAGGAAATCATAGCTTTAGCACTTCTTTTTTTTGGGATATTTCAAATATGCTGACTCTGTATCCGTGATGGTATAGGGTTTCTATAACTTGTTTAAACTTCTACTAGCGACATCTATCGCAGTCATTAACAACTAAGTAATACAACTAAAATACATTTTCAGATATGCCCCCACCGGAGCCACCTGCGATTAGCTCTTTACCCAGTAAGTTATAAGTAATACGTACCTACCTACACAACTATATTATGTGTTAAATACTACCTACCTATCGGCCGAATACTCATAGCAAATAGTTAAGTGAGCTTTGAGTATTCGGCCGTTACTCACAAACTGTATGGTCCCAAACTAAGCAACGCTTGTACTATAGCTACCATACAATGGACTGGGGGCGATCCCAGTGACACCCAGACCAGGGCAAATTACGAAAAGGCCATTTCCGAAAATTGCCTCTAGCGGGAATCGAATCGTGCCAAGCGGTCGTCAAAATTAGTATAATAATGTTTAATATTTGACAGGGTTGCCACGGAATCGTCCAAATGAAACTAAGACGCATCTAGCGCCTCCCACCCCTGCTATGGGCCTGCGAGGCATGTCGCAGCCTGCCTCGCCTATGATGAGGACTAGAGGTTAGTAAAGTTATGCCTTATACCTTTTAGTGGATGATCTTCTTCCAACTCCTCCTATCCTTTCTTTTGATTAAATTCGTGCGGGTTCCAAGACAACTTAGCTTGTCCCCGGGACTCGTCGAGGGTCAAACCTTGGCGTCATCGTTGGACACTGTCGATCCTGGCTTACAGGAGTAACAGTGGTGGGAGTGTGTGGCGGGCCTAGTCCCATTTTATACCTTAAAAAACCCGGCCAAATCCCAGGCTGGCCCCAAACTAAGCAACGCCTGTATGGATATGATACAATGGACTGGGGGCGATCTCAGTGACACCCAGACCAGGGCAAATTACGAAGATAGTTTCCGAAAGCCTCTAGCGGGGATAGAACCTGCAACCTCCCGATACAGTGAGCCGAGCGGCCAACGCTCACTATATCATTGCAATCAGTATTTTTTTCATATCCTAGAGATAGATGAATTTTCATCTCTGTGCATAATTTACAGTTCGCTTACGGTGAGGGAAAACATCGTGAGGAAACCTACCTATCCCTCGGGATTAGGTAATAGTCAGATCCTGTATACACGGCGACAAGGTTCACCACCTGTCACTTGGGTTCTGACTATTTGGTGAAACGTGGGCTTTGAGTTGACTTAATACCTCCACAATGTGGTGGTGTATGGCCACTCAAGCCTCTGACTACCCCCGAATGGGGATAAAAGTCGTGACGTTATATTTTATTTTTATCTTTTATTCCAAGATATTATTTGTTCAGATCGAGAGTTACCAAGACCGATACCAGCAACTCCAGTCAGTCAACGACCGCCCATACCGCTGCCTACAGAAGATGAACACTATGAAGGTAGAGTAGAGACAGCAGCCCGCACTGAGGCCGTGCCCTACGTGGTGCCCTTGAGCCAGCTGTCCCCCTGCCCTTATGGCTGGAGCGCTTTGCGTTCGCCCTCTGCTCGGGTGAAGTTGTAAAAACCACTTTGGCCAACAATTTATACTTACGGCCGAATACTCATACGAAACTTAAATTTGAGAGCTGCTTAACTTTGACGCGGCATACAAAAAATGACAGATAGCGACGTCTCAAACTGCTAAGTGGGACTTAAATATTTAAGTAGCCTTTGAGTATACGGGCGTTAGTCAATCAAAAAACTATGTAGTAATTAGTGTCGCTAAAGTCACTAGACGCTACGATCTGACATTACTCCTAAATCTTTACACAGACCAATAAGACAAGACGCCACAAACGTTCTCTATCGTATGTGAATGCAATTATCAAAAGTTATCGGGAAAGACGGCCAATTTAGATTGGTTCAAGGTCGCAGGTGCGGTCATATCAGTGTTATGCATATGTTATGCGAGCGGAGTGCCCAGCTATGCGGCGTCTATGACTTATTGGTCTGTGAACCTTTACAAACAATGAAGAAGGATAAAGAAATATTGGGTGCATCTCTAACCTGAATATTTGATTTCCAGATGTGACCTTTGAATCGGACGACATGTACGAACCACCCCCGATACTCGAGACGCAACACCGTATGTCTATTTTCTCTTTTAAACCCCAGTACAAGTGAGAGAGACAAAGCTATTTTGCACTGTCTTCTTTGTCTCTTGTTTTTATCATCGACTTCATATTCTGTAGACAACTAGTACCTATAAGGCGAAAGTTTCAGATATTAATAAGACAAATCTTATACGGGGTGAAATCGATAAATATTTTACAAGCTATTATTTTGTCAGTAATATATTTTGAAAAAATAAAAACTAGGGTTTCTTACGAGCAAAATGGCATAAACATTTTGAAAAAGTAGTGGGCTAATTTAAAAAATACACACGTACCGCCATAGAAAGTTTTGATCGAGTTGCACTGCCTACAATCTCCATTTTGGCGATTAGACTTTCCATAGCCATTTGGTAACCAGCTAAAACTAACTCACCAGCTCGGAACTAAACAGTTTTACTTACTGAATAAATGATACAAAACAAAACATTTATATCAAAATTTTGCATTTACCGTGTATATCTAGATTTTGCATTTGATAAGCCGAATGGGCGAAGGTTTTTTCATATGAGACATTACATGTATGTTTGACGGGCCCGTTAGCGTGGTTGGCGCGGAGGCGCCTTTCACGCTGCAGGTCGTAGGTTCGATTCCTACCCGGGACATGCATTTGTGTGCATGAACATGTCTGTATGTCCGGAGTCTGGGTGTATATGTATATTAAGTATGTATTTACAAATAAAAAAGTAGTATATGTAGTAATATCAGTGATTGGGTTATCTGGTTTCCATAGTATAAGCTCTGCTTAGTTTGGGATCAGGTAACCGTGTGTATAAAAATGTCCCAGGATATTATTTATTATTATTATTTATTATGTAGTCCTTCCAGCAAGAACGCCAGCGGTGAGGACAGTACGGAACCCACTACCGGTCCCCCCGAAGCCTTTGGACCGCCGCGCCGTCCCTGAGACGGCCAAAACACCAATCAAACCAAAACCGAAACCGCAGACCAAGATACCACCCCCAAGTAAGATCACGCGTTTCACCCACGGATACTCACAAGCTACGCGACTCAGCAGTTGGGCAAAATTTTATTGCAATTAATTAATTGCAAATTGCAGATGGTGTCACAATTAACAATTAAACGTGATTTGTTTTTCAGTCGCGAACAAATCACAATTAATTGTTAATTGTGACACCATCTGCAATTTGCAATTAAATTTTGTCCAACTCTGCGCGACTGAGATGCGATTCAGGGGCCATACCAGGGGCCCTACCACCACCTCTTATAGCAGTATTGTTTTAACGTTTCAGCGACTTTTTGTGCAATGACGTTTCTTATTGTCATGACAATAAGGTACGTCATTGCACAAAAAGACGCTGAATCGTTAAAACGTTCCTGTAATTGAATCGCAATAAGAGTTCGTAGTAAACCCCCTGCAGTATTGTTTTAACGTTTCAGCGACTTTTTGTGCAATGACGTACCTTATTGAAAGACGGTAAAAGAGTAGATTTGTTTTATGACTATTAAGGCTAATAAGGCTGCATGTCTACATCCCCGCCTGATGTTAAACAGTTACCGTAGCTCGACTTCATATGCAATGGGTGCATTAGCCCCCCCTCACTCCCCTCCTCTGTAGTTTAAGTTTTTGTAGAAGAGTGTGAGGGAGATAGGTAAATTTCACAAATAATGAATGTTAATTGGAAACGATTTCAAACCCACCCTGTATTATGGGTACTATAGATATAGACAGAGGCTATGCACACGGACCAACTTTAGTTGCAGAAACTAGCAACTTAGTTGCCGAAACTATAGACTTTTTAGGCAGTTGCAGCCAACAATTGCCAGTTGCAGCACCAGTTGCTGCGATTATTTAATATGAAAACAGCTAGTTGCCAGTTGCCGCAAAAGTTGCCCTTGTGCATGGCCCCTAAGACACAAGATTAATACATTGCGTCAGTGGAAAGGAAAAAACGCTAAAACGCCAAAATGGTACTTTTGGAAAAAGAGGTTTAAAGTAAATTACTTTAAACCCTTACTCACAAGCTACGCGACTCAGCAGAGTTGGGCAAAATATAATTGCAATTAATTAATTGCAAATTGCAGATGGTGTCACAATTAACAATTAAACGTGATTTGTTTTTCAGTCGCGAACAAATCACAATTAATTTTTAATTGTGACACCATCTGCAATTTGCAAAGTAAATTACTTTAAACCCCATTTTCCAAAAGTACCATTTTGGCGTTTTAGCGTTTTTTCCTTTCCACTGACGATTTATATTTTAAGTCAATGTTTGGTTGCAGTCCACAAGCCAGTTGCCAGTGAATTGGACGATATTTTTAAGAAGAGACGAAACGGTAAGTTTGTAATAATATAATAATAATATCCTGGGACATTTTTGTACACACGGTTACCTGATCCCAAACTAAGCAAAGCTTGTACTATGGAAACCAGATAACTGATATTACTACATATACTACTTTTTTATTTGTAAATACATACTTAATATACATACACCCTGACTCGGGACATGCAGACATGTTCATGCACACAAATGCATGTCCCGGGTAGGAATCGAACCTACGACCTGCAGCGTGAAAGGCGCCTCCGCGCCAACCACGCTAACGGGCCCGTCAATGAAATGTAATGAAAGTAATCTTTAAAATCAATGAAACATCGCGCTCTAAAAAGTATGAAACAAGAAAATATTCTCATCTAGAAGATAGTCGACTAGTCGTGGTCCGTTTAGGTCCTTTTGGACAAAGCGGCATATGACCATCGACATATTCTCACTATAAATTCTTTGCATATGACCGCGGACCACGGCTATCCTCTAGATGAGAATATTTTCTTGTTTCATACTTTTTAGAACGTGATTTTTCAGTAAGTAGTAGGGTTTCGTTTTTGAACATGCATAAAAAAAATCACGCTCTAAAAAAGTATAAAACAAGAAAATAATTATTCTCATGTAGACATGAGAACATGAGAACATTTTCTTGTTTCATACTTTTTAGAGCATTTTATGCAAATTACTCTCTATGCGTAGTACAAAAAGGTGGTTGTTCCTTGTATGGTATGATCTAAAAATAATTCTTCTGTGGTTCTGTAACTTTTATTAATTGTTATTTTCTCAGTGTTGCCAGCGCCGATACAATCAATTCCCGAGCCGAATACGTCGAAAAGTAACGCACCTATAACAAAACCGAGTAAGTAACTATTCAGCACAATGAAGTATTATATGGTAGACACGAACACATAGAACACTTTTTTAGGGTTCCGTACACAAAGGATGTCAACAGGACCCTATTACTACCTATGCCTACGCTGTCCGTCTGTCAGCGGTAGTGATGGGATGTTCTCGAGAACATTCTCACTCTCGGAAACTTACTCGTGAGAATTTTCGAGAATTTATCTTCTGAAGCATGTTAAACTTGGCATAAACCTCATTAAACATGCAAGTATGGTGGTTTTAATTGTTTTTAAGATTTAAAGTTAGGATAACGTCACCCATAATATAAGATTCTCAAAAATTCTCACGAGTAAGTTTCCAAGGAGAGTTTCCAAGAGAGAATGTTCTCGAGAACATCCCATCACTACAGCGGGCTGTATCTTAAGAACCGTAATAGGTAGAGACTTAAAATTTTCACAGGATATGTATTTCTGTTGCCGCTACAATAAATACTAAAAATAAAATAATATTTAAAAATAAAGGGGGTCCCCTTACAAGAAACTTGATATTTTTGATGTTTTTATTCTACGGTGGTACAGAACCCTTTATGTTTGAGTCCGACGCGCACTTGTTTCTATATTTTTTATTCTCTAAAATTAATAAAAAAAATCTCAAGAAATATGCAAATGTTTTATAAAGTATTTCTTGAATATTTGTGGCTAATATTTGTGCCTACTGCTAAATGCACATAACCATGGACAACACATAGAAAGGACTTGGTCTAAGCAACTGGGCATTATGACTCAACTAGGCCGCTGACGTCATCACAGTAGGCGTGGCTTAAGTCAGTGTGCTTTCGGTGTTCGTCCTGTGCAAACGTCTTGCCAACGTTCGCATCCCAAGTATAATTCTACTCGACATTAGATGGCGCAACTTTGTACGTCCTTTACCATCCTACATTTAGTGACATCTAGTGTGAAAAAGTTAAACTACGTAGTGACATCGACATAGAACGAAGCGAATAGTTTTGCTATTGACCGGTAGGAGAGTTGGGCAAAATTTAATTGCAAATTGCATGGGGCGTCACAATTAACAATTAATTTTGATTTGTTCGTCAATCGCGAACAAATCACAATTAATTGTTAATTGTGACACCCCATGCAATTTGCAATTAATTAATTGCAATTAAATTTTGCCCAACTCTGACCGGTAGATAGAAAATAGAGAAGTAGGCGGAATCTAACACCCCTTCACCCGCGCAAATTGTCAAGCGTTGTTTCATAGGGTAATCTAATAAGAACATCTCTACTTCGTATGTGCTCTGTGCACATAACACTGTTTGGTACGCCATTTGATATGTTCTAATCCTTTTACAGAGCCGCCGCCTGTGGTTAAGAAACCTGTAATGCCTCCGCCGCCGATAGTAGCATCAGGTACTAAAATCTTCAATTTAACCCCCAAAACAGCTGAGTTATAAGTTAACCCCCAAATTCATAGAGATTTTAGCCAGTTTACAATGGTTTTGAAAAGCATTTTTAGGAACAAATGTGATTTGTAATTCCACTGCAAGTCGATCATAACTGTCTATGAATTAGGAGGTAAAAGTTTGCAGATATGGGGCGTCCATAAATTACGTGAGGTGATTTTAGTGATATTCGACCCCCCCCCCCTCCCCCTTGGTGAGATGTCGTGAGATTTGGCTCGACCCCCTCCCTCCCCCTCTAATCTCACGTGAGGTTTTTCAAAAGCCATATTCTAGTGGAGATACATGTTTTACATAATTTAACAGTTTTCTAGCAATTTTAGACTGTTTCTTGAGGTAACAAAAAAAACGTGAGATTTGCCGAGACCCCCCTCTCCCCCACGTGAGATTAGGTGAGATTTTTCTCGACCCCCCCCCGCCCCCCTAAGTTCCTCACGTTATTTATGGACGTACGACTATGGGGTAAGTATTTTGCCTACATTTCTTAAATGTTGTTTATTTCAGAAGCAGTTTATGACGAGCATGGCGATTCATCAGACGAAGAGTGGACGTACGAACCATTGAAACCAATCGATCCTCATATTTATAATATTTAACTTAATTATAAGCGGTTACAGACTTGAACAGGAGGTCTAATAGCGACACTATGCAACATTGCAGCAATTCTATTCAATTCAATTTCAAGGTGGTAGAGCCAAGCTGTAGCCAATTGACTGCAGCTCATAAACGGGCTGGCTCGACCGGGGTAGTACCACCCTCCCACAGAAGATCGGCGTAAAGCAGCTATTACAGCTGCGTTTCGTACGATGAGTGAGAGAGCCGAAAGCCCAAACCACCCCCTTCCCCTCCCTCCATTCCACTCCCCTTCAGGTCGGCAATGTGCGAGCGATGGTATTGCAAGCATCTATAGGCTACGGTAATTGCTTAACATCAGGCGGGCCGTACGCATAATTTCCACTGCAGTAATGAATGGCGTAAAATGTGTCTTTTTACATAAATTTAGCGGAATTGCTAAGGATTCTGCTAGAAAATCAGAAAAATTAATTGCATTTGCAATGTTGCATAGCGTAGCTATAAGCCACCCTGAACTACGAGCAGAACTCCAAATATTCGATTTATTTAAGTTAAGTCTTAATTTATTTCATGTGCGAATCTATTTCCTACAAAGATATCACTTGGTAAACGGTGAACGAACCCCCCCCCCCCCCCCCCCTCTTAGTGAGCTGACGTGAGATTTGGCTCGACTCCCTCCCCCCTAATCTCACGTGAGATGTCCAAAATCTATATTTTAGTGAAGAATTACGTAATTGGTAAACGGTGAAAGAACCCCCCCTTCTTAGTGAGCTGACGTGAGATTTGGCTCAACACCCTCCCAGCTAATCTCACGTGAGATTTTCCAAAATCTATGTTTTAGTGAAGAATTACGTAGTATTTGCCGAGACCCCCCTCTTCCCCACGTGAGATTGGGTGAGATTTGGTTCTACCCCTCCCCCTCCCCCTAAACGCCACCTCTGCCGACCCCTGCGGGGAATCGAGGCGATGGTGTATTTTTTATTTTTTTAGAGAGCATTGTAAGGCTGCAATAATGATGTGTTTCGGAAGCGTTTGCCTTAGGCCCGTATTAATAAATCGTAAGATGCAGTTTTGACGTTTAATGTAGCTATGCAACATCTGTCAAAAACAGCATCTTAAGTTCGATCTCAACTTTGAGATGTATTTATTAATACGGGCCTTAGAGTGCGGAGTCCAAAGGACACGAACACGTGGTTCTTGAGGTAATAAGGGCCACCGCAGACGTGCCACTTTTAGCATCGGCCACTTTTATCCTAGTACAGATACTAGGATAATGTAGCCACTGGATGCGCCATCTTGGTTAGGGCCACAGCAGACATGCTACTTGTAGCATCGGCGATCGGAGATTTTGCGACTGTATCGATGCTATGTCGCGTTTTGGCGACTCTCTAGTCTCCTTTCGCTCTATAGTCGCAAAATCGCCGATCGCCGATGCTACAAGTAGCATGTCTGCTGTGGCCCTAACCAAGATGGCGCATCCAGTGGCTACATTATCCTAGTATCTGTACAAATAGAAATAATTTATTTCCGATTGCCTGATTTAAAATAAATAGTAAGTAAATGTAAAACAATAAACATATTTATCAACAATACTTTCTTTATTTACAAACTTATAAGTTAATTCAATTTATTTACAGACTAGCTGACTATTTTGACAATCCCAAAATTTACCTATACAAGGTGTAAGCAAAAATAGTGTATAATATTTCAAGAGGATTACCAATACAGTCAGTAACATAAGTCGATGAACATTAGATTTTTTAAATCTGTAATACTCTTTATTCTACAAACGTTGGTAAACATTGTCAATACCATAAAATTTGCAACATATCAAAATTTTATTTAGATGAGGAAAAGGATAAGTGTAAAAGCTATATCAACAAGTGAAAATGTGCAGCGATTTATGTTGCTGACCGTAGGTCATACGAATCATGTGTATTTGTAAAATGAATGAGTAAAATTGTTAGCATTATTTTTTCTACAAAATATAAGTCGCTAACTGTACCTGTAATGTTTTCCTACCCATGATTATTATGGTAACATAAATAAATAAATAAATATTACGTCACGACTTTTATCCCCATTCGGGGGTAGTCAGAGGCTTGAGTGGCCTTACATAACCACATTGTGGAGGTATTAAGACAACTCAAAGCCCACGTTTCACCGGATAGTCAGAACCCAACGTGACAGGTGGTGAACCTCGTCGCCGTGTATACAGGAACTGACTAGTACGTAATCCCGAGGGATTATTATGGTATTTCTTTTAATTAGATTACTTAGCGAGTATTGATGGGCCGTGTAAAAAACATACTGTTTTGGTTACACCCAGTATAGGCAAAACGAGAAAAAAAAATACTACATTCTATTTCATATCCTCATCAGTTAGCGCCACTCTCTTAGGCTTGTCGATAATTTCGTCTATTTTATGCAAATCTTTTAGCGACACCTGTCCACTCCCCCTTTCCATCGGTCTAGGCTGGGAGGGGTCTGGCTTCCAGCCTAGGAAGTTTATGATCTCGTATGTGGCTGGAACGCCGCGGGAGTTGTGCTCGGGCATATCCTAAAAATAGAGGGGCAATTGTTAAAAAAATCTATACTTGGAACATTATTCTCAGGAATAAATAGTGTACACGCTAGGTCCAGTTGGCTAGATTAGTGCACCCGCTAGATAGTGCCCACTACCTAGTTGCTAGGTAGTGTGTCGCTAGGTGGATTTACAGCATATTGACGACTATTACAGAGCATCCGCTAAATTAAACCCCTGCTAGTTTGTCCCCGCAGGCAAGTGTCCTCAAACTTGCTAGCGGGTAGCAGGGGATAGAATAATTTCTGCTCAAGTTAGTGAACCGGCTAGGATAACTTTCCCCCTAACTCGTGGCCCTTCTAGGATAATTTCTCCGCTAGCTAGTGTCTCAACTAGGATCATTTCCCCACTACCTAGTATTGCTGCTAGGATCATTTCCCCGCTAGCTTGAATCTCTGCTAGGATCATATACCCACTACCTTTACCTAGTGTCCCAGCTAGGATCATTTACCCACTACCTAGTATCCCAACTAGGATCATTTCCCCACTACCTAGTATTCCAACTAGGATAATTTCCCCGCTACCTAGTATCCCTTTTCCCTCCCAACACCAACCTTGCCATACATCTCGTCGTAGAGCGCGGCGGCCGCGAACTGCACGTCCCTGGGCAGGTGCAAGGGCCGGTTCAACGCCGCGTTGCTCTCGCCCAGCGCGCGCAGGTCCCGCGCCACCGCCCACATGCTCGGGTACCACACCGTCAGGGAATCCACGTCCACCGTTTGGAGCGTGAACCCACTCCTGTCAATGGAGAGTAGGGAATTTTTGGCATGTTTTTTATGCCGACTCTATCCTTGTCCATTTGTTGTTTTATTACAGAGTTGCAAAAAAACAAGAAATTTAAAATGAAAACTGTTTAAATCGTGTTTAAATCATTGTTTAAAACAAACAGGAGGAGAAAAAATATTTGTTTTTAAATGTTTAAAACATGTTTTAAACACGTTGTTTAAAACAAGATGATTTTTTCGTAACAACCATGTTTTATTATCATACTAGCTTCTACCCGCGATTCGTCCGCGTTAAATTTTAAATCCCACAGGAAGCTGACGTATTACCGGGATAAAATGTAGCCTATGTTCTGCTCCAAGGTCCTGTCTATCTCCGTACCAAAATTCATCAAAATTGGTTTAGCGGTTTAGTCGTGAAACCGTAACAGACAGAGTTACTTTCGCGTTTATAATATTAGTATAGAAGTATGGATTTACAAGTGGGTACTACACGACCAAGCTAGTCACTCGGGTGAATGCAGCTTCCCCGCCGACAGGTGCCTAGTTGGCTTGGTCGAGTAGTAGGTTTACTCACGCGGTGAGCAGCCCCCCGATGTCCCGCACCCTGGTGAAGGGGGAGATGTGGGGTGCTACGCCCCCCGAGCGCTCGGTCTCGGCCAGCTGCAGCGACTGCCGCAGCTCCATGAGGGTGTCGCCGCCGAACACGCACGCCATGAACACCTGGACGGGGGAGACAGGCTTAAAACGACTGTAACCATTTGTCTGGGACGCATTATACGTACTCGTATACTATACATACAGGGTTATTGGTAAAATACTAACAACCTTGCAGGGGGCTTACCACCACCTCTTATAGCAGTTTTGTTTTAACGTTTCAGCGGCCATTTGTGCAATGACGTTTCTTATTGTCATGACAATAAGGTACGTCATTGCACAAAAAGACGCTGAATCGTTAAAACGTTCCTGTAATTGAATCGCAATAAGAGTTCGTGGTAAGCGCCCAGGACTCTATTACTGATATCATAAACAAGAACTTTTGTTAACCGACTTCAAAAAGGCGGAAGTTTCTCAATTAGACCGTTTTTTTTATGTGTGTTCTCGGATAACTTCGTCGTTTATGAACCGATTTTGATGATTATTTTTTGTTGGATGGGAGATATCCCATTCTATACCAAGTGCACCTACCACATAGTGTTTTAACAATAACCCTGTATAACTAGTTGGTGCCCGCGACTTCGTCTGCGTAGAATTTGTGCTTAGAATAGCCTATTTTTTTCTCTAAACTTTAATGTATGTATCTCCATAATAATTAAATAAAAATATAACGGACAAGTGCGAGTCGAACTCGCGCCCTGAGGGTTCCGTGCAAACTTATAAATAAGTATAAGAGTTGAATTTTCAAAAACAATGAACTTTATATTTTTTATTTGTAATGAGTAGCCTGTATACTAATTTTATTGTCTTCGGCTTCTGAAAAAATGAGACCCCAAACAAACTTTGACCCCCTATTTTACCCCGTTAGACGTGGAATTTTTCAAAATCCTTCCTATGCTCATTTTCTATGCCATAAAGTTACCTTTCGGCCGTAGCGGAACAGTCATAACTGTGGCTGAGTGTTATTATTATTATTAGTTTTAGATAGATTAGTTTTAGAATTCATGTATCACTAACAATTTATGGACCTTGTCTGAAATAAATGGTTTATTATTATTATTATAAAACGCTGTGCACGTATTGACAGACAGACAAGAACTTGACGGACATTTTATTTATGGCCATGACCAGCTATGGTTTGTAATGGTTTGCCAAACTCACCCCATCAGGTTTCAAGCACCTCATGATGTTGTCAAAGACACCGGGCAGGTCGTTCACCCAGTGCAGCGCTAGAGATGAGACCACCAAGTCTACACTGTTATCGGGGAACTGAAACCAAAGTTACAAGGCTATAATCAAGTTCGGTTCATTCGTTCAGGATTTTTCCTCAGACAGACATACACACTTCAAACCTATTAAGACACTTACTGTGTAGTATCTTCTGGTGGTAGAGCCAAGCTGTAGCCAATTGACTGCAGCTCATAATATACAGGGTGGTGACGACATTACGACAATAAATTTAAACACGATCCCTACTAGTCAATGATAATACTTTAAAATTGTCAAATTAGATTTACAACAAAATTGTAAAATTGAAATTTTAACACAAATTAAATGCGGAAATAATTTAAACGTAACACCAAACCTTATAATCGTCTACTGACCTCATCGACTGACCTGTAGGTGCAAGGGTGGCAAAATCGCTTCGGTGTCAGTGTATTGGTGTATTTAGCGTTGCATTTGTAGGCGTAAAGTTAAAATGGTAGAAGAAAAAAAGCCATCCCGTGGCTATCCTTTGAATATATTATGATATTTTTGTTATGTACGAACTACTCACGTGATACCCAATATGTGGATTCAGTTATTGTCTTTATGTCGTCACCACTCTGTATAAACTGGCTGGGCTAGAGGGGAGGGCACGGGAAAGGAGGGTGGGGATTGGGCTTCCGGCTCTCTCACTCATCGTACGACACGCAGCTGTAATAGCTACTTTATACTGTTCTGTGAGAGGGTGGTACTACCCCGGTCGAGCCAGCCCGTATAAGCTGCAGTCAATTGGCTACAGCCTGGCCAGCACCAATTAGTTAAGTGTATGTGAACCTCACATCAATATTCTCTTCGTCCATGACTCTTTTCTCAAACTGCACTCCTTCACCGACGATGGCCTTGTCGAGGTGCGTCTGTGATGTGTCACAGAGTGTCACTCTCTCCACGCTGTCAGGTTGGAAATGGCGGGAGACATACCCTCGACTGGCGCCTGGAGATTACAACAGAAATACGACTCATTCTTCATCTGACCGTTTTCCGTGGGACCTCGGTTTCAAATAATAATTTAGAAATTTGATATTTAAAATTTTTGGTCAGACGAAGAATGAGTCATACTTTAGTACAGTTGTCATTAGGTGTCTAACAGGCTACTCAAATGTTTAAGTCCCACTTAACAGTTTGAGACTGAGACTTGAGAGTTTGAGACCACCCTCCAATACACAAAACAGGCGCACTCAAGACGTTGATTTGTGAATACTGCCTGTAGAAGAAGAACAGTTTGAGACGGTCTTATCTGTCACTTTTTGTACGGTTTTTCAATGTTAAGCAGCTCTCAAATTTGAGTTGCGTATGAGTATTCAGCTGTATCTTGGTTATATTGTTGCTAATCGTTATGTTTAATCCATATCTGCAATACCTACTCCTGTCTATGATTGTTCTTCAAACTACTAGAAGGTTAGACTATGTAAATTCTAGCCTCAATAAAAATTCCAACCAATTGGTGTATTGGTTTGAGCATACGCCGCTCACTACACCAGGTGCTTACTGATTGAGGCAATGGCCTTTTCGCAGTTTGCTCTGGTCTGGGTGTCACTGGGATCGCCCCCAGTCCATTTTAAGACCATACAGTTTGTTATGTGAGTCTAGCATTATTTTTATTATCATATAGGCATTTATTTACACAAATAAGCCTTGCGATTGTAGATTTTAACTCATAAATAACTCAAAATCACTCTTACCTAGTTCCACAGCGTTTTGAAAAGTTCTTTTGATGTCGAAAATTCTGTCTGCGGTCCGCCAGCCTACCTCTTCTTTAATGTACTCCGCTAAATGGTAATCCTCCCTCTGTGCGGACCTCTCCCTCTGCAACGCCTTCGCCTTCCTATCAAATATGTTCATAGTACGATAAACAGAACTAGCAGTCTTCTTTTTAGCCACATTCGAACTATTATTTCGGACGAAAACTTTTGCATTATTACGTAAATATTTGAGGTCGTTTAACGTGATGCGAAGCTTGGATAGGCTTATTAATAGACTCGTTTGTGACATTATTGCTTTATTACTTTATTTGTGATAAATTGGTAGCAAATTATAGTTTATTTTTCATTTTATATTTTTATCACGAATAAGAGGTTATGTTTATTAACTTTATTTGACATTTGATATTTGTCAGTTAGGCGCATGTTGTTGTTGTTTGCAAGGAAGTTTTAAGTCTCTAACACCTGGAATGCGGACTTGGCAGCAAAAGTGAAGCCGACAGCGAGATACCATACTGAACGTTGTTTCCTTTGCCAACAAGAGTGACCATAATATTTTGAAATTTTGAGAACGTCCCCATGGACATCTAGTGAAAACGTGCTTTTGTTCCGAGATTGTTATGATAGGAAAATAATAAAATAAGGAAAGGGATGTTTATTTTCTTAAGAACATGAGTAGGTACAATAAATTAGTCTGCGGTGGCCAAACCACACGAGTGCCTGTCTGTATCTTGGCAATCTAAATGAAGTTACAAAATAGTATTTAAGATCGTAGATTTTGCCACTTTGTAATATAAAGTAACATGACACTTCACACGCTTGGACGTTGTCTAGGCTCTCCATATCTCTGGTTTTTCCTATACTTATCTTTCCTATACTTACTCTTTTTCTATGCTATAAAAGGTACCTACTACTGATAACATGTTATGTTTGATTTGGGCTGTGCAAGTTGTGACAGACGGACATAGAGACAGACAGAAGGACAACAAAGTGATCATATTAGGGTTTAGTTTTTTTTCCTTATTAGGAAACTACCCTAAGAATATCCAACTAATTAGACCATAAGACAAAATTAAAGGACAATGGGCAAAATTGTATGGGACTTGGTCCAAATATACACCACTGACGAGACTTACGTAACCCGATAGACCACTAAATACTGAGTAACTTTTACAAAGACAGATCAACAAAATAAGCTGTCAGTAAAAAAATATGGGTAGTTTAAAAAACATATTTTGTTGATTTCACCCTTATTATTATGTTTATACATTTTTTTTTAAAGGCAACAATACAAATACTCTTACTAACATTAAATAAAAATAAAATAAGCTGTCACAAAGCAAAAAATGCCGTGAAAAATATTTTATTATTATTTTTGTTACCTGATGAAAAGTGAACAACAACAACAACAGCAGCATTCTTACGTATTTTCAACACAAGGCAACACAAGGGTTGAAAGGTTGTACTGTTAGAAAGGGAAAGAAGGCGCAGTTATAGGTATCTGGCTGGGACCGGTTTTTATAAAGCGTGCATCGTGGGCGTTAAGTGCGTCAGATAAGGTTTAGTTTTGAATGAATGAATGGAAAATAAAGTTTGTAGTCCACAGTCCTTGAAGTGTTACGTTCATGGTTGTTTGTTCGAGGTTAGGCGTGTCCAGTCAAATGTCATTTTAGATTGACAGACAAACAAAAAATAGTTGAAAAATCAAGTGGCCAGTTTGCAGAAACGTTCGGAAATGAATAATGGTATTTTGATGAACTTATGAGGGCCATAAACGTTCAAGTAATTTGACCAAACAGGCTCGTTCAATCAGTTTTATCAAATTGGCATGAATGTCTGCGGGAAAACTGGATCAAATTCAATAATTAGTTATCAAATAGCATGGCATGAAGGAATATGAATTGTTGTATTTCTATTTGATCATTTTGATCGAACTCATACCTATTGAGGCACTCATAGCCAGTTGCTGCTAGGCTATTCCGTAACAACAAACTCACTTCGCACGCGTGAATTTGCGGTGATATGTCAAATTTTGTTTAGAAATTTGGCATTTCACTAGGAAATTCACGCGTGCGAAGTGAGTTTGTCGTTAAAGAATAGCCTAGCTGATCGGTAAACGATCAGAGGTTAAGCAACGCTTGGCAAGGTCATTCAGAGCTGGGTGACCATTTTAGTGACCTCAGAACTGAGCATCTCCGTGCTTCGGAAGGCATGTATAAAGTCGTACCTACCCAGATGTCATCTACGCAGCAGTCTTTAAGCCTTGTCTATTTGAACCAGCCTGTTCGATCAAATTACTTGAACGTCTATGGCCCACATTAACTTACTTGATTTCTAAACTTCATCACAAGTGTCAAATTTGCTGTCAAGTGTCATTCATTTAGTGCGTTCCATTCACTGTTAATTTTGTAAATTTCGTTATTTTCGTCCACAAATCTCGTTCCACTCGCACCAACTTGTACTGAAAGTGATAAAAATTATCGTTTTTAACACTTTATGTGGACGAAAATAACAAAATTAACAGTGAATGGAACGCACCATTTATCAGCTGTTGTTTTTCATACGAGTCGAGTGCGAGCGGTGAAAAGTTTTATTTACAAAACAAAAAAGAAGTAATACGAACGAAAAGCATCTAAATAATTGAATAATAACAGTAAGTACTCAATTTCTATTAAACATAATAGGTACGGGACGAATATCGATAATATTATCTTATAACCTAAACGCCGATTCATTTATTATTATATTTCTTTCAGATGTGGCCCATAATCATGCAAATTCTAAGGACTAATGCGCCTTACATAACATTACCAATAGCTGCAATAGTGGGTGTTATCGGTTATAATCTAGAAAGCTTGTTGTCTGATAGATATACACCTTATAACAGTGAGTATAAAGTTTTTTATGGAATGTAGGTACTTATAGGCACACACACACACACACACACTGCAACATACATGTCGGATTTATTTTTATCTATGAAAGCACATTTTGTTTTTATTAATTTGCTTAAATTTGGTTTGTATGTCTGACGACTTTGACCTCGAATGACATTTGACCATTAACCCCAATGACCTTTGACCTCAAGTAAGCTTTGATATCGAATGTCATTGACCTCGAATGAACTTGACCTTCTTACCTTGCTAAATGCTTGAACATGTTTGGTTAGGTTAGGTTACAACAGTGACCACAACGCACAAGCCGAGCGAGCGAAGCGTGCCGCAGTGCCGAAGTCCACCCGTGTCTTTTTCCCCACCCTTATACTCAAACCTAAACCTAATAGCGCCCCTAAGGATACACATTGACCGTGCGAGCCAGGGTTTGAACCCTGGACCTTAAGCTCGCAAGATGCATGTTTAACCAATCGGCTATCACTGCTTTATATAAAAATATATAAAAAAATAAAAAAACTATCACTGCTTAAGGCCTGTATTATTCTTATTTACAGAACCAGTTCAAGATCAAAGACTAGATAGATTAGTGGAGGATGATGTTCTGAAAGATCCAACCAATGTTCAGAAGCTGAAGTACCAAGAGAATGTGCTCGGCAAGAATGTTTCACCGTCGCTGCAATAAAACTTATTTAGTTGCAATAACTAAAAACTAAACATATAGCTGTCCTTGTCACAGTCTTGGTGTGTGAGCAAGAGAACAATACTTTTAGTCATGAGTTGTGTGTGTGTTCTGTGTTGGTGACAAAATGTTACATAACTTGTAGAAACAGCATGTCTTGCTGGCACGATTTTTATGTGATTGGATAAATCACGCGTCAGTCGTCATATGGACGCCAGTGACGCGCAATGATCCGAATGTATCATTTGTTTCATTGATTGGGGGGCCATAAATTACGTGAGGTGATTTTTGAGATTTTTCGGCCCCCCCTCCCCCTCTGGTGAGATGTCATGACATTTTGCTCGACCCCCCTCCCCCTAAATGACTCACGTAATTTATGAACGCCCCCTTGCTTCTGTGACTTGATGTTGAATAATAGTGATATTATGTTGTAAAACTTGTTATACAACAGTTTTGTTGCCTACACTATACATACATGACTTTATTGTGCCTAACACTAGTGAGATTAAAAGAAAGACTAACGGCCGAATACTCAAAGGCTACTTAAATATTTAAGTCCCACTTAGCAGTTTGAGACGTCGCGTCGTTAATTGACATTTTTGTATGGCGCGTCAAAGTTAAGCAGCTCTCAAATTTAAGTTACGTACGAGTATTCGGCCGTTAGTTGGTAACTAAAAATATTTAAATACGGACTACCCACACTTTTTGAATCGGCCATATTGCAGATTTTTTCGGAACTAATTTCTTGCCTCTATTTTATATCAATTTCGCGCACTAGCGCCGTCATCACCTGATATTTCGATTGAGCTAGAATAGTAGTCATATGACTTCAAAATACTGCGAATTTTCTACTTAAATTAGATAGTTGTAAATATATTATTTTATTGTTAATAAAAATATTTGATTTACTATTTCTTGTTTTATTTCAACCTCAGTCACACCCATAGCGTATTTGTTTTAAGTCTGGTCACACTGCCTCACTTATTAAAGTTTCTATTTATACAGGGTGGTGACGACATCATGACAATAATTGAAACCACATACTGGGTATCACATTAGTAGTTCGCACATAAAATATTATTAAATTATTTCAAATGAATTGCCAAGGGATTGCTTTTTTATGTTGACTATTTTAACTTTACGCCTACAAAGGTATTAAATTTGTATGAAAATTTTAAATTTTGGTCTTTGATGTAAACCTAATTTTATAAATTTAATGTGTTGTGATTGACTAGCAGGGATCGTGTTTTAATTTATTGTCGTTATGTCGTCACCACCCTGTATAGTAGGAAAGTGTATGCTAAGCGACTACAGTTGAGACGCTCATAGCCAGCTGCAATCACTGACCGGTAAACGATCGGAGGTTAAGCAACGCTTGGCAAGGTCAGTCAGAGATGGGTGACCATTTAGTGGCAGTGAACTGAGCATCTCCATGCTTCGTGCACGTAACAAGTCCGTCCCGGTTGTTGTCATCTAGGTAGCAGTTAAGCTTTATAGCCTCCGGGCGGCATGAACAACTGACACCTGAGGGGCTACTTCGAAATACGAAACGAAACGTTTCGGCTGACGGATGGTGCGTTTTTCTACTGTGAAAGTGTTTCGGATTCGATAGTCGGAATTTGTCGTTTCTTCTTTCCTGGACCCTACTCCGAAAGAATACGGAACACTTCCGAAGACTTTCAGAGTAGGAAAATGTACCATCCGTCAGCCGAAACGTTTCGTTTCGTATTTCGAAGCAGCCCCCCTGGTCCAGGGAACCATACGATAAGAAGTGACGTCTCCGTAGAGTAGGTATGGAAAATGAAACAGCAAAAATAAAGTTAACTTTAGTATTTACTTAAAATCCTAATTTTATTAAAATAAACTAATTAAAATACTCCACCAAATATTAACACTATTAACAAAGCAATTTAAATATACAATATTATTTAGTGCTAAGAACATAATTAAACTATATTTTTCATGGGACTGACATGGCAAACGTACGGACGTACGGCCCACCTGATGGTAAGCAGCTACCGTAGCCTATAGATGCAGGCCTGAAGGGGAGTGGGACAGACCTAACACCTTCAGCATATACATAATCATATATTTTATTTATACTAATATTTTACACAATAATACTTTACATTAAAGTGATAATACTTCACAATTTTACAATCAATTTACAATATACAATGAGAATATGATATATTTACAATATATTAAAGGTAATGTTACAAAAAATTACATATTATGTACAAATTAACAATATTCATATAGGGTGGTGACGACATAGTGACAATAAAATAAAACACGATCCCTGCTAGTCAATCACAACACATTAAATGCGGAAATAGTCTAAACGAAACACAACACCCTTTATAAACGTCTACCAACCTCAAAGACTGACCTGTGGGGTTAATACCGTCACAAAGATGAATTGCGGCAATTCTGCTAAAGCAATTCATTTTTCCAACCCTCAAGCAGAATCCCCTAAATTTCCGTGAAACTGTCACGAATGGCGTAAAATGTGTCAATATTCTACAGAAATTTAGCGGAATTGCTAAGGATTCCTCAGAAAATCAGAAAAATGAATTGCAATGCAATTCATTAGCAATATTGCATAAGGACCATATTAGGTCCGCTGTAAGTACAAGCGTGGCAACATCGCTTCGGTGTCGGTGTTTTAGCGGTGTCTTTGCAGGCGTAAAGTTAAAATAGTAAAAAAGCAATCCCATGGCCAATACCTTTGAATATAATTTATAATATTTTATGTGCGAACTACTAATGTGATACCCAGTATGTGGTTTCAATTATTGTCATGATGTCGTCACCACCCTGTATAATAATATGCTTCTCAAAAGTTGACAAGTAGCAAGTCAACCTCCACTCAATCCGTTTGATAAGGGGGCGTCCATAAATTACGTGAGGTGATTTTTCGACCCCCCCCCCCCTTTCCCCCTTAGTGAGATTACGTGAGGTGATTTTTCGACCCCCCCCCTTTCCCCCTTAGTGAGATTACGTGAGGTGATTTTTCGATCCCCCCCCCCCTTAGTGAGATGTCGTGAGATTTGGCTCGACCCTCCACCGCTAATCCCGTGACGTGGGATTTTTAGTAAGTCATACTATTATACATAGATAGTCATGCGTCTCCCTCGTTCTTAGTAATATTTTGTAGTTGCCGCCACACTCGTCAACTTGAATCGTTTAACATGACATAACATAATATTTGCACGTAATAAAAAAAAATAAAAAAAAATGTAATGTAACGTCACGACTTTTATCCCCGTTCGGGGGTAGTCAGAGGCTTGAGTGGCCATACACCACCATTGTGGAGGTATTAACCAACTCAAAGCCCACGTTTCACCAGATAGTCAGAACCCAACGTGACAGGTGGTGAACCTTGTCGCCGTGTATACAGGAACTGACTATTAGCTAATCCCGAGGGATAGGTAGGTTTCCTCACGATGTTTTCCCTCACCGTCAACAAATACTTTCATAAAATACTTTTCGCTGTTCATTACTTATTATAATAAAATTCTTGCACCTAATCAATATTTCTTTACATAACTAAATAAACATTTAAAATACTCAACATATTCTCAAAGGTTTGGTCAGGAATGTTCCAAACAGCTGAACAGGGGGCTTACCACAAGCTCTTATTGCGATTCAATTATAGGAACGTTTTAATGACGTTTCTTATTGTCATGACAATAAGGTACGTCATTGCACAAAAAGTCGCTGAAACGTTAATACGTTCCTGTAATTGAATCGCAATACGAGCTTGTGGTAAGCCCCCAGGGGCCCTACCACCACCTCTTATAGCAGTATTGTTTTAACGTTTCAGCGACTTTTTGTACAATGACGTTTCTTATTGTCATGACAATAAGGTACGTCATTGCACAAAAAGTCGCTGAAACGTTAAAACGTTCCTATAATTGAATCGCGATAAGAGGTCGTGGTAAGCCCCCAATTTAGGATAAATAGTTCAGACATACAATAGGTGAACAGGCATCTTCTGGGTGCGCTCGCTCACCGTCGACCTCAACTTTGCCCACACGACAAGTGTAAGGTCTCTTATGGTCTCTTATGGTCATATATCCATCCATAAATTACGTGAGGCGTTTTTGAGGGATTTTTCGACCCTTCCCTCCCCCCTTATCTAACATGAGATTTTTCAAAAGGGGGCTCCATAAATTACGTGAGGCATTTATGGGGGGGAGGCGGTCGAGCAAAATCTCACCGGCGTCAATCTCAGCGGTGTCTTAACTTAACATTTTTTTTTGTTAAATTAAGTAAAACATGTTTCTCCTCTAGAATATAGCTTTTGAAAAATCTCACGTGAGATTAGAGGGGGAGGGTGGGGGTCGAGCAAAACTCACGAAATCTCACCAAGGGGGGAGGGGGGGTCGAAAAATCTCAAAAATCACCTCACGTAATTTATGGACGCCCCCAAAGACATATTTTTGTGGATAAACATGTTTTACTTAATTAATCCCCCAGTTTTCTAGCAATTTTACACTATTTCTTACAGAAAAAATAACGTGGTAATTACCGGGCCCCCTCTTCCCACGTGCGATTCGGCTGTAGTCCCCCTCAAACGCCTCTCGTAATTTATGGACGCCCCCTAATAATGGTCTTCGTGAATACGACATCGACCTATTGTTGGCCATATTTATGCTAGCAATCCTCTGGCCGACAATATGCCGACAGCCAAGAATTGTAATTAAGAATTCACGATGATAATATTAGAGACCAATGGTTTCGCAATGGACAAATTGTTAATACACTCGAGGTCCAGTATTTTCTGTGTAAAAAGCTGGCAACCCCATTTTATGAGCGTTTTTATTGATTTGTAAATAACTTTTTGCATGTCTCAACTATTTAACCTAAAACAGATTGCATAACAAATTTCTCTATTTCCATATAACAACTAAACGTATCATGGGCTGTGTTGCTAGATTGCAAATACTTTTTTACTATGTCCAAATCTTGTAACGCCCTAGACTTCTTAACTAAAACCTCCTTATCAATTGTCTCTGGTTTCTCAGTGGCTATTGGCAGCAGATCTTCCTTCTCTCTCTCCGAATAATTCAAAGGATCGTTAACTTTATGGTTGCCACCGAACACAGATCCGTTCGTACCCTGACCGATCACTAATTCCTCGTCCACAGTCAAATATTGGTCCATGGTTGGCAAGCTAGTGTAATACGACTCTATATCATAATCTTTTAACATATTACATAGCATTTCTTCATCGTTCTCATACACTTTGGGTTTGTCTACGCTAGCAACTTCTTCTGGCACGGTCACATCGTATCCGGTGTCTAAAAAGCTTTTGGTTATTACCTCCGGAGGAGTCCGTTCCCAGGCCTTCTCCAACATATTCAACGCTTCTAAACATGTCAGATTCCTGTCCACACCTCTTAATACATTCATCGCTTTCTCTTCAATCACCAATCTTCGGAATTCATCGCGAAATTTGACTGACACACCGTTCTTCATCGGTATCAAACCGTTGGAAGCCTTCCACGGGACGAAAACTAACTTCAAATGTGACAATTGGAGCTTAGAGTGTATTGTCGCTCTGTCTAATACTAATATAGCTTTCCTATTCTTAATCTGCAGCTCCCTATTCCAGTATTTAACGTACTCTTCGAACATTTTGGTAGTGAAATGTGCTTGGGAATGCCTAATATATGTTACTGGTAACGTGTCCGGGTTTCTGTATGAATGGATTAAAGGATCTTCGGACCCACAGACTAACAATTTCCTCTTGTCTGTACCTGGCATGTTAGCGCATAGAAATACAGATAATCTGTCTTGTACGTACCCTTGTATATATTTCTTTCCGGCTAGTTTCTTGATTCGGCCTTTAGACGGGTTGTAGAAGAAGCCGAATTCGTCAGCTGTGTAAATGTCCTCGTCGGGTATGCCCAAACGAGCGTCGCTCCATTGCTCTTTGAAGAAATGGTTCTTCCATTTGGATTCCATGTGATTGTGGTAATCTCTCTTCGATGGGGTACCTCGTAGCGTTATATTGTACCTAGAAAGATATAAATATTAATAATATTAGCCTTTTTAATTCCCACTCGTAGGCACGGGCCTCCCCTAAATGCCAGGGGGTTGGTGCGGGTTGGTAGATTTCACATATGTTTAGATTTTTCTATTAGAATACGCAAAATTTCCGTGAAATGGTCACGAATGGCGTAAAATGTGTGACTATTTTACAGATATTTTGCGGAATAGTTAAGGATTGTTAGAACATCGGCAGGCGAATCTCACCCAATCTCACGTGGGGAGAAGTAGCTCTCGGCAAACATCACGTAATTTTTTTTCCGCAAGAAATAGTGTCAAATTGCGAAAAATTGGGTTAAATGAAATAAAACATATTTCTTCCACTAAAATATGGCTTTTGAACAATTTTACGTGAGATTGATAGATTTAAGGGGGCAAAGAGTTCGGGCCAAATCTCACGACATCTCACCACGGGGAGAGGGGTCAAAAAAACACCAAAATCGCCTCACATAATTTATAGACGCGCTCTTATGAATTATGAACTAATGTAACGTTTAATTACCTCTGTTTAAATCTGTCCAGCCATTTCTTGCTGCCGTTGAACGCGACGAAGCCGCAGTCCTTAGCGAACGTCTCGGCGACGTCTTGCAGCATCTTGCCGGAGACCTGCACGTGGTTGGCGCGCTGTATGTTGAACCACTCCACTATCCTCGCGTCCAGAATACTGTTCATGTATCTGAAAGTTCCAAGGAACTGTTCAAAATAATAATTACCAGTCCCCCCACCACACCCCCCAGAAATGCCAGCACACTGGAGCTAAATTTGGCGACCATAAATTACGTGAGGCGTTGGTCGAGCCAAATCTCACCAAATCTCACGAGGGGGGGGTTTCGGCAAATCTCACGTAATTTTTTTTACCTCAAAAAACAGTGTAAAATTGCGCGAAAACTGGGTCAAATTAAGTAAAACATGTTCCTCCACTGGAATATGGCTTTTGAAAAATCTCACGTGAGATTAGAGGGGGAGGGAGGGGGTCGAGCAAAATCTCACGACATCTCACCAAGGGGGGAGGGAGGGTCGAAAAAATGACAAAGATCACCTCACGTAATTTATGGACGCCCCCTAAGGCCTAGGCCGTTTCCGATATCTACCTCTGACGGAAATCGAACCCGCACCAGTGACCCAAGCGGTAGTCAAAATGTGAAAAGGTATAATGATTCATCTACCTAGTTGTCCTTTTCACTCCTTTCTTAGACAGCGTATATTTGTCTCTTTCCTCCCATATTTCGTTCACAACTTCCGGTGTTAGGTTGTAAAGTCGACACACATCCGGTATGGACCTTCCCTTGTGCATTTTGTTGACGATAGCGCATTGGGTTGCGTTGTTAAGATCTTCCCTCTTCAGACATCCTGTAGAACAAATTAAATAGGAACACTCTGTATTTAATCTATACAAATAAATAAAATTGAAGTGTCTGTTTGTTATGTCAAAATAACAGCTTAATACTAAATTCATATGAAAGTTTTATACGGTACTAATAACAAAAACACAATTTTTATATTTTTTGCCTGTCTGTCGGAACCATGGACCAGTTACTAAGGGGACTGGCCTTAAGAAAGTCGGCCGAGTGGTCGGCCTAGTACTAACATCTACATAAAACGAAGCGAGTAGTTCAACTATTTACCGGTAAATAGTAAAATGTAAATGAAAAAACAATGACCACGTTTTGTTTCATACAAATATCTAATAAGGGCACCTCTTTCTTTAGTCTTTACTCTGTGGTCGGAACTGTGAAACGGCTGGACCGATTTTGACGGGACTTTCACTGGAAGATAGCTGATGTTATAAGGAGTAACTTAGGCTACTTTTATTTCAGAAAAATAATTAGTGTTCCGCGCAAAAAAAAAACACGCGGGCGCAGACGTAGTCGCAGGTAATCTTTTTCAAAAATGAACGCGTACGAAGTCGCGGGTACTGCTAGTGCATAATAAATAAATATCGCCAGACCAACAGACAAACTGTATGGTCCTAAACTAAGCAACGCTTGTACTATGGGTACCGTACAATGGACTGGGGGCGATCCCAGTGACACCCAAACCAGGACAATTCCCTATCACCGTTTAAGAAATGGATAGATTTATATTTATTTAATTAGGTTTTTTTTGTTTAAATAAAGCTGGATGCAGCACAGGACCGGTGGTTGTGGAAAACATTGGGGGAGGCCTAGGCGAGGTCCAGCAGTGGTCGTCTTTTGGCTGACATGATGATGATGATGATGATTATGATGATGATGATGATGATAGCTACATGTGTCAGTACATACCTGAATACTCATTGAATAAGAACTCCGGAGGTCTGGGGCACTCGTCTTCAGTCACCATTTCCTGTTTAGAATACTCTTCTGGGTTTTGGTTTTTACTGTAAAAAAATTAAAAAAACTTATTCTATTGTCTACTTACCAACTTAAAATCAGCACCTATTGCCGATTCGACTATTCTCGAACAAATTGACAGGCCTATTATTATCGGTCCGACTTTTCTCGAACCAATTGCCAGCCATATTATTATTGGTCCGACTATAGATGAATCAATTGTCAGTCCTAATATTACCGATCCGACTATTCTCGAACCAATTGTCAGTCCTATTATATAATTACCGATCCGACAATTTTTTTTTGGCACTAAGCCCGCCACTCATTCTCACCACTGTTACTCCTGTAAGCCAGGATCGACAATGGTGTCCAACGATGACGTTAAGGTTTGACCCTCGACGAGTCCCGGGGAAAAACTAAGTTGGTGAATTTTTCGATCCGACTATTGTCGAACCAATTGTCAGTCCTATTATTACCGATCCGACTATTCTCGAACCAATTGTAAGTCTTATTATTACCGATCCGACTATTCTCGAACCAATTGTAAGTCTTATTATTACCGATCCGACTATTCTCGAACCAATTGTCAGTCCTATTATTACCGATCCGACTATTCTCGAACCAATTGTAAGTCTTATTATTACCGATCCGACTATTCTCGAACCAATTGTAAGTCTTATTATTACCGATCCGACTATTCTCGAACCAATTGTCAGTCCTATTATTACTGATCCGACTATTCTCGACCCAATTGTCAGTCCTATTATTACTGATCCGACTATTCTCGAACCAATTGTCAGTCCTATTATTTATCGATCCTTTTTTGTCCAAATTACGTCGATCTAATTGTCAGTTTGTTTGTGCTAATGCTGTATCGTACTCACCCGTCCGGTTGTTTCTTCGAGTGCGTCTGCTTGGTGTGGTTGGCGAGCTGCGCGGGAGTGTGGAACTTGGCGTGGCACTGGTCACACGACTCCGTGCGCTCGTGTGTCGACATATGACGGCCCTAAGGGAAAAGACACCATGTTTTTCACGAAATTTCGCGTATTTCCTACTACGTTTCTCATTCATTCCGACATTTCTTACGAACGAAAATTGTTTGACGTCTTCGTCGTCGTCGAATCTAAACGTCAGACAATTTTCGTTCGTAAGAAATGTCGGAATGAATGAGAAACGTAGTAGGAAATACGCGAAATTTCGTTTTCGTTTGTCAAAGAGTAGGCCTACAGCCCTTAAGTCATTTATCGTCTGACCGTTATCTGTGTGTCTTGTAGGCTATAGAAGGTAAAAAAATTGCAGTTAAAATTGCATTTTTCTAACATTAGTAGTTTGGGCTGTGCATGTCATGACAGACAGACAACAAGGTGACCCTATAAGGGTTCCGTATTTTTCCTTTTGATGGACGGAACCCTAAAAACAATCCAATATAGGACAGTAAGTATGACCGCTTGGCGCTTAGTTCGAGCGTAGGTCACTCGGCTCACTGCATCGGATGGTTGCGGGTTCGATTCCCGCCAGAGGTAAATTTCGGAAACAGCCTTTTCGTAATTTGCCCTGGTCAGGGTGTTGCTGGGTTCGCCCCAAGTCCATTGATTCGACGGGCCCGTTGGCGTGTTTGGCGTGATGGCGCCCTTCACGATGCAGGTCGTAGGTTCGATTCCTACCCGGGACATGCATTTGTGTGCATGAACATGTCTGTATGTCCAGAGTATATATATTAAGTATGTATTTACAAAAAAAAGTAGTATATGTAGTAATATCAGTTATCTGGTTTCCATAGTACAAGCTCTGCTTAGTTTGGGATCAGGTAACCGTGTGTAAAAAAATGTCCCAGGATATTACCTATTATTATTATTATTGTATGATAGCCATGGTACAAGCATTGCTTAGTTTGGGACCATACAGTGTGTAATGTCTGGCAATATTTATTTAATTAAACAACTCACCAATCCTATCTTATGGTTGAACTTCATACCACACAATATACATTGCTCCATCTTGTCCGAGTGTACCTTCATGTGCATTCGGAGACTAAACGCTTTCTTGAAATACCTGTTGCATACCTCGCATTTATGCCTGTTGACAAACAATACAATGTCATGCTGCTGACCATGGACCTAATACTAAGGCCTAGGCCGCACCGCGGTTATATCCGCGCTGTTAAAACCGCGTCCTATGGAATCATATCGCAAGTGCGGATAGGTTCATAATTATGATTCCATAGGACACAAATTTAACGCGGATTTAACAGCGCGGATATAACCGCGGTGCGGCCTAGGCCTAAAAGGACTGGGTCTAAGCACCTGGGCCCGAAGACTCGACTAGTTTCGTGACGTCATCACAGTAGGCGTGGCTTAAGTCAGTGTGCTGTCGGCGTTCGTCCTATGCAGACGTCTTGCGTTCGCATCCCAAATATAATTCTATATCGACACTAGATGGCGTCCCTTTGTACGTCATTTTTACCATCCTACACTTAGTGACATCTAGTGCAAAAAGTTAAACTACGTGCTAACATCGATATAAAACGAAGCAAGTAGTTCTGCTATTTACCGGTAGATAGAAATAATCGGGAAGGGCGGTATCTTATAAATTGCCTCCCATTTTTTAACCACCCGCGACATCCCGCGCAAATTTCCACGCGTTGTTTAATAGGGAAATCTAATAAGAACATCTCTTCTTCGTTTTTGATTTGTGCTGGTGACCAGCCACATTAGAACAACACTACCCAACCAACCAAACAATCTCCTCTGTGTCTTTGCCACTATGTTGTCATTGGCAGAATCACATTGGGCCCGACTCAATGGCAAGAGGCCATTAGCAAAAAAAGTACAATTTGATACATCTTCTAAAAATATTTCTGTCTTTTCATCGGCATGGCGGGACACCTTTGGACCATTTAGGCCCGTATTCATCAATACACTAACAGACTGTTGAAGCCGGAATTAATGTTTTGATATACTGGTAACAGTTTGTTTGGGTGTTGGTGAACGCAGCCCTAAGTTCATACTAAGAGTTGCTTAAATATACAAACCTGGTTTTCACCTGATGCTCCAGTGAATGCTCCTTCAGCGCCGGCGAGCTCTCAAACACCGTCTCGCACACCGTACATCGGTATATCCGTGGTTTCTTCTCTTTCTCTTTCACTCTGGACTTTCTACTCTTTCTCTTCTTAGAACCTTTGGATTTTTCAGACTGAAATACAGTGGAAGTATAAATAGATAAGTATTGCCAACTGTATGGTCCTAAGCTGAGCAACACTTAACCGGGGACATTATGAAAAGGTAGTCTATTTGTGCCTCTGGCGGGAATCATACCTGCAACCACTTAGCAGGGGTCGGCAAGTAGTTTTAGGTGGAGTCCGGATACTGTGGGAAAATTTTAACGAGGTCCAGAAAAAATCAACTGATAATAATTAAGTGCTACCTATTTATTGTATGGTTTCAAATATAATTCTGAATTATAAAACACAAGACCTAAAATTAATGTGAGAAACTGCACCGACGGTCTTGAGCCAGTTTTTTTAGTTTGGTTCTTGAGAAGAACAGCAAATTCGAAGTGTGTCTTCTAAGTGGGCTGTTTTTCAAAAAATTCATCTATGAGAAAGATGTTTCACATACGTATGTCGAGCCAAACATAGTGGCCAAATTGATAGCTATTTTTTTTGCAATTTTCATCTTTTTCTGGGACATGATTGGCGGTCCAAGGTTCGACCTTTCGCGGTCTGCAAACGGACTGCCTTCCGCTTGTTGCCGACCGTTGACCCATAGCCTTAGAAATTAGATAATAATTTTACTTGAAAACTGCTTGGTAATTCAAAGCAGTGACTGAGAATATAGGCTACATGGCTCACAGCCAATGGGATGGCCAAGTTTGGCCAAGTTTAGCCAAATTCACTGTTTTAGGAATATATCTTTATCTTTTTAACAAGTTAAGAAACTACCAGAAATGGATTGATTGTACCTATTATATACCATATCAAAGTTCTTCTGGCATAATCAATCAACTCGTCTGCAATACCTAATAATTTTTATGTTTTGTTTTGATAAAGAAACTTATTAGATGCTATCAGAATTTCAAGCCCTGGCATTCTTAACGACAGTCCGAGGTCTTTCATACAAGCAAATCATCAAATATATCGTCTCACGATCGATGTGCGCAATTCCTACACCTCTGCCGTCCCCTGGGGTAATGGCGTAATGATAATTATGTCAAACTTACTTTGCTTCGCGCCGGCCCGTTAAATTCCAGCGGGCATTCCGCCTCGTCCAACTCCTCGACCTCCACAGTGACCAGAACACCAGCCATGATAGGCTCACCATCACTATCCACCTCACATTTAAATCTCTTCTCAGTTTTCTCATGATTTTCAGCTTTTCTTTTCACTGCTAATAAACATTCGTCGTCCGAAGAACTATACGCGGCATTCGTCGCGGGATCCTCGGACTCGGAAGACATTTTGGCTGCTTAAATACCTTTTTTTGATAAATACGCGTGAATCTATCAATCATTACAGCGATTAAAAGTTATTTCAGCGGGTATGTAAATAAAAATAAACACGGCATATTATCGCGGACGCCATTTTCGCGAAATGTCAATTTTATTAAGTTGGTAATCCGTAAATTTTGCTTTCTTGATGCTGATTGGTGGATCGTATAAAGGTTCTTGTGCACCATACTGAATATATTTTTGATTGTATTGTGATTGATTACCATAAGTACGCCCTGTTATTTTTTTTACTCTGGCAACAGTCGATATGTCAAGAGAAATAAAAAAAAAATGCTGTCAATGAACCGCTCGAAAAAAAGCAACGCGCATCGCTTCTCTTTTGGAATTTATGGTACTGTAACAAGGCTCCCTTTTGTGTTACCGCTACAATTTTAACGTGAAATCAACTCAAACTCGCGTAAACAATGCACGATTAGGATTGCACGAACCCGCAATCGTGTTATTACACCAAATAGTGAATCGTGAGCATTGCGTTGCGATTTATGGATCAATATCGCTCACTCGTTACGATGCCCTCGTAGGACCGCGTCCGCAGGCCGCTAATGGAGGCGAAATCCGGCGTCGGCATTCAA
The DNA here is from genome assembly GCA_947859195.1 of Drymonia ruficornis. Lineage (NCBI taxonomy): Eukaryota > Metazoa > Arthropoda > Insecta > Lepidoptera > Notodontidae > Drymonia > Drymonia ruficornis. The sequence goes on along the minus strand of OX401932.1, from coordinate 2,886,631 downwards.
GACCACTGGATGAAGAGTATGATGGAGCCAGCGACCAGCGAACATCAAGACAATAGATCAGTGAAACGCGAGAAAATGGCCGAAGCTTACAATAACGGTGAGACCGTCACTTACGAGTTGAAACAACAGCAAAATGAGACCCGATACAGATGCGATGTCTGCGACCTAACTTTCGATGGCATGGAGTACCTGATGTTGCACAAAAAGTTTCACGGTAACGATAAGGACGCACCGCCGATGGAGCCGGAACCCGAAGTCGTGAAACAGGGCCCAAAAAAGCGTCGCAAATTCAGATGCGATCAGTGCGACGTCAAAGTGAACTCGCAGTACCATTTGGATATCCACAGAAGCAAGCACGAAGGGGTTGAGTGCAAGAAATACATTTGCGAAGTGTGTGACCGCAGTTTCGTTGCGGCACAGTTCTTAAAAAGCCACATGCAAACTCACTCGCTGGTCAGCACGATAAATTGTGAGATTTGCAACAAGAGTTTCACCGGCCAAGCGTACCTGAAACTCCACATGCAACTCCACAACGATATTAAAAAGTTCAAATGCTCGAAATGCGACGAGATGTTTCCAACGAAAAACTGTCTCAAAATCCACATGAAAAAGCACTCGAAAGTGAAAAATTTCAAATGCGATTACTGCAACAAGCAGTTCGTATCGAAGATAACGATGGAGAAACACAAGCAGACTCACGAGGGACAGCCGTTGGACTGCCAAGTGAAATGTATGCAGTGCGATCGCTCGATGCACTCATCGTTGCTACGAACACACCTCGCACGAGCTCACCCAGCGAACGTGGATGACGATGTCAAGAGACCGCATAAATGTACAACGTGCGGTAAAAGTTTCATTGTTAAGATCAACTTGAATCTTCATATTCGTGTCTGTCATCCAGACCTCGCTGAGCCAGAGGACGAAGAAGAAGAGATAATGACAGACCACTCTTAGTCTTAAGCGCGTATACTGCTGTATTATTATGATTATACCTTTTTTATGCTAACTATTATGATTAATTTTAGTTTCTCCACTTTACCCCTGTAGGTTTAGTGCGCGGAATAAAAGTATTTTTTCAATTAAATTAGTTTTTCTTTAAAAAATCTTCCGCGGTACCGGATACAGGCAATCAATCTAGATTGGAGCTTACTGGAAATTTACCTCAAATTTTATAGAGGTTTTCGCCACTTTACAATAGATTTAAAAAGCATTTCTAGTAACAAAAGTGACTTGTAATGCCACTGTAACTCCATGATATACCTATTTCCGGGTAGTTTATTAAGATATCCTACTAATATAAATGCGAAAGTAAGTGTGTGTGTATGTGAATGTTAGTTACCACGTATCTCCATAACTACTAAAGCGATTTTAATGAAGTTTGAAACGTAGTTAGTGTAGGCTCTGGAATAAGACATAGGCTAATCTTACACATCAATTTCCACGCGGGCGAAGCCGCGGGGCACAGCTAATTGTTTATAATAAACAAGTGTAGTCCGCCTGATGTTAAGCAGTTAGCTTACAACGCTTGTAATGCCAAAGGCACGTTGCCGCTGCAGGGCTAGCACACGCGTCAATACAAGATTTGTCACGCTTTATGTCGCAGTCGCTCTCTCTCTTTACTTAATACATAGGAGGGGAGACAAAATCTATCACAGATATGATAGTCGCGTTATATTTATCGCGAGTTTTGTCTGGTCATGATCGACTGTGCTACCGGTGCTGAGGGGGAGTGTGACACAGGTAGGGGTTTGGGGTTAGGAACAAAAAAAAAATCTACTGTCTATCTTTGGAAATAAAGTTTTTAGTCAATAGACTATTTTTATTTTATTCTTTAATCTACACTTACTAATAATAATAATAATATTATAAAGAGAAAAGATTTGTATGTATGTTTGTAATGAGTGAACTCAAAAACTACTGGACCGATTTCAAAAATTCTTTCACCATTAGAATGCTACATTATCCCTGAGTAATACATATTGGCTATATTTTTTGGGATCTGGGATATCCGGGCTACGGGATCGGGGATTCAGAGACCCGATTTTTTTTAAATTTAAATTCTACGCGGACGAAGTTGCAGGGAAAAGCTAGTCATAAGTAGGTATATAACTTATTTCGATTTAGTTCAAGAAGCAAGCTATACCTAAGTATAAAATCTACACCTAATTCTTGATGCATTGACTTGGCATCATTATCTAGGTAGGTACTACAAGAAATAAAAAAAATGTTAATAAATTAATAATTTAATTAAACTCTATCCCTCTTTCACATCTTCTGTTTTCGCTTCTGCCTTCTCTTCTTTCTTATCTGGTTCCTGATTCGCTGCAGCTTGCTGTAGAAAAAAAAAAGTTAGATTACCTCTTAAAACTTCTTACTTTTGACCAATCAGAAGACTGAAAAATGTTGATAATACCAAAGAATCCCACTAATATTATAAATGTGAAAGTTTAGACTTTAGATAGATAGATGTATGAATGGATGGATGTTTGTTACTCAATCACGCCAGAACGGCTGAACGGATCTGGATGAAATTTGGCACAGAGATAGATTATAGTCTGGAATAGCACATAGGTTACTTTTTTTTATAATATGCGCGGACGAAGTCGCCGGCGTAAGTTAGTTTATGATAATACTGACTTACACACCAACTGCATGGTCCCAAACTAAGCAACGCTTGTACTATGGGTACCGTACAATGGACTGGGGGCGATCCCAGTGACACACAGACCAGGGTAAATTACTAAAAGGCCGATTCCGAAATTTGCCACTGGCGGGAATCGAACCCGCAAACACCCGATACAGGGAGCCGAGCGGCCTACGCTCGAACCATAAAATTGTTTCGAGTGCCTTTAACCTTAAGAGCCTTTAAACTTAAGGGATATATCTCACTAAGATGGTATGGTGGCGCCACCGGTTGCGCCACCATGGTGACTTGAGCTACCAAGCGAGAAACACTTGTGGTTCTCGTCGTCAGTTTCAAAATGGAACACGTGCGAATGACATCGTTGACGCACGAGCAGTGTTGATTCGTGCGGGAGCGGTGTCCCTGGTAGCGCAACTGGTGGACGAGTGAGTGAGACGCCAAATAGCTCTATACATATTAATGGTTGCGCCACCAGCGGGTGATTCAGTTGCCGCCACCGAGTTGGTTGCGCAACCAAGCGGATACCAGTTGAGATACCCTCCAGACATCTCTATACATTTTGTTGGTGGTGCGACTGGTTGCGCCACCACTGGTGTCCTAGTGAGATATAGCTCTAAGAGGTTTTTTTTAGGACTAGGCCCGCCACACACTCCCACCACTGTTACTCGTGTAAGCCAGGATCGACAGTGTCCAACGATGACGCCAAGGTTTAACCCTCGACGAGTCCCGGGGACAAGCTAAGTTGTCTTGGAACCCGCACGAATTTAATCAAAAGACAGGATAGGAGGAGTTGAAAGAAGATTATCCACTAAGGGGTTTAAAAGCTAGCTTCTGGATGACCAGCTACTTACAGCAGCTTTCTTAGCATCTTCTTCCTTCTTCGATTGAAGTTCTTTGCTGACTTCTCGGATCAACTCCAAATCTTCAATATTCTTCCGTGGTAACGGGTTGAAGACCTTTGCTGGAGTGGTGTTTATATCGTTCAGGATATTCTGGAAGACCTTGTATCTGACCTGCATGGCGTCGAAATGTTCCTGCGGGAGGGTGATGTATTTGTCTTTCATGCTAAAATAAAATAAAATAAATATTATTAATGTTTTCCCGCGGACTCGTCGAGGGTCAAACCTTCATCGTTGGACACTGTCGGTCCTGGCTTACACGAATAACAGTGGTAGGAGTGTGGCGGGCCTAGTCCCATAAAAAAAAAAACATATTTATATTTTTTTAGGGTTTCCGCTCCCAAAGGGTGCCGACGTGACCCTATTTTTAAGCCTACGCTGTCCGTCCGTCCGTCTGTCAGCGGGCTGTATATTACGAACCGTAATAGGTAGAGACTCGAAATTTTCACAGAAAGTGTATTTCTGAAAAAAAAAATTAAAAAAAAATGTGGGTCCCTATACAAGAAACTTGATATTTTTGAAGTTTTATTCTACGGTGGTACGGAACCCTTTATGGGCGAGTCCGACACGCACTTGGCCGGTTTTATAGGACTGGTGGCAAACAAGCGGACGGCCCGCCTGATGAGCCTATAGATACTTGCAATACCAAAGGCATTGCTCGCACGTTGCCGACCTGAAGGGGAGTGGGACGGGGGGAGGGGAAGGGGGTTGGGCTTCCGGCTCTCTCACTCATCGTACGAAACGCAGCTGTAATAGCTGCTTTACGCTGATGTTCTGTGAGAGGGTGCTACTATCCCGGATGAGCCCCGTATATGAGCTGCAGTCAATTGGCTACAGTTTTCCTCTACCACCAATAAATCTTCTTTGTAAATGATTACTTACAGAGGCTCAAAATAGTGACTTTACGCAAAACATTTTGATGAATCCGTTGGCCCATTTGCTATAAAAAATAATACCTTAAACTACCGACCGTCAGGAATAAAATGTACAGTAATTTATGTTTAAATGTTCCTAAATATTGTAAAAACAAGTTAAATAATAAGTTTGCTTCCGATCTAAATTATAAATTTTCTCCACAACGACTCACAGAGACTATGTGAAACCTATACTAATCCACCAAGCCAACTAGGAACCTGTTAAATGTGACGTCACCCGCACCGCAAGGCGGTGGCGGTGTGCGGGAGGTGTGGCGGGCGGAAAAGCCGCATTCCATCCGAGTTCCTAGTTGGCTTGGTGGAGTACTACCAAAATAATGCTCAAGACCTTTTTAACATAGTTTAATTGATATATTTGGACATTAGACATTCAATTAAAAATATACAATAAAAATCGAAAGCCCATCGCCCGGTCATTACCGTATACTCCCTATATAGGCACTCGGGTATAAATATCAAATGATAATAAGTCAATGATTCCGCGGTCTTTCCACCTAGTGGGAGGTACTGCCACAGGAGTGCCGGCATTGGCCCAGGCTCACTACGTGGACACGGTTCACCACCTGTCACGTTGGGTTCTGACTATCTAGTGAAACGTGGGCTTTGAGTTGGTTAATACCTCCACAATGTGGTGGTGTATGGCCACTCAAGCCTCTGACTACCCTCGAACGGGGATAAGAGTCGTGACGTTACATTACATTTTCCACTACGTGGACGGACCGCGGTTTTTTTTATTTTTTTTTTAAGTATATATTTATTTATTTAAAAGTACAAGGTTAAATATAAAGCTGAGCTTAAAATAAACAAAGATGCATTCGTAAACAGAGAAGGAAAGTTAAGGTTAATTATCACTTAAGGTTAATTATGCTTACAGGTAAAACGGTTAGGGTACAATATTGTTATTATTTTATTTTTTTAAACTAGATTTAAAGATTAACAAAGTAAACTTTAGTTAGACAAATACGTGTAAGTAGGTACCGTTTGGGAAGTTACAAGTAAGGTACTTTTGACCGAAATCCAGTTATGCATCAATGCCTATGTTTGGTAAACCTCCTTCTTCAGTTCACGGTACAGCGCTTCAAATGGTAAACCCTGCTAATGGATACAGGGTCGGACCGCGGTATCATTGACTTATTATCATTTGATATTTAATACCCGAGTGTCTAGTTGGCTTGGTACGGTACCTAGTAGCTAGGCTATCATCAGCTCTTGTTCAACCCTCAATTTATATAGCTTTAGTAGGTACTTACATTTCTTTGGTGTTGACGTGTGAACTCTTGGATGTTACGGTAACGAATGACGATGCAAGTATTAACTTTAGTTAGGCGATATGTAATGAACATTTTCAATTAATTAATTTATTCCAGTCGCCGTCAACATTTTAGGTATTGGCTGTGCTGGAAGGCCAGAAGTTTTTTTTTAGGACTGCGGTGGCATAAGAGCGTACGGCCCGCCTGATCTTACGCAGTTACCGTAGCCTAAAGATGCTTGCAATACCAAAGGCATTGCTCGCATTTCGCCGACCTGAAGAGGAGTGGGAAGGAGGGAAGGGAAGGGGAGGGGGTGTTGAGCTCCCGGCTCTCTCACTCATAGTACGAAACGCAGCTATTATAGCTGCTTTACGCCGATTTTCTGTGAGAGGGTGGTACTACCCCGTTCAAGCCCGTGTATGAGCTGCAGCCAATTGGCTACAGCTTGGCTCTACCACCTATGGGAAGTAACACACCTGGCGACGGACTGGCGACGCCGCCAGTCTATACAGATTGTTCGGATACGTGGCCGGCGACGTTGCCATGGCGACCTTAGGTATTGGCAGTACCGACATGTTTTAAACGTTATTTTCCGCGAACAACTGGGTCGTACTGTGTCCATACTCCGTTTAGTAGGACATACTATTTTGGACAGTCACATAAAAAAATAAATATCACCACACTTACACAACAACTGTATGGTCCCAAACTAAGCAAAGCTTGTACTATGGGTACCATACAATGGTCTGGGGGCGATCCCAGTGACACCCAGACCAGGACAAATTTCGAAAAGGCTGTTCCAAAATTTGCCTCTGGCGAATCGAACCCGCAATCACCCGATGTAGTGAGCCGAGCGGCCTACACTCGAACTAGTATTTTTATGTTTTTATTTATAGGACTGCGGTGGCTAAAAGCGTACGGCCCACCTGATGTTAAGCAGTTACCGTAGCCTATAGATACTTACAATACCAAAGGCATTGCACGCACACTGCCGACCTGAAGGGGAGTGGGATGGAGGGAGGGCGAGGGGGGGTTGGGCTTCCGGCTCTCTCACTCATCGGACGAAACGCAGCTGTAATACCTAGCTACTTTACGCCGATCTTCTGTGGGAGGGTGGTACTACCCCGGTCGAGCCAGCCCGTATATGAGCTGCAGTCAATTGGCTACAGCTTGACCCTACCACCTTTATAAGTACCACAGCAATATCTTTGGTTTAATGGGCCTCATAAGAAGGCTCAAGGTCACCCAAAGGGCAATGGAGAGGGCTATGCTCGGAGTTTCCCTGCGAGATCAAATCAGGAATGAGGAGATACGCAGAAGGACCAAGGTGACTGACATAGCCCGTAGGATTGCAAAACTTAAGTGGCAGTGGGCAGGGCACATTGCTCGTAGAACGGATGGCCGATGGGGCCGAAAAGTTCTCGAGTGGCGGCCGCGCACCGGAAAGCGTAGCGTGGGTAGGCCTCCCACAAGGTGGACCGACGACCTGGTGAAGGTCGCGGGAATCCGCTGGATGCGGGCAGCGCAAGACCGGTCATTGTGGCGAACCTTGGGGGAGGCCTATGTCCAGCAGTGGACGTCTTTCGGCTGAGATGATGATGATGATGATAATACAAAAGGTTGACAGCAACTGCATTTACAATTTTACAATATTAATTAATAAAACATAACTAACAGCGTAACAGTTCAATTTACATAGGAACAATTGAATAGTTAATTATAATTTTTAATTCACTCGCTTATACCGAGTGTTTCAAAGGTACGAAATAATAATTAAACTAAATACATAGGTATACGGTAGCTGATATAAAAATGATGAGAAATTGCAGATACTTAGTGAAAACAGACTATACGTAACTGTAATAGGTAGTTTCCGAGTTATAGGCCTTCGAATATTAGTGACAACTTTCATGTTGCGTCCTTAACACATCAAATGCCCTGGAATTCAGTGTAAACGGCATTTAAGAGTAGCAACTACTATATTCAAGTAACCGTTTGTAAAAAAATTACATAGTTTTACCTATTAAACAATTTTAAAATTGACGCGAGAAAAATATTTGAAAATAGTGTTCGAATTTAAAAAAATAATTATACCATTTAATTCCTTTCGCGATATTCATCCAAACCCGCAAGTGTTATTTCGCACTCTTGAAACACTCTGTAAGTTTCACGGTTTCATGATTGAAATTCAATGTTTTGAACTCAAGGTACATGCTAAATATACATACATACCGACATACACGGATGTAATTATAATAGGTATGGTGAAAGAAAACATCGTGAGGAAACCTGCATGACTTAGAAAATCTTATATGATGCAGTAGTTTGAGCGTAATGGCCGGCGCACAGTGAGGTCGGCATGGCATGGCATTTGAATTTTCATCAATCGAATTAAATACTTATCCAATCGAAATAAGGTATATATTTTCATGCTCGGCGATCGACCTCGGAGCATCGCGGAGTATTTTCTCGGTGCACCCGCTGGAGCACCTTATTTCGATTGGATAAGTATTAAATTCGATTGATAAAAACTGAAATGCCATGCCCTTCCATCCTCACTGTGCGCCGGCCATAAGCCGTTTGGCTCACTGCATCGTGTGGTTGCGGCTTCGATCCCCGCCATGCAACACTGCCAATGCAATTCATTTTTCTGATTTTCTAGCCAAATCCTTAGCAATTCCGCTAAATTTCTGTAAAATAGTCACACATTTTGCGCCATTCGGGACCATTTCACGGAAATTTACGATTTATAATGAAGTATTCACGAAGATAATATTAGAGACCAATGACAATTGTTAAAAGACCCGAGGACCAGGGCAAAATTAGGAAAGATAATTTCTAAAATTTGTCCTCACGGAAATCGAACCTGGTGCATTTAGCAGAGCGGCCTACACTACATTCCAAGTAGGAACCTACACTCCAAGCCCACGCTAAGTATTATTTACATTAACACTACTCATAACTAGATGGCAGCACTAGGCTCAAAATAAAAATTATCACACTAGTTACCCAAACGTATAGGCAGAAAGTTATATAATACTGTCATTTATTTTATAAAATTATATTCTGGTCATATGGTCTAGCATTACAAGAAAATAATAATAGAAATTATAAACAGAAAATGCACGAACCGGGCGGCATATAATCGAACTGCCCAAGTGAGTTTTAAATGCGGCCTCTGAATGTAGTCGATGATCCCTTTGAGAGACGACCAATGAGGACACTGAACTGACCACCAAGAAATCCAACTCGTCCAAAACGACTTCAAACTCAATTGGGGGTTATTGCGGACGAAACCCAATATGAAAGTTTATCGAACAATTTAAAGACCTATCGAAACTCAGTTGGGGAGTTTGCTTATATGCAACCGGACGGAAATTGAACCTTAGTCATTTAGATGTATTTAATTAATACGATAATTAGGTACTTAATAGCATCGGAAGTGGGTATCTGGGGGTAACTAACAGCGAAAATGAATAATACATATTATTTAAAAAAAATACGCAATATAATTTACCGTGAAATGGAACGCAAAACCACCCCTCGATAATGACTCACTCTTTCCACCCCCTCACGAACATAGCCGAACTAAACCGACCCCACCCGAGCCGCGAGCGTACCGTAGCGCACGGAAAACATTAAAATTTTCAACCATTATGTAATATTTCACGAATTTTCCACAAAACAATCAAAATAATAGAATAATGGTTGATTTTCGCGGTAATATTATCTGTGGTTGTACGTTCGGATACACGCACTTGTGGTATGTGAAACTTAAGTGATGTTACACTGCTTTATATTGATTTTCTAGTGACGTCCAGATGAAGCGCTGTATGCGGAACTGTGTTATTATTAGATTGTGTAGGTAGTGCTTTCAATAATTCAGTAAGTTAATCAGTGAAAGTGTAATATTTCTGTACTAATTAATTAACGAATGCCTCAAACGATTCCCGTGTCTCAATAAAAAAACACGCGTCAAAAATTAAAACATTTTCCGCATCCTCAAAAATAATCACGACCAATTAAAAATAATTAAAATAATCATTCATGAATTCACGCTAATAATTTTTTAATAAAAAAATAGGTAGGTACATCACACATTAAAAAATAAAAAATAAATCGCATGTTAAAAAAATACGACCAATCAAAAAAAAATTAGAATTCACGGCAATTTTATTTATTTAAAAAAAGTTTTTTCTACGTTTATATTTTTTTTTATTTATTTCTATACCTAATGACGCATTCAAAATATAGCCATCATATTTTCTTCAATCTTGTAGGCTAATAAAAACAAAAATGCATCTTAATTTTTTTTCAAGGCTTTGAAAAGGCTATGGTTGTTTAACAAACAAACGCTTCTTTTTAAGACAATTTTAAATTTTTGCCTTCTAAACATTTTGATGAAGCTCTATATAAAATCTTGCGTCAAATAAATCGGATTTGTTGGCCAACAGATCGTATGACTAGTTGCCCATGTCATTTCGACTTTCTCTGGAAGACGTTACTTCCTAATAGTAAAAAAATGTAATGTAATGTAATGTAATAAAATGTAATGTAACGTCACGACTTTTATCCCCATTCGGGGGTAGTCAGAGGCTTGAGTGGCCATACACCACCACATTGTGGGGTATTAACCAACTCAAAGCCCACGTTTCACCAGATAGTCAGAACCCAACGTGACAGGTGGTGAACCTTGTCGCCGTGTATACAGGAACTGACTATTACCTAATCCCGAGGGATAGGTAGGTTTCCTCACGATGTTTTCCCTCACCGTCAGCGAACTGTAAATTATGCACATAGATGAAAATTCATCATTCATTCCTAATAGTCTTTCACCTTAAATAAACACATTCTTAAACCTAGTAGCAATGGGTCGGAACTAGGACTTCAACAATAATTACCTACATACTCTTTATAACGATCCCATTAATATACTATTTTAGCGGATATGGTACCTCCTAACATTGCAATCACTAGACTTGTGCTCAGCGCACCACTACATGCAGCGATACACACATCTGTTATCGCACTCGCAATTCCACAATTAACTTGGAGACATGTAAGGGAGACATAAGGCTGTCCAAAATAGTATGTCCTACTAAACCGAGTCCATGGACACAGTACGACTCAGTCATTCGCGGTAGATAATGTTGAAAACATGTCAGTAATACGGCTTCTTACGAACGAAAATTGCTTAACGTCTTCGTCGTCGTCGAATCTAAACGTCAAACAATTTTCGTTCGCACGAAATGTCGGAATCAATGAGAAACGTAGTAGGAAATACGCGAATTTCGTCCGAAACATCGTTTTCGTTTGAAACAGAGTAGACCCTCAGCTTCCGGTGAATAACACGCATCCAATGCCTTAAAGTTGGTTGTCGAATTGCGAGTGCGATAACAGATGTGTGAATTTCGCTGCATGTGAATTCTGATTAATAATTCAGTGGAGTAAAATGACAGCTTTAATGTCAAACGTTAAATTATTTTTTATGATTCTGGTTCAAATTTTTATTTACTAAAGAATAACAAAAACATAATTACTCATACAAAATAGATTCAATTAAAATATAAATTCACATTTATAGCTGTTATTTTACTCCACTGAATTATTAATCAGACTTTAGTGGTGCGTTGAGCACAAGTCTAGTAATTGCAATGTTAGGAGGTAAATAAATACCATACACGCTAAAATAATACATCAATAGTTAAAGGCGTTATTCTGAGTTTCGACCCTTTAATTTCCAAGGCGAACGACCAAACTCGGCTATACTAACCCCATTTAATTTATTACGGTAAAGGATTGCTTTCTTAAAGTAACTTATCAAGCTCTAAGATGTTCCGATAAGATTTTAAAAGGTTGGCAACATTCCAGCCGTTTAAAGGCATGTTAAACTTTGGTAGAAACTGGGTACCTATATTTTCTAATATCTGCATAACTTGTTATGACTATAACTTCAGTTTTAGGGCTTTATTCTGACTGGGAAGAGCATCAGATTATTTTAACAGATGTGGTGCTTACCTCCTAATATTGCAATCACTAGACTTGTGCTCAGCATCACTACATGCAGCGAAATTCACACATCTGTTATCGCACTCGCAATGCGACAATCCACACAACATTTTGATGCGTGTTATTCAAGATGAGCCGCATTGGCAATACCGATATGTTTTCAACATTATTTTCTGCGAACGACGGACTCATACTGTGTCCATGGACTCCGTTTAATAGGACATACTATTTTGTGCAATCACGTTTCCCTCTTTCTTAGTAATGTCTTTGGTTATAAGGATGTTAGGACTTTGCGGGTTGACGAATGTAACACGACTTTCAAAAGATGTTTAATATGCTCCCGCAAATATGTGTCTGTCTACCTACCCCATGGTATAATAAGCGTCATAGCACTAGCTACTAAGTAATAACTCGTACTTAATAGGACCTTATTCTTAACCATATTTTTTAAAAACGTAATTAATCAAAGCTTTACACGCAAAGGGTTGTTAATTTGACCATGAACTTAAAATTGAACTTTAGGGGAGATTTTAAGCCGACTTTAGCCGGCCACAATACACGACTAGGACCATCCATAAATTACGTCTCACGTAAAGGGGGGAAGGGGTCGACGAAATGTGACATTGTGTGACAAGGGGGTGGGAGGGGTCCTGAGTTTCGTGACGTCACATTTAAAAATATAATATATCTAAGTATTAAAACCGAAATTTGAACTGTTAACGAAAAATTTTGAAAATTTCTGTAAATTGTAAAAAATATGTGACGTCACACAGGGAGGGGGGGGGAGTCTCACAAATGTGACCAACTGTGACAAGCGGGTGAGGGGTCTAAAAATCATGAAATTCGTGTGACGAATTTATGGATGGCCCCCTACGAAGCTAGGAAGATTACCTATCTAGGACCTAGGTAGAATTTTATTATTGAGGCATGGGAATCAAAAAACTAAAAAGAAAACTTAAACTTACCTACGGTATGAATTGAGTTTTTTTTTTTTACTCTGTTTAAAAAAATAATTACAGTGAATACTTTTGTTAACCAAATCGGAATGACCGTCCACTCCGTTATAAAAAATGACTATAAAATTACTACCGCCATCTATCTGTGGAGTGACTAAAACGTGTTAAGGGGGATACTATGAAGATTCTTGTATGTTGGTGATTGGTCGACGTGACGATGGAGGGTGGCGGTACTACGACCGGCTCGGAGGCCTACCAATACGTCGGCCCCTTCAGACTGGAGAAGACGTTGGGGAAAGGCCAGACAGGTAAGAGATGAGAAGAGAAATGTCTCTGAGAGTGAACTCGAGTGCGGGATTGAGATTACCTTGTAGAGGAAATGATTTGTCAAATTCGCACGCAAGTTCAATTTCAGTTGGTTGGTTTACACAGTTTATTGGACAGGACTGACGTTATCTGTCATTTAACTGCGGTCAGTGTCAGTTCATCAAATTACCGAGAGGTCGGCGGGAGACTTATTGTCGGGAAGTGGAAAAGAGATGATGTCGTTTTAATTTCCTAAACTTGTGTTTCTTTGAATTAAAATGTGTAATTCTGGTGGAATATTCACCATTGTATGTTCATAAATGTGCGTGAGTGTGAGCAATTGTAACAAAAGTTGTGAAACATGATTTTCGGGTTCTCCCCAAGAAGTCTGGCGATTTGAGTCTCGTAACAATAAAATTTACTATTATGAAACAACTGGCACTGGTCTCTAATACTATCTTCGTGAATTCATGGCAACCGCCAATAATTTACGATTTATAACGAAGAATTCACGAAGATTTTATTAGAGACCAGTGGTTTTCCATTGGTTTTTAATTAGCTACCAGACTCGGGGGCCTGTTTATAAGTCGATGCATATCCTTACTGCGACACCTACTTGTTTTGCTTCACAGTTCTTAAAATAATACTAAACAATTTCAATTATAATTTATTATCACGCCACATTCCTGTATCTCTGAACGCGTTTCTTGTTCTCCGATTCCTCGACCAAAGCTTGCAGTAAGGAGTTAGTTATAAATGGATCTGAAATTAATTAAATACGATTATTCGAAGCCAAGACAAGCTGTAGCCAATCGACTGCAGCTCATATACGGGCTGGCTCAACCCGGGTATTACCACCTTCTCACAGAAGATCGGCGTAAAGTGGATATTACAGCTGCGTTTCGTACGATGAGTGAGATTGCTGGAAGCCCAATTCCCCCCTTCCCCTCCCCCTGTCCCACTCTCCTTCAGGTCAGCAACGTGCGAGCAATGCCTTTGGTATTGCACACATCTATAGGCTACGACAACGGCTTAACATCAGGCGGGCCGTACACTTATTTGCCACCTCAGTACCATAAACAAATTGATAGCAATGATAGCCGATTGGTTAAGCACACATCTTGCGGGCTTAAGGTCCAGTTCAAACCCTGGCTCTAACCTCTCGATTTTTCGAAATATAATATGTGCGAATCATAACTTTAATAATATGATTATCACTTGCTACGGTGAAGGAAAACATCGCGAGGAAACCTGCATGTCTTAGAAAATATAACAAATCGAAAGACATGTGAAATCCACCAACCCGTACTGGGTCAGCGTGGTGAATTATGGCCTGAATCCCCTTCGCATTGAGGGGAGGCCCGTGCCCAAGAGTGGGACGTCAAAAGGGCTAATATAATATTATGTTTTACGATTAATCACTCGAGCGCAGAGCGTACACAATAGACATGACCCTATAACTTACAACCACAAAAAACTGGTTGTAGTTTGAGGGTCTAAAAGATAGATGTCGCGAGGAACATTTATGACAAGTATCCAAAAGACTGATGCCATCAAGCAAGCGAGTAATTCGCTCAAAGCAAAGTTCTTATTTTTGCAAATTTGAAAGTACAACACTGGTAGCGTAGCCGGCCGTGACAGACAAAACGCGAGATAAAAAGATTTCGTGTCATTCTCTCCTGTACATTAAGTAAGAGAGAGGGCGACTCGGTGCAACGTAATACGCGACAAAAGTATTGTCTTAGAGCGTGTGCTAGCTCTGCAGTAGTATGTCTGTTTGTTGAGTGTGACCTATTTTCGGCGCGGAATCGAGTGCGGAAGTGTTTTGACAGGCAATGCGACCCAGACAAGAAATAGGTTGACCTGGGGGCTTACCACCACCTCTTATAGCAGTTTTGTTTTAACGTTTCAGCGGCCATTTGTGCAATGACGTTTCTTATTGTCATGACAATAAGGTACGTCATTGCACAAAAAGACGCTGAATCGTTAAAACGTTCCTGTAATTGAATCGCAATAAGAGTTCGTGGTATGGGTGGGTATGGTTCGTGTTATGGCTTTCAACAGCGTTATTCAGTACTATTTCTCATTATATCGAAAGGCAATACACTGAGCTATTATATTTACTCTTAAGTGAAATAAATAGGCTATAAAAATAGGTACATAATACTGTCAAAAACAAGCCTACTGAATATTGCCAGATTTTTACAGTCGAGGTTGCGTTGTACCGGTCCGGTTGTAGCGTTATTTATCCATTATGTTAATAAGGTAGCAAACCAGCGTGATGTTAAGCAGTTACCGTCGCCTATAGATGCTTGCAATACCAAAGGCATCGCTTGTAAGTTGCCGACCTGAAGGGGAGTGGGGCAGAGGAAAGAGAAGGCGGGGGGGTTAGTTCGGCGGCTTTTAGTTGCTTAATGCATAGGAGAGAATGAGACAAAATCTATTTATTTCGAGTTAGGTCTTGTCACTACCACCTCATAGTCAGCACAATCACTGGCAATCCCTGGCATCCAATCACTGGCATCTCCGTGCTTCGGAGGGTCCGTAAAAAGTCGGTCCCGGTTTTTATCGTCTAGGCAGCAGTCGTTAAGCCTTGTCAGAGCTTTTCGGGCGGGATGAACAACCCTGACACTTAGTTGGCCACTAACCATACGATAAGAAGAATGCTGCCCCCCGTGCTAACATTACTGGAATACTTAAGGCTCGTATTAATAAATGCATCTCAAAGTTCAGATCGATCTTAAGATTCCGTTTTTGACAGATGTACATTAAACGTCAAAACTGCATCTTAAGGTCGATCTCAACTTTGAGATGCATTTATTAACACGAGCCTAGGAGTGGGAATACATACGTGGCTACTTACTAATATTAATGGCGTTCGCTGATCCGGACTGTGTATCACGGATCGGTGATAATGAGACACTGGGAGGTACTGCTTGCAATGCCGCCGCATGTTGGGTCATGCATGATGAACAAGGAATCAAAGCCAGCAGTATCAACATCATCCTGTGAACATAACAACTGGTAGTGACATCTGTATTACATTACTTGAAAACGGAATTACTATGATAGATATATGACAGAATTTGTTGGCTCGTATTAATAAAGGCATCTCGAAGTTGACATCGATCTTAAGATGCAGTTTTGACGTTTAATGTATGGAACATCTGACATAAACAGGATCTTAAGATCAATCGCAACTTTGAGATGCATTTATTAATACGAGCCTACTCCGTTGCCTGCAAATTCTGTTGCCTGCGCTCTTTTCACGTTACACGCACATTATATTCTAAGATTTACGTAGATATTAGATAGCGAAGAATGATAAGAGTTGCTAATATGACGGGCCCGTTAGCGTGGTTGGCGCAGAGGCGCCTTTCACGCTGCAGGTCGTAGGTTCGATTCCTATCCGAGACATGCATTTGTGTGCATGAACATGTCTGTATGTCCGGAGTCTGGGTGTATATGTATATTAAGTATGTATTTACAAATAAAAAAGTAGTATATGTAGTAATATCAGTTATCTGGTTTCCATAGTACAAGCTCTGCTTAGTTTGGGATCAGGTAACCGTGTGTACAAAAATGTCCCAGGATATTATTATATTATAATAATATAGCTATTATTCCGAGTCTACACTAGGAAATATAGGTACCCTATTCTAATAGCTTATGAAATGGACTTACCCGTGTATAAATGGATACATTTTGTTAACAAACAGTTGTACCTCGCGGAGGGTAGCCAGTGAATGATGTTTTCCTATCAAACACTATTCAAGTTACCGTTTGTAATAGGAACGATGGAGAGCAGTTAATACCGCACCGGATTTTTTGTAGTGATTAAACTTCGCCAATAAAATACTGAAGCCTATAAAACCTACACGATTTTTTTTATGTGACTATATAAGGGGCGACAAACAAGCCCGCCTGATGTTCAGCAGTTACTGTAGCCTATAAATGCTTGTAATAGCAAAGGCATAGCTTACACGTTGGCGGCCTGAAGGGGAATCGGACAGAGGGAGGGGTATGGGCGGGGCTTCCAGCTCTCTCACTCATCGTAGGAAACGCAGCTGTAATAGCTACTTTACGCTGATCTTCTTTGAGAGGGTGGTACTACCCCGATGGATCCAGCCCATATATGAGCTGCAGTCAATTGGCAAATTTACACTGACTAAAATCCCTTTAAATTTGGCGTCAGGTATTTCTATATTATGTTTTGTCTAAAGTTATGAGTTAGTGAGTTACTTCACCAGCACTGATAGCACAACCGGGGCTGTGACAAAACAAGACGCGAGATAAATCGATTGTCTCATTCTCTCCTATGCATTTAGTAAGAGAGAGAACGACTCGGCGACATAATGCGTGACAAAAGTCTTGTCTTAGCGCGCGTGCTAACCCTTCAGCAGGTTTAATTAAAAATAGAAAAACGTTGAGGTAATAACAGCTCTATTCAATTCGAAATGGCTACACGGGAAACAGTGTAATTGATATCTACTTTTTCATAAGAATTATGTAAATGGAAATACCTAGAAATTAATTTTAGTTAAAGGATTTGGTGGTCAATTAAGCCACCATCTTCTTATCGTATGGTTAGTGACCAAACTGGTGTCAGAGTTGTACAAGGCGCCCGAAGGCCTACAAAGCTTAACGACTGCTACCTAAATGACAATAACCGGAGACCGACTTTTTACGTGCCCTCTAAAGCGCAGAGACGCTCAGTTCAAATGCGACTAAATGGTCACCCATCTCTGACTGACCGTGCCAAGCGTTGCTTAACCTCCGATCGTTTACCGATCAGTGATTACAGCTGGCTGTGAGCGCCTCCAAAACCAAGCCACCATTACTCCCTGTATTTGTTTATGTGACTACGGTGGCAAACAAGCGTAAGAATTACGGCCCGCCTGATGTTAAGCAGTTACCGTAGCCTATAGATGCTTGCAATACCAAAGGCATCGCTGAAGGGGGAAGGAATAGGAAGGGTGTTGGGCTTCTGGCTCTCTGACTCATCGGAGAGGTACAAAACGCAGCTGTTATAGGTACTTTACACCGATCTTCTGTGAGATGGTGGTACTACCCTGGTCGAGCCCGCCCGTATATGAGCTGCAGTCACGGCTACAGCTTGCCTCTACCAAATGATGTTCTAAAATGTTCCAAATATGTGTTTCAGGGCTGGTGAAGTTAGGAGTACAGTGTGTGACGGGAAAGAAGGTGGCAATCAAGATAATAAACCGCGAGAAACTAAGCGAGTCTGTGTTGATGAAGGTAAGAAAATAAAATAATATCATAAAATAATAGTGATAAAAAGTATGAAACAAGAAAATATTCTCATCTAGAGGATAGCCATGATCCGTGGTCCGTCTAACGGCCGAATACTCGTACGCAACTTAAATTTGAGAGCTGCTTAACTTTGACGCGCCATACAAAAAATGACAGTTAACGACGTCTCAAACTGCTAATTGGGACTTAAATATTTAAGTGGCCTTTGAGTATTCGGCCGTAAGTCCTTTAGGACAGTGGCATATGACCACGGACCACGGCTATCCTGAGATGCTATCAGATGAGAATATTTTCTTGTTTCATACTTTTTATAGCGTAATTTTCCAATAGTCAGATTTTAGTTTTTGAACTTACTTTTTTATTTAATTAATTATTTTGGGGTTATAGCTAACAATAAACACCAATATTAGAATGTTGTATAAGTCAGTTTAATTTGGCGACTTCTATTAACTAATAGCTACACTAAATAATTAAAAACTTTTAGTGACATCTCTTAGCAGTTATTATCCGGTACTAATAATAACATTTTATAATTTATTTTCAGGTGGAAAGAGAAATAGCAATAATGAAATTGATAGAGCATCCACATGTGTTAGGATTGTCGGATGTGTACGAAAATAAGAAATATTTGTAAGTATTTTTCCTAAATAACTGCATGTCTAAGGTTAAATAAAAATAGGTTGAAATTATTATTCCACGATAAGATTAACTCCCTTTATTATTGACACCCGTAAAAAAGAAAGCTCAACTTATGTTGGACATGTTACCTTTACAAACGACAGGACAGTCATTTAGTTTAGTCAGAGACGCTAAGGGGACTACTAGTAATGACCTCACATTGCTAATAATCTGTACAAAAAACCTACTTATATTATTGTATAAAATGTGATAAAATAAATTCGCAGAGTCGAACACTAATGAGATCCCTAGAGTAATTTTGAATCTCTCCAACGAAATAAATTATTGAGCTATCAATTCGTTCACCAAGTTTTGCCTCATTTATTTGCATAGTATACTTACATCAAGTTGACGTGATGTAGATCGTATTTTTGCCAAATTGGTCCCTTTTTTCAATTTTCTTTAACCTTTGTACCAAATACGGGTCCTTCTCGTATAGTTTTACTAAACATTTCGGCTTTGAAATAACGAATTTTGATCTAAAACACCGGAATATTGGCAAGAATGACTAAATATTCGGTGTTCAGCTCGTAGTTCTTTAACTGTCAATGTCTATTAAAAAAACAAAAAGAATAAGGTTTTATTTTTTTAAATGTGTTATAGTATAACTAACGCCATCTATATATTATATCTAAAAGTAACTAAATGTTTTTATTGTACATATTATTTTGTTTGGATTTGATAATTTTAGTATTAAAATTTGTACCTACATCGTGTTAAATTATTTTCTAGGTATTTAGTCCTAGAACATGTGAGCGGTGGTGAATTATTCGACTATTTAGTAAAGAAAGGCAGACTCACGCCCAAGGAAGCGAGACGATTCTTCAGACAAATTATATCCGCTTTGGATTTCTGTCATAGTCATTCTATATGGTGAGTAGAATATCAAGTCTCTTTATCTTTGTAAAATCATAGACACTTATTTTTAAATCTTAGCTTTTAGTCATAGATTTCTTTAAATCTTTACAAGAACTTTGGACAGAAAAAAAAACAGATTTCTAAGCTAATGAAAAAATACATTTGGAATATATTGGGAACGCCAATAGTGCGTACCTATTTTGCTGAATTAATGCCGAACTTATAACATATACCAGATTTGGGCAAACATGAATGACAATTGATTAATTGCAATTAAATGTAATTGTCACAATTAACAATTAATTGTGATTTGTTTCTCAATCGCAAACGAATCACAATTAATTGTGACAATAAAATTTAATAGCAATTAATTAATTGTAATTAATTTTTGCCCAACTCTGCTACATACAGGGGTATTAAAAATGTCTCGCATATTAATGTTTGCCATCCTGTGCTATTTAAAAGCGAACAAGTACCATAAATTCATCTGGCACGCTGTACCCCGAAATATAAGTATAGTTATTGGCAAAATCATCGACCACGATGGAGCCATACAATTTTAAAAGTAAAGTGATGTATATTATTAGTTCTTCGTCTAGCCACCGCGCGAAATAAATGGCACTAGTTACCTCCTACAACTACTGCTATCTAGCGTCGAGTAGTTGTAACAAAAACAATAAAATCGTTCAAAGATGTTTATTGCTAAATTAACTTGACATTTTTAGCCACCGCGACTTGAAACCAGAGAACTTACTACTGGATGAACGGAATAACATAAAAATAGCGGACTTCGGCATGGCGTCGCTGCAGCCTGCAGGGTCGCTGCTAGAGACCTCTTGTGGCAGCCCGCATTATGCCTGCCCTGAAGTTATACGAGTAAGTACCTACTAATATATGTATGTATAATACATGTTCTACTATTCATCATCATCATCATCATGCCAGCCAAAAGACGTCCACTGTTGGACATAGGCCTCCCCCAAGGTTTTCCACAACGCCCGGTCCTGTGCTGCTTGCATCCAGCGGTTTCCCGCGGCCTTCACTAGGTCGTCGGTCCACCTTGTGGGGGACTACCCACGCTGCGTCTTCCGATACGTGGACGCCACTCAAGAACCTTTCTGCCCCATCGGTCATCAGTTCTTCGGGCTATGTGCCCCGCCCACCGCCACTTCAGCCTACTAATTCGCAGGGCTATGATATTATAAATGCGAAAGTAACTCTGTCTGTCCGTCTGTTACGTTTTCACGCCTAAACCGCTGAACCAATTTTGATGAATTTTGGTATAGAGACATTGGACTTCGGAGAAGGATATAGGCTTCTTTTTGTAGTGAATCGCCCCACAGTCCATTGTACGGTAGCCATAAGCGTTGCTTAGTTTGGGACCATACAGTTGGTGTGTCAGTCTGGCCATATTATAGGTACCTATGTACGCAAAAACGCTGCGGCAGAGATGTGCAAAACTTAATTGCAATTGAATTTAATTGTCACAATTAACAATTATGTAATTGTGATTTGTTTGCGATTGACAAACAAATCACAATTAATTCGTTGTGACAATCAAATTCAATTAATTAATTTTTGCCCAACTTTTCGCTGCGGTAGTTTCAGCATAGACTAAAGAGGCCTACCCCTCCAAAGAGCTGGATTTTATCATCACTATGTGTTATCCCCTATACGTCCGTGTAGCTATATTTGTTTTAGAACAAGTGCAATGAACCTTGACCCCACGTAAATGAATCAATTGATAAACCGACAACACCATCCGTTTCCTGCTTTTGTCGAAACCGTCTAATCATATTTAACTTTTGTTTTGGGCGTAGGTGGTAGTATTCCTAAAGCGTGCGTTCAATTGGCTACCAATCCTACTAATCTTATAAATGCGAAAGTTTGTGTGTGTGAATTTTGTTACCACGTATCTCCATAACTACTAAACCGATTGCAATGAAATTTGAAACGTAGATAGTGTAGGCTCTGGAATAAGACATAGGCTAATCTTATACACCAATTTCCACGCGAGCGAAGCCACGGGGCATAGCATCAAAATAAAACAAATCTTATTTACCAACAGAAATGTATTTTTAATACTTTCCACACTTCAAAAAAATCTTATAGAAACCTAGTTTTACAAAAAATACTACAACTTATGTAACGAAATACTAATAGATACCCAACGTTGATCTAATATGTACTACGTACTAGAGCAGACACCGCACATCACTGTACTAACTACTATCCAATTAAATTGCGCCGCTATCGCCGCACTTCGCTGTCATTCTACTTATTCTCTCCGCCCGCGTTCTTCCTAGTGACGCATGACGTTTGTCTGACTCAGCGCCTCTAGTCCGTAGTACATAGTAGCTCAATGATACCCAACAACATAATTAAATCAAACTAGTTAAGTACTTTATAACCTTCACATTAAAATCGACTATCATAGGGTCACTTAACATGAATTGTGCAAAATGCAAATGTGGGAGGAGGAAGCAATTGCGCATAGCATGATGCTTGAGCATAGCATGATGCTTGAGCATAGCATGATGCTTGCGAATAGCATGATGCTTGATGCTTGCGCATAATATCATGATGCTTGATACTTGCGCATAGCATGGTGCTTCATATATGCGCATAGCATGATGCTCGATGCTTGAGCATAGCATGATGCTTGATACTTGCGCATAGCATGATGCTCGATGCTTGCGCATTGCATGATGCGTGATACTTGTGCATGGCATGATGCTCGATGCTTTCGCATAGCATGATGATTGCGCAGCGTGCGTGGGATCACACTGGCATAGACCGGTCAAGTTACGTGGCCTACACTGTAACGTCTGGTCCACATGATGGAAGTGACTAGACCCAGTGAAAGGCACATAGATAGTTTAAAACATGGATTAACACATAGGATACTTTTTATTTTAGAAAAAAAATAGGTTCCTGCACTAGCACAGCCGAATGTGACACGATAAAACGCGAGATAAATAGATTTTGTCTCATTCTCTCCTATGCATTATGAAAGAGTGAGGAGCGACTCAGTGCGAGATAATGCTTGACAGAAGTCTTTTATTGGCGTGTGCTAGCAGCACTGTGCGATTATCAAATCAAAGCGAACGAAGTCGCGGGCAGAAGCTAGTTATTACTATTTAGTTTTGTTCCTCCTTAGATGTGGTATAGTCTCCACACGATCTAAGCAAGTCAGCGCTGGACTGGGTTACTGTACCACGTTACTGACATCGTGTGAAGCAGACATTATATCGTTTGAACGTACGAAGGGTCTTTACAAGCTAAATTGAACGGGGACCGTTCATCTTAATTGAGTAATTCATGTCTCTATGCAACACATAAACGCGTGAACAGTTTTGTTTGTCTTAGACACTTAAGATCTTGTTGATGCCTATATTCTAAAAACACCAATATCGCCACAGACCAATAAGCCAAAGACGCCGCTTACATCCAATATTATATGGATAAGTGATGGGATGTTCTCGAGAACATTCTCACCCTTGGAAACTTACTCGTGAGAATTTTCGAGAATTTATCTTCTGAAGCATGTTAAACTTGGCATAAACCTCATTAAACATGCAAGTATGGTGGTTTTAATTGTTTTTAAGATTTAAAGTTAGGATAACGTCACCCAAAATATAAGATTCTCAAAAATTCTCACGAGTAAGTTTCCGAGGGTGAGACTGTTCTCAAGAACATCCCATCACTAATATGGATGGATGAATTTGAAATCATGGGCATCTTTTAAAACTAAAACTCTACAGATGATTCAGAATATTTTAGGAAAATAAAGTAAGCAAATCAGTTAACTGTTATACCTTACCTGCTGGCCTACTCCGAAATACGAACCTAACGTTTCGGCTGACGGATTGTCGTGGATTTGACATTTGTTCTTTCGTTTTTCTCTACGATTTGACATTGTTTTGATCGTAAATCGAATCCGTACTTCGGACGATCCGTCAGCGACGTATTTCGGAGTAACCCCCCTGGGCAGTAAATTTTTATCAATTGATTTGTTGATATAAATGTTAAGTTGAATAAGAATAAGAATGTATAAGAATAAGTACCTATGTATAAGTATAAGTATGTATAAGAATACCTGTGTAAGAATGTTAAGTTTGTTTTATGTTACCAAGGTGGCAAACAAGCGTACGGCCCGCCTGATGTTAAGCAGTTATCGTAGCCTAAACATGCGTGCAATACCAAAGGCATCGCTCGCAAGTTACCGACCTGGGGCAGAGGGAGGGGAAGGGAGGAGTTTGGCCTTCCGGCTCTCACTTACCGTACGAAACACAGCTTTACGCCGATCTTCTGAGAGAGGGTGACACTACATCGGTAAGCCAGCCCATTATGAGCTGCAGTCAATTGGCTTACAGCTTGGCTCTACCACCAATAAAAAAAAATAGTTAGCGAGGTATGAGAGGATGAATTTTCGTGCCGTGGGGCTATGCGGCGTTTATTGGCTTTTTGGTCTACGTCCCTAATACACATACATATATTAGTTAGGAATGTCAGATCTGAGTTAGTTTATTAAATAATTAATAATACATTGAGTTTTAAAGTTTTAATGGTTTCACTACCAAATCAACACTGTACTTCTCCACCAAGCCAACTAGGAACCTGTCAAATGTGACGTCACCCGCACCGCAAGGCGGTGGCGGTGTGCGGGAGGTGTGGCGGGCGGGAAGCCGCAGGCGGTGGCGGGTGTGCGGGCGGGGAAGCCGCATTCCATCCGAGTTCCTAGTTGGCTTGGTCGAGTAGTACCTTATACTATGATGACAGTATAGTGTTACTATGATGGTATTATAGTGTTACTAGGATGACAGTATAGTATTACTATGATGACAGTATAGTGTTACTATGATGACATTATAGTGTTACTAGGATGACAGTATAGTGTTACTATGATGACAGTATAGTGTTACTATGATGACAGTGAAACCAAATAACTAATTATTACAAATTGGTAATTGTATGAGCAATCTATGTTTGAATCACAGTCAAATATTAGATATATTATTATGTAAATCACAAGCCATTTTAAGCGTTACTATATTAAATTATAAACATTACTGATACGATTAAAACCATCGACCTCATACTCAGTAGACGCGCAAGGCGCTTATAACCAGCTGCAATCACTGATCGGTAAACGATCGGAGGTTAAGCAACGCTTGGCAAGTCAGTCAGTGATGGGTGAGAATTTAGTGGCATCTAAATTGAGCGTCTCCGTGCTTCGGAGGGCACGTAGAAAGGCAGTCCAGGCAACAGTCGTTAAGCCTTGTCAGAGGCCTTCGGGCGGCTTGAACAACTCTGGCACCGGATTGGCCACTAACCATACGATAAGAATACCTATTAATTCCCAATGCAAACTTTTGCAACTGCAGTCTGCGCGGGGTACTGAATACCTATTGGTTTAGAGAACGTCACGACAAATCCTGACACACACATACACATATCAGTTGTTAACAGCCAAATATGGCGTGGATTTATATAAGATCTATCTTCCTAATGTATTATCTCAAAGCGTTCGCGCTATACTAGGCGTCTATGGGTTATGAAGTCAATG
Organism: Drymonia ruficornis; assembly: GCA_947859195.1. Taxonomy (NCBI): domain Eukaryota; kingdom Metazoa; phylum Arthropoda; class Insecta; order Lepidoptera; family Notodontidae; genus Drymonia; species Drymonia ruficornis. Next base: position 2,861,253 of record OX401932.1, on the reverse strand, counting down.
GTATCTAGTATTGTTTATAATCTAAGATGTCTCTATATACTTATTATATTGGAATATAATTTGTATTAATCACTTTCTTATGAAAATAAGGTGTGGAATAAATTGGTACGGTAAGTTAATTAATGGCCGCGTCCACAAGCACTGAGCCACCGCGCACGAGCAAACAGATTACATTATGTCTATATTATGGTTAGATTAGGTACTCAAGCGCGCCGCTCGGCTCATGTAGACGCACCTATATGATTAATTTAAAATGTACAGATCTTAAAAATATTTAATGTTTATTTTATTATCATATAAAATGAGCTTCATACATATACTTGTTGGTAGTTCCGTAATCGGTGTTAAAAAGAAAAAGTATAATTCAATTTTTTATGTTAATAAGAGGCAATACTTCTACAAATTACTAAGGACACAACAAAATATATTACCATCCCGCTCTAACTTTACGAACATGAAAAAGACGTGTACCATCATGGACTAACCATCCTTTGGCGCATCTTTGAAATTGCATCAAAATTTCGAAAACATTTGCGTGGCTGGAGTGGAGGCAAAGATAATTGTGATTGGTCGATAGCGGAGGCAAGGAGGTACTATAGTCGAATTGCTAATCAGATGGAGTTAACTGACAGGTGCTAATGTCACTTTTCGATATAAATAGAACAAAATAAGGTTGAAATTCATAGAACAGTGTCATTTTCAACTGTCATATTCGACTATAGAGTGTGGAGTTTAAATTGTGGTTAATCCTTGATATTATTATTTTATTATACTATAGATGGTTTATATTTCGAATAGTGTCTAGTCTTACCATACAGCAGAACTTTAACGCTCAGTCATCATCAACCCTTTGCTTCTTGCTAGTATTTGAAGGGGTCTGAGGCGGCGAGCACGCCGTATCCCGCCTCTTACCCGAATGTCTCGCACAAGTTGTACTGGAGTGACGGTTAGACGACTCCCGAGTCGGAGAAAACTGTTTCAGCATCTCAACATCGTTGAATATCACTTGAGCACCTCCCCCACACGTTGGAACCACATCTCCCTTATACAACTTCGTTTCTAACTCCCCATCGGTATCCTGTTCTTGGGATATTAGACAGTATTTAGACGTCCTAGGGTTCGCAATGTCTTTGATGTTCGTTAATTTGTTGACGAATTTGCTGTTGTTGATGCTGGGTTTCATGACGGTGCCCATGGGGACTATTTTGTTGGGGGCGTGTTCGACCCATCCGCGGCCGTCTGCGGAGAGAGAACGGCGGTGACGAGGGTTCGCGATGGCCACACCACGGCGGGAGGAAGCGGGAGTTTCTCTTTCCCGTTCTCTTGCTTCTCTTGTCTGAGGTACAGAGCTGAATGGCGTCAGCAAGTGAGCTGGTAACGCTCTAGGTGTGGACCCGGGCGTGAACTCGCGACTAGTCTGCGCCGCAACTTCTCCCGTCTCCTTCTGATATTCATTATCTCCTCTCCCCCCGCCCAATACTTCTCTGATGATCTGCAAGCAGTTCTCTTTCTCTTGCAGCGCGGTTTTGAATTTCTCCTTCTGCGATTTGATTTCGTTGGCTTTCTCGTGTTCGGCTGCCATTTTGTGATTGAATTTCCTCTCGAGAACCTTCTTCTGTTTCTCCTTGTCCAACTTGTGCTGGTTTAGAAGCAGTTCCTTTTCTTGCAAGTCTCGTTTTAATGATGAAGTGTATTCCGTTAGTTCCGTCAATTTTCTTTGATAGTTTATTGTGGAGTTCTCGGTCGTTGTTAAGCGTTCTTCTAACGCTCTAACTCTCTTTTCCGCTGCCGCTAACTGTCCTCTTAGCGATGCATTTTCACTGCGTACTTCCATGGAATCTTTCTCTAAGTCTAGCAAAGCAGACCGCAGTCTCTCATCCTTGATTGCTTTACTTCGTTTCAACATCTCCCGTCGACTGATTCTCATCTCCAAATGTGCCATCAATTCTTTAATAATATGAGATGCCTGGGAACTATTCAATTCCAGACTTGGAAAGTCCGGTCCAAGGCTATAAACTAATCCCAAGTCCATTTCTAAGTCTTTCGCTTCAGGTCGTATCATGTTGTCTCGGGCGGTCGTGAAGAGCCTGTTGGCCTTACGGCGGCCTGAGGTGAGGCCTATAGTGGCAGCTACGTCTATAACTTGAGGCTTAGCAACTTCTACTTCAGCTGCCATCTCCGCGAATCGCATAACTTGGATAGTCTCATCGTAGTCTTCGGCTCGTGGATTCGCACAGACTATCATACGTACTTGCCCCTCTCCTTCGAAGAAGTTTTTGAAGAGATGAGTTATTTTAGACTCTCGGTACGGTACCATGTTGTTGGTACCGTTGATTTGGTTCTCTCGTAACGCTTCTAAGCACGTCCGGAGTGTCATTAACGATTTATTGATGTTACCAGCTTCTCGTAGTCTCTGACCGGTGTTCTTAGTCCTGTTGGTCCGTTCGCTGCCCGCTAAGTCCACGAGACTTAGCTGACTGATAGACAGGAACTTTTTGTTTTGGATCACAGCCTCTCCCATCTCATCTACTGGTGCCTGCACCAACCGTATAGTGAAGACCGAGTGGCTTCTACTGGACTCGGCATTCAAATTAGTGTGTGCCATGCGTTTACGTTTGAGTCCTAAGTAGAAAGCATCAAACGCATCCTCAGCAGACTTAATCTCAATCTCAGTTACACCGTGTACATACATATTATGAGCTGCGTCTTCTCTTATAATTTTGACTGGTAAATTCCTACTCATCGGTGGTCCGTCTTCGAGTAAATCAAACACACTGTTGTTGTATATCTCTACGTACGTAACGAAGACAGCGAATTGATTATCTTCATTGACACCCTCGATTTTTGTGACATCCGTAGCGGACATGGCCAAATCAGGATTAGAATTGTTTTTCTTACCCGTTTTGAACTTATGCAGCTCTTGCTGGCGTTCCAGCATGGCCTCAGCTTCGTTTTGAACGTCGAACATGTTCATTTTATCAGGTTTGAACACGTATTTGTGAGCTTGATAATCGTTTATCGTTTTAAAAATAATGTTCAAACATCGAGGTAAAATACCACAATTTTGGGGCTCACCGGTCATTGTGAACGTTTTCCCGCTGCCTGTGACTCCGTAGGTGAATAATAAACCGTTTTTACCTCTAATCAAGCCTTCTACGAGCGGCAGAGCGACTTTATCGAAGACTTCTTGCTGCGACGCATCGGGCGGGAAAACCTCTTTGAAAGTATACTTCATAGTCTTGGCGTTCTCATTTCTGTAGCTTAGGGCCGTTGCGGGAGGCGATAGGAGCACTGTAGTAGGAGATATGATCTTCACACAAGGAGAATCGGAGTCTCTTTGCATGGGTCGGAGTCTGCAATAAACTTGCACGGGATCTCGTTCGCCGGCGATGTTTTGTTTACTCCTTGCAGGCGTCCGCATCTCGTTAATCCTCTGTTTCGATTTCGCGGACTTCATTTTGTTAGTTTAATATCACATAAAATAATAACACAGTTTTACTTTTCCAACGGTTCAGAGAAATCAAAGCAACGGTCGTTCATGAAATTACAATAATGTTGCACACATTTCAATTATCGAAAAGGGATGTGTGCTGTCTTTTTCTAATGAATCGGGTTGATATATTGCTGTCTCGTGAAACGGTTGACATTTGTGAACCATTAATTTTATTCGGGTAATATCTACCCGTTAAAAAAATGTTTGACACATGGTTTGACATTTTGATGCAACAATGTTGCCAGGATTTGTTTAAAGTTTCCGCAGGTTTTACTTTATTTTACTTTCCATTTAATTACAATTGACTTGAACACAAACTATTTATACTAAGGATAGGTACCTATTGTTAAGTACAGTCCATATTATGAAATACGTAAAAACCATAACGTTGTTTTTTGAGTATATAAAAATGTCTTATTTACTACTAATTTTACTTATACAGTTATCTCTCAGTTCGAAATAAGTGTTTTTATGTTTATAAAATTAAAAACATATATATTGATTTCAATTTTTTTTGTAAATAATTATGATTCTCATAAATAGAGATCCGCGAGGTATTCTTTCTCCTCAACATCGGGGAGAATTATCACAAGTACCATCCCTATTTATTAAGTTGGCTTCTGACTATTGCCAACTGTTAAAAATACAATATGATTTGCGTTTCGTTTCACGTTATTAATACAAAAAGTGTTATAGGTATCAAATAATTTAATTTTTATTCTAATTTTCCTCTTTTTCTTATTAGGGTGAAAAGTACGATGGTCGACGAGCAGACGTGTGGTCCTGTGGCGTTATTTTGTACGCGCTCCTAGTAGGCGCACTACCCTTCGACGATGATAATTTACGTCAATTACTTGAAAAGGTAACACATTATAATAAACCAATAATTACCTATTTTGATGTTTCACTAAAAACTTTACTTTCTGAATCATATCAGAAAACATTGACATCTAGCGAGAACTTTATTAACAAATTAAAATGCTCCCGCTAAGAATTGGCGCATGTTCTTTCGTCTTAATTTTTTTTACTAGTAGAAATAAGTTTATCCATAATGAGTCTTACTCACATATGTGAGTAGAAAACAATGTTATAACCTATGTAGATAATAGTTAACACTGAAAAAAAAACTAATATCTACTATAAGTGTATTATTTTCAATTGCAGGTGAAACGCGGTGTATTCCACGTTCCACACTTCGTGCCCCCCGACTGCCAGCAGCTGCTTAGAGGCATGATCGAAGTCAACCCTGAAAAGAGAATGACGGTAACTTAATGATTACATAAACAGAGGACCATTTACTGGACCTTTACCTGCTTTAAAAAAAAACAACTCCCAACAGCTATACCCTAACAAAAAATATCAGAAGTGCGATCCGGGATAAACACCCTGTGTTCAGCCTTTTCAGTACCAACTTAGCTACCAATGTTTGCTTTTTAGAACATAATATCATATCGCTGTAATTTGAAGTATGATTGTGAGATACATTCCCACTGGTCCAATGGCCACGTTGCTGAAGGGTGACATTGACAGTTGTCAGTTCAGATACTCTCCCGCCTCTCTTTCCGAACTCGTGGTACGTAATTAGTGTTTGTAGTGACACTGACAGAGGTGAAGTATCAGATAACGTCACCCCAGTCCTATTAAGCGACATCTGGTGAGGATTTTTTTTTTTAACTGTAAAGCGAAGCGATAGATTCCAATCATGTTCAAGTTCCATTTTTGACCCCCATTCTTTCGTGTGACTTCACCACTAAAGTCATGGTATATTCCCAGTTGGCAGAAATAACCCGGCACCCGTGGGTGACGGCGGGAGGGCGCGGTGAGCTGGAGCAGGAGCTGCCCATGATGGAGGTGGTGCAGACCAGGGTGCTTCCTACTGCGGACGCCATCGACCCCGACGTGCTGCAGGCTATATGCAGCCTGGGCTGCTTCAAGCAGCGGGAGAAGCTGATACAGGAGCTGTTGAGTCCGCAGTGAGTTCTGCCTTTTTGTATAAACTATGGACCTCTAATGTAACTGGACCGAGCACTACGTTGTACTTGAACTCCCAAATTTATAGAGATTTTAGCCAATTTACAATGGTATTATAAAGTATTTCTAGGAATAAAAGTGATTTGTAATGCTCATGCAAGTCGATCATACCTTTCTATAAATTTGGGGTTAATACTTCAGTACCTACATTGAGTTGAGATGCTTCTGTAGACAGAAATACGAACTGAGGGAGATAACTCTGGTTCAAATGTGTTCCTCTCACTCCTAGTTGCCATGCATATATCAGGATGTAAATCGACCCTAGACTCTCTCATTTATTTTCTTAATTAAATTAACTATTAAGGGTCATGCTGATGTTTTAAGCGAGGGAAGAGCCAACCCTTTACCAATCTGAAATTCACGTCTCACTTCACAGCCACAACACAGAGAAAGTGATCTACTTCCTACTTCTGGAGCGCAAGCGCAGGCGGCCGGCGCGTGACGACGAGCCACGTCCCACCGCGCCTGTACTACCCCCAGACCCTCCGCGCAAGAGACTCGACACTTGCCGGGTGAGTTACAGTTTACTAGTATCCATCGAATGCTAATTACCTACTACTAACTTATGTCGAGTTTATACTTAGAATAATTAAATTGACGGCATGTCACTTTTCTGTGAATTTGAACCTTATTTTGTACTATTTTCATCAAATAATGACATTGGCAACTGTCAGTTTACTTTGTCTAATAAATAATAGGACTTTACTAATTAGCCTGGCTTATCCTATTAAAAGAGAACTCTCCATCAACCACCACATGACACGTCACATGGCTGACAAATCTAGGTCGCACTAACTAAATTTGTACGAAGTGCGTACAAAATGTTCGTAGGAGTGCTGTAGGACAAGACCGACTAGATTTGAGATATCTTTTTATATTGCAATGACATTTCCAAGTTCACTCAGACTTAAGATCGATTTATTTCCTCCCTTTGCCCTATTTGACCCTCTATATTTTTCCCAGGTAAACGGTCAGTCGGCTCACTTCGGTCAGATCAGCGAAGGTTCGCCCATAACACCGCGGAGATCACAGTACAGGTACTTTGACGGTTTTCTTATAATAACTATGTAGTACGAATAGGTGCATAAGGGTGTTGACTTATTTACCTATCGAAATTTAGAAAATAACTTTTTTTTTAACGAAACAATTTATTATATTCGAAATGATGCAACGGCCAACTTTAACCGGCGCGACTATTTTATTGCAAATTGAATATGACGGCGCGGTAGCGCCTCCACCAAGTCGAGTCAAACAAGTAGACCGAGACTAGTTTTTGATCTCGGTAGAGACCGAGGCCCAAAGAGGACTATTACATTCTCCGAGACCGAGAATAATAATAATAATAATAATGATAGGTAAGTATAACATAGAAAAATCTCTCGCGCTAATTAAAATACACTAATTCGTCGACCGAGATTTTCCCAAAATTTTCGTCGAGCACGAGACCGAGACCTAAACAGCCGAGAACGGCCGAGACCAAGATCTCGGTCGGACCCTACTTGTAGGAGTGTACAGAGTGTGTAGTGTCATGTAGTGTGTAATATACGAGTGCATTGAGCGCAGGTTTGGTCGCAGCAGGTCGGCGTCGGGTCGCCGCGCGGAGGGCCGCAGCTCGCCGCAGCTGGCCGCCAGCCCGCCGGGTACGTACTCCAACCATAGATATTGCTGCTTATTTTATTGGTAAGGGGGCGTCCATAAATTACGTGAGGTGATTTTTGTGATTTTTCGACCCCTCCTCCCCCCTTGGTGAGATGTCGTGAGATTTTGCTCGACCCCTCTCTCGCTCTAATCTCACGTGAGATTTTTAAAAAGCCATATCTATTGGAGAAACATGTTTTAATGAATTTAACCCAGTTTTCTCGCAATTTTACACTGTTTCTTGTGGTAAAAAAATTACGTGACATTTGCCGAGACCCCCCTCTCCCCCACGTGAGATTTGGTGAGATTTGGGTCGACCCCCTCCCCTTAAATGCCTCACGTAATTTATGGACGACCCCTAAAATCAAACTTGGCGTCTATGTTAGAATCATCAGATAATTTTTGTCGACCACTACTAATTGTATTTCCATCCTTCTCATGATCGTAATGCATGATGAAGACAGAAATATCTTTAGTTATGTTAAGTTTAGTCTAGTAGTAGTTTATAGCCAGCAAAATAAGCACCCTTAGCTTAAGTGCTATATCGCACGAGGACACCAGTGTAAGCGCAACCAGTCACTCCACCAACAAAATGTATAGAGCTGTATGGAGGGTATCGCACCTGGTTTCCGCTTGGTAGCGCAACCAATTCGTTGTCGGCTACCGAATCAACCAGTGGCGCCACCATGGTTGTCTCGTGCGATATCGCGCAAACGAAGTAGATTTACAATAACGATTTCAAATTTTGGTGCGACAGATAGTCCACCCAGTATACACTCAGTTTTTTTAAATAGTACCTATTAATTGTTATTGAATTGATACAGCCGGCCACACTCCACATCGGGTGTCATCATTAGGTGGCACACCAGCGACTCCAGGATCACCATTAGGTAAATAAATATTGTTTTACACCAACTTCTGCCCATGACTTCCACTGTATTGACTTTAGAACGTCCTGTCGTTAGTTTTTTGATAATTCCACAGGAACCTAAAAATTTTTCCGGGATAATAGGTATTTTATGAAATATGTGAATCCAGGAAATAAACTATCTGTGTGCGAAATTTCATGGAAATCCGTTCAGCCGTGTTTGTGTGATTAAGTAACAAACATCCAAACTTTCACACTATGCTTTAGCTTGGTTACTGGCACCCTGATAATTATTGGTCAGGTACTCCAAGGCCCGTATTAATAAATGCATCTCAAAGTTGAGATCGATCTTAAGATGCAGTTTTGACGTTTAATGTATGGAACATCTGTAAAAACAGCATCTCAAGTTAAGTTGAGATCGATTTATTAATACGGGCCTAAAGTTTTCAATACAAATATTCGATTGGTTTCAGCGTCCCCGTCTATCCGCGAGCATCACCATCAGAGAGCCAACTCCACGGGACCAACCATCAGCCTCAATATTAGTGAGTGAATTTAAAATACATTTATTTAGCGCCTGTTTCAGAGTCGTCAGATAACTCTTATCCACCAGATAAATATGGCGTTTTGACATTTGTCCAAATAAATATGTTGTATATTTCCGCAATTCGTGACCGTTCCACGGAAATTTTGCGGATTCTGCTGGAGGGTCGGAAAAATGAATAGCTTTTGCAGAATTGCTGGAATGTTGCATAGTGACACTATTAGGCCCGCAGTTCATTTTTCTCTTGGTTCAACTGTCTGTCTCGACTTACGACATTTTGTATAAGGTGTAAAGTTTTACTCTTATTTCAGGCGGGGAGCCCGGAGAAGCTGTAATAATAATAAATGAATCTCCAATCATGGGATCATCGGTCGCCGTCCGACCACACAGCCCCTCACAGTCGCACAGAGGTAAGGCAGCGCACCAAGGCATACCTTATAATCGTCGAAAACTTAAAACGTCTGTACGTCCGAAACTTTAAAGGTGGGGGAGTTGGTTGCGAGCGGCAGACGGCCGACGGCAAGCGGCACACTTCAATCCCATAGAAATTATAATAATAATAATATCCTGGGACATTTTCTACACACGGCTACCTGATCCCAAACTAAGCAGAGCTTGTACTATGGAAACCAGATAACTGATATTACTACATATACTACTTTTTTGTTTGTAAATACATACTTAATATACATATACACCCAGACTCGGGACATACAGACATGTTCATGCACACAAATGCATGTCCCGGGTAGGAATCGAACCTACGACCTGCAGCGTGAAAGGCGCCATCACGCCAACCACGCCAACGGGCCCGTCTTTGTCACAATGCCATGTGCCGCGACGGCACGACGGCACTCAATTTCTATGGGATTGTCGTCTGCCGCCTGCCGTCGGCCGTCTGCCGCCCGCAACCAACTCCCACCTTAAACGTCTGTATTTTTGCCAATTTTTATGTTATCTTGTAAATTTTTTCACTGTTTGTAATCACCAGACATAATTTATATAATTATATACAATAAAAAAATATGATTATCCCCTATTTTATAAAAAAGATAGCTTTGCAATTTGACTGCCCAATTCATGAATTTTTGTTGGCGATGACGTTACAAAAGTACCTACTCCACCAAGCCAACTAGGCACCTGGGGGCTTACCACGAACTCTTATTGCGATTCAATTACAGGAACGTTTTAACGTTTCAGCGACTTTTTGTGCAATGACGTACCTTATTGTCATGACAATAAGAAACGTCATTGCACAAAAAGTCGCTAAAGCGTTAAAAAAAACTGCTATAAGAGGTGGTGGTAAGCCCCCTGTTGTCTGTGAAGCCGCATTTACCCGAGTGCCTAGTTGGCTTGGTATTCTAGTATAGTATTTTCTTTGATCGCAGTGAGAGAGAGGTCATCTCTTCCCGGTCCCCCGAGCACCACGCAGTCGCCCGCGCAGCCGTCGATGTTCCCAAATCTTGGGACTATTACAAGTAAAATAAGCATTGATATTCTCAATACAAACATACCTACCTATCTAAAACAGATCTTCTTCTTATCGTATGGTTCCCTGGTACCTGATGTCAGAGTTGTTCAAGCCGCTCGAAGGCTACAAGGCTTAACGACTGCTGCCTAGAAGACAACAACCGGGACTTTTTACATGCCCTCCGAAGCACGGAGACGCTCAGTTCAAATGCCACGAAATGGTCACCCATCTCTGACTGAACTAGCCGAGCGTTGCTTAACCTGACCTTACCGATCAGTGATACTGAACTTATGTAGATTAAGCCTTATATCCAATTTTAATAGTAGCTAACATGTAGGTACTTTTTAAATACCTTGTCATCCCTACTTCTGTTTTTTCGACGTTTTGTTGTGAAAAACTCCATCTTAGTGAATTTCAACGGAATAATTTGGAATTAATAAGTACATACAGTTAGTGTTGTCCCTTTTTAAACAAACTTGGTGGATTTTTACATTTTCTTTTTTCATTGACATTTCGTGACATACTTAACTTACGCTACATGATGACACACTTAACTTACGCTACATGATGACATACTTAATTTGCGCTACATGATGATATACTTAATTTACGCTACATAATGACATAGTTATATATGTATATTACGAAATAATAGGCAATATTTTTGCCTCTAGCGGGAATCGAACTCACAACCACTCGATACTGAGCCAAGCAGCCTACGCTCGAACCACTGCGCCAAGCGGTCGCCTTGTCCTATCGTAATCCTATATTAATATTGTATCTTTGTAAGCAGGTGTGCCGGCCGGCGCGGGCGGCGCGGCGGCTGCGCCGTGGCGGGTGCGGCTCGCGACCATCAAGAACTCATTCCTAGGATCGCCCAGATTTCACAGGCGGAAAATGCAGAGTAATTATATTTTTTTATGTGACTCTGAAAAATTCAATGCCTCACATTATTTATTGACGTCCCCTTCACTGATCGTAATATAATTAATCGTCATAAAATATGTAGCTGTATATTAGCAGTGGTAGCCGATTGGTTAAGCACGCGTCTTGCGGGCTTAAGGTCATGGGTTCAAACCCTGGCTCACACCTCTGGATTTTTCGAAATCTATGTGTAAATCATAACTTTAATATGATTATCACTTGCTTACGGTGAAGGAAAAAACATCGTGAGGAAACCTGCATGTCTTTAGACATGTGGAATCCACCAACCCGCACTGGGCCAGCGTGGTGGATTATGGCCTGAATCCCCCTCGCATTGAGGGGAGGCCCGTGCCCAGCAGTGGGACGTTAAAAGGGCTAAATTATTATTATTATTATTATTTTTATATTAGATCACCTAATATCTCTGTTTTGACTCTAATGGGTATCAGTATCAGTACTATCACAAGTATCACAATCAAGATCACAGCATTTTTTTTCTTACAATTGTGTCCTTCTCCACAGCTTCGTCCGAAGAAGTGCACCTCACTCCAGAATCGTCACCGGAACTAACCAAACGTTCCTGGTTCGGTTCCCTGTTGTTATCAGCTGATAAGGAGGAAACCTTCACAGCTCTAGTCAAAGGAAAACCGCTAGCTACTGTTAAAGCGGACTTGATACATGCATTTCTTAGCGTAAGTATTTTTTGGTGGAATTGGAATAGTTTGTGGCCAGTATGGTAGTTGTTGGTGAAATTGGAATGGTTTGTGGCAAGTGTGGTAAAGTTGGAATGGTTTGTGGCGAGTGTGGGAATGTGTTGGTGAAGTTGGAATGGTTTGTGGCGAGTGTGGTAATGTAGTTGGTGAAGTTGGAATGGTTTGTGGCAAGTATGGTAGTTGTTGGTCAAGTTGGAAAGGTTTGAGGCGAGTTTGGAAATATTATTGATGAAATTGAAAACATTTGTGGCGAGTGTGGGAATGTGTTAATGAAGTTGGAAGGGTTTGTGGCAAGTGTGTAAATGTTGTGGTGAATGGTGGTGGGTGCGTCTAAATGTGGCGAGCAGTGCGGCCGGGCAATCTGTTTTTACGTCTGTATACGTAGACATAATGTCATACAATCATTACTATGGTGCCTACGCACCGAAATCTTTTGAGGCAAGTGTGGAAATGTAGTTGATGAAGTTGGAAAAGTTTGTGGCGAGTGTGGGAACGTGTTGATGAAGTTGGAAAGGTTTGAGACAAGTGTGGATATGTTGTTGGTGAAGTTGTAAACATATGTGGCGAGTGTGGGAATGTGTTGATGAAGTTGGAATGGTTTGTGGCGAATGTAAAAAATGTTGTTGATTTGATGATGTTGGAACATTGGCTTGTGGGTAGTGTGGAAGTGTAGTTGTGTTGGTGAAGTTGGAATGGTTTGTGGCGAGTGTAGGAATGTTGTTGGTGATGCTGGCGAGTCTAGTTTGAGAGTGTACCGAGATTGACAGCTACCACAATTATTTCTCATTCTGCAATCGATTGACCTACGATCGATTAGTGTGGTGACTTTAAAACTAATAATTGAATAAAAGGTGTTTCATTTGTTTGGCCTACAGATAGCGGAGTTGTCTCACAGCGTGTTGAGTCCGATGTCCTTCAGGGTGGAATACAAACGAGGGTCCAACGCGCCCGCTATGTTCCAGAGGCACGTGCGTTTTCAGGTCAGCAACCATTTGTTATTTTTTTTCGTTACAGCGTTTTCTCGCATATAGCCAGTGTCAAGTAAAATATATATTTTCAAGTTACTTAATGACATGACATCAACGAAAGTCTCTCGCTAGACCTAAAATACTCCGAAAAACTATCAATAAATTGGCGGATACTTTACTCACAAATTACCTGGCCCCCGAGTCGCTTAGCCATTGAACTGCCACTAGCGTTTGCAATCTTCTGATAGGTCGGTCAGAATCCACCGACCAATCAGAGGGTCGCAATAACAAAATGTAAAAATCATGTTTCACCAATTTTGTTCTAATTGCCCACACTCACGCACTTTTATGAAGAACCAACATGACACATTATAATGTACCTATTTGCAGGTGGATATATCAACGATAACGAAAGCACCGGGCGAGAACGGGAAAGAATATTTATATGCTATCACGTTCACACTATTGTCTGGTAAGAACAATGCCCTGTATTGTGTATTGTATTATGTATTGTATTTTGTCTTGTATTGTGTATTGTGTTGTGTATTGTATTATGTATTGTATTTTGTATTGAATTGTTTATTGTATTGTGTATTGTATTGTGCATTGTATTGTATTGTATATTGTATTGTGCAGGCAACATCCGTCGGTTCCGTCGCGTGTGCGAGGTGGTGCAGGCGGCCGTGTGCCGCGCGCCCGGCGCCGTGCGCGCCCCCGCGCTGCACCCGCCCTCCCCCCGCGCCACGCGCCGCAACATACACCCGCACGGTACGGCACTACACTACCCACACTACTAGGTCCACATCATCATCACCATCAACATTACTATCCTCATCATCATCATTATTACCATCCTCATCATCAACATTATCATAATCATCATCACCATCAACATTATCAACCTCATCATCATTATTATCATCCTCATCACCATTATCATAATCATCATCAGCATCAACATTATCATCCTCATCATCATCATTATTATCATCCTCATCATCATCATCATCATCATCATCATCATCACAATTATCATAATCATCATCAACAGGGGCATGCCAGCCCCGAACACTCAGTTATGACGTCGACTATGACGTCTGAACGCATAGACTTAGGCGGGTATTTATAAATCGATCTCGAAATTGAGATCGAACTTGAGATGCTGTTTTTGACAGATGTTCCATACATTAAACGTCAAAACTGCATCTTAAGATCGATCGCAACTTTGAGATGCATTTATTACTACGGGCTATAATGTCATAATATGCTCGAGCTCGTGCTACAGCGAGGCAAATGAACGCACGAATGGAATAAAAATATTTTGAGTTTGAATTACTTAGGTACACCCAAATTTATAGAAAGTCATGATGCACTTAGGCCGTGTTCTCCTATTAAATGCCATCGGCCGCTTACAGCGTCACGCGTACGCCGCGTCACAATGTTACTATAGTGACGTCGGCGTGTGAAGGAGACCACAGCAGTACATTTCTATAGTAACATTGTGACGCGGCGTACGCGTGACGCTGTAAGCGGCCGATGACATTTAATAGGAGACCAAGGCCTTACACCGGCATTACAAATTACTTTTGTTCCTAGAAATGCTTTGTAAAACCATTGTTAACTGCAACAACCTCTATAATTTTGGTGGTTATTTGGCAGGGAACTGTAGCCTAAGGGCGAACAGGTTGGGCTAATTTATTGGGACTAAGCTCGCCATACATTCCCACTACTGTTACTCCTGTAAACCAGGAGGTTGGGCTAGCAATCAGAAGGTCCCAGGTTCGATCCCGGTGGGGCATGCACTAATGGATGAATTTTCATTTATGTGCATAATTTACAGTTCGCTGACGGTGAGGGAAAACATCGTGAGGAAACCTACCTATCCCTCGGGATTAGGTAATAGTCAGTTCCTGTATACACGGCGACAAGGTTCACCACCTGTCACGTTGGATTCTGACTATCTGGTGAAACGTGGGCTTTGAGTTGGTTAATACCTCCACAATGTGGTGGTGTATGGCCACTCAAGCCTCTGACTACCTCCGAATGGGGATAAAAGTCACGACGTATATTTCATTTTTTTTTTGCAGCGGCTAATGAGATCCCGGACAGTCCGGAGACGCCGCACCAGCAGTCGGACCACGACAGCGACTCCTCGGTGTTCGACACCATCAAGAGCCCCACTAGCCACACCTCCATAGACCAGTTGGACCAGGTACCACCCTAACCATTTAGGGTATATTCAGACTATAGATGTAAAACAACCGATATAAAACGTTTTAAATAAAATGTTGCCGTTTTAAACGCCAAATAAATCGTTTTAAACGGTTGAAAACTCGCCTACAAAAATAAAAGAACTGTGTGAACAATTCATTGTGGGCAATTTTTGGTCACCTGACGTCACGTTCCGTTTCAATTACGGTACTCCGTCATATCCCTACCTCGGTAAAAATAAGAAAATGTAGTTATAATTAAGAAATCCAGTTTTTCGTCGAAAAAATTGTTTATTTTGTTGTAAACGGATTGGTTTAATTGGTTTTAAATCGGCCTTACATCTATAATTCAGACGAATGATATCTACTACAAGCCGGCTATAAAATTACAGTTCGGATTAAAATTTCGGAGTAAAAATAGCCGGCCAAGTGCGTGTCGGACTCGCACATAAAGGGTTCCGTACTCACCGTAAAATAAAAACGTCAAAAATATCAAGTTTCTTGTATAAAGACCCCCTTAATTTTTAATAATTATTTTATTTTTAGTATTTGTTTTTGTAGCGGCAATAGAAATACACATTATGTGTAAATTTCAAGTCTCTACCGAGTACCGGTTCGTGAGATACAGCCCGCTGACAGACGGACGGACGGACGGACGGACAGCGTAGGGCCCAGGAATGGGATGTTAAAGGGCTGATATTATTATTATTTTCAGAATGGAACACATCCCTTGGGATCAAGTTCTTCAGTCACGAGCGGATCCAGTGGATATAAAGTAAGTATTACTCACACAGTTTTATTAATGGTAGAGCCAAGCTGTAGCCAATTGACAGCATATCGGCTGGCTCGACCGGGGTAATACCGCCCTCTCACAGAAGATCGCCCTCAAGTAGCTATTACAGCTGCATTTCGTATGATGAATGAGAGAGCCGGAACCCAACCCCCCTTTCCCTACTTTTGTCCCAGTCTTCAGGTCGGCAAAATGCGAGGGATGCTTTTGATATTGCAAGCATCTATAAATAATTAATATACAGTCGTGGACAGCTTAAGGACACATTACTGAAGTAGGCAGATTTTTTTCTAGTTATTTGTCCACGTATTAAATAGTTCGCAAGCGTAGTATGTTCAAAGACCGTATAACATAAATAATATTAAGGAACTGTTTGCCTATTTTACCATACGCATATTTAGAATATTAGTGTACCTACATACCAACATTAACATAAGCATCAAAGTCCTATGATTTTAAAAGTTACGAGGTATTGAAGACAAATCTGCCTACTTCAGTACTGTGTCCGTCCACGACTGTAGGTATATCGCCAGACTATCACATCAACTGTATGGTCCCAAACTAAACAATGCTTGTGCCTACTATGACTGCCATACAGTGGACTGGAGGCGATCCCAGTGTCACCCAGATCAAATAAAGAAAAGGCTATTTCCGAAATTTGCCTCTGGCGGGAATCGAACCCGCAACCGCCCGATGCAGTGAGCCGAGTGGCCTACGCTCGAACCACTGCGCCAAGCGGTCGTATAATAGGCTACGGTAACTGCTTAACATCAGGCGGGTCGTACGGTTTTTGTCACCATCGTCGCTTGCGGTCACTGTCGTATCGAGGTCGCCTTAGCAGTGCGGCGTAATAGCCAGTCTTCTTATCGTATGGTTCCCTGGTACCTGGTGTCAGAGTTGTTCAAGCCGTGCGGCCTCTGACAAGGCTTAACGACTGCCTAGACAACCGGGACCGACTTTTTACGTGCACGAAGCACGGAGACGCTCAGTTCAAATGCCACTAACGGTCACCCATCTCTGCCTGACCTTGCCGAGCGTTGCTTAACCTCTGATCGTTTACCGATCAGTGATTGCAGCTGGCTATGAGCGCCTCTATAATGCAATAATGTCAGTCGTGTGACTACAGCAGGGCGGGCGCGCGCGCCGCGCCGCCGAGCCCGCTTCCGCCTCGCTCGACCACGAGATCATGAGCTGCGGCCGCGACCTGCCCGGTAACTATGCACTATACTTACACGCGCACAATCGAGGTCAACACAATTTGGCGACTTTCCAACATCACCAAACTCACCAATATTCGGATATTAGTGAACTTCCAACTTTA
Organism: Drymonia ruficornis; assembly: GCA_947859195.1. Lineage (NCBI taxonomy): Eukaryota > Metazoa > Arthropoda > Insecta > Lepidoptera > Notodontidae > Drymonia > Drymonia ruficornis. The sequence continues at coordinate 2,844,282 of OX401932.1, read as the reverse complement.
CCACTTCCACCATCATCCATCTCCGAATATTGGCGACTTTCCAACGTTACCAAACTCGCTTATTTCCGAATATTGGTGACTTTCTAACATTACCACTTACCACCATCACTCACCTCCGTCTATTGGCGACTTTCCAACATTATCAATCTCGCCAATCTGCAAATATCTGACTTTTCAGCATTACCACACTCACCAACATCACCAATCCCTTTGACTTTCCAACGTTACCAAAGATGCCAATCTTCGAATATTGTCGCCTTTCCAACGTTACTAAACACGCCAATTTCCGAATATTGGCGACTCTCCAACGTTACGAAACTCGCCAATCTGCAAATATCTGACTTTCCAGCATTACCACACTCGCCAAAATTACTAATCCCTTTGACTTTTCAACGTTACCAAACTTCGAATATTGTCGACTTTCCAACGTTACTTAACACGCCAATTTCCGAATATTGGTGACTTTCCAACATTACCACTTACCTACATCAACCATCTCCGAATATTGGCGACATTCCAACGTTACTAAACACGCCAATTTCCGAATATTGGTGACTTTCCAACATTACCATTTACTATCATCACCAATCCTCAAATATTGGCGACTTTCCAACGTTACCAATCTCACCAATGTCATCCAGGTACTCGCACGAAGCGCTCATCATCAGAATGCCGGGAGGCGACCTCATCGCCGCGCCGGGGACTCGAATCCCGCGAAAGTTCCATCAAAGACGAGCTCCGGAGGAACAACTCATTACGAGAGAACAGGAGGGAGTTGCCGAGGGAGCGAGACGTCGCGCCTCCAACGACATCTATAGCGTGAGGTTAGAATTGGCGACAATTGAATTTTTGTGGCATAGCTGGAATATTCTGGAATTTGAATTCAAGTCATCAAATTCTTAAATCAAATGTTACCAGTATCTCAATCTTCCGAGTATCACTATAGCGTGAGGTTAGAATTAGCGAGAATGGAAATTTTGTGGCATAGCTGGAATTTGAATTCAAATCATCAAATTCTTAAATCAAATGTTTCCAGTATCTCAATCTTCTGAGTATTTAGGTGCGGTTAAGTAGCATCAAACGAAATGATAACTCGAATTATTATGACACAGTATAAATATGGAAGAAACAGCGTCCGACCCCCTGCTAGGTATTTTGAAAGGCCATCAGGGGCCCTACCACCACCTCTTATAGCAGTATTGTTTTAACGTTTCAGCGACTTTTTGTGCAATGACGTTTCTTATTGTCATGACAATAAGGTACGTCATTGCACAAAAAGTCGCTGAAACGTTAAAACGTTCCTATAATTGAATCGCGATAAGAGGTCGTGGTAAGCCCCCAGTTCTGGTATCGTACTCGCAATTCAACAATCAACTAGGCATTTTGATGCGTACGATGGTACGATTCACCAGAAGTTGAGCTGTATTGGCAATACAGACAGTTTTTTAACATTACGACGAACGACTGAGTCGTACCGTGTCTATGGACTCCCTTTAGTGGGACATACTATTTTGGACAGTCATGTCGCCCTCTGTATGATAATATTGTTTCTATGCCCGAGTATTGGCTATCGTTATTGAGGCTCGTACTAATAAATGTATCTCAAAGTTGAGATCGGTCTTAAGATGCAGTTTTTGACACATGTTCCCATGTTCCATACATTAAACGTCAAAACTGCATCTTAAGATCGATCTCAACTTTGAGATGCATTTATTAATATGAGCCTTATTCATCACACGAAGTGCTGTAAAATTGTGTGTACAGTCAGCGTCAATATTAAGTGAACGAATTAGAATGAGCGTTGTTTGGTTGTGTTGGTGTGAGTTAGCAGAAATGATGTATTTTTTTTGAAAATAGAACATTTTTGCTATAATGTGCACAAAATTATGGTAAGGTTTTAGTGAATATTGGCATGTTTTTGGATACGACTGTACTTCCAAATTGATAAATTCGAAAATTAAATTAAATAGTCGTCACTAAAGCTTCCTAATTGACACCATTTTGGCAAAGTAATAAAAAAAATGTGAGGAGTACTTCCATTAATTTTTTGGCAAATGTAAGTTTCGAAATTATGCTTAGCCAAAGTATTAAAAAAGTTAATACAGGTTATTAATTAATATGAATGGTTTTATAAATTACGAGTTAGTAAAAAATGCCTAAAAGTTGTGACTCATGGGCATTCCAAATAATTTCAACACAACATTTAGTGAAGAGGGAAAATGCTTAAAAAAATAATTAACAATTTGTTTAATCAATTATATACAAAAAAAAACGTTTTTTTTTTGTTTATAATAAAAAATAAAAAACATCGCCCAATGTGAATTAGCAAAATTTGTTTTCATAAGTACTTATAAATATAGCTGTATTTAGTAAGCTTAATATACGTGTTAATTTTAATAAATAAATAAAAAAAAACTTATATAAAAACGAAACCGGCCATATACTGTTTAAAATGTTAAAGTCGCTACCCCTATGTACTGATTTACGCTAAAATTAGTTTAAGGCCTGAAAAGATGTAATTAATCGCTGTATTTTTGCAAAAAATAATGTTAATAAATATGTTTATGACCCTTCCACCTACTGCCATAAAATATGCGACTCTTAGACCATAGACTCGTAGAGCAGCACTTGGAATCGCCCACTTAATAAAAAAAAACTACAAAATAGCTTGTTGCATTGTTTATTATGAACCAAATTAAAAAAATAAGTATGTACTTTTTTTTATGCTTCTATAGCTGGCTTCATAAATAGTTGGATGTCATTAATGATTATTATTCGTTAATTTTTTTTAGTTTTTTATTATTATTATTGTTTACTAGTGGGTGATCGCTTATCAGAAAACGATAGTCTTGTTACGCGCTGCGTTCACTGTCGTCTACAAGCCATAATTAAAACTAAACTCTAATAGAATTTTAATAAAATATCCTATCATGTATATGACTCCTCAACTTGTTTTCTTTTCATCAATTTTGTATTTATTAATATGTTACTGTTATACATTATTTTTGTAAATATATTTAGATTAAATGTGTGAAAAGTTAAGTATGTGCACCTGCCTTTTTTCCTTTTTTATAATTATTTAAATATTTATATTATAATTATTATAATATACATTTTCAGACCGTCCAAATTTACCTATTTAGCAAACTGTATGAAACTAAAAATCCAACTAACCATCTTACTACACTAGATCTCTTTGTTCGCAATTTCAAACTATATTTTTTACACTAATGAAGTTTTTTTACAATAATTATTTCATTTTTCACCATAATATATAATAATTTCTACAAACAAAGTTAAAGTGTTCGTAAATTGTTGAAAAAAAATATAATTTCCCAAATAATTATTGTAATTTAGATAGGTAATTTGTATATTAATCATTTGTGGAATGCTTCTGTATAAATACTAAGTTTGAAAAGTGTCTTTGGTCGTGATTAAGTGCGGTTAAGAGATGTGAAATTGCAATTAAAATTTTGAGAATGTACTGCAAAAAATGGACTTAGTAATATATAGGTGAAATGTAAAATGAAGCTTTTTTCAAGAAATTATAATTTTTATTATATTTAATTATTAAAACACTTTATTTTAATTGCAATTTAAATACAACTTGGTTTTGTAATTGATAAAAAAAATCTAGTCATTTTGTATTTATAGTTGAATTTATGTTTTACCTAAGTATATAAGTATTAAAATTTTATTTAGTGCAATTCATTACTTTATAACCTAAATCCTAAGGTGCTTTCTGTGCTGGCTATTGAAAATTTTCTCAAAAAATCTTAGTAAATAAGTGCGATATTTACTAAGATTTATTTTTGAAAATATTTCGAACGACCTATTATTGTTTTATTTGTGTAGTACCTACTTATGTATTAAGATTCCGTTATTAACGTTACTGAAACGCAAATCGCTGCCGCAATAGCAGTATACATTTTAAATTATTTACACCACCCTGCAACTTACTGTTAATTAAGTAAGCATTTGTTTATGAGATCCACAAAAATTCTTTAGGAACACCTACAGCAATCGCATTTATTTAATAACATCCTCAATTCACTCTCAAACCGCTGTAAAATGTACGCCAGGCCTAGACAAAATTATTGTAGGTATTTTATTTTCGTTACGTCTAGACTGAGGGTGTATTCTGCTCCGGAATAAGTATAACCATTTACCTGAGTTTACATATCAGGATTTTGTACAAAACATTTGTAATTTCGCAAATTGCTTCATAAAATTGTAGATATTTATACGAGACCACAACATAACACACGCAAGCTTCAGAAATAAAAAATATCATATAAATAAAAAAATAACAATTAAAAAATCCTCTTTAAAAAAAATGTTTAGTTTTTCGAAAATACATACACCCCCAAATTTATAGAAAGTTATGATCGACTTGCACTGGCATTACAAATCACTTTTGTTCCTAAAAATGGTTTGCAAAGCCATTTTAAACTGGCAAAAATCTCTATAAATTTGGCGGTTATTATTATTATTATTTTATTTGGTAAAAAATAATTGAATGAGACTAGTGTCCGACCGAAGATTCGGTTTCGGTTTCGGTTTCGGCCAGTTTCGGCTCAAAAATCTAGTTTCGGCACCAGTTTCGGTTTCGGCAGAAAACCCACCGAACCTTTCGGCCGCGCCGAAACTCTGCGTTCGTGAATTATCGCGGGCCACTCGGTAGATTTCGTGTGTCGCGTTGCATCTGCCATCGTCAGCTGTCAGATCGCCGGCCGTTCCGGCGTGATTGTTTTGTGAGTTGAGTGTTATTTCTCGCTTTATTGGCCTTTATTAAGCATTGAAGTTCTTTCCGTTGAGTTATTCACTCGGATTTATGAATGATGAGAATTAAGTATGTAAAAGAAAGAGGTTATATTATATTATAATTGATTCACACATTCATCATTTATTTATTACTTATGTTACGGTACATTTGTTTAAAGCCCCGCTTCCCGGCCGAGCGTTTTGGGCGTCTGGATTGGTCGAGAGCGCACAAACCCCGCCCACTTTTGTTGCGAAAATATCGAAAATCATTAATTGTGACGTGGAAAACTATTGCATCACCAAAATCAAACTAATTTTGTTTAGGTATTATCTTTCTCCATATTTTGGTGAAAAAAATAATTAAAAATTCTAAGCCGTTTAGAAGGAGATAGAAATTTTAAGAGAAAAACAGCTTCATTTTGATATTTTTTTTCACATAGTAAATGAGCATGCTTCAATAAATACGGTGATATTTTTTTTTACATTTTTACTCCACTCGTCTAAGAGGAGATAGCATTCAAACATGCCTCGTTAGGTGCTGATCCAGTCTTAAGGTTATTGTTGTTCGATTTAAATTGCCCAAACAACTACCAGCTATGATTTAGCTGTGTGTGACCTTCAGATACATCATTTTTTATTGGTAAAATAATTAGCTGTTGTCCGTATATTTTTGAGAATCAATCTGAACGTGACATACCTATCTACTTAAGTAGAAAATGAAAACGGGGGGTTTAATATATTACAATTACGATTGCCACCCTAAATTATAAAAAATATGAAAATTCCACAAAAACCCTAAATTACCAACTGCAATTAAAATTTTAAATGATCTCAATTAATGTTAAATTTAGTTTTAAACATGTTGTGATTATAAACGCAATCGAAATACTCAAATAATGAGGTTATTTTTTATAATGTAAGTGTTGATTATTGACATTTTTTTGTTCCAAGAAGTGTTAACATGATTTTTATTTTGTGTTTATTTTAATCAGAGCAGTAATATAAAAAAAAATATATATAATAATATTATTATTAATAATTATATTTTCAAATACTTCAATTATTGTTTTTCATTTCATGGAACACATTCTAACATTTCTAACTGTCAATATAAGGGTATACAATAAGCCAAATTTCAGTAAACAAAAGATTTCTAGCTTGTCTGAAAAAGGTTCGGTTTCGGTTTCGGTTTCGGCCGAACCTAAAACAGAAGCCGAAGATTCGGTTTCGGTTTCGGTTTCGGCTGAAAATCCTGTTTCGGTCGGACACTAAATGAGACTGTGTTTTGTGTTACACACTGTTCTATACATGGAGCTCGCGATAATAATTAAGGCATTGGCTCGTTTTACATAATGTGATTCCATTTACTATTCGTTACTGAATGAATGATTGTATAAACCCATTCAATTTGTACATGTATGTATAAAGTAAGTTTAATTTCGCATATTAATTAGAAAATATTTATTTTTAACATATTATTGCCTTCATGATCGTCATAAATATACTGCGAATAATCTAAATATATAAGAATCAAAGTCCTGATTGACTGACTGACTGACTGACTGACTGACAGACAACGCACAGCCTAAACCGCTGATCGTAGAGACTTGAAATTTGGAGGGTGGGTTTGTCTTGATGTGTAGAGGTGTACTAAGAAAGGGTTTTTTGAAATTCGACCCCTAAGGGGGTAAAATAGGGGATGAAAGTTTGTATGGAAGTTCGTCATTTTTGAAGTTAGAATTATGAAAATTGCTGAAAAGGTGTCTTTTGAAAAATAAAAAAATATGGGTTTCAGGGTTTTTGAAGATTCAACCCCCAAGGGGGTAAAATAGGGGATAAAAGTTTGTATGGAAGTTCCGTCATTTTTGCAGTTAGAATTATTTAAATTGGTGATTAGGTGTCTTTTCAAAAATAAAAAAGAGTAATTTCAGGGTTTTTGAAAATTCAACCCCTAAGGGGGTAAATTAGGGGACAGAAAGTTTGTATGGAAGTTCGTCATTTTTGAAGTTAGAATTATGAAAATTGCTGACTAGGTGTGTTTTAATAATGAAAAAGATTAATTTTATGGTCTTTGAAAATTCAACCCCTAAGGGGGTGAAATAGGGATGAAAGTTTGTATTGAAATTCGTCATTTTTGAAGTTATAATGATGAAAATTGTTGTTTAGGTTTCTTTTTACAAATAAAAAAGATTATAAATGTAAAATGTAAATGTAACGTCACGACTTTTATCCCCATTCGGGGGTAGTCAGAGGCTTGAGTGGCCATAAACCACCACATTGTGGAGGTATTAACCATCTCAATGCCCACGTTTCACAAGATAGTCAGAACCCAACGTGACAGGTTGTGAACCTTGTCGCCGTGTATACAGGAACTGACTATTACCTAATCCCGAGGGATAGGTAGGTTTCCTCACGATGTTTTGCCTCACCGTAAGCGAACTGTAAATTATGCACATTGATGAAAATTCATCCATTGGTGCATGCCCCACCGGGGATCGAACCTGGGACCTACTGATTGGTAGCCCAACGTGTTCGCCCCTAGGCTACAGTCGTTAAAAAAGATTAATTTTAGCGTTTTCGAAAATTCATCCCCTGAGGGTGTAAAATAGGGAATGAAAGTTTGTATGGCAGTACCGATTCGGGCTAATCTCTGAAACGGCTGGATCGATTTTGACGGGACTTTTACGGGCTAATTCGATACGGGATCCGGGATATCCGAGATACGGGATCCGATATCCGGGATACGGGATCCGATATCCGGAAAACGGAAGCTGGGATCTGGGAAACGGGATCCAGGATTCAAAAAATGAGATCCGGGATACGGGACCCGGGAAACGAGATCCGGCGTATAAATCAGGGATATGGAATACGGGACCCGATTTATCCGGGATACGGGATCTGGGATCCGGAACACGGAATCTGGGATCCGGGGAACAAGATCCGGGATACGGGACCCGGGAAACAAGATCCGGGATATGATATTAAGGATATTTGATACGGGATTCACGATATCCGGGATACGGAATCCGGGATTTAGCAAACAGAATCTGGGAAACGGGATGCGGGGTCCAGGATATACGGGATCCGGAAAACGGGATCCGGGATCTGGAAAACGGTATCCAGGATCGGAGCAACGAGATCCAGGATACGGGACCCGGGAAACGAGATTCGGGATATGGGTTACGAGATACGGGATCCGTGATATCCGGGATACAGGATCCGGGATTTAGCAAACATAATCTGGGAACGGGATCCGGGATACGGGGTCCGGGATACGGGATCCTGGATCCGGAAAACGGGCTCCAGGATCCGGGATCTGGAAAACGGGATCCAGGATTCGGGCAACGAGATCCAGGATCCAGGCAACGAGATCCAGGATACGAGACCCGGGTAACGAAATCCAGGATATGGGATACGGGATCCGTGATATACGGGATCCGGATAACGGGATCCGTGATATACGGGATCCGGATAACGGGATCCAGGATCCGGGATACGGGATCTGGAAAACGGGATCTAGGATCCGGGCAACGAGATCCAGGATACGGGACCCTGGAAACGAGATCCGGGATACGAAATCTGGGAAATGGGATCCGGAATCCGATTTTTTAAAATTTAAATTCTGCGCGGACGAAGTCGCGGGCAAAAGCTAGTCGTATATATTTTGTCATTGACGAAAATAATTATAATTGGATAAAATAATTTTGTACTCGATAATTTTTTAAGAGAATAACTAAATGCATCTCGTTTCGGTTGATATTATTAAAAAAAAATTATAAATATTAGCCAATAATACATTCCCTTAATTGTGTGTTCGTGTCTCTGTAATATACTATAATTATAGATATTTACTTAAATTATTCATTTCTTTGGTCTGGTCGAGCGAGTTGTTATTTTTTTATTAATTAAAATAATCTTTTTTTATATTTGAATTATAATTGTTCGCTAGACCAAAGTCTTGGTGAAGCTGTAAATTATTAGTATGAGGTATACTAACGCTACGCTGCATCTATACTATAACTTGCTTAAGAAAACTTATTGGTTAATATTGAACAAAATAATAAATAAAAAAAAATATTTTACTTGTTTTATTTCACTTTTACTATTGACTCTGTACTGTCCCACTGCAAGGTAAAGGCCTCCCCTCCCTTTTCCCACTTGCTCCGGTCTATGGCTGCCCGAGACCAATACGTAAAGTAGGAGTCCAGCTCATCACGCACTAATATTTAAGAATAAATTAGAAGAAGGTAAAAACAGCATAGATAAGCCTACTCGTTAAGCTCATTGGGCAAATAAGAAATGTTAGCGATAAAATCTATGAATAAAACGATCAGAAATTTGATTTTCAAATATATTTCAGTAATCAAAATATAATAGGCTTACATTAAATAGTTACAAATCGTATCTCGTGGCATGACGTTACCAAACGAATGTGACGTGGACGCCACAAAATTATAATATTGTAACAAACGCTTAATCTATACACATTTAATATAAGATGCATGATCCACGATAGAAACATAGATGGTAAAATTAACAACTTACTAAAACAATTCTGTATGGGGCGCTAGTGTGTTATTTTTTAAATAAATTATAATAATAATAATTAATTAAACAAGCAGTGGTAGCCGATTGTTTAAGCACGCGTCTTGCGGGCTTAAGGTCTTGGGTTCAAACCCCGGCTCACACCTCTGGATTTTTCGAAATCTATGTGTGAATCATAACTTTAATATGATTATCACTTGCTTACGGTGAAGGAAAACATCGTGAGGAAACCTGCATGTCTTTAGACATGTGAAATAGACCAACCCGCACTGGGCCAGCGTGGTGGATTATGGCCTAAATCCCCCTCGCATTGAGGGGAGGCCCGTGCCCATCAGTGGGACGTTAAAAGGACTAATTAATAATTGATTGACAAAATATTTGTAAGATATCTATCATGACCTTAAAAATAATAATAACAACAAAAAAGACAAAGCCTAGATGAAAGCTGTTAATAGGACTCATTTAAAAATAAAGAAACATGTAAAAATCATGTCACAGACGAAGCGTGGTAATTTTAATTCTATCGTGGATAAAAACATCTTCGCCCAATTTTATATCACAAAAAACATTAGCAAAAACGAAAAAAATATTTACAAGCATAATCCCCGATAGAGTATTACATTTTTTTATACATAAAAAGTTTTGTGCACTTATTCACATCGTGTAAAATGTTCGCATAATTTATAAATATAATAAATAAAAAAGAACAAAAAGCCTCTTATGCTAAGTGAAATTTACTTTTAACATTTTCGTGCATATAACACATTTTTTTATTATTTACCTAATCTAAATCAAATAATTTTCATAAAAAATCTCGTTACTTTTTGTCGTTTAATTATTAAAAATGGTATGAAAAACATGTTTTTATTTAGTTTATAATTATTGAAATATAATTATCAACTATTATTATCATCGGTTATTTTTTTAAATTAATACTTTCATCCTGTACTTTTAGAAATGCGTAAAATTAGGTCGTTTAAACTATGGCGACTTACTGTTGTGAATTTAAAAATGCGACATACATGAAGTTAATCTATTTTTCGTTGAATTTTATTTGAAATATCTACAAGGATTTTTCGTTTATTCACAAAATCGAACAGAATTGTCGCAAAGTCGCCATTGTGTAAACATAAAAATAGTTTGTCCATATAATAATAATCCAGCTAAGTTATTTACAATAGTCTTTTTGGCTACATACTTTATTTTTTATATACTTTCATTTAAAATAATTAGGTTTATTAGGCAAGCATTGACAGTTCTGTAAATTATTCAGTTATCACATGAAATTAATATTTTGATATTGATACTTATTTAAAATAACGATAGACGATGACATAGGCTTCCGTTAGAGCGTTGCTGGAAATCTTTTTCGTTATCTAGTTTTCTATAAATCTCACATTATGAACGTCGCATGTTTAATCAGACGCTCTGTAACATTTTCATGTTTTTGATATCGTTATTCCAAAAAAGTACTATCTCCAAAAATTAAAAAATGCAATAGAGGAACTTGTTATTTTTTTTAAATAATTATTTACATTTATTCTCCTTACGAGTTAAATATATCACATAAATTAAAAACTCCGAACTATTATCGTATGAGCAATTTATATTTATATAACTACCGTTGGTCATTATTGATTCAGCGTTGTACAAGCGAATTTAACACAACGAGAACCCACTTAAAAGTCAGTTAAAAATAAAATAAATGTTAGTATATCACAATTTAGATTAAAAGAAGACTGGTTATAATTTTTGTATAAAATAAGAGTTAAAATATTTTTGTTAAAATATTATTCCGGAGTTGAAAATGCATTAAATTGACCCGCGAAATAAATTTGGCTCGCTTATAAGAAAATAATTTACCAGAAAAGAGAGTGGGAACTTTCCATAATTTTTTATCTCTTATTTTAAACATTTTTTTTATTATTTAATTATAAAAAATATACACAAAAGCAACCCTTATAATTGAACATAATAAAATTATGGACGACTGTTTTGAAACTTAAATTTAAAATTCAAATATGGCTGAGCACAATTTTATCTACATTATTTCTATCTAATTATATTTAGACTTAATTATAATCTGTATATTTCAGCATACAGTACAAATGTATACTTCCGAAGCGTTTTTTTTCTATAAATGTATAATAAGTAATATATTGTACATATTTTGATGTGCCATAATTTTAAAATAATAATTAGAAAACGATTGGAGATATACGAAAAAAAATCTAAAGTCACTGATCTTCTTATAAAGAAAAGTAAAACTTTGGACAAATTTCCAGATATTTTTGTATTTTATTTCTTTTTCCAGATAATAATTAAATTGAAAAATTGAGTCTAATAATAAATGCCTTTAGATAATTTTACGTTTAGGGTTAAATTGTTCAAAGTTGTCTGTAAGAATCCAAAACTGACCCAATCTAATATCAGATTGTTTTAGCGACAGTTTTGACTCCTAGGGCCAGTCATCTTGAATAGCCAAAGTTTTCTTTAGGGGTCAAACAATCTGTCTAAGATCATACTGTTCTCGGCGCCCATTTTGGGCCATCTTTTAGGATCAAAACCCAAAGTTCACAATATTGTAATTCTTTCGAGTTTCACCGCGTCAAAATTCACGTCCAAGGTCAAAGTAAGGTGCTTTCAAAAGGTCAAAATATACCCCAAAGTCAAATTAACCTTTACAGTAATTAGAATAATGACATATCTAATATTATTTCAATAATAATACGGCCATCTTTATACCATCTTATTTACACTGGATCACGTTGCTTCGTTTCATTTCAACATTGTATTGTTTCCCGCCTAGCCTAACATTAAATTACATATTAACGGTTCCAATCGCACTGCGATTAAGCATGGCGATTAATCGCACAAATTACATCACTATTATAAATAGCGACGGGCAAAAGAAGCTATTTTTGTGCGATTTTAAATCGCTACCAAATGGCAGTACGCTTGCACCTTCAAACACAAACACGAAATAAAATAACATTCTTTTCAACCTTCCACAAAATAATTTACTATCACCATTATTTATACTGGCAACATTTAGCACTTTGACAGTTCACTGTTCAGTGTTGCCACACGACATTCAATTTTAATATTATCTAATTAAAAATGAAAAAAGCTGCCTACGTTCACGAAATGAAAAGCGAATTTATCTTTGAATCACTGGTTTTATTTCAGTTTTTATGACGCGCAAAAGCAATTACTATTCCTATTTTCAATGTATGAAAAAGGGCGGACTTGAGGTTTTAGGCTTAGCAACCGGCTGAGCGATTGCAATGCGATAGCGATATCATTAAAACAATCCCCTATAAACGTATGACGATGGTCGGCGTTACAGCGAAAATTCTCTTCAAATCGCCGCCGCATCGCAATTGCCTTCAGTGCGCCCCACATAACCTCAAATATGACTAATTTTTTTTGTAATCCACTGCCTAAATAAAGCTATAATGACTGACCCACGAAATCAATCGGCAACCAGCTAAGTACGCTATCCTGAGTGATATTAACACCGCGCCCCACTTTACTTGAAATCGCCCCAAACCTTTTTCGCGCCCCAGTCGCCTCCGCGCCTCTAGACGGAGCGCGTGGCGTGTGCGCGGCTACGTCAGCAGCATCAGCTGGCGGCCAGAAGTATGAGCGCCGCGGCGCCCAGCGCCGGTACTAGGCGAGCCGCTGCACTGTTGTATTTGCTGCTTTGCTCGCAAGTGCCTGAAATAAAAGAGAGGCGAATAGTATTTATGGCTATTCGCAGTCTGACCATTTCAAGTGGACCTTCAGTGTCAACCTTTTTTTATTGACAACGAAGGTCAGCATACAACGGTCAGACTTGAGAATGAGCCTTATAGCCCCCGACGAAAAATAAGAGTGTTATAAGTTTGTATTGTAGTGTGTATCTGTCTGTGGCATCATAGCTCCTGGACGGATGAACCGATTTTGATTAAGATTTTTTTAAAGGGAATTCTCGGTTATTCTTACATAGTTATTCATACTAGGAGTCAACTAGACCGACTGTATTTACTATAAAAACAAAGATGGTGTCTTTAAATAACAAATTAGCTCATGAAGGTGTTCGGTTGACTCTCGTTCAAAATGAATGGAGTATATTAAAGACGGCTAGAGAGGACAATTCAGAAAACTGGTTAAAATTTCAATATCTATTTGAATTTACTAAATCTCAGTAAATATACTAAATATAGATAAAGTTAACGAAAAAATCTAGGTTACCTAGTTATTCTAAACCTATTCTTGATCTATCAGAAGCGTTCGACACTGTCTCTCATCCCATTAATTTAAGAAAATATTGTAAAAATGTGAATTAAACCGCATTGCTACTAATATTATTTGACAGTACAAACAAATCCGAAAATAAAACAAAAACATTTACCAAACCATATTTACATTTTGATATTAACTATGGCGTCCCACAAGGCAACCTCCTAGGACCAATATTTCAAAGTAACAATACAGTACCGTTAATGGTGAGGTTGTAGGCCTTGTCGCCGCCCACACCCGGCACCACGGTGCGGTCGCACGCGCGGCCCAGCAGCGACACCGACAGGTACTGGGTGGGGGTGCCGGACGAATCTGACAACACAACGCACACAAATAATTATGACTAATATACACACTAGCCTTACCGCCAAATTTACAGAGTTTTTAACCACTTTACAATGGTTTTGAAAAGTATTTGTAGGAACTATAGTGATTGATTTGTAATGCCACTGCAAGTCGTTCATAAATTTCTATAAATGTGGTTGTCTGTGGTGTGGTCTCCGACATTAAAAAGGGTTGTCGTATAGATGAATCTTCTTTTTCTCATCGCATGTCTAGTGTCAGAGTAGTTTAAGCCGCCCGAAGGTCTCTGACAAGGCCTAACACTGCTGCGTACGACAACAACCGGGACCAACTTTTTACGTGCCCCCCGAAGCACGGCGACGCTCAGTTCAAGTGCCACTGAACGGTCACCCATCTCTGCCTGACCTTGCCGAGCGTTGCTTAACCTCCGATCGTTTACCGATCAGTGATTGCAGCAGGCTATGAGCACCTTCTCTTTCATATGGATGGTTGGTTGGTACTGACCGTTCCTGACGTGCGTCTCGTAGAGGAAACAGAGCGCTTGCGAGTGCGAGGGAGCGCGCGAGTGTCCCCCCGCCCCCGCCGCCACCCCCGCCACCACCAGCCCGCGCCCGCCCTCCTGCCACGACCCGTAGCACGTGTACACTGCAACGAAACCATTATTAACTTTACATAACATTTATTAACAGTTCCTTGTATGAGTGAGGGGTGTAGAGGTTGAAGGCAAGGGTAATGACGTAAGGTGTCGTCGACCCTTTCATATCGGCGTAGCGACTCTTTTTATATAGGCGCCACGACGCTTTTATATGAGCGCCGAGACACTTTTACAAGAGCGTCGCGGCACTTTAATACGGGCGACGCGCCGTTTTTGTATGGACATCACGATGCTTTTATGTGGTCGATCCGACACTTGCATATGGGCGCCGAGTCGCGTCTCGCGACGCTTTAATAAGGACGGCTGTGCGCCGCGATATTTCTACAATATGTTAAGAAAACCCTATCCGAGCCAAAACCGGTAATTAGGTTTCCCAATCACATAAACAAATAAAACAAAATCATGATAGTAAACATGTTAATGAAAATTTAAAATGCCATTTTTTTTCCTTTTCCCCCCAAAATGCAGCAAATTTTAAAAATATGACAACACCGTTACCGGCAGTCATTATGTTAGATCGTGTGGCGGCACTTCTGACCACAAAGTACGTAATAGACGTGTCCATATGCCGCGCATGCCTCACCCGAGCACTCATATAATGACATTGTGTCTATACGTTCCAACGTCAAAACTGATAGCTCGGGCGAGGCATGCGCCTGATGAAGACGCCGCCATTGACGAGAAAGAAAACGTCAAAACGTCATCTTATGATTTTTTTTAGGTTAACGGGGTAATTGTTTTCCAAAAAAGGGGAGGCCTTTGCCCAGCAGTGGGACACTTACTATGCTAAAAAAAAAAAAAAAAAAAAAAAAATTACATAATTGAAAGTTTTTACAAACATAGAATCTAATCTCGATACCCAACAATACGTTTTCGGGTCGGACAGGGTTTTCTTAACACATTGTATATCGTCTAGTACTTTTATATCAGCTAGCTTCTAGTTGCTGGGAGAATGTTGTTGGGATGTGTAAAGGATAAACAAGCTAGGTATCTGTGTAAAACACAGTGTGTGTGTGTGTGTGTGTTTATACCTGTGTTGGTACACGCGGACTGGAACTCGATGGTGTCCCGGTTGGCGCCGCAGCCGACGCTGGCGCTGTCGTAGTGTCCCGCCACGCACTCCACTGCGCGCTCGCCTCCCTCCCCCACCTCCCCTTCTGAAAACATACACATACATATGCCATTACAGTGTCCGATGTCGACTTTCGAGTGTCAGTACTTGGGAGTTTGAGTGTTGAGACCAGTCTCAGCGGGCCTACTCTTTTACAAACGAAAATGACATTTAGGACGATATTTCGCTTATATCCTACCACGTTTCTCATTGATTCCGACATTTCTTACGAACGAAAATTGTTTGACGTTTAGATTCGACGACGACGAAGACGTCAAACTATTTTCCTTCGTAAGAAATGTCGGAATGAATGAGAAACGTAGCAGGATATACGCGAAATATCGTCCGAAATGTCGTTTTCGCTTGTAAAGGAGTATGCCCTCTGGTATCAAAGGTATCACGCGAACTTCTCTAGTAATTTGGTCATAACTTCGTCAACTTTTATCGTAGAACAAAAATGTTTGCACTGTATGTTATGGATTTGTTAGCTCTATAAATCTGCATTCTCATCTAAATTCATTACGGATCCTCATTAGCAGAATGAATACGGGCGGTCGGTCGGTTGTTGACGGGCCCGTTAGCGTGGTTGGTATAGATTCTGTCTATCACTCTGCAGGTCGTAGGTTCGATTCCTACCCGGGACATGCATTTGTGTGCATGAACATGTCTGTATGTCCCGAGTCTGGGTGTAATTATGTAAATTAAGTATGTATTTACAAACAAAAAGTAGTATATGTAGTAATATCAGTTATCTCAGGGATCACGTAGCCGTGTGTAAAAGAATGTCCCAGGATATTATTATTATGTCTTGGTCAGCAATTGCACTTAGCACTTGGAACTTGAAGTTTCGAGATGAGTTTGTGGATTGGTGTGTGTGGTGTGTGGTGTGTGTGGTGTGTGGTGTGTGGGTGTGTGTGGTGTGTGGTGTGTGTGGTGTGTTGTGTTACCGATGTGGTGTGTGGCGTGCTGGCGGCGGCGGCGGCGGTCGGCGGGCTGCTGCACGGTGTAGCGGCCCAGCATCGGGCAGCGCACCGGGTACAGCGCCGCCGCTGCAACAACAAACAACATGTTAAGCCCACGTATTCACTAGCGGACAAAGGCCCTTCGCACACGTGTCGTACGCGTATCGTCAAGACGCAACGAGTACGAGACGTGCAGAGTTCTATAAACGACGCGTAGCGTTTTGTCACCGTCGACAAGCGACATGTCCCATGACACGTAGCCGTCGCCTGCGATGTCGGGCGATGTCCGTATACGTAGAATTCGTGTCGGGCGACAGAAAGAGAGGGAGTGCGATGAGTGAAAAAGCTGGAAGCCCAAACGTCCCGTATTTCCATAGAACAGATTTCTAAGAAAAAAATCCAAAACGCCATACTTATTTATTTGGTAGATAAGAGTTAGCTGTAGAATCTAAAACAGCATCCCTAGCCAAGTTGCTTCGTCTGCAAACGTTTCTACAGATCGCTACGCTTAAATGTATGGAAGTGACATTACAAGTCGATAACTAGATCCTGTGACTTATGTCATTTCCATAAATGGAGCGTAGCGATTGATAGAAAGGAATGTAGATGAAGCCACTTCGCTAGGGGGGCAGGTGAAAACCAAAGTTTTTTTTTTTATTCATGTAAGCTAGACAGCATTTCTGAATCGTTAAAAAAAAAATCAATATTTTAGCGTTACCACCGGTTCGTAATGTTGCTGTCATTGAGAAGAGCCGGCAAGAAATTCGAATGTCCATGGCAGGTCATAACTAAATCACTACATATTATAAAACAAAGTCCTCCGCCACGTCTGTCTGTCTGTCTGTTCGCGATAAGCTCAAAAACGAATGCACCGATTTTCATGCTGTTTTCACCAATGGATAGAGTGGTTCTCGAGGAAGGTTTTAGTATATAATTTATCAAGTTTTTGTATAAATTTGGCTAAAATAATAATGATATTTGTTGGAGGTGGCGGAAAAAAATAAGCCGTCTGGGAGCTGTTGGTCGCGATAACCGACATCCACGTGGGCGAAGCCGCGGGCATCAGCTAGTGAGTTATAAAGTGTACTTACTGATGAGTGTGACGTGCGGCGTGAAGGTGTTCCCGGCGCAGGCGTCGTGCGGCGTCTCGTGTAGAGTGGTGCCGAGCTGCATCTCTAGCACGTTGCCTTCGCGACGGTAGAGTCGCACGCACACGTGCCCAGACTCACTGTCACATACGAATAATGGCATTATTCGTTATTCGTCGTTCATTATTAATTATTATTAGGCCGCTCGGTTTGGATGGGGAGCCCAGCGTGCACTTCGTGGATGCCAGATGCTCCCATTTCTTAGACTGACGATCAAATTAGCAAAATTGACACTTTTGACACTTCTTAGCTAGTAATGAATCCCCCTTAATCTGACGAGTTCGAGTATTTTAAGATGGTCTATTTTTTTTGGTTCCCCTGAGCGTACCCACCAATATTAAGAGCTCATACTGGTTGGAGGTTCTTATCAATATGTAAGGTATCTCCCTTATCTTAATCTGACGCACTCGAGTAAATCCAGAAAATCCTTCTACGGCTCTCCATCTAGTTTACTGCATCAGGTAGTTGGCGAATTTCAGAAACGGCCTTTTCGTAATTTGCCCTGGTCTGGGTGTCACTGGGATGCCCCCAGTGCATTGTACGATAGTAACTGTAGTACAAGCGTTGTTTTTGTTGTGTTACGGGGATATGCCCAGCAGTGGGCAGGCGAGTGGAGTGGGAAACTGAGCCCAGCAGTGGGCAGGCGAGTGGAGTGGGGAACTATGTCCAGCAGTGGGCAAACAGATGGAGTGGGGTAATATGTCCAGCAGTGGGTCCGGCAGTGGGCAGGCGAGTGGAGTGGGGAACTAAGCCCAACAGTGGGCTACTATGTCTAGCAGTGGGGTACTACGTCCAGCAGTGGTCAGGCGAGTGGCTTGGGGAACTTTGCCCAGCAGTGGGCTACTATGTCCAGCAGTGGGCAAACAGGTGGAGTGGGGAACTAAGCCCAGCAGTGGGCAGGCGGGTGGAGTGGGCAACTATGTCCAGCAGTGGGCACTGACCATCCTCTGGTGAGGTGTGCCACGAGCGTGACGAGCTGCTGGTCGCGCTGCTGCAGGATGGAGTGGCATACCAGACGCTTCTCTTCTGTTCGCAGGCCCTTGTTGATCTGAAACGTGTTGTAAGCATATTGTAAGCAATCTGCAAAGACGTTGTACCTAAACACATTTATAACGATAGATATTCTATGGAATTATTGGAATGAGAGAGGGACAGACGGAAAGGGTGGGAGAGAGAAAGCACTATTTTAATGTGATTAGGGTGGAAAACAAGCGTACGGCCCGCTTGATATGAAGCAGTTACCATAGCCTATAGAGGCTTGAAACACAAAACGGCATCGTTGCCGAGCTGAAGGGCAGTCGGGCAGAGGGCCCGATCTTCTGTGAGAGGGTGGTATTACCGAGGTCGAGACAGAACATACATGAGCTGCAGTTAATTGTCTACAATTAGATTTTTGTGAATTGGAATTGGTATTAGAAACCAATTGCAGGTAAAAATGTAATGTAATGTAACGTCACGACTTTTATCTCCGTTCGGGGGTAGTCAGAGGCTTGAGTGGCCATACACCACCACATTGTGGAGCTATTAACCAACTCAAAGCCCACGTTTCACCAGATAGTCAGAACCCAACGGGACAGGTGGTGAACCTTGTCGCCGTGTATACAGGAACTGACTATTACCTAATCCCGAGGGATAGGTAGGTTTCCTCGCGATGTTTTCCCTCACCGTCAATTGCAGGTAAACAATAATAATTCCTCTATCACAACTGGTTGCAAAATGTGGTGTGGTCGTACCTTGAGCGTGGCGTTCTTGGTCGTGAAGTGGTATTCGTGGTCGCGGTCCAGACTGAACCATTTATGGTGTTCCACGATCCAACTCGGGAAGTGGCAGCGGTGATGCTCATCGTCAACTGGGAAAACATACCAATAAATAAATAAAATAAATATCCTGGGACATTCTTTTTACACACGGCTACCTGATCCTAAACTAAGCAGAGCTTGTACTATGGAAACCAGATAACTGATATTACTACATACAGGGTGTAAGTAACAGCCCTCCACATACTGATGATGATGTGGCGTGGAGGGCGGCCGTTCGCTACGTGTGTTTTGCTATGGTAACGATACATTGCGTATAAGCTAATAAAAAAACCCAGTTTATTGGACTACCATAAAGTTCCTGAACTAATTTCATGTACCGATCATCTTAGCATGACATACTGAAGTCACGCCATCAGTATGTGGAGGGCTGTCAATTACACCCTGTATACTACTTTTTGTTTGTAAATACATACTCAATATACATGTCATAATTATACCCAGACTCGGGACATGCAGACATGTTCATGCACACAAATGCATGTCCCGGGTAGGAATCGAACCTACGACCTGCAGCGTGATAGGCTAAAAATATCGCCAGACTATGTCAGCAATGTATGGTTCAAAACTAAGCATTGCTTGTACTATGGGTACCTTACAATGGACTGGGGGCGATCCCAGTGACACCCAGACCAGGGCAAATTACGAAAAGGCCGTTTCCGTAGGCCAGTCGGCTCACTGCATCGGATGGTTGCAGGTTCCCCCATATGAAAATTTCGGAAAGGGCCTTTCCGTAATTTGCCCTGGTCTGGGTGTCACTGGTATCGCCCTTAGTCTATTTTATGGTAGGCTGGTAGCCATAGTACAAGCGTTGCTTAGTTCGGGACCATACTGTTAGGCCGTGGTCGCCTATTAAATGCCATCGGTCGCTTACAGCGCGCAGCGTCACAATGTTACTATAGTGACGTCGGCGTGTGAAGGAGACCACAACGGTACATTTCTATAGCAGGGGGCTTACCACGACGTCTTATCGCGATTCAATTATAGGAACGTTTTAACGTATCAGCGACTTTTTGTGCAATGACGTACGTTATTGTCATGACAATAAGAAACGTCATCGCACAAAAAGTCGCTGAAACGTTAAAACAATACTGCTACAGCCCTACCGATGTAAGAAGCCACCTTATCTTCTAATCTGTTAGGAAGACTATACGTACTGTTAGTGAGTCTCATGGTCCTGCTGCCGTCGACTGGCGACGACAGACCATTACAAGTCGCCTCGCCAGACTGCGCGATGTCATACGTCACTACCTTGTCTGCATGCGATCCTTTGTACACGAAGCACCTGCAATGAACATATATTTTTATAATATTAAGGTGGCTAGCGTACGGCCCGCCTGATGTTAAGCAGTCTTCTTCTTCTGATCGTACGGTTATTAGCCAACCTGGTGTCAGAGTTGTTCAAGCCTGAAGGCCTCTGACGAGGCTTAACGACTGCTGCCTAGATGATAAACCTAGATACTTTCTCTTGACGAAAGTATTTTATTTTTGCAGTAACTACATCATCTTAGCACCGCCATACACGTACTGCTTGGAGTAGTCGAGACTAACTGCTCGGGAGCAGTCATGTTGCGGTCGGAGTCGACTACAACCCGACTGCTCGTTAAACGCGTGAAGATGCAGCGTACTGCATCAAACACCACATCGAGCGTTGTAGGGTTAAGCTTATTATCGGGGGAATTTCGAAAAAGTTGGGGGAAAATTCTCATGATCATCTGGCATCACTGGGAGAGGAAGCGGCGAGCAGTCGGAACGGACCGCTTCAAGCAGTCCGTGTATAGAGTGCATCGATCGCAAGTCGACTACTTGAGCGGTCCGTGTATGGCGAATGTCAATTTTGTAATGAAACTGCAGATCGCCCAACAGCGACCGTATCAAGCGGTCGAGACGGACTGCTCCAAGCAGTCCGTCTATGGCGGCCCTTACGCTTTCTTGAGGTGTCATTCAATCCAATATATCAATATCATGCATTATTAAAATAAGACCTTCTAGTATAAGTACCTGAACATATCTTCGTCAGTCTCTATAGTGTTCCTGCGCTGGACCTGTGAGATGAGCCCTACCAGGTACCTAGTGGAGCCCTCCTTCCACGTGGCCAGGCATATTAACTCTTCAACTGAAAATATATAAAAGCAAAACATTACTATATGAACTGTGTGTCGGGACGAACTTTGTGTGGGAAGACCTGTGTGTTCGGCGACTGTGTGTGACTGTGAGACGACTGTGTGTGGGGCGTCTGTGTGTGGGGCAAACTGTGTGTGGAACGACCTGTGTGTGGGGCAAACTGTGTGTGGAACGACTTATGTGTGTGGCGAAATGTGTGTGAGGCAAAGCGTGTGTCTGGCGAAATGTGTGGAATAAAGCGTGTGTGTGACGAAATGTGTGTGGGGTGAAGTGTGTGTTGGGCAAAGCGTGTGTGTGGAACGACCTGTGGGAGTGGGGAAATGTGTGTGTGGGGCGAAATGTACGTGTGGGAGGAAATGTGTGCATGGGACGAAATGTGTGTTGGGCAAAATGTGTGTGGGACAAAGCGAGTGTGTGGCGAAATGTGTGTAGGGTCAAGTGTGTGTGGGACAAAGCGTGTGTGTGACTAAAATATGTGTGGGGCAAAGCGTGTATGCGGCGAAATGTGTGTGGAGTAAATAAAGCGTGTGTGTTGCAAAGCGTGTGTGTCGCGGAATGTGTGTGTGGCGAAATGTATGTGTGGCGAGTGGGCAAGTAACAGTAGCAGGTCACCGTTGCTCTCGGTGCCGGGCACGTCCGGGCAAGCCATGTACCGCAACAGCAGCCGCGAGTCGTCCGTGCACGACTCCGCGCGCGACGGCGGGTTCATGCAGTCACCAGCACCGCTGAAATACATTAATACCGTATTAACTCTGACCGTCTGTCTTTTGCACATACGTCGGTGCATAAAACAAAAGACGTATACCCCTATTTTTTTTTTATAGGACTGCGGTGGCAAAAAAAAAACCATTAAATATTTTTCCGTTGAATTCAAAACACAAATCTATTTGTATTTTGGTATGTTTGTAACAATTAAACTCAAAAACTACAGGACCGATTTCAAAAAATATTTCACCATTAGAATGATACATTATCCCTGAGTAACATAGGCTATATTTTTTGGGATCCGGGATATCAGGGATACGAGATCCAGGATACGAGATCCAGCAAACGGGATCCGCGATTCGGTAAAAACGGGATCAGAGATCCGATTTTTATTAATTTGAATTCTACGCGGATGAAGTCGCGGGGAAAAGCTAGTCCATAATATTTTTCAACTCACCGGCTATACGTGAACGTAAAAGGCGCCGGGTGGAATGGACACGGCTCCGGATTCGGGAACGGCTCCTTCTTGAACATTGAGTATAGGGGGGCGTCTCCCGTGATACCCTCACATATCGACGACAACGAGTCCTTCTGCCCGCAGTACGCTGAAAATGTTACAAGCGCGAGTTAGGTTTGCGTCGCGCCACCTAGCGGTGAGGTGCGAAAGTTATTGTTTTGTGAGCGTCATCTGTTGGTGAGTTAAGTACTTCTGTTCATGTAAAGTTCTTTTTTACGGCCTTGTTTGTGCAATCAAAATATATTCCACCAAGAAAGAGTGATAAATGTGATTGTCAAAAATAGTATGTACTACTAAATGGAGTCCATGGACACAGTACGAGTCAGCCGCGGAAAATAATTTTGAAAACATGTCGGTATTGCTAATATTGCGCCCATAAATTACGTGAGATGATTTTTGAGATTTTTCGACCCCCTACCTCTCCCTCTAATCTCACGTGAGATTTTTCACAAGCCATTTTCCCAGTTTTCTCGCAATTTCACACTGTTTCTGGCGGTAAAAAAAAATACGTGAGATTTGCCGAGACCCCCCCCCCCCCTCTCCCCCACGTGAGATTAGGTGAGATTTGGCTCGACCCCCTCCCCCCCTAAATGCCTCACGTAATTTATGGACGCCCCATAACACGGCTCATCTTCTAGTGAATAACACGCATCAGTGCCTTCGAGTTGATTGTCGAATTGAGAGTGCTATAACAGATGCAATGTTAGGAGGTATCATATCTGCTAAAATAATACATCAATGGTGAGGTGCTCATAGCCAGCTGCAATCACTGATCGGTAAACGATCGGAGGTTAAGCAACGCTTGGCAAGGTCAGTCAGAGATGGGTGACCATTTAGTGGCATTTGAACTGAGCGTCGCCGTGCTTCGTGCACGTAAAAAGTCGGTCCCGGTTGTTGTCATCTAGGCAGTCGTTAAGCCTTGTCAGAGGCCGCCCGGCTTGAACAACTCTGACACCAGGTACCAGGGAACCATACGATAAGAAGAATGGTAGGTACTTACTTTCTTTATATTGTAGCACGTATTTGTGTTTTTCATGAATGACAAGACACCTGAAACAGTCTTCATTCCTGAAATAAAAAATAATGTTAAGTTAATGTTTGTCGAAACAGTTATTTTTTTGTGACTAAGTTGGCGCAAACAAGCGTACCGCCCGCCTGATGTTAAGCATTTGCCGTAACCTATAGATGCTTGCAATACGCAAGGCATCGTTTACCCGTTGCCGACCTGAAGGTGTGTGGGACAGAGAGAAGGGAAGGGGGGATGGGCTTCTAGCTCTCTCAGTCATCGTACGAAATGCAGCTGTAATAGCTGCTTTACTCTGATTTTATGTGAGAGGGTGGTACTACCCAGGTCGAGCTAGTGCTTACAAGAGCTGCAGTCAACTGGCTACAGCTTGGCTCTACCACCAACGAATATGAACAGACATGTGAAGTCACAGACCAATAAGTCGAGGTCCAGTCGAGTCGAGTCGTCGAGGGTCAAACCTCGGCGTCATCGTTGGACACTGTCGATCCTGGCTTACAGGAGTCACAGTGGTGGGAGTGCGTGGCGGGCCTAGTCCCAAGTCATAGATACGGCATAGCCGGACACCCTCCCTCGCTTAGCGTATGTTTTATCAATGCATATGTGTGACCAAACCTGGCATTTTGATTGGTCGAAGCTATAGATGGTCTGAGCACTTTGTCTTGCATTTCACAGGTGTATAGGTACCCTGGCATGCCACATTTGTAGATAGACGTTGTCCAACGCCAATAATTTATCAACAATGTAGTTTCCACTGCCCATGTTGATGTAGATGACTTCTGGCATGAAACACTTGTAGACAGATAGATAGATATTGCCAAAAACACTTACTTATCATAAAGGACGAATTTGTCGTTCGCGTCGGTCTCTGAACACTCTCCCTTGCCTTGCATGGAGGTGGAGTTGATGTAGATGAGCCCTTGCATGCCAGACTGGAACCAGCCGCCAGTCCAGCTGGCTGGGAAGTTGCAGCCTCCGCCTGGAACGAGAGGAATGGATTGATTAGTTTAAATGAGGATCTGTAACGAATTTAGTTGAGCATGCATATTTATAGAGCTAAGAAATGCATAACATACAGTGTAATTTTTTTTGTTCTACGACAAAAGTTGACGAAGTTATGACCTACCTGACCTACCTTTGACCTACTAGCAAAGTTCGCGCGCGGTTGCTGTGACGTAACAAGGCTCACTCGCGCTTTAATGGCGGCGCGGGCACAGCGCGCCTTCAAGCCGATCGGTCTGTGTGACGTCACACGTGCCGTGCCGGCCGCACATAATATAAACTGTGTTATAAAATCGCAACGGATAGACCAATTTCGATGATTTCAAAATTATATTGATGAGAAAGCTTAGGGGCCATCCATTAATTACGTCACACGAATTTAATGTTTTTTAGACCCCTCCCCCCTTGTCATAGCACATTTGCGAGACTCCCCCCCTCCCTGTGAGACGTCACATATTTTTGTCAATTTAAAGAAATTTAAAAAAATATCGGTTACAGTCCCAATTTCATTTTTAATAAATGGATATATTAGATTTTTAAATGTGACGTCACTTAACTTAGGCCCCTCCCCCCTTGTCACACAATGTCACATTTCGTCAACCCCCTCCCCCCCTTTCCGTGTGACGTAATTTATGGATGGCCCCTTAGTGTTAACTATAGTGTTGGTTTTGAGTTGATTTTTTGACCTCGAAATGATCCTAATTACCATATATAGTAATGTATAGTATGAATTATATTGAGTGTGTGTGTAAGTATGTTAATGGTGCAAGCTGTAGCCAATTGACTGCAGCTCATACATATATGGATGGGCTGGCTCGACCGGTGTAGTACCACACAGAAGATCGGTATAAAGTAGCCATTACAGCTGCGTTTCGTACGATGAGTGAGAGAGCAGGAAGCCCAATGCCTTTGGTGTTGCAAGCATCTGTATATGTTCAGCCTATAGGCTACGGTAACTGCTTAACTTCAGGCGGGCCGTACGCTTGATTAGCGTAGCTCACACGTTGCCGACCTGAAGGGGAGTGGGACAGGGATGGAAAGGGGGGTTGGGCTTCTAGCTCTCTCACATATCGTTCGAATATCTACTTTACGCCGATTTTCCGTGAGAGGTTACTACCCCGGTCGAGCCAGCCCATATACATATTCAAACTTTATTCCAACTAATATTAATAATCAAAATAACCATACCACACGTGTTTCCCTCACCAAACATTGATTAAATTACGTAATCAAATAATATAGTTAGTTGAAAACGGTTCAAGTCTGAACAACGTGTAGATTAAATTAACCCAATTAGGGTTTTAGGATTGTATCTAACTAGTATATGGTAGGTATACAGGGTGGTAGGTAACACTAGGGAGGTATTGAAGAAAGGTATTTAGTATTTGATTCTCGTTCCAAATATCACTATCACTACATATTATATAAAAAACAAAGTCCTCCGCCGCGTCTATCTGTCTGTCTGTTCGCGATAAACTCAAAAACAACTGCGCCGATTTTCATGCTGTTTTCACCAATGGATAGAGTGGTTCTCGAGGAAGGTTTTAGTATATAATTTGTCAAGTTTTTGTATACATTGGCTAAAATATAATGATATTTGTTGGAGGTGTCGGAAAAAAATAAGCCGTCTGGGAGCTTTTGGTCGCGATAACCGACATCCACGCGGGCGAAGCCGCGGGCATCAGCTAGTGTAAAATAAAAATAGGTACCTTAATTATGACATAATCTATACAAATCAAAGAAATTGAAGTATCTGTTTGCAATGTCAAAATAACAGCGTTTTAGTAAATGCATATCTAAGTATACAGAGTGGTGACGACATAACGGCAATAACTGAAACCACATACTGGGTATCACGTGAGTAGTTCGTACATAAAAAAAATATCAACATAGGTATATTCAAAGGTATAGGCCACGGGATGGCCTTTTTACTTCTACCATTTTAACTTTACGCCTACAAATGCACCGCCAAATACACCGACATCGACGCGATTTCGCCACCCTTGTACTTACAGGTCGGTCGATGAGGTCAGTAGACGATTATAAAGGATGTAGTGTTACGTTTAGATTATTATCGCATTTAATTTGTGTGAAAATTTTAATTTTTAAATTTTGATGTAAACCTATTTTGACAATTTTAAAGTATTGTGATTGACTAGTAGGGATCGTGTTTAAATTTATTGTCGTAATGTCGTCACCACTCTGTATACGGAATTTATAACAAAAAAAAAAAAAAACTTTGTCTGTATGTTTGGTCCGGCTAATCTCCAAAACAGCTGGATCTATTTTGACGGGACTTTCATTAGCAGATAGCTGATGTTATAAGGAGTAACTTAGGCTACTTTTATTTTAGCAAACATTAACAAATTTCTTAAATTCAACGAATACGAAGTCACGGGCACAGCTAGTTACGAATAAGTTCTAAACCGTTAACCACAACGGAGGGTGAGACAAAAGGGTTAGGCACAATGGACTCACAGTTAGATCTAAACCTAGTACACAATCCAGGACCAATTTGTTCTAATTCACAGCCGTTGCAGCCTGGCGTCTGGTCTAAATTACGGACGAGGACTTTATTCACTGATCGGTAAGCGCCTCCGCAGACTTGCTACTTTTAGCATCGGCGATCGGCGATTTTGCGACTGCATCGATGCTGCATCGCGTTTTGGCGACTCTCTGCGTTCGATCGCAGCATCAAAGTCGCGCGATTTTGCGACTTCCTGCGATCGGACGCAGCGACTGCTCCGATGCTGATCCGGTAGCCTGTAGTCAACATGAAAAATCAATGCGACCGGCATCCGCAAGTGTGCGGGGTCGCAGTCGCTGCATCGAGCTTCCGAAAAGCGACTCAGTCGCTGCGTTCGGCCTTTTAAGTGTGCGGGGTGTAGCGTTCAGTCGCTGCATCGAGCTTCTGAAAAGCAACTAAGTCGCCGATCGCCGATGCTAAAAGTAGCAAGTCTGCGGTGGTATTAAACGATAGGAGGTTAAGCAACGCTCGGCAAGGTCGGTCAGAGATGGGTGACCATTCAGTGGCATTTGAATTGAGCGCCTCCGTGCTTCGTGCACGTAAAAAGTCGGTCCCGGTTGTTGTCATCTAAGCGTTAAGCCTTGTCAGATGCCGCCCGGCGTGAACAACTCTGACACCAGGTACCAGGGAACCATACGATAAGAAGAAGTCTAACGCTCGCAGCTTGGACTCTCAAAGTACTGATGCATAAAACATCCCGCTATTGTTCCCGTTCCTTTTGTTTTAACAACTGCGCGAGCGCACGACCAGGTGTTCTGCCCGATGACGTTTCCGCCAGGACTCAGAATTGCAGGGTTCCGTTAGATAATGGAAATATGAAAACCTACATAACATAACATATAACATAACGTCACGAGTTTTATCCCCATTCGGGGGTAGTCAGAGGCTTAAGTGGCTATACACCACCACATTGTGGAGGTATTAAGCCAACTCAAAGCCCACGTTTCACAAGATAGTCAGAACCCAACGTGACAGGTGATGAACCTTGTCGCCATAATATGAAAACTATTAAGTATATTTTAATAGGGTAGTTAGAACTATACAATATGTTAAAAAAACCCTGTCCGACCCGAAAACGTATTGTTGGGTATCGAGATTAGATTCCATTTTTGTAAAAAAAAACTTTTTTTTTTTTTTTTTTTTTTTTCAAAATTTTTTTTTTTTCATTTTTTTAGCATAGTAGGTGTCCCACTGTTGGGCAAAGGCCTCCCATATTTTTTTGTAATACAAATACCCCGTTTACATAAATTTTTTTTTTCATAAAATGACGTCATCACATACTTTGTGGTCTGAGGTGACGCCACACGATCTAACATAATTACTTCCGGTAACGGTGTTGTCATATTTTTAAAATTTGCTACATTATGTGGGAAAAAGGCAAAAAAAATTGGCACTTTAAATGTTCATTAATATGTTTACTATCATGTTTTTTTATTTTTTATTATTTTATTTGGTCATGTGATTGGGGAACCTAATTACCGGTTTCGGCTCGGACAGGGTTTTCTTAACATGTTGTAGAACAGCTAAGAGCTGCATGTTCGCGATGAGCTCACTATAGGGCTGTATAATTTCATAATTATATTTATTCTTCCAAGTACGTATATTCTGTGTGTCTCATTGTTGTATTATTTAAACGTTGCAGTCACTAGACTTGTGCTTAGCTCTCCACTATAGGCAGCGAAATATTTTATGTTATACGGAACCACAACATACAAAAAATATGAATGAAATCGCAACCCTAGTGTAAAATATGAATGTATTGAACAGTATTACATCCGGCCATTGTTTTGCCTTACAATTTACAACATGTGGTTTCGACGAATTTTATGTAATTACGAACGTTTTCACCATAGCACTATAACTTAGAACATTTGCTTATTTCAGTTAAGAGTTTGATTTACATGTCAATAGATGGCAGTAGTATCTACGTCACTCAAGCAGCTAGAGAAGTCAATTTTCGGTTGGCCTATTACTCGTTCACGTAGCTCAATGGGCAAAGCGACGTCTCATCAAGTTCTGTCAACTCCAGTTCGAATCTTTTGTGGATGAACACATTTTGTAACTTTCTTAGTATCTGAATGGATGCATTTACATAGCACCAGCAGGCCGATTGCGTAACTTTTTCGTCAATGTTTCAATTGGTATCGTTCATCCCGTGTTGCTTTTTCAATTGAAATTGTTTGAAATCCGGATGAGTCTGGACTTCACTCTTCCCGATTTCAAACAATTTCAATTGAAAAAGCAACACGGGATGAACGATACCAATTGAAACATTGACGAAAAAGTTACGCAATAGGCCTGCAGGGCTCTAAGTCGCTTAGCCATTGCCATTGAGCTGCTATAGTGATCGACCCTCTGAATGGTCGGCCCGACCGGCCGATCGGCTGATTGGCCTCTGAGGGCCTACACTTTTACAAACGAAAACGAAATTTCGGACGAAATTCGCGTATTTCCTACTACGTTTCTCATTGATTCCGACATTTCTTACGAACTAAAATTGTTTGACGTTTAGATTCGACGACGACGAAGCCGTCAAACTATTTTCGTTCGTAAGAAATGTCGGAATCAATATGAAACGTAGTAGGAAATGCGCGAATTTCGTCCGAAATTTCGTTTTCGTTTGTAAAAGAGTAGGCCGTCTGATTGGTTGGTGAGAATCAACCGACTAATCAGAGGTTCGATCGCTATAGCAAAACGCCAGTGGCGCCACAATGGCTAATCGTCTTTGGGATTGCATGCTTGAGTGAAACCTCTATCTCAGTTTATAAAATGTACTCTGTGGTATTCACAAGTTACGTGACTGCGATGCAACATACATCGCCTATCGATATGCTACTCTATTGACACTAAAGATGTGATAAACGGCTTTATATTAAAATCACGCTGTAACGCTTGTGCTTGTTTTTAAAAGTAGCTGTAATAAGCGCGGAAGTTCTTTTCTGCTTTTCTGCTTTTAACTTTTTTTTACCTAGTTTTCAGCTTACTACTTTTTTCTAGTGCTTTTGTGTATTAAAAAAGCCTAAAACTTATCTGCTGAAAAATTGATAGTGAGCGTTATGTGCATAGAAATATGGTTGTTAATCTAATATAATTTAGTATCAATGTATTGCTTATTATGGGTCAACAAATAAGGTTCAAGTTAATTAAATATTGATTTGAGCCGTATTTTCATACCCATAAGGTTACTTTTTTTTATTTTTTGGAATTTCTTTCTCTTTCTTGACGTCATTGCTTAAAATCAACACGCTTGTGCATGTAAGCGCGCTTGTGTGCTTACTAAAAAAACGAACTTTTCAAACGGCTTTTCGTTTAAGCACCCACTTCTAATTGACACGGGAATTTCCTTTGTGATTAGCCGTCGTACTGCTCCACCAAGCCAACTAGGAGCCTGTCAAATGTGACGTCACCCGCACAACAAGGCGGTGGCGGTGTGCGGGACGTGTGGCGGGCGGGAAGCCACAGGCGGCGGAAGTGCGGCCGTATTCCATCCGAGTTCCTAGTTGGCTTGGTAGAGTAGTATTGATTTGAAATAAATTTGGCTTCACAATCTCGCAATCGTAAATATGCAAAATTAATCACTTCACCCCCTACAAAATTTATCATCAAATTAATTTCGCCACCCCCGCTAGATGGCGCGTCAAACTCCGAACAGGTGAACAAAATATATTGAATTATTAAAATTATAAAAGGCAGGCAATTAGTTGGCGGGATTGCACCCGACAACAATTGCCGTCATTCGCAGACAATTGAGTTATTAATTTTGGGGTGTCTTATTGCTGCTCGTTTTTGAATGCTTGTCAAGAGTTGTAAATTGGAAATGCCTTGTTTTTAAAGGTTCCATTCCAACTACTTCCATCAAGTGGACCGTCTGCCAGTGTGCCATCATTGGCTATAAAAAAAAAAAAAAACT
This sequence comes from Drymonia ruficornis, assembly GCA_947859195.1. Classification (NCBI taxonomy): domain Eukaryota; kingdom Metazoa; phylum Arthropoda; class Insecta; order Lepidoptera; family Notodontidae; genus Drymonia; species Drymonia ruficornis. The sequence goes on along the minus strand of OX401932.1, from coordinate 2,812,884 downwards.
AGCTTATCGACCGGCATCGCGTCTTTATCGCACAGCCCCTAGAAACAACTGGCTTCTTCTACAAGCGTTTCTACAAAACGCTACGCTTAAATGTATGGAAATGACATTATAAGTCGATAAGTAGATCATGTGACTTATGTCATTTCCATACATGAAGCGTAGCGTACTCAATTGTACGGGATTGCATCGTACGATTGTTATTTAGGACACTCAATTGTACTCAATAGCATCGCATGCATGTTAATTAGGACACTAAATTGTACGCAATAGCATCGCACACATGTTAACTAGGACACTTACTTGTACGCTATTGCATCGCACGAATGTTAGTTTGGACACTGAATATTACGGGATTGTATCGCACGCGGCACGCATGTTATTTAGGACACTAAATTGTACGCAATAGCATCGCACATATGTTAACTAGGACACTTAGGTACTTGTACGCTATTGCATCGCACGAATGTTAGTTTGGACACTGAATATTACGGGATTGTATCGCACGCATGTTATTTAGGACACTCAATTGTAGCCAATAGCATCGCACGCATGGTAATTAGGACACCCAATTGTACGCGATTGCATCGCACGCATGTTATTTAGGACACTCAATTGTACGCGATATCGCGATCGATCAGATAGCGCCTCACTCTTCATAAATGGAGAGCATAATTGTAATATTAAATCTACCTAATACATATATTAATATAATAATGTATTACAAAATCATGTTTGTTTCATGAAAGCTTTCATAATCGCGTTTTCTGTTAGCGAGGGACGTGTTCATCCGAGAGTGAACAAGTCACTATAAAATTAATTATCTCATAACATCGCGTAACATGTAGTATGTTTTTGCGAAGTCCTTGAGGTGAAACATTACATACATTTGAACAGATTCGGAATATCCAACTATTTACAAAATAATATACATATACATAAACATATTTTACATGTATACAGAGTGTTTCAAAAGTACGAAATAATAATTAAACTACAAGTGCAGTAAGACAGACTATACGTAACTATAATAGTTTCTGACTTATGGGCCTTTGAATATTTGTGACAACTTTCGTGTTGCGGCCTTAGATCACATCATATGTCCTAGAACCCAGTGTAAACTGCATTTAGGAGTATCAACCACTATATTACTACAATTTTACAAAAATTGGGGAAAAGTGAATATTATATTGAATTAAAAAAATTAAAAACACGACTACCCTGCCAAAAACGAACTAAAAAGTAAAACACAAGTGCAGTGTCATTGCAGTCGGGGGACCGTTCTGTGGAACATATTTAATCTAAGAGGGCCCCCGACTGCAATGACACTGCACTTGTTTATTACTTTTAAGTTCGTTTGTGGCAGGGCAGTCGTGTTTTAATTTTTTTAAATTATTAATTTTTATTTTATGCATATAGTGACAGCAGCCAAAAATGAAATGTTTGTTTTGCATGTACACCCTAGCTATGCTAAATGATGCCTATAAATTCTACAGTTTTGGAATGTGCTGATCAAGGCCTTCAATTTGATACCCATATTGTAATAAAGGAAGAAAAATATTTTTACTTCACATTTGAAAATTGAGCCATAATGCCTGCCGCCCTATTGTTTTTTTCAAAAATAATATACCCATTGTTACCCGGAATGATGTAAGGATTCTAACGATACCCCATACATCCAAATCCTTTCAGGAATTTATAAGTTATGATGGAATAAAGAATCTCACATACATACATACATACAAACAAACAAACATGAACCCTAAACACATATACACTCCTTTTTTTGGGCAGTCGTGTAAAAAAGTGTTCGAATTTTAATAAAAAATTATGCAAACCGCAGATATTATCTCGCACTTTAAAAAAAAACCTGTATACTTATAGGAGTTAGAAAATAGTGTTATGTCCAGCAATGGACATGTTAGACAGTTTTTAAAAACATAAATTGTTCACTACAACATAACACCGTCTTCATAATTTGATTGAATTTCATTTTCTGAATTTCTAATCAACGTCACTCATTCGCAGTCTCACCTCTCTTTCACTCAGCACACTAGACTATGATAATGAAAGAGACGACCATGTCTTTACATACTATGCTTGAATGCTGCGATCAAAGGTTTTCACCTCATGTGGACTTAATTATGCATTTATGTGCTAATTGCGCTCAATCTATTTTAAGCTTTGTTACAGGAATATAAAGTTCAAATTTGAATATGCGTGTTATGTAAGTTCGCCACATATTTAACAGGTATTTTCAGACTTCACATTTTAAACCTAATTACATTGACATAAGTGTCTGCCTTGATGTACAGTCGCGTACACGTCTATAGTAACATGTCCAACATAAGCTGAGCTCTCGTAATTACGGCAGTCAATAATAAAGAGAGCTCAGCTTATGTTGGGATTTGACTAAGGTGGCAAACAAGCGTACGGCCCGCCTGATGTTAAGCAGTTACCGTAGCCTATAGAAGCTTGCCGACCTGAAGGGGAGTGGGACAGAGGGAAGGGACGAGAAGGTGTTGGGTTTCCGGCTCTCTCACTAATGGTAACAAACGCAGCTGTAATAGCTAGTTTACTCCGATCTTCTGTGAGAGGGTGGGATTACCCCGGTCGAGCCAGCCCGTATATGTATTTTCCACGAACGACTGAGTTGTACTATGTCCATGGGCTCCGTTTAGTCGGACATACTATTTTGGTCGGTGACATGTTTCCCTCATTCTTGGCAATAGCTTTGATTGTAGTTGTTTAAGTACTATGAAAATAATAGCGCCAGTTTCCCGCCGACAACCATTTTGTTTGTAAACAACGCCGCCATATTGAAATGTCATTAAAAGCGCGGGAAAAACACCTGTCAAGTGTTTGGCGTTAGTAAATTAATTAATTTCCAGGCAATGCTGGTTTTTAGGGTTCCGTACCCAAAGGGTGCCAACGGGACCCTATTACTAAGCCTACGCTGTCCGTCTGTCTGTCTGTCTGTCTGTCTGTCTGTCTGTCTGTCTGTCTGTCTGTCCGTCTGTCTGTCAGCGGGCTGTATCTAACAAACGGTAATAGCTAGAGACATGAAATTTTCACAGAATGTGTATTTCTGTTGCCGCTACAACAACAAATACTAAAAATAAAATAAAACTTAAAAATAAAGGGGGTCCCCATACAATAAACTCAATATTTTTGGCGTTTTTATTGATAACTCATAAATTAAACAATATATAAAGAGAAAACTAACATTTTAACCATGAGTGATCATTATGACATATTTTAGATAAATTGTTGACAAAAAAAAGAAATGTAAAACTACATTTTTGACCCATAAATAAGTTTTAAATTAATAGTACCAGTCAAAGTAGCGCCATCTAACATTGTTATGATATCATTGGCATTACAGTGTCATAAGTAGTATAATAATTCGAGTGCAATACTAGAGATCATCTTAGCCGTATGGTTAAGGCGTTAGTCCACGTGTATGTGGGTATTAGGTTCGAATCTTACTACGAGTTGTTTTTTTTTTGAGTAATTCGCATTTTTTTTGTCGCCCACAGCTTAAATTAAAATAATGTTAACACTAAACTGATTTGTGCAAATACATTGTTTACGTACGTAAACATATTTGTAAATCAAGTTTCAAATGCATTCGGAGTTTCAAGCACAGAGTATTAGAACTATAGATGGCGTTGTAATAGTTTTTCACAGAATGTGTATTTATTTATTTGTGTACTTTATGTACCTATTATTGCAGGTGTGTACTAACAATTATGGGACTGAGGTGGCAAAAAAGCGTACAGCCCGCCTGATGTTGAGCAGTTTTTTTTTATGGGAGTGAGGTGGCAAAGAGTAAATAATTGTTGCTATAACAAAGATAATATAAAATAAGAACCTCATAATATATAAAATAATAGTACCGCTACGCACCACTAGATGACGCTAGATGAGTTCCTAGATCGCGCTATGGTTTCGTTTTTCAGATCGCAATATAGTCACGACCAAAATTCGCCTGCTATTGACAAGTTTTGCGTTATCTCTAGGTTTTGATCGATTGGAAATTGTTGTATTGCTTTCATAGTGTCATATTTGATGGCAGAATACTCCCGTTGCCTCCGACTATAGTGTGCGGGGATTTTAATGTAGACTTACTGGAATCTAATGAGAATGCACCTTTAAAAAAATATTTTGACCATATTGGTTTAAATTCAAAACTTCCTCGTGTTGTTACCACAACGGGTTATACTCAAATAGATAATGTGTTTATCAATATTGACTTGAATGCTGGCACATACTGTGCACTCTTTAGTTACCATAGCCCTTTATGGATACAATTTCGAATTGAGCAATAGATTTTATCAAAACTATCCGAAAAGTCAGAATAAAATTTGTATTTCTGTTGCCGCTGTAACAACAAATACTAAAACAGAATAAAAAAATATTTAAGTGGGGTTCCCATACAACAGACATGATTGCCGTTTTTATAGAATGGTACGGAACCCTTCGTGCGCGAGTCCGACTCGCACTTGGCCGGTTTTTCGAATAAGTTATTGATGGATTAAAAATAATATTAGCCCTTTTAACGTCCCACTCCTGGACACGGGCCTCCCCTCAATGCGAGGGGGATTCAGGCCATAATCCACCACGCTGGCCCAGTGCGGGTTGATTTCACATGTCTTACGAATAATAATTAGATCTTCTAAGACATGCAGGTTTCCTCACGATGTTTTCCTTCACTGTAAGCAAGTAATTCTTTTTTATTGCCAGACGAACACACCAACTGTATGGTCCCAAACTAAGCAACGCTTGTACTATGGGTACCGTACAATGGACTGGGGGCAATCCCAGTGCCACCCAGACCGAGACAAATTACGAAAAGGCCGTTTCCGAAATTTAACTCTGACGGGAATGGAACCCGCAACCACCCGATGCAGTTAGCCGAACGGCCTACGTTCGAACCACTGCGGCAAACGGTCGTCAATAATGCCTTTTCGATCGAAATCGAACCATTAATATTTAACCCACAATTACTGGGAACCCTAAATTGGTTCCGTGGCTATCTGCGGACACACAAACACTCGTAATCGACGATTATTTGCCAGATAAGGCGCCCTAACAGACAGTAATCACACAAATTGACGGCGACTGTCGCGACTGTCGGTTTGAAAATGACCTTTTTTTGATATTTAATAGCAAAGAATTCATCCTGGCATGCCTTTACTCTATCTATACTGCAAATAAATAAAATTATGTCTGTTTTGAGGTCCAAAATAACAGCTTTTACTAGTAACCATGGTACTCATAACATAAGAGCAATTTTTTATATTTTTTTGTCTGTCTGTTTGTACCGGTGAAACACCGAAACGACTGGACCGATTTTAAAGGGACTTTCACTGGCAGATAGCTGATGTTATAACGAGTAACTTAGGCTACTTTTATTTTTGAAAAATAATTAGGGAACCGCGCAAAAAATAAAAACTTGAAATTCCACGCGGTAGTAGACCCCGGTGATCTTTTTCTAAAATTTACGCGTACGAAGTCGAACTAGTAAAAAAACTGTAGTCAAGTGAGAATCTCTGCTTACCCCTTTAGCGATAGCCTGATGGTCTATAAGCCTTCTCTGTAAACTATCGAATTGTCTCAATATCATTTAGTAACTCGATAGGTATCGATTCAACAATCGAGACGCGAAACTCGATACTACTCTAATCGATTTCAACTCGGCATCCATTTAACTTAATCTGTGTCAAAGGCAATTGTTACAAGCATTACAGGCTATTACACCACTATAACAAGGGAGAAGTGTATAAGTTTGAAATTCAAGGTTTTGAGCTCGCAACTTTCATTCACGGCAATTCCGAAATTAATAAATATCCGCTTGCCTGCTCAGTCGAACAAAAATTTAATTAAAAAAGCTTTACATATTTAGCTTTTGTTTTATTTATGCCTACCTATTGTGCCTTTTATCAATACAATGATGTTTTCTTGATTTTTTCGAACAATTTAAAAAGCAATGACTTCTTAAAAATAGATTAAGTACTCACATCAGATTAACGACAATAATAATATAATTTCCAGCCCTTTCACTCATCGTACGAAACGCAGCTGTAATAGCTAATTTACGCCGATCATCTGTCAGAGGGTGGTAGAGCCAGCCCTCATATGTGTTGCAGTCAATTGGCTACAGCTTGGCTCTACCACCAATAAAGTAATAAGTTACCGATTGTTGTCATCTAGGCAGCAGTTGTTAAGCCATGTCAGAAGCCTTCGGGCGGCTTGAACAACTCTGCCACCAGATTGGCCACTAAGACTAACCATACGAAAAGAGAGGGTTCCTCAGTTACGCAACTTCGCTCCCCGGCCGCCACTCAACGCGAGAGAGACGTTGCGATCCCGGAACGTGGGATCAGACCGCAATTGCTACTGTCAAATACAATTGTACAGTGAATTATCTGACACCGGCCTGTTGGGGGAGCGGGGGAGGGGTTGGCGAATAAACAGCTCAGTTTATTATGACGTAGCGTTGGAATAACACAGTATAAAGGTTTTAAATAACTAGATTACATACTTATGCACTTATCCTTGTGTGTGGCCGATTTGAAATAATTAACTACTTCCTAATAGCGTTATGTCTTGTATATGTATATCCTTACTTTCGATAACTGTATCTACCTACTCTTCTAAATTGAATTTATACTTAACTACCTATACCCGCCCCTTCGTACGTGGAACTTAGCCTAAGTAACATCAGCTATCTGCCAGTGAATGTCCCGTCATAATCGGTCGAGCCGTTTCGGAGATTAGTTTACGCGTGAACAAACATCCAGACAGACAATAATTTTAAATAAAGTTTTTTTGTTATTAGTACCTTATAAAACTACTTCAATATGCATTTAGTGAAAAGCTGTTACTATTTTGATATTACAATTTGCTCTGTTACAAAGCGACACTTCAATTTTTATCGTATTTGTGTAGATAACACACGGTATTGTATTTGTGTGACGGTGAGGAAAAACATCGTGAGGAAACCTACCTATCCCTCGGGATTAGGTAATAGTCAGTTCCTGTATACACGGCGACAAGGTTCACCACCTGTCACGTTGGGTTCTGACTATCTGGTGAAACGTGGGCTTTGAGTTGGTTAATACCTCCACAATGTGGTGGTGTATGGCCACTCAAGCCTCTGACTACCCCCGAATGGGGATAAAAGTCGTGACGTTACATTACATTGATTATTGTGTAGATAGATGACGCGTACGAAGTCGCGGACAGAGCTAGTAAAAATATATTGGGTACTCATATAAGTATGTTACAAACATTCAATATGTAACGTAAGCATATTATGTTCTTACAAACAAAAAGATTATGAAGAACCAATGTAATTTCGAACATATAAAAATAATATTAGAATCGTTATTGAATTCGAAATCAATAAGATTTAATAATAAAACCGGCCTAGTGCGTGTCGGACTCGCACATAAAGGGTTCCGTACCACCGTAGAATAAAAACGTCTAAAATATCAAGTTTCTTGTATGGGGACCAACCCCTTTATTTTAAAATTGTATTACATTTTTAGTATTTATTGTTGTAGCGGCAACAGAAATACCCATTTTGTGAAAATTTCAAGTCTCTACCTATTACGGTTTGTGAGATACAGCCCGTTGATTGACGGACGGACCGGACAGCGGAGGTTTAGTAGTAAAGTTCCGTTGGCACCCTTTGGGTACGGAACCCTAAAAACCCGCCGTCAGCATGCAGGACGCGGGCGCACTGAATGAAATAAAACAAAACAAATCCCGGGATATTATACACAGATATAAATTATAATGTTGGTAATTGTGGAGGACCGACGCACCTGTCGGTACAGTACGACTGAGGGGCCTTGATACTTTTACTTCTTTATTTACAAACTAGCTGTGCCCGCGACTTCGTACGCGCAAATTATAGAAAAAAATTACGCGTGTCCGGGTGGAATTTAATGGGTTATTTTTTTTTGCGCGGAACCCTTATTATTTTTCTTGAATAAAAGTAGCCTAAGGTAGTCCTTGTAACGTCAGCTACCTGCCAGTGTAAGTCCCGTAAGAATCGGTCCAGCGGTTTCGGAGTTTAGCCAGGACAAACATCCAGACAGAGGGACAATTTTTATTTTTATTTTGTTTTTTTATATGTACCGTATATACATTCGTGCATTTAGTAAAAAGCTGTTATTTTGACATTCTATCTAAACAAACACTTCAATTTATTCTATTAGAAAAAAATTAAACAATTTTAAACGAAATAAACTTTTGTATCATACCAGTAATTAGGGCATCGAGAACCGAACATTTTAGGATTCGGTTTTTTCGGTTCCGGTCATAAAGAACCTACTACGGAACCCTCGAAAATTTTCGGACCATAACAAGTGATGGCTTGTTAAGATATCTTTAGAATAAGAGGACAACGCTCAGATAGTGGACCGCTTAAGAAGCTTAAGTGTCGTTAAAATATAAGTAGCGTTGTGAATTGAACCTTTTTGAATGGTCATTATGGTTACTTATTGGTAAGACGTTGTTTAATGTACCTATAGGGAGAGATGAAACTATACAAAGAAATGGCAGCACAACGTCAGCCAACAGATTTACCGTACTTCTAAAGGAATGAACTAAACCCTTATACCATCACTTTGTTATCTGCTGTCCGTATATTAAGACGCGTGAACAGGCCATACCGCTGGTTACTTATGTCAAGAATCAGGGATCAAGTAGTCTTGCGTCTCGTGTACTCCTATCTACAGGAGATTTTAAAAGTGCGAAATAATACTTGGTAGTTTGGATGAGTATCGGGAATATAATTTTTATTGAATCCGAAAAAAAAACTGTTTTCTTTTTTCGAATTATGAAAATAAAAAAATCTCCAGAACTAAACAACATTTTCACAAACATTTTTTTTTGTAATATTGGCGACTACTGTTCCTAAATGCAGTTGACACTTAGTTCTATAACCACTACATGAATGTCACAAATATTCAAATGCCAATAAATAATAAATTATTTATATTGCAGTTACCTTATGTACCTATTTAAATTATTATTACGGACTTTAGAAATAAGCTGTACAAATTTCAGTTATAAAGTAAATACGCCTACTTTATAAAATAAAATAGTGCAAGTATCAAGATGATATGTCGGTGTACGGTCCACAAGATGTGCGGTGCCCAGGTGTGTTATAAAGACGTTTTTCTTCCCTCTAGTCCTGCAAGCCGCGGTGCCATAGCTGAGTAGGGATGCGACGATATTGAAGTTTATCGATATCGATAAAAAAAAAAAAGATCCGAAAGAAAATGACAGTTAAAATAATAGAATTGAACGAACACTTGCCGTAGTGGGTCGAGAGTAGACCGCTCGGCTTACTGCATCGGGTGATTGCGGGTTCGATTCCCGCCAGAGGAAAATTTCGGGAACGGGCTTTTCGTAAGATTAGCCTATGTCTTATTCCAGAGCCTACACTATCTAAGTTTCAAATTTCATTAAAATCGGATTAGTAGTTATAGACATACGTGATAACAAATATTCACACACACACACACACTTTCGCATTTATAATACCTATTAGTAGGATAGGATAGTAGGAGGAAGTATAGATTCATCGATCAAGGATTATCGACTGCGTCCCAACACTGGTCGTAAAGTATCCATCAAAGTATGACAAATATTGTTTTTACTACACAACCGAGTCCCAAGAAGCCAAGGATTTATAGTCTGGCACGCGCACTACGTACCGGAGATCCCTCACGAATACCTATCTCTTAACATAAAACATATTCTTTTAAGTACAGCATATTTTTTAAAGCAAGGAAAATTGTTGGCTAAAAAAATGTTTGGGTAACAAAGATTACCAAGAAATAGTTAAACGCGTTACTGTAGACAATAGTTTGGCATACTAAACTGAGTCCATGGACCCAGTCGCTCGCGGAAAATAATGTTGAAAACATGTCGCCACGGTTCGTCTTTGGTGATAAAATGCCTTGAAGTAGATTGTCGAATTGCGAGCGTGATAACAGATGTGTGAATTTCGCTGCATGTGGTGCGCTGAGCACAAGACTAGTGGTCAGAGGCCTTCGGACGTTTTGAAAATCTGTCACTAGGCTGGCCACTAACCATACGATAAGAATATAGCCAGACAAACACAAACTGTATGGTCCCAAACTAAGCAAGGCTTGTACTATGAGTACCGTACAAACAATGGTATGGGGGCGATCCCAGTGACACCCAGACCAGGGAAAATTACGAAAAGGCCGTTTCCGAAATTTGCCTCTGGCGGGAATCGAACCCGCAACCACCCGATGCAGTGAGCCGAACGGCCTACGCTCGAACCAATGTGCCAAGCCGTCATCAAAAGAAGAAGAGGATGGTATTAAGGTTATTTATTTTGAACTAAATTACACAAAGGTGCTTTAATTGACCCATTTCAACAGTTAAAATATCGTATTTCTTAAAATAAACGGCGGTAAAATGAATCGTAAACTCCAGCGGCGGGTTATCGTTAAACAGAGATTGTTAAACCGTAAATAAATAGTTAATTTAACTTTAAAGCGGGATCTAACTATTCGTATCAATTGCTTTAAGGGGCATTTGATTGGGGCAATTTAAACTGGATTGTTCAGTGGTTGATTAGGATTATTTAATTTCATTTATACAGAATGCTTTAAAAGTCCGAAATATTTTTTTTAATGTACATAACATACTATCTGTGCCCCGCGACTTCGCCCGCGTGGAAATTGATGTGTAAATGTGCCTATGTCTTATTCCAGAGCCTACACTATCTACGTTTCAAATTTTATTAAAATCGATTTAGTAGTTATGCAGATACGTGGTAACAAACATTAACACACACAAACTTTCGCATTTATAATAGGAAAAGTAGGATAGGATTGCAAACATACGTTGAGCTCCTTTCATTATTGACACTCCTAATTAATAGAGTTCAGCTTATGTTGGAAAGGTTACTATAGAGGTGCAAGCAACTACTTAAGATATATTTTTTTTTTGATTGGCGAGATTCCCTTAAAAATTAATACCAATTACTCGATATTTATTTATACATAGAGTACTAGCTTTTGCCCGCGACTTCGTCCGCGCATTTGTCCCACGGGAACATACTATCGGGGTAACGAGTAGCCTATGTGCTATTCCAGACTATAATCTATCTCAGTGCCAAATTTCATCCAGATCCGTTCAGCCGTTCTGGCGTGAAAGAGTAACAAACATCCATCCATCCAAACTTTCACATTTATAATATTAGTGGTATTTCGGACTTTTGAGACAGCAGACATTATGAAAGGAAGTCTGTCTATAAGAATGTAGTAACATTGTTGGGAACATACCGGCCAGAACGTTAAGTGCAGTATTATCATATGACGTCGCTACAAAGTCACACTGTTTAACATAACCTTTGTACGGCGCTCCAACGGTGAAAATGACCACTAGCGAATTCCAAAGTTATACTAGGCATCTAAGCTTAAAATTCTAAATGGTCTATACAGGGTGAATATACAGTTGAAATCATGGACATTCTTTTAAACGGTGATTCTACACAAATGATTCAGAATATTTAGGGAATATCAATCTTTCAACAAATCAATTGATATAAAAATATTGCCCAGGTAAGATATAACAGTTACAGTTAACTGTTTCCTTATTTGCTTAATCGAGCTATATTTTTTTATCAATAGATGTTTTATTTTTTCCCGAAAATATACTAATCATGTGTAGAGTCAAGTTTAAAGGGATGCCCATGATTTCATATTCATCCTGTATAGTCAAGTTCAAAAATAGAATGCACTCACTTAATGCACTGACAGTTGACGTATTGACGTTTCGACGCTCGCCGCTAATTTAAGCGTCACCGAGGGAAACATGACGTCGAGGTCGCCTGACGTGACATTATGATAGCGTTGAAGAGTGTGACAAGCGATCGAATTTGGAGCCGTCATATACGACTCCACCAAGCCAACTGGCTGCATTTAATCAAGTTCAATAATTCAGTTTTAGTATTCATCAAAATCGGCCCAGAGACTCCTTTCGAGTACTTTTCGCTATTCCTCATAGTTTCGGATTTGGCCATCCACGCACAATAGAAAAATTCACCCTGTATACAAGCGTTGATTACTAAACCACCAAGCCAACTAGACACGCGGGTATAAATATCAAATGATAATAAGTCAATGATACCGCGGTCCTTCCACCACGTAGTGGGAGCTACTGCCACAGGAGTGCCGGCATTGTCCCAGGCTCACTACGTGGTGGAAGGACCGCGGAATCATTGACTTATTATCATTTGATATTTATACCGGAGTGACTAGTTGGCTTGGATGAGTAGTAGTTTCAGGCATCTGCAAGTGGCATGAACGCTAATCGAATAGAATAGAATAGACTTCACAATGTATGGAAATGTCAAACGTCGCTATATAGATCAACAACAAGTCGCTATGTAGATCACGTGACTTATGTCATTTCCATACATGAAGCGTAGCGATTTGAACGAACGCTTGTAGACGTCAGCCACTTGTCTACCTTCTGTTGGTGTGTTATTCTGGCGATAGTTCCTGTATACACGGCGACAAGGTTCACCACCTGTCACGTTGGGTTCTGACTATCTGGTGAAACGTGGGCTTTGAGTTGGTTAATACCTCCACAATGTGGTGGTGTATGGCCACTCAAGCCTCTTACTACCCCCGAATGGGGATAAAAGTCGTGACGTTACATTTTACATTCTGGCGATATCTATCTTATCGACAAAAAATTACCTATTTTGTCGGTCCCCAAATCTAAACGGCCATCGTTTGGATTAAACTTAGCAATTAAATATACATTATGGGGGTATTAGAACATTTAAAAACTCACCCCCGACTTGTTCTAAAACTGAGGGGTGTCGTAATCTGCTTTTAATAACCACGGCTCACACACCGTGAAATTACTATAAAAGTTTACACTTTTTTATGGGACTGAGGTGGCAAACAAGCGTACGGCGCGCCTTATGTTAAGCAGTTACCGTAGCCTAAAGATGCTTGCACGTTGCCGACCTAAAGGGGAGTGGGACGGAGGGAGGGGAAGGGGGATGGGGTTGGGCTTCCGGTTCTCTCACTCATCGTACGAAACGCAGCTGGAATTGCTGCTTTACGCCGATCTTCTGTGAGAGGGTGGTCACTACCCTGGTAGTACCAGTCCGTATAGAGCTGCAGTCAATTGGCTACAGCTTGGCTCTATCACCAATAAAAACGTTACGTTATTAAAAACTCGGCAAGCAAGATAGCTCAGTAGTTGAACGCATGGCTTGGAACACAAGGAGCACAGGTTCAAACCCGGCTCGCATCTGAACTTATCTGATTTTATGTGCGAATGTCATTGCAGCTCATATTTGGACTGGCTCGTCCTCTCTCTATCTCCATACCAAAATTCATCAAAATCGGCTCAGCGGTTTAGTCGTGAAAACGTAACAGACAGATAAAGTTACTTTCTCATATACAGCGTTATTGGTAAAACACTAACAACCTTGCAGGGGCGTATTACTGCCATCAAAAACAACAACTTTTGCTCTGTGACTTTTTACTAAAAAAAACAAAAAAAACACTTTCTAAAATGTATGTTTTTTTTTTCTTATCTAGAGGAAAGCCGTGGTACGTGGTTGTATTCCACTTTGCCCTAAAGTACCTAAACTTACCACGGCTATTCTCTAGATGAGCATATTTTCTTGTTTCATGCATTGTAGTGTGTTTTTTTTTGGTTTTTTAAAAAGTCACAGAACAAAAGTTGTTGTTTTTGATGCCAGTAATACGCCCCTGCAAGGTTGTTAGTGTTTTACCAATAACCCTGTATAATATTAGTATAGAAGACTTTAGCAAGGTGAAGGTTGCGTGCGACTTCGCCGCGTGGTACGTTGATTGGTAGCAAGTTTATGTCAATAATATTTGGCCAACTATATGCAATATATTTGTTTGTATGTTTGTATTTGCAACATATTTGTTTGACGGGCCCGTTGGCGTGGTTGGCGTGATGGCGCCTTTCACGCTGCAGGTTGTAGGTTCGATTCCTACCCGGGACATGCATTTGTGTGCATGAACATGTTTGTATATCCCGAGTCTGGGTGTATATGTATATTAAGTATGTATTTACAAATAAAAAAAGTAGTATATGTAGTAATATCAGTTATCTGGTTTCCATAGTACAAGCTCTGCTTAGTTTGGGATCAGGTAGCCGTGTGTAAAAAATGTCCCAGGATATTATTATTATTATTATTATGATCACACATGGTACCTCCAAAAATTACAATACTAGACTTGTGTTCAGCACCACTAATGTAACGTCACGACTTTTATCCCCATTCGGGGGTAGTCAGAGGCTTGAGTGGCCATACACCACCACATTGTGGAGGTATTAACCAACTCAAAGCCCACGTTTCACCAGATAGTCAGAACCCAACGTGACAGGTGGTGAACCTTGTCACCGTGTATACAGGAACTGACTATTACCTAATCCCGAGGGATAGGTAGGTTTCCTCACGATGTTTTCCCTCACCGTCAGCGAACCGTAAATTATGCACATAGATGAAAATTCATCCATAGGTGCATGCCCCACCGGGGATCGAACCTGGGACCTTCTGATTGCTAGCCCAACGTGTTCACCCCTAGGCTACAGTCGCTTACATGCAGTGAAATTCACACATCTGTTATCGCACTCGCAAGTCGACAATCTAATTACTACTCCACCAAGCCAACCTATCAAATGTGACGTCACCCACAAAACAAGGCGGTGGCGGGTATGCGGGCGGGAAAGCCGCATTCCACCCGAGATCCTAGTTGGCTTGGTGGAGTTCTAAGGCATTTTAATGGGTGTTATTCACCAGAAGAAGCAACGTGCGAGCTCTTTGGTATTGCAAGCATCTACAGGCTACGGTAACCGCTTCACATCAGGCGGGCCGTACGCTTGTTTGCCGCCTCATTTATAAAATAGCAGGCAAAGCCAGGGGTAAAAGTACAGTTTGTAACATCGCGTGCTGAAAGCCAGTAACTGAAATACAATGTCGGAGACATTCGTTATATATTCAAGATGGCAACCCATTGCAAACATGAGGCCGTGTGTTCACCAATAACTAGTGTTGCCAGGTTATTGTTTATTTAGTACCCCTAATTACGTGTAAATTTTCCCTAGTTTCGTTTTTATTAAATCGGTTGCGAGCTCCCCTTCAGATAGGCAACGTGCGAGCACTGCTTTTGGTATTGCAAGCATCTATAGGCTACGGGGCTGTACGCTTATTTACCATATAAAATAAATGATGGGTGACCATTTAGTGGCATTTCGAACAAAGTCGGTCCCGGTTGCCATCTAGCAGCAGTCGTTAAGCCATGTCAGAGGCGGGCGGCTTGAACAACTCTGACACCAGGTACCAGGGAACCATACGATAAGATTTCACAGATTTTGGGTCTGGGTGTCGCTGGGATCGCCCCCAGTCCATTGTACGGTGCCCATAGTACAACCGTTGCTTAGTTTGGAATGTGGCGTCACTGTGGCATTTTGCTATAGTGATCGATCCTCTGATTGGTCGGATGATTCTGGCCCGCCAATCAGCGGCCGATCAGTATAGCTGCACAATGGCAATGGCTAAGCGACTAACGGCCCAGTTGGTGTGTAAGGACCATAACACACCGGGACGCCATGCGACGTCGCCAGCCACCGTAGCCAACTAATTCGTATTGAAATGTATTACGGTGGCTGGCGACGTCGCCAGTCCGTCGCCAGGTGTGATAAAAGAATCGAATCGAATAGACTTCACAATGTATGGAAATGCCAAACGTCGCTATGTAAATCAACAACAAGTCGCTATGAAGAT
This sequence comes from Drymonia ruficornis, assembly GCA_947859195.1. Classification (NCBI taxonomy): domain Eukaryota; kingdom Metazoa; phylum Arthropoda; class Insecta; order Lepidoptera; family Notodontidae; genus Drymonia; species Drymonia ruficornis. Next base: position 2,797,043 of record OX401932.1, on the reverse strand, counting down.
CACGCTTGAGATCACGTGACTTATGTCATTTCCATAGATGAAGCGTAGCGATTTGAAGGAACGCTTGTAGACGTCAGCCACTTGTTACCCGACTACGGAGGCGTTATGATTTTGACCGGTATGTATGTATGTATGTATGTATGTATGTATGTGCATCTGTTCCCACCCAACTTCCAAACTACTTGTCGTAATTTGACAAATGAGGTATCGTCAGAAGCGGCTTAATGGCGCGCTGGTTATGGGCTATGTGACGTCACATAAAATTGCATATGGCGCCCTCTAGAGGACATAATGTCATGAACTAAAAAAAAAACATTTTTTAATGAAACCGTGTGGGGTATCAAATGAAAGAGCTTGATGAGCACATTTCAAAAATATATATATTGTTACCTATAACTCCAAAATAATTAAATAAAAAGTAAGTTTAAAAACTAAAACCCGACTACTGAAAAATCGCGCTCTAAAAAGTATGAAACAAGAAAATATTCTCATCTAGAGGATAGCCGTGGTCCGTGTTCATATGCCATTTGGCCCTAAAGGACCTACACGGACCACGGCTATCCTCTAGATGAGAATATTTTCTTGTTTCATACTTTTTAGAGCGCGATTTTTCAGTAGTCGGGTTTTAGTTTTTAAACTTATTAAACTTATCTAGCCCTTCTGTCCTACATTTCAATACGAATTAGTTGGATGCGTGGCTGGCGACGTCGCCATGGCTACCCGGTGTGTTATGGCCCCTTAGTCTGTCTATATTTTATTTATACCCCGTTTCAGCTTTCAGATAACTGAAATACATGAAGCTTTACCACAACGGATATCCTGATATACGCAGGATCAAGTTTAATGGAAACATATCATGTGTTTACTTGATAAATACATACATTATCGTAATAGAGACGTATGAAGATGTATTATTACTGCGGTAATACACATGAAACGTATCACAGGAACGAATATTCAAACATTTTCCTGGATTTTCAGATGATTTTTCAGTGAAAATTTGTGGTTATTCGGCTTAAGACTATCGCTGTTATTTTGCTTAAGCCTACAGGTATACTTACATATTTTGTATCTCAAGATATCCTATGTCATTTTGAAATAGTGTAGCTTTCTATCAGTGAACGAATTTTCAGAATCTGACCAGTAGTTTCAGAGATTACCTCCTACATACAAACTTGTAGACTTTACTTTATAATATTAGTATTGACGATCTGAAGGGGAGTGGGACAGTGGAAGAGAAGGGGGTTGGGCTTCCAGCCCCCTCACAAATAGAACGAAACGCAGCTTTAATAATTACTTTACGCCGATCTTCTGTGAGAGGGTGGTCGAGCCAGCCCATATATGAGCTGCGGTCAATTGGCTACAGCTTGGCTCTACCACTAAGTATTCTTTTTAATTTAACCCCGCTAATAACCCAACAGGGAAGGTTTAGGGGGGGAGGCAATACTCGGCCAATATCTAGTAATATTATTTATGAAAGTACACACAACACGAAACAGGAAGCGGATGTGACCGAAATCGCGCGAATGGAGGACCCCGGTCGACGGTGAAGCGATTTGTCAATACTCGTCGGTACGCGGCGCGAGCCGATTTGATACTTGATGATTTCAATACAGAAGTACTATCTAACATGACGAAACATTCATCATTATTATCTTCCTGACTTAATTTGGGTGCCGAGTTGTTATTGTTGTCTATAATTAAAACTACAACAAACAAACAAAAAATATTATACACTAGCTTCCGCCCGCGACTTCGACCACGTAAAATTAAAAACACAGCAGCCTATGTGCTATTCCAGACTATAATCCATCCCTGTGCCAAATTCCACCCAGATCCGTTCAGCCGTTCTGGCGTGATTTAGTAACAAACATCCATCCATACATCCATCCATCTAAACTTTCACATTTATAATATTAGTGGGATACTCCAATTTGTTTTGGTATACGAAATATATTTTCTGAAGATGATTTTTTTCTAAATAGCCTATTAAATGTCCCACTGCTAGGGCCTCCTCTCTCTGTCTCCACAGGTCCCTATCCTGGGCTTGTAATGGCCACGTTTTACCCAAAAGTGTTCAAATCGTCACACCATCTTCGCCGCGATCTGCCACGACGTCGGTGACCATCATTGGGCGTCCAGGTATTGATGCGATTTGCCCACCTTTGCGGATCCATTCGTGACACGTGGCCGGCCCAATCCCACTTCAGCTTTGCGGTGTTCTCGCCCACGTCAGTGATTTTTGAGATTTTTCGACCCCCCCTCCCCCCTTGGTGAGAACTCGTGAGATTTTGCTCGACCCCTCCCTCCCCCTCTAATCTCACGTGAGATTTTTCAAAAGCTATTATATTCTAGAGGAGAAACATGATATACTTAATTTAACAAAAAAATAAGTTAACGTTAAGTTTAGTAAAAAAAAAAAAAACTGTTTTCTTGCAATTTTACACTTTTTCTTGCGGTAAAAAAAATTACGTGAGATTTGCCGAGACCCTCCTCTCCTTCACGTGAGATTTTGCTCGACCCCCTCCCCTCCATAAATGCCTCACGTAATTTATGGACGCCCCCTTAGTAGCTGCCAGCCGATAAAGTGACTTATCACTGGCGTGTTGTAATTTTATAAGTACCAATAATACGTTTGAATTTTTGAATATTTAAATATGTTAGTTCTAGTTCTATTTTAGTTTTCTTCTAAGCTCCCTGAACGTGGTCCAGGCAGTTGGTGTTTGAATTCGGTCCGGAGAAGTCCTATCTAAATTATACTTCAGTGTTAATACCTATTCTAGGCTTCTCCGTTACAATTATAATAAAACACTATTTAACCATCGACAGTTTATTATTTACAACACACATTAGCAGCAGCATTTCTTAAGGCAGGGTCTTCCAATCTCCTATAAGAGTATGTATTTCATAGGTAACAACGGCACCCAACTCATGTCAAGACTGGGAATAACATGTCTCAATACGTTACTAAATAGACCAAAACTATTTCGGAATTGATCAAGCATCAAAATCACTGGGTCGCGTTCAAATTTGAACGGGCAACGAATTTTGATCGTCACTACGCATCGTTAAGTGATTGGCTCTGTGCTCCACAGACGGACCGGACGATTTTTATATACAATATCTATGTATTGGGCACAGTAATATTGTATGGGGTATTGTAGTGAAATTCTGAGAAGATATTTGAGATATATGATACATTTAGGTGACGAAAATGGACGACCTTTTCTAGCATACATAATTTTTAGGGATCCGCCACTAAAAAGGAGAAAAGGGGACCAAATTATAATGTTGTCCTGTCAAGACGTGCACAATCCAAACCGCTGGTGTTAGAAACATGCAATTTTGACAGTAGGTAGTAGCTTTTAAAGCGGTGCCGTCATATAACGGCCGCACTAGAACATTGGCTATGTAAACTATGGCGCGATTTCCTAGAGGGCGGTATTGGACACAGTTTTTTACATAGCCAATGTTCTTGTGCGGCCGTTATGACGGCACCGCTTTTGGAGGTAACCAGCGCATAAGGAAGGCTTTTGGAAAATTACATCTTTACGGAGTGAATAAGGGGTGAAAATTTGTATGGGGTCCCAATTTTTCTGGGTCGCAAAAGATTCGCCCGTTCTAGGGACGAAAATACTATCCAGAATATGGGTGCATATGGTATAACTCTGCTTACCCTCTGTAGCTTACTGGCAGGATGGTGTAGCAAATATTTTTATTTAAATATCGCCAGACTTACACACCAACTGTATGGTCCCAAACTAAGCAGCGCTCGTATTATGGCACCATACAATATACTGGGGCCACAGTGACACCCAGACCAGGGTAAACTACGAAAAGGCAGTTTCCGATATTTGCCTCTGGCGGGAATCGAACCCGCAATCACCCAAAACAGTGAGCCGAGCGGCCAACGCTCAAACCACTGCGCCGACGTTCGTTTCTCCTACCATTACGTAATTCGGCAACTGTGGCAATTTTTAGGGTCGTTACCCCCCTGAGGGCTCGGTACAAGGCCCTTCCATTTGTATCAGCGGTGTTGGCCCTTTGGAGACCGCCCTAAGGCCGCAAACCTTGGTTTGTTTTAGAGTTTTTGGACACTGTCCTTTTAAAAACCTTTGTAGAGTACTTAGTACTTACTCGTGTAACGCCCCTATACTACTCTAATACCTAACATTCATTTTAAGTTTGCAATACTTCTTCATATCGTATGGTTCCCTGGTACCTGGGGGGTTACTCCGAAATACGTCGCTGACGGATCGTCCGAAGTACGGATTCGATTTACGATCAAAACAATGTCAAATCGTAGAGAAAACGAAAGAAGAAATGTCAAATCACGACAATCCGTCAGCCGAAACGTTAGGTTCGTATTTCGGAGTTGTCCAGCTGGTGTCAGAGTTGTTCAAGCCGCCCGAAGGCCTCTAACATGGCTTAACGACTATCTATATGACAACAACCGGGACAGACTTTTTACATGCCCTCCGAAGCACGGAGACGCTCAGTTCAAAATGCCACTAAATGGTCACCCATCTTTGACTGAGTTTATCAAGATTTGCTTAGCCTCTGATCTATTTCCCGGTCAGTGATTATTATTTATTAAGTAGATTATTTCTGGCACTGTATATAAAGTACCTACTATCTTGCTTCTTTCACAGTCGGTATAATGAAAACGATATATTTAGAGGGAGAGAAGCGTATACATTCGATATAATCGCCCGCCAAACAGCTGTACACGGAAAACCTTTTAAACACCTGACTTAACCGACTCCCACGGTTGCTATTTCCACGAAATTCAGGTATTTCAGCTATCAGCGCTTTGACGATGAACTTATCTTTTTGCTTACGTATAAATAATTTAGATGAAATGAAATATATTATCTTCAGCAGATAACACACTTAAAGACTATGCTAACTTACTATAATAATAATATCCTGGGTAATTTTTACACACGGCTACCTGATCCCAAACTAAGCAGAGCTTGTACTATGGAAACCAGATAACTGATATTACTACATATACTACTTTTTTATTTGTAAATGGATACTTACACATACACCCAGACTCGGGACATACAGACATGTTCATGCACACAAATGCATGTCCCGGGTAGGAATCCAACCTACGACCTGCAGCGTGAAAGGCGCCTCCGCGCCAACCACGCTAACGGGCCCGTCAAAACATATAATAGAACAATAACATAACAAGAATAATAACATATAATGGAAACAGTAAAATAATAGATAACATTGCGGACTGCACGCTAACTGAAAGCGGACTGCACGCCGACTGCAGGCGGACTGCACGCCGACTGCAAAACGAACTGCACGCCGACTGCAAACGAACTGCACGCCGACTGCAAACGAACTGCACGCCGACTGCAATCGGACTGCACGCCGACGGCAAGCGAACTGCACGCCGATTGAAAGCGGACTGCACGCCGACTGTAAGCGTACTGCACGCCGACTGCAAGCGGACTGCACGCCGACTGTAAGCGTACTGCCAGCCGACTGCAGTGCGTTTGTAGCTCGTCTGAGTAGACAATCTGAGTAGTCTGTTAAGCTTTGCGCTTCTCAAACTTTTGTTCCCACTGCTTTCCGTTTAAACAAACAACAGTATACTAAAACTATTGTTTGCAACTCAGTTGGTAAGAGGTTTTCATTGTCACTTATCATTTTTAACTTCGCCACTATACAGAGTGTTGTAGTTTCCAGATGACGGACGGCCGGTATTGTCGCGGGAGTAAAGTTTAACAGCCATAGAGTTTTTTAGCAAGTCTACAATGGTTTTACAAAGCATTTCTGCCTTCAAGTTGATTGGCGAATTGCGGGTGCGATAACAGATGTGTGAATTTCACTGTTACCTCCCATAGATTTCAATAGGAATAGTTGGCTACGGTGGCTGGCGACGTTGCCATGGCTATCCGGTGGAGTGCGCCAATTTTCCTGGCCTACACTGCAACGATGTAGGACATTAAGTACACAAGCTTCGGGCCGTCCTGATGCCGATATTTGTCCCTATTTTAGTGTTGTACACACACTGTATCCCTTACCTTAGGGACCGGGACGAGCTGACGTCGGGACAGTTTCATGTGTAATCACCTTATACTTTACATACGTCAATAGGCGTGTCCAAAACACGCGTATGCCGCGCGAAGCTATGCCTCGCGAGGTTTGACATGCCTCACCCGAGCGCTGTCATTTGCCTCGCCTAGTTGGTTTTTATTTTTTTATTCTGGGACATTATTTACACACGGCTACCTGATCTCAAACTAAGCGCAAAGCTTGTACTATGGAAACCAGATAACTGATATTACTACATATACTACTTTTTGTTTTGTAAATACATACCTACTTAATAATATACATAATTACACCCAGGCTCAGGACATACATACATGTTCATGCACACAAATGCATGCCCCGGGTAGGAATCGAACCTACGACCTGCAGCGTGGAAGGCCGAATCTTAGCCAACCACGCCAACGGGCTCGCCAAGATGTCAGTTTGGCCTAGTCATGAGACAGAACGATGTCAAGCTGATTGCTCGGGTACCCTCTGTCTAGAGTGTAGGTTGCCTCGCCATTTGCTTCGCGCGGCATGCGACTAAGGCAACCGCGCGTGCTTCGCGAGGCATGTGGGTGAGCAGCCTCTCGCGGCATGTGCGTGTTGTAGACGTGGCTAATGACGTCGCATCCTATAAAATGTGACCTTTTCCGTGCAATAAAGGGCACGAACACAAGAGAAGATCGGCGTAAAGCAGCTATTACAGCTTTTCGTACGATGAGTGAGAATCGGAAGCCCAACACCCCCCTTCCCCTCCCTCCTTCCCACTCCCTTTCAGGTCGCCAAAATGCGAGCAATTCCTTTGGTATTGCAAGCATCTATAGGCTACGGTAACTGCTTATCATCAGGCGGGCCGTACGCTTGTTTTGCAACCTCAGTTCTATAAAAAAACATATTTCTACTCGTTACTACTTCTTCGAAACATAGTGACGCCTGTAAAAGGGCCATAGATGAAGCCGTGCACATTCTAAAGAGGTTTGTACATGTTATCTTAAGGCGCACTAGATCTAATTTGTGCGAGTGGTGCATTGAACGGAGACGGCGCGAATGCCGTCGCCGTGATTGGGTTAGACGCCAGACGTGGGCTATTACGTGTAGGGCCCGTGCACACTGGCCGGGATAATCGCTGCGGATATTTTCAAATATAGAAACGCTGTTGGCAATTTGGTCGGTTCGTTGCTTTGACGGCGATGTATTACTACATGATTCAGAGTCATAGTTAAAAATATTTTTATTCAATTATAGACCAATAAAGATACTTACGAATAGTCCGACTTTACTACCGATTCCAGAGAGATTTCCATTGAGAAGAGCCGGCAAGAAACTCAATGGTTACTCTTTTCAATACGAAATATTTGTATATTTGCAGAAACAGAACCGATTTGTCCAATACCTTATAAATTCGCATCGTGTATTTTTTACTAATAGGCGTGTCTACAACATGCACATGCCGCGCGAGGCTGTTCACCCACATGCCTCGCGAAGCACGACGTTTGCCTCAGTCGCATGCCGCGCGAGGCAAATGGCGAGGCAACTGACACTCTAGACAGGGAAAGGTAAGTATACCCGATCAATCAGTTTGACACGTTTGACATCGTTCTGTCTCACGACTGTCAAACTAGGCGAGGCAAATGTGAGTGCTCAGGTGAGGCAGGGCGCGCATTTGCCTCACGTGAGGCAAGTCAAACTTCGCGAGGAAAATTTTCCTCGCGCGGCATGTGACACTTCTGGACGTAGCTATTGAAAACGGTCCTTACCTTCAATAGGGCATCAATAGAACGCCACTCAGCACTGATCGCATCTGCGAAACAGTGCAGTCTGAAAGGGCTCTAACTACATTGTGGTCGGTCTGGTGACTCTGACTTGTAATAAATCATTTAAAAGCATAGAATTTATAGTACTTATGGCCAAACAGTATATAGTACTTTTTTTATACTTGTCCTATTTGGTAAGCAAAGATGGCGTCCAGCGGGGCGATTGCGTAACTCTTTTGTCAATGTTTTAATTGGTTTCGTTCATCCTGTGTCAATTATATACGAAACCAATTGAAACATTTACAAAAAGTTACGCAATCGCCCCGCTGGACGCCATCATTGCTTACCAAATAGGACAAGTATAAAAAACGCACTATAGCTTGTTTCTTTTTAAGGGCGTATTTACAATGGCCGATAACGACACAGTGCGGGGTGAGAATAATGGGCTGACTCGACCGCGGTAGTACCACCCTCTCACAAATGATTGGTGTAAATCCCAAACAAAATTTAAAATTCACTCCACTTCAAACCGGCAACGTGCGAGCGATGCCTTCTGTATTGGCGTCTATAGGCTACGGTAACCGCTTAACATCAGGTGGGCCGTAGGCTTGTATGTAGTCACATAAACATCATATCAATCACTATCATACACCAAAGACTAATAGAGTTACATAGAGCCATACTAATTTCATTCACAACAAGGCAGAAGAACTTGGACTTGTGGGGGAGGGAAAGGGAAGGAATGGGGAGTCCCCCTCCCCTCCCCTGATATATTAGCTGCGGCATTTCTATTCGTCGTGAGGGGCATCAGCGACGCATTAGTACGTCGCCGGCGAGAGCTATTCATTGGAAGAGCAGCGGAGACAAATGACGCAGGATAGAGTTTGGGAAACATGTATTTGAGAAATTACTTGAGAAAGGAGGCCAAAGACATTACCAAGAAAGAGGGAGACTTGTGACTACTGTCCATAAATAGTATGTTCTACTACATGGCGTCTGTGGAAACTGGGAGGTTACTTTGAAAAACGAAACGAAAGCTACGGCTGACGGATCGTCCGAAGTACGGATTCGATGATCGTGATTTGACGTTTCTCCTTTCGTGGTTCCTACCGTGAAAGTTATTTGACATTTCTGATTTCAGCGTTTGACATGGTTTTGATCGTACATCGAATCCGTACTTCGGATCCGTAACACTTTCGGAGTAGGAAATCACCCGATCCGTCAGCCGAAGCTTTCGTTTCGTTTTTCAAAGTAACCACCCTGTACGATACAGACGTTCGCGCAAAATAATGTTGAAAATATGGTTTTGCCGATATAGCTCGTCGTCTGGTGAATAATACGCATCAAAATGCAAGTTGATTGACGAATTTCGAGTGCGATAACTGCGATGTAGTGGTGCGCTGAGCACAAGTCTAAGGATTGCAATGTTAGGAGGTTCCATATCTGCTTAAATAAAACATCACTGGCCGCAGCCCAGATTGTACAAAATATACAGGGTGAAATCGAATTAAATGGCAAAATTATTTCCCTGTACCGCCTAGTGTCTGTAGTACCATTTCCTAATGTCCCCTGGTCTGTGTCCTAGACCAGGGAAAATTACACTGAGAAAAAAATTACGACAGCAAAATGGTTTTTGTAGTTCCTAGTAGTCTTTTTAGTATGTTTTACTAAATGTTTTGTATTTACAGCAAATGTTTTATAAATGCGAGACATTACATTACATTTGCTGTAAATACAAAATGTTTAGTAAAAAATATTAAAAACACTACTAGGAATTACAAAAACCACTTTTTTGTCGTAAATTTTTTCTCAGTGTACAAACCGGTACGCCTATGGTCGATAACTGGAGCACCGACCTGCTGTCAATGTGGCGACTGTCAATTCTTTCGTCCGTAAATAAAAGAAATAAAACGCACTCATGTTTAGTCTATAACACTTGAACGCACACGGGTCGTTTCGACCCCTCAGCAATTGTGGGTTAATCGGTACGGAGCGAAAATGCGTTTAATGCGGACCAAAGATTGTGTGCGAAGATGTTACTGGGGATATAAGGTGCTTTCTTGATACTTACTAAGCATTTAAGGGCTGTTTATACAGGATGAATTTAAAATCATGGGCATGGGCATAGGTTAAAACCGATGCGTAGAGCACGCATGATTCAGAATATTTTGGGAAATTAAATGAAAATATCTTGATAAAAAAATATTGTTCAATTAGCAAATAAGCAAACGAGTTAACTGTAATACGTTACCTGGGCAATAAATTTCTAACATTTGATTTGTTGAAATCACCGATGTAGAATCACCGTCTAAAAGGATGGGTATCCTTTTTAACGGTGATTCTACATCTGTGATTTCAAATTCACCCTGTAGATACAAAAAAATAAAATAAAAGTGTTTTTTTATAATGTCAAAGTAACAGCTTTTTACTATAATGCATAAGAAAGCATATACTATAATAACAAAAAAATAAAATAAATTGGAGTGTCTGTATGTTGGTTTCGCCTAATCTCCGAAACGGCTGGACCGATTTAGACGGGACTTTCACTGGCGGATAGCCGATATTATAAGCCTTATAATATAAGGAGTAACTTATGCTACTTTTTTTGGAGATAGAATTAGGGTTCTGCGCAAAATAATTAAAACTCACAATATGCGACTAACTCATTAACCTCGCTTTTTTTTTTAATGTACTATCAAATGAACATGTCTGTATGTCCGGAGTCTGTGTATATTAAGTATGTATTTACAAATAAAAAAGTTGTACATGTAGTAATATCAGTTATCTGGTTTCCATAGTACAAGCTCAAGCTCAAGTTCCTGTATACACGGCGACAAGGTTCACCACCTGTCACGTTGGGTTCTGACTATCTGGTGAAACGTGGGCTTTGAGTTGGTTAATACCTCCACAATGTGGTGGTGTATGGCCACTCAAGCCTCTGACTACCCCCGAATGGGGATAAAAAAGTCGTGACGTATAGTTCATTGTTTTTTTATTTCATTTAGTACAAGCTCTGCTTAGTTTGGGATCAGGTAACCGTGTGTACAAAAATGTCCCAGGATATTATTATTATTAAATGCTTCATCAATAATAAGCGCTTATTAACATGATACAGTTTCCGCACAGCATAACAATAAAATACAAATAACATTTACATCAATAATAACATTTATGCGCACATAAACACAATCGTTCGGTGCACGAACACTGAATATTAAGTGCGCGGGTACTAATCACGGCAGTGTGTACGTGCCTTTATACTTGTAATTGGTTTTTGAATACGTGTTTGTTCGCATGTTAGCTTGTTATTCGGTTATGTAAAGCAATGTATTCGTTATGTACATAATTGTTATATACAACTTGGGATTTTCGAGGCTTATACAATGTGTAATTGAAAATAATAGCGCTGAAGCTATTTTGTTTACAATAGAGAGTAGAAACGATGAAACTACTTCTTAATAGACAAATTCTTTTTTTTTTCTTTTATACGACTGCGGTGGCAAAGTTCGCTCCTGACGTTAAGCAGTTACCGTAGCCTATAGATGCTTACAAAACCAAAGGCATTGCTCGCACATTGCCGACCTGAAGGGGAGTAGGGTGGAGGGAGGGGGAGGGGGGTGGGCTTTCAGCTCTCTCACTCATCGTACGAAAAGCAGCTGTAATAGCACCTTTACGCCGATCTTCTGTGAGAGGGTGGTACTACCCCGATCGAGCCAGCCCGTATATGAGCTGCAGTCAATTGGCTAAAGCTTGGCTCTACCACCTAACAAATTGGTTGTTCTCCAAATCCCAGTGAACTAAACTTGGGACGAAATTGCCCGGTCCGGTGGTGACACAACTGGGTCGAGAGTGCCCCACCTGGCACGGTGGATGCATCCGTTGGCGATTCTATTGCTCCGAATTGACATCGCAGTTTAGGGTTAAAAAGAATTATGCTAAGCGAATAGCCGGGTCGTTTTAACGTCTGGAATAGTTTTATGAGGTCATATATTATTATATTTTAATACGTGAACAAGCGTACGGCTCGTTTGATGTTAATCAGATACCGTAGCCTATAGATGCTTGCAATACCAAAGGTTGCCGACCTGAAGGGAAGTGGGACAGAGGGAGGGGAATTGAGGGGGGGGGGGGGTGGGCCTCCGGTGCAGCTAAAATAGCCTATCTTCTGTGAGAGGGTAGAACTACCCGGGTAAATTGTAGAAGTGAGAAGTTGATTGTCGAATTGCGAGTTAAGATGTGTAAATTTCGCTGCATGAAGTGGTGCGCTGAGCTGAGCAGTCCGCTAAAATAATACAACAGTGTGAAAACCTTAATAAACATTTTTAGAACCCTTAGCGGATAGATACTTGAATAAAATCAAAAGCCACTCGCTCCCCCTGTCGGATAGACCTCGATCTTTTACGCTACACGCTTCTTGACGCGTAACCGACATCAGAAATAATACACTCGGCTTTTATGTACGAAACCTCTTCTTATCGTATGGTTCCCTGGTACCTGGTGTCAGAGTTGTTCAAGCCGCGCCTCTGACAAGGCTTAACGACTGCCTAGATGACAACAACCGGGACCGACTTTTGACGTGAACGAAGCACGGAGACGCTCAGACCACTAAACGGTCACCCATCTCTGACCGACCTTGCCGAGCGTTGCTTAACCTCCGATCGTTTACCGATCAGTGATTGCAGCTGGCTATGAGCACCTTCCTGGAATTTTCCTTAATACGGTTGAGTACAATGGTATTAGGGTGAGCATACACGGCCCTAGTTTTATGGACACCGCGGGACCGATGGGCGCGCCCTCTGCCGTCATGACGTCACGCGTCGCCGTCTATATGTTGACGTATACAAACAAATACTTTCAATAAAAAGCGGTAGATAGGTTATATGCGTAGGTGGTAGGTGGCGTGGTGTATTATTTTAGAAGATATGGTACCTCCTAACATTGCAATCACTAGACATGTGCTCAGCGCACCACTACATGCAGCGAAATTCACACATCTGTTCGTACTCGCAATTCTACAATGAGCTTAAAGGCAATACCGAAATGTTTTCAACATTATTTTACGCGAACGACCGAGTTATACTGCGTCCATGGACTGCGTTTCGCAGAACATACTATTTTGGACAGTGACATGTCTCTTTCTTAGTAATCTCTAGATGAAATTTACGTTTTCTCAACCAGAAGTTCAAAAATAAAAATGAAAAACTTTGCACCGTATGGCTGCAGATTCGATTCCTGTCAGGGTATACATACGTACGGTCCCCCCCTGATGTTAAATTCATCGTACGGTACCTATAAAACCAGTATTATCTAGTTTGGGAACATACAGTTGATATGTTCCGACCTTACCCAACAAAATGATTCCCACACAAAAAAAAACCGACCAAAAATAAAATATATTCAAAAAGTACTCTCGATTCACGCGCACTTAACCCTCCGAACGTACTCCAGTACATAATCATCCGCAGTTTTTTCTTACGGAACCCCGAAACGGGCACAAGTGGCAATAAGGGTTCCGCAGTCGATGGTACAGTCGCCTGTAACACAATTGCGAACGCCGCGTTGAATTACAAGCATTGTAGGGTTAAGGGCACGTAGACACGCTATGTAGCGCGCGTGTCCATTGTACGAGACGATACGATAAATTAAACTAAATAAAAACCATTACGCCTGGATTCTGCCAAAGGGATAGATAGAGGTGTACTGCAATGTAGCCAACTTTCGTTGACGGTATTTTGGTGCCAATATTTAATGCGAGGAGGATTCGGGTAGGTTGCCAACTTCTCCTGATTAAAAACCCTGGCCCAATGCGGTTTGGCAAACTTCACACAACATTACAATTCGAAAGAAGTGTAGGTCTCACGATTTTTACTTCACCGTTGTTCAGCGAGCGATAATTTTAGTTAGAAATGAGATTTGCACATGAAATCTGAAAATACCAGAACTGTGAACCGTAATTTAGATAAAATATTAATTAACCAATAATTAATAATGCCATGTCTTATTCTTCCATTCAGCGCGCTTTGCTGTCGGACTTACACCCACTCCAACCTTATCCATCTTTTCTTGGGTCTTCTTCTCGCTTTGTATCCATCCACATTCACATTCAGCCCTCGTCTAGTCACATGCTTTTCATCTCTTCTCATCACATGCCCAAACTATTCCAACCAATAATTAATAACATCCTTTTTAGGGTTCCGTATCCAAAGGGTGCCAAAGGGCCTTATTGCTAAGCTTACGCTGTCCGTCTGTACGTCTGTCAGCGGGCTGCATCTCACGAACCGTAATAGTTAGAGACTTGAAATTTTCACAGAATGCTAAAAACAACAACTACTTAAAATAAAAAAGGGGTCCTCGTACAAGAAACTTGATCTTTTTGACGTTTTTATTCTACAGTGGTACGGAACCCTTCATGTGCGAGTCCGACACGCACTTGGCCGGTTTTTATTATTTGTGCACTTCTGTTTTGCATCAAATCCATTATTTTTCTTAGTTTAAACAATATTGAAACGTGTTGACATTTGGTTTTGACTACGGTCGCTAACGCTAAATAAAGATTCAAAAGAATGTCGTGTCGGGGAACAATGGAAACAGTGGGAGCGCGCGTGCCCGCTATCGATCCGTGGCTCCGGAGAAAACAAATTAACAATCCGTCGGGACCGAGACAGACTGGATGGATATCACGAGTGTGGTCGCCGACACCTCTCTGCGACCTGCGACCACCCGGATCATTACAGCGTGAAGATACATGGACTTTCCATAGTGTGACTTTCCTTATTTCTGTGGCTATCAGCCTATACTGTTATATTATTGTCTCCCACTTTGCTACGGAGGGAAGTGGATAATCATCTTCCAACTCCTGCTATCCTTTCTTTTGATTAAATTCGTGCGGGTTCCAAGACAACTTAGCTTGTCCCCGGGACTCGTCGAGGGTCAAACCTTGGCGTCATCGTTGGACACTGTCGACCCTGGATAACAGGTTTACCAGTGGGGGAGTGTCTGACGGGCCTAGTCTCAAAATGACTGACTTTCTATAGATGATCTTCTTTGACGACCGTTTGGCGCAGTGGGTTGAGCGTAGGCCGCTCGGCTCACTGCATCGGGTGGTTGTGGGTTCGATGCCTGTCATTTTTGAATTTCGGAAATGGCATTTTCGTAATTTACCCCGGTGTAGGTGTCATTGGGAGCGCCCCCAATCCATTGTATGGTACCCATAGCTTTGCTTAGTTTGGGACCATACAGTTGGAGTGATTGTCTGGCAATATTTATTATTCCTCTTCTTCAAACTCCATGTCATTTGGTTTTGTGTGCATGGTTATGGGGACTCCATTTAGGAGGACAACAAAATCAGTAACGTGAGACCACGCGAACCTGAGCTCAGGTTTGCCAATTAGCAAAGTTTTTATATACCACTTACGGAGCACGTACAACCTATCTACATTTTTATTTAATCAATATTTCAGCCAAAAGACGTCCACTGTTGGACATAGGCCTCCCCTAAGGTTTTCCACAACGACCGGTCCTGTGCCACTTGCATCCAGCGGTTTCCCGCGACCTTCACTAGGTCGTCAGTCCACCTTGTGGGGGGCCTACCCACGCTGCGTCTTCCGGTACGTGGTCGCCACTCAAGAACCTTTCTGCCCCATCGGCCATCTGTTCTTAGGGCTATGTGCCCCGCCCACTGCCACTTCAGCCTACTAATTCGCAGGGCTATGTCGGTGACCTTGGTTTGCTTACGTATCTCCTCTCTTCATTTTATTTAATAACTTTGGCTAAAGATACAATATCATTGTCGGTAGAGACTTCCACAGATTAGGGTACCTACATTTCTACTTGATTATTATTCTCTCTCGTTTCTTGCGGTCGACTCCACAATTACAAACAACGCTAACTATACCACACTTCAACCAGTACGTTCATGATAAATATCCGTCTGTGCGAAGTCATTTCTAAATGTAACAGTACTCGACCATTAGAGCGTAACATTCGTTTGCTAAAACTATATTTATAGAACTCGTCTTGAATGTAAAACTTCCCAGACCTCATTAATTATTACAAACGTTTTTTTCTGTGACTAAGGTGGCAAACAAGAGCACGGCTCGCCTGATGTTACCGTAGCCTATAGATGCTTGCAATACCAAAAGCAAGTGGAGTTGGGGAAGTTGGACACAGGCAAGTGAAGGGGCTTGGGCCTCCGGCTCTCAATCATCATACGAAACGCAGCTGTAACAGCTACTCACGTCGATTTTCTGTAAAAGGGTGGTACTACTTCAGGCTACGGTCAGTACTTAATGTATTTAGAACTTAATATTAATAAAAAAATCCACATTAAACTTCAGTCAGTCGTATTTGGTAATTTATGTTTAATGTTTCCAAATTTTGTAGAAAACAAGTGATAAAAAAAAAAAATTTAAGTCAACCTAAATTGTAAATTCTCTCCACAACCGGGCTCACAGATACTTTGTGAAATGTATATCAAAATCATGCTTAAGACCTCTTAAAAATAGGTGTGTACTTACTTACCAGATTTGATAATTAGTTTTTCAATAAAAAAATATTCAATAAAAATAGTAAATTCTCTAAAAACGTCAACCCATTTTCAGTGACGTAGCTATCATCAACTGCATGTACCCTCTTAAATTCCAGATGTCCTGGTTGGCGATTGCCACTTACTATCAGTTGGACCGTCTGTCCGAGTGCCTTCCTAGGCTATAAAATCAGTTACAGTCCAGTGAACGACTAGCCTATAGTGCGGTAAGCCGACTTGGCACTAGCTTTAATAAATCACTCTTGGATATGGATGGATCCCGCCCTATACTTACCTTTCTAGGTACACCATTTCAGGAACTGAACAGGATATACATACATTCCGAATTTCAGGAACTTACCTGAAAAAATATGACACGAAAGATTAATATGAGAATCATTAAGATAAGATGTGTGTTTGGGTGGTGTGTTCGTATGTGGAAAATTACCGTATTAGTACGTAGTATATTTTCTCGTTTCATACTTTAAAGCTATGTCCCCACCAGTGCGCTTTCACGTTCATTTTGCGCTTTCGTCTGACGCATGCATGAAGAACCATAGCGCATGCAATAACGCGCGCGCTATTCTAGCTCAAAAACAGCGCACGCCCGTAGCGCACGCTGATCCGCCACCGGTGGGTTCGCGTGCAACATTCTGTGCGCTTTACATACAAAATGGCGGAAAATGAAGTTAAACAATTGAAATGATGAATGTTTTCTTTTGTTTCGTGTCTTAAAAACATCGTTTATCCAAATACTCTTTTTCTTGAGTTTTTTTTCCTTGCAGTTAATACCAAATATTCTGCTCAAATAGGTACACTTGTTCATCTTGACGACCGAGGTGTAGACACTAAGCTGCATGCGTCTTAAGGCAGTCAATATTGCACGCGCTTGACGCGAGATGAATTGAAAGTTGAAGACGCAAGGTGAACATGAAAGGGCACTGGGGAAGACATAGCTTAAGGGACACCGCAGATATGCTACTTTTTGCATCGGCGATTTATTCGCTTTTAGCATCGGAGCAGTCGCTGCGTCCGACCGCAGAGACGCCAAAACGCGATGCATTCGCAAAATCGCCGATCGCCGATGCAGAAAGTACCATGTCCGCAGTGGCCCTTAGAGCGTGATTTTTTGTTAAATGTATTATGTTTTGTAGAAAGTCATAACCAAAATGCCAATATGCTAGCCCGAATCAACGCATTTGAGATGTGGTGTTGGCGTCGTCTTCTGCGCATTCCATGGACAGCAAAGCGTACCAACATATCTATCCTAGACGAGCTGCGCATTAGGGATCGCCTCACGGCCACGTGCAGGGCTCGCATTTTGACCTTCTTTGGGCATATCTCACGTGGAAGCTCCGACTGCCTGGAAAGGCTTATTATGACGGGAAAAGTGGAGGGCACTAGATCTCGTGGCAGACCTCCCGCTAGATGGAGCTTGCAGATCACTGAGCTTACGCAATTCCAACTGCACAAAGCGGTACACGTCGCGGGTGACAGAAGCCGGTGGAGGAAAATTGCTCTCCAGAAGTTTTTTGTACATAATCGTCACGATCCTCAGTATTGAGGTAACGACTGGGAAGAAAGTCATATAACAAACGTTGTTGTTCATGATGTCAGTAATACAGACCTGCAAGGTTGTTAGTGTTTTACCAATAACCCTGTATATATCCCAGAACAATAATAGTCTATTTCACAGCCAATATAATTTCAATTGGAACAATATCAAATACAGGCTGCTGGAGCCGACTGTGCACCGGATGTGCAGTGACGTCATCGACGAGGCCATTTCCGGCCGCCATTAAACCAATCCGGTCGGGAAATTGGTACGAACAGGTGCATTCTGACGTGATTTTAAAATTATCTTCAGAAAATGAAATAAATTCATGACTGAGTGTACGGCCCGCCTGATGTTAAGCAGTTACGGATGCTTGCAATTCCAAAGACATCGGTGGCACGTTGTCGACCTGAAGGGGAGTGGGTCAGAGAGGGGGGCATCCAGCTCCCTGACTCCTCGAACGAAACGCAGCTGAGGGCCTAACTCTTTTACAAACGAAAACGCTTCGGACGAAATTTCGCGCATTTCCTACTACGTTTCTCATTCATCCCGACATTTCTTACGAACGAAAACTGTTTGACGTCTTCGTCGTTGTCGAATCTAAACGACAAAGTTTTCGTTTGTTAAAGAGTAGGCCCTCTGTAATAACTAGTTTACGGCGATCTTCTGTGAGAGGGTGGTATTACCCAGTCGAGCTATAATCAGCTGCGTTTCGTAAGATGAGTGAGAGAGCCAGAAGCCCAACATCCCCCTTCCCCTCCCTCCCTCCCTCTCCTCTATAGGCTACGATAACTGCTTACCATCAGCGACTGTAGCCTAGGGGTGAACAGGTTGGGCTAACAATCAGAAGGTCCCAGGTTCGATCCCCGGTGGGGCATGCACCAATGGATGAATTTTCATCTATGAGCATAATTTACAGTTCGCTGACGGTGAGGGAAAACATCGTGAGGAAACCTATCTATCCCTCGGGATTAGGTAATAGTCAGTTTCTGTATACACGGCGACAAGGTTCACCACCTGTCACGTTGGGTTCTGACTATCTAGTGAAACGTGGGCTTTGAGGTGGTTAATACCTCCACAATGTGGTGGTGTATGGCCACTCAAGCCTCTGACTACCCCCGAACGGGGATAAAAGTCGTGACGTTACATTACATTATTACATCAGGTGGAACCTTCGGTTGTTGGCCATCTAGTCACATAGCAAAAAAAATGGCTATGTTTAGTAAGTAATAGACAGATTCGCAGGTAGGCCGATCCCTGCCAATCACCCACTACTCGAAGCGTAATGAAATCGCAAAACAACATTGCTAGTTGACTCTCGAGGGTTCGATTTAGGAGTAGAATAGTAGGATGGCCAGTAATTTTAGTAAGTTAGGAATTGTCCTGACTTAATGAAGTTTAGCGGAAAAGATTATCACCTGCTGAACGCTGAAGTATAAAACATCCTTGAAGTTGTCGAGGAAAACGACATGTGAAGTTCGCCAAACCGCACTGGGCCAGCGTGGTCGACTACAGCCCAAATCACCCTTTTATTGAGGGGGAATGTGTAACGTCACGACTTTTATCCCCATTCGGGGGTATTCAGAGGCTTGAGTGGCAATACACCACCACTTGTGGAGGTATTAACCAACTCTAAGCCCACGTTTCACCAGATAGTCAGAACCCAACGTGACAGGTGGTGAACCTTATCGCCGTGTATATAGGAACTGACTATTACCTAATCCCGAGGGATAGGTAGGTTTCCTCACGATGTTTTCCCTCACCGTCAGCGAACTGTAAATTATGCACATAGATGAAAATTCATCCATTGGTGCATGCCCCACCGGGGATCGAACCTTAGACCGAAACCCTTGCTAGCCTAACCTAGGGGGAATGTGCCCGGTATAATGGCAATAGGCTTGCACTCTGATATATTGGGAGTCGGCATGCCTATCTCTTCAGGGATATTGCCCAGATGGTGTTAAAAACTCTAAGAAATTCAACAGAGCAGACAAGAATAAGATCAACCCTCAGAAGAATTCCCAACACAATCGCTCCGTCTCACTCCTCTTCAGGTTGGCAACGTGCGAGCGATGCCGTTGGTATTGCAAGCATCTATTGTAAAGGCTCCGTTAACAGATTGATCAGGCGTACGCTTGTTTGCCATCTTAGGGTTACCGCAGACATGCTACTTTTAGCACCGGCGATCGGCTATTTTGCGACTGTATCGATGCTGCGTCTCGTTTCTTCGAGCAAGAACGAGCGAGACGCAGCATCAAAATCGCCGATCGCCAATGCTAAAAGTAGCATGTCTGCGGTGGCCCTTAGTCACATAAAATGAATGATTCGCTTTATATCAACCTATCGGCTGAATATTAAACGTTTCTCAAACGTTTGATCTGTCGCGTCAAAATTAAGCATTTCTCAAAATTTAATAACAAAAATATTTTGAGTTCACTTTCGAGTATTCTACGGTGTCCCTGATTTATTTAAAAAAGTGTTGTCACCATTGATAAATTAAAATATTGCAACAGCCCACTCGAAGATAGAGGGGTGGGTTACTTTGGGCCGGCACTCGCGTTACGGTCGGTCGATTCGACCCCGTTTTCAAATGAGAGAAACAGCTCGCGAACCAACTAGTATTTATGCTGCCAGTATTAATTGGGGTGCACAGCAACAAATAGTATCTTCTTTTCTTTTTAAATATTTTTCTGATATTAAAAATACTGGTTCAAGTGTTGCCATTTGATGGATTGAACATTCAATCATTCTTCCTGATATTCAGGTGTTATTTAGTAAAGTAACACGCAATAGCAACGTAATATCAAGACTATTGGCTACCAGTCTACATCAGACTACGGATTTTTGGCACGATAGTAATCGTATTTCCCCATTTTTTACAGGTGGCATTGAAATGGCAGTCGTAAGGCGAATAGAGGGCCTGGGGGGCTAATAGCGACTATGCAACATTGCCAGTGCAATTCATTTTTCTGTTTTTCTAGCAGAATCCTTAGCAATTCCGCAAAATTTCTGTAAAATTATCACACATATTACGACATTCATACATATACGATACGATACGATTACGATATTCGACATTGACTGTTTCACGCAAAAGCGGATTTCTCGGAAAAAAAACAACGGGTTGCACTCCGGGAGTGCCGGCAGAAGTGAAAACTTGAACATTAACATTCGCGCAAGCGCCCTGCGCCGCCTAAACGAAACAGCAGGCGCAGGCATACATTTTCGCAGCACGGTAGAAAGAGAGGGGGATACTTCCTCTCCTACGCCGCGCCGGCGGTCTACTCTCCCTCCGTCTTACGAATTTTCGATCAGGTCACGTGTCCTGATGCGAGTTTAACATTTTATACCCATCCCAAGAAAAGTGCACAACGCCGTTAAGAAATTTTCACTTCAAAAAATTGAATGCTTTTCCTGAGTTCCTGCGATGTTGCATTAGTGTCGTTATAAGACCCCCTAGTCAATGCAATCAAGCTACATTTTGGTTAATTTATTTTTTGTTCTCATTGAGTAATTAATTCTCCAGTATCGAATACGTGTCATAAACGCGAGTGGCAACACCGACCCCTACTAATACGTTTACGGCGACAGAATTTTTCACTCTGTTCACCCCGCGCTGCGCTGGCCGAGCGCGGTAATCGAATGCCTCCGGATCCCGCCAATCGAGAAATACGTTCCTAATTTAATTGCGACACATCGATCAAACGGTTTTCGTTTGTTTTTGAGTTTTGGTACTTTCCTACTTAGGCCCGTATTATTAATTGCATCTCAAAGTTGAGATCGATCTTAAGATGCAGTTTTGACATTGAATGTATGGAACATCTGTCAAAAACAAAATCTTAAGTTCGGTCTCAACTTTGAGATGCATTTATTAATACGGGCCCACAGAGTAAAGACTAAAGAGGTGCCCTTATTAGATATATACAATATGTTAAAAAAACCCTGTCCGACCCGAAAACGTATTGTTGGGTATCGAGATTAGATTCCATTTTTGTAAAAAAAAACTTTTTTTAAATTTTTTTTTTTTAATTTTTCAATTTTTTTTTTTTTCATTTTTTTGGCTTAGTTTGTGTCCCACTGCTGGGCAAAGGCCTCCCATATTTTTTTGTAATACAAATACCCCGTTTACATAAAAAAAAAATATAAAATGACGTCATCACATACTTTGTGGTCTGAGGTGACGCCACACGATCTAACATAATTACTTCCGGTAACGGTGTTGTCATATTTTTAAAATTAGCTACATTATGTGGGAAAAAGGCAAAAAAAATTGGCACTTTAAATGTTCATTAATATGTTTACTATCATGATTTTTTTTTATTATTATTTTATTTGGTCATGTGATTGGGGAACCTAATTACCGGTTTCGGCTCGGACAGGGTTTTCTTAACATGTTGTATATGAAAAAAAAAAAAACCTTGTCATTGTTTTTTCATTTTCATTGTTCTATCTACCGGTAAATAGTTGAACTACTCGCTTCATTTGCTTAGGGCCAGTCCCCTTAGTAATTGGTCCATGTACGGGCCTTCCTCTTGTAGTAACTAAATACTGCTTTAGTATTGTACTACTACTGTGCTGTAACTCCACTGTAAGAAGAATAACTCTTTTACTCGACGACGGCGGAGGGTTATGATTTTGACCGGTATGCCTATGTATGTTCATCTGATCCCTCATAACTTCAAAACTACTTATCATAATTAGATAAATGAGGTATCGTTGGAAGCGTCTTGATCGTCCGCTGGTTATAGGCTATGTGACATCACATTAAGGCCCGTATTAATAAATCTATCTCAAAGCGGCGATCGATCTTAAGATGCAGTTTTGACGTTTAATGTATGGAATATCTGTCAAAAACAGCATCCCAAGTTCGATCTAAATCTTGAGATCGATTTATTAATACGGGCCTAAATTGTATAAGTATGGCGCTCTCTAGAGGACATAATGTCCTGAATTAAAATAATAATTATAATGAAGCCGTGTTGGATATCAAATGAAAGAGATTAATTAGCTGAATAGATCGTGATTTTGTAATAACTAATACTGCTGTAAGTAGAATCCTACCCACAGATTAGTCAGATATGGTACTATCTTACATCGCAATCACTAAACTTTTGCTCTGCGCACACTACATGCAGCGAAATTCACATATAATTTCTTTGTTTATAGAGTTAAAAAAACTAAAAAATCCTTTTAAATACATAAAATCAGAGGGCATTTTATAGGTACGTATTATTAACAAGATGTTAAAGCAGAGATCGGAGTAGGTAGATTGATTTAAGGTTATTGACGTCAAACGTATATGTTAATATGGATAAGACTCAGACTTCTACAGATGTTGAACGATCATTTTCTACTTATAAATGGATTTTAGACGTCAAAAAAATAGATTGATAACCTTATGGTCATTTATTTTAATTGTATAGAGACACATAATCAGGATGTACAAATTGTAACCGATGAAGATTAAAAATAAACAACAATAAATGATGTAATTTGCTCACTTAAACGATTTTCATTTTAATATATTTTTTACGGAATGTTTTGACATCCCAGTTCCATTTCCGGTAATTCCGGAAAAATTGCATGTCCATGTTATGACCTCATGTCGCAAGTACGAAAAATCAATATACCTACTCCGATCTCTGGTTATAAGGTACCATATCTAGCTAATCTGTGACCTTATATCAATATTTTTACACCATAAATATTTATTAAACATTCAAGTATTATTTCGCACTTTTGAAACGTAGTATATCACCACCGTTATAAATTCTAAGCTGTTGTTTATTTTGTGAACCGGCACTTTATTGTGTGCTGTTGGCAAGCGCAGTCGGAATAAATAACTAGTATATGCACAGTGTAAAATGTTGCCAAAATCTTAACTGAGTAGAAAAGACATTACCAAGGAGGGAGACATGCGACTGTCAAACATAGTATAAACGGAGTCCATGGACACAGTACTTAGTGGCTCGGGAAATTAATGTTGTAAACATGTCGGTATACGGCTCATCTTATAGTGAATTACACATCAAAATGCCTTGAAGTTGATTGTCGAATTGCGGGTGCGATAACAGAACCGATGTGTGAGTGTGTAATTCACTATAGGATGAGTTTCGCTGCGTGTAGTGGTACGCTGAGCACAAGTCTAGTGATTGCAATGTTAGGACGTACCATATCTGCTAAAATAATACATCAATTACTTTTTGCAAAACTTTTTTGTTGCACTTTGAATACTTGTCCAAGAAATAAAGATCAAATTTTACTGAATTCCGTTTGCACAAACAATACAACGATTAACAGAATACGTTTTTTAACAAAGTCCATTAATAAACCATCGTTTCCCCCATTATTTTTAACAATAATACCGGCTTAATGAAACATCGCACGAGTGCCTCGCAACCATAGACTAGAAATTATTCTACGCGATTCCAAAACACAATGACGGTACTCTTAGAGGGGTGGATAGAAATAATAATATTTTATGAGTACGGTTTTTTAAAATAACAATTGAATTTCGATCTTTTTATTTTTGACATGTAGTGATGTAACAGTTCCATTAATATTGGGTACAAAGCAATGTCAATTATCAAGAAAGAGGGAGAAACGTGATTGTCCAAAATAGTTTGTAGTAGTAGTAAACGGAGTCCATGGACGCAGTACAGCTCAGTCGCTCGCGGAAAATAACGCTAAAAACATTTCGGTGGCAGTACCGAAATGTTTTTTATACGGCTAATCTTGTCAAATAAAACAAATATCAAATTCACGGTACCAATTATTTGTCAAAGTATTTTCTACGAATATCTTCAAATGAATATTCCTATTACTGACGCTTCGGGTACTGGATTAGTTTTCCAATAACTGATATTGCAATAAAAAAAAAATTGTTCCAAATAAATTTGTTCGCTCAGATCAACACAGTTTTGTCAATATGTATAGCTAGTTCATAGGTTCATACAAGTAAAAGTTAGGGTGTCTCGATATTTTGGTTTGCAATGGGATTTTTATTATTTCTGGAAAAGGTAGAAGAGTTATTGGTGGACGAATGGACTTTCGGTTCGTAGCATTGACGACGAAATTTATCAATTGATAAATGTTCAGAGGCAAAACGCGAAGTATTCTAAGTAGCTGTATTTTCTTCATATTTTGGGGAAAATAAAATTGAACTTATATTAGAGAAAATTTGACATTTGTGCATGCCTCTGTTTGACAGATATTAACTGCTTAATGTTTACTAAGGTACCATGAAAATAACAGATAACGCCTCAAACAAACCATGATAATCACTACGTTTCACCTCAAACAGCTAAATAAAACTTCTAAAAGACATTGGGCAAAATTGTATGGGACTTAGTCCAAATATCCACCACTGACGAGACCTACGTAACTCGATAGACCACTAAATACTGAAAATTAAAACATAATTTTTTTAACTACTCATATTTTGTTACTGACAGCTTATTTTGTTGAACTGTCTTTGCAAAACTTACTCAGTATTTAGTTGTCTATCGAGTGACGAAGGTCTCGGTAGTGGTGGACATTTGGACCATTTCTGCCCATTGTCCTATGAGTTCAGTATTCTTCCGTTAATTGAGACTTCCTGATAATTCAAGAACGCGTGGCCACCCTGACAGCCTATGTACGTTGAAGTAGACTATCCTGGTTTTAATATAATACCATTCACATAGCCTCCGGCGTATGGGATGTTGACAGTTCAATTAGACCGCGCACAATACCAGGTTTATCTAACTGGCTGATATAAATTTTAATACCGCGTGTGTGTTTGCGGAATTACGGTATAGCGACATCTATCGGCGATGTGGTAACACATTTTTGGGAAAGAATAGGACTGACGTATGTGCATCGTATGACGGACTGGCTCGACCGGGGTAGTACCACCCTGTCACAGAGGATCGGCGTAAAGTAGCTATTAGGGTTGCGTTTCGTACGATGAGTGAGAGAGCCGGTTCAAGCCGCTCAAAGTATTCTGACAAGTCTTAACGTCTGCTGCTTAGATGACAACAACCGGATCCGACTATTTACGTGCCCTCCGAAACGCGGAGACGTTCAGTTCAAATTCCACTAAATGGTCACCCATCACTGACTGACCTTGCCAAGCGTTGCTTAACCCGATCATTTACTGATCAGTGATTGCAGCTGGCTATGAGCCAGCCTAAGGGTAAACAGGTTATGCTAGCAATCAGAAGGTCCCAGGTTCAATCCCCGGTGGGGCATGCACCAATGGATGAATTTTCATCTATCTGCATATTTACAGTTCGCTGACGGTGAGGGAAAACATCGTAAGGAAACCTATCTATCCCTCGGGATTAGGTAATAGTCAGTTCCTGTATACACGGCGACAAGGTTCACCACCTGTCACGTTGGGTTCTGACTCGACTATCTGGTGCAACGTGGGCTTTGAGTTGGTTAATACCTCCACAATGTGGTGGTGTATGGCCACTAAAGCCTCTGACTACCCCCGAATGGGGATAAAAGTCGTGACGTTACACATACACACTAATGACAACCACTTTGTACGGTCTATTACTATGACCCTTTTCTAAATTTTTATTGAACCTAAAAATAACAGTATTCGTTAAATGTATTCGTATTCTAATACTCAAGTATTCATGACGGTTAAGCGTGCGCAAGTCGCGCCGGGGCCCATTGCTAGCGCGCCATTACCGGGGGGGGGCACCCTAGAGACTAGTGGGGTGTGCACACTTCATCAGTTCACGCTGCGACTATTGGGTCGTGTGTTATTGTTAAATTAAAATATAACTAGGTACTCATTTAATAATCATCATTCATCACACATCATTTGGCTCGACCGGGGTAGTACCCTCTCACAGAAGATCGGCGTAAAGCAGCTATATCAGCTGCGTTTCGTACGATGAGAGAGAGAGCCGGAAGCCCAACACCCCCTTCCCCTCCCTCCTACCCACTCCCTCTCAGGGCGGTAAAGTGCGACCAATGCCTTAGGCATCTATAGGCTACGGTAACTGCTTAGCATCAGGCGGACCGTACGCTTGTTTGCCACCTCAGTCCTATAAAAAAATCATATACTTTCACGGAATTTTCGAAATATTGCAGCAATTGCCTAAAGTGGAATTTATAACTAAATGATGTAAACTGGCAGGACAGGTGTTTATGTCCCATTTTCATAGAAATTGAATAAATAAATACCGAAGTTTTATTATTTTACTAGCTTTTGCCCGCGACTTCGTCCGCGTAGACTTCAAAATAAAAAAAAACCGGGGAAGTGACTTAAGACTTTTTAGTACTTTTTAGTGCGCCAGGGTTTTTTATTTAAGACAGTATTTGCTTTTTTATAAAAATAATTTTATTTCACGATTTTTATTGGAGCCATACAAACTTTATCTCGGTACCTAATTAGGTGAATGCGTGTTTTGGTAGGTTATATAGAGCCAAAATCCCAAATCCCCCTCCCCCTTCTCCAGCCCTTTTCCTCCCCTCTCTTCCTTCTGCTCCCTCCCCCTTCCACTTCCCCCTACCTTACGTCTTCCCCTTCCTCCCTCACCTACCCTATGCATACTAAGTTTCAAGTCAATCGGGTACAAACATATTTTTCTGCCGTACTTTTCTACCTTTAGTTTCCCCCTTTTGGGTGTTGAATTTCGAAATGATTTTTTATGGGATCAAACTGAAGTAGTACCTACCATATTCAGCTCGGCTTATACCCCAATTATTTAAAATGAATAATCATAACCAATCTCGAGATATGGATGACTAAACATTCGCAGACCCCGCTCTCCCCTTTTCCTTCAAAATATTAAAAACGCTGAAACCCCAGTCTGATTATTTAAAATGAACAATCATAACCAATTTCGAGATATGGATGACTAAACATTCGCAGACCCCGCTCTCCCCTTTTCCTTCAAAATATTAAAAACGCTGAAACCCCAGTCTGATTATTTAAAATGAACAATCATAACCAATTTCGAGATATGGATGACTAAACATTCGCTGACCCCGCTCTCCCCTTTTCCATCAAAATATTGAAAACGCCGAAACCCCAGTTTGATTATTTAAAATGAACAATCATAACCAATTTCGAGATATGGATGACTAAACATTCGCAGACCCCGCTCTCCCCTTTTCCTTCAAAATATTAAAAACGCTGAAACCCCAGTCTGATTATTTAAAATGAACAATCATAACCAATTTCGAGATATGGATGACTAAAAATTCGCTGACCCCGCTCTCCCCTTTTCCTTCAAAATATTAAAAACGCCGAAACCCCAGTTTGATTATTTAAAATGAACAATCATAACCAATTTCGAGATATGGATGACTAAACATTCGCTGACCCCGCTCTCCCCTTTTCCTTCAAAATATTAAAAACGCTGAAACCCCAGTTTGATTATTTAAAATGAACAATCATAACCAATTTCGAGATATGGATGACTAAACATTCGCTGATCCCGCTCTCCCCTTTTCCTTCAAAATATTAAAAACGTTGAAACCCCAGTCTGATTATTTAAAATGAACAATCATAACCAATTTCGAGATATGGATGACTAAACATTCGCTGACCCCGCTCTCCCCTTTTCCTTCAAAATATTAAAAACGCTGAAACCCCAGTCTGATTATTTAAAATGAACAATCATAACCAATTTCGAGATATGGATGACTAAAAATTCGCTGACCCCGCTCTCCCCTTTTCCTTCAAAATATTAAAAACGCTGAAACCCCAGTCTGATTATTTAAAATGAACAATCATAACCAATCTCGAGATATGGATGACTAAACATTCGCTGACCCCGCTCTCCCCTTTTCCTTCAAAATATTAAAAACGCTGAAACCCCAGTCTGATTATTTAAAATGAACAATCATAACCAATTTCGAGATATGGATGACTAAAAATTCGCTGACCCCGCTCTCCCCTTTTCCTTCAAAATATTAAAAACGCTGAAACCCCAGTCTGATTATTTAAAATGAACAATCATAACCAATTTTGAGATATGGATGACTAAACATGCGCTGACCCCGCTCTCCCCTTTCTCGTCAAAATGATTAAAAATACGGAAACCCCAGTCTGATCAATTCAAATAAGCAATCATAACCAATATCGAGATATGGATGACTTATTAAAACATCCCTTGACCCCGTTTTCCCCTTTCCCGTCAAAATAACAAAACTCGACCACCCCTATACAAACTTTCACTCCACATTTCACCCCTTAGGGGTTGAATTTCCAAAAACACGAAAGAAATCTAAACACAAACTTTCATTCCCCTATTTTACCCCCTTAGGGGTTGAATTTTCAAAAACCCTGAAATTACTCTTTTTTATTTTTGAAAAGACACCTAATCACCAATTTAAGTAATTCTAACTTCAAAAATGACGGAACTTCCATACAAACTTTTATCCCCTATTTTACCCCCTTAGGGGTCGAATTTTCAAAAACCCTGAAACCCATATTTTTTTATTTTTCAAAAGACACCTAATCAGCAATTTTCATAATTCTAACTTCAAAAATGACGAACTTCCATACAAACTTTCATCCCTTATTTTACCCCCTTAGGGGTTGAATTTCAAAAAACCCTTTCTTAGTACACCTCTACACATCAAGACAAACCCACCTTCCAAATTTCAAGTCTCTACGATCAGCGGTTTAGGCTGTGCGTTGTCTGTCAGTCAGTCAGTCAGTCAGTCAGTCAGTCAGTCAGTCAATCAGGACTTTGATTCTTATATATTTAGATTCAAGCAGCAGTCAGGTTGTCTCATATCCAACACATCTCGATTTTATATTATACCCCATCTCGATCCTGTAATCTAGACATTCGTCTCGTTCCGTCTTCAGGTATATATCCGGATTAGGTCCCGTCGCCGTTTTACGACTGATGCAGCGTGCGCTGATGTAAACTTAATGACATATCTCAAAGCTAGTTTTACTGCTGTATTTTCAAAACTATTGATTCCTGGGGTCTTTTATTCGTAGTAGTCCTGGGTCGTTCTAAATATTCACCTTTTGGTTTGACTGTAAAGTGGGAGTAGGCATGCACAGCTTTCTAGGCTAGTTTTTTTTAATTAAATACCTAATTCTGTTTTTTTTAATTCACAATGTGTTAATGCCTGCCTGTTCACATAGCGTTGCTGTTTAAATATGTATACAATTATTCTTTTTCTTTTGAAAAGAGTAACCATTGAGTTACTTGCCGGCTCTTCTCAATGGGAGCAACATTACGAACCGGTAGTAACGATACAATACTTTTGCTAATTTGACAATTTATAAATGCTACTTACTTATAGCTTATATTAATAAAAAAAAATGGAGAGTTTGAGTTGAGTTTTTATTGTAGTAGGTGTATTTTATTTAAATTATTTATCTTTCCTTTCAGTCGAAAACGTATTGCGATGCTGTGATTTGTTGCGTCCAGATGGCACGCCCGAGCACTCATGTTATGTATGACATTATGTCTATGCATTCCGACTTCTAAACTTTATCTTTCACCTTGAATTTACAAATCCTTACTTAATTCATGTTTGTTTCACTGAGCAATTTTTTTTTTTCGTGAAAACTACAAAGTAGCCTCTTACTATAAGACAGGAAATATTTTAAAACATCAAAGAAATAAAAAAATATGCTCCATAAAATTTACCACGGATGTTTTACGACGAAACGCTGCGGCCGTGCCACCAAATGTACAGTCTCCCTAAAAAGGCCAACGCGTAACTGTCGCGGAGCATTTCTGAATATAATTCATGCATTTTTAAACGCGGCTCACTGCCCGTCTAGACGTTAGCACGTTTTATAGTTATTGGAGTCGATGCGGCCATGTTGCCTATTGGGTAAGTACCTTTAATATAAACATATGGGGTGGAGAGACAACATTATAGTATTTATTTTATTGGAAAACAGTTCCTAACCGAACCTAAGTTGTAGCCTAGTCGGTAAAAACATTCAATGGATTTTTTAATGTTACTAAGGTGGCAAACTTAGCCTGCCTGTAGCCTATAGATGTTTGCAATACCAAAGGCATCGCTCGCACATTGCCGACTTGAAGGGAAGTGGGACAGAGGGGAAGGGGCGGGTTGAGCTTCCTGCTCTCCAACTCATCGTACGAAACGCAGCTGTAATAGCTACTTTACGCTGATCTTCTGTAAGAGGGCGGTACTACCCCGGTCGAGCCAGCCCGTATATGCAGTCAATTGGCTACAGCTTGGCCCTACCACCAATAAATCGTCTCGTTATACTAACTTCTTTGGCGTTTTCCTGACTCGTCTCATCTCGGTAACCATAGAAACATCGTTCTGTTTACTGTTCTCATAATCCTACTATTTCTGGTAGAAATATAGACGTCTGAATTCATTTGCGATTAGTGCTGGGAAAATATTTACCGATATAATCCCGGGATTATACGCGCGTCCACGCGCCGCCGCGGGATTAGACTGGGCGTCTACTCCGAAATACGAACCTAAACGTTTCGGTTAACGGATACGTTTTCCTACTACTCCACCAAGCCAACTAGGAACTCGGATGGAATGCGGCTTCCCCGCCCGCACACCCGCCACCGCCTGCAGCTTCCGCCACACATCCCGCACACCGCCACCGCCGCCTTGTGCTGGTGACGTCACATTTGACAGGTTCCTAGTTGGCTTGGTGGGGTAGTACTTAGAAAGTGTTTCGGATGTGTTCCGGATTCTTTCTGAGTAGGGTCCACCATGGACCAATTACTAAGGGGACTGGCCCTAAGCAACTCAGCCGAGTGGTCGGCCTAGTACTAACATCGACATAAAACGAAGCGAGTAGTTCAACTATTTACCGGTAGATAGAACAATGAAAATGAAAAAACAATGACCACGTTTTTTTTTCATACATATATGTAATAAGGGCACCTCTTTCTTTAATCTTAACTCTGTGGGGTCCACGAAAGAAGAAACGTCAAATCACGACTATCGAATCCGAACTTCGGATCCGAAACACTTTCGGAGTGTAGGAAAACGTACCATCGTCAGCCGAAACGTTTCGTTTCGTATTTCGGAGTAGGCACCCTGGTGTGCCCAGACAGACATATCTTTCGCAAATTAGTTTGCGAAATGGTACAGAAGATATCTTTGTTTAATTTGCGAATTAGTCGTAGGGATGTGGAATAAATTGGGTTTCGCTATCGTAGAAGATATGTGAATTACAACAGCATGAACCTGTGCAAATTTTGCGTCAGTTAAGGCCGGCCGCACATCATCAGAAACTTTCTGACATACATTTTATGGACGACCAGTTTTACTAGCCAGCCAGTCCGCCAAATTTCTGTTAGTAGGCGAGGTCCAGTAGGAAATGTATGCACGGAGCGCATTTCGGCCTTTTTTTGAGTAATTTTCTTATAACGTGCGGCCGGTCTTATACTGACGCAAAATTTGCACACGACGACGCAGGGGGATGTACGAGTCAGGTAGAAATGAAAATAATAATGAATTACTATAGATACACTACGCGCTCCGTAAGTGGCACATTCTATGCCAATTGGCAAACCCGAGCTTTGTCTCACGTCGCCGACGAAGGCGTTGACAGTTCATTTGACAGATATTAACGCGGCCGCACTTTGAACGTCATTTCTATGAAGGTAGCCCGTCTATATAATTAAAAGGTCATTGGTAACCTGTGTTTAAATATAATAGAGGGAAAACCTGTATATTCTACCCTCGAATTTCTTTTTTTTTCCAAAAATAAATACGGAGGATTTCCCCGCCAAAACTGGGTATTATTTAACCGGCTCATTGTTGTTGATCAACGCACTTGGGCGGGCATTGTGGCGAGATTGTATCGACGCGGTCCCGCGTTTAATCCCCGTAATCCCGGGCTCCGAGATCCGGGATCGTATCGACCGCACTATAAGACTGTTGGTCTGTTTGTTGCTTTGTAAAAAATTATGTTTGGGTTTTGTATAATGTATGTAGGATTGTATAGAAGTAAGTCGGTAAATAAACGTACGGCTCACCTGATGTTAAGCAGTGCCTATAGATGCATAGATGCTTGCATCATCAAAGGCATCGCACGTTGCCGACCTGAGGGGGAGTGGGGCACCCATTGGCTACAACTTGACTCTACCACCGTTACTAATATTCCCGGGAACTCAGGACCGTTAGGCGCAGTGGTTTGAGCGTAGGCAGCTCATCTCACTGTATTAGGTGGATGCGGGTTCGATTCCCGCCAGAGACATTTTTGGAAACGGCCTTTTCGTAATTTTCCCGGTCTGTCCAGTCCATTGTACGGTACCCATAGTACAAGCTTTGCTTAGTTCGGGACCATAAAGTTGGTGTGTTTGTCTGGAGATATTTATAACTAGTAATAGTACGAGATACGCTTAAGGACGACCTTCACCCATCGACTTACCGGAGCAACCCTAGATTTTATCAAATAAAATATGTTTCTGCACATATACCAATAGGGTTTCCGTAAAAAATATGGTCATGGCTATGATTAATTAAAATTATAAAAACCATTTTTTTTTAACAATTTTCACCGTCAAGCTTGGCAAATGAAAATTATATCATAATGAAGGCCATTTTATTGTGAATACAGTGTTGCTTGCGAAAATCTAGTCAAGAATAACGGTAGCTGGGCTTTGAAATAAAAAAATTGAAATTGAAAAATTGATTGACAAAGAAGCATTTCGCATCCGAGTACTATCTATATATATAAAAATGAATCCCTATTTCATGTCATCACTTGACGCGAGAACGGCTGGACCAATTTAGATGTTTTTTTTTTTAGAATATTCCGTGAAGTTCAAGGAAGGTTCATACATTAAAAAAAAATGGAAAAATTGCCCGGAAAGCGCTAAAAACCCATATTTTACGTATGATTCAAATTACGTTCAATAGATGGCGTAATGAACGCCGGTGTCAGATGGCGGATGGCGGCTATAAATTCCTGAAAATTTATTTCATGGGCAATTCATCACAAGAAATAGATCTGCGTTGTGCACATAACAGGTGCTGGGCAAAGGTCTCTCCCCATCTTCTTCCATCCATCGCGGTCTTAGGCTCTCTCATACCACCCGTCTAGATGAGCGTCGAGGTCACCGCGCCACTGTTTTTTGGGTCTACGTCGGCGACGACGGTCGTGCTCTGGGACCGCACTCGGTGATTGCTTTGGCCTACCTTTCTGAGCTCATTCGGCTCAGGTGACCCGCCCAGGTCCACTTAAGTGTAGCTGTTTTCACTCCTACATCCGCGATAAGGGTCATGGAACGCAGCTGGGTGTTCCGCACCCTTTCAGGGTGTTGAAAACCCAAAATGCTGCTCCATTGCTGTTTGGAAAACCTTCAGTTTGGACCTCAGAGCCTCGGTTAGTAACCATGTCTGGGCGCCGCACAGTGGGCTGAAAATTGAGCTTCATAGTACTTTAAACTTTTTTTTTTGCTTTTCATAAGCTTCTAATGCCTTCAGCAGTCATGAATTTAAATAAAGAATATCATTTCATAGGTATACTAAATAAATAAAATAAACAATGAAAATTTTGTATGGCTCCAAAGTAATAAATCCAAATATGTATCTTCAAACCCGCTGTGTTAACCGTTATATCCTTACAGATGGCTGTTCTACAAATTATTTGTAATTTTTTGGTGTATGTTATATAACGGTAACAACTGCGGTTTTTTTTTTTTAATATTTTATACTAAAATTTGTACTTACATGCGGACCAATGGGTTTATAAACTTGAAATTTTGCAGGGAAGTGTCTGTATTTTAAAGAAACACTAATATAGCATATATGAGTACAAAATTTAGTTCAAACTTTTTTATATAAAGTATTTATTTAAAAAAAAACCGCAGTTGTTACCGTTATATAAAATACGCCAAAAAATTACAAATAATTTGTAGAACAGCCATCTGTAAGGATATAACGGTTAACACAGCGGTTTTGAAGTTATTTGGATTTATTACTTTTGGGCCATACAAAATTTTCATTTTTTTTAATATAATTTAGTAGACCTACGAAATTATATTCCTTATACATATTCATGACTGCTGAAGGCATTAGAAGCTTATCAAAAGCAAAAAATAAATAAAAAAGAGAAAAAAAATTAAAGTATTATGAAGCTCGATTTTCAGCCCACAGTGGCGCCGTAGGTAAGAACGGGCGGGATACACATGTCAATGTGTCAGTGGAAGGTTGCCCTTCATGATGTCTCCCATGGACCAGTAGCTCTTCGACCAATTTAGCAATTTTTAGGGTTTCGTACCCAAAGGGTACCAACGGGACTCTATTACTAAGCCGGTATCCGTAGCGTGTTAGCGTTACAACAACAAATACTAAAAATAAAATAAAATTCAAAACAAAGGGGGTCCCCATACAAGAAACTTGATATTTTTGACGTTTTTATTCTATGGTGGTACGGAACCCATTATTTGCGACACGGGAAAGGAGTAGATCAGACGACGAACGGGGGAACGGGGGGAGGGTTTAGTTCTTTTTTGGCTAATAAGTAAATACAACATTAATTCTGAGGCGGCACGAAGTTCGCCGGGACAGCTAGTTTCATATGATAGAGGATGCAGTACAACAGCTGCGCGCGACGAAACCGTGCATGCTTTTAGCTTTTTTTATTTTTTTTATCTTTGACCATATTTTTTATGGCTACCCTATTGGTATATGTATAGACACATATTTTATTTGATAAAATCCAGGCTTGATCCGGTAAGTCGATCGGTGAAGGTCGCTCTTCAGTGTATCTTAGACCATAACAGAACCTTTTAAAACTATTAAACTAGAAAAGCAAAGGGCTACAATTATTCTAACGTCTGCCGGCTGAGTTATGTGGCTCCGGCGTTCACACCGCGGGACGCCGACTTAGCGAGATTAAACAACGGATGCTGGAGCAGTGTGGAGGATACACCATCACGCCTGTAACTTGAAGGGGCAGGC
The DNA here is from genome assembly GCA_947859195.1 of Drymonia ruficornis. Lineage (NCBI taxonomy): Eukaryota > Metazoa > Arthropoda > Insecta > Lepidoptera > Notodontidae > Drymonia > Drymonia ruficornis. The sequence goes on along the minus strand of OX401932.1, from coordinate 2,761,258 downwards.
AGGAGACACCCACATTTAATGGTATATTGGTCCGAATGTATATTGGGCGGTTTTATTGCCATACTAGCTGTGCCCACGACTTCATACGCGTATATTTTAGAAAAAGGTTATCCACGTTTAAGCCCGCGTGGAATTCAATGGGTTTTTATTTTTTAAGTGGTAAGTACCATAAATATTTTTCTAATATAAAACTAGCCTAAGTTATTCCTTATAACATCAGCTATCTGTCAGAGAAATTCGCGTCAAAATCGGTCTAGCCGTTTCGGAGATTACCCGGAACAAGCATGCAGACAGACAGACAAAAATTCTAAAATTCTGTTTTTGTTATAAGTGCAGTATATAGTTTCATATGCGCTTAGTAAAAAGCTGTTATTTTGACATCACATACTTACAGACACTTCAATTTTATTTATTTGTATAGATTAGGTCCACTAAAAGTCGTTTCCACGGATCCCGCCCACCCCAACACGGTATATTATAATTTACGTCCCCCCGGACATTTCGCTATCCGACGGGTTTACGAGTTTCACGGCGGCGTGACGTCACACGAGTCTGCGAACGCCGAGTGCACTTTACCTCGTTTGATATATTTGTTTTATTGTAGCAAAAAAATATTTTACGATCATACGCATGTTAGATGAAAATAGAACGCGATTTTTATTAGTATTTGAATTTTTATTTCTTACCTCATAGTACTTAGGTAAAATTGGGTGTAACTGGCCACTTTCACTAACTACTTACTACATAATTATTTTAACCATTAACAGATAATTAATAAATAATTAATTTAGCCCTTTTAACGTCCCACTGATGGGCACGGGCCTCCCCTCAATGCGAGGAGGATTTAGGCCATTATCCACCACGCTGGCCCAGTGCGGGTTGGTGGATTTCACATGTCTAAAGACATGCAGGTTTCCTCACGATGTTTTCCTTCACCGCAAGCAAGTGATAATCATATTAAAGTTATGATTCACACATAGATTTCGAAAAATCCAGAGGTGTGAGCCAGGGTTTGAACCAAAGACCTTAAGCCCGCAAGACGCGTGCTTAACCAATCGACTACCACTGCTGTAACAGATAAATAAAATAAAAGTGTTTGTTTATAATGTCAACATTATAACTAAATGCACATCAAACTATATAAGGTAACAAAAAAAAATCTGTCTGCTTGTTTGTTCCGGCTAATCTCCAAAACGGCTGGACCGATTTTGACGGGACTTTCACTGACAGATAGCTCATTTTATAAGGGGCGACTTAAGCTATTTTTATTTTGGCAAACATTCACATATTTTTTTTCAATTTTTCGTTATTTATCGTAAATTCTCGGCGGTCCGACATGTTCTCGGCCATCAGCTAGCAGTCCTCTGGCCGACAACATGCCGACTGCCAGGAATTTTGCGATTTACAATGAAGAATTCGCGAAGACAATATTGGAGACCGATAGGCCGATTGCGTAACTTTTTCGACAATGTTTCAATTGGTTTCGTTCATACTGTGATGCTTTATCAATTGAAATTGATTGAAATCGGGACGGGCCTGGACTTCGCTCTTCCCGATTTCAATCATTTTCAATTGATAAAGCATCACAGGATGAACGAACCCAATTGAAACATTGTCGAAAAAGTTACGCAATCGGCCTGCAGGGCCTATACCACCACCTCTTATAGCAGTATTATTTTAACCTTACAGCGAATGACGTTTCTTATTGTCATGACAATAAGGTATGTCATTGCACAAAAAGTCACTGTAAGGTTAAAATAATACTGCTATAAGAGATGGTGGTAGGGCCCCAGTGGTTTCGCGGTGGACAATTGTTAAGAGACGCAAGGGCCAGAACTTTTTTTTAATTTACCAAATCACAATAACACTCCAATATGGTGTAAGCAACCACAATAAACCGTATGACTTGGCACCTTTGCCCGCCATCTGCTACAAACCGATGTAATCGATCCGTTACGATTTGTTAAAAGTTCAAAGTCATTGCGACGACTTGTTGATGGATTTCAATCAACGACCGTTTGACCAATAAGATATAGAGGCCGCACAGCCAATCACCCCGCTCGAAGAATCGCACCTGACGTTTGATTGGTCCGTTCAAGGCAAAGATCCAAGAAAGCGGTGACACATTTGAGCCAAACTAAGACGAAAAGACGTTATATATATTTTTTATATGCATTTGAAATGAAAATAATCTATATCTCATAATCATCTAACTAATATTATACAAGCGAAAGTAACTCTGTCTGTCTGTCAGTTACGCTTTCACGACTAAACGGCTAATCCAATTTTGATTAATTTTGGTATGGAGATAGACAGGACCTTGGAGCAGAACATAGGCTTCTTTTTATTCCGAAAAATGTCAGGGTTCTGTGGGATTTTAACGTTAACACGGACGAAGTCGCGGGCAGAAGCTAGTAAAAAAATAATAGAATATTTGTTGTACTGTTCGCGGCGCTTGTTTGTCGCGGCCATTATAATTAAATCTAAACACAAATGAAACTACATAAAGTACATAAATCCAACTGTCATTTAATGTCCGTAATCGCGAACATTAAAAGTCAGGACCGGACGTTTTAAGTAAAGACGGATTTACGGGTTTTAATGCGACGTGTAGGTAGCCTTTGAAGTGCGCTCAGTAAATCTTTGGGGAATGTTAAATGATTTATTAAATATGAAATTGTTGAGTACACAGTATTTCATACATTAAAGGATTTCATACGTTCACGGCAGTCTTTTGCTGCGTCCACAAGCCCCAAGCAGCCGCGCTCGAGCAATCAGTTATGACGATGTGTTGATTTTTTAATAGCACTGAGGTGGCACAAGCTGTCGGCCCGCCTGATGTTAAGCAGTTACTGTAGCCTATAGATGATTGCAATACCAAAGGCATTGCTCAAACGTTGCCGACTTGAAGGGGAGTGGGACGGAGGGAGGGGAAGGGGGGTATATCTACGTGGTCAGACGTCACACTGATTGTTCGGGTACACGCTCGTATAGTCTGGACGCACACGTCCAATGGCGAATGGTCTCTGTCTGGGACACTGTCAAAATCAGGGTTGTTACGAATAAATCATCTTGTTTTAAACACCGTGTTTAAAACATGTTTTAAATCAATGTTTTAAACAATTATTTAAACACGTTTTAAACAGTTTTCATTTTAAATTTCCTGTTTTTTTTAAACCGACTTCAAAAAGGAGGAGGTTTCTCAATTCGACCGTATTTTTTTTTTTTTTTATGTGTGTTCGCGGATAACTTCGTCGTTTATGAACCGATTTTGATGATTCTTTTTTTGTTGGAAAGGAGATATCCCAGCGGTGGTACCATGATAAGGAAGCCAGGATCTGATGATGGCATCCCAGAGAAATCGAGGGGAACCTTCGAAAATCGTAGGAGCGACTAGTGCGTTTGTAATTAAGCACTACTATTTTATGAAGGTCTGAGTCGATCTGATGATGGAGCCGAAAGACAGTCGAGGGAACTCCTCAACGATTTACAACAATTACCTGGTGTTTGGGCTTGATTAATTTGTATTGATGAGAACTTTACACCTAGATGAGTTGTGACTGTCATTAGGGGTCTGATGATGAAGACGAAGGACAGTCCAGGGAACTCCTCAACGTTTTACAGTAGCTACCTTGTGTTTGGGCTTGATTAATTTGTATTGATGAGAGCTTTACACCTAGATGGGTTGTGACTGTCATTAGGGGACTGATGATGACGAGGGACAGTCAAGGGAACTCCTCAACGTTTTACAGAAGCTACCTTGTGTTTGGGCTTGATTAATTAGTATTGATGATAACTTTACACCTAGATGGGTTGTGACTGTCATTAAGGGTCTGATGATGGAGTCAAAAGACAGTCGAGAGAACTCCTCAACGATTTACAGCAATTACCTGGTGTTTGGGCTTGATTAATTTGTATTGGAGAGAACTTTACACCCACATGGTTTATAAGTGCCATTACAGGTCTGATGATGGAGACCATAGACAGTCGAGGGAATTCCTCAACGATTTACAGCAGTTACCTTTTGTTGGGCTTACTTCATACGGTTCAATATGCCAAAATGTTCATTGATATGGCGCCACTAAAAATCGTGAAATAAAATTATTTTTATAAAAAAAAACAAACCGACTTTCAAAAAAACCTGGTGCACTAAAAAGCCTGAAATAATATTTCTATTACTACCTCTGCCTACCCCTTCGGGAAAACCAGACGTGATGGTGTGTTATCGAGTATTTGGAGTCGGTGCCAATCTTGGTATGCCAAGTCTACCTACTATAAAAGTAAGAAGATAAATTGGCACCGACTCCAAATACTCGATAACACACCATCACGTCTGGTTTTCCCGAAGGGGTAGGCAGAGGTAGTAATAGAAATATTATTTCAGGCTTTTTAGTGCACCAGGTTTTTTTGAAAGTCGGTTTGTTTTTTTTGCAACTATGGTCAAATCAACTTGACTATCTCTTCATTATTAAAAATATATAGCTACTTATACTTACACACAAAAGCCTTGACTTGATTGATGCAAGGGTATTGTGCACCGGGTCCAATCGACCCGGGGTCGAATGGACCCCATGCCGTCAAAAATCACACAAAAGCCCACGACTCAATCAATTACCCGACTAACTGTTGTGACTTTGCAGTTTTGACCCCTTTCTGCTTCTATTAGAAAACGTTGTTAAGTTCTGCGTGTGTACGCACTCGGCTGGTAAAACGTGGCGTTTTGTTGGCGTTTTTAGGCTCTTTAGACGACCTCAACTGATCTGTTTTCTGGGAAGGGCAAAGCTAACAGGCGTAAATGACACTGTTTTATTTTTAATGCATATCGCTAAAGAAACATTACTTAGGTATAGTTCGCGACAGGTCGAGATGACATTCGGGTTATGAGCTTTTTGCAGAATAAAATCCGTATCAAAATTAACAGGACCCGATAAACAATTAAAATCGCCCACAAAATTATTAAATTAAATTATTCTGTTGCGTTGATAATTTTGTTTCGGATTTATTCGGCAAAAAGCTCATAACCCGAATGTCATCTCGACCTGTCGCGAACTATACCTATTTCTTTAAACCTACTTAGTTTGAAACTACTTGAAAGCATATTATTAATCTTCGCACAGTGGAGGCATCGAGTAATTTTACCGGCAAAGTGACACCACGTTACTTTGGGACGAAATTGATGTTCTACAGTTCAGGTAGTTTCTATTTATCTTAATTAATTACCTATAATAATATTATTACCTACCTACCACCACCTGTCACGTTGGGTTCTGACTATCCGGTGTAACGTGGGCTTTGAGTTGACTTAATACCTCCACAATGTGGTGGTGTATGGCCACTCAAGCCTCTGACTACCCTCGAATGGGGATAAAAGTCGTGACGTTACATTTATTTTATTTTAATATTAATAATTAGTCATAGTGACACTGACAAAAACCCTAGTCCAAGCGATACCAGTATCAAGAATCGTAGCGTTTCATCAATCAACCCAGTGCGTATACAAGCTAGTTAGCGACATATGTCGCTTGTAGCGGTTCGTCCCAGCTATTTATACACATGTAAACCGCTTGGCTAATTGATTAACATCGTTTTGTTTGATTTGACGTCAGCTGGGCCTTTGAAACAACATGAAAATATATTTTAACGGACGAAAATTGGACACACTTATCTGGCGCGGTGGCCAAAAGAGGAACTAAAATGTTGAATACAGAAATGTCATATTTTGACAGTTTTGCAGCGACACTAGCGACACTCTCAGCAGCAAAGAGAATATATAACAACTCCATCTATTTCGTTCGTCCTACTACGAAAATGTCAAAATTCTAAATTCGAAGCCCGAACGAAATGGAGGATTGCTTTCGTAGTAGGTATATAGCCAAATTGCAGCCTAATATTACGAACGAATCCGAAAATCAGTATCGTTCGGTCTTTGTTCCAAGACTTTGACACTCAGGCCATTCCACGCTGCTACTCAAAGTAATCTGGTTACTACTTAAGTTTTAAATGAGTTGCTAGAATGTAATAGCACTAGTATAAGCCGGCTAATACACGACGCTACTCAAAAGAAACTGGTTAGTAATTAAATAGTAATTAGTAGCACGAGACTCGACATGATAGTTGTGCGCGACTAGTTTCACCTTTCTGTGGAACATATTTAATCTAAGAGGGCCCCCGACTGCAATGACACTGCACTTGTTTTATACTTTTTAGTTAGTTTTTTGGCAGGGCAGTAGTGTTTATAATTTTTTTTTATTATTCATTTTTATTTTATGCATTTTAGTGACAGCAGCCAAAAATGAAATGTTAGTTTTGCATGTGCCCTACCTATGTTAAATTATGCCTATAAATTCTACAGTTTTAGAATGTGCTCATCAAGGCCTTCCATTTGATACCCATATTGTAATAAAGGAAGAAAACATTTTTTTTTTTCACATTTCGAAATTGAGCCATAATGCCGCCATACTTTTTTTTTTTCAAAAATAATATACCCAGTGTTACCCGGAACTATGTAAGGATTCTAACGATACCCCATACATCCAAATCCGTTCAGGCATTTATAAGTTATGGTGGAATAAAGAATCTCACATACATACAAACTTACAAACATACATGAACCCTAAACACATATACACTCCTTTTTTTGGGCAGTCGTGTAAAAACTGTTGAATTGCAACGCGTGCTTGAGTGATTGTGTTTCGTTTTTTCTTGTATAGAGATCTGGGAATTACTAACCAGTTGCGTTCCTTTTAAGTAGCGTCGTGGATGAACCTCGTGCGACTAGCGTTGCTAATTAGTTAGTAATTTTAATTACTAACCAGTTCCGTTTCTTTGAAGTAGCGCCACGAATGGTTTGATTTATTACTCAAAATCACAAAGAGATTATCTGCGTTCGTAAAAGAGCAGATAAGTTTGTTCTCGACTTTGGGTTCCATTTGAGTATACAACAGCTATTTACTATGTGATACTATTTCACGGTTGTTGAACAGTTAATCGTTAAAGTAAGCGGAACATTTAATTGCATAATGTGATCGTGTATTTTGTGATGTCATTCTGTGTGTATTTATCATTTTATCTTTTCATATGCATAATGGGGGGTGGGGGGAATGAAGATCGCCCCCAGTCCATTGTACGGTACCTATAGTACTAGCGTTGCTTAGTTTGGGACCATACAGTTGGTGTGTTAGTCTGGCGATATTATTATAGCTGTGCCTCGCGGCTTCGCCCGCATGGAATTTGATGTGTAAGATTAGCCTATGTCATATACCAGAGCCTACACTATCTACGTTTCAAAGGAGAAGGCCCAAAATTCACCCACGTCCTACAGCAATGAGAAGTATCTCAAAAATAAATCAAAAATAAAGTATCTCAAAAGTTAATTTCGTATGGACCGTGGGCCTTCTCCTTTCATTAAAATCAGTTTGGTAGTTATGGTGATACGTGGTAGCAAAAATTCACACACACACACTTTCGCATTTATAATATTAGTAGGATAGGATACTAATATACAAAGAGGGAAATCCTGATTGTCTGTTTGTGCGACTGACTGACTCATCAACGCCAACCCGAAACTACTGAAGTTAGAAACATGAAATTTGGACAGTAGGTATATTTTATGACGTGCAAGCAATAAGAAGCGATATTATTATTATATATTGCTTCAAGATTTTTCCATTCAAGTTACGGAACCCTAATTCCGTGTCCATCGCCAATATGTCGCCTCACCGAATCGTGGACCCCACGACATTACAAACGCTGCCTACCCCTCACAGAGTGATTAATGATACCTACGGACTACTGTATAGTATTCAACATTAATATTATTACTTTAATGCACTCAGTACATAGAGGCCGCATAGCTGGTGAGGTCCGATCGAGACTAGTTTTTAGGGTTCCGTACCCAAAGGGTGCCAACGGAACCCTATTACTAAGCCTCCGCTGTACGTCCGTCCGTCTGTCAGCCGGCTGTATCTCACGAACCGTAATAGGTAGAGTTGAAATTTTCACAGAATGTGTATTCCTGTTGCCGCTACAACAACAAATACTAAAAATAAATTTAAATTAAAAAATAAAGGGGATCCCCATACAAGAAACTTGATATTTTTGACGTTTTTGGCTCCTAAGTTTCTTTTTGACGTTAATTCTACACATTCTACGGTGGTACGTGTAAGATTGGCATACGTATGTCTTATTCCAGAGCCTACACTATCCACGTTTCAAATTTCATTAAAATCGGTTCAGTAGTTATGGCGATACATGGTAACAAACATTCACATACAAACACAGTTACTTTCGCATTTATAATATTAGTAATAATATCCTAGGACATTTTTGTACACACGGCTACCTGATCCCAAACTAAGAAGAGCTTGTACTATGGAAACCAGATAACTGATATTACTACATATACTACTTTTTTATTTGTAAATACATACTTAATATACATATACACCCAGACTCCGGACATACAGACATGTTCATGCACACAAATGCATGTCTCGGGTAGGCATCGAACCTACGACCTGCAGCGTGAAAGGCGCCTCCGCGCCAACCACGCTGACGGGCCCGTCATAGGAAGTAGGATAGGATTGTTGGTGATAGAGCCAAGCTGTAGCCAATCATCTGCAACGGGCTGGCTCGACCGGGGTAGTACCACCCTCTCACAGAAGATCGGATTAAATAGCTATAACAGTTACGTTACATGATTATCACTTGCTTACGGTGAAGGAAAACATCGTGAGGAAAGCTGCATGTCTTTAGACATGTGAAATCCACCAACCCGCACTGGGCCAGCGTGGTGGATTATGGCCTGAATCCCCCTCGCATTGAGGGGAGGTCCGTGCCCAGCAGTGGGACGTTAAAAGGGCTACATTTTTTTATTTTTTTTTACAATTACGTACCATACGATGAGTGAGAGAGCCGGTCCACCCCCCTACGCTCGAATTGCGGCAAGCGGTCGTCAAAGTACGCATAGTATTTTTCTCCTACCCTCAAAACATTCGTATCTCTGGGGAATGTCCGCAGCCTCTAATGGCGTGTTCTCACGAACCGAGTGAGGGGACAGCGGAGAAATAGCAGAGCGTAACGACACGGAAGCTGTAATTGGAATTAAACGGTCCAAAATACCTGTAGAATTGATCTTGGTAACTTATTTAATACCAGACATTACCAAAAAAGAGGACATGTGACTAGCCTAAATATTTTTTTAGTTTTTTTTACTAAGGTGATAAACAAGCGCAAGGCCCACCTGATGTTAAGCAGCGGCTTAATCATTAAGCCTATAGATGCTTCCAATACCAAAATCATTGCTCGCACGTTGCCGATCTGAAGGGGGGTGAAACAGAGGGAGGGGAAGGGGGTTGTTGGGCTTCCGACTCTCAAACATCGTACGAAACGCAGCTGTAATATTACATAATCAGAGAACTGCTAAACAGATTAAACAATAATAAATTCAGACTAGAACGAACAAATTAATAATTTAAAAAATTAAAAACACGACTGCCCTGCCAAAAAACGAACTAAAAAATATAAAACAAGTGCAGTGTCATTTTAGTCGGGGGACCGTTCTGTGGAACATATTTAATCTAAGAGGACCCCCGACTGCAATGACACTGCACTTGTTTTATATTTTTTAGTTCGTTTTTTGGTTTTTAATTTTTTTTATTATTAATTTTTATTTTATGCATTATAGTGACAGCAGCATAAAATGAAATGTTTGTTTTGCATGTACACCCTAGCTATGCTAAATGATGCCTATATATTCTACAGTTTTGGAATGTGCTCATCAAGGCCTTCAATTTGATACCCATATTGTAATAATGGAAGAAAAACATATTTTTTTCACATTTGTGTAAATTGAGCCATAATGCCGCATAATATTGTTTTTTTTATCAAAAATAATATACCCAGTGTTACCCGGAATGATGTTCGGATTCTAACGATACCCCATTCATCCAAATCCGTTCAGGCATTTATAAGTTATGGTGGAATAAAGAATCTCACATACATACATACATGAACCCTAAACACATATACACTACTTTTTTTTGGGCAGTCGTGTAAAAAAAACCAAAATGCGGGCAAACCCTCGCGCAAAAGCTATATCTAAATCAATAAAAAGAACCTTATTCCCACTTGCGTAACGAAATACCAATATCCCGAATCATATCGTGACGTAAGCATTAAAAGGAACGATTTCGGGAGGCCTCCCCCATCGGGGAGTGGGGGAGCGGTAGAGAACTGTATCACGCCAATGAAAGGTGAACGGCTATCAATCATAATACAAACCCTTTGGGTCTGAACTGTACAATAGTTTTTCAAGTGATATTGTGTGTTACTACGCCACCAAGCCAACTAGACACTCGGGTATAAATAGCAAATAATAATAAGTCAATGATTCCGCGGTCCTTCCACCACGTAGTGGGAGCTACTGCCACAGGAGTGCCCAGGCATTGGCCCAGGCCCACTACGTTGTGAAAAGACCGCGGAATCATTTACTTATTATCATTTGATACTTATACCCGAGCGCCTAGTTGGCTTGGTGATGTAGTACATGAGAAATATTTAGCTTTTAGTCTGCATAATGATGTATTTTCGCAGATATAGTACCTCCATACATTGTCAAAATTGCATTTAGGCACTCATAGCCAGCTGCAATCACTGATCGGTAAACGATCGGAGGTTAAGCAACGCTTGGCAAGGTCAGTCAAAGATGGGTGACCATTTAAAGGCATTTGAACTGAGCGTCTCCGTGCTTCGGAGGCCACGTGAAAAGTCTGTCCCGGTTGTTGTCATCTAAGCAGCAGTCGTTAAACCTTGTCAGAGGCCATCTGGCGGCTTGAACAACTCTGACACCAGGTACCAGGGAACCATACGATAAGAAGAAGATATTAGAGACAAGTGGATTCCCGATGTAAGAATACGTTAAGATACCCGAGGCTCAAGCTTCTGACTGCCTGTAACAACAGCTAGAGATATAATATTAGTCACGATTTCAATACAAGAATATCGAATGAAAACATTTTTCCATGTGAAATCGTTTTATTTTCATAACCCTTCGATTTCAAAGGAAAAATTGTATCTAGTATATCATTATTGGAATAATATTCGATAACAGAGTAAAAATATTCGTAATTTCTTTCATATTATTTTAATGTTCTGTAACAGAACAAAATATCTAAGTGTATTTTTTCTTGTCAGAAGGGTAGAATTTATTCTTAACTAGCTGTGCCCGAGGTTTCGTACTAGTGGAATATAACAAATGTTTGTTAATGTTTTCTTACATAAAGTATGCTTAGTTAATCTTTATAACATGATCTATCTGCCAGTGAAAGTCTCGTCAAAATCGGTCCAGTCGGTTTCGGAGATTAGCCGGAACAAACAAACAGAACGAAATGCAAAAATTACAAAAAAAAAATGATTTTGTTATAAATGCCGTAGGTATACGGGGTTATTCGTAACACTAACAACCTTGCAGGACTATTACTGACATCATAACATCAACTTTTGTTCTATGACTTTTTAAAAAACAATAATAGGTATAGTTCGCGACAGGTCGAGATGACATTCGGGTTATGAGCTTTTTGCAGAATAAAATCCGAATCAAAATTACCAGGACCCGCAATGCAACAAAATATATAATTTAATTTAATAATTTTGTGGGCCATTTTAATTGTTTATCGGGTCCTGCTAATTTTGATTTGGATTTTATTCTGCAAAAAACTCATAACCCGAATGTCATCTCGACCTGTCGCGAACAAAAAATCACGCTCTAAAAAGTATGAAACAAGAAAATATTCTCATCTAGAGGATAGCCGCGGTCCGTTTAGGTACTTTAGCGCAAAGTGGCATATGACGACGGACCACGGCTTGTTTATGATGTCAGTAATACAGTCCTCCAATGTTGTTAGAGTTTTACCAATAACCCTGTATACGTTCATGTGCGTTTAGTAAAAATCTGTTATTTACACATTACAAACGGAATTCAATTTTATTTATTCGTTCAGAGAATTATAATTATGAGTTGATCAACCTATTAATTGATACCGATTAGAAAATGCTGCGCTAATTACGATGGAGTTTCGTCGTATTATTCATTATCACGGCGGGAGCATGAAATATAAGCAACAATAAATAAACAAGGCGACTTTCATATTGCGAGAACGATTAGTACTAATTTCCCGGATATTGGGTTGCGACACACTGAACGCACTTTTATTTTTAGTGGTAGAGCCAAGCTGTAGCCAACTGACTGCAGCTCATATACGGGCTGGCTATATTATAGATATGACATATACGCACATTAGTGCTTCAAAAACAACGAAAATATATCCACATATTAATGGATACAAAAAAGCCTACCCCCACTCCCCCTACCTCCATCCCACTCTCCTTCAGGTCGGCAATATGCGAGCAATGCCTTAGGTATTGTAAGCATCTATAGGCTACGGTAACTGCTTAACATCAGGCGGGCCGTCCGCTTTTTGGCCACCGCAGTCCTATAAAAATAAAACAAGCCATACGCTAGACCTGTTGTTAAAAAGAGATGAAACATTGTAGCGGTATTAGCTACATACTCATTCGAACGCGTGCAGCCACGACAGTCCATTGTACGGTAGCCATAGTACAAGCATTACTTAGTTTGGGACCATACAGTTGGTGTGTGTCTGGCGCTATTTATTTATTTAACAGAGAATGGCATATTACGGCTGGAGCCGCACTTTGTGCGCTCGCCCTCTGACCGGTGAAGTTGTTAAGGCCACTCTGGCCAACAACATATAGTCATTAAAAAAAAAAGAATGGCATATGTAATGGAATATTCAAACAATTAAATCACAAAAACTCACTGTGCCCCTTACTTAACCTCCCGTCTCTTAACATTAGTATTTTGATGCCCCGCGTGAATTATTCACAAATTCATAATTTCCACCCTACGCCCACCCTAACAGCCCACCTTCGCCCACTACGCCCCCTCACTGGTTCTGAATATGAAGAGGCGGTTCCCAAAGTTGACTTATTGACTCTTTTAGACATTTCTACAGTGAATCGTATTGGTTTATATCGGTAAATTATTTCAAAACCTACTAAAAGTATGAAAGTCGAAACTATATCTCATCAGGGGTCCTAAAAAGGCCACAGAGCAATTCTGTAAGGGCCTCCGCAGACTTGCTACTTTTAGCATCGGCGACCGGCGATTTTGTGACGTATCGATGCTGCGTCGCGTTTCTTCGAGCGCGAACGAGCGAGACGCAGCATCAAAATCGCCGATCGCCGATGCTTAAAGTAGCAAGTCTGCGGAGGCCCTAAAAGCAATAGATTTTTCTAATTTTCTAGCAGAATCCTAACAATACCGCAAAATATTCGTAAAATGGTCACAAATCGCGTACACTAATGACCATTATCTGATCCATTATTATTAGCATTATTATGTTATTATTGTCTGGGTGTATATGTATATTAAGTATGTATTTACAAGCAAAAAAGTAGTATATGTACTAATATGTTATCTGGTTTTCATAGTTTAGCATCGGCGACCGGCGATTTTGTGACGTATCGATGCTGCGTCGCGTTTCTTCGAGCGCGAACGAGCGAGACGCAGCATCAAAATCGCCGATCGCCGATGCTTAAAGTAGCAAGTCTGCGGAGGCCCTAAAAGCAATAGATTTTTCTAATTTTCTAGCAGAATCCTAACAATACCGCAAAATATTCGTAAAATGGTCACAAATCGCGTACACTAATGACCATTATCTGATCCATTATTATTAGCATTATTATGTTATTATTGTCTGGGTGTATATGTATATTAAGTATGTATTTACAAGCAAAAAAGTAGTATATGTACTAATATGTTATCTGGTTTTCATAGTACAAGCTCTGCTTAGTTTGGGATCAGGTAGCCGTGTGTAAAAAATGTCCCAGGATATTATTATTATACGGGAAATTTTGGAATTGCTAAGTATATTATTCTGATTGAAAATCAGAACAATTGCTTTTGCAGAAGCTGCGTGGTCTTTTTAGCCCCGCTGTAGGTACTTTCTGAGAATAGTGTAAACAGGGCAATTATTTCAGTGCTGAAACTTTGAGATCCAGTGCTCTAAATCATCTTTGGCATAATTTTATTTGCTTCAGACACTTCAAGGTGGGTGACGACTAGCAAATACCTATTTTATTATTTTTCTACTGTTGGGCAGTCTCCTTACGTGCTTATACAGGGTGAATTTGAAATCATGGGCATCCTTTTAAACTATGACTCTACACATGATTCAGAATATTTTGGGATAATAATAAAAAAATAAAAAAATTACCACTTTTAACGTCCCACTGCTGGGCACGGGCCTCCCCTCAATGCGAGGGGGATTCAGGCCATAATCCACCACGCGCTGGCCCAGTGCGGGTTGGTGGATTTCACATGTCTAAAGACATGCAGGTTTCCTCACGATGTTTTCCTTCACCGTAAGCAAGTGATAATCATATTTAAGTTATGATACACACATAGATTTACCTTACCTGAACAATACATTTTTATCAATCAATTGATTTATTGATTAATATTCGCTAAATATTCTGTATCATGTGTAGACTCACCATATAAAATGATACCCATGATTTCAAATTCACCCTGTATAAGCACGTGAGGAGACTGCCTTAACATTAACATTGCGATTAGGTTAACTTCCCCCGTCTTTCTTTAAATACCTTTAATCTTACTCCTTTCCAAAGATTACACTCAGCCCGTATTAATAAATGCACCTCAGATCAATCTTAAGATGCAGTTTTGACGTTTTATGTAAGTATGGCATATCTGTCAAAAACAGCATCTCAAGTTCGATCTTAATCTTGAGATCGATTTATTAATACGAGCCTAAGCGTTCTCAAAACCATAATATTAATACTCACTAGAAGCTTGTTATTTCAATGTTTCGGGGCTTACCTGTAAAAGATAAACAAACAGTTAAATTAAAAATATTTTCAGGCTACAGGCAAGGCCGCGGGTGAAACTAGTATACCGGGTGGCATATAAGCAAACTACTACCTGAGTTTTGAATGCAGCCTCGGCTCTGATTGGTTGATTAATTCATAGTGAGACGACAAATGAGCGCGATGATTCTTATCCAGACTAACTAGGTTGTTTTGCCTGGTTAGAAAAACTAAGGTTTAAAAAGTTTTTTTATGTGACGAAGGTTGGGCTTCCGGCTCTACTTTACACCGATCTTCTGTGAGAGGGTGGTACTACCCCGGTCAAACCAGTCCCATATATGAACTGCAGTCACTTGGCTACAGCTAAGCTCTACCACCAACCATCCAGTAATTTTCCCCAAGCAAAACCACAAGCAACACACTATCGGCCGAATACTCAAAGGCTACTCTTAAATGTTTAAGTACTACTCAGAAGTTTGAGACGTCGTTATCTGTCATTTTCAAGCAACTTTCAAATTTGAGTCGCGTACGAGTATTCGACTTTATGAGCGTTATCGACCAATCAGACGCCGCGTTTAAAACGCAGTAGGGTTTGCGTATATGCTGCCGGGTGAACACGGACCAATTAAACAAAACAAGTATTTTTCCCCCACGTATGAATATAGGAACCACAACGGTCAACTCCGCCGGTTCAGGGGCGTCAATATGCAACTCAATTTAAACTACGCCTTGTGTTATGTATACTGTATACTATGTACATTGATGTATTATTTAAGCAGATACGGTACCTCCTAATGGCGGCTGTACACGCTCGTCGAAACACCACGAGACAGGTCTACATGCAGCGAAATTCATACATCTTGAATGATCAGCTGAGCAAGTTTAGTTAATGCGATGTTAGAAGGTACCACATCTGCTAAAAGAATACAGCAATGGTACATATTTTTATAGGTTTTCGTACCCAAAGGGTAAAACGGGACCCTATTACTAAGACTCCGCTGTCCGTCCGCCCGTCTGTCTGTCTGTCCGTCTGTCACCAGGCTGTATCTCATGAACCGTAATAGATAGAGAGGTGACATTTTCACAGAAGGTGTATTTCTGTTGCCGCTACAACAACAAATACTAAAAATATAATAAAATTTGACGATAAAGGGGGTTCCTATACAACGTTTTGATTATTGCATACAGCGCACTCTAGTAGCTTATATTTAAAACATATAATATAATTAATGCTTTTCTACTCGATAATAGATTGCGTGGTAGCAAACATTTTTTTACTCGATAACAGATGGCGTTGTTGCAAAAAAAAACAATACCTACATTTTGGTACGGAACCCTTTATTTATGTGCGAGTCCGACACGCACTTGGCCGGTTTTTATTTTTACTCAGCTAAAAATCTCTGTGCATTTTCCTGCTCTGAGCACTATGTATAAAAGAGTTGGTTTAATTTTACAAAAATGAAACATATTTCGGCGCGGTTAATGATCCTTTGTTGCGGGCTTGCGGGTTGCATTGTTCCGTGGACCGACAGACGGCGACCGACAGACAGACAAACCTACATACATATATTATTATATTATGTCTATCATATAATAGACTGAGGTTGAAACTCCCAGACAAGCGTGCTTACCTTCATAGGTTCGAGGGATGCATCGAAATTATTACAAGTACAGAGCTGTAGCCAATTGACTGCAGCTCATGCAGCTCGACCGGGGTAGTACCACCCTCTAGCAGAAGATCGGCGTTTCGTATCATGAGTGAGAGAGCCGGAAGACATACCACACCCTTTCCCCACCCTCTGTCGCTATTCCCTTCAAGTTGGTAACGTGGGAGCGATGCCTTTGGTATTGCAAGCATCTATAGGCCACAGTAACTGCTTAAGATCAGGCGGGCTGTAAGCTTGTTTATACCAATGTAGTCTAATCAAAAAATAATATAGCTACAATTATAATTATAGTTAAGTTACCTACTCTTTATAATGACAATACCCGAGTTATACGTAAAACAAAACAAACTTCCGTAATTTCAATGCGGAACACTAAAAAACTGAACCTACGACCAAAAGGTGACGGAAACTCCATTCCGCGGTATCGATCCTTTCTACCCACCCCAACTAACCGACTTAACGTTACCGACATACACACAAATATCAACGTTAATTCAAACAATATACGGTCCATTTCACGTCACAATATTGCGTCGCTTACGCCAATTTGATTCGAGTGACATACGGTGTGTATACAGGGTGTGTTCCAAAGGAAATGTAACTTTGTTCAGACAGATTTGAGTGCGTTTTGCGATGGTAATGTGGAGTGGTTTAAGTCGTTCGTACTGCGGGGGGATTCCCCTTCAGTTGGTATTGTAAACAAAACGCCTATTATAATGGTGTAGTGTTGTACTGTTATCGATAGCGAGATTGATTTTATGTGCGATAAGGAACGTAGATTATAGGTTGGTGACACCTGGCGGGCTTCCCAAATGTAACTATTAGGAGTTTTTTTTTATTTTATTTTTTTTATACAAGTTCCGTAAAAAGCTGTAGAAGTTATTATACAGTGGCAGACTAGGACGCACGGACTGGATGGTCTTATAAGGGTTCCTCTTAAGGTACAATTCCGACGAACGCGGCAGACAGCAGACGTCAATCGGTCTCATACAAATTGTAATGCCGTCTGCCGTCTTGGCACATGTCATCGCCACAATTTGTATGAGACCGACTGACGTCTGCTGTCTGCCGCGTTCGTCGAAATCGTACCCGTTGAGACTACGGAACCCTAAAATAGGAAAACAAAAAAAATATACGTTGCAATCGGTTCAACTGTGACGCTATGCTAGGACAAAAACAAATTCTGCGTTGCGATTCTGCGATTGCGATTCTGCGTTGCGAAATATACAAAGAATTCCAAGAATCTTCATTCATGTTATAAATTTCCTACACAGAATTCTAATGTAAGCCTCAAAGAAACAAGACGAATGTTTAACTTGCAAAGGTGTTCATATTTTCAGACCCGACTTGTGAAAACAATATCTAAGTCATTTGGTTCATGTTCAGATATTTTGATACACTTTTTTACCACTAGGGCGGCGGCACATTGAAGTTGACATTGCCATCTGAGAGGTCAGCAAGCCGACTGACAAGACAAAATCTCATTATCTTCAATATACATTAATAAAGAGAGAGAGAGAGAGAGAGAGAGAGAGAGCGACTAGGTGCGCCATAATCCGTAAGAAAAGTCTTGTTACGGCGCGGTCGCTAAACCTGCAGAGTGCAGACGCCTTTTTTAGGGTTCCGTACCCAAAGGGTGCCAACGGGACCCTATTACTAAGCCTACGCTGTCCGTCCGTCTGTCTGTCTGTCAGCGGGCTGTATCTTACAAACCGTAATAGCTAGAGATTTGAAATTTTCACAGAATGTGTATTTACGTTGCCGCTACAACAACAAATATTAAAAATAAAATAAAATTTAAAAATAAAGGGGGTCACCCCATACACGAAACTTGATATTTTCGACGTTTTTATTCTACGGTGGTACGGAACCCTTTATGTTCGAGTCCGACACACACTTGGCCGGTTTTTTTCGACCTCGCGATAAAAAAAAACAACTCCTAGACCAACGTCATAAAGTAGTTTATTTACTATTTAACTTGGAATTTTTATTTAATTGCAGTAAATAGTGAATATAAAATTACAATTTTTATCAAAAAGCAATTCGCCACCAAACAGTTTACACACTGTATATTCAGTTAAATTGTAAAAAAAAAAAAATTATTGTTTAGCATTTTTATTCGAGTCGATAATTTCATCGACCGCACCCCATCACTAATTATCGAAATTGTGTAATCCAATCCGTTGACTTAGGCCGATGATGTATGAACGTGTGAGTCGCGCCGCTCCCAACCACGTGACCTATCCAGTTATATTAACGCAATCAATTTTAGGCCAGCCGTTATTCGAATTCCTGGCTGTTCGAAATTACATAAATTCGGACTATTTTATGACATTATGACCGAAATATTGGGCATACAGAAAATACATTACCAAGATAGAGAGAGAGACATGTGAGTGTCCAAAATAGTACAACAGTACTAGTCCATGGACATAGTACAACAACTCAGTCATTCGCGGAAAATAATGTTGAAATGAAAACATGTTGGTATTGCCAATACTGCTCATCTTCTGGTGAATACTCATCAAAATGCTTTTAAATTTTTTTTTCTGGGTCTCTTACCGCTCCCTTTTAGGCCTGCAGCACCCACAAGGGGGCGTTATCGCCCACTTTGGGAATGGAAGGTTTAGTAGGATATATTACAACTTATTGTCTACCGCTTTCTTAGTAATAATAATATAATAATATCCTGGGACATTTTTACACACGGCTACCTGATCCCAAACTAAGCAGAGCTTGTACTATGGAAACCAGATAACTGATTTACTACATATACTACTTTTTTATTTGTAAATACATACTTAATATACATATACACTAAGACTCGGGACATACAGACATGTTCATGCACACAAATGCATGTCCCGGGAATCGAACCTACGACCTGCAGCGTGAAAGGCGCCATCACGCCAACCACGCCAACAGGCACGTCTGTTTAGTCGGATATAGCCCGTCCGTTTAGTAGGATATACTACCTATTATCTCCCTCTTTCTTGGTAATGTCTTTGTTTTACTGTTATATTTCAAGGTACACACCGTGCATTGTTTTAATCACTTTGTACTTCAAGTATAGAAATAGAGCAGGGCTATTTCAAGTTCCATCGTCAGTCTATTACATTATAGTGTCAAGTTGTATTCACCACTTTACCCCTAATATTTTTTAGTCTCGTAACCCTATCCGCAGTTCTGTCCGCCATTACGAGATTGGTGTGGGGTTGCCAACAATGTATCATGCATAATTATATTTACAATAAATATTGTTATAATTCGATTTGTCGGTTTCAAATTTTATATGGGGTTCTTTTGATTGCGTATTCATAGTTTTTTATTTGTATTAACATCATCATCATCATCATCATCTCTGCCGAAAGACGTCCACTGCTGGACATAGGCCACCCCCAAAATTCGCCACAATGTAACATGAATCATACAATTTGGAAAACTGTGTTTTATTATTGGTAGAGGCAAGGTAAAGCCAATTGACTGCAGCTCATATACGGGGTGGCTCGACTGATGTAGTACCACCCTCTCACGGAAGATCAGCGTAAAGTAGCTGTTACAGCTGCGTTTCGTACGATGAGTGAGAGATACGAAAGCCCAACCCCCCCCTTCTCCTCCTTCTGTCTGATTCCCCTTCAGGTCAACAACATGCGAGCGATGCCTTTGCGGGGCGTCCATAAATTACGTGAGGTGATTTTTGAGATTTTTCGACCCCCCCTCTCCCCTTGGTGAGATTTCGTGAGATTTAGCTCGACCCCCTCCCTCCCCCTCTTATCTCACGTGAGATTTTTCGAAAGCTATATTCTAGAGGAAAAACATGTTTTACTTAATTTAAGCCAGTTTTCTTGCAATTTTACACTGTTCCTTGCGGTAAAAAAAATTACGTGAGATTTGCCGAGACCCCCCCTCTCCCCCACGTGAGATTTGGTGAGATTTTGCTCGACCCCCTCCCCCCTAAATGCCTCACGTAATTTATGGACGCCACCTTTAGTATTTCAAGCATCTATAAGCTACGGTAACTGCTTACCATGCAGGCCGTACGCTAGTTTACCACCTTAGTCATATAAAAAACATATTTTTACCCTGTATAGATTGCGGTGGGTCGAAAAGAACAACTTAAAATAAATCTTAGCAATAGTAGATGGGGTTTTACTGATCGAATTACATCATTTACAAACCGAGTCATAAACCACTGGAATTATTGTACCTTTTCGTATAAAACTAGAACAAAGAAACTCGCGGGAGATGAGTCAATGATGACTTATACGATAACCTACATGGTAGGTCATAAAGGTGAGGTCAGAGGACTAAGTGCGATTTTAACCGACTTAAAAAATGGAGGTTCTATGTTTTTTTTTGTTTTTTTTTATTGGACTGCGGTGGCAAAAAAGCGTACGGCCCGCCTGATGTTAAGCAGTTACCATAGCCTATAGATGCTTACAATACCAAAGGCATTGCTCGCACATTGCCGACCTGAAGGGGAGTGGGATGGAGGGAGGGGGAGGATGGTGGGCTTACGGCTCTCTCACTCATCGTACGAAACGCAGCTGTAATAGCTGCTTTACGCGGATCTTCTGTGAGAGGGTGGTACTACCCCGGTCGAGCCAGCCCGTTTATGAGCTGCAGTCAATTGGCTACAGCTTGGCTCTACCACCTTTAAATATGTTCGGCTGTATGTATGTTTTTTAGGGCCTCCGCAGACTAGCTACTTTTAGCATCGGCGATTTTGATGCTGCGTCTCGCTCGTTCGCGCTCGAAGAAACGCGACGCAGCATCGATACGTCACAAAATCGCGGGTCGCCGATGCTAAAAGTAGCTAGTCTGCGGAGGCCCTAAGGTATGTTCACCGATATCTCCGGCATTAATGAACCGATTTGTAAAATTATTTTGTTGTTCTTATTTCGCATCTCCGGATTGGTCCCATAGATCGATCGGTGCCAATCTTAGTATGCCGAGTCTACCTACTATAAAAGTAAGAAGATAGATTGGCACCGACCCCATATACTCGATAACACACCATCACGCCTGTTATTCCCGAAGGGTTAGGCAGAGGTGGTAATAGAAATATTATTTCAGGCTTTTTAGTGCTCCAGGTTTTTTTGAAGTCGGTTTTATTTTTTTACAATCAAAACGTTTACGTAAACGCGTTCGGCGCTGCGATTTGACCGCTCTAACATTTTGAACCAATCTAAAGCCGGAAACCCACCGCGGTGCACGGAGAGGCCACGCACGTGGGTCAAGCTTCGCTTTGCAAGAAAATGTATGCAATCGTGTCCACCGCGGCGCACGGAGAGGCTACGCACCAAATGAAATCCATACATTTTCTTGCAAAGCGAAGCATGGCCCGTGTATGTAATTCTGCATGTAATGAAACGCAATGTTTGTTTACGACAATCTGGAAGTGGAAACAAAACTTTTTTATGCTAAATTAAATCCCCTATTCGAAAATCAAATCCCGTAAGCAAAATGTTGTAAAAAAATAAGTTAGAAATTACTGTAATACTTTCATTTTGAGGCGTGAGAAAACTTGATACCAAAAAATGGGCATAATCCTTTGATTCGATTTAGTGCAATAATTTTAGTTCTAGAGAGCTTTACATTACCTAATTAAGTAGGAATTTTAGGAAGAAACATAAAAAAAATAAAATAAAATAATAACTTATAAACTATTAATTTTCGCGGGACATTTGTTGGGTTTAAATGAGTGACTGAGATGAGTGAGAAACGACCACTGAAACTGGGCCACCCTGTATAACATTCAATTCTCCATTAACATCAGACTAATACGTATACTATAAACTATACAGGTGGCTTAAGTGGAAACCCACACTAGGCAAAAATGGTCGAAAGTGGTCATAGTAAAAAAATAAAAGTAGGATAACTCCTCTCGAAGTTACGATTGGTGTATGTATAGCGATGTTTTATTGTGTAGCTTTCAACTAGCTTAGCTTTTAATGGATCATCGTAAAGTCTCCGTCCGTCTTTTTAATATTTCCTCTTTATATTACGGTTTTATGCGTCATTCGTGAAAACACAATGGATTTTATTGTACGTTGTAATGTTAGTTTTCGTATAAAAATCGTCTTAAAGTTATTACGGGCTACAATGGTGGTCCTTTGTACATAGTTTTGATCATAAAAGATACATGAATATTGTCGGGCTGGCTCGACCGGGGTAGTACCACCCTCTCACAGAAGATCGACGCAAAATAGCTAATACAGCTGCGTATCGTATGATGAGTGAGAGTGCCGGAATAAATAAACTGACTTAGTATATTTTATTTAATCACTAGCTTATGCCCGCAACTTCGTCCGCGTTGATCTTAGAATTGGGTTTTTGATAATCCCCCAGAAACATAACATTTTTCCTAGATAATAAGTATCCTATGTCTTAATCCAGGTAATTAACTATCTGTGTGCCAAATTTCATCCAAATCCATTCAGCCTTTTTTGCGCTATTGCGTAACAAACATACAAACTTTGACATTTTTAATGTTAAGTAGGATTTTCTAAAGTACCGTTAATCTATTCCCACGATGAATCATAATGCAAAGGGGGAAGTATTCAGTATCTTTTAGCGTGTCCAATTTGATGTGCGCAAGCGCACGCCCAGTGGAAATGCAAGTGCTAATGAGATCTATCCGCTTTCACAATGTGCGGGCGTGAAACAGAAGTTTAACTCGCTCTAAGCATAAACGTTAGTTTTTCCAGGTTTCATGAAATATTCATTATATCACAAAAGGGTGTTTAAGGATATCGAATTTAGTAAAAAAATATTGCCAACGATTTCTAATATCACCCTGTATATTTATCACGAGTTCTCGAACATGTATTTTCCTCAAAAATTTGCTGTTGACTGTACCGGGAGGGGTTCAAAGCGCCACATTGCAATTCTGAAAGGCAATATTTTTTTCTGATTTTCTAGCAGAATAATTAAAATAGCAATTCCGAAACATTTCCGTAAAATAGTCACACATTTTATGCCATTCGTCACCATTATACGGAAATTTAGCGGAATTGCTGAAGGTCCTGCTAGAAAATCTGAAAAAAAAAATTGCTTTTGCTGAATGGCTATGAGGCATTTTAGCCCCCCTGGTGTAGTAGGTAGTCTGAGTCAAGTTGACCTACTGTTCTTATCTGCACAGTACCACCTACATTGTGGTTGATTCATTGTATGATTAACGCCGTTAATTCTCGGATAACAGAAGCAAAATAACGGAAATTCTTTTAAACCGACTGCAATTTAGTACTTGTAATTAACACTATGAGTAATTCACTTCGACTCATAAAAGCAATGGATGTGGGTTGTGTTCTATAGTCTTTGGTTGTTCTATCTTGCTAACATCAGAGTTCAGGGCTCGAGTTCGGCTCGAGTTCGAGGCTCTCTCTCATGATACGAAATGCAGCTAAATAGCTACTTTACGTCGATCTTCTGTGAGAGGGCGGTACTACCCTGGTCAAGCCAGCTAGTACATGAGCTGCAGCTTGGCTCTACCACCTTAGAACCTTTGTTTTTTTTAAATGGGTTTTCTCTTGACCTCGATCATGCCGTAGGGGCAAAGATGAGGTCGACGATGGAACGAGCGCACCCAGAAGAAGCCTGTTCACCCTACTTTTGAAGAGATCTGGGTTCAAACTTATTGGTCGGGTATACACTTCTCCGTCTAGAGTGTAGTTTGCCTCGCGAGGCACGTGGGTGAGCAGCCTCGCGCGCGATGTGCGTGTTGTAGACATAGCTATTTCCTAGCTAAACCCAATCAGTAACTTTACAACCAACTGCGCTCTTCAAAAACCCTCCTCGACCGGCTTTCTAAAGAGGTATTTAAACTTTACCCACCTTAATTCGCGAGACCCCAAGGGCCCAGGGCCAAGGGCCATAAGCCCTCAATCACTTAACCAAAGCCGGCGGCAATAGCATATCACTTACTGCGTCCATCAAAATGGTATTTGCATGTATAATTTGATACAGGAAGGCTTTCGATGGCGGGCAAGTTTTGGTGAGGACATACGGGAGGGAATTGCGGTCGGGACTGCCGCGGTAAAAGATCAGGGGGGTTACTCCGAAATACGTCGCTGACGGATCGTCCGAAGTACGGATTCGATTTACGATCAAAACAATGTCAAATCGTAGAGAAGAACGAAAGAAGAAATGTCAAATCACGACAATCCGTCAGCCGAAACGTTCGGTTCGTATTTCGGAGTAGGCCAGCAGGGCCTTTGAGAACGACACGTAACCTCAGAAGCAGCTTTTTTTTATTTAACCTAAATCTTCCGACTGCTGGGCATCTCTGGGCCTACCTCTTCAGGCACCCAATGCGTGACGACTCTTGTCCATCTTTCCGTCTTTCTCAGAGAGTCTAGTGTCCTTGAAAATTAAGAAAGTATAAAGTACCACGTACTATAGTCTGACCGCTACCGCTGTGTCGCGCCTTAAGTATGCGCGGGGAGGTGGGGAGTGGGCAACTAGGTATACGCGGGGAGGTGGGGAGTGAATTCGCCCACCCCGGCTCGCCGCTCGCGTACCTAAGGCGCGGCACAGCGGTAGCGGTCAGACTATACCAAAAAATATAAGGATGAAGTGTCAGGCATATAAGCGCATAGAAAGTTTGGAACATGTTAGATCCTGGGCAATATAGTAATGGTTACATGTGTACGAATGCGACTAGACGCGGTGCTGATTGGTTGAAATGAAATACAAATCGTATTGTTTTAACAGCAGATAACTATGAAGTGTTTGTTCCTTTCCGATAACCTCGAAAACGCCGTTAATTTCCATTAAAACTCACCGCGTTCCCTTCCCAAACGAACTCCCCTATGTTTCCACAATACGTCAGTGAACTTAGGTCTTCCCCAGGGTGCCAGTAAGTCTGTGAGGTTAATTCGATTAGGCCAGGCCACCGCTTTCAGCCGCCTGGTAATATTTATGGCCATGCTGATAAGACTAGGGCGCTTTTTATCATAAAGTTTTTGAGGAAATTCGGAAACTGGGTCAACTCTTTCTTCGGAGGATATCTTGCCAGATTTTTGGATACACACATTGAAGCTATAATCCCATTCCTGGGCACGGGCCTCCCCTAAATGTGAGGGGGATTCAGGCCATAATCCACCAACCTGGCCCAGTGCGGGTTGGTGGATTTCACAAATCAAAGTCATGATTTGCACATAGATTTCGAAAAAACCAGAAGTGTGATTTTTCGCTCTGCTTCCGACTCTGTCACAGCAGCTATAATAGCTACTTTACACCAATCGTCTCTGAGAGGGGGGTACTACCCCGGTATGTTATTCGATAGGTACAATGAACCAATATAATAGAAATAGCAATACCGCCTAGAAGGATATCACGCTTCCTCGTAATGAAATAACTTATGTAGTACTGTCTCACTTCGCACGTGAGGCGCTAGGGCTGGCACCAACCAGTTATGTAACTATTTTTTTAAATAAAATAAATACCAGACCAACTGGTCCAAAACTGAGTGCTTGTTCTATGGGTACCGTACAATGGACTGGGGGCGATCCTAGTGACACCCAGACCAGAATGGATTGGAATTAATCTGGAAAGCTCGAAGCAGATGGCGCCAATGAATTTGGAGGTGATGACAGCTGTCAATCTCATACATTCTATAACCTATTTTTTCACGCTATTATTTATGTAGTATGTTTTACGAATACCTCCAAACTCAGTGGTGCTACTCATGCGGTGAACAAATGCGGTCATTTTTGGCATGTTGTCGGCATGTAGTAGGTTTTCAATTGGTTAGAAATTAGCAGACGGTCATTCGACCTTATCAAATTTTTATCACTTCAATAGTTTATTTCATTTTTTTTTTGAGATCTAAGTTTGTGTCAGCCCTACTGGTAGCAATGTTAAGGTGTTTGGGCACGCAAAACGGGCGATATTGTTTATTTATTTTGACGTGTGACGTCGTTACACGTACGGACGGCCGTGTCGGCGAAATATATAGCCGAATAAATAGATAACCACGTTTTATTGCTGTTTTCAATAATATAATGGGTTCCCGTCTACTTACTTAAGGAGAAATGTATGGACTTGTGCATGACTTATGCATGATATGTGGTAGAGCCAGCAGCTCATATACTGGCTCGACCGGGTAGTACCCCCGCACAGAAGATCGGCGCAATGTAGTTATAACAGCTGCGAAAGATGAGTGAGAGTGCCCGAAGCCCTGTTGGGACCCCGTACCCCTCTCTGTCTCACTTCTGTTCAGGCCGGTTGCGAGCGATGCCTTTGGTATTGCAAGCATCGGCTACGGTAACTGCTTAACATCAAGTGGGCCGTACGCTTGTTTGCCACTATAGTCACATATCATTAAATTTCACGCGGACGTAGTCATGGGTAATCTTTTTCAAAAATGTAAGCGTACGAAGTCGCCGGCACAGCTTGTTTTAAATAAGTAAAGCTATGTCTTCACCAGTGCGCTTTCATGTTCATCTTGCGTCTTCAACTTTCAATTCATCTCGCGTCAAGCGCGTGCAATATTGATTGCCTTAAGACGCATGCCGCTTAGTGTCTACACCACGGTCGTCAACATGAACAAGTGTACCTATTTGTGCAGAATATTTAGTATTAATAAGGAAAAAAAACTCAAGAAAAAGAGTATCTGGATAAACGATATTTTGAAGACACGAAACAAAAGAAAACATTCATCATTTCAATGTTTTAACTTCATCTTCCGCCATTTTGTATGTAAAGCGCATGGAATGTTGCACGCGAACCCACCGGTGGCGGATCAGCGTGCGCTACGGGCGTGCGCTGTTTTTGAGCTAGAAGCACGCGTTATTGCATGCGCTATGGTTCTTCACGCATGCGTCAGACGAAAGCGCAAGATGAACGTGAAAGCGCACTGGTGGAGACATATCTTAAGTATAGTACGTTTTTTTATACTTGTCCTATTTGGTAAGCAAAGATGGCGTCCAGCGGGGCGATTGCGTAACTTTTTTGTCAATGTTTCAATGGTTTCGTATATAATTGACACAGGATAAACGAAACCAATTGAAACATTGACAAAAAAGTTATGCAATCGCCCCGCTGGACTCCATCTTTGCTTACCAAATAGGACAAGTATAAAAAAACGTACTATAGGTTTACTACTCTTCCAAGCCAACTAGGCACTCGGGTATAAATATCAAATGATAATAAGTCAATGATTCCGCGGTCCTTCCACCGCGTAGTGGGAGCTACTGCCACAGGAGTGCCGGCATTGGCCCAGGCTCAATACGTTGTGACGGACCGCGGATTCATTGACTTACTATCATTTGATATTTATACCCGAGTGTCTAGTTGGCTTGGTGGTGTAGTACTGGAATAGTTACAAAAAGCCACACATGGTTAAGATTTAACTTTCAGTTAAGCACGTTCGTGAGTTAAATGTAAACATAGTTTATTTATATTGGTTATTATAAACAGTTTTATTTGAACGCTTCCGTTACGGTTAAAGCGGTTCTCAAAGTTCATCTACAAATTAAGAGTTAACCGAATTTGACAGTTTAAAAATATTGTTGTCTTGCTTATACATTACAGACATGAAAGGGACCTGCCTATCCCTCGGGATTTGGTAATAGTCAGTTCCTGTATACACGGCGACAAGGTTCACCGCCTGTCACGTTGGGTTCTGACTATCTGGTGAAACGTGGGCTTAGAGTTGGTTAATACAACAATATTTTGACAACAATATTTTTCATAACAATCAGTTTGGGTTTACAAGGAATCGCTCTACTGTAGACGCGGGTATTGAACTAATAAAAAATATTTTCAGTGCCTGGGAGAACTCGCAGGATGCCTTAGGTGTATTCTGCGACTTGTCTAAGGCCTTCGACTGCGTCCATCATGAAATACTCGCCAGGAAATTGCACCACTATGGTATCAGGGACAAGGCTCTTGACCTTTTGACTTCATATTTGAGCAATAGAATTCAAAAGGTCGCTATTAACGGTGAAAAATCACCAGGTTCTGTAGTCTCTATGGGCGTTCCTCAAGGTTCAATACTGGGACCATTCTTGTTTCTTATTTATATAAATGATTTGCCATATCATGTGGGCAAAAATCACGAGATTGTGTTGTTTGCTGATGATACTTCTTTATTATTTAAAATTAAAAGACAGCTTCTACATTATGACGATGTGAACAATGCACTCGCTAAAGTCGTAGGTTGGTTCAATGTAAATAATCTTTTGCTCAATGAGAATAAAACTAAATGCATAAAGTTCTCGACACCTAATGTAAGACAAATAGGAACCTATTTACGACTGAATGGTGCAGAGTTGGACGTTGAGGAGTCAACTGTCTTTCTGGGAATTACCATAGATTCCAAATTGCAATGGGGTCCTCACATTAAAAAACTGTCAAGCAAGCTGAGTTCTGCGGCATATGCTGTTAAAAAAATTAGGCATTTAACTGATGTAGACACAGCTAGAATTGTTTATTTTAGTTACTTCCATAGCATAATGTCGTATGGCATACTGCTTTGGGGGTGCTCTGCAGATTTAAATTCTATATTTGTACTGCAGAAAAGAGCTATAAGAGCTATTTATAACCTAGCTCCTAGAGTCTCCCTCAGAGAAAAATTCAAAGAAATAAATATTCTAACTGTGGTGTCACAATTTATCTATGAAAACCTAATTTATGTTAAGAAAAATGTCAACAACTTTGAAAAAAGGAGCGATGCTCATTCGATAAATACACGGAATAAACACAAGCTATCCGTACATGTAACTCGTCTCCACAGAATAAGTAATTCCTTTGTAGGACAATGCATACGCTTCTACAACAAACTTCCTAAAGAAATCCGAGATTTGCCTGTTAATAAGTTTAAAACTATAGTTAAAACTAAACTCTGTCAAAAGGCCTATTACAAAATCTCGGATTACTTGGAAGATAAATCAGCTTGGGACTGATCGCTCAAATACACTTTGTTAATAACAGTGTCATGTTAAAGTGTAGCGTGTCTTGCCTTGCTTATTTAGGAAGGCAGCACACTGGAGCTATTGTTTACCAAATTACATTGTATTAAAATAAGTAAATGGCGATAAAAAAAAAAACAATGTAAATAGACAAGCCCGCTGAGTTTCTTGCCGGATCTTCTCAGTCGAGGTCGCGTTTCCGATCCGGCAGTAGAATTTAAGGAAAAAATGTAAAATGACAATTTGTAAGTGCCCCCGTAGGCCTAAACAAAATAAACGCTTTGACTTTGACTTTGACTTACCTCCACAATGTGGTGGTGTATGGCCACTCATGCCTCTGACTACCCCTGAATGGGGATAAAAGTCGTGACGTTACGTATACATGAAAGGGACGCCAATATTAATCATATTTAGTTGTGTACCAATAGTGCTCAAAGATAAAGGTACAGATTTATATACGATTGAGTTGTCATTCACATTATGAAGACGACAACACGTTTTCCATACATTTCACTGCATATGGGTGTCGTATACCATTATTTGTAAAAAAATTACTTATAGAAGAAATGTTGTCGTCTGTATAATGTGAATGCAGCGGGTTCTTTACCGCGGGGTTTATACTTTACAAAACTTACTGTCATTCCTTGATTTTACAAACGGGGCTTACCTGAAAAATACGAAAATAGATTTAGCATACATTGATAAAGAAAATGTTTTATAAAGCCTCAAATTGTAGACTTAATCTTGTGTATATGTGTAAAATAGTATTTCACAGACAGTACAAGTCAGTCGTTCGCAGAAAATAATGCTGAAAACATATCGGTATTGCCAATGCGGCTCATCTTCTCGTGAATAATACGCATCAAAATACCTTTAAGTTGATTGTCGAATTGCGAGTGCGATAACAGATGTGTGTGATACCAAAAGCAGCTGTAATACCTACTATACGGTCGAGCCAGCCCGTATATGAGCTGCAGTCAATTGGCTACAGCTTGGCTTTACCACCAATAAGGGACACCGCAGACTTGCTACTTTTTGCATCGGCGATCGCCGATTTTGCGGCTGTATCGATGCTGCATCGCGATTTGGCGACTCTCTGCGTTCGGACGCAGCGACTGCTCCGATTCTAAAAGCGACTAAATCGCCGATCGCCTATGCAAAAAGTAACGTGTTTGCGGTGGTCCTAAAGTATGAGTAAGAATGAAATAACCGTTTTCGTCTTCGCCGTGTGAATGTAGCCGTGCTTACTCCATAACATAACCGTTATGATCTAATCACAGGAGTCGAGATAAAACAAGCGGCGGCCTCGTCATTCCGTCTTCATTTTATATTCAAAACGCAAATTTTATGAAAAAAATACAATTCCCCCCCAGATGTGTTTGGACTGCCGCTGCTAATATTAGGGGTGGTGCAAGTCATAACATTACTAAAATGGGATTTTACATACAAACTTTCATCCCCTGTTTCACCCCCTTAGGGGATGAACTTCCAATAATGCTGATACAATTGACTTGAATTTATTAATATGAGCCTCACCGATTTCCATATTCCTAACATCCAAAATGAACGAACTTCCATTATAAATGTTTTACCCTGTTTCACCTCCTTAGGGGATGAATTTCCAAAAGCGCTGATACATTTAACTTTTAATTTTATAAACATACTAGCTATACCCCGCGGCTTCGCCCGCGTGAAAATTGATGTGTATGATTAGCGTGTCTTTTTCCAAAGCCTACACAATCTACGTTCAAAATGTAACGTCACGACTTTTATCCCCATTCGGGGGTAGTCAGAGGCTTGAGTGACCATACACCACCACATTGTGGAGGTATTAACCAACTGAAAGCCCACGTTTCACCAGATAGTCAGAACCCAACGTGACAGGTGGTGAACCTTGTCGCCGTGTATACAGGAACTGACTATTACCTAATCCCGAGCGAATAGTAGGTTTCGTCACGACGTTTTCCCTCACCGTCAGCGAACTGTAAATTATGCACATAGATGAAAATTCATCCATTGGTGCATGCCCCACCGGGAATCGAACCTGGGACCTTCGGATTGCTAGCCCAACCTGTTCACCCCTAGGCTACAGTCGCTTCCTAGGCTACAGTCGCTTAAAACGTTCAAAATTACATTAAAATCGGTTTGGTAGTTATGGAGATACGTGGAAACAAACACTTTCGCATTTATAATATTAGTAAGAAGCCTCAACACAACTTTTAATTTTTCTTAACTTAATAAGTTACGGACTTCGATACAAAATTTCTTAAGTACCATATTTATTTTACGGTATAAAATCGCAGTCAGCGCTTCCCTTGCGCCACAGTTCATCCCTCCAGCGACTTACGTACCTACGTTTTACTTAATAAAGTGTGTTCTACATTTCGTATTCTCCTGTCACAACGGAGTACTATTACCTATTCTGTCGCGCAATGTATGCGAAGCATTTAGAAATACAGGGTTATTGGTAAAACACTAACAACCTTGCAGGGGCGTATTACTGACATCAAAAACAACAACTTTTGAACTATGACTTTTTAAAAAACAAAAAAAAAATTGCAATAAATCACACCCTAAAATGTATGAAACAAGAAAATATGCTCATCTAGAGAATTACCGCGGTACGTTTAGGTACTTTAGGGCAAAGTGGAATACAACCACGTACCATGGCTTTCCTCTAGATGAGAAAAAAAAATCATACATTTTAGAAAGTGATTTTTTGTTTTTTTTTTTTTTGATTTTTAAATAGTCATAGAACAAAAGTTGTTGTTTTTGATGTCAGTAATACGCCCCTGCAAGGTTGTTAGTGTTTTACCAATAACCCTGTATACAATGATATATTTTTGTTATGATAGCCAATAATTTCTACTTCTTATCGTATGGTTGGTACCTGGTGTTTCGTGGCCAACCTGGTGTCACAGTTGTTCAAGCTACCCGAACGCCCTGGCATCAGATGACAACCGGGACCGACTTTTTACGTGCCCTCCGAAGCACGGAGACGCTCAGTTCAAATGCCACTAAATGGTCACCCATGACTGACGGCCTCATGCTGTGAGCTCACATTCCTCGTCCCGTAGGCACTCATACCCAGCTGCCATCACTGATCAGTAACCGATCGGAGGTTAAGCAACACTTGGTAAGGTCAGCTGGGTGACCGTTGAGTGGCAATTTGAAGTCTCCGTGCTTCGAAGGGCACGAAAAAAGTCGATCCGGTCGGTTTGGGCGTCCGGTTCTTTCACTCATCGTACGAAACGCTGCTGTAATAGCTACTTTACGCCGATCTTCTGTGAGAGGGTGGTATTACCCCGGTCGAGCCAGCCCATATATGAGCGTCAATGCAGTCAGTGATATTCTTTCATATCAACTGTCCAGTCAAATATTCCCAGATTTTTGCCCTGGAAGGAGTGTTATGTTTTTTTTACCTAATAACAGCATGGCAGCTCTTCCAGTCATTATCTTAATAAGTGTATTCAACATTTTATATTCGTGAATAAAGCCACACTTTACTTAGTTCGTCAAGTTGTCACTGCAAATAAGACGTCTCTCTTCCTCAAGTTTCATCCCTCGTTTGTTCAACCCATAGAATTCATGTTCAACCCAATTTTCTTTTGTAAAGAAAGACAGGGTCAGTTAATGGAAAGCTATCATTGCTTAAGACACAGATGTTGACAATGCACGTCCATCAAGTACCGTGAATATTGTTAAATAAATGGGAAAGAACGATATAAGTTATTGATTAGCGCTCCAAGTTTATAGGTAGTGTTATTTTTTTAAATATGCATCCCGAATACGATTTAAACATAAATAAACTTATGAAAGAGTTTAAATCTCGATACTAGATCAAAATGCCAACTAGTGCAATCAATAAAACCAGTCTTAACTAGTAAAATTCGGTTTTAGCCGGCTTAAACCAGTTTCAGTTCTTCCGATAGTCGAAAAATTACCATGTAGAACCATGCAAGTTTAAAATCAATTACTGGCTTGTGGGGGATCAAAACTTCGCTCGTGTATGCAAAGGGGGGAGCATAAGCCCCCCCCACTTATAATCTAGTGGGGGATGGGTGGATATCGGAGAGGGGGGTGAAACATTACTTTTTTTGAGCGACAGTGCAGAGTTAAGAAAATAGAAAATGATTGCTAGACAAATCATACATTTTTTTTGATTTGTTGATTGGTCTGTGTGTAACATGCGATGACGCGATTGCATCATCACGCCATTGGCTGCGTCCACAAGAGGCGAGCGGCGCACCCGACCAGTCGTAATTCTTCGTCGACTTGAGGGCCTGTATGGTCCCAAACTAAGCAACGCTTGGATTAGGGCTACCATACAATGGACTGAGTGCGATCCTAGTGACAAACCCACTGGCTCTAAATATAGGCGTACCTATTGATGCACAACGCTTTACCCCCTTTGCACACGGCGTCGTAACGTAAGCGTATCGTTATACGCGCGTATGTCGAGAGCAATACGAGCACGTACAATTTCTAACAAGTTTTCCGCAAGTGTCCGCACACGAAGCGTAGTTTTTTTTTTTTAATTGACTATATGTTGTTGGCCAAAGTGGCCTCTACAACTTCACCCGGACTTTGGTGAGGGCAAAGTGCGCTCCAACCAGAAGGGCAGGGGGACAGCACGCTCAAGGGCGCCACATAGGGCTCGGCCTCGGCTTGGCTGCTGTCTCTAGAGAGAGAACGGAGGTAAAAACTACCACCGGATCATAACGCGACCTCACTGAGAAGATCCGGCAAGAAACTCAGCGAGCTTGTCGAATGCCTAGGTGCGTCTAGGTCCTGCTGGCGCAGGCGCATAGAGGCACCTATTAGCGGAAGAGACGAAGCGTAGTCTCATACGGTTCGCTGCTACACCGCTTCGTCTGCGGATTTGTTAGAAAATGTACGTGCTCGTATTGCTCTCGTCCTACGCGCGTAATACGATACGCTTACGCGACGACTACGCTTACGCCCCGTGCGCGAAGGGCCTAAGTCTACCTTTATTTATAGGTGATCTGGCGTCACCTTGTGTCACTTTTATCAGTGAATCATAATGTGATAAGAATTATGACTGGCCTTACGTATAATGTAAATAACAAATTTACACATATTATGTTACGATGAATCACGAGGACTGCTAACAGATGGCCGACAACATGTTGACCGCCAAGAATTTACGATTCATAATGAAGAATTCACGAAGATAATATTAGAGACCAGTGGTTTCACAGTGGACAATTGTTAAGAGACTCAGGGCCCAGATAAAGTTTGAGTTACATTTCCAACATAAGACGATACAAGAAAAAAATGAATTTTAGTTTCGGGGTGTGGCTAGCGTCGCGTGAGCTGCCGAAGGATATATCCCTCTCGCTTAGCTAGGACAGAACAGCTATGGAGTAGACTATATTATAGTTATTTTTTGAAGGAACAATATTGTTTAATTCGTACAATTAAAATAATATGTCCCAGTGCACCTTTTAAAATAGATGAAATGGATGAAAATATTCAAATATATTTTTTTCGTTTTATATGGGATTTTTATGTCGAGTGTATTTGAAAAAAATAATTTAATTTCTATGTTGTTTTTATTGCTGAAGACAAAGTAAGTCAAAAGAAGACAAACGATACCTACAATATGCTGATAGATACGTATAACAATATTTCGATCGTATAATAGCCTATAACCAGCGGACGATCCAGACGCGTCCAACGATATCTCATTAGTCAAATTATTATGATAAAAATAGTTTGGACGTTATACGGGAGCAGATGAACATACATACATATCGGTCAAAATCATAACCCTCCGCCCACCGTAGTCGGGTAAAAATGTACATACTCTGTGTCAGTGACTGACTGCCGGATATGAGTATCTTTTTCATGTTTCGTAGGCAAAGGAATACTTTGGTACTTAACTTCGATGCCGATCATGAAGTCATCAGCGGTGTCATAATATTTATTTTTACCATATTTAATTTATTTTTTAATTTAATTTTCAGTTTTTATTAATTTTATTGATTTAACCATGCATTTATTGATTGTTTATCTTTTTATCTTTATTTTTTTATCTATCAAAATCACCCTTAGACTGGTTACCGCCACAGGTGACAAGAGGGCTGGCTCTTTCCTTGCTCAAAAAAATCGCTTGACAACAGGAACAGCTTGAATACAGGGAGGACATGCAGCCAGTATCCCACGCGGACGGTATTTGTTTAATTAGGGGTAGGTTTTTATTTTATTGTATTTTATTTTAATTTATGTTATATTATATTGTATTTTAATGATAAAACATGAAAAATAAAAAATATTTTTTTATTTATTTTAATTTAATTTTACTTTTATTTATTGTTTTATATTTATTGTGAAATTATAATAATTTTAATAATCAATATTGGACTATGTCTGAAACAAATACATTGAATTGAATAATTTAAATACAAAAATTATCACATTAACTCGTTAAATCACGGTTTACACCCGCTAGAACGAAAAAGATCCTAACATGGTAGGTAGGACCTGAGGGTTGGCCAGTTAATTACTTAAAATACACTATATTTATTTCAAGAAAACATTCATAAGATCTGAAGGCGTCGGACTCGCACATAAAGGGTTCCGTACCACCGTAGAATAAACACATCAAAAATATCAAGTTTGAGACTTGATATTTATTTTTAAATGTTATTATATTTTTAGTATTTGTTCTGCACCGGCAACAGAAATACACATTCAGTGAAAATTTCAACTCTCTACCTGTTACGGTTCGTGAGATACAGCCCGCGCTGACAGACGGACAGACAGACAGACGGACAGCGTAGGCCTAGTAATAGGGTCCCGTTAGCACCCTTTGGAACCCTAAAAAGTAGCCTATGTTCTCCGCCAAGACCCAGTCTATCTCCATACCAAAATTCATCAACATTGGTTCAGCGGTTTAGCCGTGAAAAGTAACAGACAGAGTTACTTTCGTTTGTAATATAATAGATTGAATAGGACGGACAAACATTTTCCTATCCATATCTGTAATGTTATTTTTTACGATAATTTATTGATGTATGATATATTTATTACTTGCCCATCCATACCTACAACAAACGCAATAAAGCGACTCCATTGTTTTGACAAGCAATGTATTCCCACTGTCGGCCCAAGACCATGCTGCAAGTATATAACAGTAAGCGAAATAGGGAGTTTTTACAGAAATGACACGAATAACTATGAAATGACACAAAATGACAAGAGATGAAAAGAAATTACACAAGACAAGGAAAAGCAAACGAAAATCACGCTGCAGTGCAGGTCGTAGGTTCGATTCCTGCCCAGGACAGGCATTTGTGTGCATGAACATGTCCGCATGTCCCGAGTCTAGGTGTAATTAAGTGTATATTTAGTTTGTATTTACAAACAAAAAGTAGTATATGTAGTAATATCAGTTATCTGGTTTCCATAGTACAAGCTCTGCTTAGTTTGGGATCAGGTAGTCATGTGTAAAAGAATTTCCAAGGATATTTATTTATTTATCATAGGCGTCGGCGGACTGTAAATACTGTACTGTACCTGTAATGTGGCACGACCGTAATATTTTTTCGTAATATTTTTTAAAAAATCCTTCACAGGTCCGACGTCGAACAAGTCCGAGCGGACACTGACAATACAAAGTTAGAGAGAGACATGGTTAGTTCAAGTATTTAAAATGTGAGATGGCGATATTGTGCGCGCGCTCGGAAATAAACAACGTAAGCGCCAAACCACATTTACTTGAATTAAAAAAAAACTACTTCATGAATTAAAATATGGTTGAAGGGTAGTTTAGATATCATTATTTGCTATGTTTTAGAAATAATTTCGTGATCTAAATCGTAAAAACATCGTGGTAGCAAGGAAAATTGTAAATAATTAGAGCTCATTTCATAATTTTTTTTTATCGAGAAAATTTCATCAAATCGTGATTTGGATTTAAAGATACTCAAGATAATATAGTCAAAAATCATACATCTAAATATAAGATTCCTAGTCCACATACTTACTTAAAGAAACAGTAGAATAGAAAATCAACCAAATTTCGAACCCTCCTCATAAGCTGACCTCTCTTAATTACGGGTGACAATAATAAAGAGAGCTCCGCTATTTTTAGACCTTGTTATGTTACCTGAGACGTGCAGACTATACCTGTATAAGGTTATCTAAATAGGCAAACAATCAATGACAAGTTATATTATAGACCTGACTGATATACACGAACATTTGTGCTCTAAAAAATAGCATAACAAAATATACCTACATATCAATTAATACAAGCCATATACGCCAGACCTGTTGTTAGAAAGAGATCAATATACATTGTTAGCGTTATTAGCTAGATAAATCATTGGTGCGCGCGCGTGCATCCGTGCAGCCGCGACGCTGGGTGCCGCGTGACTAAGTGGATATCAGGCAGTTACCTTGCATTCATGTCGCCAAAATCAGCGCAGTAAGGGCCATAACACACCGGGTAGCCATGGCAACGTCGCTAGCTACCGTAGCCAACTATTCGTATTGAAATGTATGAGAAGAAACACACTTGGCGACGGACTGGCGACGTCGCCAGTCAATACAAATTGTTGGGATACGTGGCCGGCGACGTCACCTGGCGTCCCGGTGTGTTATGGCTCTAAGTCCCATCTAAAGATGTAATACATCTTTCTCTGCAACGAAATATAAAATGTTCCCAAAGAAATCGACGAGCGTTATTGAAACCGCTTTTGTGGGGTAACGTAAAACGTGACGCCATTACGTTGCGCCAACTTGTAATAGTTCAAAGTCAAGGCATGTCAACTTTGACAGTTTAAATAAATTGTACTTATGATTAAATTCGTGCGGGTTCCAAGACAACTTAGTGCTATATCGCACGAGGACACTAGTGGTAGCGCAAACAGTCGCTCCACTAACAAAATGTATAGAGCTGTATGGAGAGTATCGCACCTGGTGTCTGCTTGGTAGCGCAACCAATACGGTGTCGGCTATCGAATCACCCGCTGGTGGCGCAACCATGGTTGCCTCGTGCGATATCGCACTTAGCTTGTCCCCGGGACTCGTCGAGGGTCAAACCTCGGCGTCATCGTTCGATACTGTCGATCCTGGCTTACAGGAGTAACAGTGGTGGGAGTGTGTGGCGGGCCTAGTCCCATATAAAAATGGTAGTTACTAAGACCAAAAGATAATATATTTCTTACTACGTAAAGAAATGACACTCATCTCGACCGAGATAGTACCACCCTCTCACAGAAGATCGGCGTAAAGTTGGTATTATAGCTGTATTTCGTACGATGAGTGAGAGATCCGGTAGCCCAACCTCCCCGCAGAGATATGTGACTGTCCAAAATAGTACTTCTGTCCTACTAAACTGAGTCCATGGACACAGTGCGACTCAGTCGTTCGCGGAAAATAATGTTGAAAACATGTCGGTATTGCCAATACGGCTCGTCTTCTGGTGAATAATACGCATCAATAGTACATTACTGCCACTTTCTGTAATGAGTGTATTTATTTTAGCTTGTCCATCAAGGGTTGCAATGCTGACCGCGCTGTGGAGGCCTGGAGCTGCGCTACGCCGCGCTTTCGGCCATCAACAACGCGGTCAACAACACACTCATTACAGACCGTGGCAGTAATGTACTATTAAGTTGATTGTCGCAGTGAGAGTGCAATAAAGATGTGAGAATTTCGCTGCAAAGTGGTGCGCTGAGCAAAAGTCTGATAATTGTAATGTATGAAGGTACCATATCCACTAAAATAATACATCAAAGGTTTAACGCAAGTTTTACGTATGTCACAAGTCATGACGTTCCTTTTAACTGTCACTGTCACTTTTGATACTTCAAGGGGCTCGCTCGGGGCTCTGCCTATCCTGTGTGTGAGGGGTTGGCGTGATGGTACGCTTAACATGGATGTAGACACGTGACAGGTGGTTCTAAAGATCAAAGATGGGTATTATAATAATGTTATTGTGGATTTTACAAACAGTAACGACTTTACCCCGCCTCGAGTAAGGAAAGACGGGCAGACTCCTAAGCGTTATTTACCTAATAGGAATTAAAATTATGGGCAATAGACCCAGTAGCAAAACGACCTAAAAGCAATATGTTCCAGTAGCAACTTTTACCTAATCAATTGCATTGAAAATTGAATTATTTTGGTTATGTTATGTGCGGTACCCAGTATGAGCTCCTCCATTTCATAATCCAGGGAAAGATAGACGGCAGAAGGCCTGGGGCCTTACCACCACCTCTTATAGCAGTATTATTTTAACCTTACAGCGACAGGTCGTAGGTTCGATTCCTACCCGTGACATGCATTTGTGTGCATGAACATGTCTGTATGTCCGGAGTCTGGGTGTATATGTATATTAAGTATGTATTTACAAATAAAAAAGTAGTGTATGTAGTAATATCAGTTATCTGGTTTCCATAGTACAAGCTCTGCTTAGTTTGGGATCAGGTAGCCGTGTGTAAAAAATGTCCCAGGATATTATTATTATTATTACTTTTTGTGCATTGTGTGTGTTTCTTATTGTCATGACAATAAGGTACGTCATTGCACAAAAAGACGCTGAATCGTTAAAAAGTTCCTGAGGGCCTACTCTGTTTCAAACGAAAACGATATTTCGGACGAAATTCGCGTATTTCCGACATTTCTTGCGAACGACAATTGTTTGACGTTTAGATTCGACGACGACGAAGACGTCAAACAATTTTCGTTCGTAAGAAATGTCGGAATCAACGAGAAACGTAGTAGGAATTCGCGAATTTCGTCCGAAGTTTCGTTTTCGTTTGAAACAGAGTAGGCCCTCTGTAATTGAATCGCAATAAGAGTTCGTGGTAAGAAGGATATCGTGTTTGAACAGATCGACAGTGATTCGACAAGACATCACCACAACTATTCCGAGCTGCGGTCTCAAAAGTGGAAAAAGCCGTAATGATTGCCAACCTCCGGTAGGAGACGGCACTAGAAGAAGTCTGCCCTTACACGAGGCGGGGGTAAAGTAAAAGTTGCTACTGGAACATATTGCTTACACTTCGTTTTGGCAAAAAAGCGTACGGCCCGCCTGATGTTAAGCAGTTACCGTAGCCTATAGATGCTTACGATACCAAAGGCATTGCTCGCACATTGCCGACCTGAAGGGGAGAGGGATGAAGGGAGGGGGTTGGGCTTTCGGCTCTCTCACTCATCGTAAGAAACGCAGCTGTAATAGCTGCTTTACGCCGATTTTCTGTGAGAGGGTGGTACTACCCCGGTCGAGCCAGCCCGTATATGAGCTGCACTCAGCTTGACTCTACCACCTTAAACTACTGGGCAACGCTTACGCTATTGGGGCAAGTTGCTCATAGGTCGTTTTGCTACTGGGTCTATTGCCCATAGTTTTTATTGCTATTCGTTCAATTAACGCAGGACCTTGATACGCAGGGTTCGCAATATGTCATCAATCCCATATACCTACTGTAAAAAAGAAATAAAACCTAGGAACCGCCATTAAACTATTTTATCGCGCACATAAAACAGAGGTAACTTTCAGATGTGATTTACTGTCCCAAATAAACGGAGAGATACATTTTAAACCAGAGGGTTGTTACAAAAAAATCACCTTGTTTTAAACACCGTGTTTAAAACACGTTTTAAACATTTAAAACATGTTTTAAACATGGTGATTTATTCCTGCTGTTTTAAATCAATGTTTTAAACAATCATTTAAACACGTTTTAAACAGTTTCCATTTTAAATTTCCTGTTTTTAGCGACTCTGTTTTAAACGGCACCGCGGGTTGGGAACTAAAAAACTAATCAGTGTGAACGAATTGTAAATACAAGTAGGGTGCGAGCGCCAATTGACGGCACCCTGATTGTCGAAGTACTTTTATTATTGACGACCGCTTTGGTCTAAGATGATACACTGAAGAGCGACCTTCACCGATCGACTTACCGGATCAACCCTGGATTTTATCAAATAAAATGTGTCTGAACATATACCAATAGGGTTGCCATAAAGAATATGGTCAAGCTAAAAGCTAAAAGCATGCACGGCTTCGTCGCGCGCAGCTGTTGTACTGCATCCTCCTCTATCGCATGAAATAGTACTCGGATGCGCAATGCTTCTCTGTCAATCAATTTTTCAATTTCAAATTTTTATATTCAAAGCCCGGCTACCGTTATTTTTGACTAGATTTTCGCAAGCAACACTATACACTGGATTCACAATAAAATTGCCTTCATTTTGATATAATTTTCATTTGGCAAGCAAGTCGGTGAAAATTGTTTAAAAAAAAATGGTTTTTATAATTTTAATTAATCATAACCCTGACCATATTTTTTACGGCAACCATATTGGTATATGTTCAGAAACATATTTTATTTGATAAAATCTAGGGTTGCTCCGGTAAGTCGATGGGCGAAGGTCGTCCCTTAAGCGTATCTCGTACTACTTGGCGCAGTGGTTCGAGCGTAGGTCAGCTCACTGCATCGGGTGGTTGCGGGTTCGATTTCCGCTAGAGGCAAATTTTGGAAACGGCCTTTTCGTCAGTCCATGTAACCCATATTACAAGCGATGCTTAGTTTGGGACCATACAGTTTGTGTATAAGTCTGGGGATATTTATTTATTCATTATTAATTTATGGGTCGAATATCACGGGATCAGGTTTTAGAGAAGGACGGAGTTATATGTAGAAATAAGAAACACTGTCAGCTGCCTGTTGGGCGTCAGATCGGCGTCGACAGAAAAATATTACTCTTAAAAAATTAAAACTTGCTATTGCCAAAAAATAAACAAAATTACTCATTCTATAATCAAGTGAAATTTCCTTGTATGGAAAATACACATTATTTTAAAATGAATTGTTGATGACTTGAACATACAGCTAGGAAACGTCATATTGAAACAGGCGGAAGTGAATATGACTTCAAAACTGACGTAAACTGAAAGATCAAAGGGATCGTACGAAGGAAACTATGGTACTATAAACATAAAAGAGAAAATATTTGTACGTACTTAATGTTTAATTAATAAAGGTGCCGATAATTGGTGCTCTGACCCTCCGGAAATACCGAATGACGCTAACAGCGTTCGGAAGCGATAAACATTCTTACTAATCTTTTGAATTTCGAACGAATTGACAAGAAAAACTTGGGACTTAATTCCTTTTTCAAACAATTTAAAAAAACAACAGTTTGACAGCTCGTGAGTAATGGCGCGCTATTTTCGAAATGGCGTCTCGACAAAATGGCCGCCTTCTGTTTTAAGAATAAATATTGTTGTTAATGCATGTTTTGATGTTCGAGTTCTGTTTTCATTTGATATTAATCGTTTTGTAGTGGTGAGATCTTACATGTGTTTTGAAATAGAATTGCTGTCATAAGTTTAAAGTAGAAATACTTGGTAGTGGACGGAAATACAATAAATTGCTGGAAAAACATTAACCCCCAAATTCATAGAGATTATTAGCCAGTTTACAATGGTTTTGAAAATCATTTTTAGGAATAAATGTGATTTGTAATTCCACTGCACGTCGACCGTAACTTTCTATGAATTTGGGGGTTTGGGGGCTAAGCAACTTTCGTATTATTGATACCGTACTATCCATTGGGGTCGAATCCAGTTTATTACCTATACGGGCTGGTTCGACCGGGGTAATACCACCCTCTCACAGAAGATCGACGAAAAGTAGCTATTAGAGCTACGTTTAGTACGATGAGTACGCTGAGCACAAGTCCAGTGAGTGCAATGTAAGGAGGTACCATGTCTGCTTAAATAACACACCAATGACGTAAGTAGATATTTTTAACCGACTTCAAAAAGGAGGACGTTCTCAGTTCGACTGTATGTTTTTTGTTGTTGTAATAAGGGCCCTAACATAACACACCGGGACGCCATGGCGACGTAGCCGGCTACGTATCCAAACAATTTGTATTGATGGCGACGTCGCCAGTCAGTCGCCAGGTGTGTTATCGGTCAAACATTTCAATACGAATTAGTTGGCTTCGGTGGCTGGCGACGTCGCCATGGCGTCCCGGTGTTATGGCCCTCACAGTTAAGTCTAATTTCCTAGTCTCGCTAAGGCTTCATAGACAAGTACTCAAGTAACTAAATAGGATCTCAAACCCACTCTAGGGTGAAATATTATATAGAAGCCTGATAAACCAGTATCGCCATTGGAGTAAGAAGTGACATTAGTAACGCTTCAATACAAACAGAAATAGCCTATGCAGCTTGCATGGCATGCTAGCTTTCATGCATGGAATAATATGCTAAAATAGAGCAGAATATGATGGTAGAGCCAAGCTGTAGCCAATTGACTGCAGCTCATAGACAAGCTAGCTCGACCTAGTACCACCCTCT
This sequence comes from Drymonia ruficornis, assembly GCA_947859195.1. Classification (NCBI taxonomy): domain Eukaryota; kingdom Metazoa; phylum Arthropoda; class Insecta; order Lepidoptera; family Notodontidae; genus Drymonia; species Drymonia ruficornis. The sequence goes on along the minus strand of OX401932.1, from coordinate 2,717,414 downwards.
CACAGAAGATCGGCGTCAAGTAACTAATTTAGCTGCGTTTCATACGACGAGTAAAACAGTCCGAATCCCAACCCCCTTCCCCTCCCTCTGTTCCACTCCCCTTCAGGTCGGCAACGTGCGAGCGATGCGTTTGGTGTTACAAAAATCTATGAGCTGCTTAACATCAGGCGGGCCGTACGCTTAGTTTTCCGCCGTACAAAATAAAACATCAATTTTTCAGTCCATCAGCTATGTAGGTACAGTCAGCAACGAAAGTCGCTGAACATTCAGAATTTTTCAAATCGGTAATACTCTTTATTCTACAAACGTTGGTAAACCTTTTTAAAACCAAACATTAGCAACATGTCTACATTTTGTTTCGATAAAGAAAAATTATGGATTTGATGCAAAACAAAAGTGTGCAAGCTATTTGAAAAACTGAGAATGTTCAGCGACTTTCGTTATTGACCGTACTATCAGCAATATTAACGCCTGACCACCTTAAAAGCCAATTTCACATGTCAAGATTGCCCAGATTTTTGATACACCTATTCTTATAATAGCGTACTCGTAACATTATACCGATAACATGTAACGTGCGTTGTTTAGGGCGTACACAGAACGTGAACGCGAACAAAGGGCATAAGGCACGGTGCACACGGCAATACCGCCTCGGGGCAGCCTACTAGTGATGCGACCATGTTAGAATTTTATTGTCGATGGTATTGAGAGTATTTATTATTTTTCGTTATTGTCTATCCTGCATGTAGGCTTTACACCCAGACCAGGAAAAATCACGAAAAGGTAGTTTCCGAAATTTGAATCGAACCCGCAACCATCCGATGTAGTGAGCCGAGCAGCCTACTCTTGAACCACTGCGCCAATCGATCGACAAATTCATAAATAGAATTACAAAATGACATGTCCTACTACTAGCAGTGTTTCCAAAGAAAATTAATAAACCCCAAACAAAAACTGTTAGCTTTGTTCCAATAAATAATAGCCGCCTAGAACTCTTAAGAACTAATTTAATACAAAAAGTCCCAGGGTTGCCTACTCACGGTGACACAAATATACTCTATAACTCACTGTTTCAACTCATCAGTGATGAATTCAATAAAATATTCGAACCAAAAACAATATCTTTTGGTGATCGTGCTAATTTTAGTGAGTGGGCAACTCCAGGAATCTATAAAAGCAGGCAGAAGTTATATGACCTTTATTATGAAAAATCATATAATCATAACCCCACTTTCTTGGAGTATGTAAAAATCTATTCTAAGTTATTTAAGCGAGCCTGTTTCTCTGCGAAATCAATTTATTTGAAAAATAAAATCATAACATCTGCAAATAAAATTAAAATGACTTGGAATATTATCAACAGTGAAACTGGCAGAAGTACAGTGCGTGACAGAGACTTTCATTTGATAATAAACAACACAGATGTAAAAGCGGATCTGGAAGTAGCGACAGAGTTTGAGAACTTCTTTACCAACATTCCTGTTCTAACAACCAAAACTCTAAGATCGTCTCCCACTTCCGCAGAGACGTTACTTAAACAAAGTGTAACTGAATGTGACACAGCTTTTAAATTTTCAGTTGTTAGTAATAAGGACATTGTAAATAGTTTTAAAAGTCTTGATGTGAAAAAAACGGCAGACCTATGGGGGCTTTCTGTAAAGACCGTTTCCTCGTTTATAGACATTATTGCACCCAAGTTAGCAGCTGTGTTTAATGGCTGTGTGACAAATGGTGTATTTCCTGATCTAATGAAGCACAGTAAAGTAATTCCTATTTTTAAATCAGGTAGTTCAACTGATCCAACAAATTTTCGGCCTATATCGATACTACCTACGTTAAGTAAAATTTTTGAAAAATTAATTTTGAACCAATTATTACGTCATTTTAATGACAACAATATTTTTCATAACAATCAGTTTGGGTTCACAAGGAATCGCTCTACTGTAGACGCGGGTATTGAACTAATAAAAAATATTTTCAGTGCCTGGGAGAACTCGCAGGATGCCTTAGGTGTATTCTGCGACTTGTCTAAGGCCTTCGACTGCGTCCATCATGAAATACTCGCCAGGAAATTGCACCACTATGGTATCAGGGACAAGGCTCTTGACCTTTTGACTTCATATTTGAGCAATAGAATTCAAAAGGTCGCTATTAACGGTGAAAAATCACCAGGTTCTGTAGTCTCTATGGGCGTTCCTCAAGGTTCAATACTGGGACCATTCTTGTTTCTTATTTATATAAATGATTTGCCATATCATGTGGGCAAAAATCACGAGATTGTGTTGTTTGCTGATGATACTTCTTTATTATTTAAAATTAAAAGACAGCTTCTACATTATGACGATGTGAACAATGCACTCGCTAAAGTTGTAGGTTGGTTCAATGTAAATAATCTTTTGCTCAATGAGAATAAAACTAAATGCATAAAGTTCTCGACACCTAATGTAAGACAAATAGGAACCAATTTACGATTGAATGGTGCAGAGTTGGACGTTGAGGAGTCAACTGTCTTTCTGGGAATTACCAATGGGGTCCTCACATTAAAAAACTGTCAAGCAAGCTGAGTTCTGCGGCATATGCTGTTAAAAAAATTAGGCATTTAACTGATGTATACACAGCTAGAATTGTTTATTTTAGTTACTTCCATAGCATAATGTCGTATGGCATACTGCTTTGGGGGTGCTCTGCAGATTTAAATTCTATATTTGTACTGCAGAAAAGAGCTATAAGAGCTATTTATAACCTAGCTCCTAGAGTCTCCCTCAGAGAAAAATTCAAAGAAATAAATATTCTAACTGTGGTGTCACAATTTATCTATGAAAACCTAATTTATGTTAAGAAAAATGTCAACAACTTTGAAAAAAGGAGCGATGCTCATTCGATAAATACACGGAATAAACACAAGCTATCCGTACATGTAACTCGTCTCCACAGAATAAGTAATTCCTTTGTAGGACAATGCATACGCTTCTACAACAAACTTCCTAAAGAAATCCGAGATTTGCCTGTTAATAGGTTTAAAACTATAGTTAAAACTAAACTCTGTCAAAAGGCCTATTACAAAATCTCGGATTACTTGGAAGATAAATCAGCTTGGGACTGATCGCTCAAATACACTTTGTTAATAACAGTGTCATGTTAAAGTGTAGCGTGTCTTGCCTTGCTTATTTCGGAAGGCAGCACACTGGAGCTATTGTTTACCAAATTACATTGTATTAAAATAAGTAAATGGCGATTAAAAAAAAAAACAATGTAAAAAAGACAAGCCCGCTGAGTTTCTTGCCGGATCTTCTCAGTCGAGGTCGCGTTTCCGATCCGGCAGTAGAATTTAAGGAAAAAATGTAAAATGACAATTTGTAAGTGCCCCCGTAGGCCTAAACAAAATAAACGCTTTGACTTTGACTTTGACTACCCTTGACACACTACACTTACTATACTTGAGATCGATGTATTAAATACCAGTATTCGGCCGTAAATATTCAAGTATCGATAGTATTGTGGACATCACTATCAAATACAGTCGGTTAACGCTCGGATTGGTCGAATAATCCCGGGTACACGGATTGCGGTGTCCCGCTCGACTCCACTGTAGTGTACTTGTTTACTGCTAAAGCGAGGACACACTGTTGAAGTTTTACACAACTTTACCATGCGGCAATATGTAACATGTTATATAACTTTTATTAATATACAAGTGTGTTAAAGCCGTACTTAAAGGAAATTTTTAAGTATCATTTAGCTGTTTGATTAATCTATAATTTTTGTATGTTGCGTCAAAATCAAAACAGATCTGAAATTAGAGTGGCGTCGAGTATTGAGCAGATCTCTACTTAGGAAAACCAAAATGGACGGTCACCTAAATAGATTTTTAATGTTTTGTTTGTATTAAATTAAGTTAGTTGTTGCTATTTGTTACTTGACACTGGCAAAAACCTATTAAACTGAGTGATGCAATATTTTTTTTAAGGAAGAACAATAGGTTTCATTAGTTACTATGGTATTTATTATAGGACTTTAAACGTGTACTATTTACATATTTAGTTGACTGAAATAAAAAAAATAAGTAAATACAAAATACAATTTCCAATATCTTCTTCTCTCGTATGGTTAGTGGCCAACCTTGTCACAGAGTAATTCAAGCGCAAACGTTTTATGAAACAAAACAAATGTTACATAACAAGTTACATAATCTGAAAGCACCGTTAAGATGCGAGCGTGGTCTGGAGCTCGATTCATTATTTATTTACATTTTCTGCTACGATATTTTAAGTAACCGTCTAGGCACCAATGTCTACGACTTTGTGAAATACAAGCGAGGTGAATGGTAGTCCTAGATCAGGGGTCGGCAGGTAGTTTTAGGTGGGGTCTGGATACTGTGGGAAAATTTTAATGAGGTCCAGAAAAACAACCGATAATAATTAAGTGACAACAAAAAACAACCGTTAATAATTAAGTGCTACCTATTTATTGTATGGTTTCAAATATAATTCTGAATTATAAAACACAAGACCTAAAATTAATGTGAGAAACTGCACCGACGGTCTTGAGCCAGTTTTTTATAGTTACGTATTAATTTATACTTGGTATACAATACATTACAATATATGGCGGTCCGAGGTTCGAGCTTTCGCGGTCCGCAAACGGACCGCGGTCCGCCTGTTGCCGACCGTTGCCCTAGATAATTGAAGTATCGTGGTGAACCTATTCCAGTTTATAATAGAATATAATATCTATACATATTGCATAACAAACAGACTGTCTGGCCGTCAATTCAATATTGTACTAATCATAGGACATCTGCAAATAACGTTTGCTTGATATGTCAATATCTAGATCTGTATTATCCACAGAGTAAAGACTAAAGAAAGAGGTGCCCTTAATAGATATATGTATGAAAAAAAAAACGTGGTCATTGTTTTTCATTTTCATTGTTCTATCTACCGGTAAATAGTTGAACTACTCGCTTCGTTTTATGTCGATGTTAGTACTAGGCCGACCACTCGGCCGAGTTGCTTAGGGCCAGTCCCCTTAGTAATTGGTCCATGGTATTATCCTACTCCTATTAATTTAATATTATAAATGCGAAAGTGTGTGTGTGAATGTTTGTTACCGCGTATCTCCATAACTACTAAACCGATTTTAATGATTTAACGATTTTAGTGTAGACTCTGGAATAAGTCATAGGCTAAACTTACACATCAACTTCCACGCGGGCGAAGCCCCTGGGCACAGCTAGTATCAAACTTTTTTTTTTCATAGCCAAGGATGGCACACTGTCTCCCGAGAGCACAGCCCTTGCACCACATCGAAATAAATAACAAATAAACAGATATGAAAGTAGTTATTTTTCTTTAGTTTGCGCGGTGTGACGAGTGCCACTCAGATTAACGAATTGGGCTAACTTGTATCACATCTTTAAGTAGGGCAAAAATAAAGTATTGGGAACAAAAAAAAATGTATTTTTCTAAATTATTTATTTCTTATCTTGAAGACATATTTTTTGTTTTGAGAATTACTTGTTAACCAGTCGTATTGTTTTTCCCATTCGGATTTAAATTTTTGTAAGATTTTTTATTTGATTATTTTAGCTTTTTTTCGGGGAGTGATTGGATTGGTGTATCACTATCAGAGTTACTCGTCATTTTCAGCAATTGAAATGATTCGATTTACTTTAAAACAAATTATTTAAATGAAAACAAATAAACAAACAAGAACTAGGTATTTTCCTACAATTTCGCCGATAGTAACGGTAATAGTCCAGTAATTATCCATACAAGTGTTTCATTTTACATACCTACCACAGTAATGATTGGAAATAAAGTATTTTCACATACTTTATTTTTATGTAAAGTAGGATAATTAATTATAAAGTATGGTTGGCGACCCTAGGTCTGTCACATCTCCCTTCCTTCTCTTGTATGGTAATGGCGAAATAATAAAAATATGAGTGACAAAACAATAGAATTGTCCGGAAAACATCGCGCCCCTATAAAAGGGGGGACGGGTAGGGCAAATATTTGTCGGCTAATTATAATTTCCGAACGGTAAGTTAGCATTTCATTACGCGGCGCGTGTCAACACTTGCTTAGGATGGCGGGAAAAAATCAAAATGGCCGACCTATGCGGTGGCGGCATCTGTGGTTTGTTAAGAAAAAAACCAAGAAAGAAAGATAAAAAGATACGAATGACTATGACGTTTACATAAATACGTAATAGGTACTTTAAGATATTGCATGCCTATTTGGGCAATAATGTTACAGTTCTTTACAATTTTTATTGCTGCAATTAAATCTTTTGGTTTGATTTAATTTTCACCGCTTCCGTCTGGAATTGACGGATGCGTGCGGTGCGACTCCTGCAGATTTTTATTACTTAAGCAACATTTTTGATGAATCCGTAAATTACGTCACACGAATTTAACGTTTTTCTGGCGCCTCCCCCCATGTCACATTTGTGAGACTCCCCCCTCCCTAGTTTGGCGTCACGTTTTTTTTACAATTTCCGGAAATTTTCCAAATTTTTCGTTAAAAGTTCAAATTTTGGTTTACTTAGATATTAGATATAGTTTACTTAGATATAGATTTACTTAGATATATTAGATTTTTAAATGTGCCGTCAAAAAACTTAGGACTCCTCCCACCCCCTTGTCACACTACTTATGTCACATTTCGTCGACCCCCTCCCCCCCTTGACGTGTGACGTAATTTATGGATGGCCCCTAATACTAATTGCTGTATACAGGCTGGATTTTTGAGACGGCACAGTAGGTAAGGGCAGGTGCATTAACTGTTATAGTAACAGGAAAACGTTCCTAGGAGACCATCCATAACTTTTTGAGATATTCTGAACTGCATTCACAGATTTTGGTAAAAATTACAGTCAGCAAAAAAATGCTATGTCAAAGACAGGTAGACCCGTAGACCTACAGGCGAGTCCGGTGCGATTCAGTCTAATAAAAAAAAACACCTTCGATTTTCTTTTTCATCCCAAAATTATTATATTTGATTCGTGAATTCTTATTTTCAATCAGCGAAATGCCATCATTTGAATTCCGAATGAGTGTCCGCGGCCATTTTGTTTCTTCACTTATAAATTCAACCGATGCTTTTTTTAAAAGAAAAATGTTAATTTTAATAATTCAAATCGGGATCTCTGCGAGTTTCATCTGTTTTAGTAATGTTGAATTATATTTTTAAGTCTGGTCACATTGGCCTGCTAAGGAAATTGATTTTAAAATTCGAATTTATATTACCGCGCGTTTCCACTGCACTAAAACATGTTGACCAACATATTGTTGTCTTTATTAAATTACAGTAAAAAAACAGAGACAACAGTATGTTATGTCAACATGTTTTAGTGCAGTGGAAACGCGGGGTTAGGGTTGCATAGTCTCTACTGTGAGTCCATTCTCAAAGAGCTAGCCATCTCCACACGGCTCACCACAATCTGTTGGGAAAGGAAGCTCGGCTTCTTCGGACACATCATGCGGTCTCCCAGACATGAACTAGAGAAGCACATAATACTAGGCCAGATGGAAGGCAAACGTGCTAGAGGAAGGGCACCAGCAAGATGGTCCGATGCTATAAAAGCCGCTGTTGGCGGCAGTTTTTACAAGGCAGTACACAGCGCATATGACCGGGAAAATTGGAAGGGCATCCGCAATAGTCGCGATCCTCAGAATTGAGGGAACGAGGAAGAAGAAGTCTCTACTATGAAGCTCACATAGTTGTATAGTCCCCACTATGAAGCTCACATAGCTCACATAGTTGCTTAGTCCCTACTATGAAGCTCACATAGCTCACATAATTGTATAGTCCCCACTATGAAACTCACATAGTTGCATAGTCCCCACTATGAAGCTCACATAGCTCACATAGTTGTATAGTCCCCACTATGAAGCTCACATAGCTCACATAGGTGCTTAGTCCCTACTATGAAGCTCACATAATTGCCCACATAGCTCACATAGTTGCATAGTCCCCACTATGAAGCTCACATAGTTGTATAGTCCCCACTATGAAGCTCACATAGTTGCTTAGTCCCTACTATGAAGCTCACATAATTCCTCACATAGCTCACATAGTTGCATAGTCCCCACTATGAAGCTCACATAATTGCTCACGTAGCTCACATAGTTGCTTAGTCCCTACTACAACAACTACTACAACGAAACAGTGTGTGTGTTTCGTTGGAGCATCTGCTTAAAGACATGCTTGGGGTAGTTGCGGGTTCGATTCCCTTCAGAAGCATATTCCGGAAACGGGCTTTTAGTAATGAATAAGAAAGCTGAGAAGATGAGCCGTGTTTGCAATACCGACGTCCGACATGTTTTCTACATTATTTGCCGTGAGCGACTGAGTTGTACTGTGACCATGGACTTACTATTTTGGACAGCCACGAGACTACATCATTCTTCTTATGTCATTAGCTACGTCCAGATGTGTCACATGCCGCGCGAGGCAAATTTGCCTCGCGAAGTTTGACTTGCCTCACGTTAGGCAAATGCGCGCCCTGCCTCACCTGAGCACTCACATTTGCCTCGCCTAGTTTGGTGTCATGCGACAGATCGATGTCAAACGTGTGAAACTGATTGCTCGGGTATACCCTTCTCTGTCTAGAGTTTCAGTTGCCTCGCCATTTGCCTCGCGCGGCATGCGACTGAGGCGAACGTCGTGCTTCGCGAGGCATGTGGGTGAGCAGCCTCGCGCGGCATGTGCACGCTGTAGACACGTCTATTGACCCTACCTATGTTATCCATAGGTAAATAGGTACTGTTATGATTTCGTTAATAATTCATAACGTACCTGTACACGATATGAAATGTTAAGACATGTTGTGAAGATATTAGCTCCCATCGCAAATTCAGTAGGATCCAGCGAAGGAGATGCTTAATATTAAATAACATGCTTTGAGTAACGATTAAGCTCGTAAGCTCCACAGTTAACGCTTATTCTATGGGGTGCTGTTTTTTTATAAATAAGCGTACGGCACGCCCGATGTTAAGCAGTTACCGTAGCCGATAGATGCTTGCAATACCAAAGGCATTGCTCGCATGTTGCCGACCTGAAGGGGAGTGTGACGGAGGAACGGACGGGGGGTTGGGCTTCCGGCTCTCTCACTCATCGTACGAAACGCAGCTGTAATAGCTACTTTGCATTGATCTTCTGTGACAGGGTAGTACTACCCCGGTCGAGCCAGCCCGTATATGGGCAGCAGTCAAATATATACTTAATATTAAATGAGATACCTTGTGTGATGATGAAGCTTGTAAGCTCCACAGTTCACGCTTATTCCATGGGGGGCTGAATGAACAGAAATATCGACGATGCACCTATATTGAAATTTTCGCCATTTTGTCCATAAAACATGTTTTTGTAGGTCCCCTGATTGCGGCAAAAAGTCAAAGTAAAGCAAATTGTTTTTTTTTAACCGACTTCAAATAAGGAGGAGGTTCTATGTTCGGCTGTATGTATGTTTTTTTTTTTATTTTATTTTTTATGTATGTTCACCGATTTCTCCGGCATTTATGAACCGATTTGAAAAATTATTTTGCTGTTCGGTAGATCGTAGCTCCAAGTTGGTCCCATAAAAAAATAATTCCTAGAATCAACCCCTAAGGGGGTAATTTTGGGGGGTGAAAAACGGGGTGAAAACGGTCGTCTGAAAAAAATTTTTTTGTACGATTGACTTGAAACTTAATATGTATATTTTGCATAAGAAATAATGAAACTCATGTTTCAGGATTTTAGAAAAATCCCCCCCAAAAGGGGTAAAACGAGGTGTTGAAGTTTGTATGGAGAGTTACCGTTTATCTCTAACGTTTATGAACCAATTTTTCTTTTTAAACTGTTATTTGGTAGGTGACTAAGTTGTTTTGGTCCCATAAAAAAATCATTTCGGAAATCTACCCCCAAAGGGGGAAACTAGGGGTAGAAGTACGGTAGAAAAATATATTTGTGTCCGATTGACTTGAAACTTAGTATGTATACTCCATATAATAAACTAAGAAACTTTTGTTTTGGAATCTTGGAAAAGTCACCCCCCAAAGGGGTCATTTGGGGTGATAAAGTTTGTATGGCGCCACTAAAAATCACGAAATAAAATTATTTTTATAAAAAAATAAAAACCGACTTCAAAAAAACCTGGAGCACTAAAAAGCCTGAAATAATATTTCTATTACCACCACTGCCTACGCCTTCGGGAAAATCAGGCGTGATGATGTGTTATCGAGTATTTGGAGTCGGTGCCAATCTTGGTATGCCGAGTTTACCTACTATAAAAGTAAGAAGATAGATTGGCACCGACCCCAAATACTCGATAACCCATCATCACGCCTGATTTTCCCGAAGGGGTAGGCAGTGGTGGTAATAGAAATATTATTTCAGGCTTTTTAGTGCTCCAGGTTTTTTTGAAGTCGGTTTTTATTACTTTTTAAACCCAAGAAAATAAACACGTGACTGTCCAAAATAGATGTCTTACCACACGGTGTCCGTGGACGCAGTATGAATAATTCGCTCTCGGAAAACAATGTTGAAAACATGTCAGTATTGCCAATACGGCTCATCTTCCGGTGAATAATACGTATTAAAATGATTTTGTCTTTAAGTTGATTGTCGAATCGCGAGTGCGATAACAGATGTGTGAATATCGCTGCATGTAGTGATGCTGAGCACAAGTCTAGTGATTGCAATGTTAGGAGGTACCATATCTGCTGAAATAATAAATCAATTGGTGTAACAGACCAAGATCCAGGAGCTGTAAGACATAACTTATTTTCAGAAGGATGAAACCCTAGGCTCTCAGTAGTGTCTCATGTGCTTTGAATACCTGCGTACTTGTGGGGACTCGTCCTGGGGCGCCTTGGCTGGTACCAAGAGAGAAAGGTAACTAAAAAAAATAGTTAATAATAAATAATAATTTAGCCCTTTGAACGTCCCACTGCTGGGCACGGGCCTCCCCTCAATGCGAGGGGGATTCAGGCCATAATCCACCGCTGGCCCAGTGCGGGTTGGTGGATTTCACATGTCTAAACACATGCAGGTTTCCTCACGATGTTTTCCTTCACCGTAAGCAAGTGATAATCATATTAAAGGTATGATTCACACATAGATTTCGAAAAATCCAGAGGTGTGAGCCAGGGTTTGAACCCATGACCTTAAGCCCGCAAGACGCGTGCTTAACCAATCGGCTACCACTGCTTCTTGCCACTGCTGCTTTCTTTTAAAATAATAGTTACTTAACTTAAATTCAGATGGCTGATTTTTATATATATTTTGTAGAATATTACTCCGAAGTACTACCAACAGTATCAGACACTTTCCATGGGCCAGAACTTTTATCAGACACCTTAAAGGTCTACAAAAAAGTTACCTTTCTCACTTGGTACCAGCCAAGGCGCCCCAGGGCAAACCCCACAAGTACGCAGATATTCAAAGCACATGAGACACTACTGAGAGCCTAGGGTTTCATATTTCAGAAAATAAGTTATGTCTTACATCTCCTGGGCCTTGGTCTATAAGTTTTACTTTTACAATACTAACTACAGGACCTAATATCAACGGTAAATTGTCGTACATACAACAGTAGGTACAACTCTGCGTACCCCTTCGGGGGGTACAAGCGTGATGGTATTTTCTTTTTAGGGTTCCATACCTCAAAAGGAAAAACGGAACCCTTATAGGATCACTTTGTTGTCCGTCTGTCAATCGTGCACAGCCCAAACCGCTCGTGTTACAAACATGGAATTTAAACAGTAGGTACCTTTTACAGCGTAGAAGAGCATAGGAAAGATTTTAGAAAATTCACCCTTTTAGGGGGTAAAATAAGGGGTGGAAGTTTGTATGAAAGTCCCTCATTTCTGAAGTTAGAAACATGATTTGTATTTAAGCTATTAATTACGAATAAGAAATAGTAATATCAGCGATTTTGAAAATTTCACCGCTCAGGGGGTAAAATAAGGGGTGGGAGTTTGTATGGGGGTCCCAATTTGTACGGAACCCTCAGGGCGCGAGTACTACTCGCACTTGTCCGGTTTTTCTCGAAATGGCAACCCAAATGCGTTTTCCCCGTTTTTTCTTCAATTAATATTCTCATCCCATCTCAGTAAGGGTTCAGGCAGAATTTAAACGGGATAGTCTCAATAATGGAGAGTGGGGATTAGGGGACATCACGACGCAGCAGTGGAAGGCCGCCTTTATGTAGCTACTAGCTTTTGCCCGCGACTTCGTCCGCGCATAATTTATCCCACGGGAACTATACATTTTACCGGGATAAAAAGTAGCCTTTGTGCTATTCCAGACTATAATCTATCTCTGTGCCAAATTTCATCCGGATCCGTTCAGCCGTTCTGGCGTGATTGAGTAACAAACATCCATCCAAACTTTCACATTTATAATACTAGCATCTGCCCGCGACTTCGTCCGCGCATAATAAAAAATAAAGTAGCCTAAGTGCTATTCCAGACTATAATCTATCTCTGTGCCAAATTTCATCTGGATCCGTTCAGCCGTTCTGGCGTGATTGAGTAACAAACAAACATCCATCCATCCATCTAAACTTTCACATTTATAATATTAGTTGGACGCAATTTGGTGGTTCACTGTCTTTAGGCGCTAGGCGCTCATAGCCAGCTGCAATCACTGATGGGTAAACGATCGGAGGTTAAGCAACGCTCGGCAAGGTCAGACAGAGATGGGTGACCATTTAGCGGCATTTGAACTGAGCGTCTCCGTGCTTCGGAGTGCACGTAAAAAGTCGGTCCCAGATCGCCACGTTGATACCTTTTAGCAGTCCTTTGGCCAATAACATGTCGACCGCCTAGAATTTACGATTTACAATTAAGATTTCACGGAGATAATATAGACACCAGTGGTTTTTCAATGTTTAATAGTTAGCAGACTTGGGACCCTGTTGAAAAGAAATTACCAATGATATAGTGAGCACAGGGCTTAATAGTTTCAGTTCGCTTGCAATATACTTAGTTTGAAACAAACATGAAATGCAATGTACAACTTTTAATTAGTTTCGAGTTATGAGCGAACGACGCCGCGGGTAAACACTAGTTTCATATTGAAAGTAGTAATTCATGTGACATATGTCATTTCCATACATGGAGCGTAGCGATTTGTAGAAACGCTTGTGGACGAAGCCACTCAATAATAATAATAATAATAATATCCTGGGACATTTTTGTACACACGGTTACCTGATCCCAAACTAAGCAGAGCTTGTACTATGGAAACCAGATAACTGATATTACTACATATACTACTTTTTTATTTGTAAATACATACTTATTATATATATACACCCAGATTCCGGACATACAGACATGTTCATGCACACAAATGCATGTCCCGGGTAGGAATCGAACCTACGACCTGCAGCGTGAAAGGCGCCTCCGCGCCAACCACGCTAACGGGCCCGTCAGCGCTAGGGCGCTAACTTGGCTAGGGAGGCGGGTACCTTCTAACATTGCAATCACTAAACTTGTGCTCAACACCACTACATGCAGCGAAATTGTGAGAGGGTGGTACTACCCCGGTCGAGCCAGCTAGTGAACTGCAGTCAATTGGCTATAGCTTGGCTCTACCACCATTAAAACCATGTTTGTGTTCATACATATTAACACAAAACATATGTTTCTAGTTTTAGGTAAAACGCTATCTCTAAAAGCATTGACATTATATCAAAGTAATTTAAAGTTTAAACATGGTTTAAACACAGTATAATAATTTTATTTGAAAGAAATATACGGTGATCCAAAAACAAAAAACTCCTCTTTATTATTAAACTAGCTTTTGCCCGCGACTTCGTCCGCGCATAATTTAAAATAATAAACATACTATCGGAATAAAAAGTATCCATAATCCAGGTTATAAACTATCTGTGTTCCAAATTTTATCGAAATGTGTTCAGTAGTTTTTGCGTGAAAGAGTAACAAACATCCATCCATACATCCATACTCACAAACTTTCGCATTTTAATATTATAGCTTTTGTCCGCGATTTCGTCCGCGCAGGATATAAATTTCCCCTTTATTCATAGAGATGTTAGCCAGTTTACAATGGTTTTGAAAAGCATTTTTAGGAACAAATGTGATTTATAATTCCACTGCAAGTCGATCATAACTTTCTATGAATAATGGGGTAAAAATTCCCTTTCCGTTTGCTGGAACCCAAATCCCGTATCCTGGATATCCCGGATCCCGTATCCCGTATCCCGTATCCGTATCCGTAGCCGTATCCGTATCCGTATCCGTATCACGCATCCCACATCCCACATCCCACATCCCGTATCCCGTATCTCGTATCCCGTATCTCGTATCCCGTATCCCGCATCCCGTAGCCCGTATCCCTTATCCCGTCCCCGTATCCCGTATCCCGTATCCGTATCCGTAGCCGTATCCGTATCCGTATCCCGTATCACGCATCCCACATCCCGTATCCCGTAACCCGTATCTCATATCACGTATCCCATATCCCAAATCCCGTATCCCATATCGCGTATCCCGTATCCCATACCCCGTATAATTTTCAAAAACGCTATTAATACTTTTTTAAAGACACCTCTAATCACCAATTTTCATAATTCTAACTACAAAAACGACGAACTTCCATACAAACTTTCATCCCCTATTTTACCCCCTTAGGGAATGAATTTTCAAAAACCCTGAAATTAATATTGTTTATCTTTTAAAAGTCACCTAATCACCAATTTTTATAATTCCAACTTCAAAAAATGACGAACTTCCATACAAACTTTCATCCCCTATTTTAACCCCTCAGGGTTTAAATTTTCAAAAAAGCTGAAATTATTATTTTTAATACGTAAAACGAAACCTAAACACAAATTTTCATCATGCTAACCTCAGAAATGACGAACTTCCATACAAACTTTCGTCCCCTATTTTACCCCCTTAGGGAATGAATTTTCCAAATCCCTGAAATTAATATTGTTAATCTTTTAAAAGTCACCTAATCACCAATTTTTATAATTCCAACTCCAAAAAATTACGAACTTCCATACAAACTTTCACCCCCTATTTTAACCCCTTAGGGTTTAAATTTTCAAAAATGCTGAAATTATTATTTTTAATACGTAAAAAGAAACCGAAACACAAATTTTCATTATGCTAACCTCAGAAATGACGAACTTCCATACAAACTTTCGTCCCCTATTTTACCCCCTTAGGGGTTGAATTTTCTAAAACGCAGCAAATCAAGTTTTTTATTTTTAAAAAGGAACCTAAACACCAGTTTTCATAATTCTAACTTCAAAACTGTCGAACATCTATACAAACTTCCTAACTAACTTTCATCCCTTATTTTACCACCTTAGGGGTTGAATATTCAAAAACGACGAAAACCATATTTTTTATTTTTAAAAAGACACCTCAACACAAATTTTCATAATTCTAACTTGAAAAATGACGAACTTGCATACAAACTTTCATCCCCTATTTAACCCCCTTAGGGGTTGAATTTTCCAAAATCGCTTCTTATTGCTTACCTACGTCACAAAATATATCTACAGTCCAAATTTCATGTCTCTAACTTCAGTAGTTTCGGCTCGGCGATGATGAGTCAGTCAGTCAGTCAGTCAGTCAGTCAGTCAGTCAGTCAATCAGCATTTCCCTCTTTATATATTAGTATAGATTAGTATAGATTTTATTTTATTTTAAGTATAATTTGTTGTTGTAACGGCAACGGATATACACATTCTGTGAAAATTTCAACTCTACCTATTACGATTCGTGAGATACTGCCCGCTGACAGACGGACGGACGGACAGCGGAGTCCTAGTGATAAGCTCCCGTTGGCACCCTTTGAGTACGGAACCCTAAAAAACATGCATGTTCCCTATTAAGCGAAGTGACGTAACACATAAAATCGCAATGTTCGAGATACGAGCGCAGGTATGTCGGAAATACCGCCGTGTCGGAATTACCCTCGCGTCGGAATTACCCCCGTGTCGGAATTGCCGCCCCATGTCGGCTGACCAAACACAAACTAATGAAACAATGTATTGTCCCCTCTATAATTAAGGGTGAATGTTCACATTAAAGGTTTAGATGACGCGTGCATTTGCGACTGGAAATCGTGCGATTTTATTGTCGCAAGCCGAACATAGAAGAGATCAATTACGTAATCATTAATTAAATCTAAGCAGTCCACAGCCTTATCTGGTCCACTTAGAGCGTCGCTAGTGTTTATCCAAAATATGATATTTCTGTATTGAAAATTTTAGTTCCTCTTTTGGCCACCGGTCTAGATAAGTTTGGGGTTTTGCTTATTCTGTTGCTTCTCTAACTAACTTAATAATGTACATAATTTTTAGCTAACAGATTTAGCATCTTCTTAACATATGGTTAGTGGCCAACCTGGTGTCAGAGTTGTTCAAGCCGCCCGAAGGCCTCTGACAAGGCTCAACGACAGTTGCCTAGATGACAACCGGGACTGATTTTTTTTTATTTTTTTTTATAGGACTGCGGTGGCAAAAAAGCGTACGGCCCGCCTGATGTTAAGCAGTTACCGTAGCCTATAGATGCTTACAATACCAAAGGTATTGCTCGCACATTGCCGACCTGAAGGGGAGTGGGATGGAGGGAGGGGGGGTGGGCTTACGGCTCTCTCACTCATCGTACGAAACGCAGCTGTAATAGCTGCTTTACGCCGATCTTCTGTGGTCTTTTTACGTGCCCTCCGAAGCACGGATATGCTCAGTTGAAATGCCACTAAATGGTCACCCATCTCTGACTAACCAAGCGTTGACCTCCGATCGTTTAGAAGGGCTAGACAAGTGGCTGACGTCTACAAGCGTTCCTTCAAATCGCTACGCTTCATGTATGGAAATGACATAAGTCACGTGATCTACATAACGACTTGTAATGTCATTTCCACACATTGTGAAGTCTATTCTATTCTATTCGGTTAGCGTTCATGCCACGTGTCTAGGGGGGTGGTTGCAGCTGGCCATGAGCGCCTCCGATTTAACACCAATGTGCGTTTACTCTTACGTTTCCCCAGTAAGTGATAGCCTTTGGAATTGGTTTTGGTAGATTTATTTGTGTCCTTATGTGTCCTATAAATGGAACAACCAAATCTTTGGACACCGCACTCCAGGTCAAAAGTTTCCGAAACTCAATTTTTTTTGACTAGGTTTCAAACTAGCGTACCTACGGCCTGCCTGATGTTAAGCAGTTACCGTAGCCTTGCAATACCTAAGGACCTGGACCGGGTGCTTGTGAGTTCGATTCCCGCTCAGACAAATTTCGGAAAGCCTTTTCGTAATTTGCCTTGGTCTGTCCATTGTATGGTAGCCATAGTAGCATTGCTTAGTTTGGGACCATACAGTTGGTGTGTAAGTCCATAGTCCATAGTCCATAGTAGAAAAATGGGTAGTAAGTTATCTTCATAGAAACGCACCGCGCACGGCTTGTATGTGTGCGCCATGCGTATCTATGCGTCGCGCACGCACACTCAAACCAAAACTAAACCCGGTTATCAGTGCGAAACAATGCATGTGATGTTTGAGTGTGCGTGCGCGACGCATAGATACGCATGGCGCACACATACAAGCCGAGCGCGGTGCGTTTCTATGAAGATAACCTACTATCCATCTTTCTACTATGGTAAGACCGATTTTTTTAAATATCGCTCAACACTTTTCTACAAATTGTTTGCATCGCTCGCACGTTGCCGACTTGAAGGGGAGTGGGACTGAGGCAGAAAGAGAGGGAGTATTTGGGTTGGTCTTCTCTCTCACTCATCTTAGGCCGTGGTCTCCTATTAAATGCCATCGGCCGCTTACAGCGTCACGCGTACGCCGCGTCACAATGCTTACTATAGAAATGTACTGTAGTGGTCTCCTTCACACGCAGACGTCACTATAGTAACATTGTGACGCGGCGTACGCGTGATGCTGTAAGCGGCCCATGGCATTTAATAGGAGACCACGGCCTTACGAAAGGCAAGGCGCATCTAAAGATTTAGAAAACATCTTAGCTTAGAAGCCGCATGAATTTAATCGGAGCTTAATGGCGTCTTGACATATTGGTCTGTGGGTAAGCTTAACAAAAAGCAGCATTAGGTCGCACCGTCTAGCGCATCTTGGCTGCTCGCCCAGCGCTGGGCGTGGCCATGTGATCGAGTGGGGACCACATATAACTCAGTTGAAGGCGGGCCCATCGTCCATCAGAGTTGATCAGTGTTACCAGATGAACGTCTCGCCTTCTCCCTAAAAGGAACCCAAAATCTCCCCAAGATACAGGTTTTGGAGAAAAAACCCCAGAATTTGAATGGAATTATTTATGTAAAAATGTAACGTCACGACTTTTATCCCCATTCGGGGGTAGTCAGAGGCTTGAGTGGCCATACACCACGACATTGTGCAGGTATTAACCAACTCAAAGCCCACGTTTCACCAGATAGTCAGAACCCAACGTGACAGGTGGTGAACCTTGTCGCCGTGTATACAGGAACTGACTGTTACCTAATCCCGAGGGATAGGTAGGTTTCCTCACGATGTTTTCCCTCACCGTCAGCGAACTGTAAATTATGCACATAGATGAAATTTCATAATAAATTGATAATTTTTAATGTATTTATTATTTAATCCAAATGCCACTTAGTTATTGGCGGTAGAGCCAAGCTGTAGCCAATTGACTGCAGCTCATATACGGGCTGGCTTGACCGGGATAGTACCACTCTCTCACAGAAGATCGGCGTAGAGTACCTATTACAGCTGCGTTTCGTACGATGAGTGAGAGAGCTGGAATACCAACACCACCCTCCCTCCCTTCCCCTCCTTCTTTCTAGGTCGGCAACGTGCGAGCAATGCCTTTGGCATCGCAAGCACCGTACGCTTGTTTGCCTCCTCAGAAAAAAAAAACTTGGAATCCTACTGAAAGAGTTATCCACTTATAACCGGAAAACTTAATAAGGGCCATTTCTCCATCCACCAATAAGACATTTCCTTGGAACCAATTAAAAAAAATAAAAAACCGCCCAAAAGGGTTGATCAAAGGTTAAAACATCAAAAAATATAATATCATCGGAAAGTTGTTCTTTGATATTACAAATGGACGATTCCGACCCTTATACCGCTGCGGGTAAAGTTTGGATTTCCAATAATACGAGTTTTGGGTTTGTAAAGAAATCCGTGGACTTTTACTTTGAAAGGCGACGTTTGGAACTACGAACCAAGATTCAAGAAGGCATGGATACGCAATGATTTTTATAATTTGAATAATGCGGCAAACAAGCGTTATTTTTCTTAACTCTACAACCGGATGACATCGCGAGAAGATCTGACAATAAACTCAGCGGGTTAGGTTTTTTTTTTTTTCAACAATATAAATAGAAATAAAAGAACTTTAGCTATGGGCCCGATATCGATAAAAAAATACGAGTACCTACGAAACTACTACAGAAATTAAAGTATTAAATTATTTAAAAAAAACTTACATTTGTGGTACAGAAATGTTCCAAAAAATATAACTAGGTAGCAACCATTTTACGTACCTACCCATTCTCTATGTACCTACCTACCTCAAATTATATGACATTAATTAAAATGTTCTTTTTTATCCATATTTTTCATAAATACAAGCGCTCATCCATTCATCTCTTTAAAAATGTCATCGGGTTAAGGTTTGAGAAATGAGTAGAGTAGCTATTGGCATTATAACTTTAGTGTTTCAATATAAGCCTCCGTAAGACATTTCTCAGAAATTGGATAAGGATTATTTATATGATTTGAGCTATAAGTAGATGTGGATGAAGCGAATCAGGTGCGACAAAATCGTAGCATGTGGCAGTCAATAGTCTCTGGCTACCCCCATGGGATACAGGCGTGAGTATATGTATGTATTCTTATCCTTATTCCTATCCTTCCTAATAATATTATAAATGCGAAAGTAAGTGTCTGTGTGAATGTTTATTACCACGTATCTCCATAACTACTAAACCGATTTTAATGCAATTTGAAACGTAGATAGTTTAGGCTCTGAAATAAGACATAGGCCAATCTGACACATTTCAACGCGCGCGAACCCGCGGGGCACAGCTATGAATAAATATTAAAGGTGCGACTCCACTCCACTCCCTATTCCAAACACATGGCCGGCATGTGTTCCTGCAAACGCTGAGCCGTCGTCGCGTTTCAGGAAATAACACTGAAACATTAATAGTTTCCTACTCAATGACTAATTTATTAATTCTAATCACATGTGATTCACGGTGAAACTTTTAAAAACTGTGAAGTTTTATTAGTTCATCTTCACATTAATATTCCATTACAAAATTGTATCCATTGACTTCATAACCTGTAGACGGTTCTTCCACTCCCTCCATCCCACTCCACTTCAGGTCGGCCACGTGCGAGCCTTACCTTACCTTCTACCATCGGTACCTTCTAACATCGCAATCACAAAACTTGTGTTCAGCGCACCGCTACATACAGCGAAACTCAATGGCGGCGTCTTCATCATGCGCATGCCTCGCGCGAGCACTCAGTTTTGACGTCGGAACACATAGACATAATGTCATAATATGAGTGCTCAGGCGAGGCATGCGCGCCATATGGACGTAGCTATTATGTTATCGCACTCGCCATTTGACAATTCACTTATTTAGATGCTGTTTTTGACAGATGTTCCATACATTAAACGTCAAAACAGCATCTGAAGATCGATCTCAACTTTAAGATGCATTTATTAATACGACCCTTAACATAAGAAGACATCATTTACCAGAAGATCAGCCGTATTGGCAATACCGACATTTACAACGTTATTTCCACGAGCGTACTGTGTCCACGGACTTAGTTTAGTAGGACAAACAATTTTAGACAATCAGGTGTCTTCCTCTTCTTGGTAATGTCTTTCTTGGGTATGAATATTTAATACGGTTTCTTAAAACATATCTCTTGTTATCTTATCTTTATAGATTGGCCGCCATTACGATACACGTTTAGACCATTATCATAGATAATACATATTTACTTATTTGAATGTACGGAAGAACGTTAAAATGTTTTCTTTTTTTAAATCGATACCATATCTCGAATAAAGAGAATCGATTAGTAAATGAGACCACTTTAAGGCACTTTAATTAATAAATGCATCTCAAAGTTGAAACTGATCTTAAGACGCTGCTTTTGACAGATGTTATATACCTACACTTAAGATTAATCTCAACTTTGAGATGCATTTATTAATACGAGCCTTAGAGTGAGAAAGGATATTTTAAGCATCATTAATAAATTAACATTAATTAGTAGGTACTAAATTCAACAATCTCGATTCAAACAAAAAGATATCCAAATTAGAACGCACCATTCGAAATTCAAATAATTATTTAAAAAATAAAACGAAAGGCAAAGGCGCGCCGACAGCCAGCATAGTTGACACGGTACCACTTATTTCAGTGTTGCCATCAATTTCCAACCCGCCCGTTCTGGGTAATTTGCCCAGACGTACGCTCGTCTGATTATTTATGCCGCGCTCATCGCTCCAGACATTCTTAGCCGCTTGGGACTTTTTAATTTTTATTTCCGAACGTTTGTTTTGACGTCAATAAATGGCGGGACGTTTTGGCGGGAATTAGTGGTGACAGCTCGGCGGGGTAGGGCGATGCGACATCGTTAGCTGCTTATTTTTTTTTTCTTTTCAGATTTTGTTTAGAAAATTGAACTTCGCTTCGTGGTCTGCCAGCCAGTATTAAGAATATAACCAAGTACTACTCCTCCAAGCCAACTAGGCACTCGGGTGAATGCGGCTTCCCCGCCGACAGGTGCCTATTTGACTTGTTGGTGTAGAATTTGTAATTTTCTGAGGTAGGTTACTCCGCCAAGCCAACTAGGCACTCGGGTGAATGCGGCTTCCCCGCCGACAGGTGCCTATTTGGCTTGGTGGTGTAGAATTTGTAATTTTCTGAGGTAGGTTACTCCGCCAAGCCAACTAGGCACTCGGGTGAATGCGGCTTCCCCGTCGACAGGTGCCTATTTGACTTGGTGGTGTAGAATTTGTAATTTTCTGAGGTAGGTTACTCCGCCAAGCCAACTAGGCACTCGGGTGAATGCGGCTTCCCCGCCGACAGGTGCCTATTTGGCTTGGTGGTGTAGAATTTGTAATTTTCTGAGGTAGGTTACTCCGCCAAGCCAACTAGGCACTCGGGTGAATGCGGCTTCCCCGTCGACAGGTGCCTATTTGACTTGGTGGTGTAGAATTTGTAATTTTCTGAGGTATAAGTTGATATAAGTTTGGTACCCCATCAATATTAATCCACCAAGCCTACTAGGCACCTGTCGGCGGGGAAGCCGCATTCACCCGAGTGCCTAGTTGGCTTGGTGGATTAGTAGGTTTATGTTTAAATAAAAAAATATAGTCTATGGTAATTTCACTGACAAAATGAACACGGACTTCAGTATGCAGTGAAAGTCAAATATTGCAAGCCAGTGAACCGATTTTAAATATCAAACTGTAGGTCATGCCGCGAAATTTAAATGTTAAACGTCGCGTTATGTAATATGGATACATTATTGAACAATCGCATGAATGAACTTACCGTAAATTTAAAAAAATTACGAGTGTTGCCAACATAAAAAACAACATTATTTATTGAGGTAAAATAAAATATCATTCATGAATTCCTTTAAAATATCTGACGCAACTTTTGTATGTTCGTGGCATCGTAGCTAATAAACAAATTAATCGATTTTAACGCGGTTTTTTTATTTGGTAGCCAGTATCTGTGTTATTCTAGCTAGGTAGTTTGATAAAATTGTTATTTGACAAATTATGTACGTACTTATCTACTTTGCAAGCCAAGAGGTCAAATATGGTGATACTTATACTGTAACAATAACAACTTATGTTAATACCCATATTTCAAGCAAATAAATAAATAAATTAATTCATTCATTATTAAAAATAGCTTTACATTTTCAAGATAGACACAATTAAAAAAAAATCTAAGGCTAAAGAAAAACCTCATTTGGTACAGATTAAATATCCCCGCAAAAGACATTACCAAGAAAGAGGGAAACATGAGTCATATTTAAAAATCTAATATATCCAAGTATTTAAACCGAAATTTGAACTGTTAGCGAAAAATTTCAGAAATTTTCTAATATTTAAAAAATATGTGACGTCACGCTGGGAAGGGGGGAGTCTCACAGATGTGACCAGCTGTGACAAGGGGGGGAGGGGGTCAAAAATCATGAAATTCGTGTGAAGTAATTTATGGATGGCCACTTATGTATTTTTTAAATTCCTTGTCAAATCGCGAGTAACAGATATGTGAATTTCACTGCATGTAGTGGTCCTGTGAGCACAAGTTTAGTGATCATGATGTTAGAAGAACCAATGTAGTTAATGGCCAATGGGGTAGAAAGGTTCTTGAGTGGCGACCACGTACCGGATGACGCAGCGTGAGTCCCCGCACAAGGTGGACCGACGATCTAGTAAAGGTCACGGGAAACCGCTGGATGCAAGCAGCACAGGACCGGTTGTGGAAAACCTTGCGGGAGACCTATGTCCAACAATGGCCGTTTTTTGGCCGACATGATGATGATGTTAGAAGGTGCCATATCTGCTAAAATACGTCAATGATTCCCGCCATTTTGTTATGTAATTCACACACCGCTGGATATTTCCAGTCTGCGGAGCTTTGGCCTGTTTTCGGTGGAGAATACATTTGTTTCTGTTTCTACTTCATTTGTCTTATTCATCATTTTATTAAAATTATGTTACTTATTGTTTATTTTAGCGGAACATGACCCGAATTTTTAAGGGATTTCTATTTATTACAAACTTTTATGTATTTGATCTACGTAGTTTGGGCATTGATGAATTATTTAAGTAGATATGGTACCTCCTAACATTGCAATAACTAAGCTAGTGCTGAGTGCACCCCTACATGTAGCGAAGTTCACACATATAAATAGAGTTGCAAAAAAACAGGAATTTTAAAATGAAAACAGTTTAAAACATGTGTAAATCATTGTTTAAAACATTGATTTAAAACAGGAGGAGAAAAAAATCATTGATTTTAAATGTTTTAAACATGTTTTAAACACGGTGTTTACAACAACATGTTTTTTTCGTAACGATCGTGGTTATAAGCCGCACTCGCATTTCGACAACCAACTGAAGCGTGTTATTTACGGGAAGATGAGCCGTATTGGCAATACCGATATGTTTTCAACATTATTTTCTGCGCGCGACTGAGTCGCACTGTGTCCATGGACTCAGTTTATTACAACATACTATTTTGGACAGTCACATGTCTCCCTTTTTTGGTAATGTCACGGAGAATCGAGAAATTGAAGTGTTCTAAAATAAGTTACATAAATTACCGTCGGAAATGTTTCGTCCGACTGGGAATCAAATATTCGTGAGTTTTATTTCATATAAGAGGTAGCAAACAAGCGTACGGCCTGATGTTAAAGAGTTACCGTAGCCTATAATACCCTTGAGGGTTTAACTCAGTTATTTAATACACTATTTTTTTACAGATTAAATAAGAAAAACAATTTACAGAGCACCCCGAGGGAGGTGTCAGCCTGAAAAATATTCAGTGTCTGAAACTAGAGTGATGTTAACTACAACGTGACGGCTACAGAGATGTATTAAACCTTTAGACGCGACTTACCCCGCTTACTTTGGTAACATGCAAGGTAAATGCCCAATATCCACTCAGTCACGCGCCACCCAGCGTCGCGACCAGATCTCGTGCCTCTTATGGTTTCGCAATATTAGCTTCCTATATTCTTGATTGCTAATCGTAAATTATTGGCGATCAACATGTTGTCGGCCATTTGTTAGCAGCCCTCTGGCCGACAACATGCCAACCGTCAAGAATTTGCAATGAATAGATAATATGTTAGAGACCACTGGTTTCGCAATGGACAATTGTGAAGAGACTCGAGAACCTGCACGGCTGCACGTACACGGGCCAAAGATTATGTAGCCAATAAAATCTATATTCATCTCTTTCTAACAACAGGTCTGGCGTATATGGATTGTATTCATTGATTTGTAGGTACAGTTTAATGTGCTGTTTTAGAGCACTCATGTTCGTGTGTGTCGGGTCTATAATATAAAACGTCATTGGACGGCTAGTGGAACATTCCTTTGGGACGTTGTCGACCTTGAAGATGAGAAAAATAATATACTTACTTACTCATTTCAGACTTAACAATATAACGTTCCCACCTCTTATAGCAGTATTATTTTAACCTTACAGCGACTTTTTGTAATGTCATGACCCTTATTGTCACAATAAGGGACGTCAAATTACAAAAAGTGGCAATTTTTGAAACGACATAAAGATATTTTAAAAAAATGTTGGAGCAAAGATATTACCAAGAAAGAGACACGAGACCGTCCAAAATAGTTGGTCCTACTAAATGGAGTCCATGGTAAAAGTACAATTCGTCGCTCGCGGAAAATAATGTTGATAAAATGTCGGTATTGCGTATTGCCAATACGGCTCATCTTCTGGGGAAAGGAGCACTTTAGTATTTAAATAAGTAAATTGTCGCATTACGAGTGAGCGTGGCTACTTTTATTTTAGTAACCATTAGCAACAATTTTTGTTAAATTCCACGCGAAGTCGCGGGCATAGCTATTTTGAAATAAAACTAACTGAAGCCAAAACAATTCATAAATTCAAATACACAGCGACATCTTTAAACCGGATAGATCCGGTTGAAGCCGGAAAAAACCGCCCCCAACCTCTTGAGCACGACATAAATAAGGGCATGTAAGCCTGTTATTAAGTTAAAGTAAATAACTTCAACTGTCCCTGTGAACTTTTAAGGAGGGCCGTATGGTCATAAATTTTGCCTCCCCCTTTTATTTCAGCCAACTGGATATTGGGCCAATATCGGTGTGTTTGTCGATTGGTCCAAGATGGCAACGATGTTACCGCCAAGTACTCAGATCACTTTAAAAAAAACAATTGCTTCTATGATTTCGCCAACAACAAAGTTTATTTTTACGCGCTAACCCAAAAATGACAGAGAACAAAAAGTTACAATAAGAACAAAAAGTAACAAACATATGACTGTCCAAAATAGTATATCCTACTGAGTCCATGGACACAGTACGACTCAGTCGTTCGCGGAAAATAATCTTCTGGTTATTCACCAGAAGATTATTTTCACACATCAAAATGCCTATAAATTTATTGCCTATTTGCGAGTGCGATAGAAGATGTGTGAATATCACTGCATGTAGTGGTGCGCTGAGCGCAAGTCTAGTGATTGCAATGTAAGGACGTACCATATCTGCTTAAATAATATCAATACTAGAGACACTCAGCGGGCCAAAGCCTGTGGGATGTTAAATGGTACTTAATATTTTAGTAGAGTTTTAGTATTAAACTTAAAGTCACTTAAAATAGGTACTTAAATTACTTTGAACGTAATCAATACATTGTTTCTTTGTCATTTACAAATATATCTCCAATATTGGTGACGATACGCCAAAATCTTGGCCAAGTTGCTGGGCCAGCATCTTGGGCCAAACGACTTAAGACATTGGCGTTGGCGTTGGCTATGTTGGCCCAATAAAGCCAGTACCCGCCCCGTAATGAATCAATAGAACAGGGCCAGTGGAGTCGTCTCGTACTAAAAATGTTGTAACAGCCAATTTCGCGTGCAAATGTGCGTGTTACGGTAAGTATAGCAGTTGTGGGGGGACGATGTTATGTGGGGTGCATTTGGCTTGTGATTTGCGATTTCGGATTTTGGATCATTTAATTAAAATATACTTATTATTTTCTTATTGCTTTGATGTATTAACTTATTTATGCTCACAGATATATATTAACTCATAAGAACTGCTAATTTTTTTTCTGTCACTGATTTCAACTGACCAACTAAAGACAACCCATAATACCTTTTTCAGAATCGTGAGATAACTTTTATTTACCGAATAAATATGGCAGTATGACAGATATTGTATGGAAAAACTGTCAAACACCATATTTATTTGGTGCATAACATTTATCCGACGATTCTATCCTATGTAATTCAGACTAATGTATCTTAAATATGAAATATCTTTCGCTCCAATGCGGCTCCATTCAATTCGTGTCCAACCTTTTAAACTGCATTTTAAACTCCTCGGATTTATTTTAAACTTATTTCCATAAACGTTCGACTCCACCAACTTAATTCCACAAATCACACTCAATTTTATACCTTAATCCCCGGGTATAAGGTGCAGTAATCGTTCCGAAATAACTTTGTGGGGTGTCTACAAAGTATTTTCATGTGTCATTAATATTAAAAGTTCCTGCTAGTAAGTGTGAATATTTCATTTTTTATGTTGGTAACACTGTTTTGATGTTAACACAAGGAAGTACAGAAAATTCGATTTTAATGACACGTAGAACGTAATGGAGACAGGAAATTCCTATTTCACTTTCAGACTAATAATGACCTAGTCTGTCTACCGCATTTTTGTATATTTGTTCGCTTGGATATTCTAAATTACACAACGGATTTTGATGTGGTTTTGACTAACATTTACGGAATTTCTTCCGGAAGGTTTTTATATAGGTACAAAACGTTTGTTACAAAGTTTCAAAAGTCCGTACATAAGATATTTTCTTAGCTACTGCCCTTTAATTATTTGTGTCATTCATGTTGCGGCCTTAGTGCATGTAGGAGCAGCATATCAAACATTTGCATATATCTTGCGATTTATTTTGTTCGATATAATTCAATTCAATTTTAAAAAGTATAGTAAAATTTTAACAAAAAAATAAATAATTTAATTCCATTAACAATATTCATTTCCAGCCCCAAGTAATATTCCGTACTTTTTAAACACTCTGTATATTGTAATTAAATTTATAAATAGTAGAGAAAAGCCGCGCGAAGCCGGGGCGAGTCGCTAGTACCACATAAACATAAACACCAATATAACAAAGTTACAAAACCCATTCACAATCCGTTCGTCGGCGTTCTATTTTCAAATCGTTTAACTGTCAACTGTCAAACTCGATGACAGATGACGTCGGCGGTGCTTAAAGAACCGTATACAATTGCGAAAAGTGCAGCTTAAAGTTTTTATCTTGGACGGAAAAATACATAACGTAACTAAGGCCCGTATTAATAAATCGATCTCAAAATTGAGATAGAACTTGAGATACTGTTTTTGTCAGATGTACCTACCATACATTAAAAGTCAAAACTGCATCTTAAGATCGATCTCAACTTTGAGATGCATTTATTAATACGGGCCTAACATGATACATAAGGTACTCTAGTTTTGACAACTGATGACGCAGTCATTAGCGGAAAATTATGTTGAAAATGATATCGGTAGTCGGTATTACCAATACGGCTCATCTTCTAGTGAATAATACACATCATAATACCCTTAAGTTGAGTGTCGAATTGCGAGCGTGATAAGGATAACTGATGTGTGAATTCCGCTGCATGTAGTAGTGCGCTGAGCACAAGTCTGGTGATTGCAATGTTAGGAGTTACCATATCTACTAAAACATTACATCAATGGTATACTCACTCTTACCACTCCACCAAGCCAACTAGGCATTCGAGTATAAATTTCAAATGATAATAAGTCAATGATTCCGCGGTCCGTCCACAACGTAGTGGGCCTGGGCAATGCCTGGGCACTCCTGTGGCAGCAGCTCCCACTACGCGGTGGACGGACCGCGGAATCATTGACTTATTATCATTTGATATTTGTACCCGAGTGCCTAGTTGGCTTGGTGGAGTAGTAAGACATGGTATTTGCGAGCACCGTGGCGTCGTTAACCGTGCTGTATGGATTAGGCGACCAGGCACGTTCCGGCTATTACCGCGGAGTTACCGATTTAAATATGGAATGGGGTTGCATTGACGTATCGCTTTTTTAAATTTGGAGCTAAGGTTTTTTGATGAGGTGTCATAAATAATCCGTGCTATTTTTAACCGACTTCTCAATTCGACTGTATGTTTTTTTTGTAATTGTTACGCGATTTCTCAGTCATTTGTGAACCGATTATCATTGCTTTTCTTTTATTCTTGTTGGTACATTACAATTACTTTTTAAGTAAGTATGTAGTTTAGTTCTGAAATAATTATACAGGCTGTTTCAAAAGTGGAATGCGACAAAGGGAGGGGGTGTTGGGCTTCCGGCTCTCTCTCGCATCGTACGATACGCAATTAAAATAGCTACTTTATGCCGATCTTCTGTGAGAGGGTGGTACTACCCCAGCCGAGCCAGCACATAAATGAACTAGTCAATTGGCTACAGCTACAAAAATATAGGTAAGATGACATTTTGAGTAAAAAAATAGAATGGAAGTAAAGTAAGTTACGTCTAAAATCACCTTTCTTTGACTGTTTTTTCCAGGAAGACAAAATAATCCTGTATAATTAACTATCTATTATCAAAAGATACTTTTGTTAACTTATAATTAAGGGCTCCGTCTCCAAATGTCAATGTCAAACTTTTTTCTCGGCCTAATTAATGTATAGGGCGGCGACGCGGCCGCGAACGCCATCTGTCATCGCGCAGAGACAATTACAAAAAAGAAAAATTAAAAATAGAACGGGTTGAGTGGTGTGACCATGCGGTGTGTCGAATTTAGGATAGAGTATATGACATTGATTGCCAGAAGCCGGTGGAGGAAAATTGCACTCTAGAAGTAGAATTATTATTGCACATAATCTTTACGGTCCTCAGAATTGAGGTAACGACTGGGAAGAAGATATGACATTACCAAGAAAAGCGTAGAAATGTGATTTTCCGAAATAGTATGTCGTAAGCGGAGTCCATGGACACAGTATGACTCAGATTTTCGCGGAAAATAATGTTGAAAACATGTCGGTATCTCCTTGTGAATAAAGGTAAGGTAGGTAATAATCTCATCAAATGCCTTTAAGTCGGTTGTCGAATTGCGAGTGCGATAACAGATGTGAGAATTTCGCACCATGTAGTGGGGCGCAGAGCCCAAGTCTAGAATTATTATTTTTATTTTTTAGATACTACGTATCTAGATACTTTACCCAATCGCTAGTTTAATGTTATATGTTATCTGTCATCTTTGTATCGTAATAAATTTGAGTTACATTTTAATTTCTGGCGGTATACCATGAAGAGTTCACGAAGATACCAGGTCCTTAAGTCGCTTAGCCATTGCCATTGGCTGCTGTAGTGATCGACCCTCTGATTGGTCAGCCGACCGGCTGATCGGCCTCTGATTGGTCGGTCAGAATCAACCGACCAATCAGAGGGTCGGTGACTATAGCAAAATGCCACAGTGGCGCCACAATGGTTAAGCGACTTAGGACCCAGTGGTTTTGCAACGAACAATTGTTGAAGGACGCGAGTCCCCGTTGCCTAGTACAAGGTGGGAGAGACGTGAAATCTCTTGTATCCATTAGTACATGGTCACCCTACACGCGACGTGTCTTGGGGCCGCTAAACGTTAAGTACTTAATTTATTGACTACGAACCGACTTTTATATTCACTACGTACATTTAAAATTAGTTACATTTCGTCTGTTTAGCAGTTAGTAAAATTCTCTATAAATTTATATTTTTAGTATAAAGCTGTGCCCGCGTTTTATTTTAGAAAAATAATTTTAGATAAAGATTACCCGCGTTTAAGCCCGCGTGGAATTTAATAGGTTTTACTTTTTTTGCGTGGAATCCTAATTCTTTTTCTAAAATAAATTCAGCGTCTTATTTCTCTCTATAGGCTGCGGTAACTACTTAATATCAGGCGGGCCGTACGCTTGTTTGCCGTCATCGATGTATTTGAAAATGCTCCCCTGAGAAAGAAAGAAAGAAAGAAAAACTTTATTGCAGCAAGCAAAAATACAAAAAGAATAAAATAAAAAGAAAATAAATAATAAACAGATTTTGCTCGCCGCAAACGGACCCAATTCAGCATGTGCTGTTGACAAGAACCAGCGTTGGTCTACCATTGGGCCCGTTTGGCGACTTCACGGGCGCAAACAAGGACTCAAGTATAAACTTTGAGCACCACTGCATATAGGCTATACAAATATTGCAAATGTATGCGAAAGTAACTCTGTCTGTCTGTTACGCTGTCACGACTAAACCGCTAAAACCAATTTTGATGAATTGTGGTATGGAGATAGACAGGACCTTGGAGCAGAATATAGGCTACTTTTTATCCCGGGAAATGTCAGGTTCCTGTGGGATTTAAAAGTTAACCCGGACGAAGTCGCGGGCAGAAGCTAGTTTCTTATAAATACCGGTGTATAACGTTATACGGTCGGAGTTGAATTTAGCCTAACAAGCGCTCGCAGGGTTAATTATCTAGATAATTGTGGTTGTGTGGAGGGTTGGGGCTTAAGTTGTAATCACAGACGGTATTCCGGTCTCATTACGGTTCACTTTGGGTTATGTTATGGTGTTTTCAATGTTTCCCAAGTGTAGGCCCGAAGGGGTTATTAGATAATACTAATAATAAATAAATAAATATCGCCAGACAAACACACCAACTATATGGTCCCAAAATAAGCAAAGCTGTACTATCTTGTTTGCCCCTTTGGTAATTAAAAAAAAACCGGCCAAGTGCGCGTCGGACTCGCACATAAAGGGTTCCGTACCACCGTAGATTAAAAACGTCAAATATTTCAATTTTCGTGTATGGGGACCCCCTTTATTTTTTAATTATTTTATTTAAATTTTATTATTTGTTGTTGTAGCGGCAACAGAAATCCACATTCTGTGAAAATTTCAAGTCTTTAGCTATTACGGTTAGTAAGATACAGCCCGTTGACAGACAGACAGACAGACGGACGGACGGACAGCGTAGGTTTAGTAATAGGGTCCCTTTGGCACCCTTTGGGTTCGGAACCCTAAAAAACTATAGGGTGGGTGTACCAGTGACAAACCGATTAAGCGACATTGTGATGGTAATTTTGATGGTGTGACTTAATTATTACACCAACCATTGCAAAAAAAAAATAACGTACTTCTAGTCTACCATAGAATCATGTAGCTCATTCGTATTTTCTTAATAGCTGTTAGTTTTTTTTAAATTTAAAAATGAATGTGGAAAGTCGCAATGTGCCTAAGGTTGACCAGATTGTACCAGCAATAGACCAGACATTGTGCCAATAGTGAACCAGTAAATAAAACGATTTCTTTTAACAATTATTAATTAACATGAATCAAAAAATATAAAACAAATCAAAATAAAAAGAAAACAACGTAAGTACTTGTAAAAAAATTAAAAAAGAATTAAATTTTTGACAATAATTCATCCGTTTCAGGAACTTTATAAAAACCTCGACTATTATTAGCCAAGGTTGGAACTGCGATCTTCTCTTATCTTCTCGCCTTTGCTTATCTCGTCTATCGCTTTTAAGACATCTTCCTCTTTATACTTGAAAAACTTTCTTTTCGACGGCATTGTGTCTGTAAAAAATATAGGTGGTCAATTACTGGTACAAACTCGTAGTATAGATATTACCAGTAATAAACCACTGGTCTACAACAGGAACATTGTGGATATTTTAAGAGTTTTTTATAATAATTGATTGCAGTGTATTAGGTAAATATAAATGTAGAAGAAAAAAAGAAAAAAATATCAAAAAGCTAAATCACCAGTTGTAGACCAAATGGACTATTACTGGAAAATTATTGAATTTGTGTTCCATTAGTTTACAAATGACAACTATTGATTTAAATTAGCGTTTTCTGATGAAATAAGACGTAATTTTATTGCTTTACACATCATATTACGCAGTTAATTAGAAAGTACGTTACAACGATTGATATAAACAAAGATTAAAAAATATTCAAAAACTTACCGTCGACGTGTAGCTTACTAATATGGCCGCCCGGAACGAAGTGAACAATTGTTATTTCGAATTATGCTTTTTTTACTGATGTAGATGGCGTGTTTATCGCTTTTATTTGGTATTAAACGATTGATAGAAGTACGGCAGTGCTACCAAACGTAAAAAAAGTGGTGGGAAATTCGACAGAAGGTTAATATTTTGATGTGAAGTTAGAAATGGTGTACTACTGGTTCCTGGTGTGGCACTGGTGCACCCACCCTAGTTACAAGTTTTGACATTGTGACATTTTCCTGACGTTCATCAACTGTCACTGTCACTTTGTCGCGTCTATGGCATACTAGTCTATGCGGTCTATGAGGCCACACAACAGGCACATAATAAATTCTACCGTCGCTTGTAAAAGCAGCAGTAAAATAAATTGAATGAGTCGGAACAGCCGCATTGAACGAATTTGTGGGCGATTACATTATTATTTTCACATAATTTCGACCGATCCGGTTGTTTCTATTACCAGCTGGTTTAACGTGTTTTTGTGGAGCCATGAGAATAAATTTTATCTGGCTTGCTTTATAGTCAAGTGGGGTAGTGATTCCCTAATTATTACATCAGTTATGTTTGCCGTAGCATGGACAACCGATGGGGAAGAAGAGTGGAGATCTCCTACTGGACGCAGAAATGTGGGCAGGCCACCAGCGAGATGGACGGACGATCTAGTGAGGGTGACAGGAAACCTGGATGCGGAAAGCATAAGACCGGAAGGAATGGAGCGCCATGGAAGATACCTACACTCAGCATTGTGTGGCGATAAGTTGAAAAAGAAGAAAAAAAATATTAGAATTATGTCTTTACATAATTCTAAAGAAAAAAGAATATGTACATATTTAAAGCAAATATGTTTTTACCATAAATAATATTAAACAAAATTGTTACCCAGGAGTTGATTTGGCCTTTCGGCTCTAACTCGTATACGAGAGGCAGCTCAAATAGCTACTTTACGCCGATCTTCTGAGGGTGCACTACCCAGGTCGAGCCATTCCGTATTCAGCTGCAGTTAATTGGCTACAGCTTCGCTCTACCACCATTAGTGAATCACATAGCCGTATAAAAGTTGAAAGGACTTACCATAAGACGAGTAGACAGCCAACATCAGCAGCAGACAGAACCTCGCGACCACACCGCCCATGGTCGCGCACGACACATCCACGACACCGCCCATCACAACACTACGCCCACTACAACACAACGCCCACTACAACACAGTCCCACTACACTCGACTCGCGATATCACATACTACTGATATTGACATTAATTTATGTTTCGATGTTCTTAAATAGTTTAATGGGATTGTGTGCTTTTTGATTGGACTCATTCGCGGTAAGATCCGGCTCCTGAAACAAAGAAAAGAAAATATTAATAGAGATTTTTTTTATAGCCAAGATGGCACACTGGCAGACTGTCCACCTCATGGTAAGTGGAAGCCGCCGCCCAGGACATCTGCAACTTAAGGAGAGCGGACGCGGCGCCGACCTTTTAGATATTGTAAACATGTCCTTTAAATCTAAACAAATAAATAAAATTTAAGTGTCAGTTTGTAATGTCAAAATAGCAGCATTTTACTACATGCATAATATGAAAGTGTATACGGTACCTACTTATAACAAAAAAAAAAACAATCATAGGCAAATATCGGAAACTGAATTTTCGTATTTTGCCCCGGTTTTCTGGGATCGCCCCAGTCCATTGTATGGTAGCCATAGTA
Source organism: Drymonia ruficornis (assembly GCA_947859195.1). NCBI lineage: Eukaryota > Metazoa > Arthropoda > Insecta > Lepidoptera > Notodontidae > Drymonia > Drymonia ruficornis. The sequence continues at coordinate 2,682,843 of OX401932.1, read as the reverse complement.
CAAGCGTTGCTCCTCTGGCGATATTTACTTAATTATTATTTATCAGTCAGTTCTTTACCTAATATTTCGTTATACCCATCCCTATTTAGTATCGAGTTACACGTATTAAGCTAATGTTATGTTAGGTAGGTATGACGCATAGTCAAGGAGGCAGACTAAACTACAATAATAATATTACCTCCAGTAAAATAATCATAAAGATCGGTCATGTAATTTCTGAAATCCAAGCAAGAAATGGAAAAAGAACAACAAAACATTCCTTTTTTAAATACTTTAAAAATTACCTGTCATGCCGCCACTATTTTATAAACCTTCACACTGTTATTACAATAAATTTAAACTCGTTTTGAACGTGTGTCTAGTCAAATTTTCCATATAAATTTTGATATATTCGTTCGTAACACAACACGGTTTAGTTTTGCAAAAAAATATCGATATCTTTGACAGTTTGATCTCCGTGCTCCGACCTCCTGCACTAGGATAGGGGCGGGCTAATGCAGTAATTACTGCACTCCACTCAGACGGTATTTTTGTTCACCCCGCGGCTGGACGGCGTCATCCAGACGGAGCCAGCGTTTTTATACGCTCTCAACTAATTACATTTCATTTGTTACGTAACAAAGCGACAAATGAGAATTCAACTATAGAAATATTTATTTTTTTTAAACATTTTCTCCTTTATATTTTTAAGCAGAAATATAAATGTCGCCAGACTAACAAAACAACGGTATAGTATTAAACTAAGCAATGTATACCGTACAATGGACTGCGAGCAATCCCAGTGACACAAAAATGTGTTTCCAAATTTTGTTCTAACGAAAATCGAACCCGCAACCCGGTGCAGTGAGCCGAGCGGCCTTATTTATTACCATCAGAGTGACTACTCTTATGTTATAAAAATATTTTTTATTCTTTCTTGTTAAAGAAGCATTATAAAATTAGCAGGTAAATTGAAGGCCGGAGGCAAAAGCGGGTAGGTCAAAAATGTGAAAAATTAAAGTTTATACATAATTAAGCGACGTCTGCAGTCTAAACAGGCCAGGCATCTACAGAACAGACATACGCGGAAAATACGCGCGAGTTAGACGTACCACTGCGTGTAAGAAAATGTACTCTGTACACTATAAAATAATAAGGGTCTATTTCAGAATAATCAGATAACTTTTATCCACCCAATAAATGTCACGTTTAACCGAAATTCCATGGAAAAAATACTGTCAACACTTCAAATGACTTGGCGAATAAAAGTTATCTGACGATTCTAAACCCGAAGTGTATCCGGCGAAAACCTGCGGTTTTTCGGTATTTCTGAGACAATGCGACATTCTTGATTCTTGAGTATGTTCTATAATGAGCCCTGTGCCAGAAGTGAAAAGTCCTTTGGTTTTTTTTGGCAATGAGGCGACCGCGTATTACACGCACGTATTTTCCGCGCGTATTGATGAAAGCCTTTATTTATATTCAAACGATTGTAGTTACTTAAACAAACTTACTTTTGATCGCTAGACCATACATTATTTTATGTTAGCTATTAATTCTTACTTACTCGAAAGCAATTTTATTTATCCTTTGAAGTTGGTACAAAACAAATTATTAACTTGTAAATAGTTTTTGTTATTCTATTAATGTAGAATGCTCTACAGAATATAAATCACTGGTGGTAGAGCCAAGCTGTAGCCGATTGACCACAGCTCATATATAATCTTGCTCGACCGGAGTAGTACTACCCTCTCATAGAAGATCGACGGCAAGCTAAGAGAAAAAAAGGCTACCCGAAGTACAAATTATACGCAGACGAAGCCGCGGGCACCAGCTAGTAACCATAACCTTTTCAACCCAAAAACTAAGAACACAGACAAACCAAAACATGATCTTACCAAAGCTCATGTATTTTCATTAAAACGGACGACAGAACTAAAAACATGACCATCTTATCGTTAGGACACTATTAACCGACATCACAATAAAATAATTGTATCCAAAGCCCCATCGTGTTCTTAAAAGAACTAAAATAACGACCGTTACGCCCACTTGTCCGTTATGGTTGGTTTACACGTAGCGAGATGCTGACCTGACGGTAGACAAATATTGGCATGCAAGTGCCCAATGTGAGCGGCACTGGCATGCCAATAGCTGGGCTTGCCTGTGCTGTCCATATGATTCGAATAGCTGCCCAGTCTCATGTGTGGTATTGCGATGCCGGATCAACGTGCTTTTATAAAATAAAATAAAACAACTGTAATAAGCTACTGCCGAACGCGTTCGAACGATGCAACTGAAGTGCTACCTGCTGTGAGGCTAGCTGGCTAGTGAAAACAAAAAATGTTTAAGTAACTGCGAGCTACTACTACCATCCAACTCGCACAAGCGAGTAACTCGTAAGATACGTCCATACGTGCGAGTTACTGCAGCTACTCGGCAGGCTGACTCGCAACGTGTAAACCAGCCATTAGAAAGGCACTTCTGAAATGTCCATGTAAGAAAAATAGCTTCAGGGAGGACAGAGCTTGCTTTAAAAAAAGGGACATGTCAAAGTTGTTAGGGCAATTAGTGTTCCGTAGAAAAACAATCATAGAATCATTTCTGTATGTTTTTACTAGCTGATGCCCGCGATTTCGTCTGCGTAGAATTTGTACATCGACTAGCCTATTTTTTTTCTCTTATCTTATATGTATCTCCATACTAATTAACTCAATAAAAAAACTTGAGAAATGACTGATCTCCCAAACAAACTTTCATCCCCTATTTCAACCCCTTCAAGTTTTATTTTTGCAACTAAAAGTAGCCTACGTCCTTTTCCAACATCCCGTATATCTCTATACCGAAATTCATTAAAATTTGATCAGCGGTTTAGTCGTGAAAACGTAACAAACAGAGTTACTTTCGCATTTATAATATCCTAAATCATTCTAGTAAAATTATCCTACTATCTCACGGAACACTAAAGCAAATCAATAATAATGGTACTGGGTACATTTCGGATAACATCATCCACGGATTACGCTCCAGGGTAGGACTAATGGCGAACTAAAATCAGTACAAAGCCGTGTAACAGACAAACCGACTATGACGGGTAATCCAAATGTTACTCTTAATCCTTAACGTAATGGAAATTGCAATTTCGCCGGGATTGCACCGTCCACAAATGTTGGGCCAGCTAACTTGGGCCAGCGCCAACCTGAGGCCCGTATTAATAAATCGATCACAAAGTTGAGATCGATCTTAAGATACTGTTTTTGACAGATGTTACATACATTAAACGTCAAAACTATGTCTTAAGATCGATCTCAACTTTGAGATGCATTTATTAATACGATCCAAGTTTCGTATTTATTAAAACCTAAATGTGCTAAGTGTTGACCTAGGACGATTTGACCCTCAGAATCCACTGATCAATAAGAGGGCATTACATTATCCAATTTGCAGAGCGCTAAACTAGTGCTGGAATGCGAGATGCTCATACGATCGTACTAGATTGGATCACTAACGGCCGAATACTCAAAGGCTACCTAAATATTTAAATCCCACTTAGCCCACTTAGTTCATCCCACATCCCACTTAGTTTGAGACGTCGTTAACTGTCATTTTTTGTATGGCGCGTCAAAGTTAAGCAGCTCTAAAATTTAAGTTGCGTACGAGTAATCGGCCGTTACTGTCTTTAAATGAGGTGAGCTAGTGTGCTAAAATTGGAACGTTGTAGGGCAGTTAGTTATCCAAACCTATAGTTCGCGATAGCTTTTTGCAGAATAAAATCGGCAATAAAATTAGCAGGACCTGCAACGCAACAGAATAATTCAATTTAATTATTTTGTGGGCGATTTTAATTGTTTATGGAGTCCTGCTAATTTTGATTCGGATTTTATTCTGCAAAAAGTAAGTTTAAAAACTAAAACCCGACTACTGAAAAATCGCGCTCTAAAAAGTATGAAACAAGAAAATATTCTCATCTAGAGGATAGCCGTGGTCCGTGTAGGTAGGTCCTTTAGGGCCAAATGGCATAAACACGGACCACGGCTATCCTCTAGATGAGAATATTTTCTTGTTTCATACTTTTTAGAGCGCGATTTTTCAGTAGGGTGGGTGCACCAGTGCCACACCAGAAACCAGTAGTACACCATTTCTAACTTCACATCAAAATATTAACCTTCTGTCGAATTTCCCACCACTTTTTTTACGTTTGGTAGTACTGCCGTACTTCTATCAATCGTTTAATACCAAATAAAAGCGACAAACACGCCATCTACATCAGTAAAAAACGCATAATTCGAAATAACAATCGTTCACTTCGTTTCGGGCGGCCATATTAGTAAGCTCCACGTCGACGGTAAGTTTTTGAATCTTTTTTAAATCTTTGTTTATATCAATCGTTGTAACTTATTTTCCGATTAACTGCGTAATATGATGTGTAAAGCAATCAAATTACGTCCTATTTCATCAGAAAACACTAATTTAAATCAATAGTTGTCATTGGTAAACTAATGGAACACGAATTCAATAATTTTCCAGTAATAGTCCATTTGGTCTACAACTGGTGATTTCGCTTTTTGATAATTTGTATATTTTTTCTTCTACATTTATATTTAGTTAATACACTGCAAACAATTACTGTAAAAAACTCTTAAAATATCCACAATGTTCCTGTTGTAGACCAGTGGTTTATTACTGGTAATATCTATACTACGAGTCTGTACCAGTAATTGACCACCTACATTTTTTACAGACATAATGCCGCCGAAAAGAATCTTTTTCAATTATAAGGAGGAAGATGTTTTAAAAGCGATAGACGAGATAAGCAAAGGCGAGAAGATAAGAGAAGATCGCAGTTCCAACCTTGGCTAATAATAGTCGAGGTTTTTATAAAGTTCCTGAAATGGATGAATTTATGACAAAAATTTAATTCTTTTTTATTTTTTTTATAAGTACTTACGTTGTTTTTTTTTATTTTGATTTGTTTTATATTTTTCTATTCATGTTAATTAATAATTGTTAAAAGCAATCGTTTTATTTACTGGTTCACTATTGGTACAATGTCTGGTCTATTGCTGGTACAATCTGGTCAACCTTAGGCACATTGCGACTTTCGACATTCGTTATTAAATTAAAAAAAACCTAACAGCTATTAAGAAAATACGAATAAGCTACATGATTCTATGGTAGACTAGAAGTCTGTTATTTTATTTTTGCAATGGTTGTTGTTATAATTAAGTCACACCATCAAAATTACCATCACAATGTCGCTTAATCGGTTTGGCACTGGTGCACCCACCCTAGTCGGGTTTTAGTTTTTAAACTTACTTTTTATTTAATTATTTTGGAGTTATAGGTAACAATATATATATTTTTGAAATGTGCTCATCAAGCTCTTTCATTTGATACCCCACACGGTTTTATTAAAAAATGTTTTTTTTTTAGTTCATGACATTATGTCCTCTAGAGGGCGCCATATGCAATTTCATGTGACGTCACATAGTCTATAACCTGCGCGCCATTAAGCCGCTTCTAACGATACCTCATTTGTCAAATTACGACAAGTAGTTTGGAAGTTAGGTGGGAACAGATGTCAAAAGTCAAAGTCAAAAGGTTTTTATTCATGTAAGCTCATTAGAGCATTTATAAATAGTCAATATAAACAATATTTTAGCGTTACCACCGGTTCGAAATGTTGCTTCCATTGAGAAGAGCCGGCAAGAAACTCAATGGTTACTCTTTTCAAAAGAATAATTGTATACATTTTCAAACAGTAACGCTACGTGAGCAGGCATGCATTAACACAGTGTGATGCACATACATACATACATACATACATACATACATACTTACATACATACATACCGGTCAAAATCATAACCCTCCGCCGTAGTCGGGTAAAAAGCTCATAACCCGAATGTCATCTCGACCTGTCGCGAACTATAGTACGATCTCGCACTGCAGCACTAGTTTAGCGCTCTGCAAATTGGATAAGCCCGCTTTAGACTATTTTTTCTAGGTGACTAGAATCTTGGATCCAGTGGCTAACTTCTCTTAGGTGTTGTTTCAACAACCTATTCATCCATCTATCTATTACAATGCCTTAAGTGCATAACTGCTAACCCCATAACAGATAAAAGCAACAAAATCCCGGCCGCGTCCGTCAACCGAATGATTTATGTCGCCGCCATGTTGTTTTTGTCTCTTTTCCCGCCCATTCGAGTTGGCGGCGTCTTTTATCATCGGAGTTAAGAAATGTGTGGAGTTAACGTTAGATTGTGTGAATTAACTGTTAGGACAGTTGATCACGTTGTTAATGTGAACCTTCTTTTAGTTTAAATTTTATTCTTTTACTAGATAATAGTGAATTTGAATGTCCTCGTTTGTTAGAGATTTCGAGCTCGATTTGAATCTCACTAAACCAATCTAAACTAAATCTAACAACTATTAATGTGTCAATCTGTGTTATTGCCAGTTACATAGTATTTCGACAACAGCTTTTCCTGTTGATTTGATTTGATTTGGTGTCCATGAGAATTATTATTCTCATGAACAATTAAATATACCTACGAAGATTACACTTTAAATACTTCTAGAAACGGCTATGAGTCAAAGCAAAGACAAGAATAGCCTGGACTTACAAAGTTGAAACATTGAATTAAGAAGTTAGTGCTTAGCTACATTCTGTTTTAACCAAAGCCTGTGATACGATTAACACTCTGTACTCCGACTAAAACTCATAACATTTGTTAAATAAATTACCTAACTTTTTATTATTTTATACGAATTAAGTATCTTTATCTCACTAAATACGTGTAAGTAAATTAGAGATGCGACTAGAGAAATTATTTATTGGGATCCCGCAAGGCACTATTTTTGGTCCTAAACTATTTCTCATGTTTTAAAAGCAATTAATAGCGGTTCTTTCCTTTCAATCGCGTCCAAAATTATACTTTTGACGGCTGCAACGTTAGTAACTCCCCGCTCGTGTTTATTTGTTTCAGTCAGGTCCGTGCAGTCTTTGAAGTGTCCACGCCTATGTTTGTAATATAAATTTATGATCGTTTCTGGGAAGCCGGTGGATGAGGAGTTGTGGCGTATATTTACCCCATATTTACTCTTGATCATGTATTTTTATTGAAGTTTTAACATTTTGATAGATGCCTTCTGTTCCGGTGGTGACGTTGTTGGATGGATTGACTAAGATTTAGGTAGTAATGTATTTGTAATTTGTGGTTTCCATAAAAGTCACACTTAGAAATAATTTGTTGAAAGATTTAAGCTCTTCATTATTACTCATTGTTATTCGAAAACTAGCTGTGCCCACGTCTTCGTAAGCGTAAATTTTAGAAAAAGATCACCCGTGTTTATGCCCTTGTAGGATTTAATGGGTTTATATTGTTTTAAGCGGAACCTTAACTATTTTTCTAAAATAAAAGTAGTCTTAAGTTACTCCTTATAACATCAGCTATCTGCCAGTATCGTCAAAATCGGTCTAGCTGTTTGGGAGATTACTCGGACCAAACATCCAGAAAGACGGACTGTATTTTTTTCTAATTCTGTATTTGTTATTAGTACCGTAATATACCTATACTTTCATATGCATTTAGTAAAAAATATGTTATTTTGACATTACAAATTACATTACAAATACATTCGTTTGATAACTGATATTTACATACAGCGTGTGCCTCTCAAAGACGTCCCTTCTGGAGCGCGATGCACCTTTAGGAGTCAAGTTTTTATACAATGTTTTGACACGTCCACACTTTTTTGTGTGATCAAAAACAAAGTTGTAAAAAGTTCTCGAGTTGCAGCTGTTGGAGCAAAAAATACATTTGTATCGATAGAGGAAAAAAGTGTTAAAATATCGCATGATGAAACACTGAAAAGGAATGAGAATAAGAATGTGTTCATAAGGTTCATAAAAACATTCTTCTGGCTCACTCATCGTACGAAACGCAGCTGTAATATTTACTTTACGCCGATCTTCTGTGAGAGGATGGTACTATCCGGTCGAGCCAGCCCGTATATGAGCAGCAGTCAATTGGCAGTGGCTCTACTACCAATAAAGATATAGGGCTTTCTCACTCATCGTACGTAACGGAGTTGTAATAGCTACTTTACGCCGATCTTCTGTGAGAGGGTGGTACTATCTGGTCGAGCCAGCCCATATATCGCCGTCCCCGGGGAATAAAATGGTATAGCAAAAATGTGATTTTTCAGGAAAAATAAGAAACCGATTTTTGTCTTTAACTTGGTGAGCAATAGACGTAGAGAGATAAAACAAAAACTCAATGATAGCTAATTTTTTAACTTTAATAATGTTTTAAAATATGTTATACTAAGGTTATCCGAAATGAAGATATTTAGAATTTAAAAAGTTACTAAAATTCTGTTGTTGGTTTAATTGACTAATAAGACTTAGCATTTTATTCTCGTTACTTTCAAGAGATAGTGAGTATTGCATTACTGTTTTACAATATCACTTGCCATTCTATTCGAATCGCGCAAGACAGAGTGATCTAGAGACAGATGGTGGCACAAGCTGCACACCAAAGTCACGTCACCCAGTCATGACGATACGACAAAGAAGAAGAAATAAGGACATGTTAGTCGCCGAGCTTAAGCGGATTTTTACGAGAACAAAATGACAAATAGCGTTTACAAATTATTTCGCCGATTTGTTTTCCGAGAATATTATTTCAAAATTTGTTGTCATATCTTTAATGCAGAAACTGTTTCACTAACCTTATATTATATTATTTTTCAAGAAACCTTGAAATGACGAATATTATTGCATTATTCTATAACTTTTTGAATAATGGCTGGAAATTCACGAAAATTGGGTAGATGTATTAGGCACCGTAGACTTCAAATATGGGATAACACTAAAACTATGGTAATAGCGGTTATCATTTTATTCCCCGGGGGCGGCGATATGTGCTGCACCATCATTAAACAGATCCATATTTCCATAATCAACTATGGAGATACCCGCATAATTTAGCGGAATTTAAAAGCTTTCACAACTTGTAAACTCTCTACAGACATGCAAATTACATTCTGATGCTTTCTTTGTACTGCGAGTTATAAATTCATTCATAGATTAATGGATGAATTTTCATCTATGTGCATCATTTACAGTTGGCACACGGTGGGGGAAAACATCGTGAGGAAACCTACCTATCCCTCGGGATTAGGTAATAGTCAGTTCCTGTATACACGGCGACAAAGTTCACCACCTGTCACGTTGGGTTCTGACTATCTGGTGAAACGTGGGCTTTGAGTTGGCTTAATACCTCCACAATGTGGTGGTGTATGGCCACTGAAGCCTCTGACTACCCCCGAATGGGGATAAAAGTCGTGACGTTATATTTATTTATTTATTCATAGCTTAATCGCCAGAAATATCTAATAGATCCCAAATAACGAATAGCGGTTGAATAGTTTGGGTGTCCCGAATTTGCTAAAGATGGCTATTGGCGGTAGGGCCAAGCTGTAGCCAATTGTGTGCAGCTCATATACTGGCTGGCTCGACCGCGGTAGTACCACCCTTTCACAGAAGATCGGCGTAAAGTAGATATTACAGCTGCGTTTCGTACGTTGAGTGAGAGTCGGATGCCCCCGCCTTCTCGTGCGAGCAACACCTTTGGCATTGCGATGGGATACGATACGGTGGGTAGGATACGATGATAGGATACGGTAACTGCTTAACATCAGGCGGGCCGTATGCTTGTTTGCCACCTCAGTCACATAAAAAAGACATGATTATATGGCTACTATACAATTGACTGGGGGCAATCCCAGTGATAATCCCAGATTAGCCAGACCAGGGCAAATTACGAAAAGGCCGTATTCTAAATTTACATCTGGCGGGAATCGAACCCGCAACCATCCGATGCAGTAAGCGTAGGCCGCCCGGCTCACTACATCGGGCAGGCAAATATCGGAAACAGCCTTTTCGTAACATGCCCTATGCTTTATGGGTGTCACTGGGATTACCACCAGTCCATTGTATGGTACCCATAGTAAGCGTTGCTTAGTTTGTGACATACAGGTGGTATGTTAGTCTGGCGATTATTAGGGCCATAACACACCGGGTAGCCATGGTGACGTCGCAAGCCACCGTAACCAACTATACGTATGGAAATGTATGGGAGGTAAGGGGCCATCCATTAATTACGTCACACGTAAAGGGGGGAGGGGATCGACGAAATGTGATCGATCGATGATGACGAAATATGACAAGGGGGTGGGAGGGGTCCTAACTTTTGTGACGTCACATTTAATAATCTAATAAATCTAAGTATTAAAACCGAAATTTAAATTTTTAACGAAATTTTTGTAAATTTCTGAAAGTTATAAAAAATATGTGACGTCACACAGGGAGGGGGGGTCTCGCAAATGTGACCAGCTGTGACAAGGGGGGGAGGGGTCTAAAAATCATGAAATTCGGGTGACGTAATTAATGGATGGCCCCTAACACACCTGGCGACGGACTGGCGACGTCGCCAATCAATACAAATTGTTTGGATACGTGGCCGACCTATTATGGCTCCTGGCGTCCCGGTGTGTTACGGCTCTTAAGGAAGAAAAGAAGAGTTATTAAATTCACTTCGTTTTGTATAACAAAGATTAACGAAATCAGTAGAAGAAAACATCGGTAGAGATAATATTGACTACCCTGTTTACAAGAACATAAATTAATCAATTGAATGCATATTGAACGATACAGTGTATCAACTGATGAATGTATTCAGGGCGCCCGCACGCAACTGATTGGACGACAATAAAATGATTAAACGTGGAAGGCCATTACATGACATTGTGTTATCATTCAGGGTGAGAATCCGAGACACACAGGCCACATACTGAAGACCTATTTATTGGAATTTTGGGAAAAGGGAAAATTTTCCACCCAGGCGAGTGGTATGGATGACAACGCAGACCGATATGCAGATTCAAGAATTTTGTAGGTAGTATGATGAGCGTTCATCATACAACGGGACTCTTGATTTTATAGGATTGTGGTGGCAAAAAAGCGTAAGGCCCGCCTGGTATTAAGCAGTTTCCTTAGCTTAAAGATGCTTGCAATACCAAAGGCATTGCTCGCACATTGCCGACCTGAAGGGGAGTGGGATGGAGGGAGGGGAAGGGGGGGCGGGGTTAGGCTATCGGCTCTCTCACTCACCGTACAAAACGCAGCTGTAATAGCTGCTTCATGCCGATCTAATGTGAGAGAGTAGTACCCCGGTCGAGCGAGCCCGTATTATGAGCTGCAGTCAATTGGCTACAGCTTGGCTCTACCACCTTGAAATCACCTTGAATGTATCAACTATTTGGATACATCCTATACATTCACGATCACACCAACAGATGGCGCTGCGTGCACGCTCCAGTACAACATGCGATTCCGCATAGAAATCCTGAATCACGATATCAAGATTCACGAGGCACATCGCTATACAGACTGAGTTAAAAACAGTCTTGATTCAATGTCTCAACGATTAATGATAATCCCTTATCCGTATATGACTTTCCTTAATCGCGTGTTAAACCCCTAACAAAGGGTGCGAACGCAAATTACAGCCTCCCCCCTACCGGGGAGGGAGCCCTCAAGGGTGGTTACCGAAACATCGCTTGACCTCCTGACCTTTTCTTTTTTTAAGCGGCGTTGTAAGCAGAAAAATCTTGCTACCACCAGTCACGAGTCAAGGAGTACTGATGGGACAGTGTCGATAGAAAATATCGATAGAACATTACAATAAATAAATATCGCCAGACTTCCTACTACACCATGCCAACTAGGAGCTCGGACGGAATGCGGCTTCCCCGCCACACCTCCCGCACACCGCCACCGGCTTTTAGTGCGGGTTACGTCACACTTGACAGGTTCCTAGTTGGCTTGGTGGAGTAGTACACACCAACTGTATGGTCCCAAACTAAGAAACGCTTGTACTATGGCTACCATACAATGGACTGGGTCCGATCCCCGTGACACCCAGACCGGGGCAAATTACGAAAAGGCCATTCTTCGGAATTTTCCTCTGGCGGGAATCGAACCCGCAACCACCCGATGCAGTGAGCAGGGCGGCCAACGCTCAAACCATTGCACCGAGCAGTCGTAAAATAGGCATACTTTTTGTTACTAAGGTAGCAAACAAACATTCAGCCCACGTAATGTTAAGCCGTAACCCTAGCCTATAGATGCTTGCAATATTAAAGGCACGTTGCCGACCTGAAGAGGAGTTGGATAAAGGGAATCTTCGCAGGGAATACTCTTCCATGTGTTAAAGAAGGCATCAATTAAGGGCCTCCGATGACTTGCTACTTTTAGCATCGGCGACCGGCGATTTTGTGACGCATCGATGCTGCGTCGCGTTTCTTCGAGCGCGAACGAGCGAGACGCAGCATCAAAACCGCCGATCGCCGATGCTAAAAGTAGCAAGTCTGCGGTGGCCCTAAGCCCTTTATGAGAGTTGGTATTGTTACGACCGTCAAGATGTATGAAGTGTCTATATCAGTAATAGGTACCAGTAATTTACTTGTAGTAGGCAGTGAACAGTCGTTCCGTGTTGATTGTAATGGTGTAAATTTTTCTGTTTTATCGATATCGATATATTTAATCTTTCCCATCCCTAGGATCTCACCTGTATAATTTGAAGGGTGCTAGAATGCAGCGCTCTTCAGCGCCGACTCCTTTACCCGGTGTCGCCTCTCTATTCTGCGCACCTCTAGTGTATGCCGTTTAGTGCAGTGTTTTATAACGGCTTTAACTTTTTATGTCAGGATTTTTTGACTTTACTCTTTGTAAAGACCGCTATAGACTTGCCCAAAGGCAAATCCATGTTTATGCGGACGAATTCAGATTAAATTTCGCAATTAGGTCAGGTTTTCATCTATGTGCATTATTTACAGTTCGCTTACGGTGAGGGAAAACATCGTGAGGAAACCTACCTATCCCTCGGGATTAGGTAATAGTCAGCTCCTGTATACACGGCGAAAAGGTTCACCACCTGTCACGTTGGGTTCTGACTATCTGGTGAAACGTGGGCTTTGAGTTGACTTAATACCTCCACAATGTGGTGGTGTATGGCCACTCAAGCCTCTGACTACCCCCGAATGGGGATAAAAGTCGTGACGTTATACCTAGGTCTGGGTGTCACTGGGATCGCACCCAGTCGATTGTACGGTACCCATAATACAGTTTGGGACCATACGTATGTATGGTACAGTGGACTGGGGGCGATCCAAGTGACACCCAGACCAAGGCATAACGATTAGGCTGTTTCCGAAATTTGCCTCTAGCGGGAATGGAACCCGCAAACATTCGATGCAATGAGCCGAGCGGCCAACCAAAGGTCAAAACGTAACCTTTATCACCCTGAGCATAATAACGAGTCGCTTCACCTCGATCATCAAAATCAGATTAGTAGTTTAGGCGCTACGGGGGAACAAACGTGTAAATACATACATAGATTGCTAAAAACTTAACCCTTCTTTTGGCTTTGCCGTAGTCGGGTAAAAATCAAGATAATTATCTGAAATTGCGCCAGTCAGAAGCGGTTCAACTTTCACCGCAAATCGTTAATGTCAAACAGAAGTTAAACGGCCAGTCCTTGTGCGGTTAAATCGAAAATTAATTACATATAATTTCGATAATGGGGACATTTCGGATTACATATTTGCAGTTATTACCTTTTTTACGTGAAATGAAAGTGTAACCTCACATCTCGCTACCAGTAGATGGCGTTGAGTGATCCTGAATCGCGATATGAAGATTCACAAGGTACAATCTCGCCCCAAAGGCTGTTATCGGGATCACGTAGGTATATAATATACTGATGTGCCTCGTGACTATGAGAATAAGTAATTACTGGTCTATAAATACGGGGGTAAGAAAACCAGCCTCATTAAAGTCACTTCTTAATTTAGACGGATTATATCCGCCGCCATACTGATAGTCGTCCGTTTCATACACTTTGTGAATCATAGAATTATTAGTATAGGAGATACTATTGATCTAACGTAGTGGTTATATTTCCTTTGGACACAGTCGGAATATGTTCACTTACAATGCGATTGAAAAAAGAATTGCACGGGCTCTCGGATAACTTCACTTACGGTACCAAGTACTGTACTTATGAGTGAAGTTAGCCAAGAGCCATACCAAGTTCCACTTGTGACGTCACAACATGGTGCTAAGCCGGCCCTATTCTTAGGGGGCGTCCATAAATCACGTGAGGTGATTTTTGTGATTTTCGACCCCCCTCTCCCTTGGTGAGATTTCGTGAGATTTGGCTCGACCCCCTACCTCCCTCTTTTAATTTCACGAGATTTTTCAAAAGCCATAATATAGTGGAGAAACATGTTTTACTTAATTTAGCCCATTTTTCTCGCAATTTTACACTGTTTCTTGCGGTTTTGCCTTTTTTTTAAATAAATAATAACGTGAGATTTTCCTAGACCCCCCTCTCCCCACGTGAGATTAGGTGAGATTCTGCTCGATCCCCTCCCCCTCTGAAATGCATAGTTTAATCGCATAGTACCTAAAACTGTTTTGGAGAAATCCGTGCCCCACTCAAGCGTTTACTAGCCTCGCCAGTGTCACATTGAATATCGTAAAAACCGTATTAAGTCTATAAAATGCTCATAAAACGCTCTTCAACGGATAGATGCAAGTAGTATCTTAATATGGGGCAAAACAAGGATGTATTAAACCTTAGATGTACCCTATCGCCCTTATTTGCAATATTTATTTTAACTGCTGCCCATATATTAACTGCAGTCAATTGGAACCGATATAGGTACTCATAGCCAGCCGTAATCACTGATCGGTAACCGATGTGAGGTTAAGCAACGCTTGGCAAGGTCAGTCAAGAGATGGGTGACCATTTAGTGGCATTTAAACTGAGTGGTTCCGTGCTTCGGAGGGCACGTAAAAAGTCGGTCCCGGTTGTTGTCATCTAGGCAGCAGTCGTTAAGTCTTGTCAGAGGCTTTCGGGCGGCTTGAACTACTTTGACTCCAGAGGGCCTACTCTTTTACAAACGAAAACGAAATTTCGGACGAAATTCGTGTATTTCCTACTACGTTTCTCATTTTGTTCCGAATTTCTTACGAACGAAAATTGTTTGACGTCTTCATCGTCGTCGAATCTAAACGTCATACAATTTCCGTTCGTAAGAATTGTCGGAGTCAATGAGAAACGTAGCAGGAAATACGCGAATTTCGTCCGAAATTTCGTTTTCATTTGCAAAAGAGTAGGGCCTCAGGTTGGCCACTAACCATACGATAAGAAGACGGAGAAGTCAATTGGCTACAGCTTGGCTTCACCAATCAATGAATGTCCTCGCTTTGTTGTTTTCGGAAATATATGGAATATGGATGATATGACAATACATGTAGGTACATACGCCAGGCTGGTACGACCTTACGACAAATCGGAGACTAAAAATAGTTAACAATATCGCAAACATAAATTGACGACAGCGCACACGACAGTACCGGCGCTTACGCCATAAATAGTCCCGTAAAGAAAGCCCATAAACATTTTATAAGCCATTGGATGCACGCACATGTTCGTGTATTTATTACGCGGGTAACTACTGATACATGCTCACGGTGGTACGCGATTCTGACCCTTAAGTTAGGGCCGCCGCAGACATGCTACTATTTGCATCGGCGATCGGCGATTAAGGGTTGGCACTCATCTATCAACTCGGCACCCGACCAGCACCGCCTCGTCGGTCGGCGTCCACTAACTGAACCGGAAATAAGTGGACCACGCGCTGACCTCGCGGCGTTCACTCGTTGAACACGCGCGGTCCACTGGTTGATCATGGACGTTTATGGTGTAAAAGCAGCGTCCGCCCGCAGACCACCTGTCGACAACGAGTGGACGCCGAGCGGCGAGGCGGTGCTGGTCGGGTGCCGAGTTGATAGATGAGTGCCGACCTTTTGTCGCTTTTAACATCGGAGCAGTCGCTGCGTCCAACCGCAGAAGAGTCGCCAAAACGCGATGCAGTCGCAAAATCGCCGATCGCCGATGCAAAAAGTAGCATGTCTGCGGTGGCCCTTAATGGGGTTTTAATGCCATATAAGAGAAGAAACCATTATAACAAATCGCCAGAAGAGATATCTATTAAGGGACAACATTTCGGCTCACACTGCTGCTGAGAGCCAAGCTGTAGCCAATTCACTGCAGCTTATATTTGGGCTATAATATATGTCAGGATCTTCTGTCTTGCTCATACGTTACGAAAAGAATCAACACCATACATGGTCCCAGAAAAGTAACGTTCTTGCCACTGGGCTGCGTAATAACGTAAAGACTATTTCAGAAATTTTGCTCTGGCTGGAATTGAACCTGCAACCACTCGGTGCAATGGTTAGAGCGTAGGCCAGCATGAGGAAAGGGCATTAAATATGTATGAGTGTAATAAGTAGAGTAGGTCCCTTATATTGACATTTTGATAAATTTCGTGAGAAAACAAATAATTAGGTTCCTACTACACATATTATTTTACATGTTACTAACTTTTGGTAATGTAATTTTGCGTACACTCCTTATTTTATAAAAAAAATAACTACAAATTCTAGAACAGATTTAAAAGTTCAAATCGTTCGAAATTCGAATGTACTGTGAAAATGGTGGTAACAAGATCCGGTACTAATGCATTCTTGGTATTACGGATTTGGCGTTACGGGAGTTACCTACGAAACGAAATCCTAAGCTAATGGGTCTGGCATGTAAGGAAATACGTTGTTCTTATTTTGAACTTGGGAGACGTAGACCGCTGATTAACTGGACGCGGTGGTCCTGTCCGGTGTGGTCTATTCCGTGCCTCGTCTGTGGGTCTCTAAAAACTAACGTGTTTAATATAACTTTTGTAAAGGTCTTTATTTAAATGCAAGGGACCACGGGGTCCTGAGATCGGCCCCGAGGCGGGAGATCAAAAGTAATAGAGCAAAGTTGGTTGTTTGATGTGCCTACCTACAACACTGTTGGGTCAAAAGGACTAGGTTTCAAAACATTAAGGCTGGCATTTATAAATCGTTCTCAAATCTGAGAGCGATATTGTCAATGTAACTTAGCCAGTAAAAAATAACGCGTACAATCCCAGAAGCTTATCCGCTGAAAGCGTCGCCAGTGTCGATACAAACTGTCAAAAAATATGACAGTTCTTAATTTGAAAATTAGATTTTCTCTTTTGGCAATCGTGCCAAATGAGTGGCGCCAGTGATGTGGCGCTGTAGATCCATTGGCCGTTTTTCCACTAGCCGGCACGGCACCGGCACGCATGGCGGAAGCTTTTTCATTGGTCAACGACCAATGAGAACTGGTCACTGACCAATGATAACTGCGGAAATCGCCATCGCCGTGAAAAGGGACGGCCATTGACATGAAAAGGGAGCATAACATTATCATCAGCTCAGCAGAATACGTCGCTTGAAGTGACGTTATATCTATCATATCTGTCACTACACTTCTATCAGTGTCACCACAGATAATCTAAGACTTTTTACGAGTGTCACGTCACTACAAATGGCCAATTCAGCCGCTCCGCTCCGCGTGAGTGGAAACGCACCCTTAGGCGCTCAAAGCCAGCTGCAACCACAGATCGGTAAAAGATTGAATGTAAAGCAACGCTTGGCAAGGTCAGTCAGTGGTGACCATTTAGTGGCATTTGAACTGAGCGTCTCCGGGCACGAAAAATATTATAAAAATATATATAATAAAAATTCAGTCCCGGTTGTTGTCATCTAGGCAGCAGTCGTTAAGCCTTGTCAAAGGACTTCAGTGGCTTGAACAACTTTGACATCACGTTTGACCTATGAAGACAGACATCCTGACTGAACTATCATGTGACAATGTACCTAGTACATAAGTCCTGACCCCGTTGGTCATCCTTGTGGATAGGTAGCGAAATAAGGACGTGAATAGACCCTTTATGACGTTAGATTAGAAGGCGCGTCCTATGCAACTCTATACCAGCTTTGAAAACCTGTTTCATACGAGTTCTTAGAAACAGGTCCGCTGGTATTCGCGGGATAGCCTACCTAGAGCTACCTGCTTACATTTTTAGGGTTCCGTTCCCAAAGGGTGCCAACGGGACCCTATTACTAAGCCTACGCCGTCCGTCTGTCCGTCCATCTGTCAGCGGGCTGTATCTCACGAACCGTAATAGGTAGAGAGTTGTAATTTTCACAGAATGTGTATTTCTGTTGCCGCTACAACAACAAATACTAAAAATAAAATATAATTTAATAATAAAGGGGGTCGGGTCCCCATACAAGAAGCTGGACCTTTTGTCGTTTTTATTCTACGGTAGTACGGAACCCTTAATGTGCGAGTCCGATACGCACTTGGCCGGTTTTATGACGTTATGCTACCTTAACACAAAGGGTCAACGGCGCGGGCGCCGACGCGCAGTGCAGACAGCGTAAATTGTAATACCAAGTGTCCACTGGCAAGAAATCTTGCACAAATTAACTTGCGCAAGCGACTTCCAATGTGTAAACGCTCGCAAAAGTGGACTTCTGCGACTTGCCGAACTTGCTGCAAGTCCCACGTGTCCACCTAATTGACTTGCAAGAAATTGCGGAAGTTACTTGCCAGTGGACACGTGGCATAATGCCGTGTGTCCACTGGGAAGTAACTAACGCAATTTCTTGCAGAAGTCACTTGACGACGTGTTTCCACTGACTGCAATTTTACACAGCCGTGTACATGTGGGACTTGCAGCAAGTTCGGCAAGTCGCAGAAGTCCACTTGCGTGAGTGTTTCACATTGGAAGTTGCTTGCGCAAGTAAACTTGTGCAAGTTTGCTTGCCAGTGGACACACGGCATTATACCCAAATGGAAAGAATAGGTTTTTACAGCAAACTTAACGAAAGTGTTGGATTTTAATATACTGCTTAATAAAAATGAGCTCTTTCATTAAGTTTGCCATGTCATTACTTTCCGTTCCTTATAAGTGACACTATCGGATGGTGTAATTAATATCTAATACAGTGTTAATTTATTCAAATATCAACGGGTTCGATTCCTGGCTAGGAATATTGTTTTTTCAAAAATCCAATGATGCAGTTTTAGTTTTCGTCAAAATCGGGCCCGAGACTCCTTTGAGTACTTTTCGCTATTCCTCATAGGTAAATGTCAATGTTGATTGACTGACTCATCAACGCCGAGCCAAAACTACTGAAGTTAGAGACATGCAATTTGGACAATGACCTAAAATTTGGACAGTGGGTATATGATGTAGTAGGTGTATAAAAGGAAGCAATTTTTGAAAACTCAACCACTAAGGGCAATAAATAGGGGATGAAAGTTTTAAGTAATAAATGAATAGGTATTTCAGAATAACAAAATTTGGTTTTCCTACAAGATGGGGTACTTTCAAATAAATAACTGATTTACATACGACGGGTCCCTTGGCGTGGTTGGTAAGATTCCGCCTATCACGCTGCAGGTCGTAGGTTCGATTCCTACCCGGGACATGCATTTGTGTGCATGAACATGTCTGTACGTCCCGAGTCTGGGTGTAATTATGTATATTAAGTATGTATTTACAAACAAAAAGTAGTAGGTATATGTAGTAATATCAGTTGTCTGGTTTCCATAGTACAAGCTCTGCTTAGTTTGGGATCAGGTAGCCGTGTGTCAAGAATGTCCCAGGATATTATACCTACATAGCTACTACTGGCATGGTCCCCAACTAAGCATGTCAGTTTGTACTTTTTCTTTCTTGTCTTTCTTACTCGTTCCCTCAATTCTGAGGATCGCGACTATTGCGGATGCCCTTTCAAATGTCCCGGTCATATGTGCTGTGTACTGCCTTGCCTGCCTTTTAAGTATAGCTGTTAAAAGGTTTGCGCCCGTGAAGTCGCCAAACGGGCCCAATGGAAGACCAGCACTGGTTCTTGTCAACCAGCACATGCTGAATTTGCCGTTAGCGGTGAGCACAATCTGTTATTTATTTTCTTATTATTATTATTATTTATTATCAGGCAGGCAGTTGATTCAACTGATAGGTGCCTGTATCCTGTTGTTCTGTTCTAGCTTTTCTCTTTCAGGTGTTTACCGAGTCGGTTCTTAAACTGGTTCACATTTTGAGCTGATACAATGTGTACTGGTTTCCATGTTTTATTTATTATTTTGTATTTTTGCTTACCGTAATAAAGTTTGTCTTTCTTTCTTTCTTTTCTTGTAGAAACTGCCGCCTACAGCGTCTTTAATGGTATCGGACCATCTTATACTTTATTTTTTCATCTTGTAGGTACTGTTTATGCCTCCAGCAATTTTTAACACATCAATATAATCAATCAGCTTACTTATGGGGTCAGTTATCTCAAGGGTAGCCAGTATCACCAAACTGCTGGTCTAAATTGGTGGCCATTCTGATGTACTTATAGCCCCGGCCCAGAGTTGGGCAAAATTTAATTGCAATTAATTAATTACTAATTGCATGTGGTGTCACAATAAACAATTAATTTTGATTTGTTTGAAACGCAAACAAATCACAATTCATTGTTAATTGTGACATCACGTGCAATTCGCAATTAATTAATCGCAATTAAATTTTGCCGAAGTCTGCCCCGGCTACTGCAGTAATCAGTCAATCTGATACATAATTTTTAGGGTTCCATACCCAAAGTGTGCCAATGGAACCCTATTACTGAGACTCTTCTGTTTGTCTGTCTGTCCGTCTGTCAGCAGGCTGTATCTCACGAACATAGGTAAAGTTGAAATTTTCACAGAACGTGTATTTCTGTTGCCGCTACAACAACAAATTACTAAAAATAAAATAAAGTTTAAAAATAAAGGGGGTCCCTAGTCCCCATACAAGAAACTTGATATTTTTGACGTTTTTATTCTACAGTGGTATTTTTTATAAGGTATTTAAATTACTTACCTACCTATCTGTGATTATTAGATATTACTTAGATAAAGAAAAATGTGGTAGGCTTCATACTGTTATCTGCCTCGCTAAATTTAGGTTATTGTCATCATTAAATTGAATTGTGACATGTCATACCAACATAAGGTGATTTTCATCATTATAATACTACCAAATTCATTGATAACTAAAATCACGCGATAAAATTGTTACGCTATCTATTTTGTTAATTCTTTTTCAAACCTTTCGTGATACGACCTTTTTACGATCCCTACCCGACTGGCTGAATTTCGAATAAAGAATCATTGATACTGGCCAAAAAATTCGAAAAGTAAAAATTATTCCTTTGTTTTTTTTTTCAAAAATTTGCGTCTAAAATAAAAATATCAAATAGAGTTGGTGTAGCTTTTTGCTTACTAGTGTAGTGCTTTATAAAATTAAGGTAAGTGATTTGTTTACTAACCTCTTACTGTAGAAATCGCAGTGTCAACACAAAACAGCAAAGTTGTCACAATCATCATTTGATGACATAATTTGGTCGCACTGCAGTCATCAACAAGAGCACATCGAGGCCACAAATAAACATTCGTACAGCCGTCCGAGCCGGCACCGTATTGACCCGAACCTTTATGAATCCAATGGCAAAATATGCATTTTTTATTAACTTATCGATTATAAGCGCGTCTACAAGTCGTGAATGACACAACACTAGAATATCGCGATCTCTTGGAAACGGGTTCTAGATGTAACAATATCACTCACAAGCACCTTCTTAATTTCATTAATAACACGTAAAAATCGATCCCACAATAAGGCTCACGACAATTCAAACAGAAGACTGCGGCGGCGGCGTGTTAAACTCATTATTTTACTACGTAACGTCCGAATAAATACAGCACGCTTGATTATTTAACGTATTCACTATGTACCGTGCGATCGCGTGTTAAAGTCGTAAATAATTGCTGTGCGGAGCAATTTCTCGTGTCATATTTCTTGATACAATGGTTGCAAACAATGTAGCGACGATAAAAACATACACGACTCGATCTACGCACGCTCGCGGTGACACTAAAATAAAAACTGTGCATAGATGTCGCTGTAGTCCTGGCGGCCATTATGGAAAATGGCGGAGACGTAAGCCGTCAAATGCATACAAGCAAAATGGGTACCTATATTTTGTACCACAAGGTTCAAAATGGTGGTATGATTTTAATCGTTTTCAACACCATTCGATCGTATAGCACGACTGAATACAAAAGTATGAAGTGGGATAAACCTGCGTTGTATGAAACGTGCTTTTTGTATATTCGAGTATGCAAAATATTTTTTTTCTCGCTTTCTACAAATGCGATTTTATTTTGAAAATTATGTAGTGTCGAGGATGGTAGGTATAAGTACTATTTACATCACCTAACTCAACGGAAAGGGCGAAAAAAACAAAAAATACCATGTGATGATATACCTGTGTGATTTCTATGTGAAATTTATTTATTGTGTAATTTTACAAATACTATTGCTTTCCACTCGCTTTAAACATTGTGGCGCCATCTCTGTTTCGAAACTGTCTTCACTAAATCAGGTTGAGAAAAGCCCACGTATCATAATAATTCATTCATGCCCACTAAGTGTTTATGCTTCCAGCCGCAAGATGGCCTCTAGTGAAGTAGGCGAGCAATAATAAATAATAGCTCTGTGGATTTTAAGTCGGAAACCCACCGCGGCGCCCGGAGAGGCCACGCACGTGGGTCAAGCTACGCTTTGCAAGAAAATGTATGTCACCGTGTCCACCGCGGCGGCGTACGAAATGACGTCATCCATATTTTTTTTGCAAAACGTAGGTAGCCGTGGCCGTGTACGTGCGCCGCGGTGAGTTGCCAGCTTTAAGGGGAGACCCCACCGCGGTACACGGAGAGGCAACGCACACGTTACGCACGTGGGTCAAGCTTCGCTTTGCACGAAAATGTATGTCACCGTGTCCACCGCGGCGCATGCACGAAATGAGGCCGTGTGCGTGGCCTCTCCGTGCACCGCGGTGGGTTTCCGCCCTTATCAAGCTCAAGAATAAATAATGACTTGTCTATAGATTACATTTTACGTTCGTGGGTAAGTAGTAATAATAGACTAAAAATTAGGTACATAGGTACGGTATTGCGTTCTTTATTTTTTTTACTTACTACTTATACTACTTACTTGACTAGATTTAATAGATAGGTACTACGTAACGATATGTAATGTTCACTTAAGGCTTGGGCTAAGGCTACTGACGATGCAATTTCGTATTCAATCTGTCGATTCGATTTCTTGAAGTAGTAGGTAGTAAGTTACTAGTACAGGCCGTTCACAGTTATTTTACCTCTGACAATTACCTTATTTATTTATTTTTGAAAATCGTAGTCGATATTAGGTTTTTATAAGTCATGTAGGCTGTATAATAAAGCCTAATCTACAGTTCATGGTCTCAAAAGCCAAGTTTACAGGCTGACTTTGCGTTTTACAAAAAAATGAGTAATGTCAAAGGTAAAATAACTGCGAACGGACTGTAGTAGAAGATGGTGTCAAATTTGCCTCCTCACCGCGCAATCTGTCAAATCAACTCAAGTTGAATCAATGGCGGCGTCTTCATCAGGCGCATGCCTCGCGCGAGCACTCAGTTTTGACGTCGGAACGCATAGACGTAATGTCATAATATGAGTGCTCGGGTGAGGCATGCGCGCCATATGGACACATCTAATGGATTGAATACGAAGTTGCATCGTGAGTAGCCTTTAGAAAATAATTTTTAAAAGTAACAAATAAAAAGATACCTAATTAATAACATAATAGGTAGGTACTTACTTTAAAAAAAATTAATAATAACAAACATTCGTAAATAAATGAAGTTTTAACAGTCCATTCGTCCATCAGTCGGAAGACGTCCACTGCTGGACATTAGGCCTCCACAAACGACTTCTACACATTATTTTTTATTCTTCTTATCGTACACTTGGGACACCGCAAACTTGCTACTTTTTGCATCGGCGATCGGCGATTTAGTCGCTTTTAGCATCGGAGCAGTCGCATAATCGCCGATCGCCGATGCAAAAAGTAGCAAGTCTGCCAACCTGCACTAGTAGCACCGCCGAACGTGACAAAACGCGAGATAAATTGATTTTGTCTCATTCTCTCCTAAGTATTATGAAAGAGAGAGAGCGACTCGGTGCGACATAATGCGTGACAAAAGTCTTGTCTTGGCGTGTGTGCTAGCCCCACTGGTGTCAGAGTAGTTAAAGCCGCCCGAAGGCCTCCGAGAGGGCTTAACGACTGCTCCCTAGCTTGCTGCAATCATTGATCGGTAAACGATCGGAAGTTAAGCAACGCTTGGCAAGGTCAGTCAGAGATGTGTGACCATTTAGTGGCTATTCGTCTCTGTGGTTCGGAGGGCACGTAAAAAGTCGGTCCCGGTTGTCGTCATCTAGGCAGCAGTCGTTAAGGCCCTTCGGGCGGCTTGAACAACTGGCACCAGGTACCAGGGAACCATACGATAAAGAAGATTACTGTTTCAAATCATTTCTTGTTTAAATAAGTAGGTTCGCAGTACGCAGGCTCGGCGTACTCGCCATCCGACTTGGCGTTTACGTATCGTCCAGTGTGCACATTCTCGTACTTCCTAACGCCCTCTCCCCCCTTTCGCATGCTTTTAGGCACTACTTCTGCATACGGACTACTATCCACATTCACGTAATCATTCTTATTCCGCTGAGATTTTGGGAGTACCTTCGCGTACATGAGATTAATTTCATTTTTGAAAGCGGCGTTTTGTGGGACTATTTCTGCGTAGTTTGGATCGTCTAGCGTTTGTTGTGTGGGCCTATGCGTGCTGATATCCTCGTAGGTAGGAGAAGTTTGGTTATTGGCAGGTTTTCTCCTGGCTTTTGGTATCGGAGTGGTGTATAATTCGTTCTTGGTGTTAGCGCGTGCACCAATACACGGTACGCTGTACGTCGGCTCCGCGATTTGGTCGACGGGTGTCGCGTAGTGGGAGTCCCACTGGGGAGGGAATGGAGGAATCGGACTGTCATTACTGTCTAGGTTTTCATAGTTGATGGCGCTCGGCTGCGTCTGAAAAATAACGACATTATGTTCATTGATTAGGGTATTTTTAGCACCACATAGAGCTAAACTGTTGCTGGCATTACGTTCTGGATCGACCGGGGTAGTTCCACCCTCTCACAAAAGAACGGTGTAAGTAGCTAGCTGCGTCGCTGCTTTCGTACGATTAGTATGAGAGCCGGAAACCTAATGTCTGTTTGTCCACTTAATTCTCCTAAACTGTATTCTACTAATATTATAAATGCGAAACTATGTGTGTGAATGTTTGTACCACGTATCTCCATAGCTACTGAACCGATTTTAATGAAATTTGAAACGTAGATAGTACAGGCTCTGGAATAAGACGTAGACTAATCTTACACCTTAATTTATATACGGGCGAAGCTGCTGGGCACATCTAGTATAAATATATTAACTGTGCGAAGTCAGGGCGGGACTTTTAACCGACTTCAAAAAGGAGGTTCTCCATTCGAATTTTTTTTTGTGTTTTTGTCACGCGATTTCTCCGTCATTAGAGAACCGATTTTCATTGTTTACCTTTTATTCGATAGAGTATTTACAAAACTTACCTGTGGTTTAAGTTGGTCGTTCTTGCGCTTCTTCATTTTGTAAATAACGACTGAGACGCAGATAATAACGATTACAGCCACTATAACGATGGCCACTAGTTGCCAGGGTTTGTGCCCGCCTTCACCTCCGTCACCTGAAATAAGAAATAACTTTACCTAATAAGGGCCTCCGCAGACTTGCTATTTTTAGCATCGGCGATCGGCGATTTTAATGCTGCGTCTCGCTCGTTCGCGCTAAAAGAAACGCGACGCAGCATCAATACGTCACAAAATCGCCGGTCGCCGATGCTAAAAGTAGCAAGTCTGCGGAGGCCCTAAGATACCCATAAGAATAAAATATAAGTGCCATGAGTTTCAAAAGTCCGAATTAATACATCTGTAGCGACATCACATCACGCTACTCACTATAAATTCACGGCGCGCGCCACCAACAGATGGCACTGAGTGCACGCCCCAGTGCAACATAGAAATCCTGAATCGCGGTACCAAGATTCACGAGGCACAACGCTATACAATATGTTACGAAAACCCTGTCCGAGCCGAAACCGGTATTTAGGTTTCCCAATCACAGGACTAAATAAAAAAAAAATATGATAGTAAACATATTAATGAAAAATTTTAAATACCATTTTTTTGCCTTTTTCCCACAAAATGTAGCTAATTTTAAAAATATGACAACACCGTTACCGGAAGTAATTATGTTAGATCGTGTGGCGGCACCTCTGACCACAAAGTATGTAATGACGTCATTTTATGATATATTTTTTTATGTAAACGGAGTATTTGTTTTCCAAAAAAATATGGGAGGCTTTTGCCCAGCAGTGGGACACTTACTATACTAAAAAAAATAAAAATAAAATGTTTTGTTTTACAAAAATAGAATCTAATCTCGATACCCAACAATACGTTTTCGGGTCGGACAGGGTTTTCTTAACACATTGTATATAGAAGGCACTGACAATCATCATCATCAATCATCGGGGCATAGCGGCCGACCCACCAAGCATACCACCCGCCTGGCTAGAAGATCTTCCCTTTTCCGCTAAACTGGTGACCCCAAACGGTGGTCAATGATTATAACATTTAATTTTGATTCTAGTATAATGTCTCTTAAATCCGGACAGTACCAAACACCTCGATTTAATTGCATGTCCATGGCAGTAGGCAGGTGTTCGTGTAAAAATAAATTTGTACAATCTCTACTATTGGGACGTTCATTCAAGAAAGATGTTGTACAGTTCACGCCGCCACTAACAGATGGCGCTGAGTCCAACACTCGAGTTCAACATACGATCCTGAATCGCGGTTTCAAGAAACATAATAGTTACCGTTCATTTCCCCATTTACGTTCAGTGCTGCGTTCGACGAGTCTGTAACGTTATAAGTAAATATTTTTACTCAAGTCAAAGAGATTAACTGTATTGCATCAAGCGCATAAAGCATGGCAACGATTGACATTTGAAGCGCGAAGCGTAGCATTTTCTAACGTCAAATAATGTAGGCTATGGAGTAGTCGTCGAGTCGAAAATAACCGGCCAAGTACGTGTCGGTCTCGCACATAAAGGGTTCCGTACCACCGTAGAATAAAATCGACAAAAATATTTTTAAATGTTATTTTCCACATCCACTCGTGGTCCACTCGTGGTCCACTCGTTGACCACTAGTGGACTGCGCGCCGCCCGCGAGAATGATCCGTCGGCGATACGCCGCTCCCCATCGGAAAAAAGTGGACCACGCGATGACCACGGGATGGCCACCCGTTAACCACGCGGCGTCCACCTATGGACCACCTGTCGACAACGAGTGGACGCCGAGCGACGAGGCGGTCCTAGGCAGGTGCCCGGTGGGTTATGAGCTGTGACCTTTATGCGTGAGTGAGTCGAGTGAACAACTACCTAAAGGGGTTATTACACTAACTAAATTTAGGCAACTTAATTTAGTCGTTACTGAATTTAGGCAAGTGTAATCGCATTCAGCAAGCTATTTAGAAGCTAGAATGGTTTAAATATTAGAAGCTTCTGAATTTACACTGAGAAAAAAAATTTGGTTAAATGCAAAACTTAATGTGAAAAAAAAAAAATAACGTCACGACTTTTATCCCCATTCGGGGGTAGTCAGAGGCTTGAGTGGCCATACACCACCACATAGTGGAGGTATTAACCAACTCAAAGCCCACGTTTCACCGGATAGTCAGAACCCAACGTGACAGGTGGTGAACCGTGTCGCCGTGTATACAGGAACTGACTATTACCTAATCCCGAGGGATAGGTAGGTTTCCTCACGATGTTTTCCCTCACCGTCAGCGAACTGTAAATTATGCACATAGATGAAAATTCATACATTGGTGCATGCCCCACCGGGGATCGAACCTGGGACATTCTGATTGCTAGCCCAACCTGTTCACCTCCAGGCTACAGTCTCTCTTATTGTCCTCAACTTAATGTGAGGTTATGCAAAAAGTTAGTTAAATACTACCTAGTTTAGGTTTTCTGAACCTAACGAAAGGAAAAACTATTTACCTACAATAGGTTCAGAAAACCTAAACTAGGTAGTATTTAACTAACTTTTTGAAAGAAAGAAAGAAGAATTTTATTACGACTAGCAAGACAAAACAATAATAATAAATATAAAAAGAAAGAAAAACAATTATCGACTATGCTAGCCGCAAACGGACCCAATGACCAATGACCCAATGATTTTGCATGACCTCACAATTAGGTTCTGCATTTAACCTAATTTTTTCTCAGTGTAGGCTTCTAAATTTAGCCAAGTGTAATAAGCTATTTTATGGATAAGCTAACTATCTGCTGTCTCACCTGTACTAGAATTTATTCGAGCCGATGTGGTCTTAGTCGTTGTAGTTGGGGAAGTGCTGGTCGGAGGAATATAAGGCACTAATACTATTGACCTAGTCATAAAAGGATTCGGTTTCCCAATATCCTTAACGTTGCATTGGATCACCTTGCCTCTATCAATCGCAGATTTATCTATTCTTTTAGTATCTGTTGCTTTGCCATCTTTGCTATCTTTACCTTTTGAAGTTCCAGCTGCAATGAGAACATAGGTTTAAGCAAAGATGTATTAAATCTTTAGACGCGGCTTAGGCCTTGGTCTTCTATTAAATGCCATCGGCCGCTCACGTCACGCGTACGTCGCGTCACAATGCTTACTATAGAGATGTACTGTTGTGGTCTCCTTCACACGTCGACGAAGTCACTATAGTAAGCATTGTGACGCACGGCCTTCTCGCGCTTATTTTGGCAACATAGTCCACCAAGCCAACTAGGAGCCAAATGTGATGTCACCCGCACAAAAAGACGGTGGTGGTGTGCGGGAGGTGTGGCGGGCGGGGAGCCGCAGGCGGTGGCGGGTGTGCGGGCGGGGAAGCCGTATTCCATCCGAGCTCCTAGTTGGCTTGGTGGAGTAGTACGAGGTAACTGCCTGACCACCCAGCACCGGCTGCACGACTGCACGCGTGCGCGTGCGCGCCAATGATTAAGTAAGGTTGCTAAGTCGTACCCCCTAATGGAATAATGACGTATTTCTTACTGTAACTCAAATGAAACAAAATCTTTTACATAGATGGAATCTTTATTCATCCGCCTTTCAACCAGCATTCATTCCAAAACCCTTATCAAAAACGTATACTTATTAACGTTTTTCAAAAAAGTTCCTTCGGTACGACTTAGGGGCCTAGTCTTCTAAGTCATACCACCTGTAGCCTAAGTCGTACCTAGAGTAAGATGTCATAAACTGTATAGAAAATATTTAAACAAGGAGATCATGTTAACAAACTACAAATATCAACACAACACATTTTTTTTTTGTTTTATCACAGAATCAGTCAGACTAGTTACCAAGGTACTAATTATAATATTATAATAACAGTAATTTAGCCCTTTTAACGTCCCACTGCTGGGCACGGGCCTCCCCTCAATGCGAGGGGGATTCAGGCCATAATCCACCACGCTGGCCCAGTGCGGGTTGGTGGATTTTACATGTCTAAAACATGCAGGTTTCCTCATGATGTTTTCCTTCACCGCAAGCAAGTGATAATCATATTAAAGTTATTATTCACATATAGATTTCGAAAAATCCAGAGGTGTGAGCCAGGGTTTGAACCCAGGACCTTAAGCCCGCAAGACGCATGCTTAACCAATCGGCTACCACTGCTTATTTCACATAGAAAAATAAGATTATAATTTCTCAATAAAAAAGCTAAAGAAAGTAAGGTACGACTTCGGAATTTTCGACAGGTACGACTTAAGCGACCAGATCTTAAAAGTTTTAAACCGATATCACTGACATACTTTAAAAATAATCTACCATTTAGGTACGCCTAAATGATTGCCTGAATACGATAAATATAGTACGATAACACGAAAGAACACTAGAATCATAAAAATCTTACAAATGAGTCCAAAATTTTACCAAAACTCTGAATAAAACTGACTTTCTGATTATTTTGGCCTCGCAAAGTCGTCCGGCCATCCTAATGTTTTTGTGCGCTCGATCCACTAAACACTTCAAGATTACGGCACAAGATAGCGCTTTTTGTAAATAGCGGACGATATATTAAGGGGGGTACGACTTAGGTGATGGTGCGACTTGAGCAACCCTACCCTATGTATAGTAGGCGACAGGTCGAGATGACATTCGGGTCATGAGCTTATTGCAGAATAAAATCCGAATCAAAATTACCAGGACCCGCAACGCAACAAAATAATTTAATTTAATAATTTTGTGGGCGATTTTAATTGTTTATCGGGCCCTGGTAATTTAAATTCGGATTTTATTCGGCAAAAAGCTCATAACCCGAATGTCATCTCGACCTGTCGCGAACTATAGCTATTAACGCTAAAATTTACCTCTTTGTAACAACATTCATTTCACTTGCCTGGATCGAAATGCATTTTAAATACTCTATATGTTTCACAGACCACTGAGCATGTAAAATTAAAATCCGCGTCTTCATTGTCTTCGTAAATGTAATACATGTTTTTCGATTCATACAACTGTAGCGACGGTGTTGCGATGCTGCCATTCAAATACTTCAGCCCCGCTTGCATCGTACATCCATCTGAAAAGGCAAAAGAGCGTACACCATCTTGAAATGAAATATACAGGGGTGGTGACGACATTACGACAATACATTACACGATCTCTACTAGTCAATAGATGTGTCCATATGGCGCGCATGCCTCACCCGAGCACTCATATTATGACATTACGTCTATGCGATCCGACGTCAAAAGTGAGTGCTCGCGCGAGGCATGCGCCTGATGAAGACGCCGCCAATCACAATACTTTAAAATTGTCAAATTAGGTTTACATCAAAATTGTAACAAAACATAACATAACATAGACGTCACGACTTTTATCCCCAATGGGGGGTAGTCAGAAGCTTGAGTGGCCATACACCACCACATTGTGGAGGTATTAAGCCATCTCAAGGCCCACGTTTGACCAGATAGTCAGAACCCAACGTGACAGGTGGTGAACCTTGTCGCCGTGTATACAGGAACTGACTATTACCTAATCCCGAGGGATAGGTAGGTTCCCTCACGATGTTTTCCCTCATCGTCAGCGAACTGTAAATTATGCACATAGATGAAAATTCATCCATTGGTGCATGCCCCACCGGGGATCGAACCTGGGCCCTTCTGATTGCTGGCCCATCATGTTCGCCCCTAGGCTACAGTCGCTGTCCCCTAGGCTACAGTCGCTGTAAAAAAATTGTAAAATTGAAATTTTCACAAAAAAACAATGCAGAAATAATCTAAACGTAACACTACATCCTTTATAATCGTCTACCGTCGTACCTAAAGGACAGTCGATGAGGTCAGTTCATCGACTGTCCTTTAGGTACAAGGGTGGCAAAGTCACTTCTGTGTCGGTGTATTTGGCGGTGCATTTGTAGGCGTAAAGTTAAAATGGTAGAAGTAAAAAAGCCATCCCGTTGCCTATACCTTTGAATACATTTTGATTTTTTTTTAATGTACGAACTACTCACGTGATACCCAGTATGTGGTTTCAGTTATTGTCGTTATGTCGTCACCACTCTGTATAAATATCCCCATACTTACGCACGAACTTTATGGTCCAAAAATAAGCAAAGCTGTACTATGGCTCCCATAAAATGGACTGGGGGCGATCCCTGGACAAATTATGAAGAAGTCGGGTCGTGCCAAAATTTTCCTCTTGCGGGAATTGAACTCGCAACCACCCAATGCAGTGAGCTGAGTAGCCTAATTTCGAACCATTGCATAGAGCGGTCGTCAAAATAATTATTATAAGTACAACATGTGGTTAACATGTGTTGTTGACTGCGACTGTAGCCTAGGGGTGAACAGGTTGGACTAGAAATCCGAAGGTCCCAGGTTCGATCCCCGGTGGGGCATGCACCAATGGATGAATTTTCATCTATGTGCATAATTTACAGTTCGCTGACGGTGAGGGAAAACATCGTGAGGTGAACATCTATCACTCGGGATTAGGTAATAGTCAGTTCCTGTATACACGGCGACAAGGTTCACCACCTGTCACGTTGGGTTCTGAGTATCAGGTGAAACGTGAGCTTTGAGTTGGTTAATACCTCTACAATGTGGTGGTGTATGGCCACTCAAGCTTCTGTCTACCCCCGAATGGGGATAAAAGTCGTGACGTTACATGTGTTTAAACCTCCCAAGGGGTCTAGCCAAGTGGATTGGTCCACAAGCGTTTCCACAAATCACATCGCTTCACTTAAAAAAAATTGCTCCTGTTAAATGATTCTTAGGGCCACCGCAGACATGCTACTTTTTGCATCGGCGATCGGCGATTTTGCGACTGCATCGCGTTTTGGCGACTCTCTGCTGTCGGACGCAGCGACTGCTCCGATGCTAAAAGCGACTAAATCGCCGATCGCCGATGCAAAAAGTATCATGTCTGCGGTGGCCCTTATCTGTGATACATACTGTCAGTTTCATACACGTCTATCGGGGCCTTTTCTTCATGTTCGATAGGTGTGTCTCCTGAAAATGTAAATGTATATTTTGTCATTCCCGCGATTTTCTGTGAATAAACCATGGCCCTATAGCTAGAACATTTGCTTAATTCATTTAAGAGTTGGATTTACATGTCAATAGATGGCAGTAGTACCTGCGTCACTCAAGCAGCTTTCTTATTTCCTATATATAAGTTTCTCTCTGCTGGGCCCTATTTAATAAAGCTGACAACTCGACATATATGTCAAAAACTGACAAAATGGACGAACTGTCGCGCTGAGGCTGTTTAATAAAAGTGACAAATATGTCATAAATCGACAGGTGAATTCTTGACAATTTGTCAGAGAAAAACGCGTTTAATAAAACTCGACATATGTCAAAAAGCCACAGTCAAATTATGAAAATTATGTCAACTTTTGAAATACTCGCAAATAATTTTGTTGACCATGACAATTTTGTCACCTGTAAGTTTTATTAAACAGATAAATTGTCGAATTGTCACTTTTTGACATACGTCACACCTGTCGGATTGTCAGCTTTATTAAATAGGGCCCTGATTATTTCGGATTCGATAGTAGTGATTTGACGTTTCTTCTTTCGTGCACCCTCCTCCGTAAGAATCCGGAACACTTTCGAAATACTTTCGGAGTAGGGAAACGTACGATCGGTCACCCGAAGCAATGATTTATTATATAATCTCATTGAGCCGAAGCATTTCATTTCGTAGGAGCCTATTTCGGAGTTGGCCTATGCCTATGTGGTTTCGCAATGGTTACTTGTTAGCGACAAGGTTCACCACCTGTCACGTTGGGTTCTGACTATCTGGTGAAACGTGGGCTTTGAGTTGGCTTAATACCTCCACAATGTGGTGGTGTATGGCCACTCAAGCCTCTGACTACCCCCCGAATGGGGATAAAAGTCGTGACGTTATATATATATATATATATATATATATATATATACTTGTTAGCTGATTCGTACTACCCCGGTTGAACCAGCTCGTATATGAGCTGCAGTCAATTGGCTACAGCTTGGCTCTACCATCAATAAGTACGGGCTACGGGCTGGCTCGACCGGGGTAGTACCACCCTCTCACAGAAGATCGGCGTAAAGTGGCTATTACAGCTGCGTTTCGTTCGATGAGTGAGAGAGCCGTAAGCCCACCCCCCCTCCCCCTCCCTCCATCCCAGTCCCCTTCAGGTCGGCAATGTGCGAGCAATGCCTTTGGTATTGTAAGCATCTATAGGCTACGGTAACTGCTTAACAGCATACGGCCCGCCTGATGGCCGTATGCTTTTTTGCCACCGCAGTCCTATAAAAAAAAAAAAAAAGGAATAATGATTATAATGCTTAATTTTCTTACCTTCTTTTTTCATATGAAAATTGACCGTAATTTCTGAAATGTTGTCAGATTTATTATATTTACATGTGCATACCGCGTGAGTGTCATTATTGACAGCTCCCATCCGCAGCTGAAAACCAACTGGGTCCAAAGCTGTTTGTTGTAAATACTTCTTGTATATTTTATCTGGAACTAAAAAGTACAAGATTAAGCATTGACGTTTTATATCATAGTCCTGACCACAGAGCAAATACCAAGAAGAGACGGTGTAAGGAACTGTGCACTGTGACTCAACTAGGTCCTGACTTCATCAGTAGGCGTGGCTTAAGTCAGTGTACTTTCCAAATATAGTTTTACTCGACACTTTGTGTCATGTAAACTAAGAATATATAGGTAAGTAGAGTTTAGTGACATCTAGTGTGAACAAGTTAAACTACGTAGACTACGTCGACATATAACGAAGCGAGTAGTTTTGCTATTGACCGGTAGATAGAAAATAAAAAAGTAACACCCCTTCACTCGCACAAATTGACACGCGTGGTTTCATAGGGACATCGAATAACAACAACTCCTCTCTCTAGATCCTCTATGGTCCTGACGTACACGTACATAAGCGCTCTAACCGACATATCAATAGGCGTATCCACAACACACGCATGCCACGTAAGGCAGCTTTGCCTCATTAAGTTTGACATGGCGCGCGCGAGGCAAAAGCTCGCTCTACCTCACTCGAGTGCTGTCATTTGCCTCGCCTAGTTGGCGTAGCCATAACACCCACCGCCATTTTGTGCGGGTGACGTCACATTTGACAGGTTCCTAGTTAGCTTGGTGGAGTAGTACCTAACCGACGCAAGCATGGATGGGTAATTGCCACTTACCAGGGTAAGAAGGTTCAAGGTCACTCAGAGAGCTATGGAGAGGGCTATGCTCGGAGTTTCTCTACGAGATCGAATCAGAAATGAGGAGATACGTAGACAAACCAAGGTCACCGACATAGCCCTGCGAATTAGTAGGCTGAAGTGGCAGTGGGCGGGGCACATAGCCCGAAGAACTGATGGCCGATGGAGCAGAAAGGTTCTTGAGTGGCGTACCACGTACCGGTAGACGCAGCGTGGGTAGGCCCCCCACAAGATTGACTGACGACCTAGTGAAGGTCGCGGGAAACCGCTGGATGCAAGTGGCACAGGACCGGTCGTTGTGGAAAACCTTGGGGGATGCCTATGTCCAACAGTGGACGTCTTTTGACTTACCAGGGTAATTTCTACTAAAATTGTAGTCCATTTTGAGTTTACATATTGTTGCAGTGTTATTCGGCAGTGCACACATGATATCTACCAGTTCTCCGTCATTAAATGTGTATTCCAACTCCATCTTATCCGGCAATGTCATGTTATTCACTAAAATACGTTGGTGTCCTGCAGGAAGAAACGAGATAATAAGTAATTACAACTGTATTTGTATTGTAAGCTGAAGGATGTGGTGACTAAGATGAGTGAGTTACGTCCGCAGTGTGTTTTTTCCTGCTGGTCTAATCAAAATTTGAATGATACAGATAATTAGTGCTCCATGTCGTGTAAATGTGCCGAAAATTTTAAATTTGTGCCCCCTAAGGTTTCAGAGTTATTTCAAATCTTGCTGGCGTAACGTTTTGCGAATTCCTGTATCTCAAAAACTGTTTGGCACACAATCATGATTTTTCGTACACACATTAGTGTTAATTTGTGCCCATTTGTGACAGTTTCATATTTCAATAAATCAGAAAGGTTCGCGTGTTATAATATTTTTCCTTAAAAAACTAAAATAGCTCCTAGCTCTTAAACTGGGAAACCTAGAAACCAAATGTTAGTGCTAGCTTGTATTTCTTATGGATCCTAAGCATTTCTATAATGATCGTAAGCCTACTCCAAGGAATTTACGATTTATTACGATTTTATTGCTATCTCGCGGTGAAATAATTTAAACCCTAAATACACGAGTTTCGTATGTTCCGATTACTTTTATTAATATACAAAAATTAGTGCCCTACTTCAAATATACGTGTACGAAATATCAGCTCTGTAAACCTTATAATTTTCGGCACATTTACACGACATGGAGCACTAATTATCTGTATCATTCAAATTTTGATTAGACCAGCAGGAAAAAAACACACTGCTGCGGTAACGTTACGCCAGCAAGATCATATATTCGTGAATAACTCCAAAACGGCTATAGGCACAAATTTAAAATTTTCGGCACATTTACACGAGATGGAGCACTAATTATCTGTATCATTCATATTTTGATTAGACCAGCAGGAAAAAACCACACTGCGGACGTAACTCACTCAGATATACGGAGCGAAAGCAAGTGGATGCGTCGGAAGAGGGCGCCCAAGGAGAACTTTGCACGACCAAATTAATGGTCTTTTCCAGAAAGGTCAAGTCCGTAGCACCCTCAACCGACGGCATGAGAAGATGTATGAATGTGGATGAAGCAAAGAGGTGTGTCAAAATCGTAGCATGTGGCAATCAATAGTCTCTGCCTACCCCCGTGGGATACAGGCATGAGTATATGTATGTATGTATGTATTTATTTATGACATGTTAATAATTAGTGAATCAACCAGTACTAACAATAATGGCCGGCGAACACTGGGGAGGGCATGGCATGGCATTTTAATTTTTATCAATCGAATTCAATACTAATCCAATTGAAATAAGGTCTATATTTTAATGCTCGGTGATCGACATCGAAACAAGAGAAAATGCTCCGATGTTCTGACGAAATACCCTGTATGTATAAGGTAATTGAGCGGGGTGTGTGAGTGTGAAATGAGTAGGGTGTGTGTCAGGTGCATGGAGGATATATGGACAGGAGACGGTCTAAGCATCTGGGCCCTATGATTCCACACTAGGCCCCTGATGTCATCACATGTAGGCGGTTTAAGTCAGTGTGCTGTCGGCGTTCGTCCTGTGCACTGTTTTATTTTCAGGGTCATTTAAAATGAATTTGTTTTGTTGAATTCTTTGATTTTTTATTTATATTTTTCTTAAAATAGTCTGAATCATAATTCATAGAGTCATAGGTCATAGTTTGACATATACGATATGCGATCTTTCATATCGGAAATGTTTGGTTTATGGAGGAGGCCTACATTATTCTAGTACTAGGTATAATAGGTACATGAACATAAATATTTTAGTGATACCAACGGTTCATAACGCAGCTTCCATTGAGAAGAGCCGGCAAGAAACTCAATGGTTACTCTTTTCAATAGAAAAAGTTTAATTCTGTACATTTTTAAAACAGCAACGCAATGCGAGCAGGTAGCAACATTGTCGGTAGGAAACACAGTATTTCAATAGGTATTTGAAAACTAACTCACTCACATTAACTAACTCAAACTTAAGTATTTTAAATAGAAAGCTAGCCTAGTAAGCTGTCCATGCTTACACCCACTTTACAGTATAAACAAAAACGCGAATACAATGTAAGTTGACACTTACTGCTAGTGTTGCAAAAGACTCGAGTTCTTTTAGCCCTCTCAAAGAGGCTCGAGCTTTTCTATGGGGCTCGTCGAAGAAAAACGACTCCGAATGTTTCAAGGCTAAAAAAGGACTCGAGTTTTAAATAAACCTCGAGCCCTTTTTGGGCTCGGAGTTCTTTTAGAGCTCCGTTGTTGTGAGCTTTCTAAGTCTTCGCAAGTATAAGAAGGAGTCGCCTTATAGCTGACTATTCCTGGCTAGTCTTTTGTATTCCTGACTAGTCTTGACTTTTTTGACTATCCTGACTATTCTTGACTATTCTTGACTATTCTTGACTATTCTTGACTATTCTTGACTATTCTTGACTATTCTTGACTATTCTTGACTATTCTTGACCATTGTTGACTATTATTGAGCATTTTTGAGTATTTTTGAGTATATTTGAGCATTTTTGAGTAATGTTGAGTATTTTTTAACTATTTATGACCATTGTTGACTATTTTTGACAATTTTAAACTATTTTTGACCATTGTTGACCATTGTTGACTATTTTTGGCCATTATGGAATATTTTTGACATATTTTGACGTATTTTGACTATTTTTGATTATTTTGACTATTGTTGACCATTTTTTACTATTTTTGACCATTGTTGACTACTTTTGACTATTATTGACCATTGTTGACTATTTTGGACCATTGTTGACTCTTTTTAGCCATTATTGACTACTTTGACCATTGTTGACTATTTTGACAATTGTTGACAATTTTTAACTATTTTTGACCATTGTTGACCATTGCTGACTATTTCTGACCATTGTTGACTATTTTTGACCATTGTTGACTATTTTTGACCTTTGTTGACCATTGTTGACTATTTTTGACCATTGTTGACTATTTTTGACCATTGTTGACTATTTTAGATTATTTTTGACTTATTGACTATTGTTGACCATTTTTTACTATTTTTGACCATTGTTGACTATTTTTGACCTTTGTTGACTATTTTTGACAATTTTTGATTATTTTTGACAATTTTTGTCAATTTTTGACAATTTTTGACAATTTTTGACAATTTTTGACAATTTTTGACAATTTTTGACAATTTTTGACAATTTTTGACCTTTGTTGACTATTTTTGATTTTTTTGACTATTTTTGACTTATTGACTATTGTTGACCGTTTTTTACTATTTTTGACTTTTTTTGATTATTTTTGACAATTTTGGTTTATTTTTGACTTATTGACTATTGTTGACCATTTTTTACTATTTATGACCATTGTTGACTATTTTTGTCCTTTGTTGACCATTGTTGACTATTTTTGACCATTGTTGACTATTTTTGACCATTGTTGACTATTTTTAACTATTTTTGTCTATTTTTGACTATTTTTGACTATTTTTGACTGTTTTTGACTATTTTTGACAATTTTTGACAATTTTTGACTATTTTTGACTATTTTTGACTATTTTTGACTATTTTTGACTATTTTTGACTTATTTTTTACTAGTTTTGATTATTTTTGACAATTTTGGACTATTTTTGACTTATTGACTATTGTTGACCATTTTTTACTATTTTTGACCATTGTTGACTATTTTAAACCTTTGTTGACTATTTTTGATTATTTTTGACTATTTTTGACTTATTGACTATTGTTGACCATTTTTTACTATTTTAGACTATTTTTGACTTATTGACTATTGTTGACCATTTTTTACAATTTTGGACCATTGTTGACTATTATTGACTACTTTTGACTATTGTAGACCATTTTTTACTATTTTTGACCATTGTTGACTATTTTCGACGTTTGTTGACTATTTTTGAAAATTTTTGATTATTTATGACTATTTTGACTTATTATCTATTGTTGACCATTTTTTACAATTTTGGACCATTGTTGACTATTTTTGAATATTTTTTACTATTATTGAGTATTTTTGACTATTTTTGACCATTAAGACTATTTTCGACTATTTTTGACTATATTTGACTATTTTTGACTATTTTTGACTATTGCTGACTATTTTGGACCATTGTTGACTATTTTGACCATTGTTGACCATTTTTAACTATTTTTGACCATTGTTGACTATTTTTGAATTATTTTTACTAATATTGACTATTTTTGACTATTTTCGAAAATATTGACTATTCTTGACTATTTCGACCATAGTTGATACACTAGCAGCTTTGAGCTGATGCGTGATAGTTTGTTCACAATGGTCAAAAATAGTCAGGAATGGTCCAAAATACTCAAAATATTCATTTTTTTTTTAAATAAAATAATCAAAACAGTAAAAAAATTGTCAACAATTTGTCAAAAATCGTCAAAAATTGTAAAAATAGTCAACAATGGCCAAATATAGTCAACAATGGTTAAAAATATTCATCAATAGCTAAAAATAGTCAACAATGGTCAAAATAGTCAACAATGGCAGAAATAGTCAACAATGGTCAAAAATAGTCAACAATGGTCAAAAATAGTCAACAATGGTCAAAAATAGTCAAAAATAGTCAACAATGGTCAAAAATAGTCAAGAATAGTCAACAATGGTCAAAAATAGTCAACAATGGCTAAAAATAGTCAACATTGATCGAAAATAGTCAACAATGGTCAAAAATAGTCAACAATGATCAAAAATAGTTAAAAATATTCAACAGTGGCCAAAAATAGTCAACAATGGTCAATAATGGCCTAAAATAGTCAACAATAGCTAAAAATAGTCAAAAATAGTTTAAAATAGTCAAAAATAGTAGAAATAATCAAAAATAGTCAACAATAGTCAAAAATAGTCAAAAATAGTCAAAAATAGTCAAAAATAGTCAAAAATAGTCAAAAATAGTCAAAAATAGTCAAAAATAGTCAAAAATAGTCAAAAATAGTCAAAAATCTTCAAAAATAGTCAACAATGGTCAAGAATAGTAGAAATAGTCAACAATAGTCAACAATGGTCAACAATAGTCAACAATGGTCAAGAATAGTCGAAATAGTCAAAAATCACCAAAAAATAGTCAACATTCGTCAAAAATAGTCAAAAATGGTCATAATACGTCAAAAATAGTCTAAAATAGTCAACAATGGTTAAAAATAGTCAACAATAACTAAATATAGTCAACAATAGCTAAAAATAGTCAACAATGGTAAAAATAGTCAACAATTGTCAAAAATGGTCAAAATTGGTCAAAATACGTCAAGAATATTCAACAATGGTCCAAAATAGTCAACAATGGTCAAAAAATTCAATAATAGCTAAAAATTGTCAAAAATAGTCGAAATAGTCAACAATGGTTAAAAATAATCATAAATAGTCAAATATAGTCAAACACTGTCAAAAACAGTCAAAAACAGTCAAAAACAGTAAA
Source organism: Drymonia ruficornis (assembly GCA_947859195.1). Lineage (NCBI taxonomy): Eukaryota > Metazoa > Arthropoda > Insecta > Lepidoptera > Notodontidae > Drymonia > Drymonia ruficornis. Next base: position 2,642,149 of record OX401932.1, on the reverse strand, counting down.
AAACAATCAAAAACAGTCAAAATTAGACAAACATATTCAAATACAGTCAAAAATAGTGGAAATAGTCAACAATGGTCAAAAATAGTCAAAAACAGTCAAAAATGGTTAGAAATAGTAAAAAATAATCAAAATATTCAAATATAGTCAAAAATAGTTAAAAACAGTCAAAAATAGTCGAAATAGTCAACAATGGTCAAAAATAGTCAAAAACAGTCAAAAATAATAAAAAATAGACAAATACATTCAAATATAGTCAAAAAAGTCAAAAATAATCAAAATAGACAAATATATTCAAATGTAGTCAAAAATAGTCAAAAACAGTCAAAAACAGTCAAAAACAGTCAAAAACAGTCAAAAACAGTCAAAAAAAGTCAAAAACAGTCAAAAACAATAAAAAACAGTCAAAATTAGACAAACATATTCAAATATAGTCAAATACAGTCAAAAATAGTGGAAATAGTCAACAATGGTCAAAAATAGTCAAAAACAGTCAAAAATGGTCAGAAATAGTAAAAAATAATCAAAAATATTCAAATATAGTTAAAAATAGTCGAAATAGTCAACAATGGTCAAAAATAGTCAAAAAAAGTCAAAAATTGTCAAAAATAATAAAAAATAGACAAATATATTCAAATATAGTCAAAAAAGTCAAAAATAATCAAAATAGACAAATATATTCAAATGTAGTCAAAAATAGTATAAAATAGTCAAAAATAGTCGAAATAGTCAGCAACAGTCAAAAATAGAAAAAAAAGTCAAAAATTGTCATAATACGTCAAAAATAGCTAAAAATAGTCAACTATGGTCAACAATAGCTAAATATAGTCAAGAATGGTCAAAAATTGTCAAAAATGGTCAAAAATAGTCGAAATAGTCAACAATGGTCTAAAATAATCATAATAGTCAAATATAGTCAAACACAGTCAAAAACAGTAAAAAACAGTCAAAAATAGACAAACATATTCAAATATAGTAAAAAACACTCAAAAATAGTGGAAATAGTCAGCAATGGTCAAAAATAGTCAAAAACAGTCAAGAATGGTCAGAAATAGTAAAAAATAATCAAAAATATTCAAATATAGTCAAAAATAGTCGAAATAGTCAACAATAGTCAAAAACAGTCAAAAATAGTAAAAAATAATCAAAAATAGACAAATATATTCAAATATAGTCAAAAATAGACAAATATATTCAAATGTAGTCAAAAATAGTATAAAATAGTCGAAATAGTCAGCAATGGTCAAAAATAGAAAAAAATAGTCAAAATAGTCAAGAATGGTCTAGTAGTAGAATAGTGGTCAACAATAGTTGAGAATAGTCGTGCTTATTCAACTAAAGTCAAGAATGGTTACAAAGGGCTAAAATAAAAAAGGGCTCCAAGCCTTTTTAGAAAGAGCTTCAAAATAAAGGCTTTATTTCCGAGAGCCTCCTCTTCGCCTCGAAGACTCGGGGCTGAATTAGTTCTTTAGCCTTCGAGGTTTCTTAAAAAGGCTCGAGCCCTAAAAATGAGGCTAAAGAACTCGAGTCTTTTGCAACACAACTTACTGCTGTATTATAAATTTAGTCGTGTAGTTAGTTAGTTTTGTTACTCACCTCTACATAATATAATAAGTCCCACAAAATTGATTAAAAACACTTTTATAAACATTTTTATTGTCACTTTACACTGTTGTTAAATATAAAATATGGATTCCTGAACATCACACGTTGTTCGCATATAATACGTCATTTGAATTCATGCTATGTCGTCCACAATTTTAGCATGAAGTGGGATGTGTCTTCATGATAATGGATTACGTGTCCATCAGGTGACCATTTGCTGGACAGTTTGCCAGTGTGTCATCCTGGGGCATTAAAACAAAAACTTATATTAATGGGTATTGTCTATTTTTCAATAGCCGTGCTGTTCGGAAAACTATTTCGAGGAATAGAGTCGGTAGAGTCGGTTATATCGGAAAATACTCTGAGATTTCTAATATATTATAATTTATGTCTTATTACAGAGCCTACACTATCTACGTTTCAAATTTCATTGAAATCGGGTTAGTAGTTATGGAGATACGTGGTAACAAACATTCACACATACACACACACTTACTTCCGCATTTATAATATTAGTAGGAACGCCAACATTTTTGTATGTTAGTATGCACCTTTTATTTATAGGAATTTTCTAAAAAATATACCTATAAAAGGAAGTACTACCCTCTCACAGAAGATCGCTCGGTAAATAGCAATTTTAGACTCAGAACGTAGGTATTGTACTATGTGTGAGAGAGCCGGAAGCCCAACCTCTCCCCTCGCTTCCCCTCTCACTATCCCACTCCCCTTCAAGTTGGTAATGTGCAAGCGACGCCTTTTGTGTTGCAAGCATCTATATGCTACGGTAACTGCTGTTCGCCGTTCGCTTATTTGCCAACTTAGTTATATGAAATCCTTTAGAACTTGTCTAGCCATGCATTAATTACATGTTTAACTTTTTGTAGTATTAATCCTCTTGAGTCGTGGAATATCCCCAATGATCGGTAGTCATGGTCACAGTATTAAGGATAAATCACCTACTTATCCTTTTATGTGCTATTTTCCTCAGGCAACTCTATCTCTAGGCAGGTATCAACAGGGATAATAATATGTATATATTAATATATGACTGTACACAATAAAGTGAATGTTACACCGGCAGAATAAGCCTATCGGAGGCATGCCCGTCGGGTAGCCCGCTCGTATCTGGGCGCCTACTGCGAAATACGAACCGAAGCGTTCCGGCTGACGAATGGTAGGTTTTCCTATTCCGAAAGTATTCCGGAAGTGTTCCGGATTATTTCGGAGTTGGGTCCACGAACGAAGGAACGTCAAATCACTGCTATCGAATCCGAACTTCGAACGAACACTTTCGGAGTATAGGAAAACGTACCATTCGTTAGCCGAAACGTTTCGTGTCGTATTACGAAAAAGGCGCCCTGGGAAAGCTGGGTTATGGGGGATGTCTTGCAAATATGATTGTCACTGTTACCATAAAGGTTTCGGAATTTCCAAACGGACCGCTCCAGCACCGAGGTCAACACTTTTAGTACTTATCATAGATTTTTCCTGTTTCGATTTAGACCATATCTACTTTTCTTATGCCTATTGGTGGCAGCCACTCGAATTAAAAACTTTTTTATAGCCTAGAAAGGCACACGGAAAGGACTGGACATCTTTTTTTTTTTTTTTTTTTTTTTTTATAGGACTGCGATGGCAAAAAAGCATACGGCCCGCCTGATGTTAAGCAGTTACCGTAGCCTATAGATGCTTACAATACCAAAGGTATTGCTCGCACATTGCCGACCTGAAGGGGAGTGGGATGGAGGGAGGGGGAGGGGGGGTGGGCTTACGGCTCTCTCACTCATCGTACGAAACGCAGCTGTAATAGCTGCTTTACGCCGATCTTCTGTGAGAGGGTGGTACTACCCCGGTCGAGCCAGCCCGTTTATGAGCTGCAGTCAATTGGCTACAGCTTGGCTCTACCACCTTCAAATCATCTCTCTCAATCATCAACATCTCTGTGGACAGGTCCCATCTCTGCTTTTAGATTTATTATAGTGGCCTCTCCTACCAAAAGCCATCACAAAAAGAGGCACGCTGTACCTGGCAACCCCTTACGAGGCGTCAGGGACCACCTACGGTAAGTCCTGCCGCCAGAGCATACGCTCTGGGCGCCTAATCGCTTACAAACGAAAACGATATTGCGGACGAAATTCGCGTATTTCCTACTATGTTTCTCATTGATTTCGACATTTCTTACGAACGAAATTTGTTTGACGTCTTCGTCGTCGTCGAATCTAAACGTTAAACAATTTTTGTTCGTAAGAAATGTCGGAATCAATGAGAAACGTAGTAGGAAATACGCGATTTTCGTCCGAAATTTCTTTTTCGTTTGTAAGCGAGTAGGCCCCCTGATACTTTCTTTTCTATTGGGTAGCCAGTGATAGGTACGTATGACCCATTGAGAAGGGTTTGGCTGAAAATCAGCGCTGGGGGGGTTTCGGTTCCTCCGAGCACATGCTGAGCCAGATTCCTTTTCGGCACAGTTCGCATTGACCTCTTATTTGTTTCTGTTTTTTTTTTTATGTTCTATGTCTTGCGTGTTGTGTCGAATAAATGTATTTTCTTACTTTTCTTTCTTTCTTTCTTTCACTGGTACTCAATGTGTGAGTTGTACCGTGATTACTCACTACTATTTGTCCAGTATGGTACCGGAGCCGTAAAGTCCTAAAATATCACAATCCTCGCTCAGGACGTCAGAGAAGCCGACTACCATTTCTCCCTGAATGGTATAGTTTCCCCGAATTGATTTATAATAATCACGAAATAAATATAAAATCGCACTCGTTTTTAAATAAGTTTATTCTTAAGTTACATTACAATGCTTACATTACAATACATAATAAATTGTACTTTTTGATTACTAATAATAATTATGCTTTATATTAATGATATTCTAGAAAGCGTTAACTATTAATCAAACAGGATGGATAATTAATTGTTGCGTCCAGTAGCCCGATTCACGTAAAAACAAACAATTCAAATAACGCTGTAGTTCGAAAGTCGTTCGATCGAAATCCTATCAAAAGTTGGTATTCACGTGTTCCTTGAACGCAGTTCGATAGGACTTCAACTGAAACGTTTACTCAACGAAAAACGGTTATTCAACGACTTATTGCCATGACGAAAAGGCTATCAACGATGGTCGGTACGATATCGTTACGGTTTTTATTACGTGAAGCGGGCTACAGATGCGTCGCATGCATGGAACAATTACTAAGGGGACTGGCCCTAAGCAACTCGGTCGAGTGGTCGGCCTAGTACTAACATCGACATAAAAGGAAGCGAGTAGTTGAACTATTTACCGGTAGATAGAACAATGAAAATGAAAAAACAATGACCACGTTTTTTTCATACATATATCTAATAAGGGCACCTCTTTCTTTAGTCTTTACTCTGTGGTCGCATGCCTCGCCCGAGCACTCGTATTACATTATGTCTATGCGTTCTGACGTCAAAACTGAGTGCTCGGGCGCGACATGCGCTTGATGTAGACGCTTGACGCAGCCGTTGAGTCATGGTCTTCCTATACTATGATTGTTATTTACGTAGTAGAAATTTATCCTTATGATTTACGCTTTTGATCGGTATCATAGAAATATTGTAATTTTCAAGTTTCACCGGTTCGATTCCGGGCTCAAGCAGTCTTACTCAAGCAGTCTTGAATGCAGTCTTGATTATTTTGAAAATAAAGAAATTTTTCGTATTAGTGAAATCAGCAGGTCGATTGCGTAACTCTGTTGAAACAGTATCAAACATTCACTGTTTGCAACTGAAATCCATCTCTGTCGACAAATTGTGATTGCGTAACTTCACGGAAAACGAGTTACTACCTATCATCGCTTTTTCATAGTAAATAAATGAATTTATAGATATTTTTAAATATCAAACACGGTTTCAGTTGCAACTTACGTATTTATGAATTTTAGTTGTCAAAATCGCCGAATTTTATGTGTCAGTCAAAAAATGATTGCAACTCAAGGGGCTTACCACAAGCTCTTATTGCGATTCAATTACAGGAACGTATTAACGTTTCAGCGACTTTTTGTGCAATGACGTACCTTATTGTCATGACAATAAGAAACGTCATTAAAACGTCGTTAAAACGTTCCTATAATTGAATCGCAATAAGAGCTTGTGGTAAGCCCCCTGTTAGACAATTGCCCTGCTGCTATCTTACAAGTATTTAATTTACTCCTCACATCAATGACTCATTACTTTTTTCCAACATGTATTTTTGTCTTCGTGACTTCGCTTTTGTTCGCTTACTGAATACATAGGTTCCTATGTGATGACATGGTTTTGGTTTATTATATAATTATATAATGGTGAGCTGTAATGACACACTGAAATAAATAATTTCCTTCTTTCTTCATTGAGTGCGTCATTACATTATGTATATGTGTTCCGACGTCAAAGCTGACTCAGGCGCGCAGCTCGCCACGTATAAACGCACCCATTTCTTATCAATAAAAGCCTTAAAATGTATACACCCTGTTTTCAAAAACTGTTTCTTAAAAAAACGATCTACTATCCACGTGTTAATAATTTCTGTAGTTTCGACTCTGCCTTGATGAGTCAGTCTAGATTTATTTCTTATAAAACATTATGGTTTGGAGCGACTGTAGCCTAGGGGTGAACAAGTTGGGCTAGCAATCAGAAGGTCCCAGGTTCGATCCCCGGTGGGGCATGCGGGCTTGCACCAATGGATGAATTTTCATCTATGTGCATAATTTACAGTTCGCTGACGGTGAAGGAAAACATCGTGAGGAAACTTACCTATCCCTCGGGATTAGGTAATAGTCAGTTCCTGTATACACGGCGACAAAGTTCACCACCGGTCACGTTGGGTTCTGACTATCTGGTGAAACGTGGGCTTTGATACCTCCATAATGTGGTGGTGAATGGCCACTCAAGCCTCTGACTGCCCCCGACTGGGGATAAAAGTCCTGACGTTACGTTACATTATGGTTTGTATACTAAAAAACTGAAACACTCCAAAAATACTTTCTTAGGATAAAAAAAATTGTAAACAAAAAGGTATACGCATGAGAAGTATTTATATGGGACTAGGTCCGCCACACAATCCCATCACTGTGACTCCTGTAAGCCAGGATCGACAGTGTCCAACGATGACGCCAAGGTTTGAACCTCGACCAGTCTCTACAAAGTAATTTCAGATTTTAATCCTATCCCACTAATCCCACTAATATTATAAATGTGAAAGTTTGGATGGATGGATGTATGGATGGATGTTTGTTACTCAATCACGCCAGAACGACTGAACGGATCTGGATCAAATTTGGCACAGAGATAGATTATAGTCTGGAATAGCACATAGGCTACTTATTTTTTTATTTGGCGCGGACGAAGTAGCGGGCAAAAGCTAGTTAGGTATAGAAGAAATAATGTTGTGTAGTACTTTAAGCAGAGACTAGTGATTTCCACATGCTACGATTCTGACACACCTCTTTTGTTCCATCCACATTCATACATCTTCTCATGCACTGACGTCGGTTGAGGGTGCTACGAGCTTGACCTTTCTGGTAAAGACCATTAATCTGGTCGTGAAAAGTTCTCCTTGGGCGCCCTCTTCCGACGCATCCACTTACTTTCGCTCCGTATATCTCTTTCGATGATCGACTTTCACTCATCCTCTCTACATGGCCAAGCCTTGTCGTACTCTTCTCAATCATACATCTTACATCTCTCTCTTATCACACCATTCTTTATTCGGTCAGCAAGAGTGATACCAAATATACTTCGTAAGGAGCGCATTTCTCCCGCATTAACTTTTCTCTCATACTTTTATATACGGGATTATTGGTAAAACACCAACAAGGACTGTATTAGGTACTAGCTTTTCCCCGCGAGTTCGTCCGCGTCCCGGATCCCGTTTCCCGTTTTTACCGGATCTCGGATCCCGTTTGCTGGATCCCGTAGCCCAGATATCCCGGATCTCGTATCCCGGATCCCGTATCCCGGATATCCCGGATCCCGTATCCCAGATATCCCGGATCCCAAAAAATATAGCCTATGTTACTCAGGGATAATGTAGCATTCTAATGGTGAAAGAATTTTTGAAATCGGTTCAGTAGTTTTTGAGTTTACTCATTACAAACATACATACAAATCTTCTCTCTTTATAATATTAGTGTAGATTAACATACCTAACAAACAAAAACTTTTGTTCTTTGAGTTTTTACAAAATTACATTTAACAAAAAATCACGCTATAAGAAGTATGAAACAAGAAAATATTTTCATCTAGAGGAGATCCGTGGTCCGTTTAGGTCATTCAGGGCAAAGTGGCATATGACCACGGATCACGGCTATCCTTTAGATGAGAATATTTTCTTGTTTCATACTTTTTAGAGCTTAGAGCTACTTTTTACCAATAACCCTGTATATCATACGCTTATCTATTGTTATTTATTTAAATACGTATGTTCGCAGTACGCTGGCTCGGCGTACTCGCCCGTATTCGCGTTAACGTATCGTCCATCGTGAACATTCGCGTACTTGCTCGCATCATCTCTCTTCTTTCGCATGCTTTTAGGCAACACTTGAGCATAATTCGGATGTTCACGATTTACGTTAGAATACTCGCCCGCGTTCAAATTATTCGATTGTATTTTTGGGGCTATCACTGAGTACATGTAATCTAGGTCCTTATTCTCAGCAGGCCCTATTTCAGCATAATCATTACTCGTATTCTGTACATTGGGTCGTCCTTCGTCTAATTCCACGTAAGCTGGTTCGTCTTGATGATTGTCTTGTTTTCTCCTGGCCTTTGGTAACGGTAAGGTGTATAAGTCCGGCTTGATGTTGGTAACTGGCCCTGCGCAGGGCTCACTGTAGTTCGATTCTGGGGCCTGGTCCAAAGGGCTAGCGTACATCTCATCCCAATTGCTAGGGAACGGAGGGATTCGGCTGCCATCGCCGTTGCCCAAGTTTTCGTAGTTCACGTTTCCGTTGCCGGGGTGCCCCTGAAAAAGAAAATATAAATATCGCCAGACTTACACACCAACTGTATGGTCCCAAACTAAGCAACGCTCGTACTATGGGTACCGTATGATGGGCTGGGGGCGATCCCAGTGACACACAGAACAGGGAAAATTAAGCAAAAGGCCGTTTCCGAAATTTACCTCTAAAAATATGTTTAACCGGTTAGTACACGGCTCACTTTTAGTGATAAGGCCGTCCACTTTCCACTTTCTGTGTAAATTATGTAATCTCTATATATAAATCCTATTTCCCGTTGTCATGACTTGTCGCGAGAACGGCTGGAGCAATTTAGATGTTTTTTTTTTTTAGAATATTCCGTGAAGTTCAAGGAAGGTTCATACATTTAAAATAATTTAAAAAATTGCCCAGAAAACGCTAAAGACACCCATTTTATGTAAAAATTATGATTCAAATTACTTTCAATAGATGGCGTAACGAACGCGTGTCAAATGGCGACTACAAATTCCTGCAAATTCTTATTTTTCTAATTGTTCATTTTAAATTATTAGACATAATTTTTTATATTTATCTGAAAAGGGGAAGAACGGACGGCAAACGGGGGAACGGGGGGTTTAGGTCTTTTGCAGCTAATAAGTTAATACAACATTTATTAACTCTAAGGCGGTACGAAGTTCGCAGGGTCAGCTTTTTCTAATTGTTCATTTTATATCATAAGAGTGGGGTTAAGGCATTATTAATATTTGCCGGGAAAAGGGAAGAACGGACGACGAACGGGGGAACGGAGGGTTTAGTTATTTTTCGGCTAATAATTTAATACAATATTTATTAATTCTAAGGCGGCACGAAGTTCGCCGGAACAGCTTATAAATGTTTGTTTTCAAGTGGTGGATTATTAAACAGTTATCTATCTATCTACAGCCAAACTAAGCAAAAAAACCGTACAAGCGCGAGCAAGACTCGCGCCCTGAGGGCTCCATACAAACGATTAGTTGTAATTTTGTAATTTTAAAAAACGACGAATGATATCGTACTTATGAGAAAGGCGGGTCCGGAAATAGGGGGACGGCTTGGGGTTCCGGCTCTCGCACTCATCGAACGAAACGCAGCGGTAATAGAGAGGGTGAGTCGAGCCCGTATATGAGCTGCGCTGCAGTCAATTATAATAATAATAATAATATCCTGGGACATTTTTACACACGGCTACCTGATCCCAAACTAAGCAGAGCTTGTACTATGGAAACCAGATAACTGATATTACTACATATACTACTTTTTATTTGTAAATACATACTTAATATACATATACACCCAGGCTCGGGACATACAGACATGTTCATGCACACAAATGCATGTCCCGGGTAGGAATCGAACCTACGACCTGCAGCGTGAAAGTCGCCATCACGCCAACCACGCCAACGGGCCCGTCAACATCATCATTGGCTACAGCTTGGCTCTACCACCCAAAAAGGTTTGCAAGTCCCTTTCAGAGCACATGACTAATGTCAATGGATGATATTGGCACTCAGACTGCATAGCAAAAAAGACGTGCAATAGACGTTGACTTGTGACAAACCAACGTGGGTACACATACAACATGTTAAGAAAACCCTGTCCGACCCGAAAACGTATTGTTGGGTATCGAGATTAGATTCTATTTTTGTAAAAAAAAAATTTTTTGAAAAAAAACAAAAAAAATTTTTTAGCATAGTAAGTGTCCCTCTGCTGGGCAAAGGCCTCCCATATTTTTTTGGAAAACAAATACCTACCCCGTTCACATTTAAAAAAAAAACATAAAATGACGTCATCACATACTTTGTGGTCAGAGATGCCGCCACACGATCTAACATAATTACTTCCGGTAACGGTGTTGTCATATTTTTAAAATTTGCTACATTTTGGGGGAAAAAGGCAAAAAAATGGCATTTTAAATTGTCATTAATATGTTAACTATCTATTTATTTTATTTTATTTGGTCATATGATTGGGAAACCTAAATACCGGTTTCGGCTCGGACAGGGTTTTTTTAACATATTGTATAGTAGTAACAGAGTACCAGAGTACTGACTTACTTGCGTATTATTTCTGTTGTTCTTGCGATTTCTTATTTTATAAATGACAGCCGACACGCAAATAACGACGACGCCAGCCACACTGCTGATCACCGGAAGCATCTTACTATTGCTTCCTTGAGCAGCGGCACCTTCAACTTCTATAAAACAAAAATTAAAATATTGTAGCGACCTTAAGGGCTTCCGCAGACTAGCTACTTTTAGCATCGGCGATCGGCGATTTTGATGCTGCATCTCGCTCGTTCGCGCTCGAAGAAACGCGACGCAGCATCGATACGTCACAAAATCGCCGGTCGCCGATGCTAAGAGTAGCTAGTCTGCGGCTGTCCTAAGAGCTTATTACACCTTCCTAAATTTAGGCTACTTAATTTAGTCGTGAATGAATTTAGGCAAGTGTAATCGCATTTAGCAAGTTAGAATCCTAAATAATCAGAAGCTTCTAAATTAGGTTCTAAATTTAGTGACTAAATTTAGGAAGGTGTAATGAGCTCTTTAGATCTCGCTACAACTCCACCAAGCTAACTAGGAACTCGGGTGGAATGCGGCTTCCCCGCCCGCACACCCGCCACCGCCTGCGGCTTCAAGAAACATAAACATTTTAACTAAATAGAAATCTTATTCCATTAAATTTCGTGCGGGTTCCAAGACAACTTAGCTTGTCCCCGGGACTCGTCGAGGGTCAAACCTTGGCGTCATCGTTGGACACTGTCGATCCTGGCTTACACGAGTAACAGTGGTAGGCGTGTGGCGGGCCTAGTCATTAAAAAAATGTTAAACACGAATAGCATTTCGAGGAATACCTCGAAATCGTTTTTCAATCAGCATGGTTTGTGAAAAATGGACAAAACCCATTACTAGTGCGCATCCATGTAGTTTCGGTTACCCTAGTGGAGATGTCATAAACTTTCGTCTTTTAGGTCTTTTGAAAATATGCAGATTTGGAAATATCTCGACAATTATTCAATAGCCTCGTCCAGATGTCTCACATGCCGCGCGAGGCAAATTGCCTCACGAAGTTTGACTTCCCTCGCGCGAGGCAAATGCGCGTCCTGCCTCACCTGTCATTTGCCTTGCCTAGTTTGGCATAGTCATGAGACAGAACGATGTCCATCGTGTCAAACTGATTGCTCGGGTATACCCTCTCTGTCTAGTTAGAGTGTCAGTTGCCTCGCCATTTGCCTCGCGCGGCATGTGACTGAGGCAAACGTCGTGCTTCGCGATGCATGTGGATGAGCAGCCTCGAGCGGCATGTGCATGTTGTAGACATGCCTATTTTCGTAGCACTGTGCTACGAAAATAGGAAATAAATACGAAAAAACAACATCAAAACGAACTCATTTTTTAAACCTTGTCGTACATAAGGAACATTGAAAACTCTTTACTTACGAACGAGACGAAAATAGTATTTGGTTATGAATTAAGAAGATTTTACCTGCGGCCTAAAAGGCTCTTTCAACTTCTCTACACCTGTCGGCTCTATTGTGAGCAAACAATCATGAATAGCAGGCAAGTATTCTTCCCGAACTCCTTAATTTTCAAATGCAGTCATTTTCTTTTATAGTTGTAGCATAACGAATGCTATAACACGTGGTTTCTTGCTGGATTTGTAATAATTGTAACTCTCGCACACATGTACACCATGCGTAAAGCGTTTAAATTACCTACTCATGCAACAGCGGTATTATTTTGCAAAAAATTGCTATCACCGGATCCGGTCACCGGATCCAGTATATTGGTACCGGATCCGGTAAACGTAAAATGGTGCCGGATCCGCCGGATTACCGGATCCGGTTTTCCGGATTGCAATCCCTAGTAGCACATAAAGGAGTCAGTGAGGCTACTCCGAAATAAGAAACGAACGTTTCGGCTGACCGATGACACATTTTCCAACTTGTTTTGGATCCGAAGTTCGGATTCGATAGTCGAGAGTCGTGATTTGACGTTTCTTCTTTCGTGGACCCAACTCCGAAAGAATCCGGAACACTTCCGAAACTCTTGCAGAGTTGGAAAGTGCACCATCCGTCAGCTGAAACGTTTCGTATTTCAAAATAGCCTAGATTCGTTTTATTTTAGCTACTCTCCGCCCTCTAAGAGATACGTCGACCCCTGTACTTACCGTCGTTTTTTTCCGTGGTTGGCTCAAAGTTCATCACCGTCATCGACTCTGTAAAGAATAAATAAATAAATAATTTAGCTGTAGCCAATTGACTGCAGCTCATATACGGGCTGGCTCGACCGAGGTAGTACCACCTCACAAAAGATCGGCGTAAAACAGCTATTACAGCTGCGATTAGTACGATGAGTTAGAGAGCCGGAAGCCCAACCCCCTCCTTCCCCTCCCTCTGTCCCTTGTCTGGGCTTTGAGTTGGTTAATACCTCCACAATGTGGTGGTGTATAGCCACTCAAGCCTCTGACTACCCCCGAATGGGGATAAAAGTCGTGACGTTATATATATTTTTAATTTTTTAATAATCTCAAGAGACCAGTGGTTTTCCAAATGGACAGACAATTGTTAAGAGACTCGGGGCCCAGTGATTTTTGTTAGCGGACTCGGGGTCCAGATGGCTTAGGCGCGGCAGCTCGCGACATGTGGACGCAGCCATTACCTGTTTCAAGCTTCGGAGTTGTCATAGCACGGGTGGTCCTAATCGTCGAAGAGGTAGTAGAAACAGATGTAGCCTTCGTAGTTGTAGCCTTCGTAGTTGTAGCCTTCGTAGTTGTAGCCTTCGTAGTTTTAGTTGTAGTAACACTAGTCTTCCTAGTGCTAGTAGTAGACACATTACGTACAAACACTATTGTGGTAATCAAATTAGTATCGAATGATATATTTTGCTTGCATTGAAAAACATTGTATTTATCGATTTCAGATTTATCTATGTTTTGGATACTTTTGGTATATGTATCAGTATCTATATTGCTTCTTCTGATATAACTACCTGTAATCGAATATAATTCATTATTTAAAAGCTAAGAAAAATTATCCCTACGTTCCGTGTAAGTGGAGGTATGTACTTTAAGAACACAAAATATTTGAAAAAATAAAAAAATTAAAAAATACAACAACCTGCCAAGAAACGACGTAAAAAGTGATAAACAAGTTGTATTATTAAATTGTCATTGCAGTCGGGGGATCGTTCTGTGGAACACTTTTAATTTAACAGATACCGGGCAGTCGTGTAAAAAAATTCAAATTTCAATATTTTTTATATTATTTAATTGATGGAATCAGGCGTAACTTTGCGGAAATCCATTGTTAAACAATTATAGAGAGGGACCCACCACTCACCCTCGGAATTTATTTAGGATTCGCTTTGTCTGCGGAGAATTGCTAATTGTTAGGGTCCATGACTCATGACAGACATACTCTCGACTGACAGGGAGTAAGGTCTTGTTGGCCTCTTCTATTATCGATTAATTCATTTGGTTTATAATTTTGGAGGTTGGCAATTCCGAGGGTGAGTGGTGGGTCCCTCTCTATAATTGTTTATATTATTTAGTTCTATTGCCGAATCCTCAAGTATTATTTCGCACTTTTGTAACATCTTGTAGTTACGGGGCGAGAGTATTTTATAGCAGCCATAACAGGAGACGTTCGTTTCCTGAAATGTGGTTTCTTTCTCTATTGGGGGCGTCCATAAATTACGTGAGGTGATTTTTGAGATTTTCGACCCCCCCCTCCCACCTTGGTGAGATTTCGTAAGATTTTGCTCGACCCCTCCCTCCCCCTCTAATCACACGTGAGATTTTTCAAAAGCTACATTCTAGAGGAGAAACATGTTTTATTTAATTTAACAAAAAATTGTTAAAGTTAAGTTTAGTTTAAAAAAAAAACTTAATTTAACCCAGTTTTCTTGCAATTTTACACTGTTTCTTGCGGTAAAAAAATTTACGTGAGATTTGCCGAGACCCCCCTCTCCCCACGTGAGATTTGGTGAGATTTTGCTCGACCCCCCCCCCCCCCCCCATAAATGTATATAGTAGAATGTATACTTGCCTGAACCAGTTATATACATCAATCCTTCCTTACAGTTCGCTGAGCAAGTAAAATCAAACGAATCACCGTCATTGTATTCGTAAATTAAATAGTGTTTAGAAGCTTTATTTACATCCAGTGAAGTTTTGGCAAGAGAATTCCCGCGTTTCAGTTTTGTTCTTAAGGAACATTTACCTGTAAAAGACAATTTTAGCAGTAGCATCAGGGGCCCTACCACCACCTCTTATAGCAGTATTGTTTTAACGTTTCAGCGACTTTTTGTGCAATGACGTTTCTTATTGTCATGACAATAAGGTACGTCACTGCACAAAAAGTCGCTGAAACGTTAAAACGTTCCTATAATTGAATCGCGATAAGAGGTCGTGGTAAGCCCCCTGTAGTGATAAGTCAGTGGTCGATTGTGCATTAGAACACGACCGGAGTAGCACCACCCTCTCACAGAAGATCCTATAATGACCTTAGTAAAAAAAACCGGCCAAGTGCCTGCGGACTCGTACATAAAGGGTTCCGTACCACCGTAGAATAAAAAGTCAAAAATATCTTGTTTCTTGTATCGGGACCCCCCTTTTTTATTTTTAGTATTTGTTGTTGTAGGGCCAATAGAAATACACATTCTGTGAAAATTTCAAGTCTCTAACTATTACGGTTCGTGAGCCCGCTGACAGACGGACAGACGGATAAACGGACGGACAGCGTAGGCTTAGTAATAGGGTCCCGTTGGCACCCTTTGGGTACGGAACCCTAAAAAAGAATGGGTTCACACTGGGGTAGTACAATTCACAGAAGATCGGCGTTTAGTAGCTATTTTAGCTGCGTTTCGTACGAGGAGTGAGAGAACTGGAAGACCCCTTAATTTCAACTCCCTTTTTCCCACCCACTCCCCTTCAGGTCGGAAATGTGCGAGTGTAGCCTTTGGTATTGCGAGCATCTACAGGCTACGATAACTGCGTGAGATTAGGCGGGCCGTACGCTTATTTGCCGCCTTAGTTATTATAAAAAAAACCCCCAGATCGCTCCTCCAGGATTCTCACTTCCAAAGATCACCCAGGGGCGGATTTCTCTATAGGCTGAGTAAGCACGGGCTAGGGCGGAAACATTTTGGGGGCGGTAACACTTGGCAAAGTTTAGAGATGTGCCGAGTACAGCCTGACTCGCGTACTTAGTAAGTACTCGGGTACTCGAGTACTCAGATTATAGAACTCGAGTACCCGGTACTCGAATGCGGGTTCCGAGTACTTCATGGTTTCGAATCCTAAGTTGGGTACTCAAAAATAAAAACGGTACGCATTAGTATCTAAAGACACTGATTGAGATAACGTTATCATTTCCAGACTAGTGAAACCAATGCATGAAGTGTATTTTGGATTCGCTTTGACTGCGGAGAATTGCTAATTGTTAGGGTCCATGACTCATGACAGACATACTCTCGACTGACAGGGAGTTAGGTCTTGTTGGCTTCTTCTAATTATCGATCAATTCATTTGGTTTATAATTTTTGGAGGTTGACAATTCCGAGGGAGGGAAAACATCGTGAGGAAACCTACCTATCCCTCGGGATTAGGTAATAGTCCGTTCCTGTATACACGGCGACAAGGTTCACCACCTGTCACGTTGGGTTCTGACTATCTAGTGAAACGTGGGCTTTGAGTTGGTTAATACCTCCACAATGTGGAGGTGTATGGCCACTCAAGCCTCTGACTACCCCCGAACGGGGATAAAAGTCGTGACGTTACATATATATATATATATGTAATATTTTGAATTTTTTATATTATAGATAAATGAGTTTTTGAATCTTCCACAACGAAAAGATACCATCCTTCACTAATATCGCAATGAAACTGTAAGATTTAGCAATAACTACCCAGAAAAATGTCCAAAAATGACATTTTTTTTTCTTATATTGACCATGATTGGGTCGTTTACCTTACCTTCTTACATTGTTAAACAATTAATAAATATACCCAAAGGCACCTTTTTCGGTATATTCCAGCGTTTGGTAGATTTAAATTATTTAAATTATACTTTCGGAATTACCAGAATGCACCTAACCATAATATCTGCTGAAATATAACATCAAAGGTAAGGGCCTCCGCAGACTTGCTACTTTTAGCATCGGCGACCGGCGATTTTGTGACGTATCGATGCTGCGTCGCGTTTCTTCGAGCGCAAACGAGCGAGACGCAGCATCAAAATCGCCGATGCTAAAAGTAGCTAGTCTGCGGAGGCCCTTATATAAAAGTTTTACGTAGGTATTATATCACTTAAGTTAGGTACTTACTTTGTGTTTCATATAGATCTCTCGGCATCATCGTGACTCTAATAATGTTGGATTGGCTTGTGTAACATAAGAACGACAGTTCTTCCTTCTTTACCGACGGATTATAAAATGCTGTAACACTATGCTTGTTCTGTTGTAGTGCTGAAATGTAAGTTACATGGAGTTCTAAGTACGGTAGCCTGCACGTCTGCGGTAACATTTCCTAAGCTAAGCTCTCTTAAACTACTCTTCATAATTCAAAACTAAAAATAATATTTCCAGCATAATTAGAGATGCAACTAGGGTTGCCAACTATTTTTGAGAAAAATAAAGTATCACATTTTTAAGTAGGGCAAAAATAAAGTATTTGGAAGTAAAATAAAGTATTTTTAAAATTTTATTTATTTCTTATCTTGAAGACATATTTTTTGTTTTGATAATTACTTGTTAACCAGTCGTATTGTTTTTCCCATTCAGATTTATAATTATGTAAGATTTTTGATTTGATTATTTTTGCTTTTTTTGCATCGTCATTTTCAACAATTGAAATGATTCAATTTACTTTAAAACAAATTCTTTAAATGAAAACAAATAAACAAACAAGAACTAGGTATTTTCATACAATTTAGCCGATAGTAACGGTAATAGTCCAGTAATTATCCATACAAGTGTTTCATTTTATGCACCACAGTAATGATTGGAAATAAAGTATTTTCACAATCTTTATTTTTATGTAAAAGTATAAAGTATATTTATCAAAAATAAAGTAGAATACTTTATTATAAAGTATGGTTGGCAACCCTAGATGCAACGGATATTCGGCCACTATCCGGTATCCGGCCTATCCGGCCACTTTTATTGGTATCCGGCAGGGCACCGGATAGGCCGGTAGGTAAAAAAGTTTAAAAGTCATAATAATCACAGCTTATCTTTATAGACTTACAAACTTGACAAGCAAATAAGTACTTAAAAGCAATAATAGGTAAATCGTGATTGAATTACACAATTTGTTCAGCATTAGTAAGTAATAAACGGCTTCGCCTGTTTTCGTACATAAGACCTTCTTCCGAAAAAAGTATTTCACTGTACACGCTATTGCACGGCGCTGACATGTATTATCCCGTATTATTTACCAAATAATGAGATCATTATTTATACAATATGTTAAAAAAACCCTGTCCGACCCGAAAACGTATTGTTGGGTATCGAGATTAGATTCCATTTTTGTAAAAAAAAACATTTTTTGAAATTTTCAAAAAAAAAAAAATTCATTTTTTTGGCATAGTATGTGTCCCACTGCTGGGCAAAGGCCTCCCATATTTTTTTGTAATACAAATACCCCGTTTACATAATTTTTTTTTTCATAAAATGACGTCATCACATACTTTGTGGTCTGAGGTGATGCCACACGATCTAACATAATTACTTCCGGTAACGGTGTTGTCATATTTTTAAAATTAGCTTTTTTATGTGGGAAAAAGGCAAAAAAAAATGGCACTTTAAATGTTCATTAATGTGTTTACTATCATGTTTTTTTATTTTTTATTATTTTATTTGGTCATGTGATTGGGGAACCTAATTACCGGTTTCGGCTCGGACAGGGTTTTCTTAACATGTTGTAGATACATAACAAAATAAGTTTATGTTTTTCTCAGTGTGAATTTAAAAAATATGTTGGGGTAAAAAAAATAAGTTTATATATTTCACAGTGTAAATTTAAAAAATATGTTGGTGTCCAAGTAAAAAGTGCGTGTATACAAATAAAAAGAACGGCGAATGTATAGATTTGGGTAGGTATAAAAGTTTCGCGCGCGCGCTTTAAGACCCTCGCGGAAACTAAATTAATCTATGGAGCTCAGCGTATGTTGGAAATGTAACCACGTGCAGGCGACTGTACTAGTGAGATACCAAGTACTGATGGTCCGGTGGAGCTCCGATACCAGGACTAGTGATGGGATGTTCTCCAGAACTTTCTCACCCACGGAAACTTACTCGTGAGAATTTTTGAGAATCTTATATTTTGGGTGACGTTATCCTAACTTTCAATCTTAAAAAGAATTAAAACCTCCATACTTGCATGTTTAATGAGGTTTATGCCAAGTTTAACATGCTTCATAAGATAAATTCTCGAAAATACTCACGAGTAAGTTTCCGAGGGTGAGAATGTTCTCGAGAACATCCCATCACTAACCAGGACCCACATTACTTACTAATATTATGAGGTGGTCCCTTCGTCCATTCGAGTGTCACTTTATCGCCGTTCTCGCTCTCACATTTAACTTCTATTCCTTCATTTGATTTATACTGATATTCGTATTCGGCTTTATAAACATTCTTTGGCGCTACCATCGTTCTTAACGCTGCACCATTCATATATACGTTAACGGAATTAGCTGAAAACAATACCAACCTCTGAAACTATATAATCTTATGTATTTGTCGAGGAATGAAAGATGAGGCCGTCTCCGTCCTCATATTGTTGGCGTATCGTAAGATCTAGAAAGGGCACGAAGACAGTTTCCAATTGCACGTCTCGCTCGACCGATCGGCGCGGCGGTGCAAACCGTACTGAAGGGCTAGCCAAGTGGCATGAACGCTAATCGAATAGAATAGAATGAACTTCACAATGTATGGAAATGTCAAACGTCGCTATGTAAATCAACAACAAGTCACTATGAAGATCACGCTTGAGATGTGACTTATGTCATTTCCATAGATGAAGCGTAGCGATTTGAATGAACGCTTGTAGACGTCAGCCACTTGTCTAGCCCTTCTGTGCTCTCCGCCGACTCCGCCAACGCAAGTGGACTCTGTCCAACGCCCTAAAGATGGCGTTGACGTACCAATTCGATCGTTAATACTTTTAAAATTTGCTATCTCCGACATATATTTAATAAATTGATTGTCGAATTGCGAGTGTGATAACAGCGGGGTCTCAGATAAAAAAAACAAGATAGGTACAACGTTGTGAACAACGAAACCGGTTAAAACTACGCTTTGCCGTGTACATACACACTTACACACATAGACATACAATGAAACTACGCCACGCCGGCCTCACTTCGTTGTTCACAACGTTGTATCTTGTCTTTTTTATTTGATCTGAGCAGCGGGGTTAATAGCGACGCTATGCAACATTGCAGCAATTCTGAAAAAGCAAATCATTTTTCAGATTTTCCATCAGAATCCGCTAAATTTCCGTGACATGGTCACGAATGGCGTAAAATGTGCGACTATTTTAAAGTAATTTTTCGGAATTGCTAGGGATTCTGCTAGAAAAACAGAAAAATTGCAATTGCATTGGCAATGTTGCATAGCGTCGCTGTTAGCCTCCCAGATTAGTGAATTTTGTTGCTTGTAGTGGTGCGCTGGACACAAGTTTAGTGATTGCAATGTTGGAAGTTACCATATCTGCTAAAATAATACGTCAATGTTGGACATTGTTAATTTTTTAAAAACTATGTGGATTAAAATACCACTACGAGAAATAGAGTTGTTGTTCGTGTCCATCTAGTTAAAATTGGAAAATAAGTACTCCAAAATAATAATAAAAAAATAATTTAAAAAATTAAAAAACACGACTGCCCTGCCAAAAAGCGAACTAAAAACTATCAAATTTACAATAATGGAAGAAAAAAATTATTTTTTTCACATTTCATAATTGAGCCATAATGCCGCCATATTGATTTTTTTTTTCAAAAATAATATACCCAGTGTTACCCGGAATGATGTAAGGATTCTAACGATACCCCATACATCCAAATCCGTTCAGGCATTTATAAGTTATGGTGGAATAAAGAATCTCACATACATACATACATACAAACAAACAGACATACATGAACCCTAAACACATATACACTCCTTTTTTTGGGCAGTCGTGTAAAAAAACCTAAAAATAATACTAAAATCGAAATATTGTACCTTAACCACAGAATAGATAAGGCGTAGCGTACGTAAGCGTACGTTAATATTTTCTTCCAAGCGTCGTCGTTGCGACTGTAGTAAGCGGTCTACCGACGATGCAACGACGCTTGGAAGAAACTATTCTACTTATATTAAACGTGGTCGCCACTCAAGAACCTTTCTGACCCATCGGCCATCAGTTAAGTTCGAGCTATGTGCCCCGTCCACATTAGCCTACAGACGCAGCGTGGGTAGGCCCCCCACAAGGTGGACCGACGACCTGGTGAAGGTCACGGGAAACCGCTGGGTGCAAGTGGCACAAGACCGGTCGTTGTGGAAAACCTTGGGGGAGGCCTATGTCCAACAGTGGGACGTCTTTTCGCTGAAATGATGATGATGATGATGATATTAAACGCGAAGGGACAATATTTAGTTTTATTTTATATTCCTTTATAGAGTAATTATAATTATATATTCCTTTTTGTGTCGAGAGTTTTTTAAAATTTGAATTTAGTTTTTATTTCATGCTGTTTAAACTTATATTACTGGTGTAACTTGAAGTTCTTTTAACTTACCAATTGGTTCGTTTCTCATGAGGAAGTTGACCCGAACTGAGGTATAGTCATTACCCATGTAACACGTGCATATCGCATGAGTCCTGTCATTGACCGCCCCCATCCGCAGTTGGAAACCGACCGGCTCCTGGGACGTGAACCGGTCGGATGTAACATCTGAAACTGTAAATTACAGGAATGTTCAGGCTCCTTCATGAAGCTTTAAACGTCCGTTAAACGCTTAAACGTTTAAACGCTTTTTGACGGGCCCGTTAGCGTGGTTGGCGCGGAGGCGCCTTTCACGCTGCAGGTCGTAGGTTCGATTCCTACCCGAGACATGCATTTGTGTGCATGAATATGTCTGTATGTCCGGAGTCTGGGTGTATATGTATATTAATTATGTATTTACAAATAAAAAAGTAGTATATGTAGTAATATCAGTTATCTGGTTTCCATAGTACAAGCTCTGCTTAGTTTGGGATCAGGTAACCGTGTCTACAAAAATGTCCCAGGATATTATTATCTATACTAATATATAAAGAGGGAAATGCTGACTGACTGACTGACTGACTGACTGACTGACTGACTGACTGACTGACTGACTGACTGACTCATCAACACCGAGCCGAAACTACTGAAGTTAGAGACATGAAATTTGGATAGTAGATATATTTTGTGACGTAGGCAAGCAATAAGAAGCGATTTTGGAAAATTCAACCCCTAAGGGGGTTAAATAGGGGATGAAAGTTTGTATGCAAGTTCGTCATTTTTCAAGTTAGATTTATGAAAATATGTGTTGAGGTGTCTTTTTAAAAATAAAAAATATGGTTTTCGGCGTTTTTGAATATTCAACCCCTAAGGTGGTAAAATAGGGGATGAAAGTTAGTTGGGAAGTTTGTATAGATGTTCGTCATTTTTGAAGTTAGAATTATGAAAATTGGTGTTTAGGTTCCTTTTTAAAAATAAAAAACTTGAATTGCTGCGTTTTTGAAAATTCAACCCCCAAGGGGGTAAAATAGGGGACGAAAGTTTGTATGGAAGTTCGTCATTTCTGAGGTTAGCATAATGAAAATTACTTTTTACGTAGTAAAAATAATGATTTCAGCTTTTTTGAAAATTTAAACCCTAAGGGGTTAAAATAGGGGTTGAAAGTTTGTATGGAAGTTCGTAATTTTTTGAAGTTGGAATTATAAAAGTGGTGATTAGGTGACTTTTAAAAGATCAACAATATTAATTTCAGGGTTTTTCAAAATACATCCCCTAAGGGGGTAAAATAGGGGATGAAAGTTAGTCGGGAAGTTTGTATAGATGTTCGTCATTTTTGAAGTTAGAATTATGAAAATTGGTGCTTAGGTTCCTTTTTAAAAATAAAAAACTTGAATTGCTGCGTTTTTGAAAATTCAACCTCAAGGGGGTAAATCCCCTAATAAAAAAAAAATAGGCGATGAAAGTTTGAATGTAAGTTCGTCATTTTTGTAGTTAGAATTATGAAAATTGGTGACTAGGAATTTAAAAAAATATTCCGTTTTTGAAAATTATACGGGGTATGGGATAGGTACGAGAAACGCGATATGGGATACGGGATTTGGGATATGGGATACGTGATACGGGATACGGTTTACGAGATACGGGATGTGGGATGCGGGATACGGGATGTGGGATGCGTGATACGGGATACGGATACGGATACGGGATACGCGATGTGGGATGCGTGATACGGGATACGGGATACGGGATACGGGGTACGGGATACGGGATACGGGTTACGGGTTACGAGATACGGGATGTGGGATGCGGGATACGGGATACGGGATGTGGGATGCGTGATACGGGATACGGATGCGTGATACGGGATACGGATACTGATACGGGATACGGGATACGGGGTACGGGATACGAGATACGGGATACGGGGTACGGGATACGGAATACGAGATACGAGTTACGAGATACGGGATGTGGGATACGGGATACGGGATGTGGGATGCGTGATACGAGATACGGATACGGATATGGGATACGGGATACGTAATGTTTGATGCGTGATACGGGATACGGATACGGGATACGGGATACGGGATACGGGATACGGGATACGGGATACTGGATACGGGATACGGGATACGGGATACGGGATACGGGGTACGGGGTACGGGATACGGGATACGGGATACCGGATACTGGATACGGGATACAGGATATGGGATACGGAATATGGGATACAGAATCAGGGATATATGGATACGGGATTTGGGTTCCAGCAAACAGAAACGGATTTTTTTAAATTTATATCCTGCGCGGACGAAGTCGCGGGCAAAAGCTAGTTATTATTAAAGCTGTATTCGCATACGGTTTCCGATCGAACAAAAACGTCGAGTAAACACCATGGCATGTGTTTTCGTCGACACATGCAGTATTTATCCATCGTGTGACGCGCGACGTTCAGTAGGTATTCACCTTAAGATTTCAGTACAGACACACCTAAGACATACAGAGGGTCGCCATCTAGTGTCAAATGGAATTATATTTGGGATGCGAACGTTGGCAAGACGTCTGCACAGGACGAACGCCAACAGCACACTGACTTAAGCCACGCCTACTGTGATGACGTCAACGGCCTAGTTGAACCACCACAGTGCCACGGCGGCCGAGTTGCTTAGACCCAGACCTTCTTAGTATTAGGTACATAGGCTCGTTTGTCGCGTTAGTTGTTAAAAAAATGTAACACATGAAGTTTGTTTATTTTAGTCAATTTTGAAGGATATCCCTTAAATGCCTCGACTTCGTAAGGAAGACGGAAACCAGGGGGCTTACCACAAGCTCTTATTGCGATTCAATTACAGGAACGTATTAACGTTTCAGCGACTTTTTGTGCGATGACGTACCTTATTGTCATGACAATAAGAAACGTCATTAAAACGTCGTTAAAACGTTCCTATAATTGAATCGCAATAAGAGCTTGTGGTAAGGCCCCTGTCTTTCGCAACGGTTCCTCGCCTCGCCTCGTCCAAGCCATCAGTTATGACATTTTGTCTGCGTTCCGACGTCAAAACTGAGTGATCGCTGCAGTCACTGGCTACAACTTGGCTCTACCACCAAAAAAAACTTAAATGCATGCCTTTGAACGTACTATTTGGAAAGTTTCTGGAGTAGTTGTAGTCCATTTTGAGGTTGCACTTCTGTCCACGTGGGTTGGCACACGTCACGTCGACCAGGTCCCCGTCATTGAAGGTGTACTCGGCCAGCGCGTCATGCGGCTCGTCGAGCGCCGCTCGCGCGCTCGGCAGTACCATGCCGTTCACTAGAATTACTTGTGGAGCTTCTGTTGGCAAGAAACAGAGTAACTAAACATAATATTATGTAGAATATGTGGATAATCTTCTTCCAACTCCTCCTATCCTTTCTTCTGATTAAATTCGTGCGGGTTCCAAGACAACTTAGCTTGTCCCCGGGACTCGTCGAGGGTCAAACCTTGGCGTCATCGTTGGCATTTTCATTTTCATTAATATGTTACTATCATGAATATTTAATGTTTCTTTTTTTATTTGGTCATGTGATCGGGAAACCTATATACTGGTTTCGGATCGGGCAGGGTTTTCTTAGCACACTTTATATTATTATGGTATTCAGTGGTTGCCTCTTCATGAGCTAAGCGGATCGCCTGAGCAATCAGTTTTGACGTCTAACCACGTAGACATGATGACATGTCTACGTGAAGTACATGAGTATGCTCGGGTGCACCGCTCGCCTCTTTTAGATGCACCCAAAAGCTTACTTGTACGCCGCACGTGCATATGTATCTTGCATTCGACCGCCACACACGAGCTGTCCCCGCACTTTCCTTTTCGCACTCCTGGTGCATCCGGAGCTCCTGGTAATGTCAGTATTGTGCAATTCCAAGCAGTACCCATATCAGTGGTGACATTAACGACCTGTGAATGAAACAATACCAACTTGAAACTGGTCAACATGCGACGTCTATGGCTATTGGTCTGTGATGAGGTCTATCAGAGAACAAGATTTATTTATTTACTTAAAAGAGGTTATAATGTTGTAATTATTTGCCAACCTTCTTCGAGCAAATTCGATTTTGCCGCCTTGCAAAAGCCAGCAGGGAGCCAAAATATTACGTCCCTATTATCTGAACATCATCTTGCCGTTGCCATGGAAACGTAAATAGGAAAAATAAACAGATATAGCTATAGTTCGTAAAAATAAAAATATAATTGTATTAATTTTTCTACCTACTTAGCTAGTTTTGTTTAAACTAATAGTCGCATTTTTGAGTAAAGCACTATTATACAGGATGGTGACGACATTACGACAATAAATTTAAACACAAACCCTACTAGTCAATCACAATACTTTAAAATTGTCAAAATAGGTTTACATCAAAATTGTAAAATTTAAATTTTCACATGAATTAAATGTGGAAATAATCTAAACGTAACACTACATCCTTTATTAACGTCTAGTGACCTCATTGACTGACCTGTAGGTACGAGGGTGGCAAAATCGCTTTGGTGTTAGTGTATTTGGCGGTGCATTTGTAGGCGTAAAGTTAAAATGGTAGAATTAAAAGAGCCATCCCGTGGCCTATATCTTTGAATATATTATTTTGATATTTTTATGTACGAACTACTCACGTGATACCTATTATGTGGTTTCAGTTATTGTCGTTATGTCGTCACCACTCTGTATACATTTCTTTATATATTTTTACCTTTATTTTGTTTATTTTATACGTTTATTTTATTTATACTTACATGAGTGCATGCACTGTCAGCTGATCTCGAATGATTAAACGTGTCATTTCTGTTATACGGACGGCACCTGAAATGATAATAGCTGCGTCCTGACAAACCGCGAAACCTCGCTAGGCTGTTGCAACTTGCGCCCATATTTCGCCGATAGTATTTTGGTCCAACTACTCACAATTTGCCCGCTTCGCATCATAGTCCGAAAGAGCCCTTTCAAAAAGAACGGTCTTGGTGCGAGTCGGTTATTATTCATCCCATGTTGGCCAGCATAATTTTGTCATTCGGACATGTCATAACATCGAAAGACGTTCACTGTTGGACATAGGCCTCCCCCAAGGTTTTCCACAACGCCCGGTCCTGTGCTGCTTGCATCCAGCGGTTTCCCGCGACAGTTTGACGTCTCATCGCGTAAACATAAGCGCTGTGCAGACCGTCCCCTCTAGTCATGTGGCTGTTGTCTACCAGCGCAGCGTTGTGTCATTTCCATACAATTTAGGGTAAACCGGGTAGCTATTGAGCACTTAAGGATTGCCAACACTTTGTCGGTATATCAAATATTTTGTATAATAGCTACAGTCTTATTAATATTATTTTCTGATTGCCTAATAAACTGGCTTGAACTGTATTAACAGTTCTTAGCTAAAATCCAATAATTACAGAAGTTATGGACATTATGGTAAAATATGAGATTTTTGTTCCATTTTCTGTTATTAGACACCCTCATTGCAGTGATTAGACGCACCCGGTGTAGTGATTAGACAGTGCTATAAAGTGTTAAATTGTTGAATTAAACCAATACATATACTATTATTAGATACTTCTTGGCCACTCACGTCATGAATAATAACCTTTTCCCATTCCATTAAACATATAAATAGTTATTTACTGTTTAAAAAACATTCAATAATTCTAATGAATCAAGTGTAAGTCCTTAATAAAATTGGTAAGATTCTTCCATTTTTCAATGAAACTCACACCCGACTTGATAAAACCCACCATAAGTATTTTTATTTTCAAAAACGCTGTTCATGGAATTTTAAAATCGATTGTCTATGGCTAACAGCGTCACTTAGCCAAGTTTCATTGAATTATATTGACAGTAAATAACAGAAAATAAGTTATTTCCTTAAAATATCTAATCACTGACTATGTCTAATTATCCCCCGGTTTCCTTATATGAAGCGGAGCGATTTTTAGAAACGGTTGTAGACAAAGCCACTTGGCTAGGGGGGCAGGGATCTAAGAGCCGCCATACACCTGACTGCTTGTGGACAGCTCTAGAGCAGTTGGTTGCAGTCGACCGCAGTTTCAATACAAAATTGACATTCACCATACACGGACCACTCAAGTAGTCGGCGGGCGGTCGATGCGGTCGACTGCAACCAACTGCTCTAGAGCTGTCGACAAGCAGTCCGTGTATGGGGGCGCTAATCATGCCATTGTGCAACATTGCCAATGCAATTCATTTTTCTGAATTTCTAGCAGAATCCTTAGCAATTCCGCTCAATTTCTGTAAAATGATGACGTGACGTGCGCACGCACCAGAAGGCCCACTCTTTTACAAACGAAAACGAAATTTCGGACGATATACGCGTATATCCTACTACGTTTCTCATTGATTCCGACATTCCTTACGAACGAAATTTGTTTGACGTTTAGATTCGACGACGACGAAGACGTCAAACAATTTTCGTTCGTAAGAAATGTCGGAATCAATGAGAAACGTAGTAGGAAATACGCGAATTTCCTCCGAAATTTCGTTTTCGTTTGAAACAGAGTAGGCCCTCAGGGTTCTAAGTAGCTTAGCCATTGCCATTGAGCTATTATAGTGATCGACCCTCGGATTCGTCCGCTGACAGGGCGATCGGTCTCTGATTGGTCGATCAGAATCAACCCACCAATCTAAGGGTTGATCACTATAGCAAAACGCCACAGTGGCACCACAATGGCTAAGCGTATTGTATGAAACTATAAGAAAGATATCAGACAAGCCCTCTAGACAAGTGGCTTCATCTACAAGCGTTTCTACAAATAAGGGCCGGGCCCCATTACCGCGTTGCGTTGCGTTGCGTCATCGCTGCGTCGTCGCGGTGTCGTCGATGCGTCGTTTTACATATATTTTATAGTGGCATGCCACATTTATTAGTTGTGTCGTCGCATGCGACGTTTCAACGGAGAGACGAAGCGGGGGAGGGTGATGCGCTGCGCTGTCGGTGGGAAGACGTACAGCGTTTCGCTGCTAGAGGGAGACGTATACGACGGCGGCGTGGCGTCACCCTCTTGCGTTGCGACGTCGTGCGTCGTCGCAACGCAGGTGTGGCATACAATGCGTTGTCCGTTGCGACGACGCAGCGCAGCGCGCTAGTGGAGCCCAGCTCTAACTACGCTTAAATATATAAAAATGACATTACAAGTCGATAAGTAAATCATGTGACTTATGTCATTTCCATAGATTTGTAGCGTATTGTAGAAACGCTGGTAGACGACAGCCAATTGTATAGAGGGGCCACGAGAGGGGCAGATGCGTGACGGGCTTCGTACAAATTCGTACATTTCACTAGTGCGTTTGCACGTTACGTCACACCACCTATTTGGTCTGCACCATAGAGATTATAAACAGAAGAGATGTTCTAAGTGGATTTCTCTATGAAACAACGCGTGGAAATTTGCGCGGGATGGCTCGGGTGGTGGGGGTTAAGAAATGGGTGGGATTTAACAAGATACCGCCCCGCCGATTGTTTCTATCTACCGGACAATAGCAGAACTACTCGCTTCGTTTTATGTCGAAGTTAGTAAAATCGATTGTCTATGGCTAACAGTGTCACTTAGCCAAGTTTCATTGTTTGTTATATTGACAGTAAATAACAGAAAATAAGTTATTTCCTTAAAATATCTAATCACTGACGATGTCTCTAATTACCCCCCGGTTTACCCTACGTAGTTCAACTTTTTGCACTAGATGTCACTAAGTGTAGGTTGGTAAAAGGGACGTACCTACAAAGGGTCGTCATCTAGTGTCGATATAGAATTATATTTGGGATGCGAACATTTGCAAGACGTCTGCACAAGACGAACGCCGACAGCACACTGACTTAAGCCACGCCTACTGTGATGACGTCACGGGCCTAATGGAGTCTTCGGACCCGGGTGCTTAGACCCAGTCCTCTTAGTATTAGGTCCATGGTCTGCACAGCCCTTTATGTCATACTGATAGCTCGCTGCTTGTGTACGCACCACGAACGTAAATACATACCTGGACTGTTCACTACTGCACAAAAAACGAGCCGAGCGAGAGGCCCTAGTTGGGACCGTGTCCCTCTCATTTCGAGTTGCCATGCCAAAATAATATTATCGTTGGGTAGTGATTGTTAGTTTTTAAATCAAGCAAATAAATCAATTTATTATTTATCGTGACTATTGTTTTATCATATAAGCAATGGTCACGATAAGTACTAAATTAATTTATTTGCTTGATTTAAAAACTAACAATCACTACCCAACGATAATATTATTTTGGCATGGCAACTCGAAATGACAGGGACACGGTCCCAACTAGGGCCTCTCGCTCGGCTCGTTTTTCTGTCTTAAGAATTGTCAAGGTATAATAGACCTTAAGGCAGCAGAATAAAGTTGAATTTCTTCTTAACCAAAAACTCAAGTGATAAATCCTTCATTATACATCCGTGGTACGCACCTATTGAATGATTCGAAGGATTACGTATTTTAGAATTTAGTTTCATCCTGGATCTCGATGATGGAGGGTTCCTCAACACGTTCCTCCTCCAACAAAGTAGGTATTTTGAACATACTTACGTTATTTGTTTTATATTATGACGAAGATGTTTTACTAGTATGTCCAGTGACTCGCCTTCCAGTACCGTGGCGGAGCTGTTTTCACATGTTAATATTTCACCATTGATAATGTTCAAATCTAGTGTAGGATTATAAACTGAAAATTAAATAATTTTTAGGTTAACCCTAAATGCTGTAAATAGGTATCCCATCAAATATGAAATCGCTCGGTTCATGTAGACGCATCTATTAGGTAATATGTGAGAAGCTCTCACATATTACCATAGTTCTCACTGAGAAAAATTAAATAATAATTTACAGTGCGCTTACGGTGAGGGAAAACATCGTGAGGAAACCTACCTATCCCTCGGGATTAGGTAATAGTCAGTTCCTGTATACACGGCGACAAGGTTCACCACCTGTCACGTTGGGTTCTGACTATCTGGTGAAACGTGGGCTTTGAGTTGGTTAATACCTCCACAAGGTGGTGGTGTATGGCCACTCAAGCCTCTGACTACCCCCGAACGGGGATAAAAGTCGTGACGTTACATTTAATACCTAAATAGGTTGGGAACAAAGTCAACTTAACTACTTCTCCACCAAGCCAACT
Organism: Drymonia ruficornis; assembly: GCA_947859195.1. Taxonomy (NCBI): domain Eukaryota; kingdom Metazoa; phylum Arthropoda; class Insecta; order Lepidoptera; family Notodontidae; genus Drymonia; species Drymonia ruficornis. The sequence continues at coordinate 2,611,651 of OX401932.1, read as the reverse complement.
AGACACTCGGGTATAAATATCAAATGATAATAAGTCAATGATTCCGCGGTCCGTCCACCACGTAGTGAGCCTGGACCAATGCCGGCACTCCGGTGGCAGTAGCTCCCACTACGTGGTGGAAGGACCGCGCAATCATTGACTTATTATCATTTAAAAATTATACCCGAGTGCCTAGTTGGCTTGGTGAATAGTAAATAGGTTGGGAATAAAGTCGGCTCAACTTATCTATGTAGTACTTACCGCTACACAATCCGAGTCCAATCAGGTTGATCAATAACACTCTCCACAACATTTTCACTTTATTTTATATTTAATTATTATATAATTAACTTTAATATCATGTTATTCATTGTGCCCATTGGCTTGCGAGTGGCAAGTGGTGTAGTCCTCGATTAAAGCGTAATTCGGGACGAGTCCTGTGATTGGATTTTACGGAGTCGAGTGTTATTTTTTTTTGCAAAAAGTGTTTTTTTGCGATGACTTTGAAGTAGGTACCCATACTTTTTAATATACCTACCTCCTAATTATGTTTTTTTTTTCAACATTTTAAATGATTAACAATTTACGGGTTGAGGTTAGACGAGGGACCTATTAAAGCTCATGAAACCTAACAAAATAATTCGTAACGTTGGCGAATAAGCGATTATGAGCTGTCTTAAAGTGAATTTGCTCGTGTAAATTACCATAATCCGTTTTCACTTCATACTTAATTTTATCATTCATTAGGCAATTCAGCTAAATTTCTGTTAAAATGTGTGACTATTTTTCGGAAATTTAGCAGAATTGCTAAGGATTCTGCAAAAAAATGCTTTTACAGAAAAAAAAAATTGCTATGTGGCGCTGTTAGCCTCCCTGCTGCTTGTGGGACTTTACTAGTATTCGATATTCAAACATTTATCCCGGGACTGTCCCGCAGTGATCGGTACCCATGGTCACACTATTTGGTTTAAAATACACTCATTATCCTGTAGTGTCATACATTTTAATGTTATTTTCCTTTGTCAATCCATTTTGCCTCATACAGGACAAAATATGCATTTATTTTAACTACATTGATTGTGTAAATATAGGAGTTGGTATTTACCTACTCGAAGACTAGCGCACCAATGGTCTTAGGCCTCCAATACACGAGCGGCACTTTGCTGTCGAAAGACCCAACTGCAGCCGTCACCACTGGTCGGCGCTGGCCGTCGACATGCCGACAGCTACTTCCGAACAACGTTAGTAGCAGCCCCGACGAGCCGACAGCTAGCGCCGACCAGTGGCGACGGCAAATGCCGCTGGTGTGTATGAGGCCTTAGTACATAAAATACTGTGGGGCTACTATGAAATACGAAACGAAACGTTTCGGCTGGCGGATGGTGCCTACATTTTTCTACTATGATAGTGTTTCGGAAGTGTTCCGGATTCCACACATAGGGCGTTTGTGCACTACACGGAATTTTACGGTCCGGCGGTCCGATTTTTTACGGTCCGGTATGGCATGAAAAAAACGGATGATTGGCTTGTGCACTTGTCCGTCTTTACTCGGATCGGTGCGGCGCAGTTTAGGTTAGCTCTCTTTGAAACTACACGCCACGCACGCGTCATTACGCTTGGCTTTTGCAAAAACAAAGTGACAGTGTCAAAATATCAAAAAGCAAAATACAAAACCTACGTCCCCCCTCCCCCGCGCCCGCCCCACCCACTCATGAATAATACGGATTGCGGACGCAGTGCACAAGCATAAACACGTTTTTCATTGCTGTCATCTCGGACCGGGAAAAAACGGTCCGGGATGGAGAAAAGTAAAATGTCGGATAGTAAATTTACGTATAGTGCACAAGCTAGTATATACATTGAAGGCGTGCCATACCGGACCGTAAAAAATCGGACCGCCGGACCGTAAAATTCCGTGTAGTGCACAAACGCCCATAACATACCATATCCATACAAACTTTAATATCCTATTTAAGGGGAATGAAGTATCAAAAACTCTTTCTTAGTGCTCATCTTCTTTACATAAGTACTAACTGCTACGCACATGCTACTACATACATAGGTTTAGTCTCATTCCTTCCACTCGACACCACCAAAACGACACCACCGGTGGTGTCGTATGGAATCTAGTCCATACGACACCACCGACTATTAGTGAGGTTACCTACATACAAAGTTGTTGATATGAAAACTCCAATTAAGTTCAAGCAGTTTCATTAATGAGGTATGTCATTTGATAAAGTTTATATTTATCTGTTAGTTTAGTTAGTTTAATTTATATTTATTTCATAAACTCTGTTTTATTAATTATCGTTTAACTATAGATAACTTGAAATAATAACTTTGGGGTCGGATCAATGTATGTGATGTTGTCTGATATTTATTTTAATGAACTGGGAGCTGTTTGTCAAAAACACGCGTTTCTGGACATCACTAGGGTGGTGTCGTATGGACTAGAGATTCCAAACGACACCACCGATGGTGTCGTTTTGGTGGTGTCGAGTGGAAGGAACGTTTAGTCTGTGCATGGTCTGTCAGACAGTGGATGTCTTTTTAGGGTTCCGTACCCAAAGGATGCCAACGGAATCCTATTATTAAGCCTCCGCTGTTCGTCCGCCCGTCTGTCAACGGGCTGTATCTCACGAACCGTAGAGTTGAAATTTTCACTGAATTTCACTGAATAGGTATTTCTGTTGCCGCTACAACAACAAATTCTAAAATTAAAAAAAAAAACATAAAGGGGGTTCCCATACAAGAAACTTGATATTTTTGTGACTTTTTTTTTATTAAATGCAAGAGTAGGTTATTAGGAAATAATAATCAATTGGTAAGTGAAAAAAGAAATAAAATTAATACTAATAAATAATTTATTTCAGGAATGCTCCCATTTGAGAACCTACAATGCTTATAGGTACGATATATACAGGGTGAATTTGAAATCATGGGCATCCTTTTAAACTATGATTCTACACATGATTCAAAATGTTTTAGAAATATTAATAAAAAAAAACTGTATAATACAGAAAATCAAAATATAAACAATTTAAAATTAAGAAGATTTTTTAATGAAAAGCTGTGTAGTCCAACAAAATATACAATTAGTAGTCTTTAAGAAAAAATATTCTATACTGTAATATTTTTGTATTCAACATTATAGCTGAGATCAATACAATATTCATATCATTATACTTAACCTAGAATATTTACAAATGTATTAAAGTATTCCATAATTAGGGTACTTTTCGTAATTCGCCCTGGGCGTCTAACAATTATTTTTTCTCATTTTCTAGTAGAATCCTTAGCAATTCCGCTAAAATTCTGTAAAATAGACACACATTTTACACCATTCGTGACCATTTCACGGAAATTTAGTAGATTCTACTAGAAAATCAGAAAAAATAATTGCATTGCCAATGTTGCATAGTGGCGTTATTAGATCCCCTGCCACTTTATAATTAAAATCTTCTAGGTCTCTGATCTATCACTCACTACGCAACATTGTCAGTGCAATTCATTTTCTGATTTTCTAGCAGAATCCTTAGCAATTCCGCTAAAATTCTGTAAAATAGTCACGAAATTCGTGACCATTTCACGGAAATTTAGTGGATTCTACTAGAAAATCAGAAAAATGAATTGCGTTTACAGAATTTCTGCAATGTTGCGTAGCGTCGCTATTAGCCCCGCAGTCCATTGTATGGTAGCCATAGTACAAGCGTTGCTTAGTTTGGGACCATACAGTTGGTGTGTAAGTCTGGCGATTATTAGGGCCACCGTAGACTTGCTACTTTTAGCATCGGCAATCGGTGACTGAATCGCTTTTCGGAAGCTCGATATAGCGACTGAACGCTACACCCCGCACACTTGAGGATGCCGGTCGCAGCGATTTTTCATGTTGACTACAGGCTATCGGATCAGCATCGGAGCAGTCGCTCCATACGATCGCAGGAAGACGCAAAATCGCGATGCTGCATCGATGCAGTCGCAAAATCGTGCGACTTTGATACTGCGATCGAACGCAGAGAGTCGCCAAAACGCGATGCAGCATCGATGCAGTCGCAAAATCGCCGATCGCCGTTGCTAAAAGTAGCAAGTTCACGGAGGCCCTTAGATCTGCAAGTGATTCGCATTCTCCCTGATCCGCGCTATGACTTTAAGTTATTCAAATAACTAGGTTCACAGTAAGTAGGTTCAATGTAATTGCTATCCAAATTTGCATACAGTTGATCTTGTACGTTCACATACATATCTCCCCCCTCCCGTTTCTCTCCCCCACTTCCCACTAAAACTTGAACATAATTAGTCTCATCGATTCCATTGATCCTCGATTTCGGCTGGAACTTCGCGTTCATATTTCCACAGTGCATTACTTCTACATAGGTTACTGCTGACATTTTACGTTCGACTGAAGGAACCTCGTAAGTCGGTTCTGGTTGGCTAGTATGCTTTCTCATGGTTTTTGGTAACGGTATGGAGTACAGATCTCGTTTGGCATTGCCACGGTTGGTGGCTGCGCTGTGAGTTGGGTTTGCAATCTCGGTATAGAGAGACTCCCACTGGCGCGGGAACTGAGGGATAGGGCCGTCCATATCGTTGGAAAGGTTTGCATAATCCACTTCACCTGGCTGTCATAGAAAAAAAAGTGTTATTGTTGATACTGCGTCACTCGAAGGTAAAAGCGCCAGAGGAAAGATACCAAGGCGGGGTGAGTCTCGTAGAGCTATATCTCAAGGACACCAGTGGTGGCGCAACCAGTCGCACCACCAACAAAATGTATACAGCTGTATGGAGGGTATAGTCTGACCGCAACCGCTGTACCGCGTCTTAAGGTAGGAGTTGGTTGCGTGCGGCAGTGCGGCGACGGCAGGCGGCAGACGTCAATCCCATAGAATTGAGTGCTGTCGGCACATGTCATCGTGACAATTTTGTATGAAACTGACGGCGACAACTGACGTCGCAGCAACTGCCGCGTCCATCGAACTCCTACCTTAAAGTACGTGCGCGGCGAGACGGGGGGCGTTTTCCCACTCCCCACCTCCCCGAGTCGTCTCCGCGCATACCTAAGGTGCGGTACAGCGGTTGCGGTCAGACTATACCTCACCTGGTGTCCGCTTGGTTGTGCAACTAATCGGTGATATTGCCAAGCTGTAGCCAATTCCCGGGGTAGTATCACCCTCTCACAGAAGATCGGCGTAAAGCAGCTATTACAGCTGCATTTCGTACGATGAGTGAGAGAACCGATGGCATGTAAATGACAGTCGTTCAGGGCGAGCAAGACGGTCCGATGCTATAAAGAAGGATGTTTACGGCAGTAGTGACTACTACCTGACCGAATTTCGTCCACGGCGGCCAATCTCGTAGGAGACTAGCCAGCGCAGGAGATATTATATTGCAGTGCGTGTGTGCGGCGCGCACAGGCGCACTCTCTCCCTCACTCGCATAGTGCGACGGGACGGCAATCTGACCACCGTTTGGGGGCCATCAATTATGTGAGGCATTTAGGGGGGGATGGGGTCGAGAAAAATCTCAACTAATCTCTCGTGGGGGAGAGGGAGGGCCTCGGAAAATCTCCCTTTTTTTTAACGCAAGAAACAGTGTAAAATTGCGAAAAAACTGTGTTAAATTAAGTAAAACATGTTTCTCCACTAGAATATGGTTTGTGAAAAATCTCACGTGAGATTAGAGGGGGCGGGAGGGGGTCGAGCCAAATCTCACGACATCTAACCAAGGGGGGCGGTCGAAAAATCACGAATATCACCTCACGTAATTTATGGACGCCCTCTTTTTCGCAGTGGTTCGAGCGTTCGCCGCTGGGCTCACTGCATCGGGTGGTGTTCGATTCCCGCCAGAGGCAATTTCGGGAACGGCCTTTTCGTAATTTGCTCTAGGCCCTAAGTTGCTTAGCCATTGTTGCGCCACTGTGGCGTGTTGCTAGTGATCGACTCTCTGATTGATCGGGTGATTCTGACTGACCAATCAGAGGGTCAATCATTATAGCAACTTAATGGCAATGGCTAAGCGACTTAGGGCTTTGGTCTGGGTGTCACTGGGATCACCCCCAGTCCATTTTACGGTAGCCACGTAGCCATAGTACAAACGCTGCTTAGTTTGGGAACATACAGTCGGTATGTCAGTAAATAAGATTAGTTCAGTAAGTGTAAAACGTTCAGTAAGTGAGATAAAGTAAAAAGTAGGAGGTTGGAATGGTTTGGGTATGTGATGAGAAGAGATGAAAAGCATGTGACTAAACGAGTGCTGAATATGAATGTGGAAGGATACAAAGCGAGAGGAAGACCCAAAAAAAGATGGATGGATTGTATAAAGAGTGATATGAATGAGGTTGGAGTGGATGTAAGTATGACAGCAAAGCGCGATGACTGGAAGAATAAGATATACTGCGCCGACCCCGGATAATGAGAAAAGGTTACGCAGATGATGAGTCGGTCTGTCAGACTGACGGTAAAGAGTATAGGTCAATAATAACTTACTTGATTATTCTTATTATCCTTGCGAGTTCTCATTTTGTAAATGACAACAATCACACAAATGATGACTATGGCCGTGACACACGCGACGGCCGCCATGAACCGGCTCTTGTTGCTCGCGACGTTGCCATCTGGTTTCGGAACAAGTAAACAGGGTTTAACGGAAAGGGTATAAACTATACGCTAGACCTGAAGGGCTAGACAAGTGGCTGACATCTACAAGCGTTCCTTCAAATCGCTACGCTTTATGTATGGAAATGACATAAGTCACGTGTTCTACATAGCGACGTTTGACATTTCCATACATTGTGAAGTCTATTCTATTCTATTCGATTAGCGTTCATGCCACTTGTCTAGGGGGGCTATTGTTAGAAAGAGATGAGGATACATTGTAGCATAGGGATAAAAATTTTGCTCCTAGCTTTGTAGCGTTATTAATTAAATAACTGTTGGCTCGCGCGCGTGCAGCCGTGCAGCCGCGACGCTGCTTGGCGCATGACTAAGTAGATGTCAAGAAGTTACCTTGCATTCATGTCGCCAAAATAAGGTAAACTAACACCTAGGCTTCGCCCTTGAAAACAAAAGATCTCACATTTCACTGATCTAACGGATATAACAACGTTGAACTCATGGACGTTCTCTATTCTGTGCTCATGGTTGTAAGGATGTGGGTCCTTAGTGAATTGGTGTGCCTAGATGTCTTGTCCGAG